>CM059428.1:98660477-100037297 GCA_030390025.1 Squalus acanthias
TGTATTTGGATTTCCAGAAGGCATTCGATAAGGTGCCGCATAAAAGGTTACTGCACAAGATAAGAGCTCACGGGGTTGGGGGTAATATATTAGCATGGGTAGAGGATTGGCTAACTAACAGAAAACAAAGTCGGGATAAATGGGTCATTTTCAGGTTGGCAAACTGTAACTAGTGGGGTGCCACAGGGATCAGTGCTGGGGCCTCAACTATTTACAATCTATATTAATGACTTGGATGAAGGGTCCGTGTGTACTGTAGCCAGATTTGCTGATGATACAAAGATAGGTGGAAAAGCAAGTTGTAAGGAGGAGACAGACTCTGCAAATTGGATATAGATAGGTTAAGTGAGTGGGCAAAAATTTGGCAGATGGAGTATAATGTGGGAAAATGTGAGGTTATCGACTTTGGTAGGAAAAATAAAAAAGCAAATTATTATTTAAATGGAGAGACTACAAAATGCTGCGGGATAGAAGGATCTGGGTGTCCTCATACATGAAGCACAAAAAGTTAGCATGCAGGTACAGCAAGTAATTAGGAAGGCAAATGGAATGTTGGCCTTTATTGCAAGGGGGATGGAGTATAAAAGTAGGGAAGTCTTGCTACAACTGTACAGGGCGCTGGTGAGACCACACCTGGAGTACTGTGTGCAGTTTTGGTCTCCTTATTTAAGGAGGGATATACTTGCATTGGAGGTAGTTCACTAGGTTAATTCTGGAGATGAAGGGGTTGTCTTATGAAGAAAGGTTGAGCAGGTTGGGCCTATATTCATTGGAGTTTAGAAGAATGAGAGGTGATCTTATTGAAACATATAAGATTCTGAGGGGGCTTGACAGGGTAGATGCAGGGAGGATGTTTCCCCTCTTGGGGGAATCTAGAACTAGGGGGCATAGTTTCAAGATAAGGGGTTGCCCATTTAAAATGGAGATGAGGAGGAATTTCTTCTCTCGGAAGGTCGTAAATCTTAGAATGCTCTACCCCAGAGAGCTGTGGCGGTGGAGTCATTGAATATATTCAAGGCGGAGATAGACCTATATTTGCGCTACATGGGAGTCAAGGATTATGGAGAGCGGGCGGGAAAGTGGCGTTGAGGCCAAGATCAGATCAGCCATGATCTGATTGAATGGCGGAGCAGGCTCGAGGGGCCAAATGGCCTACTCCTGCTATTATCTCTTTTATGTTCTTATTTAAGAGGTTTTTAAAACAATGAGAGGTTTTGCTGTAGTGAACAGGGAAAGACTATTACTGCTGGGTAGTGACGAACTAAAAGGTGACCCATGCAGTTCAATGTAAAGAAATGTAAAATAATTACTTGGGAACGGGGAGTAAATGAAGAATATTGATCATGAGATCTGAATGATTGTGGATTAACGTATGAATCTGTCTCCATGGCTGCAGTAATTTTATATGTAAATCTCACTGGTCAGCAAGACCAGGGGGTGGGTTTTTCTGTTGTAATGGGGCATTAATTGAGCGTAAAATCATGATTTGCATTACTGTAAGGGATGCTGATTTGATTCCCTAACTTGAGTTCCAAATGCAATACCTTCTTAGAGGAAGAGTATTTTTTTTCCTTTAAAAGTAAAGCCAAGCAACAAAAATGATTCTGGATATCAGGAATTTGTTACACTTAAGCAGGTTGGAATTCCTTGGGAAAGAGGAGACTTCAAGGTGACCTAATTGTAGTTTTGAAGGTTATGGAGGGAATTAGTAAGAAGTCAGTTAGGTGGGTTTGCTCTTTCAATAAGAGATTAGACTGTTTGGCCAACTGTCTTTTTCTTCTTAAAAATTCTGTATTTTTGTAGCAGTATAAATGATTTGCAAGTTATGCTATGGTCTTTTTTTAAACTGAACAAGATGTAGGAAAACTTGTACATTGGCATTGTTTTAAAAGTGGGCACATTTTATCAAAATTCCCCAAAATATGAAAACTGTTTTTCATAATCAGCAGTGAGGCATTCATAGGTAGTTAGATCCAAGCTGAGCTTATTAGTTTGGCACCAATGTTTGTTTTAGATGCCATCTTCAGAAACTTGTGCCATATTTGCCACTACAGTTATAGGTTAATTAGTCACATTTGGAAATCAGTGTAAGTGAAGATTTGAACCACTGCAGAATGCAAAAATTCTCTCTCTCAGGATTCAACCTCCGGGCCTGCAGAATTGTAGGTGTCGTGAAAATGGCAGGCCTTTAACTGTTGAACTATATTTATATTCAGTAGGCAAAACCATAACTATTGGTTACTTATTTTCTGTAGCCACATTAATGCTGCATAGAATCATAGAAAGTTACAGCACGGAAGGAGGCCATTTCAGCCCATCATGTCCGCGTCGGCCAACAAAGAACTATCCAGCATAATCCTACTTCCCAGCTCTTGGTCCGTAGCCCTGCAGGTTAGAGCATCCCAAGTGCACATCCAAGTACTTTTTAAATGTGGTTAGGGTTCCTGCCTCTATCACCCTTTCAGGCAGTGAGTTCCAGACCCCCACAACCCTCTGGGTGAAGAAATTTCCCCTCAAATCCCCTCTAAACCTTCCACCAATTACTTTAAATCTGTGCCCCCTGGTTTTTGACCCCTCTGCTAAGGGAAATAGGTCCTTTCTATCCACTTTATCTATGCCCCTCATAATTTTATGCACCTCAATAAGGTCTCCCCTCAGCCTCCTCTGTTCCAAGGAAAACATGATGCGGAGATGCCGGTGTTGGACTGGGGTGGACAAAAATGAGAAGTCGCACAACACCAGGTTATAGTCCAACAGTTTTATTTGAAATTACGAGCTTTCGGAGCTCTGCTCCTTCTTCAGGTACAGGTACAGTGAGGGAATACAAATCGATTACACAGTATATAGAGACAGAGAACAATGTGTCTGCAGAGATACAATCCGTCAGGGACACATCAGAGTACAGCTAAGACAATGAGGTGGGTCACAGGGGGTCCAACGTGTCAAATGCTGCCGTCTGCAGTTAAGCTTTTAACTTTTTTTTTAAAACTGGAAAAACAGACTGCGATGTCGAGTCACGTTCTGTAGCGTGACATGAACCCGAGATCCCGGTTGAGGCCGTCCTCATGGGTGCGATACTTGGCTATCAGTTTGGCTATCAAGGAAAACAGACCCAGCCTATCCAGTCTTTCCTCATAGCTAAGATTCTCTACTCTTGGCAACATCCTTGTAAATCTCCTCTGTACCCTCTCTAGTGCAATCACATCTTTCCTGTAATGTGGTGACCAGAACTGCACGCAGTACTCTAGCTGAGGCCTAACTAGTGTTTTATACAGTTGAAGCATAACCCCCCTGCTCTTGTATTCTATGCCACGACTAATAAAGGCAAGCATTCCGTATGCCTTCTTAATCACCTTATCTACCTGGCCTGCTACCTTCAGGGATCTGTGGACATGCACTCCAAGGTCCCTTTGTTCCTCTACACTACTCCGTGTCATACCATTTAATGTGTATTCCTTTTCCTTGTTAGCCCTCTCCAAATCCATTACCTCACACTTCTCTGGATTGAATTCCATTTGCCACTGTTCTGCCCACCTGACCAATTTATTGATATCTTCCTGCAGTCTACAGCTTCCTTCTTCAGTATCAACCACACAGCCGATTTTAGTATCATCTGCAAACTTCTTAATCATACCCCCTATATTCAAGTCTAGATCATTGATATATACCACAAAAAGCAAGGGACCTAGTACTGATCCCTGCGGAACCCCACTGGAAACAGCCTTCCAGTCACAAAAACACCCATCAACCATTATCCTCTGCTTCCTGTCTCCGAGCCAGTTTTGAATCCAACTTGACACTTTGCCCTGGACCCCATGGGCTTTTAACTTCGTGACCAGTCTGCCATGTGGAACCTTATCAAAAGCCTTGCTAAAGTCCACATATACTACATCAAACGCACTACCCTCATCTACCCTCCTTGTTACCTCCTCAAAAAATTCAATCGAGTTTGCCAGACACGACCTTCCCTTAACAAATCCGTGCTGACTATCCTTGATTAATCAGTGTCTTCCTAAATGAAAATTTATCCTGTCCTTCAGAATTCTTTCCAATAATTTTCCCACCAATAATTTCTGCATGTGTGGTCTTGGGACCTGGAGATAGACATCTACAGGCTCCAGAACTGAAAATTAACACTTTTTCTGTCTTTCTCGCTCTCTTTTGCTCCTCTGTTTCTCTTGTTTCATTATCTCTCCTGCGCCACGCTCTCTCGCTCTTCTTTCTCCCACCGCCCCCCCCCCCCCACCCGCGCTTGTTCTGGGTGTTTAGTGTTATCTGTTAACATGAATTGGTGCTGTGACTTGAACATTTAAATATGTATTTTTGTTTTTATATAAAGTCTGTACATAATATAGTTGGAAAGCAGATTTAGTGCAGGAGGATTTTGCACCAGTCTTCTGGTATGGAATTGATAATCACTGGTTTTATTTCCCTGCGATGGTAAATTTGACTTTATTTCGTATTTGTGCACTTGCTCACAGAGTTAAAGCCTTGTCTTAATGGTTACTCTCTACTGTATTGGAACTGTAGTTGGAAATGAGAGTGCCCTGTACTTAAGATACCAGAGCCAAGAGGTAACTTTCATGATCAAATGTTGTTCAAAATGGTTTCAAATCAAATAAACTTTAAAAAAAAAAATGGCTTTGTATTTCACACTTCGGGTTACGCCTGGGCCTGCTATGGTTTTCTGCCACATGCATTTATCTTGCACTATAGGGTCCTCCTAATCTGTTTGCTTGTTTGTCTTAGCCGTCCTACATGATGGCCTTGATTTTGCGGTGGGTAATAATGGCGAACTGTTGACGTTTGCCGTCCTTACACCTCTGAAACTGATCACAACTTCAGGATTTAGCGCATGTGCATTTAAACGTGGAAATCATGAAGTTGCGGTCAGTCATTCACTGCTCTGACACGGGCTGCGCTGTGGACACCCCCCACCCAATAGCCGGAAATCGGTGGAACTGCCGAAAACTTGGGCTTTTCTGCGTTTATATCACTGTTAAATACCCCATTAATGTTAACCCTTGTTGGAATAGGTGTAATTGGGGTTTTCTCAGCATATTGACTGCTAAACAACCGTTCTGGCCCTGAAATACTAATTTTTATATTTGGGGAATGTCAAATTTCTCCATTATGATAAAAATTAAAATATTTTTTAAAAACTTAGAGTTTGCCATGATACTTCAGCTTTTACCTTATCCCCATGTGAAAGTCCCAATCTTTATTTTGCTCTCTCTAACATTTTTAAAAAGTGAGGATAAAAGCTGCTTTTTATTTCCTGGTTTTCTGTTTGTGAAAATTCTTCCATGTGATTGGCTGCTTAGACAGCTTGATGGCATCACTGCTACATCGCACTAGAAATCCCCTATTAGCAGCGCTGCAATCAATTACACGTCGAGAAACCTCAAGTTTCCGCCACAGAGATTGCGAGATCTCTGTGGGAAGCTTTTTCGAAGTCAAATTACGGGCCGATGCTATTTGGGAAGTTTATCTGCAAGTACTATTTTTTTGCTTTGTGCAGAAGTCCTAATCTGATGAAGGAGGAAATGTTGCTCACTCCAGCAATTCCTGTTTCTGCATAAATGGATTTGATGAGTCCACCTTTTTTGTTCCTCTTAAGACCTTATTTTAATTTAGCTGTGTTGTTTTTAAAAAGTGGGTGACCAGGGTTTATGTAGTGAGCAGGGAGTTTTTTTTGAGAAGTGTATGAAGTTTGTATTCTTACAAGCTGTGTAGATGTAAATTTAACCTATAGGTGCTGTATATGGAAGACTTCTCTTTTTGGTGAAATGAAAATTTTATGGCAAGTAACCATTCCACTTAAGCTTATAGTATAAATAGAAAAATACTGATGTAATATGTATATTGTATATCCATTCACCCATTGACCATAAATAACTCTTGTGGAAATGTTTATTTCATTTTGATAAATGGGTTTCAGCCAATTTGCTACGTAAACAATAGTTTTAAGAAAATTGAAAACAAAAGGATCTTTTGAGATGAGGAAAACAATTGCAAATATTGGAAACTGAAAAAATGCTGGAAATACATGAGATCTGTCAACACTATAATATTTTAAAGAATTACTATGTAATGTAAACATTCCAGTGAACAAAATTATATTTTGCATAGTTTACCGCTTATTTGTTTCACTTAATCATTCCACTTTATCTAGTATATTTGAGTATACTATTTGACGTATCCCAGTAGATGTCTTTTGTTGTTTTTGGACTTGGTGTGATTTTTAGATGTTGCTGCTATTTCATGACTATCATTGTGTAACTCATTTAACTGTATTAATTCTCCCCTGTAATGTGATGGTGCTTTGCTTATCGGTGTAATACAGCACATTCACTGACTAATGCATCACATGACTGACGAGGTAAAAGTAGTACTTAACCTTATTGATACGGAAAGCTATAACATGAATATTAGTAATACTATTTACCTACCACCTTATAAAACTTGCTTAAGATGTTTTTCCTTTCCTCAAAACACTTTATTTCCAGTGATTTTATTTTTGTTCTACCGCCCATGATGGATTTTTGGCATTTGCTTATGTTACAACTTTTTGCCGGCATTAATAACATTAAATAAGCAATTTTGTGGATAAGTTTCGTAATTTGTTTGTCCTTCCTTCCCTAACACCTTCCTTGTTTTTCCCTGTTATTTATAAGATTATAGAAGTGCGATATTTGTAGTTGTTGCACAAGCTATACATTGTATAACAGAGACTGAGGACTCATTTAAGAGTATTAATTCTTCAGTGACCAACATCCGAACAAGTCATCATTTATCATAGTTCAAGCCTAGCTGACCAATTCTGGCCTTTCTATCCAAGGTCAGTATCAAAGTGCCTAATAATAGATGTTCCCCCTTTGGCCCTGGTGTAAACAACAGTCCCCCCTCAACAACATCAGAAAACCTGATCCCAATGGACATAATTGAGTTTTTAATTATTAAATATCTACAATTAAACAACATGCTGAAAAAATGAAATCTTTTTCTATTTTTGACATTTATTTCTCTTGACTGTTCATGCCTTATATTTGTTAATTGTAAATTTGGTTGTCACAGTACACTGACTTCTTCTTCCTCAGGATTGGGGGTGGGGGGGGGGATTCCCATGATGCATCTGTGTTTCACAAATAGTCTGTCCACAGTAGCTGAATATCTGCATCACCCAGTAAATTTCCAACTCAAGCTCCAGGCAGAAGGGCATGTGGTGCTGGAGGAAACTTCTTGCCTGCATTCCTAGAATCATAGAATGATGCAGCACAGAAGGAGGTCATTCGGCTCATCGTGCCTGTGCCGGCTCTTTGGTAGAGCTATTCAATTAATCCCACTCCCCTGCTCTTTCCCCATAGCCCTGTAAATATTTTCCGTTCAATTATTTATCCAATTCTCTTTTGAATCTGCTTCCACCACCCTTTCAAGCAGTGCATTCCAGTTCACAACAACTCACTGTGTTTTTAAAAAAACAGTTTCCTCATGTCGCCTCTGGTTCTTTTGCCAATCACCTTAAATCTTGTCCTCTGGTTACTGACCCTTCTGCCACTGGAAACAGTTTCTCTTTATCTACTTTATCAAAACCATTGACATTTTGAACATCTCTATCAAATCTACCCTTGACCTTCCCTGCTCTAAGGAGAACAACTCCAGTCTCCACATAACTGAAGTCCCTTATCCCTGATACAATTCGAGTAAATCTCTTCTGCATTCTAACATTAAATAAGCCATTTTATGGATTACTTCAGTGATTCTTGTCTGAGTCGTTGTTCTCTTTGTTATCTTACGGCTTGGGTCGTAAATTCTTTCAGCTGTGTATACTCGCCTCAGTGAAGAAAGAAAATGGTGGGGCGGTAGTTTGCAAGGACAGAGGGGTCAAGGGTGGGGTTTTTTGAGGAGAGGAGCGATGATGGCAGATTGAAGGGGAGGGGGACTGTACCTGAGGAGAGGGAACCGTTAACAATGTCAGCTAACATGGGGGCCAGGAAGGGAAATTGGGTGGTCAGCAGTTTGGTGGGAATAGGGTTGAGGGAGCAGGAGGTGGGTCTTGTGGACAAGATGAGCTTGGAGAGAGCACAATGGGAGGTGGGATAGAGAAAGATGTGAGTTCAGAGCGAAGGATACAAACTGCATGATTCCACTCTGAATGAAGTAAAGTTGCTAAGTAGGTTTCTACCAGTATCATCTTCCCTTATGCTCAAACTATATAGGAATGTTTTCATGTTTTAATTTGAAGTGTAAGTTGTAAGGAATCTGGTAACCAAAGTCAAAAAACGTAGTAAAATTGGAAGGTCATGGGCTATCCACAGTTACAGAAGAGCCATCCTGAATTATATGATTACAAGAGACTTAGAAAATCCAGTATTGGTGGCTTTTTGGCCTCATCCTAAAATTACTGGATTTGACAAAAAAGTGCAGGAGATGGGTTTGCTTTCTCCCTCAACACAGGGTCACTTTGAAAGACTAGGAAAGATGAGCCTTTCTAACCAATAATACATTTTGTCCACATGACTAATTCTAGGATGTATAGTTCAATATATGCAAACCTGCGTATTTTGTAATTTACACTCTCTCAGATAAAATTAAAATCTTTCAGATATTTAATTTTTTTTAACTTATGTCTGCTGGAAGTTTTATTAAAATCTGCTGTAGATTAGCACATGTGCATTCTATCACAAAATTGCCAATAAACCAATTAAATGTTTATGACGGTCCTGATAACCAAGATGCTACCTTCACACACCTACAGTTGTTATAAGTCTTGGCTCTGAAACTCATCAACCATGGGAGCAATTTTAACCTTACCCACCTGTCGGGAAACTGACTGGATTGGGTGCAACGCTGGTTTTATATCCTGCCTGATTTTACTCTCCATTGAAGTCGATGGAGTGTAATATTGGGCAGGGTGTTAAACTGGTGGTCCACCCGATCAGGTGGGTTTCCATCCCGGAGAGTTAGCTTAAAATTACGCCCCCCCCCAGCCCATGTGTATGATTGAAGTCTTGATTACCACTGGCATTGCTGTGGTTCATGTTGCCCAGCCTTCAGCAAGCTCCTCTTCTGCCAGCTAAAGAAGAATTACAATTCAGATTCTACTGAAATTTTGTTAATATATATATTAAACATAAAATGCAAAAGGAAATTATACATGTGATTTGATAAGGTGTGGTTTGATTTGGTGCACATATAAAGCCTAAAGGATGCTACATCTTTAACACTTGCCTTTAACTTGGATCCTTCAGGTACCAAAATGTCAGACAAAAGTGATTTAAAAGCAGAACTGGAGCGTAAAAAGCAACGACTGGCTCAGATACGAGAAGAGAAAAAAAGGAAAGAGGAAGAAAGGAAAAAGAAGGAGGTCAGTCACTGGGGGGATAAAGGATTAATGCAGAATGCTTCAAACAAGCAATGAAATAGGAAATGTAATTGATTTAAACCCATTCACAGGGATCGCTTAATTTAAATAGTGCTGCACTGTCGGAGCTGCCGTTTTTCGGATGAGATGTTAAACCGAGGCCCCGTTTGATCTCTCAGGCGGACGTAAAAGATCCCATGGCACTATTTCGAAGAAGAGCAGGGGAGTTATCCCCGGTTTCCTGGCCAATATTTAGCCCTCAACCAACATAACAAATACGGATTATCTGGTCATTAGCACATTGCTGTTTGTGGGAGCTTGCTGTGTGCAAATTGGCTGCCGCGTTTCCCACATTACAACAGTGACTACACTCCAAAAAGTACTTCATTGGCTGTAAACTAGAAATGAAATGATATTTGGGCTTTGTAAATGTTTACTGTTATTGTTACAAATGTCCGTATTGTATATGCATCCTGTTCCTCCTGAAGTAAACAGGTGTGTGCTTATTACATTTTCAGTAAAAGGGCACCAAACGACTTTTTCCTGTTTCTGAAGGAATTTGTAAATCTGCAATTACTCGTATCGATGTTCAGGGTATCCAGTAAACCTCTTGGTCTATTCAGGGAGGAATCATGGATCACCTATGCTGGCTCTGACTCCAGTATTGAAAACAAATCTCCCAATTTCAGTACACTATTGCCCTTTCAAAATGCTTATCCGGGTACTTTCTAGAGCAGGGGTGGGCAATTATTTGGGCTGACGGGCCACTTAATAAGTTTTGGTGAGCTGTTGAGGGCCACACACCAATGTTCCCCCTAAGATGCGTGGCCACACGGTTGTGCACCATTAGCAAGGTCCCGCGCAGGCCGCTCACCAGCTTCTGCCGCTGGAAGAGATACTGCGCAACAAATTTAAAGGGACTGCGCACGTTGGTGAGCGCAAAGTGTTAAATTGGTAAATTTTAAACAGGCCAACTTATAGTGTTGATCATCACTCCCACTTCTACTCTCCCAATAATTTATTAACATAAATTCAGGTAGTAGTCAGCTACTATCTTAAATACATAAAATGTAGTGTAACATACTAAACGAATGAAATGATCGATCGATTATATGTTGTACTGAAAGTCTACGTGGCTGTCTGTCAGAGTGACTCGAGCCTGCGGGGCCTCCGATGTGAGAGTTGTTCTCTTTTTAGTGTCCTGAGTATGGGAGCCCAAGGCTTTGCAAGGCCCGAACTACAATCACGTGCCATTACCTGGAGTCTTTGTACTCCGGGATCCACTCCCGTGTCTAAGACGGCGATGAGAACCTCCCTGCTGTCGTACTCTGGGTACAGGGAGATGAAAGGCGCAGCACCGGTCTCTTTCTTTGGTAAAATACTCATCGAGATGACCAGCCATGACTCGACTCCGACTAATATGTAGTTTGCACTCCGGCTCGCGTTCTGTTTCTGTCCAGATGTGCATTATTTTTCTATGTTTCTCCATAAGCAATGCCCCAGGTGATCAAATAGAATATTAAAAATTATATTTAAGCGGTAAAATAAAATAGACTATTGGAATAGTATTGTAAGAGACCGACTTGTGGAACAGATTGTGCTTGAGTGTAAGTAACTGCCTGCACAGCGTACACAGTGGAAAATCGGCTGGGCTCCTTAACAGGCGGCAGTCCTGTTCACACAATTTTCCTCTCGGCTTTACCCAGGGAATTATTTATGCCCAATGCAGTAGAGGAAAATTTGCCATATAGCGTCTTCGAGTTAACTCCTTTTAAACTTCCTAATATTTTGGAGCAATGAATGTTGTATTTGTGGGCATTGAGGAACAAGTTGAAGAATAGTCCTGAATAAATTGTTCGGTGGTTGAATGTGGAATTTTATTTCAAACATGAGGGAAACTAAATATTTTCTATCGAGCAAACTTAATGGAGTTTCCTGTTGTTCTTTCAGGCTGAGATGCAACAGAAGAAAGAGCCACCCCCTGAGGACTCGGATCTTGACCGCAAACGGAGAGAGACAGAGGCTTTGCTACAGAGCATTGGCATAGCCCCAGAGCCAGCACTAGGTAAAGAGACAAGTCACTGTTTTATATAATGTGATCTTGTTAAGTCTGACAGTTTTTTTGTGTGCAAGATCCAGTATCTTAGGACTACACATGTAATTTTGAAATTGAGGAAAAGTAGTACTGAGCCTAAAGTAATGGTGCAT
The DNA here is from genome assembly GCA_030390025.1 of Squalus acanthias. Lineage (NCBI taxonomy): Eukaryota > Metazoa > Chordata > Chondrichthyes > Squaliformes > Squalidae > Squalus > Squalus acanthias. The sequence goes on from CM059428.1 coordinate 98,672,050, forward strand.
AAGTGGGTAAGGGCAAAATGCCAGATGAAGTTAATTTTGTTATTCCTTGGTGACTTTTCTTCAGATAAGTGTAAATTTCATGAGTTTGACTAACTTGATCTGCTTTACAATTAGTTGAAAATTTAGAAATCATGTTCATCTGTCATTTTCCCATTTTTAAATGATCAGATTGTACCAGCTGACTTGGTTTAGATTAGATTTATAATTTTATTTCCCTATTCCTCACCAGTAATAACTTTCTTTGTGTCTTGATAATCTCTACAGGACAGAGAGCTAGCTTCTTGTGAACATTTTACACGATTAGTCACTTTTTTTTAATATAAACCTAAAGAAAAAGTTGAAATGTCTTCTAGCACACTCTCTATTTTAAAGTGTCTAGAAAAATAGAATATAAAACTGGAAAGGGAGACAAAGGCAGAAATACAAATAAAACTAAATAACATGAATTTAACATGTTTGTGGATGGCCATATATTTGCAAGTACCTATTTATTTTTTAAGAGACATCTTATTAGTAAAATTCATCAGGATGAGAACAAGACTGATACTGCGTGGCCATAGGAGGCACGTACTGGGATGTTATGATCTCATTTTGGAGCTCAATAGGAAAGTGATACTAGTGATTGGAATGCTGGTTGAAAAACAGTTATGTCCAATGGAATTTTGCAGGTTAGCTGGAAGAGTTTGGAAAATGGAAGTGAAAAGTTGAGAGATGTACAAGTCTACCAAATAAAATTTAGAAATTGAAATTTCATCTTGAATAATGCAAGATCTTTCAAAAGAGAACAAAAATATCAAGTCAGAAGAGTTAACGTTCTTGTAGGAAAATCAATACGGTGATACTGGCTTTAGAACCGTGGTTATTATTGCATGTCACCCATTTAGTGGCATCTGTTTTTCTTGCTACCATTTGTGCTGTTGCTTTTGATGTAACAATCATGCAGTCTCATGAAAAATTTCTTAATTATGCAATTGCAGTTAAAATTGTTAAAAAGCTGCATGCTGACGAGATAACACAGACCAGGCTTATTTTTTTGAATTGGTGGGAAGACATTTTTTGATTCTATCTATTTGTTCAAAATCCGGTCATAAGTGCTTCTACACTTGTGATCTAACTTTGAATTCAAACTGCAAAATTTGCATCTGAATGTCTTCAACAGAGTATTAATAAAGCTGTATGACAGTCATCCATATTTTAACTGACTACTGTTTTAGCTGAACTTTGACCAGAAACTTTACACAAATGTTAACATTAAATTCTATAAAATAGACAAGTAGGTGGCTGAAGAAATCATTATATTTATCTATATTTGAACTTTCCTAAATGCATTGATGTTTTGGTTGTTTTTTTTAATCATACATGCTTTTCCCAACGTGAGCTTTGCAATGTGCGTTTTATGTTCAGTTGCTTTTTGTTCAGTTGTTTCTTCAAAATGTTTTTGATTTAATTCATGGTTTTCAGACTTATGGTGATCCTTGTTTGTTTTTGCCTTTACAAGTACCCAGAGAAAGTGTACAAATAAATACATATATAGTTGTGTATTTTCTGACAGGGTTTCAGCTGCAATTTAGACAATCTGTTCACATAATATGATGCACTTTTTCAGAAGCCTTTTTAAATACGTAAAAAATCAAATTTGTGAGCCTTCCCTGGAGTAGTGTTTTAAATAATAGAATCATACAGCACAGAAGGAGGCCATTTGGCCCATCATGCCTGTGCCAGCTCTTTGAAAGAGCTATTGTTATTACCACTCCCCTATCCAGTTAGTCCCACTCCCCCTAAATTTAGTTAAATTGAAAATGGGATATACCTTTAAATAAAAATTTGTTGCTTTGATGATTGATAACAAGAATGCTTTTTCATAATTACATTAAGATGGTTTGGAATAAAATTGAACATTTTGAAATTTGTGATGTCAAAACCTGTTTTCACGTTATTTAACTATATTGGAAGGGTGAATTATAGTGTCCTAACTCCAAATGCGTACTCAAACAAATGCATCAGACCCATTTTATAATCTGTGCTTCTCTGCATAAACCAAGGAAATTGCAGTTTCTGTGAAGGAAATGACTGCCATAAGAACCTGTCAATTTTTTGTGATTTGGTTCTGTAGTTTGGATAAAATGATCATCACCATCAACGATGTTAAATGTTTAAAATAATTGAAGTTGTCTTTTTCAATACTTCTGTGGAGTGAGATTTCTGGACATTAACTGAGGTGATTATAAGGTTATTTTTGTATCTTGGAGCTAAAGATAAAGTAAAAGACCAACTACTAACAGAACAATTCTGTTTCATATTTGTTCTTCGCAACTTGGTCTAGCTTCTGCTCTTTGATTACGTAGTGGCATTAGCCTCTGAAATTATTGCAATAAGTAACATACTTTTTTTTTAGAATATTTGCATGCGCAAATCAAATTGTTTCACGACAATTTTATGGTGACAGCTGAAACCCTGCTGCATTTTAATATGATTGTAATGTGCACATTCCAAACTCATTTTGAGTGATTATTTTTGCAAAAACAAAAATTAAATATTCATTTGACTTTCTTCCCTCTTTTTTCTTTCCTTTTTCTTTTGGCTTTTACCATTTCAATTCCATTTTCTGCCATGTTCCCCATTTATTTAAACCCGTTTTGTTTTGTTTTTTTTGTTTTGTTTCTTGTCTGACACTGCTCACCATCAGTGCAGCCACTGCAATTAGTAACATGGGATGCCTGTTATTTTCATTATTTAGTCCCAACCCCTATGTCTCCCTCCTCGAAATCAGTGAGCACGGCCAGTGAAGCTGGTAGCCAGGATTCAGTAGACGGTGGACATGTTGGAAGGTAATCAGTTTTTCTGTAACTTCTTTTGACGGTTTGGTAGGGACAGTTTATAACCTTTATTCCATTGTGTAATTTTGACACGATACCATTGAAGCTATTGCCTGTATCATTGATCTATGACCCACTTGGGGAAATGGTTTGGTTAACACAGAGAAAAGAATGAAAGCAAAGCAGTAGCATTTTTTGGCAGTTTAATGATTGAACATCATGTAATTGTGCTTTTAGCCATTAATCCCAGAAAAGGAGAATATTATAGGGTTAGGAAATTATGAAGCTAATTCACCCACACGGAAAGACATGGGGTGAATGCAATTTATTAATTTTCAGTGGGTCCTAGAACAATCAGGTCATATTTATGAATAAAAGCACTGCAGATTCTGGAAATTTGAAACAAAAGTAGAAAATGCTGGAATAACACAGCAGGTCTGTCGTCCTCTGTAAAAAGTGTAACCCTTCGAGAGAACGGAAAAAAGAGATGAGCATTTTAGTAGAGTTTGTGGGGCGGGGAAAGGAGATGGAAGGGGAGAAACTACAGACATTCTAATCAGAGAGGAAACCACTGGTTGAATTGTGTACAAGCTGCTACATAGAAAAGCAGGAAACAGTTAGATCATAGAATCATAGAATGATATAGTACAGAAGGCGGCCATTCGGCCCATCGTGCCTCTGCCGGCTCTTTGGTAGAGCTATACAATTAGTCCTACTCCCCTGCTCTTTCCCCATAGCACTGTACATTTTTTCCCTTCAAGTATTTATCCAATTCCCTTTTGAATGTTACTATTGAATCTGCTTCCGCCACCCTTTCAGCCAGTGCATTCCAGATCACAACAACTCGCTGTTTTTAAAAAGAAAAAGGTTTCCTCATGTTGCCTCTGGGTCTTTTGCCAATCACCTTAAATCTGTGTCCTTTGGTTACTAACCCTTCTGGCACTGGAAACACTTTCTCCTTATTTACTTTCTCAAAACCATTCATGATTATGAACATCTCTCTCAAATCTCCTCTTAATCTTCACTGCTCTAACGAGAACAACCTCAACTTCTCTAGTCTCTCCACATAACTGAAGTTACTCATCCCTGATACTATTTGAGTAAATCTCTTCTGAACCCTCTCCAAGACCTTGACATCCTTCCTAAAGTGTGGTGCCCTGAATTTAACACAATACTCCAGCTGAGGCCTAACCAGTGTTTTATAAAGGTTTAACATAACTTTCTTGCTTTAATACTCTCTTCCTCTATTAATAAAGCCAAGGATCTCATATGCTTTTTTAACAGCCTTCTCAACTTGTCCTGTCACCTTCAAAGATTTGTGTACCTACACCCACGGGGGTCTCTGTTCCTGCATCAAATTTTTTTTTGGTGCGCGGTCCCTTAAAATATGCTGCGTGGTATCTTTTCCAGTAGCTGATGAGCGGCCTGTATGGGACCTCCCCGATTGGTGTGCGCCCCTGCACCTTAGGGGGAACGTGCCTGTGCCCCTTTTAAAATTGTACCATTTAGTTCATTATTGCCTCTCCTCATTCTTCCTATCAAAATGTATCACTTCACACTTCTCTGCGATAAATTTCATCCGCCATGTGTCTGCCCATTTTACCAGTCTGTCGATATCATCTTGAAGTCTGTTACTATTCTCCTCATTGTTTACTACTTTTCTGAATTTCATATCATCTGCAAATTTTGAAATGATGCTCTGTATACCCAAATCCAGTTCATTAATATATATCAAAGAGTAGTGGTCTTAATACTGACCCCTGGGAATACCAGTATATACTTCCCTCCAGTCTGAAAAATCAACCGTCACCACTACTGTCTGCTTTCTGTCCCTTAGCTAATTTTGCATCCATGCTGCCACTGTCCTCTTTAATCCTCTTTAATTTTGTTAACAAGTCTATTGTATGATACTTGTCAAACGCCTTTTGAAAGTCCATATACACATCATCAACTGCACTACCCTCATCAACCCTCTCCATTACTCCATCAAAGAATTCGATCAAGTTAGTCAAACACGATTGCCCATACTTTTCCAAATGCCAATTAATTTTGTCCTGGATTATTGTCTCTCAAAGTTTCCCCACCACTGACATTAGGCTGACTGGCCTGTAGTTTCCGGGTTTATCCCTCTCCCCATTTTTAAACAGGAGTGTAACATTTGCAATTCTCCAGTCCTCTGGCACCACCCCCATATCCAAGGAGGATTGGAAGATTGTGGCCGGAGCCTATAATACTTCCCTCAGTAACCTAGGATGCATCCCATCTGGACAAGGTGACTTTTCTACTTTGAGGACTGCCAACCTTTTGAAGTACATCCTCTTTATTTTTATTCTATGCAATGCAATATCACTACTGCCTCCTCCTTTACTGCTACATTGGCAGCATCCTCTTCTCCAGTGAAGATTGATGCAAAGTACTCAATTATTACCTCAGTAATGCCTCTGCCTCCACAAGAATATCGCCTTTTTGGTTCAGGGTCCCAAATGCTCATTTTGAGAGATAGCAGTTTATATATATTTCCTCCAGCTAGTATACTGCTTTTGTTGCTCAGTGGTTTTTTTCTACCCTTCCTTTGACTACCCTTTTACCATTTATGTGTTTATAAAAGACTTTTGGATTCCCTTTTATGTTGGCTGCTAATCTATTATCATACTTTCTCTTTGCCCCATATATTTCCTTCTTTAGATCTCCTCTGCACTTTCTATATTCAGCTTGGTTCTCTACTGTATTGTGAACCCAACAATTGTCAAGCCTCCTTTTTCTGTCTCATTTTAACTTCTATATATCCTTAGTCATCCAGGGAGCTCTAGCTTTGGATGCCCTTCCTTTTCCCCCTCATAGGAATGTGTCTACTCTGTACCCGAACCATCTGGAGGTCACCCATTGTTCAGTTGCTGTTTTACCTACCAATTTTTGATTCCAATCTACCTGGGCCAGATCCCTTTTCAACTCGGTGAAGTTAGCCCTCCTCCAGTTAAGTATTTTTATGCTTGATTGTACCTTGTCCTTTTCCAAAACTATTCTAAACCTGATGATATTATGATCACTGTTCCCCAAATGCTCTCCCACTGAAACATGCTCTACTTGCCCCACTTCATTCCCCAAAACTAGACCCAATACTGCTTCCTTCCTCGTTGGGCTGGAAACACACTGATCAAGAAAGTTCTCTTGTACACATTTCAGGAATTTCTCCTACTTTACACTGTTGCTATTCCAGTCTCTTTTTGGATAATTGAAGTCCTCCATTATCACTACTCTATAGTTCTTGTATCTTTCTGTAATTTGCCTATAAATTTGCTCCTCTATCTCCTTCCCACTATTTGGTGGCCTAAAGTATACACCCAGTAGTGTAATAGCTCCTCTCTTGTTCCTTAATTCTAACCAAATAGACTTTGTCTTTGACCCCCTCAACTACATCATCCCTCTCCAGTGCTATACTAGTTTCTTTGATCAATACTGCCACCTCCTTTTTTTCCTTTCTATCTTTCCCGAATACCTTGTAGCCAGGAATATTAAGTTCCCAATCCTCCCTTTCTTTGAGCCAGCTCTCCGTTACTGCCACTATATTATAGTCCCATGTGGCGACTTGTGCCTGCAGCTCATCAACCTTATTTACTACGCTCCGTGTATTTATGTATATGCTCTCCAAACCCATCTTGGATTGCCTCGCATTTGTCCCCCGTCTGAACTCTCCTATTTCTGAACTATTCTTTACTCCCGTGCTATTTGCCTCTCCCCGTCCTCTGTGCACCTTGTTTCTCCTCTCTAATGTTTCATCCTGGTGCCCATCCCGCTGCCAAATTAGTTTACACCCTTCACTACAGTACTAGTTAAAAATTCCGTGATGACATTGATCCCAGCTCTGTTGAGGTGCAACCCGTCCACCTTGAACAGGTCCCTCCTGGCCCAGAACTGGCCCCAATGCCGCAGGAATCTGAAGCCCTCCCTCCTGTACCATTTCTCCAGCTACGCGTTAACCTGTTTTATTTTGCTATTCCTATACTCACTAGTGCATGGCACTGGAGGTCCTGTGACGCACCATGCAGGACACGTGTTGGCAGTTGCAGAAATGCCTGTCTATCCCCTGACTATTGAATCCCCTGTATTTCTACACTTTGCTGTGCCCCCCATGTGCAGTCATTTGCCCCACAGTGCCATCGGTTTGCTCTAGGCTGCACTCCCCAAAGGTGTTGTCACCCTCACTGGTATTCAGATGTAAAAGATCATCTCCAGTGAGGCCATGAAAAGAAAAGGATGTGCAAATAGCTACAGTGTTAAAAATCCATGGTAGAGGTCCACACAAGGGAAGAGGCATGACAATGGGAGAAATGGGAGGGGGGAGAAATAAAACCTGAGCGCGATAGAAGGTATGAAGTGAAAGCAGAAAATGTTGAAAATGCACAGTAGGTCCACCAGTCTCATAATTTTAAAAAAACCATGCAGACCACATCTCCTCCTCCTCCCTCCCCCCCCATTCCCCCACGCACCCAGAAAGAACTATGCTCTGACAAAGGGTCTACATCCGAAACAGACACCCAGCTTTGCTCTCTCTGAACACGGACAGGTCCACCTATGTGCCCAGCACTCCTTGCTGTCAGTAAAAGGGGGTGGGGTGGGGGAATACAATTCTGGTTTGCAGTTACTAAAGTTAGTGTTCAGATCAGAGGGATGCAGAATTGCGAGGAGGAACATGAGATTCTATAACTGTTCTGTGTATTAAGCTTGATTTGAACAGTTTGGGAGACCAAAGATGAAGTGGTCAGAGTGATTGTGGGAGGGAGAGTTAAAATGGCGATGCATAGGGAGCTCAGGATCACACTTGCAGACAGAAGAGGTATTCAGAAAAGTGATTGCTCAATCTGCATTTGGTCTCCCCAATATAGAACTGAGCAACAAAAGCAGTATACTAGCTTGGAGGAAATATATATAAACTGCTATCTCTTACAAAATGAGCATTTGGGACCCCGGACCAAGTTGAGGGAAGAGGTGAATGAAGTGGTATTGCATCCGTTAGGATTTCAGAGGAAGGGCAGCTGAACAAGTGTATTCTGGAGGGAACTGTCCCCTTCCTGAATGGTTGGTTGTTTAATGATGGGATCAAATTGTAGGTGGAGAAATGGCAGATGACGATCTGATGATGGTGGAGACTGGTGGTGGATGTTGAGGAATAGGTACATTCAGTTGTGGGAGAGGGGATAAGAGCAGAGGCCCAGGAAATGGGGTAGATGTGGTTAGAGGACTTGTCAACTATTATTGAAGGGAAACCTCAGATGAAGAAAAAGGATGATGTTTCAGTAGTTCTTCACTTTTCCACACTAGAGCTTCTGAAATGTCCTTTTTCCCCGGCCAAGGTTATGCCCTGATGGTGGTCGACAGAGCCCTTGACTGCATCCGCCCAGTTTCCCAGGCTTCTGCTCTCCTCCTTTCAACAATGATCGAGTCCTCCTTGTCCATGACTTTGATCACATCGGCCGCTGCATTCACCGGATTGTCTGTCGCCATCTTTACATCTACACATGATCCTACTGCTAAGCAAGTCCTATCTTCTCTCGGTTTTACAGAGGGAGCGTTACCTCTGGGTTACTTGTTCTGTCAGTACTCCAGCTTCCCCATCTCTGGCACTTTCCTATGCAACACCTTTTCATTCACCTCTTCCTAAGCCATTGCCCAGGGTTCCAAATTCTCCTTCCATGTGAATCATCAATTTAGATGCACTTCCTCCAGTTTACTGTATTCACTGCTCACGGTGCTGTCCTCTACTTTTGGGAGACAAAACGCAGAATCGATAATAGATCTCAACACCTTTGGTCTGTCTGCATATGTGATCCTGAGCTCCATTTGGCTCAACGGTTGAATTTGCTTTCTCATTTTCACTTTGACCTGGCCATTTTTAGCCTCCTATACTGTTTTAACCAGGTTTCAGGGGCAGTATCCCATTTTTCTCATGAGCACTTGGGTTTCAACATTGACTTTAGTAACTTCAGACCTTCGTTATGTCCCCATTTTTTTTTTACAACAGGGGATGCTGGGCATGTGGGAAAGTCTGGGAGAGAGGAGAAGGAAGTTGATTTTTAGGTATAGATCTATTGTCAGAACCTAGTTATGGTGAGGCTATGGGGGCGGTGGTGTGGGTGGGGGAGAAGGAGAGAGTAAGATCTGCACCCAGGATGACAGCTTGTTTTTTAAAAAAAAATCTTTTCGGCACTGGTGGCCCTTCTATGCTTCTGGCTTTTCTGCTTCCCTTTCATACCTCCTGCATCCACAAGCTATTGATTTTCAATTTCTTCCATTATCTTGCATTTTCCCTTGTGTGGGCCTAACCCCTGCCTTTACACTTTTTGTTCTTTCATTGCTTCACAACAATGACCTTTTGTATCATCTCACATATTTCTGCTTTTCCGTTGAGTAGTTTGAGGTCATTCAACTATTAACTTCCTCTGTGATTGGAATATCTGGTGTTTTTTCTTTCTTTCCCGCCACCCCCCCTCCCCCCCCCCCCCCACCCCCTGTTTTCCCCAATCCTAAAGTGTTTGTTTATCTTTGCAGTTTCCCGTTCTGACAAAGGGTTACACCCAAATTGTTAATTTGTCTTTTCTCTTCACAGATGCTGACCTGCATTGATATATTTACTGCTGCTTAATCAGTTTCTGGTGAAGTACTGTTAAAAACATTGTGTTTATAGTCTTGAATATTATGTAAATGCACAAGTTCCATATTCTAAGTGTGAAGAATTTCTTCTTGAGAAAGCTGCTAACATTTTATTATGTGCATCTGTGCTTTTTTTCTTTGAGAAAAGAATGGTTGGGTTGCAAAGATTCAAATAAACCTGAAATGTACAGATTGAATGTCGCTCAGGAACAATTCATTTTTTAAGTATTGTTCTGAAAGAGGAATACATTATGTAGGTCTACAGTAATGACAAGTTCTTGTACTATGTAAAATGTTTGCATCATGCTAAAGAAGGCCCTGTGAAATAGTATATTGATACATTGTGATGTAGCTTTCCTATAAAATGAGTTCCCAATCTCGGCCAGGTCATGAGAGGCTGGGAGGAGGTGGGGAGGGGTGGAAGAGAAGAAGAAAGATATTGGCCCGGATTTTGCAGTGCCGACAACTGCGTACGCTGTCGTAAGCCTTGTAAAAGACCCCGCAAGTTACGGGTTTCCGCATGCGCGAAAACCCAGATCTTGCGATCTGTCAAGGTTCGCCTTGACACATCTACCGCACCGACCCAAAAATCACTTTCGCTAGTGCAGAGTGGGGCTATTTGCCCAACTACTGCCCAGCAAATGCTCACACAACCCTTGTGTCTGGTAAAAGCAGGTGTAGGGCCTGCTTTCGCCAGCGTAAGGGTTAATATAAATCTTAAATTAAAAATTTTAAAATATAAAAAAAATCATACACAAACATTTAAAATTAGTTTATGTAAATTTTGGCCCAGATTAAAATGTTTCAAATTATTTTTCAATTTTTTTTATTGTAAATGCTTCATTGAAGGGACTTTTATTTAAATTGGAAAATGGGAACATTTATTTTTATTCCAGTTGTATAAATTAATCACTCCCTCCACCACCAGCGCTTATGGGGATTCTGTTCATAAATGGAATCCCCATAAGCTTATTAGGAATCCTCCTTTCTGATTGGAGAATCTGGCCCACGTGATCCCAGGGACGCTTCCGAACCACCTGCATCCTGGGATCTGTGGGCCTTTACGCAGGCGTACGCCTGCAGGCCCAGCACTTGAAGTCTCTGCAGCCTGGGAGCCTGAAGGTAGGAGCGGATTTTTTTATCGGGTCGGAGGCGTATTCTGGAGGTACGCCTCTGACCGCAAATTCAGGCCCATTGTATGCAGAATGGGTACTTATTCTATGGTGAGGAAATCTGAAGGACAGCTAGGCTGGTTTCCTTTTGCACAACTTTTTACGCCTAATTATATTGAGCTTACAGTAGTCTAGTGGTTATAGTACTGGACTAGCAACCTAGAGTTTGAGTTCAAATCCCACCATGACAAGTTTTGAGATTGAATTCAATAAATCTGGTAATTTGCAGGTTGGCATCAGAAAAAAATGACCATGAAAGTTACTGCTTTTGCATAAAAACCTAAAATGTGATTCATGGTGCTGCATTGGATGTCTGGAGAAAGATGTTCTAAAACTTGGGATAGAAAATAACTATAAATATTTACAACATATCACTGTGGCCAGAGATCCAAGTCATGGCAAAGACTGATATTCCAATTCATCAGGCACCACCTTCATTCTTGCTGATGCTGATGATTTGTCTGCCTATTCTCATCGGCACTGAATGTGGGTTTTTTTTGGTGGGGGTGGGCGGAAGGCATTATGATAGTTTTTGAGGTTGAAATTTAATTGCTGAAACTATTTTGGAAAAAAATTAAATGATTTAAATATATGAAATTTATAGGCAATACAGAATACTGAACATTTCTGTAGTTATGGACAATTCACTTCTAGATGTTCTAATATGAATAAATAATGTGTCAATTGTTTTAGATGGGGAGGAGGAGAGTCTGGAGGGGGAAATATTTTTGCAGATAAGGGAGGCCTGTAAAAAGGCCAGAATCTCAATAATATGGATTTGAACACATTTTATCCTCTAGAACAACAATCAGGGAAAAATGAGAAAAGCGCCCGTCTCTAGAAGCGGTGCAGGATTGGCTCTTTACTTTGAATATCGAACCGAAAACGCAGTCAGCTGTTTCTATTTTTAATGATGATCCAGTATCTAGGTTGCAGCGATCGTAATATTCAAACTGAAATTCTTATGAGGGTAAGAAAAAGGACAATGGTGCAAAAATATCAGACTTCAAGGAAATGCAAAATGAGTTGAAGGTTAATTAGAGCACAATAATGGTTGGGAGGTCTACAACAGACAAGTGGGAAGTATTTAAGGAAATGGTGAAAAAATTTCAGTGCAATTTCATTCTGGCTAAAACTGCAGATTTCAGGGCAACACCCAGCAATGTGGTTAGTAGGGATGTAAAAATCAGTACAGGTGACTCTGCTTACAGTGATCCATTTTAATTCTGGCTTACAATTAATCTATTTAAATGTCCAGAACTAAGTGCAATATTAACTTGTTACTGCCTACAAATTTATTACCAGTTTATTGTTGATAATTAGGAATGACGGTTCATTATTTGGCTTGATAACTTGTAGCATATTTATTGTTTCTTCACCTAAATCATACCTTTATGGCTAACACCCACGTTGATTTTGCTCTCTGCATGTTTTTTGTGCTTGCCCCATCTAGTATTAAATGGGGTTGCATTCCTAAAGATTTTCATAATGTTGTACCCTTTGCTTAAAAAAAATCTGCTGTGTTCTACTGTAATGAGCCATGGTTGTTGATCATGGACAATAAAAGTAAAGAAACTGGGCTTTACAATATCTCTCATTAATCTAACTGAGGCACAGTGATGATTTGTAGGTAGGAAAGCTACCAATGAGAGAACATAAAAGACTTGTGTAAATAATCAATTTTGAATGACCAGTCCGAACAACAGTGGTTATGGCACTGGACTAACAATAGAAGTCAAAGGTTCAAATCCCACCATGGCAAGTTGTTAAACTGAATTCAATAAATCTGTAAATTTGATGACTAAGGAAGCTGATAGATTGTCATTAAAAACCCAACTGGTTCACTAAAAACTTACAGGGAAGGGAACCTGCCACCCTACCCGACCTGGCCTACAGTCCCACACTGTGGTGGACTCTCTTAATGCCTTCAAGACAACTAGGGATGGGTAATAAATGCTGCCTTGCCCATGTCATGCTCATTTCAATAACAAAATAATAAAAAAGAAGGCAGGCCTATCAAATTGCTCATTACTCTTATGTGAGCAGAATTCTAGAAATTCTCATGATAGCAAGACTGGCCTTTGAGAGTGCCAAGAACTAGCTGCAAAATTAATTTTAAAAGCTTTAAAAGTCAGAAGTAAGCAAATGATTATGCCAGTTCTGATTTTACTTTCTATTTACAAATTACAACATTTTTTTTTACAGAAAACAGACTTATATTTCTCAGTACAAATGTCGCATTGTGTCTTGACTATTTTTCCAAAATATGTGAAAACAAAATGAATTTTAGGAGCTTTTTTGAATTTCTGTTACATTTTGGGGGTTTTTAGACAAGCTTTGCTCCTTGGATTCAACCTCACTGGTCACTCCTGTAAGTGAACATCACATCCCCTACGAATATAAATGTACTGAGGCCCAGGAGTCAAACAGTGAATTTATCACATCCTCATGATTTTCTCATCTTCAGCCGGCAGAAGAAAACACGCTATCAGACTGAGACTCATTAAATGGGTAAATGAACAGTCACATATTGGTGCCACAGTGTCTACAAATTTTTAATTGGCATTAAGTCAGTTAAAATCAGGGTGCTCCTTCTTTGACCTGAAAGTGAATCAAGAATTAATTTCAAGAATGCAGAACAATTACACTTCGCCTTCAAAGGACACCAGCCTACATTCTATTGTATATTACATAGGATATACGGCACAGAATTAGGCCATACGGCCCAACCAGTCCATGCCGGCATTTATGCTCTACTCGAGCCTCTTCCCGTCTTTCCACATCTAACTCTATCAGCATAACCCTCTATTCCCTTCTCCCTCCTATGCTTGTCTAGCCTCCCCTTAAATGCATCTATACTATTCGCTTCAACCACTCCCTGTGGTACCGAGTTCCACATTCTCACCACTCTCTGGGTAAAGAAGTTCCTTCTGAATTCTCTATTTGATTCCTTGGTGACTATCTTGTATTGATGGCCTCTAGTTTTGCTCTTCCCCACAAGTGGAAACACAGTCTCTGTATCCACTCTATCAAAATCTTTCATAATTTTAAAGACCTCAATTGGGTCACCCCTCAGCCTTCTCTTTTCAAGAGAAAAGAGACCCAGCCTGTTCACCCTTTTCTGATATATTATATATATACCCTCGCAATTCTGGTATCGTCCTTGTAAATCTTTTTTGCACCCTTTCCAGTGCCCCTATATCCTTTTTATAATATGGCAACCAGAATTGTACGCAGTACTCCAAGTGTGGTCTAACCAAGGTTCAATACAAGTTAAGCATAAAACTTGGTATATGGTATGATCTTATGAAACAGTGCATGTTCTAACTTAGTATGTATGCCAAGGGGGATTTTCTAGTGTTAAATTGGGGTTGGTTTTTCCTCTGCTTTATGCCCCATGTCTGCCTATTTTCAGCGCACAAAGCCCTGCTATGTTGGGTCTTTGCCCCAATTACACCGCTGTCAAGGTTTGTTGTGCCTCAGAGATTAATATTTGAATTCCATGTAAATCGGGGTTAATTGATGTTGGAGTGACCTGTGACCAGCTTTCCTCTACTTTTGCTGGTCACAGGTCACTCTGAGTCTGACATCCAGTCTTGGATGCGCTGCAATTTCCCCCAATTGAACGTTGGGAAACTGAGGTCATCACCACAAATTCTGTTCCTTTCTTCTGATTCCATTCCTTTCCCCAGCCACTGTCTCAGGCTGAACCAGACTGTTTGCAGACAACCTGAGCTTCCGACCCCTTATCCCCTCCATTACAAAGACTACCTACTTTCACTTCCATAACATTCCCCACTTCTTCCCTTATCTTGGTCCATCTGCCTCTGGAACTTTGATCCATGCCTTTCTTACCTCCAGGCTTAACTATTCCAATGGTCTCTTGGCCAACCTCCCATTTTCCACTCTTTCTATAAACTACACCTTATCCAAAACCCTGCTGTTCATATCCTATCCCGCACCAAGTCGTGCTCACCCATCACCTACATTGGATCTTGGTTTTCCCAATGCCTAAATTTTTAAATTTTCATCCTTGTGTTTAAATCCCATCATGATCTTGGACAGCAACATCTGCCAAACAGCAAGTATGATGCTGCTGAAGAATGGCAGCTTGTGTGTCAGTGCTTGTGGGAGTATATAAGATGGTGTGTGATGGAAGGATCAGTGTGGTATAAACCCTTACCTCGGGCCATGTTTCCTGGTTTCCAATATTACCTTCTGCAAGTTCCAAATCTGTAGGGCTCGCTCCTCAAGTGTGGATTGTAGTTGACCACCGCTCTCCAGTTGCAAACAGCTGAAGTAGAAGTGCGGCTAGATGGTGACCGTGTGTGCATGGAATTTGACTTCCGGTGCGTGAAGGTGCACTCCATGAGGACTATGAAGAAGAGACGTGGCTAATACAGGTGGTTGTCATAGGGGGCATGTCAGCAGGTTGTCCTGGGCACAACGCACCCAACTACCTTGCCCTTCCTGGTGAAGTCCTTGATTTTCCTCTGGCCCTGAAATCATACCCTCTGCACAGTGCAGCTGGCATTTCATTCTGTTGTCCACCTCCTGCCATACTTTACTGCCCAAATATTACATTCCATGGCCATAGCTAGACAATAGCACTTCTGCTGAATTTCTTCCAGTGATGTTTCAGTCCTCTTCTCAGCAAAGGTGCCCTGATTCTTCCAGCAATCATGCCAGACATTAGAATTACAATTGGAATGATTCTAGTAGACACTGAGAAAGCCAATGATTAATCGAGCCACTGCTGAAATCAAGCAGCCAGCCACGAAAGTAGCAACACAAGAACTTTCCAGAATGGGAATACACTCAGTGGCAGGACATCACACAGCTGGTGTAAGCCCACTCTATGCAAAGCACTTGAACCTGGAAATAGGGGCAGGAGTGCTGGGTAAGGAATATCAGTCCCATTAAATCCTACATATAGTGTGCACACTGTAACTGTAGCACCCTTCCGATTGTGCTTTTAGCATTACACTTTGTCATGCCTTATCAAGGTTAAATTTCCTATTCCTAACCTATTTCTTATACTCCACCCATCATTTATTCCATGAAACTCATTCCTACCTCTGGTTCTCTCAGCTCCTGAGTTGTGTCTCCCAGTGGCAGGTGGCACTGTTCTTAACCTGCCCAAGGCCTGTGAAAACCAGTCAATCTCTGTTTACCGGCACACAATCATTAAATTTAGTATAAGCAGCTTAAAAAATTAAGACTATTCGCGGCTCAGTGCTGGGTAACTGGCTTTGATAGAATTTGATTACCAAATCACTGGATGCCATGTCATAAAAATAGAATGTGACTTGTTCAGTCATTATAAATATGTGGTCCTGATAATGCATTCTATGTTACTTTCCATAGTATCCCCTTTGTTCTAAAACAGTATAACCTCCTTCTCACTTGGAGTAATGACATGAGAGAACTGTCGGTAATAAATTAAAAAAAAATATATGTACAAAATAAACACTGGGAAAGGTTGGTTTATTATCACATTTCATTACATTTAAGAAAAACAATCTTGGATTTCCAAATATTCTTGCTCTGTTTGGGGAACTGTTGAAAGGAAACGTAGTGCACAATAATATTGGTGATCTAGCTTTGCTTGGTGCCTGAGGTTCATTTGTGTGAACAACTGTATTGAATGATTTGGGAGAGAAAGAAAAGTTTTAGAAAACCAGGTAGCAGAGGAATCATTTGAAAATATCCTAAAGGAGAGGAGCTTGTGTAAACCATAAGTGAGACAGGCAAGAAGGGGGAATGGGTGACACAAGAATAAATTTGCCCCATAGCTTGGGACAATTGGTTGGAGGTTTTTGATGTAACTGAGTAAAAGATAGAATTGCACTGCATTTTTATTAGTTTTCTCATTTGCTTTGATATTACGAGTAGGTACCTTGTGTCCTACTCTTTGCAGTGGTCAGCAAAAGAGTGGGCCTGGTTAGTGGTGTATAAGCATTGTGAAGTTTGGCCAGTAGCTTCCATAATTTGCTGCTTACGCCACATACTTTGTATATTGTTCAATTTTTTGATTTACAAAAAAAACGGTTACTTTTACATTGTCGGAGCACTCTGATCTGAGAGACTGACAATCTCTAGGAGTTAATTTTTCCACGTGGTTACATCATTAAATTCTTCTGTTGCCAATTTGGGTAAAGGAATTTGAGCAGTCAAAATAAGAAAGTATAGGACCAGAAAAAAAACATCTAGTTCATCTAGTTGGCCCCAGAGTTCAATTGATTTTCTTTTTGAAGGGCTGTCTAACTCCTTCTTACTATTACAAAAGCAAAATACTGCGGATGCTGGAAATCTGAAATAAAAACAGAAAATGCTGGAAACACTCAGCAGGTCAGGCAGCATCTGTGGAGAGAGATTTGCAGTTCTGATGGAAGGTCATCGACCTGAAATGTTAACTCTGTTTCTCTCTGCACAGATGTTGCCTAACCTGCTGAGTATTTACAGCATTTTCTGTTTTTAGTCCTTCTTGCTATTACTTGTGTTATCAACCTCCTTCAGTCCATTCGAACATTCATCTTCCTCTGTGTAAAATAGTTATATCTGATCTGTCAGTTCACCTTCCCTCTTCTGAGCTTCATTCCATGCCCCATTGTTTCCATTATTGGGGTCATGTGACACTTTTGTGACTGACTGTACAGATTGACTATTGGTGCAGAGACTTGCAAAAGGCAATGCAACTCTACCAAGATATACCATTGACCTATTTTATTATTCTGTAAGTACTTTACCTGGCTGTTTTCTTGTATTTACTAGATCCATCTTGTAAAACACTAGATAAAACAAATAATTTATTTTTTATTCTTTTCATCAAATATTGTGTACAATTTTCTCTGAATTATGATCTCCTGTAGCCCACATCAATCTGCTTTCATATTTAATGGTAAAAGATCTTCCATGGAAGAAACAATAGTTTAATGCTTTAATATCTGTTGTATGGATATAATATAACCATATCCCTTGGGGATGCACTTAATCTATGATTAAGTTAATATTTCTTGGCTAACTTGGGTCTGATGGTTCACAAAGGACTGTTGTCTTAGTGCTGTTGAGGTTTGAAGAATCCAGTCCCAGTAAAGATTACTTTCATTGGCAATGCAGTTGATGGGCCCTTTTGAGGTTTCACTGGAGTAATTTGAACCATCTGGTGTCTGCCTGAAGGGTAGTCAGGAACAACATGACAATGGTACTGAGTGGATGACCCACAACTCTTGTTAAAAGGATCATGCACATGGCAAATGATCCTATGTTGAGTTACAATTAAGACATCCAAAGCATTCATAGTTCAGTATCAATTAAAACTGTACAGATGTTGTATTATGATAAAACTATATAACCAATAGAATAATAGATTTTCAGGGAAGTAGATGGTCCTTAGTATGTTTACATGTGCTACTTATTTTGCACAATATAACATTTTCATATGGAAAGTCTACAATTACTATGGAAAGTCGACAATTACTATGTAAAGCTGCATTTTTAGACATGGATTTTTGTTCTCTTAAGTGCAATTTATACAGAGATTTTAAAATCCAGATTTTATAATACCATTAAGTATGTTTATCTGAGATTAATATGAAAGTTTCAAAAGGTAAAATGCATCATTTTTTAAGTTTATATACAGCCCAAATAATTAAAACAAATTCCTTTTTTATCTTATTGAAACAGCTAGATCAACATCTGATGAATATTACATATGGATAAAAATAATGAGCAATTGCATGTTTCAACAGAATGGCACCTGTACATTTTTTATTACTTATTTTCATTCATGATGGGTCCCTATCCAAGTGAATGGACTACCAAGTTGCTTAGACTGGTGGCAGATAGGAGAAATTCTCATTCATGTTCTCTCACTTTCGCTCGCTCTACTAACTAATTTAAGTTTCTAACTCCCATTATGATGTAGATTAAGTGTTAATGTTTATGCATTTATCCAATAAACCCGGTGGGTGGTTGCAACATTGGAAAGGTATTGCACCAGTAAGTGGTACTGTGAGCATAACATTAAATGACAGGATCACCTAAAGCAAGAATAAGTAACGCACTTCTGGAATCACAGATGAGGGGAAAAGGTTTTTAAAGAAATGATATTCAAAAATGTCAGTTGTAAATATATGGAAACGTAAAGCACTTCAAATGGAAATTAGCAAGATACTTGACCTCAAAAGTATTTATCAAAACTGTATAAATGACGTGTGGCTGAACACGGGCTGGAAAAAGATGATTCGGTGATCTCCTTGCTTGCTGATATAACTGCCATTTGGACTTCCAAAAGCAATTTCTTAGGGTGGCGATGGAGAATCCACTTCCCAACACTGATCAGCTGAATCGCAAGCAACTGCTCGGCAAGCAAGAAGCCACCCTTCAACAAGCCGCTATATTAAAGTTAGGAAACCTTTTTGCTATTCTAAACCCCCACAACGAGCCACCCTTGCTAAATGGGAGGGAACAAAACCCCAAGTGAAAAAACTCCCACACTGAATGGAGAGACTCTGCTGTCTTTCTCCCCACCCCAGCACTGAAGCAAAATCATCTACCACGCATGTCCCTTGCTAAATGGCAAAAAAAAAACTTTCCCCAACAACTTACAGCAAAAATCTTACCTGCCATCCCATCCCCAGCAAGGCAATATTCACAGTCCGGCCTCTCCTTACCCCATCTCTTCTCTTCCTTCCTTCCTCACCCCTTGACTGCTCACTTGCTCTCGCTCTTGCTCTCTCATTCATTCACTCTCACACCCAGTACCTCTCATCTCGCTCTCTTTCTCCCCTCCCCTGCTTTAGTTCACTTATCTCCCTACCTTCTAACCCTGCTTGACCTAAAAAATGACCTTGGTCTTGACTCCAATTGTGCAATGCCATGGGAGATCAACAGTAATATATTAAAAATGTAATTTCTGTGCATAAAAGAGAGAGGCTGAGAAGAGAACAATGAGAGAGAGAGAGAGAGAGGGGAAAGGAAAAGAGACCAGGAGGGGGACTGAAGAGAAAACTGAGGAATTGGAGTAGCGGGGCAATGAGTTGGTTTTAATTTTCAAAAATTCCCTAGATTCGGGGAAAGTTCCATTAGATTGGAAAATAGCGAATGTAACTCCTTTATTCAAAAAGGGAGGGAGACAGAAAGCAGGAAACCACAGGCCAGTTAGCTTAACATCTGTCATAGGGAAGATGTTAGGAGCTATCATTAAAGACGTTATAGCAGGGCACTTAGAAAAGTTCAAAGTAATCAGGCAGAGTCAACATGGTTTTGTGCAAGGGAAATCATGTTTAACCAATTTATTGGAATTCTTTGAGGAAGTAACGTGCAGTGGATAAAGGGGAACCGGTGGATGTACTGTACTTAGATTTCCAGAAGGCATTTGATAAGGTGCCACATCAAAGGTTATTGCGGAAAATAAAAGCTCATGGTGTAGGGGGTAACATATTGGCATGGATAGAAGATTGGCTAGCTAACAGGAAACAGAGAGTAGGCATAAATGGGTCATTTTCTGATTGGCAAGATGTAACGAGTGGTGTGCCACAGGGATCAGTGCTGGGGCCTCAACTTTTTACAATTTATATAAATGACTTGGATGAAGGGACCGAAGGTATGGTTGCTAAATTTGCTGATGACACAAAGATAGGTAGGAAAGTAAATTGTGAAGAGGACATAAGGAGGCTACAAAGGGATATAGATAAGTTAAGTGAGTGGGCAAAGATCTGACAAATGGAGTATAATGTGGGAAAATGTGAAGTTGTCCATTTTGGCAGGAAGAATAAAAAAGAAGCATATTATCTAAATGATGAGAGATTGCAGAGCTCTGAGATGCAGAGGGATCTGGGTGTCCTAGTGCATGAATCGCAAAAGGTTACTGTACAAGTAGAGCAAGTAATTAGGAAAGCTAATAGAATGTTATTGTTTATTGCGAGGGGAATTGAATACAAAAGTAGGGAGGTTATGCTTCAGTTATACAGGGCATTGGTGAGACCACATCTGGAGTACTGTGTACAGTATTGGTCTCATTTAAGGAAGGATGTAAATGCGTTGGAGGCAGTTCAGAGAAGGTTTACTAGACTAATACCTGGAATGGGCGGGTTGTCTTATGAGGAAAGGTTGGACAGGCTAGGCTTGTATCGGCTGGAGTTTAGAAGAGTAAGAGGTGACTTGATTGAAACATAAGATCCTAAGGGGTGTGGATGCGGAGAGGATGTTTCCTCTTGTGGGAGAATCTAGAACTAGGGGTCACTGTTTAAAAATAAGGGGTCGCCCATTTAAGACAGAGATGAGGAGAAATTTTTTCTCAGAGGGTCGTGAGTCTTTGGAACTCTCTTCCTCAGAGGGCAGTGGAAGCAGAGTCTTTGAATATTTTTAAGGCAGAGGTAGATAGATTCTTGGTAAGCAAGGGGGTGAAAAGTTAACGGGGGTCGGCGGGAATGTGGAGTCATCGGATCAGCCATGATCTTATTGAATGTCGGAGCAGGCTCGAAGGGCCGAGTGGGCTACTCCTGCTCCTAATTCGTATGTAATGGAGCAGTGAAGAGGAAGGGGAAAGGTGGGGAGAGAGAAAACTGAGCAGGGGAGAGAGATGAGAAATGGAGCGAGAAAGAGAGGAGAGAGATGGGAAGTAGTGGATCAGAGGAGACAGATGGGGAGAGGGGAAACAGAACAGAAAACGGTGATGGAGACAAGAACGGAGAGGGGGAGCGGAGGCGAACAATGAGAAAGTAGACCGAGAAAAAGGGGCATAGCAAAGATCAGAGGGAAGGGAATGGAATATAGAGTGTGGGTGGAGGGTTGGAGAAAAAAATGGAGTGGAGAAGAGCAGGAGAGGAATGGAGAAGAAAACAGAAAGATCCTTATCATTTGCACAAGAAATTCCACCCCAATAGGAGGAAGATTGTCTAGGTTTCCTCTATAAACACTGATGCAAAGAATTCATTGCGAATGCTTGCCATTCTTGATCGCTTAATGTCCCTTTTGGAGTCCTTCAGTGGTCCCCTTGTTTTCTGATTGCCTGTTTGCTATAAATGTATTTATATAATTATACTGTTGTGTGGCTCTATCTTGTAAACTTTAAGGTCTATAGAAAAGATGTACACTTTGGCATTCCTGGTACCCAATCCCACCCTTAGGATTGCAGATTGGGAAATTGTGCACTTTCAGCCCATTACATTTTTTTGTCCATTGAAATTAATGAACAGAAAATCCCAGGCTGGGGCTGTGCAATTTACTGATGTGTTCCTGACTGATGATCTGCGCCAGGAGCACCAAAGTTGAAAATAACTAAGTTATTGTATACTTACAGTATTTGCTGACTGCATTTATCTTCTTTAAAATTTACCTGCCATTCTCTGCCACTAAATGCACCTCGATCTCTTTGAACATGATCTAACTCTCATACTGAGCACCTAGCTACATAGCTTGGTGGCATCAGTAAATCTAACTCTAAATAAGTGCTCTCCTGCATATAATTTATTAAGGTGTACAGCAGGGGACCCAGTAGAGATCCCAGGTGATACCTACCAGCCATTTCAGCTCAGCTGGAGCCTTTTCAGTGTGTTGACACCTGCATTCTGTTCAGTCCATGGTCAATCCAACTAGCTCGTTTCTCATTAATTTAAAGTGCCTCGGTTGTCTTTGAGCTCCTAATAAACCTTTATACCATTCAATCGTTAATTATATGTAACACATTGGGGCTGATCTCGGAGCATATTCTAGACACCGCTAGAGCAGTTGATTTTTGTTTCTGCATGTGCAAAATAGTGAACCGATGTTAACTTTTTGTACATGTCCATTGATATTTCAGCAGGAGTTCCTGTGAAAATTTCTGTTTCTTTCTCAAATTCCTGCATTATGCCTGGTTATTTACTTAGGAGTACTGACCGAAAACCTTCCTGCTTTCATCATAGTTCACTACAAGCATCAAAAGATAAATACGCTTCAATTTAATCTATTCTAATTTTGCCAGTGCTGTGATGAAATTAAGCTAGTTCGTGCTGTGCAGATGGAATTTTTCCTTTACCAGGTCAGCCAGAAATATATTGAAATTTAAGGGAAAGCAGAGAGTTTCTTGGCACACCAGCTTCAGAATGTAGAAGCAGCATCTCTGACCTAGGCTCTTCAGTTGGTTGATTTATTCTATTCCAAAGGGCATCCAAGCAGAATTGTAAACATTTTGTAAGGTCTTCTACAAAGCTAAATGTTCCCCTATAGAGGATTTTGATCTCCAGTTTGATTACATTGGTTCCATTAAATTAAACACTTTTTGGATCTTACCAAGTGAACATCTGCCCTTTATCAAATCTACCTGCTTCTGATTGATCAAAGAAGGCAAGCCTTGAGGCGGTGTGCAGTTCGGCCCATGAGATAATGCCTGTCATGAATGATTTTCACAGAACAGCCATACTTCATTCTGTGGGCATCTCAATGTTTGAAGTGAAAGCAGATGTTTTCCCTTCATCCATGTGCTGCAGAAAATCATTCACTAAACATTAAATGTTCCCATAGCAACCATGTTCGCATCAATGAATGTTCTTGAGAGGAGACTAAACCAATTACAACTATGCCTATAGATATAACCTGACAACAATGGTACTTGATATATTCTTCAATGTTGTCTTGTAACTATACAATACATCACCTGCATCAATGGTGAGCCTACACTGAATTATTTTCTTACATTTTTCTCATGGGCAAAATTCCAAAGTTTGCGTACCCATGGTACAAATGGAAAACAAATTGAGGATTTATTAAAACCAGTATTTATCCAACTACGAGACATAGAACAAAGTTGTAATTGTGTTGTTTAGTTTGTTGGCTATGTATACTGCATGTGTATATCAGACAAAAAAGAATTTGTAATATGGTTCTTTTTATAACCTTTTAACTTTTTTCACCATTGAAACGAGTGTGCCAATGTTGAACAAAGGAACGCTTTTTTCCCCGCCACTTTGCTATACAGCATTCTCATGAATTACCCCCTGGTCAGATACAGAACAAAGCTACATGTAACCTGCCCAACTTTATGCCTGAACTTTAACCTCAGGAAAAACACCCTCTACTGCTCCACTGTTATATTATGTTTTCCCCCATTTCCCATGCCGTCTGTCTTTCTGCCCAGATACATCATCCTGTGAGGAAATATGTCTTTAATAATTGTCATTTTGGCAGCTGGTAAAGTTTGCACTGAGGCAGATGAGGTAAATACTGAAACACACGTTTTTGCAATGTGATTTTATAGGCCTTGCTAATTATTATCAACTTCTGTCATTTATTTGTGTAGAGGGAGGGATCTAGTGGTACAAATGATCGGGTGTTGCAGCTAACGTAATTTACATTTTGTATATAGAAATGCTACTAAAAACTTGCTACATGCTTTTGAAGCAGCAATACCTATGTAAAGGACAGTTAACTCTGGAAAGGGCCAAGACTCGGTGATTACTTGTTGAATTTTATAGAGATCTAGGGGTACGATTTTTAACCTCTCTACCTGGGGGAAACAGGGCAGTAGTGGAGTGAAAACGAGCTGGTCAACTTGTCGGCCTGTTCCCACTTCGCCACCATTTTAACTCTGGCCTTGCACGAGGCGAGCCAGGCAACTTCCTGAATCTGGTGGGTGCCTTGTTAATCTATGAACATTGAGGGCCTGTCAGGTGGAGCGTGCGCCGCGGACACTCGGCTCAGTAAAACCTGGTGGTCAAGAGGAATAAGAGCCAAAAAGGCAAGTCTAAAATTATTTTGTGGGGCCAGGAGGAGCAGGAGTGCTCCACGGGATTAATGTGGGCTGCTGCAGTCCTGGGTTCTTTTATTCCCGTCCCCCTCCCCCTTGCCGGTTGGAATGGCGACTGAGCTACCTGATATTGTGACGGCCCGAAGCCGGCAAGCTGCAGTGGGACGCACGATTGAGGCAGGCAGTATGTTAATGAGGCCCAGGTCTCAAAATGGCTGGACCTCACGCCAGAGGGATCGGCTGGGCGGACAGCACACTCCGCTAGTCAACAGCCTGAAGGTTAATTTCTAACTCTCTGCTGTCTACCAACTGTTATGAGCCCAATCAGTCCATTAAGCCCATTTCTCCTGTAATAAAAAAACAATCCACAATCCATGTACATTATTTAATCCTGGTCATCTGTAAATTGTATGATGGCCAATGCAGCCTATTCTATAGGGATATCAAATTGTTTTAGTACCACTTTATACACTAGCACATAATCTAGTCTGACAATTCAACACAGAATTGAGGGAGTACTGCATTGTAGGAGATGCCATCTCTTGAATGAGATATTAAAGCGAGAACCCGTCTGCCTACTCAAAATAATATAAAGGGTCCCATGGCACTATTTGAAAAAGAATAGGGAATTTTCTCAGTGTCCTAGCCAACATTCCTACTTAAACCAACAACAATCAAAACAGATTATCTGGTCATTCATCTCAATAACTGTTTGTGGAACTTTGGTGTAAGCAAATTTGCTGCCATTTGCCTACATAACAATAGTGACTGCACCTCAAATGTAACTCATTGGTTGTACAGCGCTTTGGGATGTTCTGAGGTGCTATATCGGTGAAAATTCATTTTATTTTTCTTTCTTATATTGCAATGAATATTTAATTTGAAACTACGAACCTGGGTTAATCAGGAGAGTCCAATGTATTCTGGAATTTTTAAAAACATTTGCTTATGGGATCTGGGCGTTGCTGGCAAGGCCAGCATTTATTGCCCATCCCTAGTTGCCCTTGAGAAGGTGGTGGTGAGCCGCCGCCTTGAACCGCTGCAGTCCATGTGGTGAAGGTACTCCCACAGTGCTGTTAGGTAGGGAGTTCCAGGATTTTGACCCAGTGACGATGAAGGATCGGCAATATACTTCTAAGTCAGGATGGTGTGTGACTTGGAGGGGAACTTGGAGGTGGTGGTGTTCCCATGCGCCTGCTGCCCTTGTCCTTCCAGGTGGAAGAGGTCACGGGTTTGGAAGGTGCTGCCGAAGAAGCCTTGGAGAGTTGCTGCAGTGCCATCTTGTAGATGGTACACACTGCAGCCACGGTACGCCAGTGGTGGAGGGAGTGAATGTTTAAGGTGATGGATGGGGTGCCAATCAAGCGGGATGCTTTGTCCTGGATGGTGTCGAGCTTCTTGAGTGTTGTTGCAGCTGCACTCATCCAGGCAAGTGGAGAGTATTCCATCACACTGCTTACTTGTGCCTTGTAGATGGTGGAAAGGCTTTGGGGAATCAGGAGGTGAGACACTCGCCGCAGAATACCTAGCCTCTGACCTGCTCTTGTTGCCACAGTATTTATGTGGCTGGTCCAGTTAAGTTTCTGGTCAATGGTGACCCACAGGATGTTGATGGTGGGGGATTCGGTGATGGTAATGCCATTGAAAGTCAAGGGGAGGTGGTTAGACTCTTGCTTGTTGGAGATAAAAATGAGAAGTCGCACAACACCAGGTTATAGTCCAACAGATTTATTTAATTTTACAAGCTTTCGAAGCAGTTCGCTCCTTCGTCAGGTAAGTTAGCAATGAGAGAATCTCCCAGAATTCACAATTTAAACCCAGACAAAATCTATTCACATTATTCCCTGCAACAAAGAGCACAGCCAAGACAATGAGATGTGTCCCAGGGGGTCCAACGTGTCAAACCACCTGCTGGCTGCATATCCTGTCAATTTGTGTTCTTGTGTTAGCCTTTTTAAAAAAAAAACACCTGGGAAGACCGGCCATGATGTCAAGTCACGTTCTGTATCGTGACATGAACCCGATATCGCGATTGAGGCCATCCTCATGAGTGCGGAACTTGGCTATCAGTTTCTGCTCTATGATTTTGCGCTGTCGTGTATCTCGAAGGCCGCCTTGGAGAACGCTTACCCGCAGATCCGAGGCTGAATGCCCCTGGCTGCTGAAGTGTTCCCCGACTGGGAGGCAACCCTCCTGCCTGGCGATTGTTGCGCGGTGTCCGTTCATACGTTGTCTCAGTGTCTGCATGGTCTCGCCGATGTACCATGCTCTGGAGCATCCTTTACTGCAACGTATCAGGTAGACAACGTTGGCCGAGTCACATGAGTATGTACCGTGTACCTGGTGGGTAGTGTCCTCACGTGTAATGATGGTATCTGTGTCCATGATTTGGCATGTCTTGCAGAGGTTGCCGTGGCAGGGTTGTGTGGTGTCTTGGTTGCTGTTCTCCTGAAAGATGGGTAATCTGCTGCGAACAATGGTACTTTTGAGGTTAGGCGGCTGCTTGAAGGCGAGTAGTGGAGGCGTGGGGATGGCCTTAGCAAGGTGTTCGTCGTCATCGATGACATGTTGAAGGCTGCGAAGAACATGGCGTAGTTTTTCCGCTCCGGGGAAGTACTGGACGACGTTGGTTGTGTCCCGTGTTCGTCTTCTGAGGAGGTCTATGCGGTTTTTCGCTGTGGCCCGTCGGAACTGTCGATCGACGAGTCGAGCGTCATATCCCGTTCTTACGAGAGCGTCCTTCAGTGTCCGTAGGTGTCCATCGCGTTCCTCCTCGTCTGAGCAGATCCTGTGTATTCGCAGGGCTTGTCCATAGGGGATGGCTTCTTTAACGTGGTTAGGGTGGAAGCTGGAGAAGTGGAGCATCGTGAGGTTGTCCGTGGGCTTGCGGTAGAGTGAAGTGCTGAGGCGTCCGTCTTTGATGGAGATTCGTGTGTCCAAGAATGAAACCGATTCTGAGGAGTAGTCCATGGTGAGTTTGATGGTGGGATGGAACCTGTTGATGCTATCGTGTAGTCCTTTCAGTGATCCTTCGCCGTGGGTCCAAAGGAAGAAGATGTCGTCGATGTATCTGGTGTACAGCGTTGGTTGGAGGTCCTGTGCAGCGAAGAAGTCTTGCTCGAACTTGTGCATGAAGATGTTGGCGTATTGGGGTGCGAATTTGGTCCCCATGGCTGTTCCGTGTGTTTGGGTGAAAAAATGGTTGTCGAAGGTGAAGACATTGTGGTCAAGGATGAAGCGGATGAGTTGTAAGATGGCGTCCGGAGATTGGCTGTTGTTGGTGTTGAGTACTGAGGCTGTCGCAGCGATGCCGTCATTGTGGGGGATATTGGTGTAGAGTGCCGATACGTCCATTGTGACGAGGAGTGTTCCTGGTTCAACTGGTCCATGGGTGCTGAGTTTCTGCAAGAAGTCTGTAGTGTCGCGACAGAAGCTGGGGGTTCCCTGTACGATGGGTTTCAGGATGCCCTCGACGTACCCAGAGAGGTTCTCACACAGGGTTCCGTTGCCTGATACGATAGGACGTCCGGGTGTGTTGGCTTTGTGTATCTTTGGGAGGCAGTAAAAGTCTCCTACGCGGGGAGTACGTGGGATGAGAGCGCGTAGGATGTTTTGAAGGTCTGGATCGAAGGTCTTGATCAGTCTATTGAGTTGGCGGGTGTGTTCTTTGGTCGGATCTGCGGGTAGCTGTCTGTAGTGTTCCTGGTTGTCCAGTTGTCGGTATGCTTCTTTGCAATAGTCCGTTCTGTTCTGTATGACGATGGCTCCTCCTTTGTCCGCTGGTTTGATGACGATGTTGCGATTGGTCTTGAGTGCGTGGATGGCGTTGCGTTGTGCTCGGGTGACATTCTGGACTGTCTTGTGAGTACGGCTGATGAATCTGGCGTTGATGCATTTCCTGACAGCTTGAGCATACATGTCAAGCTTAGGGTTGCGACCCTCCGGAGGGGTCCAATTTGACTCTTTCTTCCTCGGTTGTAGCACTGCGGTTCCCTCTGTCTGCTGTTCCGGATCATTGATTGTCCCATTAGGAATGTTGCTGACATCTTGGGATTTGTGGTAGTATTCCCGGATCTGATAGGACTGTCGATGACACCTTCCATCACTTTGCTGATGATTGAGAGTAGACTGATGGGGCGGTTGGATTTGTCCTGCTTTTGTGGACAGGACATATCTGGGCAGTTTTCCACATCGTCGGATAGATGCCAGTGTTGTAGCTGTGCTGGAACAGCTTGGCTAGAGGTGTGGCTAGTTCTGGAGCACAAAGTGAAGTTCATCTATCTGTGTGAATGGTAGTGAGTGGCGTGTCAAAATGTTAGTGGTTAGGCAAGATCTTCTTTGATACTGCCTCACTTCATAAAGTAAACATTTTGTTTTTCATCCTGTAATTTTATTTTGATTTTTATATTAATTAATTTGTGCTTTGATTGCCATATTGTCTATCTCTTGGATTACACATTTTTATATTAATTAATTTGTGCTTTGATTGCCATATTGTCTATCTCTTGGATTACACAATTGATTTTGATAATTCCACATTTTTATTAATTAGTGTATTTACTTAAAGATCAAAATGGTTCGTTTACTTTGTACTGTTGATGCGAAAAAAACCTGCTTTTGTTCCATTTGGAAAGATTGTTGCGTAATCGACAAGACATGAAGGGCCGTATTTTCCGATCGGAGGCTTCCTGACTGCGGAGGCCTCCGATCTAGAAAAAATCTACGGACTTACCTGAGGGCTCCCGAGGTGCGTATACTTCCGCTCCTGGGCCTCTCCAACTCGAAATGTGCAGGGCCCACGTATCCCAGAGGCGCGAGGCGCATGCGGTTCGCAAGCGTCCGTGGGATCACGTGGGCCATGGGGAGCCAATAGGAGGAGGGAATCTCCCTTCATACACTTGACGACAGATAGATCACCCCAAAAACACTAAACATTAAATAATTTTTTTTTTAAATCACATTTTTAAAATGAGTTGAAATTACAATAAATTAAATATTTTAAACAAATTGAATTTTTTGAAAAAAATAATTCTTTTTTACGGGGCTAAAAATAAACTTACCATTTTTTAATGTATTTTTAAATGATAAATGAGTGAGATTTTTTTTTTACTTTTTTCAAATCTTATGCTGGTAAAAGCAGGCCTTACGCCTACTTTTACTAGGCGTAAGATTTCTAAGGGTTTTCTGTGGGCGGAGGTTCTGCAGAAAGCGGAACTCTCCACCCACAGAGGCCCTTCTCCAGGGCAGGTGTCCGATCTGTCAAGAGCATTCTTGACAGATCAGAAATGCCGGTTTTCAGCGCATGAGCTGTTAATTACCAGACTTAACTTTCTGTGGTAAGTTTAATGGGCAAATCCAGCAAGTTCTTAAAAATAATAGGCTAAAGGCGAGATGCCGTTTGTGCAAAGTGAGTGGCGTAAATCGACCAAGTTCTGGAGATTTGGAACTCAAGACGTATCTCTTAATCCCTTGAATATGTTGGCTGATCTGCACATTAATAACACTGTTTGTCGTTAACTTGCCATTATTTTTCCAGCAGGATTCGATACAACGTTCTGTGTTAAAAGACCAGCATACTAACTTTCAGTTATGAGCTTACTAGTAATGTGAATGACTGACTGACTAATGTATGAAGCTTTGTTAATAAATTGAAGTCTTATAATTATTGCTCTCTCGGATGTTAATCATTATGTAATCTTATCAGTTAATGTTCTGATCAGTTAATGTATGTCTCCTTTCTTTTTTATGTTGGGTGAACTAATTAGAGCACTGCAGTGGGATACCGATCCTTCTGTGCTCCAGCTGCAGTCTGACTCTGATCTTGGGTATGTATCTGTTTACTATCCTCCATGTCTATTGTATAAAACAATTATACAATAATCTTTCTCACAAAGAAATTCAATTATAATCTATGTTTGTTAAATGTAATTTTACCATTACCATGCACTTAACTTACAGTTATCATGTGGGCAGTATTTTAAGTGGCACCCTCACACATCTATTTGAATTTACACATAGATAGCATGAATCCCCCTTTTTTTTAAAAAAAAGTCATTGAGATTAACTATGGCAGGGCATCTGACCTGCAATGCTGGGCCCTAGCTTTGGATAATCTTGTATTAGAATAAACTTGCTTAGTTTTAATTCCCTCTTGCTCATTTTCTAAAACGTGATTTGTGTTTTGAATTTAGAGTAACAGAAGTTTAGGTGGTGGTTTTTAAATAAAGTACTACTAACATTTCCATACTTAATTTGAAAATATATAACTTGTTTTTTTTCACTTTTTAAATACAGCCGCCGCATGCCTAAACTTGTGATTTCAAAAATTACCCAAGTTGATTTTTTACCTCGAGAAGTGGTGTCGTACTCCAAAGAGACCCAAACGCCTGTTGCTCGCCAGCCAGAAGGTAACTTGTTTTACGAATATGATCTTAATGTTGATGAATTCAAAACAGCTTACAAATCAAATGTAGATTACAAAATGTGTATTTTATTCATAACTTGTTCACCTCCTGTGCACCCATAAAAAAATCTCTTTCTGTAGCTGTCCCTCTGCTTGTGTCCCTCTCTGGTTGTCCTCGCCTTCACACTAACTTTCCCCCATCCTTTGCATTTGCATTCCCTCCACTCCACTCCACTCCCCCCTCCCCCCTCCCCCTCAGCCCCCTCCCTCGCCCCCGCCCCCTGCCTGCTCTTCTGCCCACACTGTCCTTCGCTCATTCTCCCTTCTATTCTCTCCCCGGTGCATTGCCTTTACCCGCCCTTGCCCCGCTCCCTTTCACACCCATCCCCCACTTTCTTTCACCATCCTCTACCACTCTTTGCCCCTCCCCTCCCCATGCACTTTCTATCTCTCCCTTCTATGTTACTTATGTACTGAAGACAAGAAAAAGCTATTGGACAAAT
Organism: Squalus acanthias; assembly: GCA_030390025.1. Classification (NCBI taxonomy): domain Eukaryota; kingdom Metazoa; phylum Chordata; class Chondrichthyes; order Squaliformes; family Squalidae; genus Squalus; species Squalus acanthias. Next base: position 98,703,321 of record CM059428.1, read on the forward strand.
ATGTGCTCACTTACTGGACTTCTCTCCGTATCCCCACCCTTCCTTCACCAGAGAAAGCCAACAGGAGCACTATACCACCAGGGAATGCTGGGATTTGGGCGGGACCCAGCCTGTAATTGGATGGCTGTTAGCCAGAAATGATTTTTGAGGTCGGGGTGGGGGGGCAGTGGTGTTGGGTCAGGAGAAAAGGCCTGAAAACAGGCAAGGGAATGAATTAGGTGAAAGGCTGGATAATTAGGTGAAAGACCAGAAAATCTGGTTTTAAATGCTCAATAAATGGGGGAGGAAAAAAAATGAAAATTGGGAAATATGGGAGTGCAGGCAATTGGGCAAGGGGTATCGTGTGCCCCGATTATCAGGTGAAAAGCTGAAAATTGGCTTTTAAGGATCTGACAAATGGAAGAAACAAAATGGATGTTAAAGTTGGTTGAAAGCCTAAGAAACTTGTGCCACCTAATTCACCAGAAACTGCAACTACATTGTAATGGGCAGCAGTTTACATATGAATATTTGCATTATAAATATTTGCATACTATTTTAACATTGTAATTGTTGGCATAAAAGTGTTACCAAATGTGTTAACAAAAATTATGACATCAGAAGTGCATGCATACATAAGATTTTTAGCATATATGAGAGATGTACATGCGATTTTGCGATTAAAGAATTAACTTGAATTTGTAGTGTTGCTGTGCAATAGCAAGAATTAATGGTAGATCACGTACAGGGGAAACTCGTTTAAACGGCACCTAAATATCCGGAATTCTCTAATAACCGGCAGAATTCATACTCCGGAAACTACAGTATACAGTCGTTTATAAGTTTTGTTTTACTGTTAAGTAATTAAAGAGTTATGGATTACCCTCAACTGGCATTACTGTACTTAATCAAGCATCTTCCACCATCCATTTAACACAACATTCTGTAGGGGAGTACCCAATTATACTGCACATTTCTTGATTTTTTTATTTTTGTTTGTTAAAAATAGCCTCGGTAGCTATACCTTTCCGTTATCCGGAATTTTTAATCAACCGGCACCACCCCGGTCCCGTCGGTGCCGGATACGAAGGAGTTTCCTGTAGTTAGTAATTCTAAGCGGAAGCATTTGGCTTCTGGAATCACATTTTTGATTTTTTTTTTAAGCTGCAGCATGTAGAATATTTGATTCCTTGATCACTGAGTCAGTTATCTTTACTGTATATGAGGAAGATTAGGCAGCAGCAGAAAATTTGCGAAAAATTGCACAGTGCTGTCAAATGTTTCTTCATTGCTAAAAGATTAGAAACATCAACACTGAAAAGTACACATCTTCAATGAAAATGTTCCGAACGCGGATTCATATTTTGTACATCATTTGTACTTCCAGTAGTAAGCTTATAATAAAACCGTGCTCACCATCCACCAGCCAATTGTTGAAAGATCAGCTTTGGTAGAAACCATTCTGTTGCATTCAAGATGACAAAAGCAAGCTCTTTCAGTCTGATCAAAATGATTGTTAACAAACTTGGGTTGGCTTCTGGCATGCTTAAGGGAGAGAGGTTTCAAAGACTTCCTGCTGTGAGCTCAGATTGATAGTTTAAACCTGAGAATGAAATGTATTTAAATCTGCTTAATCATTTACAAATTTAACTCTTGCGATACTGAGAAAACAAGAAACTCTATCTGGCTACGGTCAACAAATGCTACAAATGTCAAGTTTATAATGTATTGATGTGCTTTTAAAGTGTCTGATTATATACTCACTATAGTGAATACTTTAACAGGTTTTCATATTACAGTATTGTAATATGTATATATCCATGTCATAATATGTCATGGTTGGCAACAGCTTATTTGGAATAACACTTAAATAGAAAAAAAACTTCAAATATTATGATCCATATTTGTCATTTTTATACAATCTCTTGTAATTGTGGGAAGCAAAAAGATGGCACCCTCTTGTGGTGATGGTTGAAATGTTTCTGTACAATAAGGCTATTTAAATAGCATTGCTAGATACTAATGTAAATATTAGCATTTCATTTTGTTCAGATTTTCCCAACAAAAGGTATTTACCAATAGTGATAAATATTTCTGTTAAAATTTTTTTTGTTTGCAGAATCTATTAAGTATAAATAGTGGTGTCCCCCTGGAGTCATCGTTAAGACTGTTTTGTTTCTTATCTCTCTACCTCTGTCTCTCTCACTCTGAGGCTCACAAGCGACTTCAGGAGGACATAGGATAATAAATTGGGATATAAATGTACCAGCATTTAGGTCCGAGCCAACCCCACTGAGCTAAAATCAGGGCACTCCCTCCACTTGAGTAAAAATTATTACACAAACTATTCCTCCCCCGCCCCCCCTGGTCAAAGAAGTCCGACACTAACCCCCCAATGAACAGAAGCCCTGTAAGCATCCCTCCCCGCAGCCACAGAACAGAAGTGCCACAGGCACAATTTCCAAAAAAAGAAATGTTGATACCAACTCCTCCCCATACACCTGACTTAGAAGAACTTCAACCAAACCCCCAACTGAGAGAAAACTTCACGTTCCCACCCCAGAGAGGACAACCTTGGCCTTCCACCCCGTTCCCCACTGAGCACAAAGACAACCTTACCCCCCACTCCTCCAAACATAGAGAAGCTCAGCCTCCTCCCCTGAGTATAAACTTGGCCTTCCCCTTTCCCCTCTAAGAACAAACCCCCACTCTACTGCTGAGCTGAAGCTTGCCCACCCCCTAACTTAGAACAAATTCAGGCCTATTCCTACCCTGCATGATGAGCAGTAACTCACTTCCCACCTAGCAAGTTGCACATTTTCAGAACTTGTAAACAATTTGACCTTATTTTTTCAGTGGGAAGGGGACTCAACCTCTTATCAGTTTAAAAAAAAATAACTTATTGACACAAGGCCATGCTTCAGGATGTTTTGCAGAGAGTCATGTTATACTAATGTGCAGTATATGGGCATGAGACGTGTGGTTTTATCATTCTTTGTTTATATGGTGACTTAACTGTCAAGATCTCAGCTTTTACAAAAGGTAGCTAAAGGGTTTTTACACAGTAATCCCCTGTGCTGATTTAAATCTGATGAAATGAGTCATTCGGTTGGATAGGAAATTTGATGATATCCAACCTTAAATTTATCCTTTCAATTTATATTTTCACAAACCTTATGGGAAACGTTCCCATTTTTTAATCAATAATTCTGAATTGGGGATGTAACTACATAAGGCTAGAGATCATAAAATTCGAAATGATGTAATTCTGAAATCTTGTAGTGCTTGTCCGTGCTGTCAACTTTTGTTTAGATTTTCTATTCCTGCGTTCCGAAGGGAAGGGGAGAAAGACGGTGAGAAAATATAACTTACAAAAAAATGACTAACTATTTCTAATTCTATCGTATAGTTGTCCACTTCAATTTGGGAAATGTGTGAATTTTAATGACAGTTTAATTCCTACTTTTGATCGGTGAAACATTTATTATGAATTTTTAATATTTTCATAATTTTTAAGACCTAGTTTAATTTGTCACCTATTGTTCCATCAATTTTTTTTTGAAGTGGGTGGATTGAGGTTGATAAATTATTTGAATCTACTATTATTAAGTGTCAGCTGTGGCTCAGTGGGTAGCACACTTGCCTCTGAGTCAGAAGGTTGTGGGTTCAAGTCCCACTCCAGGGACTTGAGCACATAACTAGGCCGACACTCCAGTGCAGTGCTGAGGGAGTGCTGCACTGTCGGAGGTGTCGTCTTTCGGATGAGACGTTAAACTGAGGCCCCATCTGCTCTCTCAGGTGGATGTAAAAGATCCCAATCAACATTACAAAAACAGATTATCTGGTCATTATCACATTGCTGTTTGTGGGACCTTGCTGTACGCAAATTGACTGCCGCGTTTTCCACATTACAACAGTGACTACACTCCAACAGTACTTCATTGGCTGTAAAGCGCTTTGAGATGTCCGGTGGTCGTGAAAGGTGTTACTTTGTATAATGTTATTGTTAGCGAATTACCTTTTGTTTTCCAAATAGCTAACCAAAAAGCTGGAATTTATTTATATTGCTTGTATATTCTTTACACGCATTTAATATCTATGCAGAAACTGATCGAACTTACGGAGTTATGAATCCGTGAAGAAAACCCTGCTTCTCCTCCACTTTGTGCGGTCTTGGGCCAGGGATTCCCAGGTATCGGTGGGGATGTTACACTTTTTCAAGGAGGCTTTGAGGGTGTCTTTGAAGCGTTTCCTCTGCCCACCTGGGGCGCTCTTGCCATGTCAGAGCTCCGAATAGAGCGCTTGTTTTGGGAGTCTCGTATCGGGCATGCAGACGACGTGACCCGTCCATCAGAGCTGGTCGAGCGTGGTCAAAGCTTCGATGCTGGGGATGTTGGCCTGAGCGAGAGCACTGACGTTGGTGCGCCTATCCTGCCAATGGATTTGCAGGATCTTGCGGAGGCAGTGTTGGTGGTACCTCTCCAGTGCTTTGAGGTGCCTGCTGTACATGGCCCATGTCTCTGAGGCATACAGGAGGGCGGGTATCACTGCTGCTCTGTAGACCATGAGCTTGGTGCTGGGTTTGAGGTCCTGGTCTTCAAACACACTCTTCCTCAGGCGACCGAAGGCTGCACTGGCACACTGAAGGCGGTGTTGGACTTCATCATCGACGTCTGCCCTTGTTGTCAGTAGGCTCCCGAGGTATGGAAAGTGGTCCATGTTGTCCAAGGCCTTGTCGTGGATTTTGATAATCGGGCAGGTTGGTAGAGGACCTTTGTCTTACGGATGTTTAGTGTAAGGCCCATGCTGTCGTACGCTTCGATGAAGGTGTTGACGATGGTTTGGAGTTCGACCTCTGACTGTGCGCAGACGCAAGCGTCGTCTACATACTGTAATTCAACGACAGTCACAGAGTGTTGGGGAACACAACATTACTTTGTTGTATATCCATTGGTAGTATTGAGCGTTGCCAGGTCATGCGTAATGTAAGGTTTCCTTTGTACCGACTGGCAGTGGAATAGCTAGGAATGGAAAATTGGCTGGGCCTCAATTTACAGTGGATGGGCAGTGATCTAGGGCTGGATTTTCCCTGCGGAGGCTGGATGGCGGGTTCCGGTCCCGCTCCCGCCTGCAGCCACTCTCAAAGATTTTCCGTAGATTGGCCTTGTTAAGCCCGCCCCGTGGGGTTCCTGACCAATTAACAGGAAGCGGGTCTAATGACGCCATTTGATGACGAGTCATCAGCCGGTTTCCTTAAAGGGACCATGGCCACATTGATTTTGACAGTTGTGCTGTCAGTCTTCTACAGCATTGAGGTTCTGCAAACACTGACAAGCACTGCACAAAGGTGCACATCTGCACCCAGGCTCACGCATGACTCCCTCCATATGCTTATGGAGGGAGTCACAGCACGCAGGGCAATTCTCTTCCCTTCCCATGGGAGGAAGAGACCTCCCCAGGAGATCCACGCAGCCTGGTTGCACATTGCACAGGAGGACACAAGCAGGGATGTTGTCAGGAGGGCCAGGCTGCAGTGGCGCAAACCTTTCAATTATCTCATTAGATCAGGAAATGTTATTGCAAAGCCACACTCTACCTCATCCTGCTGTGCCACTCATCGCATCCCCAACACTCTGCCTTCCATACCCTACTCCTGCACACCCTTACTCACACCAACTTACCTTGCACCTCCACCCATCCCTCTCTATCTACATTATCACTTCCCCATCTCACTAGCCACCCCTCACACTCACCCTCATCCTACTGCAAGCATACCAACTTACAACATACAAGGGTAGGCACTTGAGAGGTTTAGCCAGTGTTCATGTTAAGTTTCTGTTAATGTGTTGTCATACAGTGAAATCTATATTTTCAACACGTCACTTTATTGGACAGATTTGTGCGCACCTTGAGAAGTATCTTAGTGAGTTCCAGTGAATGTTGAGACATAACTTCCCCCCCACCGCTATAGTGATGAGTGTGAATGGAATGGCTTGGACATTAAAGGGATGCTTTACGGTGCTGGTGTGGAATGGTATCAACCTGGCGCATCATGTGGCAGCCAGGGTTTACAGCATGGTGATGACATTGCTGGCCTCCCGGGCAGCAATGTTGTGGGGGGCTGATGCCCTATGCAGCATCAGGTGATGGCGGAGAAGGTTGGTGATATTGTTGGTGATGTTGGGGCTGATCGTGGAAGGATTCAGAGGACCAAGGTCTGATTGTTCCAAGGGCATCGATGTTGCTGCAATAGATGGCAGCTGCAGGTGAGATGACAGAAGCAATCTGTCAATGGTGAAGGGAGGTTGTTCCAATGAAGTGGCACTGATTATACAGTTGGCTCTAAACACTTGTAAGCTAAAGAAATCTCTATATGTATTTCAAATGCAGTAACCAACAGTTTGAGCTCTGAAACTGAACATCTGCAACATGGCATCCTTTACACCACTTCTGCAGCTGTCAGCTTATCAGTTACATCAAAGCAGACTCAACTCACGTCAGGGTGAGCTGGCATGTTCCCCGAGCAGCGGGTAACCCGTGGGGGAGCATATAAAATTGCAAGGTAGCCTCAAAATAGTCTTAAATTGGCTCTTAACAAGCCATTTAGCAATCTAAATTGTCTCCCGCGCCGCTAGGTGTCGGGTCAGTTCTGCGTAGACAGACCCGACACCTGGGAGACTCGTGTGGAGGCGGGTTGAGTGGGTTTCCTACCCGCTGTCAATCTTTGCTATTTTGACAGCGGACCCGCCTCCGAACCTGCACTCTGAGCGCCGACAAAATCCAGCCCCTAAGGTCTGACATCACAGCAAGTAATGTACAACACACAGAATTTACAGCAGTCAAACAGGCTACTCGACCCAACAGGTCTATGCCAGTGTGTATGCTCCACACGAGCCTCCTCCCACCTTGCTTCATCTCACCCTATTAACATATCCTTCTATTCCTTTCTCCCTCATGTACTTATTTAGCTTCACCTTAATATTGCAAATGACTTAAAACTAATTAGATCCCCCAAATAAATTAAATATCACAACTGTACATCCATTTAGCATGTTTAAGTGGACACAAATAGATTTCTACATAATCTGCAGTAAATGTACTTAATGAAACTAAGCAAGCAGTGCCACTAAACCAGCAAGAACCCCTGGAAGCAGCAGCAGTTGCAGCAGGTCTGGTCCCACATTTATTTTCACACACTGTCATTTCCATTGCTGATGTAGATGTCGATGAAGAATTTTCAGATTCAGAAGAAGAGAATGATGTGTCATTTGGATTTGTGGCTTCATTATCTGTACGTTGTCTTTTTAGGAAATTAAATAGACTTGTTTGTTTTGCCATGTTGCCTGCAGCACTCCAGTTAGATTGTAAGTTTGCTCGCAATATCTACATTTAAAATAAAGTTGGAATATGGTAACGGTTGGGACTTCCAACACATTCGGATCACATGCCTCTCAACCTGCCAATCAAATGCTGCTTGCACATAGTTTGTTGTTGTGTGAGGAAGATAACCATCCAAACACTGCATCACAAAAACTTTGCCTTTGATTGGCCAAAGTCTGCTACATATTTTAAAAATAGCCTATTTGTCCGTACTGTAGCCACAGGTGAGCCTGCATGGACCACAGTCCACCCAGGTCCCCATCAGATCAGAGCCTGTGTGAATCCCAAGTTTAAGCAATTTATTAAAGGGATTTTAAAAAAAAATTTGAACCATAAACCCTGAAGGTGAGAGCTGAAATTAACGCTCACTTGATGAAAATAGCCCCCTCCCCACCCCCCAGTTAAGATTAGGTCACTGTTTTGTGGAAGTTAAGGCAGTGGGGGGGACAGAATTGGATCCTGCTGCACCCATATTTTGGGTGTAAAATGGGCAAAATGCACCAGTTTTGTGGGGCTATGTCCAGCACCCATCGCTGGAAGCGTCCAACGTCATTTTGGATGGGGCGATATGCAGGCATTCCTGGCGGCCGACTCAAACAGGCGTAGCTCCTTGCACATTCTAATGAGGCACTTAATGCTTGATCTACTCCACAGCTCTGAAATTTGGCAGAACTGAGCAGAGCAGATTTTTTGGTTTCTTCTGTAGTCTAACTAGCTGTCCTTAAAGGGACCACTAAAGGCGTGCAACAAAACAGTAATGTTTTTGTTTTTATTTGTCTTAATGTGGAGTCAGGAATGTTCCTTTCCTGGCTTGGAGCAACATGTAACAACTGCAGATTTGAGATTCTGGCACAGAGGTCAGCACACCTCATTCATGGGATTCCCAGTTTTCCAGTGATTCTGCGATCTGTGCTACCATCAAATGGGGCTCAGTGTCTGGAATAGGGCACTGCAAAATTTACCCTATTGACCACACTTAAGAATGCTAATCAGATTCTTGCCTGTTAATTTTTTGTGCATGTATTTTTTTAAATTTACTCGAAGTACACTTGGTACTGACACCAGTAGTAAAAGTGATCACATTTTGACATTGGCATTCCGAGCTGTATTGGCAGCCAGAATTTATCAGTTCAAAAGACATGACATATGTTACACATCTCGTATCTGTTAACCTGAAAACTAGCAAAAGTTGATCAACAGTTTCAAAAAAGCTGGCAAAGCCTCAAAAAAAAAAAAAAGTGCTGACAACTCAAACAGCCCTGAATTTAGGCCTATGCCATGTTGCATTGAAAAGTGTAGTTGCTATACTTTGTTTGCAGATATAACCAACATTCCATCACTTGTATAGTGAGTGAAAGACTATGATGAAACTTGCACAGATTTCCCTTCATTTCATTAGCAAGAAGTAGCAGGCTATTGTGGACACGTATTGGTACTCTTAGTTATTAAACTTAATTTTAGGAGGTGTGATAAAGTGGAGTCAAACAGGTGCGTTTTAAGGAGGGTCTTGCAGAAGGAGAGGGAGGTGAAGCGCAGAGGGGTTTGGGGAGGGAATTCTGCAGTGTGGAGTCTAGCAACTAAAGGCATGGACTTCCAGCTCCTAACTGGTGCTGCTGCTCTGGGAAATGGAACTCTGCTGCACACTCTAAATGGGGATTCCTAATCTTGCAAATCTATCAAAAAAATTCTCATCCACAATGAGCACCATAGTCTGTTTCCCTGGGGGGAATAGCAGCATCAGATTATAACCAAGAGTTACAAATTCACAAGAAAAAACCCGAAGCTGTTTCCCACCTAATTTAAATTATAGGAAGCCAGATGTTACTAATGATAAATCTATCTTTAGAACTTGTCTCTTGACCATATTTCCATGGCTTCTTGTAGTTTTGCCATAATTCCTATTGAATGAGATTAATCAACTTGGCTGCATTGAAATTCAGCTTGTGAAATGTAAAATATTGAGTTTCACTTTTTTATCCTCTTTCTATTTTTTGAATTAGTACTTTTTATTTTCCCATTTTTAATGTAGCCAGTAGCATATAACCCATTTTGATATGTCTCTTAAACAATAATCTTGAACAAGTTTCTGAGAAACTTGAGAACTTGAATATGTTAGCAGTAGATTGAAGTTCTTGGACTATGCAATGGGGTGATGTCTTGGACAAGACTTTGCCCCATGAAAATTTTGGAGAATAATTAAGAAGTCAGATAATTGGAGCCAGGATAATGGAGGTCCCACTGTGTTAATGTACTGAGAGGCCAGTTAAGGACTGGGATACAGATGCTAGAAATTTAAGTTGCTCTTCCCCAGTGATTGTCTATTTCAGCGGAGAGTAACTTCTAGCATATAGTGTTATACACCAATACTTCATTGTGAATTCAATCTTAATAGACGCATTGCACTTACGGAAAATTCTTATGCGATACATTTATAAAACTGAATTAAATTTTGCATTGAATGCAATGAAATCTATCTTGCTACTATTATAACATAATACAGTTGCATTCTAATAAACATAACTTTGTATAGAAATATTACATTAGGAGGAAGATTTCTAAAAACTACAGATTAGATCATGCAGTTTTGTTTTTGCACTACAGGCCAATGAATTATTCAGCAATTCATTCTGAACAGGAATAGAAATTTGTCGTCAGCAGATTTTATAAAAATGAACTGCAACCTGGGGAAAATAATTCCTTCCTGTCTTAGTGGCCAAGGTGGTAGACGAGTGACCTACTTCCAAGTCTCTCTCTCTCTCTCTCTCTCTCAATGTTGCTGTACGGTTGGCAACTGGGAAAGCAGACCGAGGTGCTGCGATCAGGTAGTCACCATTTGGAGAATCGTGGGTATAAACTCGCATTCTACAACTCTATAGTGCAGTGCATTGGAACTCCGATGTGCTTTACAGACCACAAGTTAGGTGACTTACAAAATGTGCTATTTTAGGTGAAATTTGGCACTGGGTTGATTTAATAATTAAAAGATTAAGTACTGTACATAACATGGGAGTTGGTGCTGTATGGACCTGGAGTTTCATACAATAGGCACGATGACCGATTGGTTTGGAATTCTATTTTTAGATCTCTTTCACTCCAGCATGATCAAGGCAGACAAAGATTGGCCAGTTTTTTAAATGGGTGCAATCAATCAAATCATTGGCAACGTTATCAGAATAAATTAATTTTTCAACCTTGCTTTGGCAAGAACTCTTTTCCCTTTTTATATGATTAACTTCGTTCCCCATTTTTACGTACATAATTTCCTGTTGAATTGATATGGCTGTCCATAAAAACAAAAATGCCCAGATAATTATGGGAATAGGACAAAAGTACTGAGATCTAGGCAGAAGATAGTAACCATTAATTTCCGATGACATCACCATGAAGGATCAAAGGTTAGAAATTAAGCTTTGAAGCCACAATTGGACAAGAAAGAAGCAGTTTCCCAGCCCTGTTTAGTACTGATGTAAGAGTAGGCAACATCTTGTATAAAATTAATTCAAATACGTGCATCTTGTTGAGTGACCCAAGAAAAAAACAATTTTATATTCTCTTAATGCTAAAATAATGACTTAACTTGCTGCTTCTGTAATGAATGCCTGCAGTTGTTTCATAGGGCGCGATCTTGCCAGCCCTGGGGAGGCGGGTTTGGAGGCGGAACTGCCGGGAAAATGCCATCTTCCTAGGAGGCGGGTAGCCGACCCGTGCCGGGTCCCGTCTCCTGGATGCGGGAAGGGAATTACAGCCACTTAACTGCCTGTTAACAGGTAGTTAACAGGCCGTCAAGAGGATTATCCTCATTTTTCCAACAGGCGCGGGGTTCCCGACGTCGGAAAACCTCGCCAGGGTCACTGAGGCGAGCAATGGGTCTGCGGGGTGCAAATGTGCGCTGTGAAGGTAAGTGATGGGTGCAAGTGTGGAGAGGTAAGTATGTGAGGTGAGTGGAAAGTGATAAATGTTTACTTACCTTTGTTTCTTCCTGCAGGCTTCAACAGTTGGGGATGCGGAGAGCCTCGCACCTCACCGGCAGAGATGACAGATGGCTGCTGCATTCTCCGATGCAACAGCCATCTAATTTATGCTCACGAGGCCTCCTCAAACAACATGAATTGTCATCGTTTGACAGCTTCACAGAGCTGTCAAACGATGACAATTCATCTGTCGCAAATTTTTGACAGATGAAATGTCATACGCTGACGTTCTCTGTAACCGGCTTCCCCTTAATTAGCCTGCTAAGCCCACTGGGCGGGCTTAACGAGGTCAATCAAGGGAAAATAGCGTGGGTTGGCCACAAGTCGATGGAGGCGGGACTAAAATCCGACGAGCAGCAGTCCCGCCTCCAACGCGCCCCCATTGGCAAAATCGCCCCCAAAGTGACTGTCAATTGAAGTTATATTTTGATTGGAAATAACACCATCAGCTCTGTAATGAATTAAGGGTCGGGGGGGGCAAATTGGGCTCAGTAGTGCCTATTTTATGGGCACTACGAGTCCCCTTAAGGTTCCTAAATGGCGTCCACGGTACACCCGCACTTCTGACGCAAAGTGCGCTAGATGCCATATTGGTAAAGGGGTTAGCGCGCACACTCTTAATGTCCGCCAGAAGTATGCAGAGCAGGCAGATCATGATGTCAATCAGTGTTGCACGTGGATTTGATATCAGCGCTGCCATTTTGGAGCTCCGCGCTCCAGCCTACTCCCTCTCTTAACCTTGCACAGCTGAACACACGTTCAACTGCATGAAGGACCCACCACCAGCGCTATTTAAAGGAATCATCAACTACTTGCAGGTTAGTTGCTGTTTGATTTCTTCTGGCTGTCGCTGCAATTCTACGAGTTTTGAATGGTTCCTATTGTTGGTTACAGTTTCAATAGTGTACTGGGAGTGGGCTGGCAGGTGCTGAAGTACTTTTTTGTTTAAAGGCTTTAGCACAGACCAGTTGCTCCTAGACATGGATGGACCAGTAGGTAATCCTTTTGCATTGAGCATGACTGGTAGAATGAGCAGAGGTCACGTAGAGCAGGACAAGCAGCTATAAGAGGAGGAGGAAGGGGAGAAGGGCACTCAGTAGGAGGCCATATCTGCAGAGGGTCTTTAGGGCGCAGATGAGCAGATCTGTTTGAGAACAGATTGCAGCAGTGCTCTGATGCCCTGGAAACCACTTTGCACACTGGTATCCAGAGCCACGATGACGGCAGTCTGGCCTTCCGGTGCAGCACTCAGACATTGGGTGGATGCTACGTGTGTTGCGATGGAAGCTGAGACATCAGCCATCAGATGCTGCAGCATGGTTGGTTCCACAGGTGTGCTAATGGAGATGGCCACCAGTTCCATGCTGGAAAGGATGGGTTTCAAGCTCTGAGCAAAGCCCTGTGCCAAGTTAGTGCTGGACTCCTCCATGCTCCTTGACATTGAACATAGGCTTTCTGGCAGGGTTCCCAGTGCACCAAGCATTTGGGTGTGCATACCCATCAGCCCTCTTCTGTAGCTTGGCCCATCAAAGTTATCATCTGAGTCTTCTGCAGCAGAACTAGTGTGTCACCTCACCCTCCAGTGAGCTGGCACCTGCGCTATCCTTTTTTCCCCCTGTCCTTGCTCCAACGCACTTATGCTCAGTGTCTCACCGCGTGCAGATCCCGCCTCTATCCTATCCTCAGAATTTCGCGCAGTGTCAGTATCTGAGCTGGTGACTGTGAAATCAAGTGACAGCGTTTCTTTATCTTCATTGTCTTCTTGCTCTTCCTCCACTGCCTAGAAAATTACAGTTTTTGGGTATGTGAAAGGAAAAAAGGACAAGGGTAGGGTTGTGATGAGGGGAAAGGAGAAAGTAAGAAGTCCGTGCTTACACCATCAGCAGCTTCTCAGTCAGAAGAGACTGTGAGATGAGGGAGAAGTGGGAAGAGAGAAGGAGGCTTGGGTATGCAGATACCCTCATCTTCAATGGTTTTAGCCCCGCCGCTGGCCACAGCCTCAGCAGTGGTGCTTCCCATAATGACCAGCACCATCTTCTCCTTGGGGATTAGAACATGAAGGTGTGTGTCTCCCCCTCCGGTTAGTTCCTGCTGCCTCTGGTTGTGTGCCACCTTCTCCTGCAAGAGAGAGGGGAGTGTGTCAGTGAGTGTCGTGCAATCTGTGTGGGTGATGTGGCTGTCATGGTTGAATAGCTGCCAGCATGTGCAAGCTGTGAGATGTGGGTTTGTGGCTTGCAAGAGTGCCAAGTGTGTGAGGATGAGGTGAAGCATATGAATGTTATGTACGAGTCCTGATTGATTGAGATTGTTGGTAGGTGAGTGATGGGGGCGTGTTGAATTGAGCAGTGGCTGAAGCTCGTGGTGTAGTTGATAGGATTTGGCATTTGAAGATGCAGTCACAGACCTTGACCACTTGTGAGAGATCATTAAACTTCCTCCTGCACTGTATCCATGTTCTTGGAACTAATCTCCTGGCATTAACCTCCTCCGCTATCTTTTGCCTTCTGACCATGTGTCTGGAGGGCTTCTGTACCCCCGAGGATACAGGACATCTCTTCTCTGGTCGACCTTTTCCACCAAGACCTCCGGTGCAGCATCTGAAAACATTGGTGCACGCTCTCTCCCATGGTCAGCCATTGTTGATTGTTGCACAGCACTATTCCCAATGATCTCAGTACCTCCAGCAGCCACAATGCATCTTCCTTTTAAGAGCTGCAGGCTAGCTTCAAGCAGTGCCAGGAAGTAACCATATTGGCCCCCCTGCTGATGCGTGCAGCGAATGAACAGTGTGGTTAGTGCTGGCTGCACGCAGAAATCATTCAAATGAGCAGGCAGCACGAAGTTGGCGTGCTGCCTGCATTACACTGAACGGGCACAGGTTAAACATGCATTATGATACCCGTGCCCATTTTCGGGTGCTATCCAATTTAACCCCCGAGTGACATTTATTGTATAAGCTTGAGAGTATATACACTTGTTTTGTGGTAAACTGGCTGTTGCCAGAATCTGCCTTTCTAATCAGACAAATAAATCTTTGGAGTTGAATGACAATCGAAAAGTTATTGACTTATGAGGAAAGACTAGAGAAACATGAGCTATTCAGTCTTGAAAGGAGGCAACTGAGAAAGGTACCTTATAGATGCATCTAAGATGGCAAGCGGTATGGAAAAGGTAAATACAGAGCATTCCTTGAAATGCGACTTTGACAGTAGGACAAGGGGGCACTGGTTCAAATTGATAGAGAAAAATTAGTGATATCAGGAAGTTTTTTTTCCACGCAAAGAATGATCAATACTTAAAATGAGCTTCTGGGTACAGTAGTGGAGGTTCAAACACTGGTATAATTTGAGACACTTGGGTGGTATGATTGGGGGACTCTAGATTTTTCTAGGTGGGTGAATTAAAATGGACCAAATGGCCTGTTTCATTTGTATCTATTTTTATAGTCTTAACTGTAGAAGTGTTAACCCATTCAGTTGTACGGTAAAGTGCCTGTGGACAGCAGTATTGAATCAAATCATTTTAGTATAGGTAAAAATCAAATGACGACTGATGGAAATCTGAACTTAATACAAATAATAGAAGTGCCCAGTAGTTCAGTCAGCATTTGAAAGAGAAAGGATATTATTTCAGGTGTAAGGGTTTAGTGTATATCATTGTGTTTTTTATTTAAGGAATTTAAAAAAAAATTAACCATAATGTATGCCATGCAACGGACTACATAATTAATGGGAAATGGATGAAGATTGCACCTTCATTTGTAGCCCCAGGCTGTAGAGCTCATTTGTTTTTATGAATATGTCTCGATTTTTTTTTTTAAAAAAAGGTCCAAGTAATTTTAATACCATAATTATAAATAAAATCCAGTGCAGAACAGCGTTTGTGTTATTTTGTCAAGATCCACATGGTTGCAGTTTTTCAAAAGACATGCAGATGTTTTGAAACATTTTCCAAAATGCAGAATTACTGAGAATTTAATTTTGAATAATAAAAATGTAGAAATTTTGTATCACTGCTTTAATAATGATTATCATCAGAGACCTTGGAAGTGGTTAGTAAGTTTTAGAATCCCAACTTCTCAGCTAGGATATTTTTTCCATTATTTTATAGTAATGCTTTAAAAAAAAAAAATATCAAGATATCCTCTGACATTTGAACATGGCAGAGGAAAACTGCTTTAAGAAAATGTCAAAAAGGCAAATGGCACATCACTTTTAGAAATAACTGATTTTTCTGGTACTTGCCCTTCCTTCTGGTTTTTAACATCAAAACAAAACTGCAATTTCCTGCAGCCCCAATGTTGTAAAGCACTTTGCAAGCATAACATCATTTATAACACTTTGGAACCAACTATGCAAAGAACATTAGTGGAGAAAAAAATCCAGCGTTTTTTTTTGCAATTCTCCAAAGCCCCAATTATAAATGTTCTTTATACACATTGCTTGTACTTTCAAGTATTCAGTTCTGACAAGTGAAAATTTGTGAGATGGAGATTGAGAGGAAACTATGCCCCCTCCTACAGACCAAAATTGAAGCTTTCTCAAATGTCCACCTAAGAAGGAAAAAAATTATGTTTTACCTTTTTTAAAATTATGTTCTGGGAATAAGTCCCCTGACCCTTGAAAAAAAATAGAGACCCTGTGTACACCATCCTGGTAAGAATTTCTTGCTTTCTACATGTATTATGTTACTTTTCTTCTAAATAATAAAAAAAAGCCATCATGTTTGCTGGCAGCAGCTGTTTGCCATGTTATTTAAGACTTCCTGTCATTATAATTGATGTGTTTTTATTCTTTCCACTTCCTGAAGCCTGATCAGAATTAAAATTGCTGTTGGAATTTCCTGTCAAAGCAGCTCATTTATTCGTTGAGTACACCAGTGACAACCCTTTGATTGGACATTGCCTTTAGCTATGCTTGCAACAGAGTTTTGGTGTGTGTTTTTGTTGCTTGTGCTCCTTCCACTTTTCTGTACCCCACATGTGCTGATATATGCAAGTTGTCCATCATTCTGGTAACCTTGCCCTAGTGAAAACTTTGAAAATATAATGCTAATGCTCTGAATATAAAATAAGCCCACCTGCAAGAGGCCCAAGCTTAGGAAACTTTAAATTACAATTCTGTTTGCCTATTGTGTGGGCATTTTCTAAATGTAGTGAACTTTAATTATTATTTAAAGACAAAGGTTGTTGCAATGCTCGATTCTCAACTCGAAGGTTTCAGGTATTTAGTGCCTCAGTTGTAATGAAGGGTCACACCTGAAATGTTAATCTGTTTCTCTTTCAGATACTGATTGACTTGTGTACTCTTCCAGCATTTTCTGTTTTTATTTCAGATTTCCAGCATTCAATTTTTGTTTTACTTAAGTTACTCTGTTCCTCTACTCAGATCAGCCATGATCTCATTGAATGGTATCAGGCTCGAGGGGCTAAATGGCCTACTCCTGTTCCTATCTACTCTGGGTGAGTTTTCCTGTTCTTGGTAGCTCGCTGAAAGAAAGTAGCATACAAACATGAGGAGGTACACCTTGTGTGAGAAGGAGAAAGAGGGGGAAAAAGTGTATAGTACCGTTCATCTCACCACAGGATCACAAAACAGCATTGACAGTGACTGGAGAAATGTGTGATTGGTTGAGAAATGCTCAGCCCTGACCAGGAGCAGATTCATAGTGTAGTTCTGTTTCTTCAAGCAGTAATATTTGACATTTTAAGTTTCAGCATCTTCATACTGGATTAGTTATAAACCTATTTTATTTTTAAATCACAGACTATAATGCTGCGAGTATCTTTACAACAAGCGCTCACATGAATAGAAAAAGCATATTTCCTCTGGTTGGGATAGTCGGTAACCAGGGTTAATCACTAATAACTAATGGCCTCCCATTCTCCACCCATGTAAAATTCAGCTATTCCAAAACTCCTATCCTATCCCGAACCGAGTCCTGCCCACCCATCACCCCTGTCCTTGCTGACCTACATTGGCTCCCGGTTCACCCAAAGCCTCAAATTGATATCATTCTTCTTCAGATCGCTTCATGGCCTTGCCCCTCCCGATCTCTGACTCCCTTGAGCCCTACAATCCCCCTCTTCCCAAACTCTCTGTTCCTCTGACTCTTACCTATCTAAGCCCCACACTCTGAATTCCCTCCTTAAATCCCTCTGTCTCTCCACCACCCTCTCCTCTTTAAAACCCACTCCTAATAGCTCCTTCTTTGTCTTGGTATTCATTTTGGTCTGATTACGCCGCTGTGCAGCATGTTGGGATGTTTGTTTATGTTAAAGGTGCTATATAAATGCAAGTTATTATCACATCAAAATTGTTACTGAAATTGAAGAGAGAAGGAAAGAAGAATTTATTTACACAGTTATTGGATAATGAAATGATCTGCACCTGGAGCAGTTGAGGCAGAGACCATAGCACCTTTTGAAGGGTAGTGTAGATGAGCATTTGAAGCTGACAAAGTATGAGCTATGGTGAGAGAGTAGGGTAGTGGGATTTATTTTTGATTGCTCTAGAAAAGAGCTACCACAGACTTGATATACCAGTTCCATATTGTAAACTTCAATGGTTTTTTTCCCTCCTTTCTTGACTATTGGCTTATGCTGGGATACAATATTCTCTTCCAAAAGTTCAACTGTGGAGGACATCATAGTTGGGCTGGGCTACTTGTTAATGGGCTTTCTGCAGGGGCAATCCTGGCGGGTTTCTTTTTCCCTCTCACTCAGCAATGGCTTAGGGTTGCTCAGGTCTGATATGGTGCTTCAGCTACAACTTCAGCTGTAATAGGCTATTTCAGTGCCATCCAGGAATCAAACCTGGCTTGATGCTACACTATGTGTACTTTTTACCCACTAGACCATTAGAAGCGGTACAAACTAAATAATGTAGTTTATCAAATTGCTACGATAAATGTAAAATGTGTCCAAATTCGCAGTTTTAGCGGCACTCCCAATATATTCATACAGTATTAAAGATTGGTTTCTTAATAGTTCTTGCTAAAGATGATGCAGTAACTTGAGAAACGAGCATGAATTGAGGGGAAAACTTTTAAGTGTGTTGATAGAGTGAATAATGTATTGAAACTTTTGGCAAAGTTCCAAATAAAAGACTTAATTTATCTAAAAGATGTGGGGAAGCAAAGTGGAACATGGGATTGGATGATAAACTGTCCTTTTTAGAAAAGGAAACAAAGTATGCATGAGAGGTATAATACCAAACTGAGTTGAATGAAGTCTCTCCGACCCCGGTTTTTGAATCGTTGTTATTTCTAATCGATGTCAATAACTTGAACGTCAAAACTAAGTATAAACTACTTGGATTTGTGGGTGATATTGATATGAGAAGAACAATCGAGTCAGGATACAGGTAAAGATTTGCAAAAGGACTTGAATCATTTATGCATTTTGACAAACAAATGGCAAATTAAACTTGGCACTGACATGTAAGGTGTTGCACATAGGTCAAAGCAGTGTGGATTATAAATATACAACAGATATAACTGAGAACAGAGATTTAGAAAAGGATCTAAAAGTAATAGAAGAATTGTCGCATTCAATGTGCAGATAATCTAGTGGAGCAATTAAAGCTAATAAAATGCTAGAATCTTTAGTAAAGGAATATAATTCTATATTAAATTATGCTAAAGCTTTACAATGCAATAGTCAGACCACTCGATACTGTGTTCAGTTTTGGTCAGCATGTCACCAAAGATGCACTGGAGAGGATAGAGGGGGAAAACAAAACAGGTGCTAAATATAAAGTGGGTAAGTAATAAGGAAAAGATTAGGGAAGCTTGAGCTTTAAAGTCTGGAAAGATGTTGTTAAGGATGCATTGAGGCATATGAATTAAAAGGTATAGATAAAACAAATAGCAACTATTCAAAGTAAGATGAGAGTCAGGCTAGATTAATTAACATAAGTTAGTGAAGATAAATAAAAATGAATATTAGTAATATACCTTTACTTCAAGACTGATGATTGCAATGGTTTACAGGGCAGGATAATCGAGGCAAAGGCGTTGGATGCTGTGATGGAGAGTTAGGGGGAAAAATTCAGTTGGTTGCGCCTCCCATTAGTGCCTTAAGAGGGCGCAAAGCAGCTAGCGCCCAGGCGCGGCGATG
Source organism: Squalus acanthias (assembly GCA_030390025.1). Taxonomy (NCBI): domain Eukaryota; kingdom Metazoa; phylum Chordata; class Chondrichthyes; order Squaliformes; family Squalidae; genus Squalus; species Squalus acanthias. The sequence continues at coordinate 98,722,770 of CM059428.1, forward strand.
TTTGCGCCGCTCGCGAAATTAACTGGACATTTTGCGGCGGCGCTAAACACTACCGCCACGATCTCCTGCGCCGGCAGATCGTGACGTCAGTCGAGTGCGCAATGCCCCGGTATCGCCCCGGAGCGGATATTGAGTGGCGCCCCCTGCCTTACCGCCTGCCGCTAGCAACGACCGGTTGAGGGGAGCGTTTTGCAGTCAGGAAGGGACTGGGGAGCGCTATTTAAAGGCGCCCGCTTCCTGCCTTTTATTGTTGGTGACATTTTTGAACCACGCATTCAGAGAGAGAGACTTCTGGAGAGATTCAACGCTGTGTGAAGGAGTTTTGGGTACTGAGCAGCACTTTGCAGGTTCATTTTGATTTGCCCTTCCTTGTATCGATTTAGAAGAGACTGTGGGGGCTGCACTCTGAGCTCATTCCCTGGTACTCTCCATTGTTCTTGCCAGCAGATTTGATGTACAGGTCTCTCCAGGCCGAGATTCAAGGCTGCAATGAGCAGGATGTGGATGGAAAGCAAGATCAACCCTCCCCTTTAAGAACTGGCCCGCGCCATTGTGTGTGTGTTCCATTGCTGACTGATATCACATGAGCTTCGCCAGTGCTCTGAGGTAGCGCCTCGCTCCTTGGCCTTTGCGTCTTAAGACAGGTGTGAAGCGCCTGATTTAGCGCTTCAATCACCTCCAGGGGTGATAAAAGTCAAGTTTGCAGTCGGAGGCGATAATTAGCGCCAGGCACTGATAATTGCGCCCCAAATGGGGCGATACTGAATTTTTCCCCCATAGGATATTCGGGTGATAAACTTTAATCAGCTGAATGGCCTTTTACTGTCTCTGTCTGTACCACAATCTCCTTAGTATAGTTACCACTGGATAAAATGGAATCTATGCCTCCTTCAGCAAGTTAAGTGTCCTCCACTTTGCAACCAGACTACATGGTTTGGGAGCAGTTTTTTGTTGAGGTTCATTAATGTGCTATAAATTGATAAGTTCTGATAATAGCCTGACATCCCAAGGAAAGTCCCTACATTTTTGTCATACAGCAGTAAGCTGGTATTCACTTTTGCTAAATTGGGTTTGTGTGACACCGACACATTGGAGTAGATGTTACCACCCCACTCTCGGGTCCCACACTCTGGAATTCCCTCCCCATACCCCTCTGCCCCTTCAGCACCCTTTCCTCCTTTAAAGATCACTTTAAAATCTACGTCTTTAAGCAAGTTTTTGGTCACGCCTCCTAATCTTGCCTCATTTGGCTCGACGTGCATTTTCCTTACGCCTTGGTGAAGCACTTCGGCATATTTTTCAATGTTAAAAGTGCTGCATAAATACAAGTTGTTTGTGTCTCAATTATTATTTTGTGCCATACAAAATAGATGATGTGACTTTTTTGGGGGTGGTAAGAAATAAATGCGAACAGGAAAAGCTGGAATTAGAGGTGCAAAACGATCTAGGGATACAGATTCACAAGTCATTAAAAGTAGCAATACAGGTTAACAGCCATAAAAAGTGCAAACAAAGCACTGGGGTTCATTTCTAAAGGAATAGAATTCAAAAGCAGAGAAGTTGTATTAAATTTGTATAGAACCTTGGTTCGACCACACTTGGAGTACAGTGCACGGTTTTGATCTCCATATTATAGAAGCACTGGAGAAAGTGCATAAAAGATTTACGAGGATGATGCCAGAACTGAGAGGGCACAACTATCAGGAAAGACTGAACAGGCTGGGGCTCTTTTCTCTTTAGAAAAAAGAGCAGACCGAGAGGTGACCTTATAGAGGTCTTTAAAATTATGAAGCGGTTTCATAGGATAGACATAGAAAAGATGTTTTCACTTGTGGGGTCCAAAACTAGGGCCGTAAATATAAGCTAGTCACTAATCAATCCAATAAGGAATTCAAGGCAAACTGAGTGGTGAGAATATGGAACTCGCTACCACATGGAGTGGTTGAGGCAAATAGCATTGATGCATTTAAGGGGAAGCTAGATAAGTACATGAGGGATAAAGGAATAGAAGGATATGGGGATGGGGTGATATGAAGTAAGGTGGTAGGAGGCTCGTGAGGAGCATAGACCTGTTGGGCTGAATGGCCTGTTTCTGTGCTGTGAAATTCTATGTAATGAATTCACAGGCAAAAAATCCCCATTTTTCTGAATATTTATACTCGACATCTGTTCAGAAATGAACATAAAGCTCAGAATAAGAATAATTTGCCTGGGGCTGCGGTAATGACAAAATGCTGATATACATCCATCTGATTTTAATCTAAAGATAAGTATCCGTTTCAGCAGTAAATGTTCCTAAATATCCTTTCAATGCCCTGTTGGATTGGACTTGTGTCATTTGGCCAAAATTCTGACTCCACTAGCTCAATGCCCTGTTGGATTGGACTTGTGACATTTGGCCAAAATTCTGACTCCACTAGCCACGCTGCAAGTGCTGGGCAAGGATTAAACTTAGTCATTGGAGTCTATAATGCCATTAATGGTCTTCAATGGAAATGCAAAATTTTTCATCTGTTTACTCTAGTATGCTATGGGACTTGTTTACGACAGTTAAGATATTAAAGTTGTAATTATAGTCAGTGAACCACAAATGTACTGTAGCCACGAGTTCAAATGGGACATTATTTCTTTGCCTCCAAATGGCTGCAAGTTCAAGAAATATTTTTTTGGCAATCATTTTGCAGTGTGACGTGCCATTCTTATACATTGTTCTGGTTCCTTAATATTGTGTAGCCCTTTGGGATTTATAAATGAGTACTATAATCAGCAAAGTTCTCTTGTGCCTTATGGGAGCTGGAACTATAAAAATGCTGTTTTCTTTCATAAATCCATATGCATTTAAGTAATCGTTTGAGGCCTCCAGTAGCACAGGGCACAAAGAGTTATTAAAGGTTTGAAGACTACTGATTTGTATGGATTTCAACAAATTTCTAATATTTTTGTTGTTGGAGGTCTTGACAAAAGCCCCCCACATAGAAGCCTGTGGCTGGCTGAACTTGTATTAAATAGTATTACAGTAAAATGTTATTAGAAATTGTGATGGGTTAGGAAAATACACTTGTAATATAATATTTGTCATAATTTGCACTTAAAGTTGTGACCAGAACCTTTCTGTAATCTGTTTTAAATGTGGTTGATTCTCTATTGGTGAAATTTGGGATAGTTGAACTCCTGGAACGGCCCACTCTTAAACATTCAGCTGATAATCTGCAATCTTGGCTGCTGATGTAAGTTTACACTGATGAAATAATGAAGGGTGAGAGTTTGAACCAGTGGGGGAAATGATATGAATAGAAAGTTAAAAGAGCCATCATCTGTGGGATCAATGTGTTTTTAAGCAAAAACACAAAATATATTTTTGTATTATGCAAGGATTGGGAATCATCTCGAGGTTGATTTGCAGTGTATTGAGCACACCTTTCAAAAAAACTTTTTAAATAGTACATAATCCTTGTACAAAATCTGAGACATTATAAAACTTTAATCCACCAAAATTCTCACCTGCACATCACTGAGAGCCATAAATTCTCTCTAGTTCACACTCTTGCTTTCTCCCGTTCTCGTTTCAAACAGCACACTCTGGCTGATGCAGAATTCCCAATTAAAATCCTAGATCTCACTGTTGATTTTAAATCTCCTCTTCCCTGTGTCTATCCTGTTAGGTTGTCTCCAATTTAAAATCAGCTACGGGAGCTTGAACTGAAGGTATGAGTGGGAGTTGCAGTTTTAATACTGCAGCGAATGAACGAGCGGAGCACATTTCTTTCCTCTTTTGCTCTGCTTCTTCAGCACTATGATATTTAAATGGTAACGCTTCCTCCCGATTCCAGGTCTAAGCTCTCACTGCAGATTTTAAACTGCTTTTTGCTATGTTTGCTGAGCTATTTCCAATTTAAAATTAACAGTGGGAGTCAGCACTTGTAGTTGTCTTTTAGGTGCCTCTGTGCTGGAGGAGTGGGACAACAGCTGATGACAAATTAACAATATGATGCAGCACTGGATCAATAGGTGAAGTTGCTTTGCCAGTAGGGAAACCAGGTAGGAGAAAAACCCAAGTAGAAGATGGAGCTTGACACACACACCTTTTGCACCAGAGGCCAGAATTCCACTAACTGAGCAAAGTTGACATGTAGGAATGTTGGGTAATTTTCTAGAGGTAGGTGTAAGTAGTCTTGCTGATGGACTGGATAAAAGGAGGAGAGGGAGAGGAAGGGGTGCTGTAACTTCAGTAGATTGGCAAAAGCCCTGGAGAAATAGCATAAATGGCCATTTACACTGCTTCTCCGGGGTTTCCAGCGATGTTCCGCTGAAGTTACGATGGGAGATCAGAAACCCCGATGGAAATTCTACCCCCTGGTATTTAGCAGTAGTGTGGAAGGAGTGGGGTTTAGCTGGATTTGAAGGGGCGGGGTTTAGCTGGATTTGAAGGGGCGGGGTTTAGCTGGATTTGAAGGGGCGGGGTTTAGCTGGATTTGAAGGGGCGGGGTTTAGCTGGATTTGAAGGGGCGGGGTTTAGCTGGATTTGAAGGGGCGGGGTTTAGCTGGATTTGAAGGGGCGGGGTTTAGCTGGATTTGAAGGGGCGGGGTTTAGCTGGATTTGAAGGGGCGGGGTTTAGCTGGATTTGAAGGGGCGGGGTTTAGCTGGATTTGAAGGGGCGGGGTTTAGCTGGATTTGAAGGGGCGGGGTTTAGCTGGATTTGAAGGGGCGGGGTTTAGCTGGATTTGAAGGGGCGGGGTTTAGCTGGATTTGAAGGGGCGGGGTTTAGCTGGATTTGAAGGGGCGGGGTTTAGCTGGATTTGAAGGGGCGGGGTTTAGCTGGATTTGAAGGGGCGGGGTTTAGCTGGATTTGAAGGGGGCGGGGTTTAGCTGGATTTGAGGGTAGTCGTGCAAGTTGGTAGAATGGAGATGGTCCTGGGCTAATGGAGATGGTCCTGGGCTTTGGCAAAAGTCGAGTGGAGGGTCTTGGTTTGACATCTTGCAGTGGAGGGTCCTTTGGTCTGGAATTGCTGTGAAAGGGGAACCTGGGGTTTAGTAGAATTGTTCAAGGCAAATCTAAGGTTTAGCAGAACTGGGGGTGAAATTTGGTGATTGGCTACCTAGAGGATTCTTAGTGTCTGTCAGTGAGGTGAAGGGGAGATGTGGGCATAAGCCTTGATAGCTGTGGATGGGGAATGGAATCCCTTGTCTGGCAGCGCTAGTTTGTGAATTTCTAAGGGATCTCTGCTAACATAGAATTTGGTGTTTTGTGATTGGTTCCTGGACATTTCTCTCTGTCTCTGTGTCTTACACACAGATGTAAGTAAATGTAAATATTTTAATTACTATCAGCAAATCACAGGTGATAATTAGAGTTTATCTTCAAATTTTGAAAAACAACTGATCAGAAACTGTTAGAAGCTGATATAAAATATTCCAGCAGCTCAGTTGACTAAGTGTTGCTCATGCATCCTGGGAAATTGGGTGCGCTGCCTTCAACTAACAAGAGTCAGAGTTCTAGAAAAAAAATATCAAGTCCAAGCCCAGTCTTTGTAGAAAGGCTGAGGCCATCAAATAAAGGTTTTTAATGAAGGCATTTAAAGACACCAGACAATTCAATAAATATGTTTGTTCACATTATTGTGAAATATTTAATTTGATTTTTTAAATTTTGTTTAAAATCGTATTTTGGCAGAAATTTCAGTTACTACGAAAAAAATTGGTGAACAAAGTTGTATTTCAGAAAGCACTCCACAGAAGCGGGTCACCATTGACCAGAAGCTTGTGGCTACAAAAGCAGGGTAGAGGCTGGTACTCTTTGATAAGTGGCTCATCTCCAAATCTTCACCGCTTCTCCATCATCTACAAGGTTCAACACAAAAGTGTGACTGAATACTCGCCGCTTACCTGGATAGGTGCAGCCATAACCACTCTCAACTCGACAACATCCAGGACAGAACAGTCGCTTGAGCGGAACCCCTGCCACTAAACTCGTATTCACCTCTCCACCGCTGCCACACTATGGCTGAAGTCTGTACGATCTACAGGATACTGCAGCAACTTGCCGAGGCTCAGTTCGACAGCACCTCCCATCCCTGCTACCACCAAGAAGGGTAAAAGCAGTAAGTTCATCGGAACAACATCACCTGCAGTTCTCCTCCTGACTTGGCTGTGTATTGATTGATGGTTGGAAAAATCATTTTAAATAGATAGACCCCAAAAATCAGCAGATTTGGGTGCAGATTAACAGGGCCGGAAAATGGGGCAGAACTGGTTACACTGGGTCCCTGCCTCGTTGGATGCTGTGCTGGAGTTTCCTACAAGGGTGGGTGGTTCTTGTATTAGCCTTATGCTTAAAAAAAAAAATAGAGGCAAATGGAGGTGGGATTTGAGATGTGTAACCCGCTGGAATTCCTACTGGACCCACCTCCCATGCTCCCTGTGGAATTGTATGTCCACTAGAGGCAGGCATGTAGTACTTAGTGGGTGCCCGCCAACAATATACCAACTGTCTGACTCCGGAAATTTAGAGGTCAGGCACTTTAGTCTCTGATGCATCAGAAGACCTGCTTCAACAGTGGAACTGTATCACAGGTTTTTGAGCCTCAAGTCTCGAAGCAAATGGCCTTTTCTCATTTTGTTTCTTGCGTACAACTGCTACAGTTCGAATGTTTGCTGTGAAATATTATGGCAAGTTTGGTTTTAATTTTTTCTTTCTCTCAAAACACTCTAGCCAGTAACAATGGCCTCTGAAAATCAGTTGCTTCATTTCACTTAATGGGACAAACTGTTGATCCTGGAACATAAAAGTGTAATTAAAATAATAAGCTCCTATAGTTATTTTGGCAAGAACCTAACTACATTATGTGTAGGGGGACTGGGTGCAGTCATGTAATTTTCTTTTGATTCAAAAACCTAAATGAAAGGAATACAATGGGTTACTGTCTTTAAATTTAATTTAAATGCACTTCAAAAACAATTTGCATTTGTACAGCACTTCTCACTTAACGGAAACATCCAACAGCATAAAAAGGAAGAAAGGAGGGATACAGAAGGCATTGAGCAGGAAGGGGAGGAAATTTAGGTGGGAGACAAGAGAACAAAGGCATCCTCATAAACTAATGGGAAGTTTGAGATCCACTATAAGCTTGAATTTAGTGTTTCTTGTTGATGAAAACTTGAGTGCTGTGATGCTTGCACACTGGCTGACATAGAAGTCAATTTTTTCATAGTGCACGGAAGTCATGCCATACATGGGATGTTTTCTGGGCTGCTCATGAAAATGTCATCTTTATTGGCAGTTCCAGCTGGGGTTGTTGCAGAAGCTGGGAGAATAAACCATGCCTTTTTTCCAAAGGAGTTGGAATGACATTACTGAACATTCTGGCTCACTCTAACCACTGGTCCTGGGTCTGAATCGGATACAATGAAAGCCGTCTTGAAGGGATATTTACTAGTCCTAGCCCCTACCCCGGATCAGGCGTATTTCTCAGACGTTCACTTTCAACTAATGTTTGAGGTAGCCGAATCCTAAAGACGCTTAACTGGGTCTAAAGGTCCGGGCTATCTCTCCCTAAAGGAAAGGAACAACCTGAAAATGTTATCGTCCTCCAGATAGCGCTTTTAATAAGTTTAGCTAGACTGTAACATTCCGGATATTATGAGGGTCCAGAAAACTCCCTCAGAATTCTGCAACTCCTCACCAGAGTGTACAGAAATTGAGTTTGAGAGTTTTTGATACAGAAGTCTTATGTGAGACAATGCTAAAAATATATAGATTTATTAAAGAACCGACATGCAATTTACAGTTGGTGAATCAATCGCAACATTAACCGTTCTAAAAAGAGAAAACTTATGATATTATCAGAGAACTTACTTTTAAATCTTAACTTCGCTACAATATTACAGTTCTTAAAGTTCTTATACAGGATATCCACCAATATCAAATACCTTTGATCCCCGAGGTACAAAGGGTGGTAGACTACAGAGCCGCCTCTGAAGCCGAGAATCGCTTTGCCCGATTAAAGTGAGTCTGTTGTTCCATTTGAGAGTTCAATATTTATGCCCTTTTCCAGTGGTATCTCCTTTAAGGTTTTCTGCTGATCCAAGCTAATTATCTCTAGTCATTTTTCTGCTGACCTCTGCAACTCTTACTGCCACCTCAGCCAGAATCTAGTCTCAACTCTAGGTGTTCTAAGTTTTCCATATAAAAACGGTGTGATGGCAGGTGTTCCTTACTTTGTCATCTTTACGAGGGCAGATGTTCCTTATCTTATGTGCTTCTTTACGAAGTGTAAATTAGAACACCTTATCCAGGGTAAACCATTGTTTTTTTTCCCCAAAAGGTCAGCCTGTCGGAACCCTTCACCTTCTGTTTCAATAAGGTTATGTATTCAGGGTCAACAACTGTCTCATCTCAATAGCCAGAATGCTTTCATAGCTCTTTCATAGTTAGGTTTCTAAATTTCCAAACCCAGTTTGTCATGTTTTAATAAGGCCAGAATTCTTTCATAAGATAGTGTATTTTTCTGAATCAGTTATATGGCTTATTCCTTCACAGTCTTCACAGTGATGCTAGTGAAATGGGTTTGGGCAGTTATTCAGTTCCATGTATCTGGGCTATCAGTTTGTATACCCTAATTTGAAATATAACTCCGACCTAAAGGACATTGAGGGAACTGAGAATGGTTAGAGCTTAACTACATTGTTGGAATAGCACTTTTTACACTGTATCTAACCCATACAGCAAATTATCTCAAAGTGTTTGACTCTGTTGCGGGCTGAAGAAAAGACAAATGCTCTGTTCCAAAGCAGTAGTATTCCCCCATTTCAAATACAAGTTAAGATGAAAAGTTACTTGATCCTAACTGACAGCATTGGATCTGAAAACTCACCTGGAGAGGGCCAGTTTGATTTTTGTTTGTACACAGTACAATGCTAGCTCTTGTTTTAAAAACACACCTTGAACAATAGCTTTAGTTTCCTATTATACCTATTGTCCAAGGTATGTGGATACATAAGTAATTTTGAGCACCCATTTCTTGACTGAAATTACAGTAATCAGTTTGTCTTTGTTACTAATCATTTGACACCTAAAATTAGGAAAATGCTCTATGATTTCAGTGAATAGATTTTGGATGCAATTTATCGCAGAGTATTAAAGGCTATAACGTGTGATTTTAAAATATTGTCCTATTCAACTTGAAACGTGGCTGACTTCAAAAGTTGTCCCCTTTTTGATCTTGTTGGTGGGTGTGCTGTCTGCACTTAAAGTATTTGGCAGAGTGTTTTGCATACCCTGTAAGGAAAAAACTGCTGTTGCTACATGTAGCTTTCTTTCCTAATGAGCTACTGATTATTTGCTGATAGCAATCTGCTGCTACAGCAGTTCTCTTCTGTAAAAAACGGTTGCTAGCTACAATCAAATTATAAAATCAGTTGTAATTTAAAATTATTTAAACCTAAATTTAAAAAAGGCTAGTAAAGCAGCTTTTATGAAATAACAACAGAAAACGCTGGAAAAACTCAGCAGGCCAGACAGCATCCGTGGAGAGAGAAACAGAGTTAACGTTTCAGGTCGAAGACCTTTCGTCAGAACTAGAAAAAAGCAGGAAATGGAACAGATTTTAAAGCAAGTTTAGGGGCTGGGAAAAGGGGGAGGGGATGAAAGAACAAAAGGGAAGGTCTGTGATGACCTTCCCTTTTGTTCTTTCATCCCCTCCCCCTTTTCCCAGCCCCTAAACTTGCTTTAAAATCTGTTCCATTTCCTGCTTTTTTCTAGTTCTGACGAAAGGTCTTCGACCTGAAACGTTAACTCTGTTTCTCTCTCCACGGATGCTGTCTGGCCTGCTGAGTTTTTCCAGCGTTTTCTGTTAATTCAGATTTCCAGCATCCGCAGTATTTTGCTATTGTATTAGCTTTTATGAAATGATAGTTTCAGCACTTCTTAACATAATTTTTTTTTAAAGTAATTAAAGAGGGAGTCTCACCATCCAACTTCTCTTTTTATTTAAATTAAAAATATGTGCTTTTGTTTTAAACAATGAGTGCAATGGCATTATCAGTGGAAGCTGGCTTGAAGGAGTTACTGGATCTAACCATGAGAAGGAAGACATTAAATGCTGCATTTACATTGGTTTTGTACTGTGCTAGTGCTGCCAACTTCCAAACGTGTGGATTATGCACAGCTTGCAGCAACCCATAGTAAACTTGCTGGATTTACTAAGGCACGCTACTGGGAAGGCTGTTACTTTCAGATGGTCTTCTGGGGCTGGCCTTTATGAATGTGGAAATTCTGGGTGTCACAATCTTTGTGAATGTTGTGCTTTGGGAGTTCGTGGCACTAGTGCAGCACAAAAACCATATATAAAAGTAGCTTAATACTTTTGAAATTACATGGTACTGAAGTTCTCAAGGTTAATGACTGAAATTACTGATAATACAGCTCCTTCATGCTATCATGAGCCAAAACGTCCAACCACTTAATATTGGTAAAACCAAAAGCTTTGTTTTTGGCTCCCACAAACACCCAAGCTGCACCTCTGAACTCTATTCCATGTCGCGCTCAGACATGCGGAACCTGGGTGTATTACTCAACCCCGAGCAGAACTTCATTCCCCCATATCTGATCTTTCACCAAGATGGCTTTCTTCCTCCTTTCCTGCCAATCTTTCCTCCTTTGTTCTGCTTGGTGTCCACTTTTCTACAAGAACAAGAGTAGACCTTGAGATAAAGGCCAACATTTCATTAGCCTTTCTGATTAGTTTTTGTACCTGCGCACTAGCTTTTAGTGATATGTACCTGGACACCCAAATCCCTTTTCTCCTCCATAGTTTCTCACCATTAATAAAATGCTTTGATTTGTCTTTCTCAGATCCATAGTGTTGGCCTTTATATCCAGGGGATTGGAATTCAAAAGTGAGGAAGTGATGCTTCAGTTGTACACAGCCTTGGTCAGACCCCATCAGGAGTACAGAGTTAAGTTTTGGGCACTGAGCCTCAGAAAAGATTGGCCTTGGAGTGGGTACAGTGCAGATTCACCAGAATTATACCAGGGCTTAAAGGGTTAAATTTTGAGGACAGGTTGCATAAACCTGGCTTGTATTCCCCATAAGTTTAGATGGTTGATGTGTAATCTACTCAAGGTCTTTAAAATGATTAAGGGATTTGATTGGGTAGACACAGAGAAACTATTTCCTCTGGTGGGGGAATGCAGGACAGGAGAGTGAAATTTAAAAATGATAGCTAGGCTATTTAGGAGTGAAATCAGAAAGCACATGTTCCACACAAAGGGCAGTGGAAATCTGGAACTCGCTACTCCAAAAAGGCTGTGAATGCCAGGTCAATTGAAATCTTCAAGACTGAGATCAATAGATTTTTGTTAGCAAAGGGTATCCAGGTATATGAATGGCCTGCTCCTGTTCCAATGGCCATGATTTTGCCTACCGAGGTGGGCTAACTGCGGCTGAGGTAGATGCCGGACGGCGACCCCGCTCCCGCTCCCGGTTCCATCCCGCTCAGAAGAATTTTCCGCTGATTGGGCTTGTTAAGCCCGCCTTGCAAGGTTCCCGGCCAATTAAAAAGAAGCAGGTCTGATGACTTAATTTGATGACGCGTCATCAGCCGGTTTCCTTAAAGGGACCATGTCCAAATTGATTTTGAGAGTTCTGCTGTCAGTGTTCTACAGCATTGAGGTGCTGCAAACACTAACAAGCGGTGCACGTCTGCACCCAGGCTCTCCATGACTCCCTCCATATGCTTATGGAGGGAGTCACAGCACGCAGGGAGGTTCTCTTCCCTTCCAATGGGCAGAAGACACCTCCCCAGGAGACCAACGCAGCCTGGTTGCACATTGCACAGGAGGGCACAAGCAGGGATGTCGTCAGGAGGACCAGGCTGCAGTGGTGCAAACCTTTCAATGATCTCAGTAGATCACGAAATGTTACTGCAAAGCCACACTCAACCTCATCCTGCTGTGCCACTCATCACATCCCCATCACTCTGCCTCCCTACCCTACTCCCACCAACTTACCTTTACACCTCCACCCATCCCTCTCTATCGACATTATCACTTCCCCATTTCACTAGTCACACCTTGCACTCACCCTCATCCTACTGCAAGCATACCAACTAAGAACACACAAGGGTAGGCACTTGGGTGGTTTAGCCAATGTTCATGTAAAGTTTCTGTTAATGTGGTGTCAAACATTGAAATCTTTATTTTCAGCACTTTGTGTTCTTGGACAGATCTGTGTGCACCTTTGGAAGTGGCTTAGTGAGTTGCAGTGAATGGTGAGACATAAGGGTACCCCCCCCCCCCTCCCCCGGCAATGGTGATTAGCGTGAAAGGAATGGCTTGGACATTGTAGGGATGCTTTATGGTGCTGGTGTGGGTTGGTGCCAAACTGGCACATGTGGCAGCCAAGGTGTACAGCGTCAAGTGAAGTAAATCTGGCCATGGGGAGGCTATCGCTGGCGTCCCGGGCAGCAATGTGGTCGGGTGCTGATGCCCTGTGTCCTGTGCAGCATCAGGTGATTGCGGAGAAGGCTGGTGTTGTTGTTGGTGCTGCTGATGTTCCTGGTGATGTTGGTATTGGGGCTGATCGTGGTGGGATTCTGAGGACCAAGGTGAGATTTTTTTCAAGGGCACCAATACTGCTGGAATAGATGGCAGCTGAAGTTGAGATGACAGAAGCGATCTGTCAATGGTGAGAGAGGTTGCTCCAAAGAGGTGACTTCAAACACCTCCTAACTGCATAAAGCTCCAAAGTGGATTCCAAATCACACAGGCTCCAGCTTCTAAGATTGGGGTGTGAACAGCTATGAAATGTTTTATAGCACTTTTGCAGCTGTCACCTATTCACAGCAATGGAGTCATTGAGAACACGACATACTTACCTGACGTGATACCTGCTCTCTGGAAACCTTGTTAAAAACCTGGTAAAATGGTAAGTACATGGGAAAATGGTGCTTAACTACCTTTTTAACAAGCTTTTAAGTATTTAAATTGGCTGACCTGCCGCTTGGTGTCGGGTCTGTTCAGGGATAACAGACCCGACACTTGGGAAACTGACAGAGGCGGGTTTACAGCGGGATACCGACCCGCTGTCAATCTTTATGATTTTTGAGAGCGGACCCGCCTCCAAACCCGCACTCTGAGCGCCGGTAAAATTCCGGCCTGTGAATGGAATCAAGGGAGCAGGAGGTGGGTCTGATGTACAAGATGAGCTCGGAGACGGGATAAGAGGACATGGCAAAGAAATTAGGGAAAGGTGAGGGTTCAGGACTCGGACAGGGGGAGTCTGGGGGAAGGAATGGCTTGATGGGAAAGGGGGGGGGGGAACAGCAGAGGCAGCTGAATGGATGGTCTCAATCTTAATGAAAAAGATACTCCAAGACGTCCATCCATTTGTTGAAGGTGACGGTGGGTGGTGGGGGAGGGAGAAGGGTTTAAGGATACGATTGATAGTGGAGCAAAGAAGCCAGGGGTTATCTTTGCTCTCCAGAATGGTCCTGGAGTAGTGGACAGTTTTGGCACAGGAGAGTTAGGCCCAAAGGCACTTGATGCGGTCCAGAGAGTTTTGAATAGCTAAACCAATTGTGCGCTAAATTTGCTCAAGTTTGTACCCCTTGGGCTTGAGGGAGCGAAGATGGGGGGCATACTGGGGGAATGACCAGATTGAGAGATAGGAAAGGTTTTGCTGGGGACATAAGCATCAACAGTGGAGGTGAGGGATTGGTTGAACAAATAGACGGGTGCAAAAATATCGTGACGAATGGAGGGCAAAGTGCATTTGTAAGTGACTTGGGGAGAGCTTTTTATTTTGAATGTGGAAGGAAGTGGGGTTGGAGGGGAGTAGGAGGATGTAGGTGGTGAGGGATAAACAAAGTGTAGAGATAGCCTTGTCGGGTTGAGACCATGGGAGTAGAGAGGCCACATGAGATGGCATGGTTAAAGGTGTGGATATGGGGAGCAGAGTTTATATGGAGAGAGAGGTTTAAGAAGGAAAGGAAGGCAGTGAATTCAGAGGAAGCATGAGATGCTGAGATGGAAATACACTAATAAGCTTTTGTTGCTAAATCTAAACATATTCTGAGATCAAATTGACCGCGGGTGGTAGAAATTTGGAATTCTCTCCCCCAAAAGGCTGTGGATGCTAGGGCAATTAGAGCTTTCAAGACTGAGATAGATAGATTTTTGTTAGGTAAGTGTATCAAGGGCTATGGAGCAAAGGTAGGAAATGGATCGGGGTACAGATCCGCCATGATCTAATTGAATGGCGGAGCAAGCCCTAGGGGCTGAATGGCCTACTCCTGTTCCTTATGTTCCTAAGCATTTTGAAATACTTGTGTAACTCAGAGTTGGATGACTATAATATTGGTGCTTAGCTGTATGACATTACATCTCAGCACTGTGTTTGACCTAACTGGTTAAAATAAGTAAAGCCATGGCAAAAGGCTGTATTCGGTATGCTCTGCCCAGGCTGCCACCCGAGAACAAAAGCAGATGTTTCATAATAGGCAAGTGTCTTTGAAGACAACCAAAGCACCAACAATCCATCAATATTAATTGTTTCTATCACTGAGGTGCATAAGAAGTGGGAAATGGAACTGCCTCGTCAGTGTGTGAAATTATTTATTATGGCATGCCCTGCTTTGCAAGATATTCAGTAAGCCATCTAATGTCACACAAAATGGATAGAATTTCTGTGCCATTTGTAACTTTCCTATGCTATTTTAGTGCAGACATTAATCCATTCACTTTAAATGGATTAGCATCTTCACTAAAATAGTGGATAAAGGAATGTAATATAAAAGTATTAAGCATTTGTTTGCTAATATTTGTAACCATAATACCTAGGCTTTATTGAGGTTATATAGTAAAGATAAAAGCAATCTAGGGGCTTAAAATCAGCGCTTTGTACAGCGATGGAAATTCCATACTCAATGTACAAGCATGGTTTTACCACAGATCTCATTGGAAACTTATGAAGCAGAAAATAAATGTATACAACCAGACAATGTAAATACAATGGGATTATGGTGGCAAAGTATTGCTGTAAACTTGAGATTACAATTGCAAATAACTTTGTCTGTTTTAAATTAAGAGCAGATCAATGTTTGAGTTTGTAAATTACAATAAGCATTTGGGCACTGTTATCTAATGCAATGTGGACTTTATTGACTTGACGGGATAGATTTAACCCCAAGCGGGCGAGTTGCTTGCCCATTCCTGCCGTTGGGAAGCCAATAAACATAAACTCTACTTCATCAATGCATATTGTATTGCAACTGCTACAAAATATTGGGGGAAATACATTTTAAATTGTAACACATTTATATAGATCTCATCTTGCCTTTATTGGGTTAAATATGAGCAACAATTTATTAAATTGTTTATGACACATCCTTTAAGAAACACCACTTCCCTCTAGTGGTAATGTGCAGAACCAGGCTTTGAATGTTGGTCTTTAGAGTCAAATTTCAATATCTTCAATGAGATTTTCTGGTACCCAGTTGGGTAATGTGGAAGAGCGCATGTTGACGGGGAACCTAACTTGCCCATTCCTTTCCGACAATATGCCGTGGGTTGACATTAGTAGTTGTGGAGGAGATCACAACTTTTACTGTCCCACCCTTTTGACGAAGAAAGATTATGTGGACAAAAGCAAAGTACTGCGGATGCTGGAAATCTGAAATAAAAACAGAAATGCTGGAAATACTCTGCAGGTCAGGCAGCATCTGTGGAGAAAGAAGCAGAGTTAACGTTTTAGGTTGATGACCGTTCGTCAGAACATAAAGATTATGTATCATAAATTGTGTTTCACTTCACTTTTTTGGAGATTAAGGATGAAGAGTTTCTGTGCTATATACTATGTGGAAGAAGTGTACCTGTTAGGCCAAATGTCTTGTCTTGTATTATTGGGGTGGGAAGGGGAGAAAAAGTGTCCGAACATGGTGGACTTGCTTATAGGTTGTAAACAATTGGTACATTTTTCAGCTGAAAAATCCACTGAGGTAAAACAGTCTTAAATAAAAACTTCTGAAGAAGTGAAATATTTTTAAACAAGTTCAAATCCCTGGTAAGACCATTTTATATCATAATTACTAGCATCACAATTTAGGGACGTCCAATTGTATCCCCAATTTCCATCCCTTCTTTCTCCCCCCTCCCCATAAAAATAATCCTTACCATATGCTCCAGAAAGCATCTAAGACCCTTTGGAACTAAGGACTGTAGTTTGGGTACCATTTTTTTCTTTCAAAAAAGCTCTCAAACTGTGATTTCAACTGATTCAGAGCCATCGTCTACTATTATACATGATAGGAACAGCACAACTTTTACATGTTGCGGATGTGGATGCTGACTGTCAATGGAAACACTGACTTTTTTTAACCGACTCCTTGAAGTAAGAAATTGTGTTTCTAGTACAGAGTAAAGTACTCTATATCTCACTTAATCTAAAAGTTGTAACACATCTCAGGGTAATATTCAACCTCCTTAAATTTAGCTCTCCTGGATCATGGTGTCGTCTCAATCTATCAGTGTGTGTTAGTCCTGCAAGCAGTCCCGTACCTCTTGATGATGCATCTGTTTCTTATGCCTGCGTCTGGTACTTTTTTTTTGCAGAGACCACTGCATACAAACAGAGTTTCAGTGTATATGGAAGATGGCAACCATGTTAAAACAATTTTGGGGGAAAATTGGGT
Organism: Squalus acanthias; assembly: GCA_030390025.1. NCBI lineage: Eukaryota > Metazoa > Chordata > Chondrichthyes > Squaliformes > Squalidae > Squalus > Squalus acanthias. The sequence continues at coordinate 98,739,457 of CM059428.1, forward strand.
GGCACCCATTTTGGGGTGCTACCGTCGCCGGGTTTAGTGCCCCGAAAAAGTTAGCGCCCTCCGCCGTAAATTCAGTAATAGCGCCCCAAGTAGGAGGTGGGGCATTACTGGAAAACGCTCCACCTCCTGCTTGGGGTGCTACTACTGAATTTTGTGGCGCTATGTGCAGCGGCACATAGAGACACATCATTGCAGGCCTCCTCCCCTGATTACAAAAGCGAAAGGGGGCAGGTGCTGGCAGTCAGCCAAAATAAAAATAGCCGCCCGAAACCTGCCCTTTAACTTCTGCCGCTGCCAAACCACCACCTGATCCTGCCGCACATATCGTGCTGCGATAGGTCAGGGGGTGCCAGGGAAGTTTGCGGCCGGGGCGCTGCGCACGGTGATGACGTCATTGCCGGCGGTGCCGGGTGCTACCAGCTACCACCACCGCTAACCTCCCGCTGAATTTCGCGAGAGGTGTTAGTGGTGCCTGCGCCCGGGCGCTAGGGGATTTGTGCCCCCAGGGGGCACTAACGAGGCACAAACCAACCCAATTTTTCCCCCTTTGTGTAATGGTATGCCAACTGTCTGTGCCAGCTGGTGTTATCTTCCATTTTCTCTGCCCCAAAGATTCATGGAAGGTAAATTTCCTCGGAGCATCTCCCACTCCACCGACCTTAACTTTGGCACAAACCTCATTTACATGCGTAAACGGTGCTTCTGCTGAACTTCTGCAGCGGAGCGGGAGAAGCTTTGAGGAAATTAACTTTTATGGCTATTTAAATCATATACTTCTTGGCTGCTACTTTAACCACTTAACCAACCAACAGTCAGGCTGGGAATTTGCAGTTTGTGTTTAACCAGGATAAGTGAAAAAGCTAGAGTAGAGAATGTGGGCACAGTCTGTTTGTGTGTTCCTGCCCACCTACAGCATGTATGACTAAGTTGCCCTGAGAGTGCATTGTACAGTAGTGATAGCCTCACCATTTCTGTTATCTAATCTTGAGACTTGTTGAAGAAGTGGAGCTGGCTGGGTTAGGGATGTGCTTATGCCTTTATGGAGTAAATAATGAGTACTGTTTAAGGGGGTTGAAAATACATTGCACTTTTTCTTTTCATCTAGAATCAACTGATTTTCAAAATGAATACTCAATTATAAGAGGTTATAATCTTACTTTAAATTTTGCCTGTATTTCCCCTCTCCTCAACTAAAGAAGGTAACTCAAATTGGGGTATAATTCTGCTGGCACTGGCAGTTTCCCAGTACTGTACCCAAGTGGCCAACCTTCATGTGTGAGCCTAGACTGCAAGTGTTGGCAGCAGGCTATTCAAGTGTTGGCAGCAGGCTATTCAACTGGGGAGCATTGTAACTAAACTCAATTCTGTCCACAAATGCACTTTCCAGCAAAAGTCCTGGGTAGCGATCAACAGATAACCAGTAACAATGCTGCTGCAATTCACATTGGGTCCAGTCACCCCAACGGCTTATTGCTTTCATTGAATTGGGGGAGCAGCCCTCTGAGAGCCGAAGCTGAGCCCTAGAACATAAGATGGCATCTCGTGTGGAAAATCACCGCCATGTAGTGAGCCCCTAAAATTTTTTACCAATTTTTAAATAAGCATATATCACACCAAATTCTGATACGTTCTGAAAAGAAAATATATGCCTAAAGGTATAATTTGAATGTAAGGTTTAATACCTATGTCATACAAGTATGCCTTGAACAAAATCTAAAGTACATGGATTGTGCTAGGATAGCAATGTTTTGGCTCCAGTATAATAACTGTTTTCACACCATTAAGTAAAGCAATATGAATTCAACCCTTCTCTCTCCTCCTCTCACTTGATCTGCAAGGGCTTGTGTTGGCAAGTTGATGGTGTGCGTGTGTGACTCAGTGAAATGGTTTGTGCGTGTTGAGTACTCGAATTTCTTCTGATGCTGCATTGCATATGCAGAACACTTTGTACAAAAGAGTTTTCCAACAGTATACATGTCACCTAGGGAACATTTTGTTTCCATAATATTTGGCATGGTTAGCATTCTTTTTGTGCTTTTTCAATAGGCATTCCTTTCTTTTGTTTACCTGCCACTTTTACCTTCTGTGGGGAGGCACTTATCTGGGACTTTCCTCCAGTGGCACAACTAGAGTTGGGAAATTGCTGCGAGTGTTGTTGGGAATGGAAACCTCTGCCAGCAGCTCTCTCTCTACTGTCTTTGAGCAACTTGCAGTATCACCACAGTAAAATAATTCTTTATCTGTTAGATACCCTCAAAAATGCTCACGGATTTTGGTTAATAAGTAATACAATGTTGATACAATCTTAATGTAATGCATAGGCTCTACAGAAATTCTGAATGTCTTTTTTTCCTTCATAGCATGTTAGAATTTGTAGCTTTTTGTTGAGTGTACTCATACACAGATATCTTGTGCGTTTTTGTGATCTTTGAATAGAATCATCTACTTCTAAAGATGTGCGTGTGTAGAAACTACTAAGCAGCTTGCTTTTAAACTATGAAAATCATGAGAAATAAATGGTAGTGAAATCAGGGTCGAGATCGTGTTTCATCCTATTTATTGGTCTATTGCCAAAAATACTGTTCTATGATGTGAATCCTCAGCTGATAACCTTGGCAGTTTTGAATATTTGGAGGAGGAGGAAAATGTAGAATGGGGTTATCCAATCCAGAAGCCCAAACATATACATTCTTAAAATATAACGCACTTTTCTGTTTAGATTTATATAAATACTAGTCAATCCCCCCATGACATTGCATATGGGAAGTCAAGACCAAGTGCGGTATTCAGGTCAAGCAGCCTTGGAGGGCAAGGAGATAATTCGACCTAAGAAGGGAGAAGGAACAGAGGAGAGGATGGAGAAGGCACTAAGGCGAGGAGGGAAAGAGGGGTAAAAGCATCTCAACAGAGGATGGGATGCTACTTATGAGGAAACCTTTGTCAATAGGAGGGAGCGACTCTGAGGGTGGGGGTGACTGCTGGGGGCTGGGTAGTCTGCAGGTGAGTAACTGTCTCAGGGTGGGGGTGGGGGGGAGGCGGTGTGTGCTGGCACTCCAGGGCTAAGAAACTATCTCAATTGGGAGGTTGGGGCATCAATCTAAGAACAAGCAACTATCTTGGGGGAGGGAGTAAAGTCTGAGGCTGGAGAGATTTCCTGGTGGGTGTGGGGCAGGACAATTAACTCAGTTGGGAAGAGGGAGGAGGTGGTATGTGGCCTCTGTTTTGTTTGCTGAAATATCCATAAGGATTACTGTGTTTACCACTTCTATGTGGCTGTGTTTGAATGTGGGATTGGAGGTGCCACGCTATATCCTTGATAAGAGCATAAGAAATAGGAGCAGGAGTAGGCCATTCGGCCCCTCGAGCCTGCTCCGCCATTCAGTATGATCATGGCTGATCTGATCTTGGCCTCAACTCCACTTTCCTGCCTGCTATCCATAACCCTTGACTCCCCTGTGTTTAAAAATCTGTATCTCCGCCTTGAATATATTCAATGACTCAGCCTCCACAGCACTCTGGGGTAGAGAATTCCAAAGATTCAAAAAATTCCTCCTCATCTCTGTTTTAAATGGGTGACCCCTTATTCTGAAACTGTGCCCCCTAGTTCTATATTCCCCCACGAGGGGAAACATCCTCTCAGCATCTACCTTGTCAAGCCCCGTCAGAATCTTATATGTTTCAATAAGATCACCTCTCAATGAGTTTAGGCCCAACCTGCTTAACATTTTCTCATAAGACAACCCGTTCAACTCAGGAATCAACCTAGTGAACCTTCTCTGAACTGCCTCCAATGCAAGTATATCCTTCCTTAAATAAGGAGACCAGAACTGTACGCAGTACTCCAGGTGTGGTCTCACCAATGCCCTGTACAGTTGTAGCAAGACTTCCCTACTTTTATACGCCACCCCCCTTGCAATAAAGGCCAACATTCCATTTGCCTTTAATTACTTGCCGTACCTGCATGCTAACTTTTTGTGTTTCATGTACGAGGACACCCAGATCCCTTTGTACTGCAGCATTCTGTAGTGTCTCTCCATTTAAATAATATTTGGCTTTTTTATTCTTCTTACCAAAGTGGATTTTCCCACATTATACTCCATCTGCCAAATTTTTGCCCACTCACTTAACCTATCTATATCCCTTTGCAGACTCTTTGTGTCCTCCTCACAACTTGCGTTCCTACCTATCTTTGTATTGTCAGCCAATTTGGCAACAGTACACTCGGTCCCTTCATCCAAGTCATTAATATAGATTGTAAATAGTTGAGGCCCCAGCACTGATCTCTGTTGCACCCCACTAGTTACAGTTTGCCAACCTGAAAATGATAAGAGGGCTGCAAAATTCTATGTACACAAGAAAAAGACAAGTGTGGGCTAGGTGGATTTGCATCAAGATCTGAATAAGGTGATGAAAGGAGGTTGGGAGTACGTAAGGGATGTAACATAGCAACATATTGATGAACATGGTGTGTTCATGACTGAGTTTGGGGACAAAAGCCATTGTGGAAAAGCCATTGGATGGAACAGGTGAGAGGGAAGTTAGCAGCCAGAAATCTCCATTGTCCAACCGCATAGAATTTCTGTTTGGGGGTTGTGTGTTAGGAGTAAATTAAATCACTTCAAAAATATAATACAACTTTTTAATGATTAGTATTTTCAAAAGGCTAAGAATTTACTTGCTACTGACCTTTAGCAAGATGTCTGACAGAGATGAGAACGTGAACTGGTGTAGTGCTACCTGATGGCCAGAGGCACTGTGGGGAGACCCAAACCAAAATTTTCAGTCGGGAATTGCACAGTTACAGGCTTTTGTGAATAAAAAAATGTGACAAAGGACTGAGTGTTATGAATGGGGAAAACCCTATTACAGTGCCGCTTACAGGCTATTGGAAATGTAACGGAATGTGGGTACAATTAACATGGAAATCTCCATAAGAGATGTTGATGGATGACAAAACATACCTAAATTAATAATATATAAATTTAGGAGTGCCCAATAACTGATTTTGTTGAACCATTACTGCAGAAATTTGGTTGAACTAATTTAAAAGCCTTGCATACATTGTACTGAGGGATGGCTGGGATGATCCTCCTTTATTGTGATGCCCATATTCTGTTATAGATAAATAAACTGGTTTCTCTCTCCTCCTTTTACCCCACCCACGATGACTCGATGAATAATGTGCCACTGAGCTTGAAAGCCATACCTGGCAACTGCATGCCCAGTGTGAATGGGCAAGAAAAAGGAAAGCAAGTTGGACACTGGGTTATTTTGCCAAATTAGTTGAGTTTAAATTCCAAGATGTCATGCTGAAGTGGTACATTGCCCTGGTTAGGCCACACCTGCGTGCTGTTCTGGTTTCTGCAACATAAGGAGGCCACCCAGGCCTGTGAGGCAGAGGCAATAAATGAGGCTGATCTCCCAATGTTATAGAGGGAAGAGCTAGTCCATAAGTCAGGGCTCCTCTGTCTCAAAAAGGATCTTGTAGAAGTATATAAGATACTTTCTCTTCCGATTTAAGGAAGTCCAAATCACTATTTTTCAAATATGGTAAGGCAGCAGGACAAGAGAGCACAGGTTCAGAGTTGTGAAGGGCAAGTATAGGACAGTCATCGGGAATATTTCTTTACACAGAAGAAGAGGTTACCAAGAAAGGCAGTTGAGAATATTTAAGAAAAAAGTGTGTCTTCCTGTTTAAAGAAAAAGAGTGTAATTGAAATTACATTTTAATTTGTCATTTTCTATGTGTTCTTTGGTATCTTGCATAGCTAACTGCATTGGCCGCTACTGCAGCAAAGTTTTGCTGTTCTGATGAGCAAATTGACCAACATTACAATTAGCTTTCCAGAATAGCATATTTATGTTTTACATTTACCTATGTATAATTCACTGCAGGTTTGAGAAGTGTATTAAACAGAAGCCACGGCTTCAGTAGTTTGTGAGTTTCTGGACTCGGGATCTAAAGTTTCATTGTTGTCAAATGGCAAACTGTTCCTATCCTAGAAATTCCAGGTACAAAATTCAGTCTTTATTTTCTGCTACTCCCAAAAGAAAGCTTCGCGTCCAAATTATGTGTGTGTGTTTTATGCTATTGTTTTAAGTGCAATTTCCACCTTCCGTAGATATGTGCTCCATATAGTGGTCATTTTGGAGTATGATTTCCTCTGTGAAGTCAAAGATTTTTTTCACTAAATTGTCATTGGTTTATAATTATTTAGTAAAAATCATTTTTCTTTAACATAGAAAGCAGAAGAAAATATGCCCTTGTACCAGAAGATGGTTCTTTTTTGCCTTTATTTTTGATTTTTCTTTGGTCCTCTTCTTCAATCTGTGTGCTGGGCCCTAGTATAAAATATTGTTTGTATTGAATGATCTGGTTGTGAATCGTGACCATTACTTAAAAGGAGTATACAAGAAAAACAGCCTGCATTTGCAAGTTTATCTCCTGCCAAGATCCTAAGGTAATTGTGACACAGTTGATAATTTTTTTAAATGATAGTTGGGGAAAAAAGGTGTCTTTTTTTTTTTCAAATTGCAACTATCTTCCACAATTGTCGGTTGTAGTAGTTTTCTCTTTCTGTCGCTGTTCAGTTTATATCTTTTGCCACTGTCACATTGTGAAGCTTGGATTCCAGTCCTGTGAAATGTAGGTTGTGACAAGTGTGTGTCACAATTACATGGTTGGAAGGGATGATGATTAAAGCTTTTACAGCATGCTACAAAGGTCTTTCCCTGGGCAACTCGAAATTAAGGTCAGGAGATGTAGTGTTTTTCTGATCTTAGAAATAATATTGAAGTAATATTGCTTTCCTGTGTGGTCGTCTCTTGCCTGGTATCTTTAGAAAACTAGGTGGTCCAGTTGTGGTAGGTAGTGGTTGTGCCATTTTTTTGTACAGCTGTTAATGTGAGGTTCTGCTGACAGCATGTTACTCTGAATTGCCCACTGCAGCATGCTGGCTCTGTATGGACACATTTTTATTTATACCAGAAGTAAGGTCTCTGTAGCCTTGGAATAATTCTAATTAACCCTTGTGAACTGCAGCAACATTCCTGTGCCAGCATTAAATGTACCACAAGATGACAGTAATTCTGTATATTCAAATAATCTGTGCCTGCAGGAAAGGTGTTTAGTTCCATTCACTTCCCCAGTTACAGTTTATCATTAGCAGAAAATTATTTTTGTAGCCTTTGTAACACCAAATATCTATGCACATTTTGAAAGTTGCATTGGATACTCAGTACACGGAGTTGAAATAACGTTTTAGATGGGAATATCTCCTGAACCACCTCCGTATGAGGCTCCCATATTTACAGCACAACTTTTTTCCATTAACTTCTAATATCACCAAAAGTATAAACAGAATAAAAGAAAGACTTGCATTTATATAGCGCTTTTCACGACCACCGGACGTCTCAAAGTGCTTTACAGCCAATGAAGTACTTTTGAAGGGTAATCAATAACTAAAGTAAACTTTCCCTTTGCTTCTACCTTGATTTTCCTTACTTTCCCTTTTGAAAGTTCAGCCCACGCAGTGAGATATTATTAGTAAGAAGAATTAAGATGGTTGTATTTTGCTAATATAAAATAAGTCACTTGTTTATAAATTGTAGTTGGTTGAAGAAACAGTTTGAGACTACTTTAATCTGAAAAAGGGCACTGCATCAACCCAGTTAGACAAATGAAATAATGTACACATAATGCAACCAGCTGATGAGAAAAGGAGAGTTATACCCTTTTAGAAAATAGCATATTTAACAATGTAACTGACATTTGTGGAAATGGTTTTTTATTCGTTCTGCTTCAAATGCCATGGGTAATGATCCAAAGGCATTGTAGCCCACAGGGGCAAGTTTCCAGGACGCCTAACTCTTTTAAGAGCATGTTGCATCATCCCATTACATGACCTTTCTCATGCCCTATACAATACCCCACATATAATGTTTTTGAAAATATTTGCCAGCTTTACTAATGCATTAGTTATAGTCAAAGACCATCCGCACTGTCCTGTGTGCGTGCACAGCAGTTAGTATTCTGGTTGATGTTCTGCTAGTGAACGCTTAGTAAACATGTATATTCTACGCCATAACCTAAAATTTACATAAGTTACTACAAGATGTTTCCTATTCTTGATGTAAGACGTTCTGATTGTCTGACAGTTTAGAGTTCAGACCCGTGGAACAGACAACACAAAACCCAATGAATCTGTGAAACTTCCTTTACTTAATCAACAAGAAGTTACAAGTAATTACCAGAATACAAACTGTACTCAATTCATGTACTTATTACAAGCAAGCATCTAAAATCATTTACTTTAAGCTCAGGTGATTATAAGCAAAACCACATACATACTATTCACCAGATGAGAGGTCAGTTCAACGATGACTAGACGTATGACTAACTTTAACTGGCAACTGACCAGGTCACCATCGACTATAGCCCCGAATGTCAGTGTCCAATAACACTTATAACCCAAAACTTGGCAACTCACCCGCAGCATTCATGTTTCACACTGTGGGTAATGTTGTGTTCCTCTCTCTCTCTCTCTCTCTCTCCTATCTGTTTTGTCGCTTAGTTAACCAAGGCCAAACATCCAACAATTGGAGAGAGTCATTGTTTTTCACATCTGCAGGGTTGTTGACTCGTAGTTCTCACAGAATTTGAAGATCTTATCTTTTGAAGGAAAAGTACCAGCACGTCACTTATTTTACAAATGTTTTTAGCCAAGCAGTCTCTTGCCCTCAAAGCTTGTCGGTACATTTGGTCACTTTTAGATTCAGTCAAATGGAGATTCAGTCAAGTTTGCCATGACAGTGTTACGGAGAGGGGGGTGGGGGGCATCCCTCCATTCCAAGAAAATTTTGTTTTTTTGACACTTTTTAGTTGGTACATTTTCCCATATCGTGAAATCCACAATGAACATGCATTTTTCCATCCTGAAAAGGAGGGCGATTTGCTCAATTTTATTGAAAACTGCTGTCTCTTTGCTGTTTGGGAAATATTTATTTTTCTATTATATTTCAAGCTCATTAAAGTTGGTTTTTTACTCATTTTCACCATTAATTATTTGGCGAGTAAACATTAATTCTCTCCTGATTTTTTGGCATTAAAAACCCATATTACCCACTGGTCTTTTGAGCTTAAAATCTGGTCCCACGATGTGTGCGCAACACATTAGTGAGGTTATCGCATTTTTGCATGATGTCCGTGCTGTATATGACGTGTCATTCAATTTTCAGTGCCAAATTCAATGGAGAATTGAGTTTTGAGTTTAAGCACTGAATGTTCTCTTAGACTCTTTGGAATTTCTCTGAATTTACTTGTGAAAACTGGGGACAACTATAATATTCAATGAATAATCTACTACTATGAATATTATTACATAAAAATTCTAGGAAATAATGGAGTAAGTGAGTTTGTTTTCTGGCATTTTTGCGCCACTTTGCTGTTGGCTTCGTCAAAGCAGATAAAAGTCCGTTCTCGCTGCGAAGTCCTCCCTTGTAGTCAATGGCAATCGCCAATTTGCTGGATTGACACCATTATTTGCGCTGCAGCCACTTAGACTGAAAAATTATGGCATGGGTGACCTGGTGTTGTGATTTATGGTCAACACATGACTTTCACTTGGAGGCCAACAAAAGCTGTGGAGGCTCAGCTAGCAGTCTATAAATTGTTCTAAGAATATTTTATTCCTAAATCTCCCATTTTTTGGCAGATTTTTCTTGCCAGCTTTGCCATCCAGTGTCCTGTTCGTGTCTAAAGGCAATTACTTTCGGGGCCCCCCAACCTATTTCTACATATAAGGAAGGTGAAATCGTTGTAATGGCCATCGGCTGTGCCGTCCATGAGGTCCTTGATTCACCATTGACCTCGCCACGATCTACGTTCCAGCAAATTATAGCGTAAATATAGATCGATATGAACAGGGAGCTGCAAAGTCTAAATAACACGCCATTCCAGAAAATCCAGGCCCCTTTTTTTTTATACGGTGGACAGGTTGCAATGCAGTTAACATTTGTTAAACTTTTCAAAAACATAATTGTCAAATATGTATCTGACCTTCAGGTGAAAATGTCATTCGACTTTGGTAGCTGAAGAGCGAACATAATTGTAATAATTTTACGAGTCATCAAAGAGGCCTAAAACATCTGCATGAAACATGGTTTCCTGTTTTTGTTTTCTTCTAATATCAGATTGTAGTACTTTTGGGTGGATTTTATTAATATTCCCAAATCCTCAGAATTTGTATTTGTTTCTGACCTCAAATTCTTGGTTGCTCTAATGCCTAATATGCTAAATTATGACTCTGGCCCAAAGTCATTAACCTTTTAGTTCAGCAAAGCATCGTGCCCAGAAGCAAGTTGATTAGTGAAGTTGGTGAGAACTGCATATGTAACGAGTTGCTGGGTGATAGGTGACCAGGTTCACAAAGCTTTTCAGGCTAATGTTTGCACAGCCTTCAAGCCCCTTCATTTAGAGACCTAGGGTTTGCAGCGTAGATGTAGCAAGGCCTTTTAAAAAGTAAGGTACTCTGTAGCAGTCATTACTAAGGCATTTCTATGTGACTAAAAGAGGCCTTTCCTTTATTTATCACCAATGTGATCTAGGAAGTACTACCAGTTTACTATAGGTACAATGTGTTTCTACATTTTCAGTGAAATATGTATCATTATCGTTTCCAAGCTAGAGTATTAATTCTGCAGTTGGAATATATTAAAACATATATTTTGTATTGTGAAATTATTTATCACAACATTTTACATATAGGAACAGCAGTAGGCCATTCAGCCCCTCGAGCCTGTTCCGCCATTCAATGAGATCATGTTTGATCTGTATCTTAACTCCATCCACCTGCCTTTGCCCCCTATCCTTTTATACCCTTGTCTAGCAAAAATCTATTGATCTCCGATTTAGAATTATTAATTGAGTTCCACACTTCTACCATGCTTTGTGTAAAGAAGTGTTTCCTAACTTCTCTCCTGAAAGGCCTGGTTCTGATTTTAAGGTTATGTGCCCTTGTCCTAGACTCCCTCACCAAAGGAAAAAGTTGTTCTCTACCCAATCAATTCCTTTCAAAATCCTAAAAACCTCAATCAGATTACCCCTTCAGCTTCTATATTCCAGGAAGTACAAGCTTAGTTTATGTAATCTCTCCTCATAATTTGACCCTTGGAACCCTGATAACATTCTGGTGAACCTGCACTGCATGCCTTCGAAGGCCAGTTTATTCTTTCGAAGGTACGGTGCCCAGAACTGTACACAGTACTCCAGGTGTGGTCTAACCAGGACCTTGTGTAGCTGTAGCAAAACGTCCTCCCCTTTATATGCTGGCGGTCTAGTTATAAAGGCTAAAATTCCATTAGCCGTTTTGATCATTTTTTGTACCTGTATGTTACCACGTTCTATTTCATTGGAAGGTAGCAAATGGAACCCTGCTATTCACGAAAGGAGGGAGAGAGAAAACTGAACTACAGGCCAGTTAGCCTGACATCAGTCATTGGGAAAATGCTAGAATCCATTATTAAGGAAGTGGTAACAGGGCACTTAGAAAATCATAATATGATTAGGCAGAGTCAACATGGTTTTATGAAAGGGAAATCGTGTTTAACAAATTTATTAGAGTTTTTTGAGGATGTAACTAGCAGGGTAGATAAAGGGGAACCAGTGGATGTGGTATATTTGGATTTCCAAAAGGCATTCGATAAGGTGCCACATAAAAGATTACACAAGATTAGGGCTCATGGGGTTGGGGGAAATATATTAGCATGGATAGAGATTGGGTAACGGACAGAAAACGAGAGTAGTGATAAATGGGTCATTTTCTGGTTGGCGGGCTGTAACTAGTGGGGTGCCGCAAGGATCAGTGCTTGGGCCTCAGCTATTTACAATCTATATCAATGACTTAAATGAAGGGACCAAGTGCAATGTATCCAAGTTTGGTGACAATACAAGGCTAGGTGGGAAAGTAAGCTGTGAGGAGGGCACAAAGAGCCTGAAAAGGGACAGGTTAAGTGAGTGGGCAATAAGGTGGCAGATGGAGTAAAATGTGAGGTTATTCACTTTGGTAGGAAGAATAGAAAAACAGAATATTTTTAAAATGATGAGAAACTATTAAATGTTGGTGTTCAGAGAGATTTAGGTGTCCTTGTACAGGAAACACAAAGTTAGCATGCAGGTGCAGCAAGCAATTAGGAAGATAAATGGCATATTGGCCTTTATTGCAAGGGGGTTGGAGTACAAGAGTAAGGAAGTCGTGGTACAATTGTGCACAGTTTTGGTCTCCTTATGTCAGAGAGGACATAAATGCTTTAGAGGCGGTGCAACGAAGGTTCACTACATTGATTCCTGGGATGAGAGGGTTGTCCTATGAAGAGAGATTGAGTAGATTGGGCCTATACTCTCTGATGTTTGGAAGAATGAGAGGTGATCTCATTGAAACATATAAGATTCTGAGGGGGCTTGACAGGATAGATGCTGAGAGGTTGTATCACCTGGCTGGAATGTCTCGAACTAGGGGGCATAGTCTCAGGATAAGGGGTCGGCCATGTAAGACAAAGATGAGGAGGAATTTCTTTACTCAGTGTTGTGAAGCTTTGAAATTCTCTACCCCAAAGGGCTGTGGATGCTGAGTCCTTGAGCATATTGAAGGCTGAGATAGATAATGAAGTAGTCCATGCCCGAATGCAGCAAGACCTGGATGACATTCAGGTTTGGGCTGATAAGTGGCAAGTAACACTCGTGCGACACAAGTGCCAGGCAATGACCATCTCCAACAAGAAAGAGTCTAACCACTGCCCCTTGACATTCAATGGCATTACCATCGCCGAATCCCCACCATCAACATCCTGGGGCTCACCATTGACCAGCAACTTAACTGGACCAGCCACATAAATACTATGGCTACAAGAGCAAGTCAGAGGCTGGGTATTCTGTGGCGAGTGTCTCACCGCCTGACTCCCCAAAGCCTTTTCACCATCTACAAGGCACAAGTCAGGAGTGTGATGGAATACTCTCCACTTGCCTGGATGAGTGCAGCTCCAACAACAGGGCTAAGCGATCCCACAATCCAAGAATCAGATCAAAGCTCTGCAGTCCTGCCACATCCAGTCGTGAATGGTGGTGGACCATTAAACAACTAACTGGAGGAGGAGGCTCCATGAATATCCCCATCCTCAATGATGGTGGAGCCCAGCACGTGAGTGCAAAGGACAAGGCTGAAGCATTTGCAACCATCTTCAGCCAGAAGTGCCGAATGGATGATCCATATCGGCCTACTCCTGAGGTCCCCACCATCACAGAAGCCAGTCTTCAGCCAATTCGATTCACTCCATGTGATATCAAGAAATGGTTGAGTGCACTGGATACAGCAAAGGCTATGGGCCCCGACAACATCCTGGCTATCGTGCTGAAGACTTGTACTCCAGAAGTAGCCGCGCCTCTAGCCAAGCTGTTCCAGTACAGCTGCAACAGCGGCATCTATCCGACAATGTGGAAAACTGCCCAGGTATGTCCTGTCCACAAAAAGCAGGACAAATCCAACCCGGCCAATTACCGCCCCATCAGTCTACTCTCAATTATCAGCAAAGTGATGGAAGGTGTCATCGACAATGCTATCAAGTGGCACTTACTCACCAATAACCTACTCACAGATGCCCAGTTTGGGTTCCATCAAAACCACTCGGCTCCCGACCTCATTACAGCCTTGGTCCAAACATGGACAAAGGAGCTGAATTCCAGAGGTGAGATGAGAGTGACTGCCCTTGACATCAAGGCAGCATTTGACCAAGTGTGGCATCAAGGAGCCCTAGTAAAACTGAAGTCAATGGGAATCGGGGAAAACGCTCCACTGGCTGGAGTCATACCTAGCACAAAGGAAGATGGTTGTGGTGGTTGAAGGTCAACTATCACAGCCCCAGGACATCGCTGCAGGAGTTCCTCAGGGCAGTGTCCGAGGCCCAACCATATTCAGCTGCTTTGTGGCTGCAGTGTGTACCATCTACAAGATGCACTGCAGCAACTCGCCAAGGCTTCTTCGGCAGCACCTCCCATACCCGCCACCTCTTCCACCTAGAAGGACAAGGGCAGCAGGCGCATGGGAACACCACCACCTCTAAGTTCCCCTCCGAGTCACACACCATCCTGACTTAGAAGTATATCGCCGATCCTTCATTGTCGCTGGGTCAGAATCCTGGAACTCCCTACCTAACAGCACCGTGGGAGTACCATCACCACACGGACTGCAGCGGTTCAAGAAGGCGGCTCACCACCACCTTCTCGAGGGCAATTAGGGATGGGCAATAAATGCTGGCCTTGCCAGCGACGCCCACATCCCATATACAAATTAAAAAAATGTAAAAATCCTTTAATCTCCGTGGTTAAGGAGATACACTGATTGTACCGTTGTTCACCAAGGTCCTAGATACCGTTCTGGTCCCAAACCGTTCCCTCCGCGACATCCTTCCCACGGCACCTTCCCATGCAAGCGTGGGAAATGCAACACCTGGCCTTTTACCTCCACCCTGGTCACTGTCCAGGGCCCCAAACATTCCTTCCAGGTGAAACAGCGATTTACTTGTTCTTCTTTCAATTTAATATACTGTATTCGCTGCTCACGGTCTCTTCTACATTGGGGAGACCAAATGCAGATTGGGTGACCGCTTTGCTGAACACCTCCGTTCAATCCGCAAGCATGATCCTGTGCTTCTGGTCTCTTGTCATTTTAATTCTCTGCCCCATTCCCACTCTGTCCTCGGCCTCCTACACTGTTGCAATGAAGCTCAATGGAAGCTTGAGGAACAGCACCTCCTCTTTCGATTAAGCACTTTACAGCCTTCTGGACTCAACGTCGAGTTCAACAATTTCAGACCATAACCACTACTCCCATTTTTTCGGACAGCCGGTGTTAGTAATGATTCTGCTGTGGTCATTTACACCTCCTCTGCACCCATCTTTTGTTTCTTTCCACCCTATCACAGACCTTCCCTTTTTTGTTTTTTTTTCCTGCCCTCCCCTCTTTCTACCCCTTTCCCTGACACTGTACTTGCTTAAAATCTGTTACATCTGTAATATTTTCCAGTTCTGACGAAAGGTCACAGACCTGAAACGTTAACTCTGTTTCTTTCTTCACAGATGCTGCCTGACCTGCTGAGTAGTTCCAGCATTGTCTCTTTATATTTCAGATTTCCACCATCCGCAGTATTTTGCCTTTTATATCCCAGATGTCCTGTTGCCCTCGCTGCGCTGTTATCTGCTCGCATTTCCAGTAACTTTGGGCAAAATATTTTAAAACCTATACGTACATGAAGAAGTCTAACTAATGGGGTACCTTCTACTACATGCTATCACCTGCAGACTCTGTTGTCCTTGTATGAAAATGCAGAAAATTTAACAGCTAAAATAGAATACATGAACAGACCTAACTCAGATTTTTTTTTCTCCTTTTTCTTACAGAAGATGAAGACAATGACATGCCTGAACTGAATCTAGGAACTGAATGTGAGCTGGAAAACCAAGATCCAAAAACTGAAACTAAAGAAGGTAGGTCATTATCATTATTTTAATATTTCTGGAATCCATTTGAGCCTATGTGGGTTGATAGGTTCTGTATGCTAAACCACATTTAATGTTGAATTTATTTTGTACAACAGAAAGTTTCTACCATTTGTTCAGGAATTGATTTCAGGGTTGGACTGCCAACAATGAGTTCATCATTGTGTAATGTAGTTGTTCTTTGATGTTTTTAACCTCTCGCCCTTTTCAAGTCAGAGCTGGCTAGGCAGTTACCACTGAAATTATATAAATTGCTGAAATTCTTGAGTAAAAGAGTTTATGGCATCACTGTTATTGAATGAATATTAGCAATATTAACACAGTTTTATATGCTTAAAACATGCACAAACTCAACTGGAAAAAAAGTGTGTTTTAAACTAGCTACCTTTAAGACTGGGGGGCAGTTTTGAGCCATTTTGTGCTGAAAATGTCAGTAAAATTGTTAATAGGAAGAATTTAAATTCTCCTCACCAGCCCCTGATCTTCCTCCTGACTTCACCACTGTGCCAAATCATTATAATTGAATTTCATTTCAGCAATATACTTCCCTCCCAGCAGATAAGTTAAACTTTTCATAAGATGTAACTGGATTTAATCAGAATGGAAGCGAGTTCTACATTAGATTTTTAAAAATTCAATCTGGGGATGTGGGCGTCGCTGGTAAGGGCAGCATTTATTGCCCATCACTACTTGCCCTGAGGAGGTGGTGGTGAGCCGCCTTCTAAGATTTGATACAACTGCTGGGCCATTTCAGAGAGCAGTTAAAAGTTAACCACATTGGTGGAGGTCTGGTGTCACATGTAGGCCAGACCAGGTAAGGCCGACAGGTTTTTCTTCCCTATGGACATTAGTGAACCATCGTTTTTTTACAACAGCTTCATGCTCACTTCTACTGATACCAGCTTTTTATAAAACTGAATTAAAATTCTCAAATTTGAACTCGCGTTCAGGGTATTACTGGTACAGGAAACGACAACAGAACTCGAGAGCAAGAAAGCAGCTCTACAGATGCCTGAAGGCCGAGGTCCAACAAAAAACTCACTACCTAAAGAACAGATGGTGGGTGGAGAAAGAGCAGGAGATCCAGCAGCTAGCCGACAACCACGACGTGCGTGGATTCTTTAGCGCAGTCAAGACCATCTACGGCCCAAGCACCCAAGGTCCTATCTCACTGCAGGCCAAGAACGGAGAGGTACTCATCAAGGACAGAGAGGCAGTCAGTGCCCGCTGGAAGGAGCACTTCGAAGATCTCCTTAACTGAGACTCTGTCTTCGATGCGAGTGTCCTCAACTCCATCCCGCAGCATGCTACCCGCCACCATCTCGGCACAACCCCAGCCCAGCATGAGGTTGAAAAGGCCATCCGACAACTGAAGAACAACAAGGCCTCAGGAGCAGATGGAATCCCCGCCGAGGCACTAAAGCATGGCGGAGAAGCACTACTGGCGCGAATTCATGAACTCATTTCTCTTGTATGGAAGGAGGAGAGCATGCCAGGGGATCTGAGATGCCGTAATTGTGACCATCTTCACGAAAGGTGACCAGTCCGATTGCAGTAATTACAGAGGCGTTTCCCTGCTGTCTGCCACAGGGAAAGTCATCGCAAGAATCCTCCTCAATCGCCTTCTCCCAGTGGCTGAAGAGCTCCTCCTAGAGTCGCAATGTGGATTCCGCCCACTAAGGGGCACAATGGACATGATCTTCACCGCACGTCAATGGCCTTCTTTGATCTCACAAAGGCCTTCGACACCGTCAACCGTGAGGGATTATGGAGTGTCCTCTGCAAATTCGGCTGCCCTCAAAAGTTTGTCACCATCCTCCGCCAGCTTCACGATGACATGCAAGCCGTGATCCTGACCAACGGTTGCACCACAGACCCAATTCACGTATGAACCGGGGTCAAGCAAGGCTGTGTCATCGCACCAACGCTCTTCTAGATCTTCCTTGCTGCAATGCTCCATCTCACCCTCAGTAAGCTGCCCGCTGGAGTGGAGCTAATTTACAGAACAAACTGTTCAACCTCCGTCGCCTCCAGTCCAGATCCAAGGTCGTCCCATCCTCTGTCGTCGAATTACAGTATGCAGACGACGCTTGCGTCTGCGCTCACTCGGAGGTCGAACTCCAAGCCATCGTCAACACCTTCACCGAAGCGTATGAGAGCATGGGCCTTGCACTAAACATCCGTAAGACAAAGGTCCTCTACCAACCTGCCCCCGCCACACAGTACTGCCCCCCGATTATCAAAATCCACGACAAGGCCTTGGACAACGTGGACCACTTTCCATACCTCGGGAGCCTACTGTCAACAAGGGCAGACGTCGACGACGAAGTCCAACACCGCCTTCAGTGTGCCAGTGCAGCCTTCGGTCGCCTGAGGAAGAGTGTGTTTGAAGACCAGGACCTCAAACCTGGCACTAAGCTCATGGTCTACAGAGCAGCAGTGATACCCGCCCTGCTGTATGCCTCAGAGACATAGACCATGTACAGCAGGCACCTCAAAGCACTGGAGAGGTACCACCAACGTTGCCTCCGCAAGATCCTGCAAATCCATTGGCAGGATAGGCGCACCAACGTCCGTGTTCTTGCTCAGGCCAGCATCGAAGCTTTGACCACGCTTGATCAGCTCCGATGGACGGCCCACATTGTCCGCATGCCCGATACAAGACTCCCAAAACAAGCGCTCTACTCGGAGCTCCGGCACGGCAAGAGAGCCACAGGTGGGCAGAGGAAACGCTGCAAGGACACCCTCAAAGCCTCCTTGAAAAAGTGTAACATTCCCACCGACACCTGGGAATCCCTGGCCCAAGACCGCACAAAGTGGCGGAGAAGCATCCGGGAAGTCGCCGAACACCTCGAGTCTCTTCGCCGGGAGCAAGCGGAAGCCAAGCGCAAGGAGCGCACGTCAACCCAAGCACCCCACCCGCCCCTTCAACCACCGTCTGCCCCACCTGTGACAGAGACTGTAGGTCCTGCATTGGACTCATCAGTCACCTGCGAACTCATTTTTAATGTGGAAGCAAGTCATCCTCGGTTCCGAGGGACTGCCTAAGAAGAGAAGAACATAACCACTACACTATGGGTACCCATAGTGTCAATTCATTTGTTGTCTGTATTTAGGTCAGAACATGTAATGTTTGCATGCAACAATAAAATTACTTACCACTTTAAGAGACATTTTGTTCCAGTTTATTTTGTATATTGGGGTATTATTTAAATTATATATTGGATACATTTCAAATTTAAATTATTTAATTATTTGTGATTTACAGTTCTTAAGTTTTAGATGGCCTTGCTTAAAAATAACTTAGGATGCATTTTTGCTAAATGTATCCATCTGAGAATTGTACATGTTTGAATGCACTGGCATTAGATAGACTGGAGTTCTTAATATCCCTCTGTTCTGGTGAATTTTATTCATTCTAAAAGCTGGTGCTCGATTAGTAGACATGCGCAAAGTAGTCTGCTGTTGTGGTGATGGGTGCCTGAACATTCATGTGCACAACATGTCAATATTGGGGTCATGATGACAGTGTGATCGTAAGGACAAAGTGCTCAAGAGTCAACATTTCTGGAAAACTTTACAATCATTGCCTAAACTTTAAAATTATTCCATCTGTGTTTAAGATAAAATTACTATATATAGAAATATGCTTATAAAAATGATTGCAAGGTGGAGTGGAGAAACAGTAAACATTTTCAGGTAAAACTAATGGTCACATGTTTGACATGGTTTCGGGTGAACATTATGCAGCACAATCATCTCCTCCAACAAAGTGCTACTATCATATCAGCGCAAAGCCAAAATGATACAAAAACGATAGATGGACTTCAACATAAATGTGATCTGTGCAAGAAAACAAATCTATTTTAAGAACCAGATTGAGTTCAGGTCCCTATAATATCAGTCATCTGTGGTAACACCTTCTGACTGAAGGGGGCGCTGCCTGCACTGTTTGATGGTATCAGCAGTGCACTTACAAATTAGCCTGAGCAACATGTTGTATTTCTCTGCTGCTGTAGCATTTCTGTTATGAAAGAACCACACAACCACAGACAGCAATCAGATCTCACCATGAGAGCCAAAGAGAAGAATAAAATTAACAGTCGTGGCTTCGTCATTCGACCACATTATGATCAAATTCTAGTGGTAAACAAATAATTTTCAACAGAAATTGAAATACATACTCATGCAATGGCTGGCTTAACTAAGGTTGTTTGACTATAGTCGTTTTGATAACTAGAAATTTGAGTAAAACCCTCTCTATATCCATATCTTCTGTGTAGTTGCCCATGGGGAGGCTGATGATACGGTCTTTTGTAAGGAAATGGATCTGTTGTGGCATTGGTTATGGTCGGTGAAAAGAATTTGTTTGTGGGAACAGGTCATTTGGTTTGTATGGATTTTAAATTAGCTGTGGGAGCAGTTTAGTGGCTTGGGAAGTGGATTTCTGGAGTAATAAATATTGGTAAGGAAAGTATTGAGGTACTTGGGATAAAATAGTGAAGGAGGAGTGAGACATAGTGAGTGGTTGAGGGGGCTGAGGACACATACATGCCAACCAGGAAAACTGGCAAAAGCTGTTTTCAGCATTTTCTGTTCTTGTTTCAGGTGTGAGTGTGTGTGAGGAAAAAATGACAAGTGTACTGTGTTCTATAAGCTTCAACAACAACTTGTATTTATATAGCGCTTTTAACATAGTAAAACATCCCAAGTTGCTGCACAGGAGTATTTTAAGACAAAAAATTTGACACCGATCCACATAAGGATAAATTAGGGCAGGTGTCCAAAAGCTTGGTCAAAGAGGTAGGTTTTAAGGAGCGTCTTAAAGGAGGAAAGAGAGGTAGAGAGGCGGAGAGGTTTAGGCAGAGAATTCCAGAGCTTAGGGTCTAGGCAACAGAAGGCACGGCCACCAAAGGTTGAGCGATTATAATCAGGGATGCTCGAGGGCAGAATTAGAGGCGCAGCTATCTGTTTGGGGGGGGGGGGGGGGGGGGCGGGTGGCTTTGTGGGGCTGAAGGAGACTACAGGGATAGGAAGGGGCGAGGCCATGGAGGGATTTGAAAACAAGGATGTGAATTTTGAAATCGAGGTGCTGCTTAACCGGGAGCCAGAGTAGGTCATCGAGAGAGTGAGAGTCTTTCCTTGTGCTGTTAGTTTAGTTTTCAGAAAAAAACACCAGTTGAATTTTAAAACCAACTAATTATTTCTCTTGTGTTTTGTTGACTATAAGAGATGGGAAGAGAGAGGGAGACTTACTGATGGTCCTCATTCTAATATTTTTTGTAAAGCAAGTAAATTGAAAGCAATCAAAGCCTCTTTAAGGAAACAGATGGGAAAGGAGGGAAGGTTGAGTGTGAAGGGACCTATGGCTGCCCACCTGGGTGGGCGGTAATGAGTGGATGGAGGGTTATGGTTATGGTAATAGATCAAGAGGCAGGAGGGGATACGAACTTTGAGCAGGTAATTCATGGGGAAGAGATGAGGAAGTAGTGGGAAGTTTAAGGAGAAGGGGGCATAATGGCAGAGAGGAGGTGGGAGGAACATCAGTGACGGACAGAAAGAAAGAAAGATTGAACTTGCATTTTTATAAACACCTTTCACAACCGTTGGACATCCTAAAGCGCTGTACAACCAATGAAGTACTTTTGAAGTGTAGTCACTGTTATAATGTAGGGAAATGTGGAAGCCAATTTGCACACATCAAGGTCTCACAAACAGAAATGAGATATGACTAGATAATCTGTTCTAGTGATGTTGGTTGAGGGATAAATATTGGCCAGGACACTGGGAGAATTCCCCAGCTCTTCTTTGAATAGTGCTCTGGGATCTTTTACATCCACCTGAGAGGACAGACTAGGCCTCTGTTTAACATCTCATCCAAAAGGAGGCATCGCCGACAGTATTACACTGAAGTGTCCGCCTAGATTATGTGCTTATGTCTGGAGTGGGACTTGAACCCTCAATCTTCTGACTCAAAGGCGAGAGTGCTGCCACTGGGCTAAGACTGACATAGATGGGATGGGAAAGAAGCTGCTACAGTTTTATAAAGCTCTGGTTAGACTGCATCTGGAGTACTGTTTTCTGTTCTGGGTACAGCACCTCAGGAAGGATATATTGATCTTGGAGGGAATGCAGTGCAGATTCACCAGAATGATACCGGGGCTAAAAGGATTAAATTATGAGGTCAGGTTGCATAGACTAGTCTTGTATTCCCTTGACTATAGAAGATCAGGGGATGATCTAATTGAGCTGTTTAAGATGATTAAAGGAGTTCTTAGGGTAGATAGAGAGAAACTATTTTCTCTGGTGGGGGAGTACAGAGTAAGGGGACATAACTGTAAAATTAGAGCTAAGCTGTTCAGGGGTGACGTCAGGAAGCACTTCTTCACACAAAGGGTAGTGGAAATCTGGAACTCTCTCCCCCAAAAAGCTGTTGAGGCTGGGGGCCAATTGAAAATTTCAAAATTGAGATTGATAGATTTTTGTTAGGTAAGGGTATTCAGGGTTATGAACATGAGTAAATTGAGTTAAGATGCAGATCAGCCATCATCTAATTGAACGGTGGAACAGGCTCGAGGTGCTGAATGTGTAGGCTGGAAGTCTGATGGTTCGAAAGGAGCCATTGCCAGTTTGGATCTCATTCTCCTGGAACCCCCTTACCACCACAATGCTGTTAGATCCTGCTCCTCCAATACTGCCAGACTCTCTCACCCCAATGCACTAAAACAACCTCCTCAGTCCTGCTGGATGCCAAGCCCTCTTCAATGCTTACAAACCATTAGCCCACATTGCCAGTGCTTCCCCATGATCTAAGAATTGTTGCAATGCTCCCAGACCCTTGCTCCCGAATGCTCCCAATCCCAGAATCCCTCTCCCAGTTATTCCAGGTCTCAGCACCTGTCTTAGTATTCCTAGAACCACCCTCTCCAGTATTCCTGAAACCTTGGGAGGGACCCCCTTCCCCAATGCTCTAAGACCCTACACCACTCAAAATACTGCAAAATCCTGATATCCTGTCTCTGTACTGCCACGTCTCAGGCTGATCCCAATACTGAGAAGTCAGTTTCGCTGTAATATAACTTAAATATCATGGGGCGTGCGTGACCGTCACAGCGTCCTTTTGGCTACAATGCTCAAATAAAAGCCACCACAAAGCAAACTTTCCAATCCAACTTTATCCATCCAATATGACCTCAAGAAATCAACTCATCACCCTTATGCATTCCCTTAGTGACTGTCTTGTGTGTGCCTTTGCCTATCCTACTGATGTCACACGGTGCTAACCCAGTGGCTGCAGCATGGCGAGTGGAAGGCTGCTTCAGTGAGGGACACTGCACATGGCCTTGCTGGTTGACCTTGAGCTGGTGATTGGGAGTGTGAAATAGAGTGACTGTGTTTCTTCTTCACTCTCCTCTCCCTCTTCTTGGTCAACCACTGGCTGGGCAGGCTGCAATTCTTGGGTGTGTGAAATGAGGAAGGCACAAGGGTGGAATTGTGGTGAGGGGATGGTGGGAAAGCAAGAGGTGCATGCGAGAAGGAGGGTAATGTATGAGGATACCAGCATCTTGTATCCATCTGCCCCACTGCTGGCCAAGGGCTCAGCCATGCCCCTGCCAAGAATGACCAGCACCGTCTCCTCCGAGGGGGTGAGGTGAGGCTAGGAATGGGAGATGTGCCTCGTGATTGATAAAGATTGTTGGTAGGTGAGTGATTGGCGAGGGGAGTCGTGCATTGAGAAGTATGTGAGGCTAGTGATGTAGTTGGTAGGAGACAGCTTTTGAAGATGCATTCACTGACCTTGACCACTAGTCTGAGGTCATGAAGCTAATTTGGGCACTGGAGCCAGGTGGTTGGCGTGACACTGCTGGCAGTGACGGCCTCGGTGATCTGGTCCCACATCGTTCTCTCTGGAGGGCCTCCTGGCCCCTGTGGGTAGAGGACCTGTCTTGAGTATTGACCCCATGCACAAAGCTGGAGTACTGCGTGCGAGACCCTGGGTGCCCCTTCCCTGGCTTGTTGAGCCATTTGTGTTGGTGCTGAAGCACTTTTCCCATTTTGAGTGCCAAAGGGAATCCAGATTTAAGAGCTGAAGACTCCCATTTGGGAATGTTTTTTCAAATGTAAAGTTTTTTTTTAAAAGGCAGTAGAGCTGTAAGGGCTGAAAATGCATTTTTTTTTACTTCATTTCTATTTTTATTGGGTCAGAAGGCATTGCCCTTTTAATATCCCACAATGCCAAGCGAAATCGCTTCCAGAGGCTGTTGGAAGATGCAATGCTGCTTCTGGACGCCACATTCGGCACTGATGCCTGGAGTAACGCCACCAGGAGGGCGTTACACGGTGAGTTTAGCGCTGGACTAAAAATTTATAGTCCCCAGTGCTCATTTTTCTTTCCTACCGGCGTGCCCATTTTCAGCAACTGTTAACCCGAGGCTGCGGTGACACCGGCAACTTTCGTGTTGCAATCCAATTTGTAGGCCATTCATTTTTAGTGACTGAAGGATCAAGGGAGATGCAGCTAGTGATTACTGATAGAAAAGTTCTCTTTTTCGAGGCTAGGCATGTTATATTTCTGTTGTATTAAATTTTGTTTTGGATTATTGACTTCGAGTAAATTTGAGTCCTTTGGACTTGCCATTTATAATCCCTTGCATTGGATGTAAGCAAGTTCAGCACATCACTAGAGCTCCATTAAACATCAAAGGCGAGGGAGATAATCATTGTGTTCTGCTGTGGAATAAATATCAGTTCCTTAGAAAATGCTGCTTTGTCAGATAGTGGTTTGGTCGGGACATGGTGGCCTATCTTATTCTTGAGTGTTCCTCAGAAGCATACTTTGATCAGCCATTTGTGCATCTGCTGTCTTCTCTCTAGAAGAAAGAAGGGAGAGTCATGAAACTGAGATCAAAGTGCACACAAGAGTACTAGTTACTGAAGAAAAAAATTATAGAAGATTACACAGAAAGCATAGAGGTTGGAGCTTGTGGTTACAGTGGTAAAGGATTTTAAAAAGAGTACTCCCTGCATGCAGCATATTTGAATACTGTTGATTTTTTTTCCTGAAAAGTCAAATGCCAAATATTCACTGGTATTTAATAACTGAAGTCTGATTGTTAATAATTTTAAGGATCAATTCAGCTTGTACCAACAAACAATAACCAGTATTTTAATCATAGCATAGAGGTGTTGTACACAATGTGTACTGTACAAATAAAAGTCCATTATTCACTGCTTACTTACAGAAAGATAAAAGAAAAAATACAGTAAGATGAATGGAGGGAATGTGACTTATTTTGATATTTCAGCCATAGTAAACATTAGGTTAAAAGCTCTTGAAAGTAATAATCCATTCTAAAGGCAACTATTAAATCTACATAAGTATGGCAACTGGAAATGTCTTGTAATATCTAACTTGAGAATGTAACTCTCAAATACTACTTTTAGTTCTTGTTAATAAGTGAAGTTGAATAACCTATGAATACTTTATTTGAAATGAGCTGTATTTTAATAGTTTTATATAAAAATTGTGGTTGCAGCGATAACGGACTTAAAAACGCACTCTATTCAGAAATGCTGCACCAGAGTGTTGGAGTTTTTTTCTGAATGATCAAATATCATATATTCACTGGTATTTAAACATTTAGGGCTAAAAATTCAACAACGCTAAAAACCTGCCGGTGCCACCACGGCCGCCGAAAATGGTGGCGCTGGCAGGACCGGTAAATTGGCGCTGTGGACAAATTAACATTAGCCCAGTGCTAAACGCACAGTGCGCAACGCCATCCTGGTAGCGTTCGTCCTGGCAGGAGGCCCCAGTGTAGCATGGCCATAGCGTCATTGCAGCAGGAACAGCCTGCTCTGAAAGCGAGGCTGTCATTTCAGAAAGCAGTTCAGTCTCTTAATGGAGAACTGCCTTCTGAAATGAAAAAATTAAAAATCGGCAGTTTTTAGTCCTTACAGCTCAACTGCCTTCTGAAAAAAAAATTAACATTAAAAAGAATTCCCGAATGGGAGTCTTCAGTTCTTAGAGCTGAATTCCCTTTCGCGCCTCAAAAAATGGGAAAAGTGCTTCAGCACTAACACAAATGGCTCAGCAAGCCAGGGGAGGGGCACCCAGGGTCTCGTTCGCAGCACTCCAGCTTTGTGCAGGGGGTCAACACTGCAAGAGGGGCCAGGTGACCCTCCAGAAAGAAGGATGTGGGACCAGATCACCGAGGCTGTCACTGCCAGCAGTATTGCCCCCACGACCTGGCTCCAGTGCCCAAAGAAGCCTCATGACCGCAGACCACTTGTCAAGGTCAGTGAATGCATCTTCAAAAGCCGTCTCCTACCAACTGCACCACTCGCCTCATACACTGCTCAATGCACAACTCCCACCCACCCCCCCGCCGCCCCCCCCCCAATCACTCACCTACCAACAATCTGTACCAAACACGAAGCACACCTCCCATTCCTAGCCTCTCCTCACCCCCTTGGAGGAGACGTTGCTGGCCATTCTTGGCAGGGGCATAGCTAGATCCTTGCCAGCGGCGGGGCTGAAAAGATACAAGATGCTCATATCCTCATACGTTATCCTCCTTCTCGCACGCACCTCTCACTTTCCCGCTCTTCCCTTCACCGCAACTCCAACCTTGTGCCTTCCTCATTTCACACACCAAAGAAATGCAGCCTGCCCAGCCAATGGTTGACCAAGAAGAGAGAGAGGAGACTGAAGAAGAAGAAGAAATACAGTTACTTGATTTCACACTGCCAGCTCATCGAGGTCGACCTGAAAGGCCATTGGCAGTCTTCTCTACTGAAAGTCAGCAGCCTTCCACCAGCCATGCTGCAGCCACGGGGTAGCACTGCGTTTTATCACTAGGATAGGATAGGCGCTCACAAGACGGTCACTAAGGGAATGCACAAAGGTGAGGAGTTGATTTCTTGATGTCATGTTGGATGGATAGATGTATAAAGTTGGATTGGAAAGTTTGCTTTGTGGTGGCTTTTATTTTAGCATTGTGGCCAAGAGGACGCTGATCGTAAGTTACAGAGGGAAGGTAAGGGGTGGGACAAATGCTGAAAGGGGAATTGGGGTTGTGGTCACTGGTTGATTTCATGATGATTTTATTCCAGATATCCTGGCCAGAAAGGGACTGTCTGGGTTGCATTCTTCATTCTGCTTCTTCTACATCTTCCTCTTTCCTCTGCGAGCGGATGCTATAAATCTGAAATAAAGCATGAAATGCTTGAAACACTCAGCAGGTCAGGCAGCATCTCGACCTGAGACATGAACTCTGTTTATCTCTCCACGAATGCTGCCTGACCTGCTGAGTATTTCCAGCATTTTCTTTCTTCTCAGGAAGCCTTCCTTTACCATCCGAGGCCTTGCAAGCATCCAGCAGCACTTCCCTGCACACTTAAAAAAAACTTTTAACATGTATTGCAGCAAGCCACTACTTCAATAATATCAAAAAATCCACTCGAAAAGCTTAAATGCAAACTTGCCTGAAAGATGTGTGTGTCCCTTTAAGAAGTCCTGATGGCGTCTCTGTCAGTCTGCTGAACGCTCGCTTTTCAGATCGAGCTTAGGACCCAAGTTTGAAGTTTGCAGACATGGCGTCAAGTCGGCGTTGCATGCTGACTGACATCACGCTCTACATTTACATCTCCAGGGCCAGTGCTGCAAGGCCCTCACCAAAATGGCGGCTGCTGAGTCCTACGCCAGAGAAGGGCGTTCGAGTGGTGGCCACCATTTTTTGCCAGGATAGCGGTGTAAATGGGTGCCGGTAAGTAGCCCGATTTCTATGCCTTAAGCTCTTGCACAGTACTGCCGTCTGATATTTAATTTTGTTTCTGAAGCGAAAGCAATTTCTTCAAATGATGTACTCCAATTAAAAAGACATGTTTTACCACGCCATTGTGAAATTTGTAGAGTTGGTCAAAGGGTAGAATTACAATTTATCACTCAAGGCAATAAAAATGTTACATCTTTATGGTTCATAAGTCATATATAATCAAAAAGTGAATATAAACTTTGGATAATGGACTTGTGAAGCTGCCAGGGGAAAAAAACTGCATTCCTTTTATCCCAAAATTAATTTATTGTATCTACGATTCAATTCATTCACTATATTTTGAAAATTACAGATGCTCACTATAAGTACATTGTAGAAGGAAGTACAATTTTTCAGTAATGGCCGATATTCTGTGGCATCATAAATGGAGAATATGGTCATTGTCTTACCTGTCACTGATGTCTTTGTGTTATTGATTCTCTGTCCTTCTGTTTCGGTGTTCTTTTTCTTAGCTGCTTTTCTCTTTTAACTCTTTGTCCTCTTCTGCTTTTCTCTTTTTTTTTCTTTTCGGTGGTGGGTGACATGGTATGGTGTAGCAGGGAAAGGAGCCACCAATGCCTGCAGGCTGTACTTGGGGTAAGGGTTGCAAGGAAATTGTTGCCCTCGGATGCTTCCTTCCGAACCTTTCCCCAAACACTCGTTCTTTCCTCCCCCACCCCTTCGCTTTCATTGTCTTCTCTACCATTTCACTATATTACCCCATTCCCTTTCCTAGAACCCCTTCTCTCCTATCACAACCCCTACCTCTTTCCCTTTGAACACCCCACTAAACCCCTGTCCTTTCCACTCCTCCTTGCTCTGCTGTCACTCACCTTTAACCATCCATCCACTCTCTCTCTGAGGATGGGTGCTGAGAGGCCATAGGCTTGCTCTCCCTCAACCTGCTTCCTCATGGCCTCCACTTCTCTCTCTCTCTCTCTCTCTCTCTCTCTCTCTCTCTCTCTCTCTCCTTCCTACCCTCCACACTGACCTGTTTCCCGGCCGGCGGGGTGGAGGGGGGGGGGTTGTCTTCTTTCGAAATTAGAATGAAGAAGAAAAACGCTCATCTGCCTGTCTCTCTCAGCGTCTCTTTTTCCCTCTGTCTCTTAGCTGTTAGAAATTAGAATGTCTTACAGGTTTACATGGTTGTCCCTTTTCTGTCAACAAAGCACAAGTGGAGATAAATAGTTCGCTTAAAAATTCAACTGATGTGTTTTTTGAAAAAGTTGAAGTAACATTGGGGATGAAATTAAATTCCACGTGGCGCAAAAGGGGCGATAGCTAATTGACCACCCGCTGTACACCCCAGGCAGCCGATTCGCTACCTCCCGTCTTGCATCATTGCTGAAGTTGGATTCTAGCCCCACTAAGATGAAACGGGATCTTTCTCCTCTCGCTTTTACTTTCTCCCCTCGCTCTTCGGCACTCTCCCCCCCCCCCCCCCCCCCCCCCCCCTCGCCTCTCTCCCCGTCTCTTTCTTCTCTTTCCCCCCCCCCCCCATGCTACAGCCGAACACTTATTCTTTTTCTCTCCCACATACACGCAACCTCTCTGCCTTAGAAAGAGACTCAATAGAAATTTACCTTTGTAAAGATTTTGAAATTTGACCTCCTTGGTTTTTTTAAAATTATTTTAAAAAAGCAGCTAAGCAGAAAATGCTAGAAGGTGAAGAAAATTATTTGTCAATGCAGCTGACAATAGTACTGCTGCATCCGGGGAAATTAATACACAGCACATGCTCAGACTGCATAATGAAACCTTTAATGAAGGTATTAAATGACAAAAGGAAATTTATTGGAATTGTGAAGTGTAATTTAAAAAATATATTTTGTTTAAGCCCTTATTTTGGACATGAGAAACTTGAGTTACTGAAATGAGAACTGAAAAATATTCAAAATGTTTTGAGCAATGTGAGAATCCAATGGCCATATTGCACAATCGCAGGGTAATATGCTCTAACTATATAGTAGTAGCTGTATTCAGTTATTTAAAATGGGTTACTCACAGGTGGGGGACTAGACACTCTTACTAAAAATGCTTATTTTTTGTGATAAACCCATTTTCAGCTGTATTAATAAATCTGCACCAGATTCCTACTCATAAATATGTCAAGGAATATTTTTTAATGCAAGGAAAAAATAAACAATTACGTTCTAAAACACTGCCTAATTGCCCTGGTTCATGTAAGATTTTACGTCTGTTTATGCAAATGAGTTATGGAAACTTGAACCATAACTTCACTTCGAAAAACGATTGCAATTTTGAGCACAATTTGCACTCGGATTGTCAATTGCGCCCAAAGCGGAAACCCTGGGCCACTGAATTTAATACATAATTGTTACGATCTTTAGCACTTCCAAGATAGTTAACATAAGAACAGAAGAATTAGGAGCAGGAGTAGGCCATACGGCTCCTCGGGCCTGCTCCGCCATTCAGTAAGATCGTGGCTGATCTTCAACCCCCAACTCCACTTTCCCACCCGATCTCCATATCCCTTGATTCCCCTAGAGTCCAAAAATCTATCTATCTCAGCCTTGAATATACTCAATGAATATATTAAGAAATTAATATTAAGAAAATGTTTCTACCAGCTAACTAAGCTGATTTTTTCAACTTGAGTCCCAAGAGCTCTCTCAATTGATGTAATTTCAAATGGAAAAGCACAGTGCAGTGAGTGCTTGGAATGAATGATCTAGTAAATCTGTACTCGGCAGGAATCTGATATTGTGGATAATTTCTGCAATGAACAGGATCTATATTTTTAAATACATTCCCACTAAGGAAAGTGTTGTATTTTTAAAAGATAATTAAAAATCCAATTTCCTGAAAATTCTCCAACAGTCATCTGCAGATTGAAAATTTCCAGTGCCAGGGCCTTGTCTGTTGTATTAAATGATTCTTACAACCGTAGGACCGCACAGACTTGTCTGAACATTTTGTAAAGTTATAAGAATCTAAATTAAAGGTTTCACTTGTGTAAAATTTTGGTCTTAGCAGTTTCTAGTCCTGTAATCCATGTAAATACAAAGCAGTGCTCTTACTGATTTTTGTAGATAATACCAGCTGTTTTGGCATTACAGTCTGTCTTAGGTTATTTTTCGGAGACCTTTTGAACAAATCCAGATGAAAGGCTGCATTGTTCAACTGTAGCTGCAATTTTCTACAAAAGTCACAAAAGGATAATATACACAATGTATATTTCTTAACAGAATTGTGCCGTAATTACACACCAGCTTTTCAGTTTTGTAATCCACTTGATTATTCTTGTAATTTTTTTTTGAGAAAAAAAACTACAGATCTCTGATCAATTCTCACCAACATTGCAGTGTATACAACTCTATCTTTGCAAGATCTCAAAGATTAGGAATTATCTATATAAAAACTAGTCTACTTTTGAAAGAAACAGGCAGGATTATAATTACTATTAATGTCTGCTACATTCTAATAATCAAGACATTGAATGTTGGTCCTTTTGCATATTGCTGAGATTTTTGCCCTTTTTTTTTTAAAGCTTCTCCTAGAGAACTCACTGAAGAGGAGAAGCAGCAAATCCTTCATTCAGAGGAATTTTTGATTTTCTTTGACCATAACATACGTATCATAGAACGTGCTCTTGCTGAAGATTCTAGCCTCTTCTTCGATTATGGCGGCAAGGAGTTGGATGAAAAAGAAGGGTATGTTTTATCATTTTGAAATTTTAATGTATTTTTCAGAGGAACTGTGATATAATTAAACCATAAGGTGTGCAACTGGCACAACTGTTGCAAGGGCAATTGTCAGTATACAAAGTGTTCTCTCATGCATATCAGAGACTGAGTCAAACCTCACTGAATTATTTAAAAGTGCTGATAAATTTAAAAAAAAATTATATTCTGATTTTCTGGGTGAAAATGGTGACTCTCCCTGTGTCACTGTAGCATCAGTACAATTTGCATGTAGTTTTGCATGCAGCTGTTGCATAGAAGGATATTTCATGTAATTAAGTAAATTGCTTATAGGGAAGTTTTATTTGTAGGAACAAACTTGAAGCCCTGGATTTTGTTTAGTTTTGCATGTGGGAGTGTGTGTGAACTATCAAAATCTCATTCCACTTACATTATTTAAAATCATCCTAATAAGTACAATAATTACATGCACGTGTAGTATGGAAATACATAGGAAGATAGGTCCTCTTAATGGCTCCCTGGGTAAATACACTGTCTGGTGTAGTGTTGAGCCTATTCTGGGTTGCTAGGTGATCTTGTCTGGATCAATAGTCGGAGCATTACATTAATCTCAGCACTTTGGTACAAGGAGGGGTAAATCAGCTCGGGCACCTGTTCCTGGGGGCCATCTATTAACCCCCAGGTTGAGGATAAGATCAGATCTGGTTGTAACTTCCACCTATGAATGGGCTGTTGGCGTCAATGCTCGAGGCTCACTTGTGAGCAATGGCCACATGAGCAAGGGCTGCTTGTGGAATGCAGGGAGGAAAGGTGGGGGGAAATTCCATAGCATCTTGACGCTGAGCGTAATGAAAGCTTTGCTGCATATTGTGGGTTAATATTTTATTTTATTTTGAGTTTTATTTTGTTTCATTTTATACAGAGACTTCCAAGCTGGGCTAAACCTTTCTTTCAACCGCCAGTTTTATGATGAGCACTGGTCAAAACACCGAGTTGTAACCTGTTTGGATTGGTCACTTCAGGTAAATCTGAATTTTGTTTAAAAAAAAATAGTAATTCATACAAGGAAATGGTACATTTTAAATGTGCTGATAAAGATTTATTGTTACTTTTTACTGTACTGTGACGAACTTAAAATTTGTTTGTGCTCTTTTTGCAAGGCACTGACAATTTTTATGAGGGTGTTGCTGCATAGTTGGGGTACCAGTAAATTGGAAATGGGCTAATGTGGTGCCCATTTTCAAAAAGGGTGACATAACAGACATTGGTAACCAGAGGCCCATAAGTCTTTATTCAATTCCATGGAATTGAATAATAGGAGTGTAAATGATGGTCCTATGCTGGTTTCATGACCCAGGCGCTATTTTGCATTGCTAACACCAATTCAACCTGCCCACAAACCATGGTCAGTACGATTTGGGAAGCCGCCATTTCCAGCGATATTTAAAGGGATCCTCAGCTGCTCTGTTAATCATGGGAAATGTCTGTACAACATTATCAACTCTTAAGGGGCTTCTGGCAATGCACTTTTTCATCATGGTGTCCTGTTGGAAATTCCACTCTGGCTTGAGAATGAGGAGAAGGAAGATCAGGAGGAAGCAGCAGACACAGCTGCAGCTGGAGGAAGATTAAATAGGCGGAGGAGAGCTTGCGGAGGAATTCTTAATCTCCGAGTGTATAGGCTCAGAACAACATACCTGCAATCCTCTGTGGAGCAGTGCATAAGGAGGCTGTCAGAGTCGTACCACCTCCTGCAGCAAGACCTACAACCAACTGCCCAAGCTAGTACAGTATTGCCTGTTGCTGCCAAGGTCACTGCAACCTATACATTCTTTGCCTCCAGATCCTTTGGGGCTGCCACAGGAAATATCAGTAACATCAGTCAGTCCGGGGTTTATGCTTGCACTAAGTAGATGACGGGTGCTTTTTTTTTTGCCAGAGCAAACACTTTCATCACGTTCTCCATGGACATCCAAAAGCAGCAGGTTAGGACGCTTGAATTTGCTCAGATTGCAGGCTTTCTCTCCAGTCCAGAGTATCATTGACTGTATCCAGCACGCAGACTATTGGAGAATTGGATCAACAATTCTGTTGTCTGGACAGGTCTGGTGGCTTCTTGCAATAGAACCCACAAAGAGTGTCCCATGTGATCGTGGTTTGCTGTATGCTGCATAACTTTGCTCCGCAGCAGGGACAACACATGGGCCTGGAATTTGCGGTCCTGATGACTGTGAACTGGCAGCATTTGCCGTCATTCTGTCTTTGAAAGTGGCCGCAACTTGAAGATTTAGCGCGTGCACAGCCTAATGCAGAAAACCTGAAGTTGCGGTCTGTCATTCACTGCTCCTCCATAGGCTGCGCTGTGCCTCCCCCACCGTCCCCCGCTCCCCACAGAGCCGGCAATCACTGACGGAAACTTCGGCTCTTCCACAGTAATTACGCTGTTAAATTCCCCACTAAAAGTTAGACCTAAAGGGTGTAACTGGGTTTAACAGCGTATTGACTGCTAAACAAAGGTTATTTATCTGAAAAACTAATCTTAATTTTGTGCAGTGTCGATTCCATTTTAATAAAAATTGAAATTTTTAAGAAACTTTGAAAAACTTTAAAAAAAAAAGAAAATTTTAAGTTTGTTCATCTTTATTTCAGGTTTGTCTTTTCCCCATGTGCGAGCCCCAATCTTTGTTTTGCTCTCGCTAACATTTTAAAAAAGTTAGAATTTTAGGAGCTAATTCACTTCCTTGTTTGATGTCTGTGAGAATTCTGCGTTTTGATTGGCCACTTAGACAGCTTGTTGACATCACAGCAGCTCGGGCTTTGGGATTCCCCACTATGCGCCGTTGATTTCAGCTACGCGTCGGAAAACCCCAAATTCTCGACACGAGATTGAGAGATCTTTGTTGGGAAGCTTACTTCGGGGCAAGCGGCGAACGCCTTTGATTCGCCGCTGACCGCAAATTCCGGGCTGTGGAGCCATCACTGGACGAGGACCTGCTGCATCTTTTTAAAAGAAAGGGAGAAAATCAATGAGAAAAATAAATCAACCCTAAAAAAAATCTCAGGTACATTTGGAGAACATCAGTTTTGTTTAAAGTTTTTAATTTTTAACATCGCTAAAACTCAAGAAAACAAGCAAGGGATGACCTCAGATTTCAGGGGACTATCAGTCTAGTAACTTGTGTCAGTGTGCTGTTTCCTTTCTCCATAGCTAACTAGGAATACAAGACTGCAGTATTAGGAATAACATCCTCACAGCTGGATCTAAAGATCCAGGTCCCCATTTAAAAAAAAAAATCTAAATTGTGCAGTCTTCGTTTTTTTTGCTGAAAATCGGGTCCAGAGATGCACGCATGCCACAACAATGATGTCAACATTGCACGTGCAGCATGAAATGTGCATGCTAATGTCACAGATGCGATGCATACGCATGTTCTCACAATCTTTGGTAAAAAAAAATGTTCGGGAATCATGGGGAGGATGTGGGTTTCAAATATGAAAGCAATTTTATTTTTACCAATTCACCACCGCAAAAAAGATCTAGGAATTTAGCAGTGGAAATCAATTCTATGTATTTAAAAAATGATTTTAGCAATCCCTAACTACTTACTTTGCCATTTGGGGTGTTGGCAGCATCGCTGGTCTTGAGAAGAGTACCCACTACTTATTGTTCCTATGTTCATTGGCTTCAAGCTGTAGAAGGGGGTATTAACCATGGGGGTGTTGTCAATGAAGTAACGGACCATATTTCATCAAGCTGACCTTGATACTTAAGTTTTGTTAACTTCTGTCCTAATTTAATGGTTATAAATGCTGTGACTGAAAAGCTGAATATTCAAAATTAGTGAGTGCTAATGCTATTTTTTTTAAATCGAAAAGATCTGGTATGAAATATAAACCTATTTTGCATTCTACATAATGTATATCTTCAATATTGCTCAAAATATTAAACTTTTTTATTTTAATTTTGAGCCAGGTTTTGTTGAGAAACCTAAAGTGCATCAGAATGGATCGTTGGGATCCTCAATTCTTAATCAAAAGTTTTTAACCGATTACTTCTAAAGCTTATATTCCTGTATGAAAGAACTGCTGTAAATACCAGTCAGCCTAGTGTATTGATAGACTGAGATCTTGTTATTCAGAGCGAGTTGAGCAGTCAGATTCAGCATTTATTTTGAGCAGTAGTGTTTTGGCTGTAAAATCCCTTCATGTAAAATTGCAAAATAATTTGGTGTAAATGACCCAACCTAGAATTAATACTTTACTTATGGTATAATGCACCCATTTTGTTCTTGTGTAAGTTGGTAATTTGGCATTCACTCTTGAAAATAGTGGTATTGGGTATCACTAATGTTTTGACTAGGTAGCATGCA
Source organism: Squalus acanthias (assembly GCA_030390025.1). Lineage (NCBI taxonomy): Eukaryota > Metazoa > Chordata > Chondrichthyes > Squaliformes > Squalidae > Squalus > Squalus acanthias. The sequence continues at coordinate 98,774,855 of CM059428.1, forward strand.
AGCAGTTCTTAACATTGAGAAAACAGGAGACACTGGTATACTAATCCGATAACACAATTTGCCTCCAAACCTCCCCCTAAGCTAGAGGGTGGATATAGCTGCTTAAGTTAGAAAAGACCAGTGTTTGCTTTTTATATTTCAAGTAAACATTTTGCTCACTATATTTAGTGCTGCAGTAATACATTGTCTGTATTAGGAACTGTTTGGACATGGCTGATCAAATCATTCGAACCAATCCTACTATACTGTACGTGCCAGTAATCTCCTAAATTTCGTTGAATTGTACAAGTCCTGTGTGATATCTTGGGTTAATCTGGAATGCTTCTAGAGGTGAGCGGTGAGCTAAGTGAAACCTTTCCAAGAGGAGCATAGGAACAAGAGTAGGTCATTCAGCCACTCGAGCCTGTTCTGGCACTCCGTTAGATCATGGCTAATCTCCATTTACCCGCCTTTGCTTCATATTCTTCGGTACCCTTACCCAACAAAAATTTGGCGATCTCGGTCTTAAAAATTTTAATTGACCCAGCATTCACAGCTCTTTGGGCGGATGGGCTTCAGATTTCCACCAGCCATGAAAGCGCCAGGGTGGGTTGCCATCTATCCAGTTTTGGACCATATACCCCAGTTTTTAGGCAAGGTTGTCCATATACTTCTAATAAGAATGTAAACTGGACACCAAGGGCTGAATTTTAACTTTAAAGAGTGAGTGGGTTTGGGAGCAGGTGGTTGGCTAAAAGCGCTGAAATTGACAGCTCGTCGGGAAGCCAGCTTTAAACCGCCAGATTCCACCTTTTAACTCTAGGCGTGAGGCAGCGAGCGAGAGACCCCCTCGGGAGCGGCTGGTTACCTATTTAAACCAACTTAGAGAGAGTTAGGAGACTATTAACAGCTTTTTTTACCTGTTGGAGCTTTTACTGACTGTCCACGGGATTCCCGGGCTTGCTGAACCTCGCCAGTAAAAGTAAGGCGAGAACACCGGCAATTGAGGGAGCTGAACAAATGACATTTTAAAAAATCACAAATACTCAGACCTCACACCTGCTTCTTTGCCGAAGGGAAAGGCTTTTGCTGACACTACTTGTGCTGAGAGTTTGCTTTCAGGTGTTTGCAGGTGATTTCTACAACCTTTGGAAGTCACTCTCGCTACATTGGAAGATTGTACATCAACGAATAAGGTGAAAGCAGGGAGTAATGGTAAAAAGTTAAAATTAAAGGCTCTTTATCTGAATGCACAAAGCATTCGTAACAAGATAGATGAATTAGTGACACAAATAGAGATAAATGGTTTTGATCTATAGCCATTACAGAGATGTGGTTGCAAGGTAACTAAGGTTGGGAACTAAATATTCCTGGGTACTTGATGTTTAGAGAAGGAGGGGGCGGGTAGCCCTGATAATAAAGGATGACATAAGGACAGTAGTGAGAAAGGATCTTGGCTTGGAAGATAGGAAGTAGAATCAGTATGGCTGGAGATGAGAAATAACAAGGAGCAGAAAATATTGGTGGGAGTAGTTTATAGACCCCCCAAACTGTAGCTATATCGTTGGACAGAGTATTAATCAACAAAAAACAGGGCCTTGTAACAAAGGTAATACAATAATCATGGGGGATTTTAATCTTCATATAGACTGGGCAAATCAAATTGGCAAAGGTAGTCTGGAGGACAAGTTCATGGAATGCATTCAAGACCATTTCCTAGAACAATACGTCATGGAACCAACCAGAGAATAGGCTATTTTAGATCTTGTATTGTGTAATGAGACAGGGTTAATTAGTAATCTCATATTAAAGGATACTCTGGGGAAGAGTGATCATAATATAAAATTTCACGTTGAGTTTGGGAGTGAAGTACTTTAGTCGGAAACAAGAATCTTAAACTTAAATAAAGGCAATTACATAGGTATAAGGGGAGAGTTAGATAAGGTAGATTGGGAAATTAGATTAAAAGGTATGATGGTAGATAAGCAGTAGCAAACATTTAAAGAGATATTCCAAAATTCTCAAAGAATATACATTCTATTGAGAAATAAAAACTCCACGGGAAAAGTGATCCATCCGTGGCTAACTAAAGAAGTTAAGGATAGTATTACATTAAAAGAAGAGGCTTATAATGTTGCGAAGAATAGTAGTAAGCCTGAGGATTGGGAGAGCTTTAGAAAGCAGCAAAGGATGACCAAAACATTGATCAAGAGGGAGAAAATAGAATGAGTAAACTAGCAAGAAATATAAAAAATGATTGTAAGAGCTTCTACAAGTATGTAAAAAGGAAGAGAGTAGCAAAAGTAAGCGTCGCTTAGAGGCTGAGACGGGTGAAATTATAATGGGGAATAAGGAAACTTTAAACAAATATTTTGTATCTGTCTTCAGAGTAGAAGACACAAAAAGCATACCAAAAATATTGGGGAACCAAGGGGCTAATAAGAGTGAGGAACTTAATGTAATTAATATCAGTAGAGAAAAATTACTTGAGAAACTAATGGGACTAAAAGCTGACAAATCCCCATAACCTGATGGCCTACATCCTAGGGTTCTAAAAGAGGGGGCTGCAGAGATAGTGGATGCATTGGTTGTGATCTTCCAAAATTCCCTAGTTTCTAAAATGGTCCCACTTGATTGGAAGTTAGCAAATGAAACCCCATTATTCAAGAAAGGAAGGAGAGAGAAAAGAGGGAACTACAGGCCAGTTAGCCTGACATGTTGTCGGGAAAATGCTGGAATCCATTATTAAGGAAGTCATAACAGGGCACTTAGAAAATCATAATATGATTAGGCAGAGTCAACATGGTTTCATGAAAGGGAAGCCGTGTTTAACAAATTAAAAGGGTTTTTTGAGGATGTAACTAGCAGGGTAGATAAAGGGGAACCAGTGGATGTTGTGTATTTGGATTTCCAAAAAGCATTCAATAAGGTGCCACATAAAAGGTTGCTGCGCAAGCTAAGGGCTCATGCGGTTGGGGGGTAATATATTAGCATGGATAGAGGATTGGTTAATGGACAGAAAACAGAGAGTAGGGATTAAACCGGTCACTTCCCAGTTGGCAGGCTATAACTAGTGGTGTGCTGCAAGGATCAGTACTTGGGCCTCACCTATTTACAATCTATATTAATGACTTAAATGAAGGAACCAAGTGCAATGTATCCAACTTTGCTGACTATACAAAGCTAGGTGGGAAAGTTAGCTGTGAGGAAGGCACAAAGAGCCTGCAAAGGGATATAGACAGGTTAAATGAGTGGGCAATAAGGTGGCAGATGGAGTATAATGTGGGGAAATGTGAGGTTATTCACTTTGGTAGAAAGAATAGAAAAACAGAATATTTTTTAAATGGTGAGAAACTATTAAATGTTGGTGTTCAGAGAGATTGAGGTGTCCTCGTACAGGAAACGCAAAGTTAGCATGCAGGTACAGCAAGCAATTATTGCAAGGGGGTTGGAGTACAAGAGTAAGGAAGTCTTACTATAATGGTACAGGGCTTTGGTGAGACCACACCTGGAGTACTGTGCACAGTTTTGATCTCCTTATCTGAGAAAGGACATACATGCCTTGGAGGCGGTGCAACGAAGGTTCACTCGATTGATTCCTGGGATGAGAGGGTTGTCCTCTGAGGAGAGAGAGAGTAGATTGGGCCTATACTCTCGAGTTTAGAAGAATGAGAGGTGATCTCATTGAAACATAAGATTATGAGGGGACTTGACAGGATAGATGCTGAGAGGTTGTTTCCCTTGGCTGGAGAGTCTAGAACTAGGGGGCATAGTCTCAGGATAAGGGATCGGCCATTTAAGACTGAGATGAGGAGGAATTTCTTCACTCAGAGGGTTGTGAATCTTTGGAATTCTCTGCCCCAGAGGGCTGTGGATGCGGAGTCATTGAGTATATTCAAGGCTGAGGTAGATAGAATTTTGGACTCTAGGGGAATCAAGGGATATAGGGATCGGGCAGGAAAATGAAGTTGAGGTCGAAGATCAGCCATGATCTTCTTGAATGGTGGAGCAGGCTCGAGGGGCCGTGTGACCGACTCTTGCTCTTATTTCTTATGTTCGGCTGATCTCCACTTTACTTTGTCATATATCAGATCAGCATGGGTGCTGCTTATACTGTTTCACCCTGGACCTCCGATGAGGACCAAGATAAGCACCAGCAGCAGCCTTCTCCTCACTGACCTGCCGATTCACAGGAGAGAGGGCATAAGCACAAGGGTGCAGCTCGCAGAAGGCATTACCCCAACACAGGGTATATAGGCAGAGGATCAGCTTCCTGGACACCAGTGCCTCAGGAGGCTCAGGCTATCGTGTCAGATCGTGGCAAACATTTGTAGCCTTCTGGAAGAAGACCTGCTGCCAAGTGGACCTGGCGCTACCAGTGGCTGTGAAAGTGACCACTGCCCTCAAGTTCTTTGCCTCAGCTCCTTCCAGGGATCTGCAGGAGATATTTGCAGGATCTCTCAATTGACCGCCCATAAATGCATCACCCAGGTGACCGATGCCATGTTTGAGAAGGCAGGCACTGATGTACACTTTGTCATCAATGAAGCTAGACAGACTGAGCGGGCGCTCGGCTTTGAGGCTCTGGCTGGCTTCCCACAAGTGCAGGGTGTCATCGACTGCACACATGTGGCTATCAAGGCACCCCCAGATCACCCAGGAGTGGTCGTGAACTGTAAAGGCTTCCACTCCATCAATGTGCATCTCGTCTGCAACCACAAAGATCAACATGCATGTGTGTGCCAGATTCCCAGGGAGCTGTCATGGTTCATTCATCCTGCGCCAGTCCACCCTCCCTCAGCTCTTCGCACCACCGACCCGACTTGCTGGCTGCTTGGAGACTAGGGGTATCCACTGAAGACGTGGCTGCTGACATCCTTGAGGCGACCAAACAATGAAGCTGAAGAGCACTTCAATCAAAGCCAAATGACGGCGAAATGTGTAATAGAGCAAGCAACCGGGATGCTGAAGATGCGCTTCAGATGCCTGGACAGATCTGGAGTAGCCCTTCAATGCGCACCAGCCACGATCTCCAGAATGATCGTGGTATGCTGCGCTCTGCACTACAAAGCGCAGCAGTGAGGATTGGAGCTGCTGGAGGAGCAAGACGCAGAGTCTCTTGGGAGGAAGAGGAACAAGAGGAGGAGGAATCTGAAGTGGACATGGCACCAGCAGCAACGCACATTGCTGCCCGGGAGGTCCAGGATGGTCTCATAATGGCGCGATTTAGTTAAGGTGCACCCATATGACACCCAGATGCTAAACCATCTTTCCCTCCATCCCATCAGAAAGCAGTCCTAAAATGACCAAACCATTTCTGTCACACACACCTATTGCTCGAAGTTAAGTAATGTCTTACCGTTCACTCCAATTGACAAGGCCACTTGCCAGGCAGCAGACAAAAATGGACAAGATGAGAAAGTGGTGCAAAGAAATAATTTTATGTTGCTCAAAAAGTAAACAGAAACTTAACATTCTAACATGCGACATCTTGCCAGTCATGCTGGAGATGGGCTCCTCCATTCTTCCTGTAAGCGAGCACATCATGGCTGAAAATCCTGCCAGAGCCTCCCGCATTTTTTTGTTGCTTCTCCAGGATCATCCACTTTGTCGACGGCCCCCCAAGGTTCAACATCTTCGTCCAGCTGAGCAGTGCTTGGAATGTCATGTGCCCTCCAACGAGGGCTCTCCACTGCTGTTCCTGTCTCCACCATCTGTTCCTGCTTACATGTGATGTGTGAGACACCAGGTGACAACACTACTTTCTGACTTCGTGGACTCACCAACGTGTGTGTTCAACGTGTGTGTTGGTATCTGCGCTGGTACTTGGTGTGCATGGGTCCTATGACGGTGCACCCTCAGTCCGTGACCACCTCTGAGGAGTCGTCTTCCTCCTATGGCTGGACTGTCGGCGGGACACTTGATGAGCCTGTGAGAGAGTAAAGACATGAATTAGAACTGTTATAACAATGTTTCAAGTTACCATTATGCGCATGATCATATTTCACTGGCTGCTGACATCAAGTCAACATGAGTGATTGTTGTATGCCATGTGGCTGTATGATATTTAAATCTGTCACCAGGTAGCTGGGAGTTCCCCCTCTCTCCATTTCCCACCGTCAGCAGCTCCGCAACTCTGCTTATCTCCAGCGCCGCCTCTCTGCTGCAGTCAGTGGTGTCATCACTGGAGGGCCACCTTCGGTTCACTGCCTCTCCCAGGTGTTCTGTGCTCTCTTCTCCTGCAAGGAGGTAAACAAGAGACCTTTGAGTGAGAGTCATGAAATGACTGCAAGGGATGGATGGGCATCATCGTTAGAGGGTGACTATAAGGGAGAGGTGTGACATTGCATTAAGATGATGGTGAGTGTCAGTGGTGGATGGTCAGATGAGGATGTGAGTAAGTGCATAGACGGAGGGATGGGTGTACCTGCAAGGTAAGTTGGTGTGAGGAGTGATGTGCAGGAGTAGGCTTGGGAAGGCAGAGTGAGGTGGTTGGGGTGACACGCACATCAGGATGTAGTTGAATGTGGCATTGTACTCACCTTTCCTCACCTCATGAGGTCATTAAAGCACTTCCTGTACTGGATCCAAGACCTGCATACCACACTCCTGCTGCTCACTTCTTCCGAGATCTCCTGCCATGCCTTCATTGTCTGGGCAGCTGGCCTCCTCCTCCCATCAGCAGGGAACAGGACATCCTGCAGGCCAGGATTCCTTGGAGCAGGATTTCCAGGGAGGCATCACTGAATCTCGCAGCAGCTTTTTGTCATTGAGCCTGCATTTTTTATTATTCAGCAATATCAAATTATTTACCAACAACCAACTCAGTATTACCACAATGCACTCTCTACTCCAACAACCTATCTTCCACCTCCACCAACCTTCAACTCTCATCTGTGCATTGCTCCTTTAAATACCTCAGCTGAATTTGAGTCATGCGTGACGTCATCATGCCTGCTTCCGTTAACTGGTCGGGAAACCCTGAAGTCTGATTCAATTGCAGTAGCTTTAAGATCCACAGCTCTCCCGCTGCCAGTGCATCTTGAAGGTAAAAGTTCCAGCCTGAAAGTGTCGTTCCTCTGACCCCTTCGCCCCACCCCCCACCCCCGACCAAAGTCTTGTTTTTTCTATTTTGGAGACTTAAGGTATGAAGAGAGTTGTTCAAATTCAATGAATTTTCATTAGCATCAAAGAAGACATCGGAGCTCCCAACCCTGACTTCAGTTTTTCAAACTTAAAAAGCAGCAAGTTTGGTTACAGTAAATCACCAATTCGATGTGTGCTGCATTCTCAACATTGATTCAAAGTGATTAAAAGACTGATCAAAAAAAGTCGCTGCAGTGTCTGCCTCACCCTATCTGCCTGGTCTGAATCTGATTGTACAATCTTTCCTCCCCTAACCCACTCCAAAAACAAATTTGTGACTTACAGCTGAACTTGAATGAGTTTTTTAAAAATATATGTTTGAAAAGTTATAATTATGAGATGGTCAGTGTGCAGACACAGATTAAGTGCTTTGTGACTGGAGACACTGGTTTTCATTCAATTGTGAGGCTCATTCCATTGCTGTTTATGGGCTAAGCAATGAAAGATTCGGAGTCTGGCCTTTCTAAATGGGTAGTAATTTTACTGGAGTGCATAATTATCGCATTCAGTTTACGTGGTAACTAAATTGGGACAGTTTACTTATTTCACTATCAAGTGAGTTCCATTGTACTTGAGTTCTTTGTAAACCACCTTATTGTTCAGAGGTAAGCAACGTTCCTGCAGAAACATTTGTAGATGCTGGGGATAAATTCAACCTAACCCAGTGTGGTGTTAATGAACCATAACCTTTTGTTTGTTACAGTATCCTGAATTGATGGTTGCTTCCTATAATAACAATGAAGATGCCCCACATGAGCCAGATGGAGTAGCTTTGGTTTGGAATATGAAATTTAAGAAAAACACACCAGAATATATATTCCACTGTCAGGTAAGGCCTCTTTGTAGACAAAATTGAAGGAACGACATGTAAATGTAGTTTAACACCAAAAATGTTTTGAGTTAAATAGTGCTTTGTCACCCTTTAAATTGATTTTAGAATGATATAATTAAAAGGACTTTTATTACAGTGTTGTAATTATTTTAAGAAAATTAAGTAACATTTACTCACATAGGAGAAAATACTGTCAGTTTCTAGAATATTGACTATTCTTTACAGTGCTACAATATGACAATGTATTTTGAATGAATAGCGTGGTACACCACTTCCTCAACCAGTCATCTAAATGTTTTTGCCCACCCATGTGGAGAAACAACGGGCTTTCTTTTGGTGCATCTTTTTATTTCATACAGATATTTTAGTTGAATTGAATGTTCCTCCTAAAGATGCTTCCATTTTTTTTATTCGTTCATGGGATGTGGGCGTCACCAGCAAGGCCAGCATTTATTGCCCATCCCTGATTGCCCTTGAGAAGGTGGTGGTGATCCGCCTTCTTGAACCACTGCAGTCCGTGTGGTGAAGGTACTCCCACAGTGCTGTTGGGTAGGGAGTTCCAGGATTTTGACCCAGCGATGATGAAGGAACAGCGATATATTTCCAAGTCAGGATAGTGTGCGACTTGGAGGGAAACTTGCAGGTGATGGTGTACCCATGCGCCTGCTGCCCTTGTCCTCCTAGGTGGTAGAGGTCGCTGGTTTGGGAGGTGCGGCAGTGCATCTTGTAGTTGGTACACATTACAGCCACGGTGCGCCGGTGGTGGAGAGAGTGAATGTTTAAGGTGGTGGATGAGGTGCCAATCAAGCGGGTTGCTTTGTCCTGGATGGTGTCGAGCTTCTTGAGTGTTGTTGGAGCTGCACTCATCCAAGCAAGTGGGGAGTATTCCATCACACTCCTGACTTGTGCCTTGTAGATAGTGGAAAGGCTTTGGGGAGTAAGGAGGTGAGACACTCACCGCAGATTACCCAGCCTCTGACCTGCTCTTGTCGCCGCAGTATTTATGTAGCTGGTCCAGTTAAGTTTCTGGTCAATGGAGACCCCCAGGATGATGTTGATGGGGGATTCAGTGATGGTAATGCCATTGAACGTCAAGGGGCGGTGGTTAGACTCTCGCTTGTTGGAGATAGTCATTGCCTGGCACTTCTGTGGCGTGAATGTTACTTGCCACTTATCTGCTCAAGCCTGAATGTCGTCCAGGTCTTGCTGCACGCGGGCATGGACTGCTTCATTATCTGTGGAGTTGTGAATGGAACTGAACGCTGTGCAATCATCAGTGAACATCCCCACTTCTGACCTTATGATGGAGGGAAGGTCATTAATGAAGCAGCTGAAGATAGTTGGGTCTAGGACACTGCCCTGAGGAACTCCTGCAGCGATGTCCTGGGGCTGAGATGATTGACCTCCAACAATCACAACCATCTTCCTTTGTGCTAGGTTTGACTCCAACCAGTGGAGAGTTTTCCCCCAGATTCCCATTGACTTCAATTTTACTAGGGCTCCTTGATGCCACACTCGGTCAAGTGCTGCCTTGATGTCAAGGGCAGTCACTCTCACCTCCCCTCTGGAATTCAGCTCTTTTATCCATGTTTGGAGCAAGGCTATAATGAGGTCTGGAGCCAAGTGGTCTGGCGGAACCCAAACTGAGAGTGAGAAGGTTGTTGGTGAGTAAGTGTCGCTTGATAGCACTGTCGACGACATCTTCCATCACTTTGCTGATGATTGAGAGTAAACTGATGGGGCGGTAATTGGCCAGATTGGATTTGTCCTGCTTTTTGTGGACAGGACAAACCTGGGCAGTTTTCCACATTGTCGGGTAGATGCTAGTGTTGTAGCTGTACTGAAACAGCTTGGCTAGAGGTGCGGCTAGTTCTGGAGCACAAGTCTACAGCACGACAGCTGGGATGTTGTCGTGGCCCATAGCCTTTGCTGTATCCAGTGCGCTCAGCCGTCTCTTAAAACCACGTGGAGTGAATCGAATTGGCTGAAGACGGGCTTCTGTGATGGTGGGGACCTCAGGAGGAGGCCGATATGAATCATCCACTCGGCACTTCTGGCTGAAGATGGTTGCAAACGCTTCAGCCTTGTCTTCTGCACTCACGTGCTGGGCTCCGCCATCATTGAGGAGTCTCCTCTCCCGTTAGTTGTTTAATTGTCCACCACCATTCACGACTGGATGTGGCAGGACTGCAGAGCTTTGATCTGATCCGTTGATTGTGGGATCGCTTAGCCCTGTCTATAGCATGCTGCTTCCGCTGTTTAACATGCATTTATTCTTGTGTTGCAGCTTCCCCAGGTTGGCACCTCATTTTTAGGTACACCTGGTGCTGCTCCTGGCATGCTCTTCTACACTCCTCATTGAGCCAGGGTTGGTCCCCTGGTTTGATGGTAATGGTAGAGAGGGATATGCCAGGCCATGAGGTTACAGATTGTGGTGGAATACAATTCTGCTGCTGCTGATGGCCCACAGCGCCTCATGGATGCCCAGATTTGAGCTGCTAGAACTGTTCTGAATCTATCCCCTTAGCACTGTGGTAGTGCCACACAACACGATGGAGGGTGTCCTCCTTGTGAAGACGGGACTTGGTCTCCACAAGGACTGTGCGATGGTCATTGCTACCAATGCTGTCGTGGACAGATGCATCTGTGACAGGTAGATTGATGAGGACGGGGTCAAGTAGGTTTTTCCCTCGTGTTGGTTCTCTCACCACCTGTCGCAGGCTGGCAGTTATGTCCTTCAGGACTTGGCCAGCTCGGTCAGTAGTGGTGCTACCGAGCCACTCTTGGTGATGGACATTGAAGTCCCCCACCCAGAGTACATTCTGTGCCCTTGCTACCCTCAGTGCTTCGTCCAAGTGATTTTCAACATAGAGGAGTACTGATTCATCAGCTGAGGGAAGGCGGTAATCAGCTGGAGGTTTCCTTGCTCATGCTTGACCTGAAGCCATGAGACTTCATGGGGTCCAGAGTCAATGTTGAGGACTCCCAGGGCCACTCCTTCCTGACTGTATACCACTGTGCCGCCACTTCTGGTGGGTTTGTCCTGCTGGTGGGACAGGACATACCCAGGGATGGTGAGGGAGGAGTCTGGAACTTTAGATCTAAATCTATCCTTGCTCCACTAGAAAATGTATTAAATTTTTTCTGTTAACTTCCCTCCTTTCCCTTTCTAAGGGTAGCCTTGGATATGAAAACCAAGAAGATATAAATGTCCTTTTAAAGGAATTTTTTAAAAACTCTCTATCCATTCTTAAAATACTGGGTCAATTAACAGCTTAAAAAACACGTATTTACAAAGATGCCAACTGGTGGCATTGATACAATTATATAGACATCACACTGCAATTGGACTGAGTCAAACACTAACTTGTCATATAGATCATCATGTGAAGTCTTTGAAAGAAAAACTAGGTTTGTAACAGATTAACTGTAAAAATGATAAATGTAAAGTAGCATGAAACATTATTAATAGCAAATTGATAGCGAATTCCAGCTTGGCATTGTTTATTGTAAAACAATTATGGAAAAAGGGAAGCAACTGAAACAACTTCCTGTGCTGAATAAGTAAGTGCAATCTTGGTGAATCCTGACAGGCAGTCTGTAGATTTCAAGAACTGATGGATTGAAGGTCTGACAATAAATAAGCTAGGTGTGAATGTTCTTCAGGAATGGTAGCAGTAAGTTCATGAGTGGAAGTGTGGGTCGATCACTGACAGTACATACAGAAGACTTCTTGACCTTTTGAATAAAGTGGCAGTCAGGAATTGTGTTTGTAAAATGATGGATATAGGGCAAAGCTTTCAACTTCGGCAGGGGTGTAAAACTGGCAGTAGCCGTCCTTCTGAAGTCAGTGGAAATGAAAATCGGGTGGGGTGTTTAACAGTGCACTGATCTGCTATCGATCCATTTTACGTCCCCACTGAAGTGAGTTTCGCCCATACATTCAAAATGATTGGTCTGTGAAGTATGGTTTAATTCAGCTCCCCACTGGTCTGTGTAGCAGTTGAGAGAAAAGACATTTCTCTGTGTGCTCTTTCTCTGCAGAATTCAATACATCCCATTGCACCATGTTGTTTTATAACTAGAAAACTGATTGCACCTAACACAATGAACTATAGGCCTCCCTTTTGAGAATTTGTGCAGTGGCCCAGGAAGTCATTCCCACTTTCCTGGAATTCTAGTGAGTCCTAGGAGGACTCTACTTCCTGTAGTTGGGAAGTGGTAGGTGAATGTTTTGCACTTTTGGCTTAATATTACGAAAAACCAAGGAAGTTGGAGCAAGTGGCTCCCAGTTCATAGGACCCAACTATGGAGTCAGGAATAATATAGCACATCAAATGAACCCTCATGGACAACCCCAACAGCGACAGACCAGAACGCCGTACTGCTATCCTTGCCCGGGAGCTCAGACGTTTCGACATAGACATCGCTGCCCTAAGCGAGATCTGGCGGGCAGGGGAAGGACAGCTCAAGGAGCAAGGCGGTGGTTACGCCTTCTTCTGGAAAGGCAAACCTGAAGAAGAACGCCATGGGGTAGGCTTCGCCATAAAAAAAATGAGCTAGTTGAACGTCTGAGACTCCCCTTGTGGAATAAATGAACGCCTCATGACTCTACGGCTCACCCTAGCCCGGAACCAGTGCACTATGGTCATCAGTGTGTACGCCCCAACACTGGAAGCCACAGACGAGACCAAAGAGGAATTCTACTCCACCCTCGAACAATCCCTGTCCCGAGTTCCAACGGGTGACAAGCTGATCCTCCTTGGCGATTTTAACGCCAGAGTTGGAAAGGACACAGACCTCCTGGGGAGGTGTGATGGGCAGAGAGGGGGTAGGGAAAGCCAACTCCAACGGCACCCTCCTCCTGACGAAATGCTTAGAACATGGCCTTGTCATAACCAACACCTTGTCCCGTCAGAGAGACAACACCTTGCTCCGTCAGAGACAAGTACAAGGCTTCATGGCAACACCCTCGCTCGAAGCACAGGCATCTGCTGGACTACGTCATCGTTCGAGCGAGGGACCGCAAGGACGTCCGCATCACCCGCGCCATGACATGAGCTGACGACTGCTGGACAGACCACCGCCTAATCTGCTCTGTCATCTTCATCAACGTAGCCCCAAAACAGCGGCGGCAACAGAAGCAATGCCGCAGGAAAATCAACGCTGGAGCACTCAAAGACCCTGCTAAGAAAGCCCTATTTAGCCTGCGCCTCACAACCAACCTGACGACTCCCAGTGATTCAGAGACACAGAGTGCACAGCGCCTGGTCTGCACTCAAGGCCTCCATAATCAGCACCTGTGAAGAGACGCTCGGTCACTCGACCAGGAAACACCAAGACTGGTTCGACGAGAATGACCAGGAGATCCAGGAGCTAATGAGCCACAAGCGCAAGGCATTCCTGATCTGGAAACAGCAACAGAACTCGAGAGCAAGAAAGCAGCTCTACAGACGCTTGAAGGCTGAGGTCCAACAAAAAACTCACGACCTAAAGAACAGATGGTGGGTGGAGAAAGCGCAGTAGATCCAGCAGCTAGCCGACAATCACGACGTGCATGGATTCTTTAGCGCAGTCAAGACCACCTACGGCCCAAGCACCCAAGGTCCTACCCCACTGCGGGCCAAGAACAGAGAGGTACTCATCAAGGACAGAGAGGCAGTCAGTGCCCGCTGGAAGGAGCACTTCGAAGATCTCCTTAACCGAGACTCTGTCTTCGACGCGAGTGTCCTCAACTCTATCCCGCAGCATGATACCCGCCACCATCTCAGCACAACCCCAGCCCGGCATGAGGCTGAAAAGACCATCCGACAACTGAAGAACAACGAGGCCTCAGGAGCAGATAGAATCCCTGCTGAGGCGTTAAAACACGGCGGAGAAGCACTATTGGCGCGAATGCATGAACTCATTTCTCTTATTTGGAAGGAGGAGAGCATGCCAGTAGATCTCAGACGCGGTAATCGTGACCATCCTCAAGAACTGTGACTAGTCCGATTGCAGTAATTACAGAGGAGTCTCCCTGCTGTCTGCCACAGGGAAAGTCATCAAGAATCCTCCTCAATCACCTTCTCCCAGTGGCTGAAGAGCTCCTCCCAGAGTTGCAATGCGGATTCCGCCAACTAAGGCGCACAATGGACATGATCTTCACCACGCATCAACTACAAGAGAAATGCAGGGAACAGCACCAACCGCTGTACATGGCCGCCTTTGACCTCACAAAGGCTTTCGACACCGTCAACCGTGAGGGATTATGGAGTGTCCTCCTCAAATTCGGCTGCCCTCAAAAGTTTGTCACCATCCTCCGCCAGCTTCACGACGACATGCAAGCCGTGATCCTGACCAACGGATCCATCACAGACCCAATTCACGTATGGACCGGGGTCAAGCAAGGCTGTGTCATCGCACCAACGCTCTTCTCGATCTTCCTTGCTGCAATGCTCCATCTCACCCTCAGTAAGCTGCCCGCTGGAGTGGAGCTAATCTACAGAACAAACGGGAAACTGCTGAACCTCCGTCGCCTCCAGTCCAGATCCAAGGTTGTCCCATCCTCTGTCACCGAATTACAGTATGCAGATGACGCTTGCGTCTGCGCACACTCGGAGGTTGAACTCCAAACCATCGTCAACACCTTCACCGAAGCGTACGAGAGCATGGGCCTTACACTAAACATCCGTAAGACAAAGGTCCTCTACCAACCTGCCCCCGCCACACAGTACTGCTCCCCGATCAAAATCCATGACGAGGCCTTGGACAACGTGGACCACTTTCCATACCTCGGGAGCCTACTGTCAACAAGGGCAGACGTCGATGACGAAGTCCAACACCGCCTTCAGTGTGCCAGTGCAGCCTTCGGTCGACTGAGGAAGAGTGTGTTTGAAGACCAGGACCTCAAATCCAGCATCAAGCTCATGGTCTACAGAGCAGTAGTGATATCCGCCCTCTTGTATGCTTCAGAGTCATGGACTATGTACAGCAGGCACCTCAAAGCACTGGAGAGGTACCACCAACGCTGCCTCCGCAAGATCCTGCAAATCCATTGGCAGGATAGGTGCACCAACGTCAGTGTTCTCGCTCAAGCCAACATCCCCAGCATTGAAGCTTTGACCACGCTCGATCAGCTCCGATGGACGGGCCATATCGTCTGCAGGCCCGATACGAGACTCCCAAAACAAGTGCTCTACTCAGAGCTCTGACACGGCAAGAGAGCCCCAGGTGGGTAGAGGAAACGCTTCAAGGACACCCTCAAAGCGTCTTTGAAAAAGTGCAACATCCCCACCGGCACCTGGGAATCCCTGGCCCAAGACCGCACAAAGTGTAGGAGAAGCATCCGGAAAGGCGCCGAACACCTCGCGTCTCTTCGCCGGGAGCAAGCGGAAGCGAAGCGCAAACAGTGGAAGGAGCGCATGTCAACCCAAGCACCCCACCCACCCGCCCCTTCAACTACCGTCTGCCCCACCTGTGACAGAGACTGTAAGTCCCGCATTGGACTCATCAGTCACCTGAGAACTCATTTTTAGTGTGGAAGCAAGTCATCCTCGGTTCCGAGGGACTGCCTAAGAAGAAGAAGCACATCAAATCACATTGCAGTGCAGATAGAAATTTTTAACGGTGCTTAGAGATGTTGCTGAAATCCAATTACAATGTTCAAAATCCAGGAGATCTTTGACTTGTAATGGAAGAGCTTTCCAAAAGTAGTGTGTTTGGTTGGGATTTGCACAGGACTGGTTCTAACAGGTTGATGCCAAGTTGGGCAGTATTCCAGACATTAAGCAGGTCCTAGCAATAATGGCAGCCCTGAAATATCCCTTTTTTAAAGAGCTCCCAGTCATTACAGAGGTTGCACAATTATAGCAAGCAGCAGAAATGCCTTGCAGAGGAGGGTCTGCATTTGCCTTGTCCAGCTCTGAAGGTGGAAATGCAACAACTTTTTTTTTATTCGTTCATGGGGTGTGGGCGTCGCTGGCATTTATTGCCCATCCCTATTTGCCCTTGAGAAGGTGGTGGTGAGCCGCCGCCTTGAACCGCAGAGGGCAGTTAAGAGTCTGGAGTCGCATATAGGCCAGACCGGGTAAGGACGGCAGATTTCCTTCCCTAAAAGACATTAGTGAACCACGTGGGTTTTTATGACAATCCAGTAGTTTCATGGTCACCATTACTGACACTAGCTTTTTATTCCAGATTTATTTAATTAACTGAATTTAAATTCCACCGCTGCCTGTGGTGGGATTTGAACTCACATCTCCGAATCATTAGTCCAGAACCTCCTGGATTACTAATCCAGTAACATAACCACTATGCTACCGTACTGATTCTGGATACACGTAGACCACTCATTTGGAAGCAAGGCCAAAACACGCAAGGGTTCCATGGTCTCCAGATTACACTTCTCTGCTCTAAGGAGAACAATCCCAGCTTCTCCAGTCTCTCCACATACCAGAGTTAAGGGACTTCAGTTATCATTCTAGTAAATCACCTCTGCACCCTCTTTAATGCCTTGACCTCCTTGATGAATATTACTCAATAAGCTGTTCTGTGCTCCCATTTTGCATTTTCAATTATTTGAATAGCTCTTTATTGCAATTCAAAGCTGATTAGTCTGGATTATTGGTTGGCCCTATTGCTGCTTCTTGAACGACTGGAGTCCATGTGGTGAAGGTACTCCCACAATGCTGTTAGGGAGGGAGTTCCAGGATTTTGATCCAGTGGCGATGAATGAACGGCAACATATATCCAAATCAGGATGTTGTATGTCTTGGAGGTGTTGGTGTTCCCATGCACTGGCTGTCTTTATCCTTCTAGGCAGTAGAGGTCATGGGTTTGGGAGGCGCTGTCGAAGGAGACTTGCTGCAGGGCATCCATTGAAGCCATGATACGCAGGTGGTAGAGGGAGTGGATGTTTAAGCTAGTGGATGGGGTGCCGATCAAGCATTACTGACCCAGCATTATGTCAGCCAGAGTGCCCTGATTCTGTACAGCCATGGAGATCCTAGTAGAGCAAGTGAGGAGTAGGAAAGATGTCCTCTTTCCTGCAGATGGCCGACAGGGGCCCTGGAAAATTAGCCCGTGGCAGTGGAGAGATGTGGCTGGGCAGATCAATGCCAACAGCATAATTCCTAGGACCAGCCTGGAGTGCAGGAAGAAATTTAATTACCTTACCTGAAATGTTCCCTCTAATTTTTTGTCTGTACTGAGCAGGCCACGAACTCCTTTGAGCGCGACCTTTTCGTCCGTGGACAAATTTTAAAACAACGACGACGGCAACAGCAACCACTTAAAAGCACATATACAGTAATGCCATATTGCCACCCCACCGTCTCAAATCAGACTAGGTTCTATACAAGTTTAACATAACTTCTCTGCTGTTGAATTCCATTCCTTTAGAAATGAGCCCTAGTGCTTTATTTGCACTTTTATGGCTTTTTTAACCTGCGTTGCTACTTTTAATGATTTGTGAATCTATACCCTTGGATGCCTTCACATCTCTACCCCATTTAGACTCTTATTTTCCAAGGACTAGCTAGCCTCCTTACTCCTCCTACCAAAATGCACCACGTCACATTTATCTATATTGAAATTCATTTGTCATTTACATGCCCATTCTGCAAGTTTGTTTATGGTAGAATTAATTAAAATCTTTCAGTTCATCATGTACAAACACTATTTAAAAAATTATTTGTCAGAAAAATAACTGGGATATAAAAGAACTGCATAATAATGCATTCACACTTCAGAAATGTCACTCAGTTACACAGTTATGCATGGACAAACAATCCAAAAGCCCGAGGTGAGCTGAAAGAGGCATATCCCCCTATTTGTGCAATTTGTATTAATTTTAAAGTTTTCAATGTATTAGCCCATCCCTCATGTCACTATAGCAGTGGCTGCACAAGCAACAGGAGCAGCGGCTTTCCTATGGCGCTGACGTGCTTTATGTCCACATAAATAATTAGAATATTAATCACAATGCAACCCGACAGCCAACAAATAAAAAGTGCTGTAGTTCTTTAGTTCACATAAACAAAAACAGGTATCTGTATTTCCAACTTCAATCACTTCATTTAATAAACGTTGTCTTCTTGAACCAGTACACGCCCCATGTAACATGCCAGAAATGCAGCACTTATTCACAAATGCAGAAAAACACACACACAATTTTCGTCACCGAATTAAAAACAAAAAGCAGGAAAAGCTATGATTTAACAGAAATAAACATTCATCTTTCTTGCTGGACAGGATAACCAATCAGACTGACTTGGAAATGTTTACAATATGTTGACGTAAAGATGTCCCCCCCAGCCCCTCCCTCTCGGTGCCTCCCCCCAGTCTCTCCCTCTCGGGCGTTCTCGTTCTCTCTCTCTCTCTCTCTCTCTCTCTCTCTCTTTCCCCCCCCCCCCCCTCCCCCTCCCCCTCTCGGCCTCCCCAGTCTCTCTCTCTCTCGGTGCCTCTCCCTCTCTGTCCCCCCCCAGCCCCTCCCTCTCGGTGCCTCCCCCCAGTCTCTCCCTCTCGGGCGCTCTCTCTCTCTCTCTCTTCCCCCCCCCCCCCCCCCCCCCCCCCTCTCGGCCTCCCCAGTCTCTCTCTCTCGGTGCCTCTCCCTCTCTGTCCCCCCCCAGCCCCTCCCTCTCGGTGCCTCCCCCCAGTCTCTCCCTCTCGGGCGCTCTCTCTCTCTCTCTCTTCCCCCCCCCCCCCCCCCCCCCCTCTCGGCCTCCCCAGTCTCTCTCTCTCGGTGCCTCTCCCTCTCTGTCTCCCCCCCCAGCCCCTCCCTCTCGGTACCTCACCCCAGTCTCTCTCTCTCTGTCTCTGTCTCTGTCGGTCTTTTCTTCCCCCCCCCCCCCCCCCCCTCCGATTCCCCCTTTCTCCCCTTTCGAATCTCAATCTTCCCTCCCACCGGCCACCAACAGATCCCCGACCTCTGCACAGAGCCGATGAAAGCGTGGCCCAGATGGATACTCCGCATGTGCAGCTCCGGTATCCCGCGAGCCGACGCTGAAGGTTGAAAGGTGAAGAATCAGAGCGCGGGGTTTCTCCTGCTGTCCAGATGAAAGGTCAAGGGAGAAACCCAGACCCCTCCCGGCGTTTCACAGCAACCCATCAACCATCGGAACATACACTTCAAGAGCTACAATTGAGGTCGCAAGACTCACAAACGAGTCTCTGTATTCCCGGGGCCATTGTGTATTGGGCCCCTCCCCCGCCCCAGCTACTGTCCAGCTCTCTCTGCGGCATTTCATTTGAAGAGCGCGAGCTCTGGAACGTGCGCGCGCACCTTAGAGAGAACAGTGCTTACCGGGAGTGCCAAGGTAAGACCTCTCCACATCGCTCTTACTTTCGACACAGCCCTGCAACACGACACTTGAGCCACAGCACTAGCAATCTTTCCCTCCCCCCTCTTCCAATTACAACGAGACACTTCATTACATCTCTTGCTGTTTCCACTCGCACATTGAACACCTGCTACACCCCTCACAACTCCCACTTACCCAAATTTGCTGCTTCGTCTTCTCAGCATGCACACTGTTAAGCTGTCTCGCACCCTTCAGAACCCATCAATAGGGTGCACACTCATCCACTCCCACTCTTCTTGCGGGAGAAGCTGACAGACAATCGGAGGGAGACCTCAAGAATCAGAGGAGGTCCCGCTGCATTGCAAACTTTGACTCCAATGGAGGATACTAGCGCCAACATCATTGGCAGAGGGAGGACACGCAGCATTGGAGATAACAAAGCAGGGTGTTTTGGCATTTTCCCTCTTCCCATTTATTTTTCCACAACTCTCTAGCTGGTGCACTCACACACACAGCATGACAAACTGAGGCTTCATTGCACTGCCACTGCTACTATTCACACTTCCCATTACTTGCTAACCTTGTCCCTCTACCCTTTTTCTAGGTTCTTCAGACTCTGGGCTTGCAGCCGCACAGATACACCATCGCTCAGTCTTGCCTTTCAAGCACCAGCACAGAAATTGGCACTCCTGGTGGAATAGATAGTCAGTTAGAGTGCAAGTGAGCAGGTACAAATGGAATGGACATGGCAGGAAACAGCTCAGCAGAGGGCAAGCTTGGGTCCAAGCTCTACTGAAGAGGATGAAGATGCAAATTTTGAGGGCTTAGTTTTTAAAAGAAAAATACGTTCTGTTCCTCAGCAATTGCTGAATATATTAGACAACCTTCCAGGGAGTGACCACAACATGTCCGAGCTGGTGGAGGAGTCCACTACCAACTTGTGTGAGGTTCTAGAGCATGGTATCGACACTCTGTGGTCAACTATGGAAGTGGTCACCTCAGTGAACACTGTTCTACGCACTTCTTGCAATAGTCTGTGAAGCCAGTAGCAGCATTTCTCAGAGATGCTCATACTGGGTGCATGTAGGCTCTACCATCTCCTCTGCACTGGGCAGACCGGGAGACAGAATGGATAGGGGCTTTAATGAGATCATGAGGACGGGAGGAGGCTCGTGTGGAGCATAAACGCCATGGACTGGTTGGGCCGAATGGCCTGTTTCTGTGCCGTATATCCTTAGTAATCCTATAACTCTCCTATAGTGTGCTCTCCTGCAGATCAGTGGGATTGATGAGTTGCAGCAGGGGCAGTTGTGCAATGATAATGGAACATGTTGCCTTCTCTCACAATGACAGCACTTCTGAACCCTCGCCATCCCTTCAATCAGTGCCTGCCCTGGTGCCAGAAAGCCAGCAGGGCCAGACTACCCCGGAAATTGCTGCAGTCTGCGGCCAGCCCCCCTCACTCCCACGCTCCTATTTCCAGCAGCAGTGTTGGTCGCCCAAAAATCTGAACAGGCAGATCTCCAGCAGCAAGTTAGTGGCTTTATCTCTGATTCTCATTTCACTACTGTCTTGTTTACAGACATAAACGGGGCATTGCGAGACAAATATTGGACTCGCAGTGACCTACAAACCTTCGTACTCCGTTTATCTTTCGACAGTGACATTGAGGAACCTCACTAAAGGATAACTGGGAGAGTCATTCCCAGTTTATATGTGCATTTGTTATTTTTTTGAAAGCGCACACGCTCACGCACGTGAAATGTTTTTTGACCGTCTGTTTCTTTCAGCACAAAAGATGTTTTTTTTTCATAAAGATTAAAAGATATTACTTCAGTGCAGGACTGCAGGGAACCTGTAGGAAGGGTCACTTCATCTCATCTAGTCAGCTCAATGACTCCACACATTCATCCCACTGCCATTCATCCGATTGGTTCGTGGGTGTTATCAATAGAGGATGCTGTTCACTTGGCCTTATTTTTCACAAAATATGTTTGTTGATGGCAACAGCAGGCTATCTCTGGCTTTAAGATCTTCATGTGTGCTAACTTGATGGTTTGCTAATCAGGATGTTGCACCTGAAGTCATACAGGCAGCATTGTTTTGAATAATTTAAAATATTTATTCAGCATCAAGCACTGCTGCAGAATCTTCAATTAGACAAAATTTCCTCCTAAACATTATGACAATTGATGTTGTGAACAGACAACATGACTCGCAAGTAAAATGACAGAGGAATGTGGTCCAGAGCACTCTGCACAGATGTTTTACAGATGGGCACTGGTACAAATGGACTTGTGGCATTTGGCACTAAGTGTGGATCAATAAAACCATTAACCAATCAAGTGGCATAACTTCCTTCGTAAGTATGTGTTCAGTTGTTAAATGTGTTTATACAATAATTCTTACAATTAGGATAATTTACATTTTCTGCCTCCCTGCACTCGACTCTCAATCTTACAGATGAAAAATTAACTTAAAATGCTGTTTCTCTCAGCTCCGCTCTCTAAGAACACACTGGTTTAACAATGTTTCCCAACTTCTTAACTGACCTGTCAATCAAACAAAGCAGCGTTCTGATCTGCAGCCAGAGCAGTAACTAACCCCACATTCCATTTCCGCAATGACACACTCCAGCCTTAAGGAGAGACTACTTTCCATGTTGTTGTTCTTTGCAAATCAATGCATCCTTTGATTTGCAATGAGCATTGCCTCCGAAGGTTAGCTGCCATTTAAAATATATTAAGTTTTACGTATTGCATGCATTTCCTGTGCTTAAGAGAAAGTGATGTCCGGCAAATTCCATCATGCCTGGGTGTTGGCTTTAAACTATAAAGTATGTATATACACTTACCATTATACTTGCCTTTCATTGCTCATGAAATTAGACCATGCTGTGCTCCATAGCACTACCCACTTCATGAACCTGATTGGATCCCCTCCCACTCCCTGGTTCTGCTCATTGTTGCCTCCTTCGCTGCTATCTCACACCTCAGCTGCCCATCCTTCTAGCTGGCACTCTCTTCCCCGTCCTCAGGGCCTGCTGCCCCTCTCCACCAGTTTCCCACCACTGAGCTGGGAAGCTGGCAGTTTATCTTTTAAAGTACACATTACACTTTAATGCATAACAATTACCATTTTTAACAGAGAACCCACAGCAACAGGGCATGCTGGGGATGTACCAGTTGGAGTTAGATATATGGTATTTAGCAGTACTGGGTAGGGGGACTGGGGTTTGGCTGCATTGGGAATGGTTCTGTTCTTTGCTAGCCCAGGGGAACAGTCCTGGACTATGGTAGCATTCGGAGATGAACCTGAGCTTTGACGGAACAGGGTGGGGAACCTAGAGTTTGGCAACACTGTGCCCAATTTCCTGGTATCTATGGGGGAATGTGTTAGGCATTAAAGAACTCAAACACATGCTGGCTTCAGATTTCCCACTCTACTTGGTATTTGATAATCAGGTTTGGAGAATTCCAAATCTGAATTATGAATTTATTCAATTGCTTATAATTAACTAGCTTGAATTATAGGAGAAGAAATTGCTCCTCGATGTGCCTGTTTTCTAGGCAACAAAAGATCAATTTTGTGTGGCATGTCCTGCGCCCCAAGGACACATGGCATACATCCGACGCCATATTGGCCTCTGCTGATGTTCAGGCGTCCACCTTAATCAGGCCCCTTGCATAAGTTAGAGGGGTCTAACATCTGTTTAAGGACCCCTTCAAGAAATTGGACAGCACTGAGTAGAGCCGGCAACAGGCCAGCAACGCTCAGGTTTTACAGCATTTGTTGCAGCCTAATCAGTGGCTGCCAACAAATAGGTCCTTTCTTTTGCATTATACATGTATGTGGAGCAAGGAGGAACAGCAGTGCTGCTCCTGGCTCCACAGCACCCCTGAGGGCCGTTGTTGACCCACGCTAGCCTCCCTCCCGTTCCCTTCTCCTCACCCCGCCCACCCCCCGCCACGACCTATCTGAGGGCTGCTGGGAGCGATGCAGCTGGCCCAAATTGGAAATCTTCAATCCAGTGAGCTGCTTTTGGAGGAGTGACAGGTGCCGGCCACTCTCCAATATTATTGCCGGTCTCCGCCCTTGCCTCAGCTCATCTGCTGAAATACCATCATCCATACCTTTGTTACTTCTAGACTCGACTATTCCAAAGCTCTCCTGGCTGGCCTCCCATCTTCCACCTTCCATAAACTTGAACTCATCCAAAACTCTGATGCTTGCATCCTAACTCGCATCAAGTCCCGTTCATCCATCACCCCTGTGCTCGCTGACCTACATTGGCTCCCGGTGCAGCAACGCATCGATTTAAAAATTCCCATCGTTGTTTTCAAATCCATCCATGGCCTTGCTCCTCCAATTCTGGCCTGTTGCCCATTCCCGATTTTAATCTCTCCACCGTTGGCGGCTATGCCTTCAGCTGCCTGGGCCGTAGGCTCTGGAATTCCCTCTTTAAACCTCTCTGCCTCTCTCTCCTCATTTAAGACACTCCTTAAAACCTACCTCTTTGACCAAGCTTTTGGTCACCTGTCCTAATATCACCTTATGTGGCTCGGTGTTAAATTCTGTTTGTGCTCCTGTGAAGTGCCATGGAACGTTTTACTACGTTAAAAGTGCTATATAAATGCAAGTTGTTGTTGTTGAAATGAGGCCCATTTTAGGAGATCCTCAGGCCTGCCTCTTAAGGCGTGTGTTGCAGTCATGCTGCCCATTTTGTGCCCTTCAACGGGTGCTAAGCAATTGCTCCTTGGTAATTGGTATCGTTGTAACTACATATGAAGGATTCAAATTTTAGCAAGCTCGTCATGTTTTTGATCATAGAATTGAACTTGCTTTTAATAACTCATTAAAAGACATGCCATCCTGCACCCAAGTCTTCTATTGCTGCATCTTTCATTTACACACAAGTTTAAAGAGGGAAAATTCACTACTACTTTTAATCACATAACTAGTATTATACAGTCTTGTATCTTACTATATGAGGTATTTTCTAAAATCTTTAATTCAATTACCATGAAAGCCCAGTTGTTTAGAGTATGTTGGTGGTCTTTCTTCGATCATTTATATGTGGGTAATGCCAACTTTAAGTAAATATCCCATAAAGTTTTCCATGTTTTAAAGGAATAGCTGACAGACCCAATCAGATTAACTGAATGCAATAAAAAGACTATTTTGTCAGAATGTTGTTGGGATTCTGTGCACTAAGCAGCCCTTCAGACCACATCAGGGAGATTCGTTGGGTCTCTTGTGATTTTTTTTTTTTACCTAGTAATAGCCACAAACCATCTGCATCCTGTCTAATCTGCCGCCCTCTGTTATTTTATCCTGGTGTGGTCCTAGTTCATTGAAGGATCTATCCATCTATAAAAATGTTGTGTGTCGCATGTGCAGATGTAAGCTCATCCCTTCCTCCAAACTGTTGCATCAATGGAAAGTTACTGAGGATGAACCAGCCCCAACTCCAGATAAGTCATTATTAGAACCAGTTCATTTGAATGTGTTTTCATAATAAAACCTCAAACAAGTTAAAGAATGCATTCAACTTTTTCTGATGTAACCTTGAAAGCAAAATTGGTGCATACTATATGTAATCTGATTTTCCTTAAATATAGTTGGCAAGCACAGTAAGCATACATGCCAACCTACAAAACTTGGAAAGGCTGCAAAACAGTTTCACGAAAAAAGCTGGCAACTCAAAACCATGTGCAATTGAGAAATCACCCTGAATAAAGTCTTGTGACCAAGGCCACTGCTTCAAGGCAACAAAAGAAGTTATTTTTTTTATTTTTTCCAGGAATTTTATTAGTGTTTTGGAATCAAATTGTGCAAATTAGTTTGTTTTTCTGTGAAAACTAAACCCACTGACCTCAAGTATGACATACAAAAAGAAATAGCGACAGTGGGAGTGGAAAATGAACGTGTCATGTCTTAAGCTACACTAAAACCCAATATTCCATCTGTTGCATTATGGGGGTGAGAAATACATTACACAGAAATGCAGTAGTAGTGGTGGGTTTAGACCTTTTTGACGAGGATAGTGAAGCCTGATGGTGCAAAATTATTTCCAGGAAGGGTTTGCTTGGCATACCCTGCCCCAAGGACATTTTTCTGGGAATTTATTGATACTAGTGGATTTTCCATCGGGTTGCTCACTGTATGTTATTATATGTTGTATATATGATAGTTGATAATGCTATTTTATCAGAACAGGAGTGTTGTATCATGTTGTACTGTGTATTATTCTGCTAAGATGGAGCCATACCCCTTTAAAACAACAAAGTAAGCTTGTTGTTAAATAAGCGGAGTCTGAGGTCATAATGTAATTGTTGTTTGGTGAGGGAACCATACAGATTGGAAAATCTTTAACTTTCAGGCTCCAGGTCAGGAACACCCATCATTAAGTGTCTGGCTTTTTTTCTCTTGGTTTCCAAAATGTGATTTAAAAGTCAAGATACAATATTGTTTTAACTTCTTTTTGCCTTTATTAATATTTTACTGAAGCATTATGACATTGTAAGATGACAGTTTTGAGTGAAAGGAACCTTTACAATAAACGACTTCAGAGAACCCTATTTGGGGTGACATTTAATATGGGAGATCGCAAGTTAACAACAGGGTGTATTTTTTAAATATCATAAGGTTTAATTGCTTTTTGCCATACGTAAACATAAAAATCTGAAACGTTATGGTTGTATACCTCTTATTTTTTGACAGTAGCACTGGGAACTTGAGATGTATTTTAGGGTTTGTGTTAAAGAAATAAAACTATTAAGGGTAGTTACTCAGATTGGCAAAAGATAAGAAGTGGTTGGTGTAACACAAGGATTGGTGCTGGGACTAGTGTTGTTCACCATTTACATAAACAATTTGGAGTCTGGAATTGGAAGTACAATTTCAAAATTTGCGGATGACACCAAATTAGGGAGTACAGTTAATCATGAAGACTGCGACAAAATAAAAAGACATTAATAAACTTGCAGAATGGGTGTGTAATTGGTAAATTAATTTCAATACAGGTAAGAGTGAGGTGCATTTTGGTAGGAAGAATAAGGCCACATACTCTTGGAAATGGAGTAGAAGAGCAAAGGGAAGTGGGGTACAGATACACAAATCACTAAAATTGGCGATGCAGGTTAGTAAGACTATTTAAAAAAAAAAGCAAACAAAGCACTGGGGTTCATTTCTAGAGGGATAGAATTGAAAAGCAGAGAAGTTATGTTAAACTTGGTTAAACCACACGTGGAGTACTGTGCATAGTTCTGGTCTCCACATTATAAAAAAGATACAGAGGCACTGGTAAGGTGCAATAAAGATTTATCGGAATGATACCAGAACTGAGAGGTTATACCTATCAGGAAAGATTGAACAGGCTGGGGCTCTTTTCTCTTTAAAATAAAACGAGAAGGCTGAGGGGTGACCTGATAAAGGTCTTTAAGAATATGAAAGGGTTTGATAGGGTAGACGTAAAGAAGATGTTTCCACTCGTGGGGAAGACAAAAACTATGGGCCATAAATGTACGATAGTCACTAATAAATCTAATAGGGAATTCAGGAGAAACTTCTTTAACCAGAGAGTGGTAAGAATGTGGAACTTACTATCACATGGAGCAGTTGAGGCAAATAGCATATATGCCTTTAAGGGGAAGCTAGATAAGTACATGAGGGAAAAAGAATAAAAGGTTAAGCTGATGGAGTTAGATGAAGAGGGCTGGGAGGAGGCTTGTATGGAGCATTAGCACCAGCATAGACTAGTTGGGCTGAATGACCTGTTTAAGTGCTGTGCATTCCATGTAATTCAACAAATGATGTGTCAGCAAAGCCAAACCTGTTAGGAGTCTAAATAGAGAGGAAAACGAATAATAATGAGGGAGGAATATATGAAACCAGCTAAAATTATTGTTCCCCCCACCCCGCCCAAGATAATTTGGGCAAAACTCCATGTAAGAAATGTTGACTTATTTTAATAATCATTCCTTGAAAAATTACAGTAAAACATTTCTGGGGTCATGGGTGTTTATTCTTGAAGTTTTAATGGATGTGGAAAAATTAAGGCCAAGAAATTTGAGGGTTTAGTGCTGGCCGTTAAGGCCAGTTTTGAAGGAAAAATGCGACTGCCTCGCTTTCGGCGGGTCCCGTGGCAGCGGCATTTTGAGCAGGTCGGCAGTGCTGCCGGTGCCTGCGCTCGCTGCAGATATTTAGATTAGGCAGATCATGACATCAGTGACTGTACAACACTCACTTGACATCCGATCTGCCATTTTCGCATTCGCCGTTCCACTTACCGGCCTGTGTTAATCACGACCAGCTGACCAAACGTTCAGTAGCAGTAAGGAGCCTCCAGCAGTGCCATTTAAAGGGATCATCATTAACGGCTTGCAGCTGACATGATTGTTCAGTTTGCCTGGCTCTGTGTAACTATCTGCAATTCTTGCAGCTTTCTAAACTTGTTTCAAGTTCCTGAGATGACCGGGAGTGTTGGTACAAGTTGAGAATGCCTCTATTCTCATTTAAAGGCTTCTGCTCACAACACCTGCTCACATTCATGGGGGATCTACTTCCAGTCCCCTTCACGCTCGAGTATCTTTGGGTGAGAGGCAGCGAAGATCGGAGGAGGAGGAGGCCTCTCGACAGGAGGCCTTACCGAGTCTTCCGAGAACACTTCTCTTACACTCCTCTTCACCAAGGAGATGGTCGCCGAACTCTGCTACCTCCTACAACGAAAACCTGCAGCCTCAGAGCACAGCGAACACTGCTCTCCCAGTGGCCCTCAAGTTCACCTCAATTTCTTCTCCAGCGGATCCTTCCAGTCTGCAGCAGGAGAGAAGCAGGAGGAGCGTGCATTGTCAGGATAGCGGGCTTCCCCATGTTGCAGGGTGCCATCGACTGCACCCACGTGGCTTTGCGGGCACCGCATAACAATCCGAAGATGTTCCGTAACCGCAAAGGCTACCACTCACTTAATGTGCAGTTGTTGTGCGACCACGCACAGCACATCATGATAGTCGATGCCCGCTATCCTGGCATCAGTCATGATGCCTTAATCCTGCATCAGTTTGGTATGCCAGCAATCTTCCAGCCACCACGTCAAACCTGAGTGTGGCTGCTCAGAGACAAGGGCTATCCGCTGTACACCTAGCTGATGACTCCCGTCTGCAACCCCACCACTCCTGCTCAAGACTCATATAATGACAGCTATGCTGCCACCAGGAACATTATTGAGCAGACCATCGGGCTGCTGAAGCAACGGTTCCGCTGCCTTGACCGCTCGGGTGAAGTCCTCCATTACTCGCCAGAGCGGGTGTCCCATTTCGTGGTGGTCTGCTGCATGTTTCACAACTTAGCCATCATGAGGGTGCAGCCCTTTCCACCATGGATTGCGGGACCACCTCAGGAGGAGGCAGGCAGCAGATCCCCGTTCTAGACGCGCTGTCCATGAAGACATCATCAGACTCCGATTCCAGTGAATGAAACTCCAGATCCCCATTGCTCACCACATCCCCATCATACCATCCCTCTGTCATGGAACATCACAACGTCCTCCTGGGCACAAAGCTGAAATATGAACCACCAAAAAACACACATTCCAAACAAAATTAATAAATTTATCACTATTCAATCAGCATTACAATATGAACTAATCACCCTTGTGCATTCCCTTAGTGCCTGTCGTTCGTGTGCCTTTTCCTACTCGAGTGCTCCTACGCAGTGGCTGCAGCATGGCTGGTGGAAGGCTGCTGAGTTTCAGTGGCGGAGACTACAGATGGTCTTGCAGGACGATCTCAACCAGCTGTGGACCTAGAAGGCCTGGCTGTAGACTGCATCACCTCGGCATGGGCGGCAGCAATCTGGGCTAGCTGGCTGGCTGATGGGCAGCGGTAAATGCAATGGTGGCGTGGCAGTGGGGGGAGTAGGAATGCTGTCATCCTGAGAGAGGACAGCAGGTTCTTGCTCCACAGACCCATTGCCACTCAGCCCTCAGCATTCCTAGCAATCTGTTGGAGGACAAGTGGAAACATTCTCTCTGTATCGACTCTATCAAAACCTTTCATAATTTTAAAGACCTCTATTAGGTCACCCCTCAGCCTTCTCTTTTCAAGAGAAAAGAGACCCAGCCTGTTCATCCTTTCCTGATTTGTATACCCTCGCAATTCTGTATCATCCTTGTAAATCTTCTCTGAACCCTCTCCAGTGCCTCTATATCCTTTTTATAATACGGTGACCTAGAACTGTACGCAGTACTCTAAGTGTGGTCTAACCAAGGTTCGATACAGGTTTAGCATGACTTCCCTACTTTTCAATTCTATCCCTCTAGAAATAAACCCGAGTGCTTGGTTTGCTTTTTTTTGGCCTTGCTAACCTGTGTCGCAACATTTAGTGTATTTGTACTCCCAGATCCATTGGTTCCTCTACCCCACCTAGACGCGCACCCTCCAAGTAATGTGACCTCCCTATTCTTCCTACCAAAATGTAATACCTCACATTTATCTGTGTTGAACTTCATTTTCCAATTATATGCCCATTCTGCAAGTTTATTAATGTCCTCCTGTAATTTGTTGCAGTCCTCCTCAGTATTGACTATCCCCCCAATTTGGTGTCATCTGCAAATTTAGAAATTGTGTTTTTGATTCCAAAGTCTAAATCGTTGATGTTAATTGTGATCAGCAGTGGTCCCAGCACTGATCCTTGTGGAACACCACTACCCACCTTCTGCCACTGTGAGTAGCTACCCTTTACTCCCACTCTCTGCTTGCTGTCTTGAAGCCAGCTAGCTATTCATTCTGCTACTTGTCCCAACTCCGCATTCTCTGACCTTGTTCATCAGTCTATTATGGGGTACCTTATCGAAGGCCTTTTGAAAATCTATATAAATTACATCTACTGCATTACCATTGTCTACTCTCTCTGTTACCTCTTCAAAAAATTCAATGAGGTTGGTCAAGCAAGACTTTCCCTTTTGAAATCCATGCTGACTATTCTTTATATATTATAGGTTTCTAGATGTTCTATTTTATCCTTTAGTAGGGATTCCATTATTTTTCTTACCACTAATGTTAAGCTGACTGGTCTATAATTCCCTGGACATGTTCTATCCCCCTTCTTGAATATAGGTATTACGTTAGCTATCCGCCAGTCTTCTGACACTACACCTTTTTCTAACGAATTATTAAATATGCGTAGTAATGCCTCTGCTATCTCTTCCCTAGATTCCTTTAAAATGCCTGGATGCAATCTATCCGGACCAGGGGTTTTATCCTCTTTGAGTTTGATTAGTTTATTTAATATATCCCCTTTTTTATTTTAAATGCACTTATCTCATTACGAATCTCATCGTCCAATCTCATGTCCACCTGTTCTATCTCCCTGGTAATTACTGAAGCAAAGTAATTATTTAAGATTTCTGCCATCTCTCTATCGTTACCTGTGGTATGATCCTGTTCCCTTAATGGCCCTATTCCATCCAACCTTTTTTTTAAATTTATGTGCCTGTAAAATATTTTACTATTTTGTTTTATGTTCCTTGATAATTTAATTTCATAGTTCCTCTTTGCCTTCCTAATTGTTTTTTTGACTTCTCTCCTAATCACTTTGTATTCTCCCTTATCATGCACTACCCTGCTGTCCATGTACTTAATGTATGCCTCTTTCCTTACCCTCAATTGTTCACTTATGGCTTTATTCATCCATGGAGTCTCACTAGTGTTTAGATTGTTCTTTCCTTTTAGCGGAATATATTTTTCTTGCACTCTGTTGAACACCGTTTTAATTGTTTCCCATTGCTGTTCTACATCGTTGTTTGCCAATATTGTTGCCCATTTTATTTCCCAAGTTCTATTCTCAGCCCCTCCAAAGCAGCTTTTCGCCAATCTATTAACCTGGTTTTCGTCCTTCTCAACGCCAACCCTTTAGCCACGTGTTAATTCTCCTGATCTGTCAATATGATCATGGCTAATCTTCTACCTCAACTCCACTTTCCTGCACTATCCCCATATCCCTTAAAGAAAAATGTATCAATCTACAGGGCATCTGGGATCTGAGTGAACAGGGAAAGCAGATGTGCATCTCCTTAACCAATCAGATTGAAGGATTATGAAATGAACTGTGCAAGGTCTAAACAAGAAAGTGTAAGTTAGAGTGGGTGAATTTAATGTCAAATCAGGTACAGAAAAGAGAAATAAAGAGAAAGAAAGATTGGATTAAGTGAGAGCGAGGAAAAAAAGACAAAGAAAAAGTAAAAAAAAATTCAATTTAAAAAAAACCTCCAACACAATTAAAACCTGAAGGAATGAGACAACACACTTGTAACAGTTAACACTTATCATGGTGTTAAGATGGTACTTAGACTTGAAATGACTTGGCCCAGCTTTCTGTGGTGAGCTCTCTTCGTATCTATTGTGCAAGTACAAGAACTTCACACCACTCATAACAGAACATAAGAACATAAGAAATAGGAGCTGGAGTAGGCCATTTGGCCCTTCGAGCCTGCTCCAGCATTCAATAAGATCATGGCAGATCTTCTACCTCATCTCCACTTTCCTGCACTATCCCCATATCCCATGATTCCCTTAATATTCAAAAGTCTATCGATCTCTGTTTTGAATATACTCAACGACTGAGCCTCCACAGCCCTCTGGGGTAGAGAATTCCAAAGATTCACCACCCTCTGAGTGAAGAAATTTCTCTTCATCTCAGTCCTAAATGGCCAACCCCTTATTCTGAGACTGTGATCTCTGTTTCTAGACTCCCCAGCCAGGGGAAACATCCTCCCTGCATCTACCCTGTCAAGCCCTGTAAGAATTTTGTATGTTTCAATGAGATCACCTCTCATTCTTCTGAACTCTAGAGAATATAGGCCTAGTCTACTCAATCTCTCCTCGTAGGACAATCCCCCCCCTCCCAGGAATCAGTCTGGTGAACATTCGTTGCACTCCCTCTATGGCAAGTATATCCTTCCTTAGGTAAGGAGACCAAAACGGTACACAATACTCCAGGTGTGGTCTCACCAGGGCCCTATATAATTCCAGTAAAATGTCTTTACTCTTATACTCAAATCCCCTTATAATAAAGGCCAACATACCATTTGCTTTCTTAATTGCTTGCTGTACCTGCATGTTGACTTTCAGTGATTCGTGTACAAGGACACCCAGGTCCCTCTGAACACCAACATTTCCCAATCTCTCACCATTTAAAAAAATACTCTGCTTTTCTATTTTTCCTACCAAAGTGGATAACTTCACATTTCTCCACATTATATTCCATTTGCCATGTTCTTGCCCACTCACTTAGCCTGTCTATATCCCCTTGAAGCCTCCTTGCATCCTCCTCACAACTTACATTCCCACCTAGCTTTGTATCTTCAGCAAACTTGGATATATTACATTTTGTCCCCTCATCCAAATAATTGATATAGATTGTGAATAGCTGAGGCCCAAGCACTGAAACTTGCGTTACCCCACTAGTTACAGCCTGCTAACCTGAAAATGACCCTGTTTATTCCTACTCTCTGTTTTCTGTCCATTAACCAATCCTCAATCCATGCTAATATATTATCCCATGAGCCCTAATTTTGTTTAATAACCTCTTGTGTGGCACCTTATTGAATGCCTTCTGAAAATCCAAATACACCACATCCACTGGTTCCCCCTCATCTATTCTGCTAGTTACAGCCTCAAAAAACACTAAGATTTGACAAACATGATTTCCCTTTCATAAATCCATGTTGACTCTGCCCAGTCCTGTTATTATTTTCTAAGTGCTCTGTTACCACGTCCTTAATAATAGATTCTAACATTTTCCCTACTACTGATGTCAGGCTAACTGGTCTGTAATTCCCCGTTTTCTCTCTCCCTCCTTTCTTAAATAGTGGGGTTACATTTGCTACCTTCCAATCCGC
This sequence comes from Squalus acanthias, assembly GCA_030390025.1. Taxonomy (NCBI): domain Eukaryota; kingdom Metazoa; phylum Chordata; class Chondrichthyes; order Squaliformes; family Squalidae; genus Squalus; species Squalus acanthias. The sequence goes on from CM059428.1 coordinate 98,807,994, forward strand.
AGGAACCATTCTAGAATCTATGGAATTTTGGAAGATGACAACCAATGCATCCACTATCTCTATAGCCACCTCTTAAATTCCTAGGATGTAGGCCATCAGGTCCAGGGGATTTATTGGCTTTCAGTCTCATTAATGTCTCCGCTTTCAGTCTCATTAATTTCTCCAGTACTATTTTTTTTTTTTTACTAATTTCTTTCAGTCTCCACTATTTCCAGGAGGTTTTTTGCGTTGTCTTCCGTGAAGACAGACACAAAATATTTGTTTAATTTCTCTGCCATTTCCTTATTCTCCATTATAATTTCTCCTGTCTCAGTCTGTAAGGGACCCATGTTTACTTTTGCTAATCTTTTCCTTTTTACATACCGATAGAAGCTTTTACAGTCTGTTTTTATGTCTCTCGCTAGTTTACTCTCATATTCTATTTTCCCTTTCTTTATCAATTTCTTGCTCCTCCTTTGCTGAATTCTAAAATCCTCCCAATTCTCAGGCTTACTACTCATTTTGGCAACATTATAAGCCTCTTCTGTAATACTATAATTTCTCTTGTTAGCCATGGTTAGATAATTTTCCGTGGTGTTTTTAATCCTTAAGGGAATGTATATTCATTTAAATGTTTGCCATGTTTTTCTACTGCCATATCTTTTAATCTAGTTTCCAATCTACCTTAGCCAAGGCACCTCTCGCACCTACGTAGTTTGCTTTGTTCAGGTTTAGGACCCTAGTTTTGGACTTAACTAAGTCACTCTGAGAGCAGGCTGTGCTTCCACTGCAGCACTGAGACGTTGGGTCGCTTCCGCCTGTGTTGCAATGGAAGCAGCAACATCGCCCATCACACTCAGCATCATGGCTGGGTCGACAAGGTGTCTACTGGAGTTGCTCATCATTTCCATCCTGGAAATCAACGCACCTAGCATTTTGGTGTGCATGGCCATCACCCTTCTTCTGAAGGCCGCCCCATCGAGGTCATCATCTGAGTCCTGTGCAGCAGAGCTTGGGCGCGGACTTGCCCTCCGGGGAGCTGACACCCGAGCTACCCTTTCCCCCTGGCCTTGCTGCAGCCCACTTGTGCCCGGTACCTTGCCATGTGCAGATCCCGCCTCTATACTACCCTCTACATTCCGTGCAGTGCCAGTTTCTGAGCTGGTGTCTGCGAGTATCAGATGCCGTGACAGTGTGTCATTGTTGTCTTCTCCTTCACTTTCCTCCCCAGCATGAGGGACAGGCTGGCCTGCTGGCAGTTCTTGGGTATCTGAAAACAGAAAGGCAAAAGAGTTGGGTTGAGGGGAGGGGGGAAAGGAAGATATCCATGCATACACCATCAGCAGCTTGTAAGTGAGAAGAGATTGTGGGATGAGGGGGTAGTGGGATGTGAGAAGAAGGATTATGAATAACCATACCGTCATTGTCAGCAAGGGCTTCAACTTCTCCTGTTGCCACGGCCTCTGTCGCTGTCCCTCCAATGATGTCAAGCACAGACTTGCCCAGTTGCCTGAGGGTCTGTACAGCGGCTTGGCCGCCTCCTGTCTGCCGTTGTTCCTGGCGGTTTTGAGCCACCTTTGCCTGCATGAGAAAGGGAAGTGTGTCAGTGAGTGTAGTGCATTATGTTTGGGTGATGTGCCTTTCATAGTTGAATAGCTGTCAGTGTGTGCAAGGTGTGAGATGTAGGTGTGAGTGTTGCAGCAGTGGTAAAGTTGTGAGGGTGAAGTGAAGCCATGATTGTGAGGTATGAGTGATGATAGGTAGAGATTGTTGGTAGATGAGTGATGGGGGTGTGGTGCATTGAGCAGTGTGTGAGGCTTGTGGTGCAGATGGTAGGATGTGGCATTTGCTGAAGCCTTCACTTACCTTGACCTGTCGTGTGAGGTCATTAAACTTCTTTCGGCATTGAATCCATGTCCTTGGCACGACACTGGTGGCCTTGACGTAGGTAGCTATCTCCTGCCAGAGCCTTCTACTGGTAGCCTTGGATGACTTCCTGCCACCCTGCGGGAACATCTTCCCACCTTCTTTCAAGTGCCACTACCAAGGCCTCGAATGTAGCATCCGAAAACCTTCTTGCTCGCTCTCTGGGTTGCTGTGCCATGGCTTCCAGCTAACTGACAATGAGGTGCTGCTGCAACAAAGCGCCTCCCCTTTAAGTAGTGCAGAGAGCCTAGGCCCAACATTACTGGCCATTAGACAGCACCTGATATTGGCCCACTTGTTGAGCGCTAAGCCAATCAGTGGCGTGTTTAGCGCTGAGATCAGCGCTCCAATTACTATAATGAGCCAGCTGCACGAATTTTGCATGCTGCCTGGACCACTTTCAACAGGCGCAGCAAATGGTGCTGGCCCTTGACACCACCTGTTTTCGGGCCTTATCCAATTTCTCGGACCAAATCTTTAATCTGAGTTAAAGTTGTATTGAGTCTAATTTAGCATTGATCTGGATATTCAGTAAACTAATTGAGGACAATTTGGTGCAAATGCTGACACATGTTTGTTTGCAAACCATCTTGATCCCAGTAGGATTAATAGTTACTGTATCAGATATTAGAGTCCAGTGCTTTTATTGAAGATGCTGCAAGAAATGGGTATGGAGTGATAAATAGAGAGGAGGAAATAAATAACTCATATCATTTATTTCTAACTTAAGGCCAAAAGACATCCTGTAGCTGGAAGCGTTCATTCTCCTATTTTAAAATAATCTCTAGTTTTTCCCCAATGATCCCTGCTGGGACTTGTTAATATTGAGTTATACTGAATTAATTATAGTCCTATTAAATGAACTCAATTGGAACTAATTATTTTTCAATATATTGGTTACATGCAGTCTCCTGTAATGTCAGTCTGCTTTGCCCGATTTCATCCGAACTTGGTAGTCGGTGGTACATACTCCGGACAAATTGTTCTCTGGGACAACCGCAGCCACCGACGAACTCCAGTTCAACGAACACCTCTTTCAGCTGCTGCTCACACTGTAAGTAAAATATTTGTATACCTGAATGTATTATTTGAACTTTTTTACTTCCCCATTCCAATTCATTCAGCAAATAATTGTGCATGTATTTGTAGAATGACATAGAAATTATAACAGCATTTGGCCTGACCAGTCTGTGTTGGTATAAATCCTCCACATGACCAGTAGGTCTAATTCCAAGGGGGAAAAATTGGGCTGATTTGCGCCTCTCATTAGCACCCCCGGGGGCGCAAATCCCCTAACGCCCAGGTGTGGCACCCCTAACGCCTCCTGCGAAATTCAGCGGGAGGTTAGTGGTGGCAGTAGCCGGTAGCGCCCTGCGACGCTGCGCCACCACCAATGACATCATCGCCGTGCGCAGCGCCCCGGTCGCAAACTTCCCTTGCGCCTTCTGACCTATCGCCGGACGATATATCCGACAGGGTCAGGGGGGCGTTTTTGCAGCGGCGGCAGCGCTACTTAAAGGGCAGGTGTTGGGCGGCCATTTTTTTTGGTCAACTGCCAGCACCTGCCCCCTTCCCCTTTTTTCTTTGGGGTGCCGGCCGCGATCGCTCAGCCTGGCACTCCTCTTGAGTGGTGCGCGCAGCGCTAGATCCTTCCCCTTTAATCAGGGGAGGAGGCCTGTAATGACGTGGCCCTGTTACACGTAGCGCCGCGATCTTCAGTTGTAGCGCCCGAAGAAGGAGGTGGAGCGCTTCCAGTAGCTCTCCACTTCCTGCTTGGGGCGCTACTAATGAATGTCCGGCGGAGGGGCGCTAACTTTTTCGGGGTGCTAAAGTTAATTTTTCCCCCCAAGTGTTTGCCCTGTTCTTCGGATGAGGAATTGAGTACTCGGTAAAAATCTGTTTATTCAGCATGTTGAGTATAGCTTCACATTCCTCAGAATAAATTTCAAAATTAGTATAATTTGCAGGTGCAGGACTTCGACAGATAAATATCCAGTGCTTAAGAATTAAAATGTACTGACAGCTTTTGATTTTGGAAACTGTAGTATCATAATCAGATGATAAATTGCAAGCAGTGTTTTTCATAGAATCTTAGAATGACACAGTACAGAAGGAGGTCATTTGGCCCATCGTGCCTGTGCTGGCTCGTTGAAAGAGCTATCCAATTAGTCCTACTCCTCTGCTCTTTCCCCATAGCCCTGCAATTTTTTTCTTTTCAAGTATTTATCCAATTCCCTTTTGAAAGTTACTATTGAATCTGCTTCCACCACCCTTTCAGGCAGTGCATTCCAGATCATAATAGCTCACTGCGTATTTTTTTCCCCCTCATGTCGCCTCTGGTTCTTTTGCCAATTACCTTAATTCTGTGTCCTCTGGTTACCATCCCTTCTGCCACTGGAAACAGTTTCTCTTTATTTACTCTATCAAAACCCTTCAAGATTTTGAACACCTCTATCAAATCTCCCCTCCACTTTCTCTGCTCTAAGAACGACCCCAGCTTCTCCAGTCACTCCACATAACTGAAGTTACTCATCCCTGATACTATTCTAGTAAATCTCTTCTGAACCCTCTCCAAGGCCTTGACATCCTTCCTAAAGTCTGGTGCCCAGAATTGGCCACAATACTTCTGCTGAGGCCTAACCAGTGTTTTATGAAGATTTAGCATAACTTTCTTGCTTTTGAACTCTCTTCCTCTATTTATAGAGCCAAGGATCCCATTTGCCTTTTTAACAGCCTTCTCAACTTGTCCTGCCACCTTCAAAGTATTGTGTACGTACACCCCCAGGTGTGTCTGTTCCTGCACCCCCTTTAAAATTGTACAATTTAGTTCTCTCTTAATGCTTCCTACCAAAATGAATCACTTTAAAATGAAATAGGTATCAATTGGTACAATACATTGTGTGAATTATTCAATATTTTCCCATCAAAAGTGACCTTGAATTAATATTGAAGTATTAAAACTTGATCACCCACCAGCCGTATAATATATTAAAAATATTGCATGTGCGTGCATTTCCTGTCTACAAAACCTTACTCTCTCTTTCCAAAGATTTTCACCATTGTACTTGTTTTCTTTTAGCATCCTGTGTACTGTGTGAATGTCGTCGGAACGCAAAATGCTCACAATCTAATCACAGTTTCCACAGATGGAAAGATGTGTTCCTGGAGCCTAGATATGCTGACTCAACCACAAGTAAGCTGATTCCTGCACCGTTTGCCTGGGTCAGATTAAATGTTACTAATTAATTACATCAAAAAAGAAAAATTGTAACTAATAGATTGTGGTCATGAGTAAAATTTTTATATATGTATGTATATATTTCAGTAAATTTACAAGGTGGGGGTTGTCTGTACTAGGGAATTAAATGTTTGTTGGCTGTGAGCAGTCTAGGGTGAAGTATGGAATGGTAAGTTCCATAGTAAAGCTATTGCTAGTTTGCCCTAAGAGAGTTGACATTTATCTTAACCTTGGAAGAGCACCCTGTACTAACTCACTGTAAATACCTCCATTGCTCATAACTGTCATTGTATGTCCTTTGCAAGCGAGACCACCAGTTTGTGCCAAATTGGGCAGTTTTGTATTGGGGACTTGTACCCACTAAGAATTGGGCTGAAACTGAAAGATCTTTCCGGCCAACATAGAGGAGATTCCTCGTATTGATCTAGCATGGATTTGAATCCTTGTTCCAGAGGTGAAAATGCTCCACACGGTCCCTGGTAGCAAAAGATACTAAAGAATAGCATCATGAAATGTGGCCACAAAAAGCACTTAATTGTATTGTATAAATGCCAAACCAAGGCAGCAAGATAATGTGGTTGAACACTTCGGTAATTCGCCCACATTGTGCATTCCTGTCTCAGTCATGCCATTCAAAAAAAACACAACAACAAGGCTAGTTGCTTCTCCATAAGATGGGAAGGTAAGATACATTCCCAAAGTTGGATAACACAAACATTCCTATGTACTTCCTAGATGGTAACTGAAACATAAAGTTCAGGACACAATTCAACAAATAACGTGCCAGCATAGCCAAACCTGTTTGCAGGGGCCTAACTGGAGAGAAGAAAACCAATAATAATGAGGGAGGAAAATATGAAACCAGCTAAAATTCTTCCCCCACCGCCACCCCCCCGACAGATAATTTGAGTAAAACTCCAGAATATTTATCAGTCCTTACACCTAATTATTCAACTCTAGCTGTCTGTTTTCCAAAGATAACATGTCCATAGACCTAGCAAAGGAAACATTTGTTTCATTAAATATTTTGTTATCTCTATCTATACTTAATCCTATAAACTTCAGTTCTATCCCTAACTATTAACTGGCTTCTTTTTAAAAGTGTTAATCAACATAACATTAACTGCTTTTGCTGGGAGTCTTCCACATATCAACTACGCTGGGAGAAAATCTAAATTGCTTCTCATTTTACAACTCACACGAGGCTACCTCATTTTATAAAATAACAACAGAAAATGCTGGAAACACTCAGCAAGCCAGGCAGCATCCGTGGAGAGAGAAACAAACTCTGTTTCTCTCTCCTCGATGCTGCCTGGCTTGCTGAGCGTTTCCAGCATTTTCTGTTGTTATTTCAGATTTCCAGCATCCGCAGTATTTTGCTATTGTACCTCATTTTATTTGTGTGTTATGTAGTTCGGTGCTGAGGTTTGTGTATCTTTTTTTAAAATAAGCTGCTGAAATGTTGCCAGAGGCATGCTTCCATTGAATGAACTTCTATTTTTTTATGTCCGCAGAACTATAATGTTTGTTATATTAACAGGACACAAAAAAAATTGCTACTCTAGGAAGTTATTTGCTGTGTTTGGGAGCAAAGTCTAGTTGGGCCCATCATCAAGCGATGGGAACGAATTGGGTTATAAAATGTCTGTTGTTCCCTTACCGATCAGAAACTAACAGACTGTCTCAGCTCATTCTTCTTCTGCTATGACCACTTTATAGATAGCTTCAGTATATTGACCCACAAAGTGGTTACCTGGAGAAAATTGAATGCTTTGCATGTACAAAGAATTATTGGCTTGATACCACATTTGGAACTAAAAGCACTTTAATGCGTTTGTTCCCCACGTTGGTTGTAGGCTTCTTGCCTTGAGTTTTTGCACTGGTTTGGTATAATCCATATGAATATATGGAGATTGAATGAATCAGATAGAATGTTAAGTTAGCTGCTGAAATTTTAAAACTCCTCTTGCCTTCCTGCCTGGCTGTTCCTTTTCTGACTTGATGCAATTTAATGGTTTTTAAACATATTTTTATGTACCTGTATGTTTTAATTTGCTTGTTCCTACTTGTCTATGTCCATTTCTGGTCAAAGGAATATGCTGCAACTAGTTTCTTGTGTCGGATGTTGTGGAAGATTGCTTGACTTGGATAGTTGGAAGTTTTTAAAGGAGCATCATCTCAGGGTGTTTATACACTCAGATGTTCAATTTCCACATAACCACATAACAATAATGTGTAAAAATAAGGATGACCTTGCAGTTTACAAATAATCAGATTCTTTTGATTGTGAGAATCTGTCTTTGAATGAGAGCACATTTGTGAACTGAGGAGATCTAAACAAGTAAAAATCATGTACATTAAGTTCAGTCATGCCCACAAATTGTATAAATATTTTGTTCCATTGAATCTGAATAGCAGTGTTTATACAATGAAAATTGTGGGGAAAATCAGCACTTTGAGAGAGATTTGTTTCTATAAATCTGTTTTTTTTTTAAATAGAGTACTTATTTCAGCAGTAATTGAGTGGCATCCAGTAGAATGTAATAATGAGGACTGACGCACTGTTTGGTTCATTGCGATGATTCTTTGTGGCCATGCAAAATATATCTCATTGGTATACTGGGATACTTTCATTGTATAACTAATCTTTAAACTCCGTGATTAATTTAATCCAGAGCATTCACACGGTATGTCATTCGAAGAATTGAATTGCAAATACATACTGCAGAAATGCTATTGTAGGGCTAATTATAAGGAAATGGCAATGCTTTCTGACAAAAGCATATTTCTCCACCTCTCCCCATCTAGCATTTTTGTGTACTCAATGGGTTTGTGTAAAATAATATAATTTTATTGTATAGTGTATAATATCTGCTGTTCAGCAAATCAGTGCTTGCTGTGCTGTCCAGTTTAATGTAAATTATAGTATTTTGCCTTTTGACAGACATAAGCCGTAATCTGAAATGTCCAAATATATATCGGTCAAGGATGAATAAGTGCAAGTGAAAGTCAAATTAATGTCACCAGTGTGTAACTGTGCTCATAATAAACACCCTGTTTTAAGTGTACATCAAAACCACAACACTATATAATTTTATACTAAAATAAATTGCAGTTTACAGTAATTGCTTAAACAGCTTCTTGCCTAAATAGATTGTCATTTTAAAAGCTTGTGTAGTTCAGAATGTATTAATTGATTAGTGAGTCACTGAAACATCCGCTGATGTTGTACTTCAGAATTACCACAGCAGAGGATACAATTGCTTGTTTTTTGCACACAACACAGTGTTTCATATTCATGATAAACACACAACTTAGTCAGCATTCACTGAATGTTCATGCTGACAGTACTAAGTGAAGTACTTTATTTAAACTGATAGGATAGTTTAACTTTCCTACTGTACACACTTTATGATCTCTGTAACCTCCACCAGTGCTACAACACTCTGAGATCTTTGCGCTCCTCCAATTCTGGCCTCTTGCGCATTCCTATTTTCATCACTCCACCATTGGGGGCCGTGCCTGCAACTGCCTCGGCCATAATCTCTGTAATTCCCTCCCTAAACCTCTGAACCCCACTCTCCTCCTTTAAGTCACTCCTTAAAACCTACCTCTTTGACCCCCTGTCCTAATATCTCTTCATGTGGTTCGGTATCAAATTTTGTCTGATAACGCTCCTATGAAGGGCCTTAGGATGTTTTACTACGTTAAAGACGCTATATAAATGCGTCAGTTTTTTTTTTTACTGATTGCAATAATGATAACATCCTGACCTTGTGTTTATGGGGATGTTGCCACTACAATGGGTTGTTTGATGGTAGGCTTCGTTTCCAGGACAGCCTATTACAATAAAATGCAGTTATGTTAGTCACTATAGAAAGCTCTCACTTCAACAAATACTATAATTATATACAGTCAAAGGAAGAGGGTATTTTCTAGTAGAGATTGGAAGAATGGCAAAGGTAATTCTACCACCTGCCCCGCCCAAACCGCCATGATGGCAGTGTGGTTCTTCTCATGAAACCTCACCCTGGTCTCTCCCTCTACTCCTCTGGCACCTTCTCCTTTGAGCCCCTCACCTTGTTCCAACCCTCTCGCTTCTCCTTTAAATTCCTCATTCTCTACCACCCACTCACCAGGTTATCCTCATTCCTTTCCTCCCTCAGCTCCTGCACTGAGCGACCCCTCATCCTCAGTGATTTCAACCTCCATTTCAAGTCGTCTTGCCCTCTCTGCTCTGAGTTTTCTGCCCGCCTCTCCTCCCTTAACCTCTTCCTCCATATAATCTTGCCATATTCACGGCCACTCCCTTGACCTTGTCATGTCATGTGGCCGTTCTATTCCCATCATCTCAATCACCGACAAGGCCATCTCTGATTCTTTGTATCCCACACCACTCTCATCCCCCTTCAACCCCTACTTCCTCTGTGTCTGCTCCTGGGAAAAAAACTCCCTCAAGTCACAACGGCACTTTCAAACTCCCAACTGTCTAGCATTTGACCCTCTTGTCCACAATACTTCTGCAGCTGTAGATCTGCTCGCTCACTCCCTCCACCTATGGGTTAATTTGAGATGGTCATCATGGAGTTGTGAGTGTTAGGTTATTCTTGATCAGCTCAGTTCATCAAGGAAATTACCAAGTATGTAGACAAAGGAAATTCAGTGGATGTGTATATTTTAACTTTTTAAAAAGTGTTTGACAAAGTGCCACATAAGAGATTTGCCAAAATTAAGGCGTATGGCGTTGAAGATAAAAGTGGTGGCATGGAGAGAGGGGTGGCTGAAGGATAAAAAGCAGAATAAAAATAAATGGATATTTCTCAAATTGGTAATATTTAGTTAGTGGTGTGCCCCAGAGATCTGTGCTGGGACTTCTCTTATTTTCATACACATGTAAATGATTTTACATAGCATAGATCGAATAGCATCAAAAATTTGCTGCTGATATCAAATTAAGGGGTATGGTAACCTGTGACAAAGAATGTAAAAGACTTTGAGCACAGATATACGTCAAATGTAGTTCAATGTATATAAATGTAAAAACAAAAAGTAGTTTTTGAGGGGAAAAAGAAGAGGCTGAAAATATACCCTAACTGATAAAATTCTCAATGGAATGGAGGAACAGAGAAACTTGATGTAGAGCCACAGATATCTGTAAACGTGAGATTGCAGGTATTAAATGCCGTCAATGGAGCAAATAAGATTTTAAGCTTTATACATGGGTCCATTGAGTAAAATACCAAAGAGATAAGGAATCTGCACAAGACATTAATTAGGCCACAGTTAGAGTACTATGTTCAGTTTTTGCCATTCTAAGAAGGATATTGAGGCATGGATAAAGTGCAGCCTAGATTTACAAGGATGATATCAGGATGACTAAATGCAAAGTCAGAATCCTCTCTCTCTTCCCCCAACCAGTTGGCTGGAAGGAGGACCACCGAGCTAGGGGTGGGGGAGTCAAGTTGCTTTAAATAATGGGGTTCTGAGGATCATTTCAAAGGGAAATGGTAATGAAATGGCTCATAGAACAGGCTACAGCTGGTCTAGAGAGGAGACCAGCACACAGTCTAGGACTGTTGCGAGGCATGAGACTACCTGGTATGTAGTGATGGCGAAAGCAGAGAATCTGACATTGTAATTGCTTCTGATCAAGGTGAAGAATTAGCTAAAAAAAAAAAGTGCTTGCATGATACAGGATCTAGTCTGATTAGTATGATCAGTGCCTGGAGGGAAGTGGACAACAATGTTTCAGGGATCCCGCACAGCCAGCTTTTCAATAGAAAAATACATTTTGAATGGGCCGCGTGGCCCGAAAAGAAATACAGGGAACATTGGGCAACTATTTATAGTGTTGAGTGGCAAAAGTGTGGCTGGTCCACTGTGGCTGGGTGGAAAAGAAGGGCTTGCAGCATCCTTTTGATTTGATGCCCTATTAGGAAATTATATAAATTATGAAATATCTGTAGAGATATCTGTACACTTAAGAAAAAGTATCTTGTGTGGTAATCCAGAGTCGAGCTAAGGCCAAGATATAAATCTGGCTGAGGCAGCTCCAGCTTCACCTTCAGCATCGGATATGGACTGCCTCATGCCCGAGAAGGGGTCTCCCAACCCATGTCAGCAAACAGACTACATGTGGAGGAGGTCCTCACTAAAGAGTTCTCAGTTCATGGGGCGTGTATAGGTGCAGAAGATTTGCGACATTAATTCTACAGTCAGCTAGGGAAACCTAGGCAGTTTGGTAAAACTGAGGCTCAATGGACTGACCCCACACTAGAAGCTGAGAGCTCATGCACATCCATGTCCTTAGCAGATACAGCCCTCATCTCTACCGCCCATCACCTACCCCCACCGAGTCTATGGAGGGGTATGGTTACAAGGATGAGCTTTTAATTCTACAGTACGGTACAAAATCTTTGGCGGGATAGGAACTGGAAGTGTTCCAACAGATATTGGTGCCTCAAGCATACAGCTGCAAGTTGTATTGTTTGCTGCAACACTCCTACTGTGCACCAATTGCTACAACAACAGTCCTACTGGCTCAACACCTGCACATACTATGCCGAGTATTGTAGGATGTATAAAGAGTGTCAGAATGGGTAAACCAGGGGAATGACACGAAAGCACAGCTTCAGGCTCTGTCTATTATTAACAAACCTTATTAAAGTGTGGAAATAATTATGGTAGGCTCAGTGTTTGTCAGGAGAACTTCAGGCATCTATTATATTTAAACATGGTAGATTATGTAGCTTTTTGCAGTGGCTCTCGCATTAGTGGGCACAGATGTTATGGGTGACACTTTGTTAGAAATGTTCACAATAGTTGGATTACCAGAAAAGTCTGACAAGGCTGCTAATTTTAATGTCCCAGTTAGTATTACTCTTATGGTAATAGTACAAGGTAAAGTAGCTGTGTTCCACCGACTGGTAGAAAGGTTTAATGGCACCCTGAGGCGCACTCAGTATGTATACGTTGAACAAAATCGCAATGACTGGATAAGAAAGTACCATACCTCATCTTTTCATATGGAAAGGTGCCTCGAGTTGACTGGTTTTTCATTGTTTGAGCTGCTGTATGGACACCACCACACTAACGCTACCGAGTTCAGAGAACACACCGCGCTGACGCTACCGAGTTCAGAGAACACACCGCGCTGACGCTACCGAGTTCAGAGAACACACCGCGCTGACACGACCGAGTTCAGAGAACACACCGCGCTGACGCTACCGAGTTCAGAGAACACACCGCGCTGACGCTACCGAGTTCAGAGAACACACCGCGCTGACGCTACCGAGTTCAGAGAACACACCGCGCTGACGCTACCGAGTTCAGAGAACACACCGCGCTGACGCTACCGAGTTCAGAGAACACACCGCGCTGACGCTACCGAGTTCAGAGAACACACCGCGCTGACGCTACCGAGTTCAGAGAACACACCGCGCTGACGCTACCGAGTTCAGAGAACACACCGCGCTGACGCTACCGAGTTCAGAGAACACACCGCGCTGACACTACCGAGTTCAGAGAAGAAAGGGTGAGGCATGGAGCGATTTCAACATGAGGATGAGAATTTTAAAATCAAGATGTTGGTGGACCAGGAGCCAATGTAGGCCAGCGAGCACAGGGGTGATGGGTGAAAGAGACTTGCTGCTAGTTAGGATACGGGCATCAGAGTTTTGGATGAGCTCAAGTTTATTGAGGTTGGAAGATGGATGGTCGTCCAGGAGAACATTGTAATAGTCTAGTCTGGAGGTAACAAAGGCATGGATTAGGCTTTCAGCTGAGACGGGCAACGTTGTGGAGGTGGAAGTAGGTGGTCTTTGTGATGGAGAGGATATGGGGTCAAGCTCAGCTCAGGGTCAGATAGGATGCCAAGGTTGTGAACAGTCTATTTCAACCTGAGACAGTGGCCAGGGAGGGGGATGGAATCAGTAGCGAGGGAATGGAGTTTGTGGCGGGGACCGAAAACAATGTCTTTGGTCTTCCCAATGTTTAATTGGAGAATTTGTATTTTATCCAAGACTGGATGTTGAACAAGCAGTCTGACAACACAGAGGCAGTGGTGGTGAGATAGAGCTGGGTGTCATCAGTATACATGCAGAACCTGACGTCATGTCTTCAGATTTTGTCACCAAGTGGCAGCATATAGTTGAGAAAAAGGATGGAGCCAAGGATAGATCCATGGGAGACTCGAGAGGTAATGGCAGGGGTAAGAAGCCATTGCAGGAAATTCTCTGGCTACGACTGGATAGTTAATAGAAGAACAAAGCAAGGGCATTCCCACTCAGCTGAACAACGGAGGAGAGGCATTGGAGAAGGATGGTGTGGTCAACCGTGTTAAATGCTACTGAAATGAAGAGATGGGGGGATAGTGCACTATGGCCACAGTCACAGAGGACGTCACTTTTGACTTTGATTAGGCCGAAACCTGATTGGAGAGGTTCAAACATGGAATTGCGGGAAAGATGGCAGACAGGTATGGGGTGAACGGACAGCAGCATTGCCTTCTACTCCACAGCTGCAGATAACGCAGTGTCTTTTGGAATACAGGTGATAGTTGTTGAGAATTGCAGCCAACACAAATAGTACAGTGCCTCTTCTTCACTCCTACGGCTGCTCTGCAGGTTGTTTTATGTGTATCCATGAATGCTGTTCATCCTCCTTCCATTGCTCCTTCTCTTTCTCATTCAAAAAATATGGAAAACAAGATAACTCTGGATGGGCAAGGCCATTTGGCTTGACTTGAATCAAGTGTTGTTACCTCTTTGTGTGAGGAATGATTTCTTGAGATCATTCCAACACTTGAATGCATGTTGTTTTCTCCTATACTAGCGATTCTCCTTGAGGCTTTTCTCTGTACAGGCCACAGCACATCAGTTAGCTCCCTTGTGCTTAGCCGCCGACCTGACATTCCGGGTCATTGTATTCATAACATAAATTGCCAATGCTGTACACAATCTATGAAGGACATCCTTCCACATTCATGCTGGTGTTGTACCTTAGGGGAAGGATATGGGCAGCACATGTATTGTACGTTCCAAGACAATTGGCAAATGGGGGAAGGATCTACAGTATTTAAGAGGCCACCTTGACTTGCACTTTCCAGCTTTGGGCTGGTTTTGCTAAATGTTTTCAGGGTTTTACTCCTTTTTTTTGTATCCAGGGATCCTTGAGATCTCTTAAATTCTAAACCAATGCAACCTTAATCTTGGTTAGAGATTATTTTTCCCTTTATAAATGGGACATAGGAATTCAACTGGGTGAAAACAAGTCCAATTGTTCTCTCAATATAATGGGCCAGAAATTCGGCTGTTGTCGGGTGAGTACGCGCTGTGTACTCACCCGTAAGGCCACCTGAAGTGCCGGTTTCCTGCATGCACTGCGCATGCGCGGGAAACCGGAACTTCCGTTCCCCTGAAGGGAGGGGTTCAGAAGTCGAACACGTGCACGGGAGAGGCTGCGTGCACGCAGCGAACTTCAGTTTTTTTTTCAGGTTTCTCCGGGAAGGTAAGTATGAAGAAGCTGCGCTTTTAAAAAGGAGGTGCAAGGCCTGTTTTTAACAAGGTAAGTGGTTAATTAATTACAATTTAAAAAAAATTTCAACAGGTTTATCTTTTTTAGATACTTTAAAGAAAGGTAAGTTTATTTTTAGCACCGTTACAAAGTATAATTAATTTTTTCAAAAATGTAAATTTTTGTTTAAAGTAGTTAATTTATTTAACTTATAGTTATTTTAAAAATTTGATGTTTTTTTAAATTTATTTGAAGTTTAAGTGTGGTTTTGGGGCCGATCTCTATTCATAGATTTGACAGGTCTTCCTGTCAAATCTATGAATGAAAATGCCCTGCTAGGATTGGCTCTCCATGGCCCACGTGATCCCAGGGGACGCTTCGAACTAACTGCGCCCCTGGGATACACAAGCACTGCGCACCGGCAGCTGGAGTAGGCCCAGGACCCGAAGTCCTCGTGGGCCCAAAGCACAACTGCAGGCGCGGTAGGCAAGTACGCGCGTGATGCTTGCACCCGCAGGAAGCCTGAAAGCTGAATTTCTGGCCCAATATTTACAAAGCGCACATCCCTCAGTTGCATCTCTAATTTAGTTTGTTTGTGCAAAACTCGAATCTAATCAACTGCTCCCACCCCGCAGCGCTTCGATTACCTCGAAAGCAGCGACCACGGTGGTCTGTTTGTATGATTGATTGGCTACTTTGCGATTGGCTGGTTTTGCAATGAGCGCGGTGAAGGGTGGATCCTGGTGGCGGACCGTTCGACGAGGTGGATTGCAATCACAGTGCACCTCTACCTCGTACAATGAGCAGCCCAGTATGAGCTGGTGGCAGCACTAACCCACGCATGCCAGGCAAGGCAAGGCTGATCTTTCCCAGCAACAGCGTCTGTCCATCTTTAACAATAAGAAAGCGCGTGCCCCCGGGGAGCGCTCCAGTCTCCGTGGCCAGTGCTGAGCGGTGCTGCTGTGCACTGACCCAATCGGAGTACTGTCATGCTGTTCAATTCCCGCCCAGCTTCATTGCATCATTCCCCGAAAAACATCAAGATTTCACTGTTGAATCGCGAGCTGTGCTAAATTTTATTAAAAATTGCGTGTCTCGTGAATCATTCGTGAGAGTTGGCATTACTGGATTTAGCCTGAGCTGTTTTTCATTTAATTTTACCTGAACAATTCTGGAGTTATGCAACTTTAAATGTGTAACAATAACAAAATCTTGCATTTTTGTAGCGCCTTTAACATGGTGAAACTTCCCAAACGTATTTCCAAGGAGCGTAATTAGACAAAAGTTGACACTGAGCCAAAGAAGGAGATAATTTGGACGGGTGACTAAAAGCTTGGTCGAAGAGGTAGGTTTTAAGAAGGGTCTTAAAAGGACAGAGAGGTGGAAAGGCAGAGACGTTTATTTAGGGGGGAATTCCAGGGTTCGGGACTTGAGGGCTGAAGACATGGCCGCCTAGTGTAGAGGAACAAAGGGACCTTGGAGTGCATGTCCACAGATCCCTGAAGGTAGCAGGCCAGGTAGATAAGGTGGTTAAGAAGGCATACGGAATGCTTGCCTTTATTAGCCGTGGCATAGAATATAAGAGCAGGGGGGGTTATGCTTCAACTGTATAAAACACTAGTTAGGCCTCAGCTAGAGTACTGTGTGCAGTTCTGGTCACCACATTACAGCAAAGATGTGATTGCACTAGTGAGGGTACAGAGGAGATTTACAAGGATGTTGCCGGGAGTAGAGAATCTTAGCTATGAGGAAAGACTGGATAGGCTGGGTCTGTCTTCCTTGGAACAGAAGAGGCTGAGGGGAGATCTTATTGAGGTGTATAAAATTATGAGGGGCATAGATAAAGTGGATAGAAAGGACCTATTTCCCTTAGCAGAGGGGTCAAAAACCATGGGGGCACAGATTTAAAATAATTGGGGGAAGGTTTAGAGGGGATTTGAGGGGAAATTTCTTCACCCAGAGGGTTGTGGGGGTCTGGAACTCACTACCTGAAAGGATGGTAGAGGCAGGAACCCTAACCACATTTAAAAAGTACTTGGATGTGCACTTGGGATGCTCTAACCTGCAGGGCTACGGACCAAGAGCTGGGAAGTGGGATTAGGCTGGATCGCTCTTTGTTGGCCGGCGCGGACACGATGGGCAGAAATGGCCTCCTTCCGTGCTGTAACTTTCTATGATTCTATGATGGGGCAAAGAAAATCGGGGATGCACAAGAGGCCAGAATTGGAGGAGCGCAGAGATCTTGGAGGGTTGTGGGGCTGGAGGAAGTTAGAGATAGGGAGGGGCGAGGACATGGAGGAGTTTGAACACACAGATGAGAATTTTTAAATCGAGGCATTGGTGGACGGGAGCCAATGTCGGTCAGTGAGCACAGATGAACAGGACTTGGTGCCAGCTACGATGCGGTTACCAGAGTATTGGATGAACTTAAGTTATTGGAAGGCGGATGATGGCAGACTGACCAGGAGCTCATTGGAATTGTCAAGTCTGGAGATAACAAAAACATGGATGAAGGCTTCAGGAGCATATGGGCTGAGGCAGGGGTGGAGACGGGTGATGTTACAGTGGTGGGAGTAGGCGGTTTTGCTGATGGAGAGGATATGGAATCATAGAGTTATATAGCACAGAAAGAGGCCCATCGTGTCCGCGCCGGCCATCAAGCCCTGTCTATTCTAATCCCATTTTCCAGCACTTGGTCCGTAGCCTTGTATGCTATGGCGTTTCAAGTGCTCATCTAAATGCTTCTTGAATGTTGTGAGGGTTCCTGCCTCTACCACCCTTTCAGGCAGTGAGTTCCAGATTCCAACCACCCTCTGGGTGAAAAAGTTTTTCCTCAAATCCCCTCTTAACCTCCTGCCCCTTACCTTGAAACTATGCCCCCTGGTTATTGACCCCTCTACTAAGGGGAAAAGTTCCTTTCTATCTACCCTATCTATGCCCCTCATAATTTTGTACACCTCAATCAGGTCCCCCCTCAGCCTTCTCTGCTCTAAGGAAAACAACCCCACCCTGGGTTTGGTAGCTCAGCTCTGGGTCAAATAGGACGCCAAGGTTGTGAACAGTCTAGTTCAGCCTAAGATGGTGGCCAGGGAAGGGAATGTAATCGGTGGCTAGGGAACAGAGTTTGTGGTGGGGGCTGAAGACAATGGCTTCAGTCTTCCCAATGTTTAACTGGAGGCTATTTCAGCTGTCCAATGAGCAGTCTGACAACACAGAGATAGCGGAGGAGTTAAGAGCGGTGGTAGTGAGGTAATGCTGGGTGTCAGCGTACATATGAAACCTGACATCATGTCTTCGGATGATGTTGCCGAGGAGCAGTATTTAGATGAGAAATAGGAGGAAGCCAAGAATAGATCCTTGGGGAACTCGAGTTAATGCGGGGGTGGGAAGAGAAGCCATTGCAGGAGATTCTCTGGCTACGATTGGATAAGTAAGAGTGGAACCAGGTGACGGTAATACCACTCAGCTGGACAACGGAGGAGAGGCATTGGAGGATGATGGTGTGGTCAACTGGTCGAGAAGGATGAGGCGGGATAGTTCACCACGGTCATAGTCACATAGGATGTAATTTGTGACCTTGATCAGGGCTGCTTCAGTGCTGCGGTGGGGTTGAAACCTGATTGGACAGATTCAAACATGGAGTTGTAGGAAAGATGGGCACAGATTTGGGAAGCGACAACATGTTCAAGGACTTGGAGAGGGGTCTGTAGTTTGCAAGGACAAAGGCGCCAAGGTGTTTTTTTTTTTTGAGGAGGCGATGATGGCAGTTTTGAACAGGGGCGGGGGGTGACAGTACCTGAGGAGAGCGAACCATTTTCAATCTCGGCTAGCATGGGGACCATGAAGGGAAGTTGGGTGCCGTGTTCTCTGTAAGCTGTGCATGTGCGCGGCCGTGCAGCAATCGAGACGGTACGGCGCAGCAAATTTAAAGGTACTGCGCACAAAAGAAAAATTTAGAGGAAACATTGGTTGAGTGGATAGCAGTTTAATAGGAATAGGCAGAAGGAATAGGAGAGAGCAGCAGGTGGGTCTCATAGACTAGATTAGCTTGGAGATGGGAGTGAAAGTTGGAAGTTTCGGGCTAGGGCAGAGTGCCCGGGCAGTCTGCTAATGAGGCTCGGCTGTTTAAAATAGGCTGAGCCTGCTGCTGCTGCTGGACGGGCATGCTGCTCATTTTGCTGCATTTCTCCCCCCCCCCCCCCCAAAATGTGCATGTCCGTGGGAGATCGACTAGTAATCCCTTACCAAAAAAAAATCAAACAATTGTGTGCTGTGAAGTTGTTTAAGACATTGTGTAGCATCTGTACTGGCAAATGAGAAGGATGTTAATATGTGCACAACAGATGGGGAGCTTTTGTATGGAATATTTTTAATTCAAATGCTTACAAAGGGAAGAGTAGGTTGACAGATTTCCATATTTCAGGAGTTTCTCTGTATAGTGTTCTTTTGTATGTTGAAACTAAAAGGGACATTGTTTGAAAAAGTATTCAAATTTCATTTGTAGACAACGTCGAACACAAAGCAGTAAATGATGTTGAAATATATGATTTTGAGTGTGAAGTAGGGGTAATGAAAATGGATTTTCTGGCCACCATGTCTTCCCTCCGCATCTTCAACATCATTTTTTCATGAAGATTTTGCCTTTTCAGTAGAATCTGAGAATTTCCTATTATTGGACCTTTTAGTAGCATTTTCCTAATTTAACAGCAGGTTTCTGATGAATGAAATCTGATCTAGTCACTGGATCATTAAGATCGGGGTGTCGGTGGTGAACGTTCAGTGATGTGTGTTCAGCGAAAACCGCTGTGTATTTTGGTTTACTGATCAGTTTCCGAAAGTTGGTCCTTAAGCAACAATTTCACTATTCTAAATGCTACTGAAACCATGCTTCATTGGTACTGTAAGGTTTCCAAAATTTGCAGATCCCCAAAACCTAAGAAAAAAAGGACTTTGGAACTACCCCAAATGCATTTGGGCCTAACATAAGGAATTTAAGACCAAAAACCAAGTTTTGGCATTTTAAAAACATGTCTGGGCCTGTAAAGGGAGAAAAGGCTGTGAAGGAAGTTGGGGTCGACCTCTGTAAAAGCAGTTTTGGGTATTGCAGTTTTCTGGGGAATCGGGATGACCTCATTCAAGCCCCAGCAAGCATTAACATTTTGACAACAGACCCTAGGAGAAGACAGTCTCATCCCATCAAAAACCAATCAGCCAAGAAGATCGACAGGATGCAAACCATCCCAAAAAAAAACCATTTGACACGCACAGAACCCATTAAAGATATGCATAAAGATAGGAGTCCTAGGCCCAGTCAAGAAACCCAAAACATGAGGACAATGCAAACTCTGATTAAACAACAGATCGACAGGATGGAGCTATCTTGAATCCACTTCACACATTTACAAAACCAGTTAACACGCTAGTAAAGTCTACTGTTAACAAGGTCTTACAATGACCAGGATTTGATTTGGTTTTGACAAGGCCACTTCAATTTAGTATAATTGAAGGCCCATCAAGCAGTTACAACAGTTCAGTAAGAAGGGAGTTACAGTTCTCCAGTAAAACAGTTACAAGTTCAACAGAAGGCAGTTCTGCAGTTCAATCGAAAAGCCTGTTTTCAGCAAGAAGTCAGGGCTGGAGTTAGAGTTCAGGACAAGCAGGCAGAAGGCAGTTTCCACAGTTCTGCAAGAAGGCAGTTCCACAGCTCGGAAGAAGACAGTTTAAACAGAGGCAGAGTTACAGCAAGAAGTTCAACAAAGAAGGCCAACAACTTCACAAGCAGACCGACACGCAAGAAGAAACCAGAGCGACTTCCTCAGTGACCATCGGACACCTCGCGGCAACAAGGGCCTTACGAAACCTTTTACTCAAAAGACTCTAAACCCTAACTCTCAATTGTCAAGGATTCGTTTGGTGAGCATTATCCCTGGTTCTCCAGATTCCAACCTAGCTAGTAAAGTGGGATTGGGAGGGGTGAAGTATTCTTCTTCTTATGTTATTTCCCTCGCCTGTACCAATGTGTTCCCCAACCTGTGTTTAAGTGTTAAGTGTGTTTTAAGTTTGTTACCTTTTTCTTTTTAATAAAGTCAAAACCTGTTGTCTACTGCATCTGTGTTCACAATCCCTAAATAAGTCCAAGGTCTAGAACCAGGGGCGTGGGAGCGATTCGAACCGCTCACTGAGTCAGAGGTGAAGCTGACCCTACCACACCACCCCCTACAGTACATAGCCTAGTTAAATGCAAATTGTATTTTAAATATACATTGAATATAATGCTATAATTTCTATAACCATTGGGTAACCGCAAAAAGGGGAATAAAAGTGTTGATCTTTCAAATGCTGCCATAGCTGTATCCTGATCTCAATTGGTCTGTTGTACTTGGATTAAGTACATACAAGTCGAGCCGTATGTTGCTATTTTGTTCGTGTTTTTAATGCAAAATACAAGTTCTATTAATTTTTTTCAGTGTTGCATGAAAGGATCTTTTTATAGCTCTTCCATTTATCTTGTAAATGATCTGCTGAACATATTGGCCCCAAAATTGCTGTCAAAATAACAGCAAGGCTGATGGCGCTCGCCGTGTATTAAGTGCCACAGCAACCTCAGGCGAGGCCAGATGAATGATTAAACCTGGAAATCGAGAAGTTGCTGTCAGCGATGCGCCACTCCACCAATACCTTTGCAAAAACGGCATCTCGCTGTCTGGCTTCTCATTCAAATGCATTGAGGGATTAAATGGAGTGGACTTGATTTGGGTGGGAATTCAGAGAAGAGGGAAGGAGTTGTTGCTTTTTGCCTACACTACTTGTAGTGCTTTGTGTTACAGGTAGATATTTAATTGCAGTACCGTTAACTTAATCTAGATCAAGTAAGTAGCTAGGAAACTACACTAAACTAAGCTAACTAATTACAAATTTAATTAAATAAATCAAGGTCATATCAGGATGGCAGTGCAGGCGGTGTGCCGCAACTGCAGCATATGGGAGTTTGTGGAGAGCATTGTGATCCCGGACAGCCACGTTTGCAGTAAGTGCCTGCATCTTGAGGAACTTCAGTTCAGAGTTTTTGAGCTGGAGTCTGAGGCGCAGACATTGTGGGGCATCAGGGGTGGGGAGAGTTACCTGGACACTGTGATCCAGAAGGCAGTCACACCCCTTAGGTTAGGTAGTGGTACAGGTCTGGTTAGTGGTCAGGGACAGGAGGGTGTGACTGCAACTCAGGCAGGTAAGGGGACCCCAGATGCAGTGCTGGAGGAGCCTCAGCCTTTGCCCTTGTCCAACAGGTATGAGGTTTTTGCTGCTTGTGTGGATGAGGGAAAAGCCTATAGGATGGATGAGCAGGCTGCCCATGCCACCATGGTGCAGGAGGCCATTCAAGTTGGGGAAGTGAAAGGGAATGTAGTTGTGGTAGGGGACAGTATAGTCGGGGATAGATACTGTTCTCTGTAGCCGCGACCGAGAGTTCCAAAGGTTGTGTTGCCTCGTCGGTGCCAGTGTTAAAGACATCTCCTCACGGCTGGAGAAGAACTTGGCACGGGAGGGGGAGGATCTAGTTGTCGTGGTCCACGAAGGAACCAACGACATAGGTAGAACTAGGAATGAGGTTCTGCTGAGGGAGTTTGAGGAGCTAGGATCCAAATTAAAAAACAGAACCTCAAAGGTAATAATCTCTGGATTGTTACCTGAGCCACGCACAAATTGGCATAGGGACAAACCGATTAGAGGTTTAAATGCGTGGCTCAAAAAGTGGTGTGGGAGGAAGGGGTTTTGGCTCATGGGGCGCTGGCACCAGTACTGGGGAAAGAGAGAGCTGTTCCATTGGGACGGGCTCCACTTAAACAGGGCTGGGACCAGTGTACTGGCGAACCGAATAACTAGGGCAGTAGTCAGGGCTTTAAACTAATGAAGGGAGGGCAGGAGGATTCAGGAAAGAGTCAATTTAAAAGCAGCGAGAGAAATGTCAAGGCTCTCGAGCAGAGTAGAGTTTCGGGTAAAAATAAGCAGAGTGGATCAGGAAGGGACAGAGAGAATAACAAAGGTAATAAGGCATCAGTGACTAAGGTGACATCAGGGAAAAAGAGGAATAAGTCAAAGCAAAAGGCACAAAGCATTCACAACAAAATAGATGAATTAATAGCACAGATAGAAATTAACAGGTTTGATCTAATAGCCATAACAGAGACGTGGTTGCAAAGTGGCCAAGGTTGGGAACTAAATATTCCAGGATACATAACTTTTACAAGGGATAGGCAAAATGGAAAAGGAGCAGGGGTAGCCCTGATAATAAAGGATGGGTTAAAGACAGCAGAGAGAAAGGATCTTAGCTCTGAAAATCAAGAAGTAGAATCAGTTTGGGTGGAGCTAAGAAACAGCAAGGGGCAGAAAACATTGGTGGGAGTTGTTTATAGGCCCCCAAACAGTAGTTGTAATGTAGGACAGAGTATAAATCAGGAAATTAGAGGCGCCTGTAACGAGGATAATACAGTAATCATGGGGGACTTTAATCTACATATAGACTGGGCAAACCAAATTTGCAGTAATAGTGTGGAGGACGAATTCATGGAATGTATGCAAGATAGTTTTCTAGATCAGTATGTTGAGGAACCAACTAGGAAACAGGCTATTTTAGATCTAGTATTGTGCAACGAGAAAGGGTTAATTAATAACCTTGTAGTAAAGGGGCCTTTAGGGAAGAGTGACCATAATATGATAGAATTTTATATTGAGTTTGAAAGTGACTTGGTTAAATCCGAAACTAGGGTCTTAAATCTAAACAAAGCAAACTACGTAGGTATGAGGGGCAAATTGGCTAAGGTAGATTGGGAAACTACATTAAAAGGTATGACAGTGGATGAGCAATGGTTAGCATTTAAAGAATTAATACATAATTTACAACAAATATATATTCCTTTAAGGCACAAAAACCTTCACAGGAAAAGTGATCTAACCGTGGCTAACGAGAAGTTAAAGATGGTATTAGATCAAAGAAGAGGCTTATAATGCTGCCAAAAAGAGTAGTAAGCCTTGGGAGGATTTTAGAATTCAGCAAAGGAGGACCAAGAAATTGATAAAGAAAGGGAAAATAGAATATGAGAGTAAACTAGCGAGAGACATAAAAACAGACTGTAAAAGCTTCTATCGGTATGTAAAAAGGAAAAGATTAGCAAAAGTAAATGTGGGTCGCTTACGGGCTGAGACCGGAGAAATTATAATGGGGAATAAGGAAATGGCAGAGAAATTAAACACATACTTTGTGTCTGTCTTCACAGAAAAAGACGCAAAAAAACCTTCCAGGAAATAGTGGAGAACCAAGGGTCCAGCGCAAATGAGGAACGGATAGATATTAGTATTAGTAAAAAAGTAGTAATGGGGAAATTAATGGGACTGAAAGCCAATAAATCCCCTAGACCTGATGGCCTACATCCTAGGAATTTGAAAGAGTTGGCTATAGAGATAGTGGATGCATTGGTTGTAATTTTCCAAAATGCCACAGATTCTAGAACAGTTCCCGCAGATTGGAAGGTAGTAAATGTAACCCCATTATTTAAGAAAGGAGGGAGAGAGAAAATGCGGAACTACAGACCAGTTAGCCTGACATCAGCAGTAGGGAAAATGCTAGAATCTATTATTAAGGACGTGGTAACAGGGCACTTAGAAAATAATAATAGGATTGGGCAGAGTCAACACGGATTTATGAAAGGGAAATCGTGTTTGACAAATCTGTTGGGAGTTTTTTGAGGTTGTAACTAGCAGAATAGATAAGGGGGAACCAGTGGATGTGGTGTATTTGGATTTTCAGAAGGCATTCGATAAGGTGCCACATCAGAGGTTATTAAACAAATTTAGGGCTCATGGGATTGGGGGTAATATACTAGCATGGATTGAGGATTGGTTAACGGACAGAAGACAGAGAGTAGGAATAAAGGGTCATTTTCGGGTTGGCAGGCTGCAACTAGTGGGGTAGAGTTATAGTCATAGAGTTATACAGCACAGAAAGAGGCCCTTCGGGCCCATCGTATCCACGCCGGCCTATCAAGCCCTGTCTATTCTAATCCCATTTTCCAGCACTTGGTCCGTAGCCTTGTATGCTATGGCGTTTCAAGTGCTCATCTAAATGCTTCTTGAATGTTGTGAGGGTTCCTGCCTCTACCACCCTTTCAGGCAGTGAGTTCCAGATTCCAACCACCCTCTGGGTGAAAAAGTTTTTCCTCAAATCCCCTCTAAACCTCCTGCCCCTTATCCTGAAACTATGCCCCTGGTTATTGACCCCTCTACTAAGGGGAAAAGTTCCTTTCTATCTACCCTATCTATGCCCCTCAATTTTGTACACCTCAATCAGGTCCCCCCTCAGCCTTCTCTGCTCTAAGGAAAACAACCCCAGCCTGTCCAGTCTCTGTTCATAGCTGAAGCGTTCCAGCCCAGGTAACATCCTGGTGAATCTCCTCTGCACCCTCTCCAATGCAATCACATCCTTCCTATAGTGTGGCGACCAGAACTGCACACAGTATTCTAGCTGTGGCCTAACTAGCGCTTTGTACAGCTTCATCATAACCTCCCTGCTCTTGCCTTCATTAGCCGAGGCATAGAATATAAGTATCCCATATGCCTTTTTAACCACCTTATCTACCTGTCCTGCTGCCTTCAGGGATCTATGTACAGGCACACCAAGGTCCCTCTGATCCTCTGTCCTTCCTAGGGTCCTACCACTCATTGGGGGAAAAATTCAGTCGCGCCCCGTTTGGGGCGCAAATATCGTCCGGGCGCAAAAATTAGGGCCTGGCGCTAATTATCGCCACTGACTGGAAACTTCACTTTTAACGCCCCAGGAGGTGATTGGAGCGCTAAATCAGGCGCTGCACACCTGTCTTAAGGCGCAAAGGCCGAGGAGTGAGGCGCTACCTCAGAGCGCTGGCGAAGCTCATGTGATGTCAGTCAGCAATGGAACACAGACACAATGGCGCCGGCCAGTTCTTAAAGGGGAGGGCTGATCTTGCTTTCCATCCATATCCTGCTCATTGCAGACTTGAATCTCGGCCTGGAGAGACCTGTACATCAAATCTGCTGGAAAGAACAATGGAGAGGCCGAGGGAAAGAGCTCAGAGTGCAGCCCCCACAATCTCTTCTAAATCGATACAAGGAAGGGCAAATCAAAATGAACCTGCAAAGTGCTGCTCAGTACCCAAAACTCCTTCACACAGCGTTGAATCTCTCCAGAAGTCTCAGTCTCTCTCTCTCTCTCTCTCTCTCTCCCAGAACGAGTGGTGCAAAAATGTCAACCACAGAGAAAGACAGGAAGAGGCCCCCTTTAAATAGCGCCCCCCCCCCAGCCCCACAGCGATTGATAGCGTTCCACTCTACCGGTCGTTGGATGCGCCAGGCGGTAAGGATGGGGGCGCCACTGAAATTCTGCTCCGGGGCGCCACAAGGGCGTTGCACTCTCGTCTGACGTCACGATCTGCCGGCGCAGGAGATCGTGGCGGTAGTGTTTAGCGCCGCCGCAAAATGTCTAGTTAATTTCGCGAGCGGCGCAAACATCGCTGCGCCCGGGCGCTAGCTGCTTTGCGCCTCATTAGCGCCCTCTTAAGGCGCTAACGGGAGGCGCAACCAACTGAATTTTTCCCCCATTGTGTATTCCCTTGCCTTGTTAGTCCTCCCAAAATGCATCACCTCACACTTTTCAGGGTTAAATTCCATTTGCCACTGTTCTGCCCATCTAACCAACCCATCTATATCGTCCTGTAGCCTGAGGCTTCGCTCCTCGCTATTTACCACCCCACCAATTTTCGTGTCATCTGCGAACTTACTGATCATACCTCCTACATTCATATCTAAATCATTAATGTACACTACAAACAGCAAAGGACCCAGCACCGATCCCTGCGGTACACCACTGGACACAGGCTTCCAGTCACAAAAACAACCTTCGACCACCACCCTCTGCCTCCTGTCACTAAGCCAATTTTGGATCCAATGTGCCAAATTGCCCTGGATCCCATGGGCTCTTACCTTCTTGACCAGCCTCCCATGCGGGACTTTGTCAAAAGCCTTACTGAAGTCCATGTAGACTACATCAACTGCACTACCCTCATCCACACACCTAGTCACCCCCTCTCAAAATTCAATCAAATTGGTTAGACATGATCTCCCCCTGACAAAGCCATGCTGACTATCCTTGATTAATCCTTGCCTCTCCAAGTGGAGACTAATTCTGTCCCTCAGAATTTTTTCCAATAATTTCCCTACCGCTGATGGGCTCACTGGCCTGTAATTCCCTGGTTTATCCCTACTACCCTTCTTGAATAATGGTACTACATTAGCTGTTCTCCAGTCCTCTGGCACCTCCCCTGTGGCCAGAGAGGTTCTGAAAATTTGTCAGAGCCCCTGCAATCTCCTCCCTTGCCTCACACAGCAGCCTGGGATACATCTCATCTGGGCCTGGGGATTTATCCACTTTTAAGCCCGCTAAAACCGCTAGTACCTCCTCCCTCTCAATACTAATTTGTTCAAGTATATCATAATCCCCCTGCCTGATTTCTATGCCTACATCGTCCTTCTCCATAGTGAACACAGATGCAAAATATTCATTTAAAATCTTATCTACATCTTCCGGCTCGACACACACATTACCAGTTTGGTCCCTAATGGGCCATACTCTTTCCCTGGTTATCCTCTTGCCCTTAATATACTTATAAAACACCGTGGGATTTTCATTTATTTTGCCCACCAGTGTTTTTTCATGCCCCCTCTTCGCTCTCCTAATTTCTTTTTTAAGTACCCCCCTGCACTTTCTATACTCCTCTAGGGCTTCCACTGTTTTTAGTCCTTTGTATCTGCCAAAAGCCTCCCTTTTTTTCCTAATCCATTCTTGTATATCCCTTGACATCCAGGGTTCCCTGGGCTTGTTGGTCCCACCCTTGACCTTTACGGGAACATGTTGGCGTTGTACTCTCTCTCTTTCCTTTCTGAAAGACTCCCACTGCTCTGATGTGGATTTTCCTACAAGTAGCTGATTCCAGTCCACTTTGGCCAGATCCTGCCTTATCATATTAAAATCGGCCTTCCCCCAATTTAGAACCTTTATTTCTGGTCCATCTTTGTCCTTTTCCATGACTACCTTAAATCTCACCGAATTATGGTCACTGTCACCAAAATGCTCTCCTACTGACACTTCTACCACTTGCCTGGCTACATTCCCTAGAATTAGGTCCAGTACCGCCCCCTCTCTTGTAGGACTTTCTACATGCTGGTTCAAAAAGCTCTCCTGGATGCACTTTAAGAATTCCGCACCCTCTAAGGCTTTCACACTCTGACTATCCCAGTTAATATTGGGGACGTTGAAATCCCCTACTATTATTACCCTATTATTTCTACACTTCTCTGAGATTTGCCTACATATCTGTTCTTCTATCTCCCCCTGACTGTTTGGGGGCCTATAGTACACTCCCAGCAAAGTGCTTGCCCCCTTTTTGTTTTTAAGTTCTACCCATATGGCCTCATTAGAGGAACCTGCTAAGATATCATCCCTCCTTACAGCAGTAATTGACTCCTTGATTAATATTGCGACACCCCCTCCTCTTTTACACCCCCCTCTGTCTCGCCTGAAGATTCTATACCCCGGAATATTGAGCTGCCAGTCCCGCCCCTCCCTCAACCATGTCTCTGTGATAGCAACAATATCATACTCCCATGTGTTCATCAACACCTTCAATTCATCTGCCTTACTCGCAAGACTCCTTTCATTAAAATAAATGCCATCCAGCCTTGCCATACTCCCTTGTGCCATTACATATTTGCTCTGCCTTCCAGGCTGACTTGTTTTTTCCTCTATATTAGGCTGTGCATCACCCCCTACTATAGCTCCACTCCGTATCCCATCCCCCTGCCAAGTTAGTTTGAACCCCCCCCCCCCCCCAACAGTACTAGCAAACCTCCCCACAAGGATGTTTGTTCCGTTCCAGTTCAGGTGCAACCCGTCCGACTTGTACAGGTCCCACCTTCCCCAGAAGCAGACCCAGTGATCCAGGAAACTAAAGCCCTCCCTCCTGCACCAACTCTTTACCCACGCATTCAACTGCTCTATCCTCCTATTCCTATACTCACTAGTACGTGGCACCGGGAGTAATCCAGAGATTACAACCTTTTGAGGTCCTGCTTTTTAATCTGCTACCTAGCTCCCTAAATTCTTGTTGCAGGACCTCATCCCTCTTTCTACCCATGTCGTTGGTACCAATGTGAACCACGACCTCTGACTGTTCGCCCTCCCCCTTCAGAATGCCCTGCAGCCATTCAGTGACATCCTTGACCCTGGCACCAGGGAGGCAACATACCATCCTGGAGTCACGTCTGCGGCCACAGAAACGTCTATCTGTTCCCCTTACGATAGAATCCCCTATCACTATTGCTCTCCCACTCTTTTTCCTCCCCTCCTGTGCAGCTGAGCCACACGTAATGCCACAGACTTGGCTCTTGCTGCATTCCCCTGAGAAACCATCTCCCCCATCAGTATCCATAACGGAAAATCTGTTGGAGAGGGAGATGGACCCAGGGGACTCCTGCACTACCTTCCTAGTTCGTTTACTCTGTCTGGCGGTCACCCATTTCCTGTCTGCCTGTGCACTCTTTACCTGCGGTGTGACCACCTCGTTAAATGTGCTATCCACGAAGATCTCAGCTTCGGATGCTCCACAGTGACTCCAGCCGCAGCCCCAGCTCCAAAACGCGGATTTCGAGTAGCTGCAGCTGGAGACACTTCCTGCACATGTGTTCGCCCCGGAGACCGAAAGTGTCTTTGACTTCCCACATAGCACAGGAGGAGCACTCCACGCTGCCGAGCTGCCCTGCCATGTCCTACCCTTAATTTACTCCCTTTACTTCCTTTAAATTAAAGAATATTAAATACAGTAGGGACCTTACTTCCCTTTAAACACTACCTACTCTAAACTAGAGACCTTACTTTTACTTTAACGACTGGACTCTAGAAATACTCACCAGGTCCTACTTACCAATCAGCTCCTTCTCTGGTTGTGACGTCACTTTAGCGGTTTCGCAGTTGTTGTTGTTTGACTGCTCCCGCTCTCTGACTCTTTCCTTGGTGTAAAGTAAGGACCAATTCCTACAGAGTGAAAAGTTAGGAAAAACAAAGGCGAAGCAAGGGAGCTCCTCCTTCCACTCCTCACCTAACTCCCTGACTCACCCAACTCGCAGCACTCTTGTTTAAACCGCACTCCGTGTACTCAACGAATCTCCCGCTGTTTACTCACAGAATCTCCCGCTGTTTACTCAGTGAATCTCCCGCTCTGTTTACTCACAGAATCTCCCGCTGTTTACTGATGTGGGGTACCACAAGGATCAGTGCTTAGGCCTCAGCTATTCACAATCTACATCAATGATTTGGATGAGGGGACCAAATGTAATATATCTAAGTTTGCTGATGATACAAAGCTGGGTGGGAATGTAAGTTGTGAGGAGGATGCAAGGAGGCTTCAAGAGGATATAGACAGGCTAAGTGAGTGGGCAAGAACATGGCAAATGGAATATAATGTGGAGAAATGTGAAGTTATCCACTTTGGTTAGAAAAGCAGAGTATTTTTTAAATGGTGAGAGATTGGGAAATGTTGGTGTTCAGCAGGACCTGGGTGTCCTTGTACACGAATCACTGAAAGTTAACATGCAGGTACAGCAAGCAATTAGGACAGCAAATGGTATGTTGGCCTTTATTACAAGAGGATTTGAGTATAAGAGTAAAGACATCTTACTGCAATTATATAGGGCCTTGGTGAGACCACACCTGGAGTATTGTGTACAGTTTTGGTCTCCTTACCTAAGGAAGGATATACTTGCCATAGAGGGAATGCAACGAAGGTTCACCAGACTGGTTCCTGGGATGGGGGGATTGTCCTAGTGAGGAGAGATTGAGTAGACTAGGCCTATATTCTCTAGAGTTTAGAAGAATGAGAGGTTATCTCATTGAAACATAAACATTTTTTACAGGTAGATGCAGCGAGGATGTTTCCCCTGGCTGGGGAATCTAGAAACAGAGATCACAGTGTCAGAATAAGGGGTCGGCCATTTAGGACTGAGATGAGGAGAAATTTCTTCACACAGAGGATGGTGAATCTTTGGAATTCTCTACCCCAGAGGGCTGTGGAGGCTCAGTCGTTGAATATATTCAAAACAGAGATCGATAGATTTTTGCATATTAAGGGCATCAAGGGATATGGGGATAGTTCAGGAAAGTGGAGATGAGGTAGAAGATCAGCCATGATCTTATTGAATGGCGGAGCAGGCTCGAAGGGCCAAATGGCCTACTCCTGCTCCTATTTCTTATGTTATGTTGTGAGTGGTGTGAAGTTCCTGTACTTGCACAATAGATACGAAGTAAGCTCGCCACAGAAAGCTGGGCCAAGTCATTTCAAGTCTAAGTACCATTTTAACACCTGTGATAACTATTACAAGTGAGTAGTCTCATTCCTTCAGGTTTTAAGTGTGTTGGAGATTTTTTTTAAATTGAATGTTTTTTACCTTTTTGTCTTTTTTCTCTCTCTCTCTTTCTTTCCTTCTCTTTTCTGTACCTGATTTGACATTGAATTCGCCCACTCTAACTTAGACTTTCTTGTTTAGACCTTGCATGGTTCATTTCACAATCCTTCAGTCTGATTGGTTAAGGAGATGCACAGTTGCTTGTCCTGTTCACTCAGATCCCAGATGCTCTGTAGAGGGCGCCACACCATTTCCATCTCGCGCTACCAGCAACTTGCCACACAAAATATCATGGAGATTAAATAGACAAGGCCAAGTCTAACGGCAGGTGCCATTCATTGACCGGTTGCAGGAATTTTTGGGCCAATCTGTACTCCAGTCACGCCATTGTGACATTGGCCCTGAAATTCGCCTCTCCGGCTTGCCGCGGGGGTAAGGATCGCGTGCGCACTTACCTACCGCGCCTGCCGTTGACCTCTGGGCCCACGGGAACTTCAGCTCCTGGGCCTGCTCCAAGTGCCGGCGCGCAGTGCTTGCGTGTCCCAGGGGCGTAGTTAGTGCGATGCGTCCCCTGGGATTACGTGGGCCATGGAGAGCCAATGGCAGCAGACCATCTTTCATTCATAGATTTGACAGGAAGACCTGTCAAATCTATGAATTGAAATCGGCCCCAAAAGAACAGCTAAACTTAAAATAAAAATTTTTAAAACCATCACATTTATAAAATAACTATAAGTTAAATAAATTAACTACTTTAAACAAAAATTAAAATTTTTGAAAAAATTAAAAAACTTTTTAACAGTGCTAAAAATAATCTTACCTTTCTTTAAAGTATCTAAAAAAGATAAACCTGTTGAAAAATGTTTTAAATTATAATTAATTAACCACTTACCTTGTTGAAAACGGGTCCTGCGCCTCCTTTTTAAAAGCGCAGGTTCTTCAATACTTACCCTCTCGTGGAAACCTGAAAAAAAACCTAAGTTTGCTGCGTGCGCGCAGCCTCTACCGCGCACGCGGTTCACCTATGAACCGCTCCCTTCACCAGACCGGAAGTTCCGGTTTCCCGCGCATGCGCAGTGCATGCAGGAAACCGGCACTTCGGGACGCCTTACGGGTGAGTACACAGTGCGTACTCACCCGGCAAGGGCCGAATTTCTGGCCCATTGTGATATAAAGTAGGGTAGTAAAAGCCTGCCCATGAAATGGTCTATAAGTTTTGCAAGAAAATGGTACAAGACCAAACAAGTCTTATAAAAGGATGATAGGAAGGTCACGATTGGTATCAGAGTTTGGAGAATGCCAAAGGCGATACAATTTGCACAGGTTTTCCCCAGAATTTAGATTTATGGTAAGTGCTTGGCAAAATAATGTTATAGGATATGCCACAAAGAGCACTATTAACAGAAAGACTAAATTTGACATCAATACTTACAGAATAATTAAGTTCTTCAGACAGTAGATAGAAGAGTCTAGAAATTGACGAAGGGTTTCGACCTGAAACGTTAACTCTGTTTCTCTCTCCACGGATGTTGCCTGGCCTGCTGAGTTTTTCCAGCATTTTCTGTTGTTACAAAAATCATTATATTTGCCAAGCTTCTACCAGTGCAGAAGATGACATCCTGGTAGGCCTTACTGTTGGTAGAATATATTTTTCGATTTTACATGAGCAACATTATATTTAACAAAAAGTCGTCATAATTTTTAAATATTTCTAAACTAAATGCAAGTATTAATTAGATCTGCTATTCTGTTAAATCAGTGTTTTAAGTTAAGACTATACACAGTACTAAAATCTTTTTCTGTTCTGTAATTTACTATTTAAGTTGTAGAATTTGGAATATAATGGGCCTGAATTTCCGATCGGAGGCTTCATGAGGGCGGATGCCTCCGATCGGAAAAAATGTACGAACTTACCTGCTGGCTCCGTAGGTCTAGAGACTTGCGATCCCGGGCCTCTGCTTTACGAAATGCGCAGAGGCCCAGGTATCCCAGGGGCGCATGCGGTTCGCAAGCGCCCCTGGGATCACGTGGGCCACGGGGAACCAATCAAAGAAGGGAATCCCCCTTCACACTTTTGACAGGTCTGTAGGCACGGATCTGTCAAAATGATTAATGGGGATCACTTAAAAAACACAGTAAAACATTAAATACATTTTTTTAATCACATATTTAAAATGACATTAAATTAAATATTTTAAACAAAACTTTAATTTTTTGAAAAAAATAATTAAAGTTTTTTACGGGGCTAAAAATAAACTTACCTTTTTAATTCTAAATCAGTGAAAAAACATTTTTTTAATCTCTTATGCTGGTAAAAGCAGACCTTACGCATGCTTTTACCAGGCGTAAGATATTTAAAGGTTTTCAGCGGGCGGAAGTTGTGCAGAAAGCGCAACTCTCTGCCCGCGGAGGCCCTTCTCCAGGGCAGGCGGATGATCTGTCAAGAGGATTCTTGACAGATTGCAAGTGCTGGGTTTTAGTGCATGCGCTTCGCATGCCTAAACCTGGCACTTGCGAAGCCCCTATGGGTGTGTACACACCTCGTACGCACCCGTGGGGGTCGGAAAATCTGGCCCAATGTTTTAAATTTGTGTTAAGCACAAAATAGTCTTCAAAGGAGATTTTCCAGTTGGAAGCTGTTGATATTTTTTGGATTAGTTTTCCTCCACAGTTTGGGATACATCACAAAATAGGAGTTGTAAAGTTTCCAGTTAACTAAGACACGTAGAGCTTCCTCAGTGGTTCAGTCAGTCTCACTAATGAGTAGGTAAATCATCAGACTGGGTCAGTCCCCAATCTGTGCTAATTAGCTGATCTATTCTGGGGCAGCATTTGGGGCCATACAGTTGCCCTCGGCACCCCTGTATTAAGGAAGGAAAATTGGCCACGATTCCTGCCCTTGATTACTATTCAAGAACTCCAACTGGAAGTGAACCAGTGTGGATGTCTGATGACAATCCAAGATGCTCCATGGTTGTACAGCTTCCCAACGCCTCCTGTGAAGTCTCTCAGATGAATACAGTGTGATCGGTGCCTTCCATAACTCAGCAAGTAATAAAGTCTTCAGGAGAGAAAAATTGAGAGGAAAAAAAACTATGCTAACTTTGTTTTCTTTTTTTTTAACTAGGAGAATATGGAGTTGGTTTACAACAAGTCAAAGCCTGTGGCTGTCACTAGCATGGCTTTCCCAACAGGAGATGTCAACAATTTTGTTGTAGGCAGTGAGGAGGGTATGGTTTATACTGCATGTCGGCATGGCAGGTAATGTTTATAACTACTTAGTGTTTTATATGCAATATAGTTCAGTGCAATGGGGTTGGTGAAAATTAATGCATTCATCAAGAACAAATTTGGACTATGTATTGTGTAACAACAGTTTTTATGAAGTTAAACAAACCTGCCACTCTAAGTTTGAATGCTGATTTTCTTTAAAAAAAACAATCCTTTTGTCTACCAGATACTTGGGACTTACAAGTGGGTTTTGTTACCTAATAACTATAAGAGCAATATGCTGGAATATCAGAATGCTTAGTATTAACAAAGTACATATAACCATTACTTATATTTATATAATGCCTTTATATCAATATGTCCCAATGCACTTTATAGTTAGGAGCCAGACTCGAGAAGGGATTGAAGTTTGAATTGGAAGAAGGAACCAAAAGTGCAGTTGAAGAGGAATGTTTCGAAGAAGGATGAAGCAGGCTTCATTTGGGGAGAATTCCAGAGTGTGGAAATAAGATGATTGACGGTTCTGCCAACAATGGTAGAGCATAGGGAAGTGGAAATGCAGAGCGGACTAGAGTAGGAAAAGTCGAGGATGTGAGCAGAGTTGTAGGGCTGGAGGAAGTTGCAAAGGAAGGGTGAGTGAGGAGCAGGCCATGAAGCTATTTGTTGATGAGGACAAGGATTTTAAAGTTGATGCGCTGAGGGACGATGAGCAGCTGAAGTTTGACGAGGTGAGCGTGACCTCAGATGGACTAAGATGTGGAAGGTAGAGATCTGGTATGTAGGGTGGAGTCTAGGAGCCCGCCAAGGAGAGTGTTGGAAAAGTTGAGTCTGGAGCAGATAAAAGGATAAATGAGGGTTTCATTAGTAGTTGGAGTGCATTATGGACAGAGGTAGTTGATATTTTGGAGGTGAAAGTAGGCAGCCTTGGTAATGGTTTAGACATGGGATTCAAAAGGACACCAAAGCTACATACCGTTGAAGTGAAATTTAGCAGGAATCCTACAGGAGGGGACGGAATCGAAGCTTGGATGTGGGGGCTAAACAAGATGGCTTCATTGTTGAGCTGCAGAAAGTTCTGGTTCATCCATAATCACCGATAGTGTATGCAGGTACATAATGAGCCGCTGGATACAATTTAGATCCCATGGGTATGCTCACCTTATAACTAAGCTGCGATGGAGCAAGCGAGTTATTGTCAACACCAGTAGAATAAAGATCATGACTTCATTACGCTTTTTGTTTATAACACACATTGTGTAAATAGTTAAAGAGGGTGTCAATTTTAAATAGGAAATAAATTGGAGTATGGATTATGGAGTTTTGATGTGAATTATTTCCTCAGTTGATCAGTTATCAATTGTGATATCGCCACAAGATATATTAAAGCAATCATGGAAACATCAATGCCTTTGGAAGAGTAAAATACATTCAAAATGTTTTCCACAATGGAGGGAAATGGCAATATTATTCTGATTTTCATAGAAAAATAATGGTGTGTCACCATTTCTTGTACAGCATTTATTAAATGATACCAGTTCCATTCGTTTTCTACTGTAGATGAATTAACAGGACATTAGTTGGAAAAACATTCATTATCTTAATTTACTTGTGGTGTTTGAGGTGAGAATCCAGGAGTCACACGTTTTATTTTGAAACAAAGCTGGAGAGGATGGCTGGCAGTCATTGTTGTGCCAATGTCTGTGTATGGAATAGTAAGATTTGGGTTAACTATCTTGAGAAAGCTGTCCAGGGAGGGATCAAATGAAGATTAAAACCATATTTTCTGCTTTTAGGAACGGGGTGTTCGATACCTTAAGGGGTGTTTAATGTTGACTTTGTTCGTGGAAAATCACCCTGTATTCTGCTGGGAAAAATGTTTGCCTATTTTGTCATTATTGCTTGCAGTAGAAATCTGAGTGCCTTAAGAGACACACATTATGTACCCGCCTACACTCTATCGGTGATCAGGGATAAACCAGAACTTTCTGCAACTCAGCAATGAAGCCATCCTGTTCAACCCCCCACAGAAACTCTGCAGCCAGGCTTGACTAGGAAATCTCATGGCAAAGGCTGCTAAGATAAATTTTACGAACAAAGATGAACAGCAAAAGACCAAAAGAAAGTCCATCCAGCCTGTCCCACACAACTGCGATGCCTTGTGAAACACAATATGTACACTCCCACCAATGTTCCCTGTCATTTTTTTTGGTGCCGCTGTGCAGGCCATTCAAAATACCACACATGCGCGATTTTTGCATTCAAAAGCTGGCTGCAGAGATCGCGGGGGCCCCTCCGCTTACAGGGAACGTTTCTCCCCACCCCACCCGAAAGCCATGTGATCACCTGGGAGAGGCGAAAAACCAAATTTAAAAACCCAGGCCAATTAGGGGGGGAAACGGGCAACAGAAAGTTAGCCTGTTAACTGGTGAAATGTCATGAAGGTGGATGAACTTTCTGTGCTAACAAGGTGGCTCTCAGAATATCCCCAATAATAGTGTATGTAATAGTAATAGTAATTTAATTCATTACCTTAATACATCTAATATGGAATTTGTCAACATATTTGGTAAATTAAGTTACAACGATTCAACATCTAGCTGGTAACTATAAATGAAGCACTTCCTGCAAACTGAACAGAAAAGCCACAACGTAACTGTGCACTGCTGTTTTACTATGTGAGATTAATTGTTGCATTGTATAACTTAAGTTTTTTTGAAAATTGGCATTGTAAAGGCACATTTCAAAAACTACTAAGAGGTCAAATTTTGCTAGTGTACTCTGTGCTCATTTTATTTTTTGAAGGTTCACGTGTACTTCAGTGGTAATAGCTTACATTATGTGATGTTGTTCAGAATCCGTGGCAGTCAGGCTAGGTCAGTAGTGACATGTTTCCAGAATCGACCACTCAATGCTTCAGTCAGTTCGTTGCTGAAAGTTGTTCCGGTTGAAAGTATAACTCCTGGTCTGTTGCTGAGCACAATATATACTCAGATAGTATTCTCCCCGGTTTTAATACATCCCTCCACAGGAGCTGTCGGTAGTAAATATAGGGACCCGGAATTTGCGGTCAGCAGCGAAGCGAAGGTGTTTGCTGCTGGTCCCGAAGTACGGTCCGCACATAGGATTTTGCAATCCCTGTGTCGAGAAGTTCGGGTTATCCGACCTTCAATTCAATTCAACTCAATGGACTGAGGTGGAGATTCCCTTGTTCGAACTGCAGCAAGCTGTCTAGGCAGCCAATCAAAACGCAGAATTCTCTCAGCCAGCGAACAAGAAAGTGAGTAAGCTCGTAAAATTCTAACGTTTTAAAATAATTAGAGAGAGCAAAAGACAGATTGGGGCTCTCACATGGGGGAAAAGGCAAACCTGAAGTAAAGATGGACAAACTTAAAAAGTTAAAACTTTTTTTTTTTAAGTTTCTCTTGTAATATTTATTAAAATGAATAAATTTGACACTGCACAAAATTAAAATGAGTTTTCCAGGCCCTTAACATTTGTTTAGTAGTCAATACACTGTTAAACCCAGTTACACCAAATCCCTTTGGGTCTAACTTTTAGTGGGGAATTTAACAGCGTAATTACTGCGGAAGAGCCGAAGTTTTCATCATTTTCAATGATTTACGAGATTTCATTGATTGCCGGCTCTGGGTGGGGTTGGGTGTGGGGGGGTGGGGGGTGCACAGCACAGCCAGTTTCGGAGCTGTCATTGTCAGACCGCAATTTTGGTATTTCCACATGCACCTGTGCATGCGCCAAATCCCGAAGTTGCAGTCAGTTTCAAAGGCGGAATGATGGCGAACGCTGCCAGTTCATCGTCCTCCTGACCGCAAATTCCGGGCCAGTGTTTCTTTACAGGGAGGCAGTCATACAGGCTACTCTGGTGCACTTCCAAGCAACAGGTTACAGAGTGATATTGGCAGAAGTCTGGAAGTAGTTTTTCTGTTTGCCCTCTCAGTAAGCAAAATGTGCATGATGAGAAAGAGGAATCAGCTTGAAGTTTAAATCATGACTTGTACAGATATGCACATGTCCTGTAATTTTCTTCCACATCTATCCGACGCATATAATACTTGCGTGTTTCCTAGCCATCAATGTTGTAGTAACATTAATGCTCAAAATTTGAACCAAAAGCTGGAAATAAAGCACTAACGATAATTACCTTTGCATATTCAATTTGTGATTCATTGGGCTGCACTTAACTAAGAGGATAAAAACACCAACTGCTTTCATCCAAATCAATGGAAAGCCAGTATTTCTTTGCCTATTGTAATGTTTAGGATTTTTTTGACCATTTTCTACAGAGAGGATTTGGAAAAGATTTGCATGTAAATGTTTTTGAAACTCCTAAATGTAAGATGCTCAGACTGTTGATGGCAGTGACAAGCACCTCTATACCTGAAGGAATATCTAAGACAAGACCCCAGAATTGTAAGATCCATTAATCCCAATTATTTTCCATACCAGTATTACCATCTATGTCAATTCTATAAAATCTAGACTCAAAGTTTCACTGGTATGTAAGTTACATCTATATTGTGTGTTTTTAATTAAAAACCTCAAGGTAAACGTTCTTGCACTGGCCGCCACTTTGGCTCCCCTGCGCCAATGTCTCAAATCCCAGGGATGGAGTCATTAACATAATAGGGGTGGGCACCCACATCAGTAGCAGCACAAGAAGGGTGCCCACACAGCATACTGAATGGATTAAGCGAGCAGCTCCCTACCTTAGATTTTTCCTTCCCTCCTTGGCCTAAGCTATGGTACTTTCCCAAGGTGACAGTGGTTCATGCTGAGCAAAAAAAAAATTGGGAGAGCGCTCTTATTATTTTGAAGAATAGGAACTTTGATTCCAGTATTTACATCAGCATACACTGGAATAGCAAATGCTGATCAAAAGCGTTTCATAAGGTGTTGATACATGCATTTTACAATATTAGTATGAATTAATTGTAATCTCCCTTTGACCATTAGTTTTTTTTTAAACAGTCTTCTAGATTGCTTGCCAAGTTTATGGTAACAATTTAGAATATATCCCAAAGATACAACTCCCAAAGGGGACTGCTTTAAAAGTGCAGTAAATCTACCAAACCGAACATTTCCTTCCCATAGCCCTTGAAATATATGGAATGTAAGTTCTGTTGTGGGAAGATGGGATAAAACTGCTATTTGGTTCAGCGTGGTAGGAGGTGTTTGAGGACGTTTTAATCTATGAAAAAGCAACAGAATTTTTAGGAAGTTTAGAGGAGTTATGCGGCTTCTGCTTTAGAAGTTGTAGGAGGAAAACGCAATGCAAATTCTGATTTTTGGTACTGAGCCATGGGTGTGCTCTGATGAAAGAGCAGGGTCACTGATAGGTCTGGTTAGGGAGAGGGGAGAGGATTAGTAACCATTCATCTTCAGTTAGAAGTCTGTGTGGTTGGGTTTTCTGTGCAGTCTTCTTTTGACTTTTTTCTAATGGTAGGGGAAGGGGTTAAGTACCAGGTGAACCAGTGTGATAACCCATCTGGTTCTGGGTAGATCTGTTTTTTGGGGGTATTTTGGGAGAGGGGAAAGAAAAACAATTTTTTTATGCATATTGCTGAGTTTAGATGGTTCCTTATTTGTTTCTGGTTGACACAAAACCAAAGACGTTTACAGCACAGAAAGAGGTCTTTCACCCCACTGTGTCTATACCAATTCTTTGCTAGAGTAATGCAAAACTAGTCCTGCCACTCTGCTCTGTCCCCATATCCCTGTGTCTTGCTCTGCTTTAAATCTTTATTTGGTTTTCCCTTAGAAGATGCAATGGTCTCTGCCTCAAACACTCCCTGTAGCAAAGCATTCCATGCTCCAGAAACCCTCTGTGTAAAGGGATTTTTCCTAACCCCCTCCTCACTCTCTTAATTACTATTTTAAATTGATGACCTGCCCATCACTAACTCCCCAATCCAAGGAAATAGTAATTTTCTATTCAGCCTAACAGAACCTCTCATCGTTTTAAAAACATTTATGAAATCTCTTGGCCTTCTCTGCTCTAGTGGAAATAGTCTCAGTATTATAGGTTACAGCCCAGTCTGTGTGCCATGGCCCCTGGAAAGATCAATTTTCTGGAGCTGTGTATGTGGATTCAGGTTATCTGAGTCCAATCTCCAGTTCTAAGATCTTGTTTTGCTGTAAATTAACTATTGTAGCTTTGGTCTTTCTCATTCTTTGTATGTACTACCATCTCTAAATATAAAGTTTTCATCCAGTTTATCCCGAAGACAGATAATTAAGGTTGTGACCAGAACTAGTACTACATACAGCTGATTGGAGAAATGATGTATGTGCATGTTGTGCAAAAAGTTTAAATTTCAAATGTCACCAGGTGACTTTTCCAATAAAGATGAGAGATCATCTTGTTGTGGAAATAGGACTAGATTTATAGGATTATATAATTTTTCAGCACAGAGGTAGGCTATTTGGCCCACATTGCCTGTGAATGCTCTCTACAAGGGCTATCTACTTAGTCCCATTCCTCTGCGATTTCTCACTGCTCTTATTTTTTTTATTTTTCAAATATTTATCCACTTAAAGCTATTATGGATTCTGCTTCTACCACTGTTTCGGGTAGGACATTCCATGTACTAACAATCCCCTGGGTAAAAAAAATGATCCTAACCTCTCTTTGTCCTTTTGGTAATGATTTTAAATTTATGCACTCTAGTTATTAACTTATGACCAATGGAAATGTATCATCAGCAAACTTGGATATATTACATCATCCGAAAACACAGCATCAGTTTCCACATGTACGCCAACGACACCCAGCTCTATCTCACCACCACTTCTCTCGACCCCTCCACGGTCTCTAATTTGTCACATTGCTTGTCCGACATCCAGATGAGCAGAAATTTCTCCAACTAAATATTGGGAAAACTGAAGCCATTGTCTTTGGTGCCCGTCATAAACTCCATTCCCTAGCCACCAACTCCATCCTTCTCCCTAACATCTGTTCGAGGTTGAACCAGATTGTTTGCAAACTTCGTGTCATATTTGACCCCGAGATGAGCTTCCGTCCACATCCGCTCCATCACCAAGATAGCCCACTTCCACCTCTAATAACTCCCACCTCTAACATTGCCCGACTGCGCCCCTGCCTCAGCTCATCTGCTGCGGGCACCCTCATCCATGCCTTTGTTACCTCTCGACTTGACTATTCCAATGCTCTCCTGGCCAGCCTCCCATCTTCCACCCTACATAAACTTAAGCTCATCCAAAACTCTGCTGCCTGTATCCCAACTCGCACCAAGTCCCGTTCACCCATCGCCCCTGTGCTTGCTGACCTACATTGGCTCCCAGTCTGGCAACGTCTTGATTTTAAAATCCTCATCCTTGTTTTCAAATCCTTTCATGGCCTCGCCCCTCCCTATCTCTGTAACCTCCTCCAGCCCTACAACCCTCCGAGATCTCTGCGCTCCTCCAATTCTGGCCTCTTGCGCATCCTCAATTTTACTCACTCCACCATTGGCAGCTGTGCCTTCAGCTACTTGAGCCCTAAGCTCTGGAATTCTCTACCTCTCTCTCCTCCTTTAAGATGTTCCT
The DNA here is from genome assembly GCA_030390025.1 of Squalus acanthias. Classification (NCBI taxonomy): domain Eukaryota; kingdom Metazoa; phylum Chordata; class Chondrichthyes; order Squaliformes; family Squalidae; genus Squalus; species Squalus acanthias. The sequence goes on from CM059428.1 coordinate 98,849,923, forward strand.
TAAAAACTACCTGTTTGACCAAGCTTTTTGTCACCTGTCCTAATATCTCCTTGTATGGCACGGTGTTGAATTTTGTTTGATCACGTTCCTGTGAAGCACCTTGGGACGTTTTACTGCGTTAAAGGCACTATATTAATGCAAGTTCTTGATGTTAGTCTGACTGGCCTATAGATAGCTGGTTTAGTCTTTTCTCAATTTCTGAACAGAGGTGTTACATTGGCGATCCATCAGTCCTCCGATACAACTTCCACAAACTAAAAATTCAAAAATTATATTTTATTCAGCGCTTTAACAGCATTTTTTTTCTAATATCCTTTTTAAAATCGTAGATTTTTGAATAGTAGGTTTTAAAGCCACTACTTCCATTTTCCTTATTTGGTGGATTATTTATTGTATTTTTATTTGACATGGAGCGTAAATACTTTCAAATAATCTAGTATTAAAGCTAACTTGTGTCCTAAATGTAGTTAATGAGGAAACCTGTTTCCCTTACTAAGCCTGCCTCCAAACCTTTAAGTTATTTTATGAATGCAATGATTTTCTGAAATCTTTTCTCTGTCTTCATGGATGGAAACATTATTCGGCCTCTAATCACAGCGTTCACTGTTTCCCACAGGAGTGTGGGCTGACCTCCAGGGTGGTGCAGTTCAGAAGGAATTTCTCTATATCTCCTTATTTCTATTTATTTATGGATGCCTACTCCCAGTCTCCATGTGCTTAACTTTTGGGTGTAAGTCAGCTACTTTTTATTGAAGTATGATCTTTGACTTTTTGGTACTATTACCCGGTTATTAAGATCATTATTTTTAATTGGCTGGAATCGGCTTCCTTATCAACATCTGCCATGTCCCTACTACAAACCTTTCAGCTTTAAGGACTGATTCCACAGTCAGGCGCTCCTAGGGTGGAGCAGTGCTAGTAGGGAGTGCTGGCAGGCAAAGCGTGGGCCCACAGTGTCTGATTTTCCATCCATTTATTTCAATGGTTGGAAATTCAAACACTTTGTGCCTGTGATTTCCTGGTCAGCTCTCCCTACAAGCACCAGCCTGCTCTTGGAGTAGCCAAACACGGAGGGCTGGATTTTGCCAATGAGGGAGCTTTTGGAGGCGGGACTCCCACTTGTCGGGTTTTAGTCCCACCTTCACCAACTTCTGGCCAACCCACACTATTTTCCCTTGATTGACCCTGTTAAGCCCGCCCAGCGGGTTTAGTAGGCCAATTAAGGGAAAGCCGGTTACAGAGAACATCAGCGTATGACGTTACATCTGTCAAAAAATTTTGACAGATGAATTGTCATTGTTTGACAGCTCTGTGAAGCTGTCAAACACTGACATTCTATGTTGTTTGACGAGTTCTTGTATTCAAGACTCATCAAACCTCTTGTGAGCAGAAATTAGATGGTTGTTGCATGGGAGAATGCAGCAGCCATCTGTCATCTCTGCCAGTGAGATACGAGACTCTCCGCATCCCCAACTGTTGAAGCCTGCAGGAAGAAACAAAGGTAAGTAAACATTTTCTATCACTTTCCACTCACTTCACACTTGCACCCATCACTTAACTTCACAGCGCACTTTTGCACCCCTCCGACCCCCGCAGACCCATTGCTCGCCTCGGTGACCCTGGCAGGGTTCGCAGCCTTCGGGAAGCCCGCACTTGTGTGGCTAAAATGGGGATAATCCTCTTATCTGCCTGTTAACAGGCAGTTAAGTGGCTGTAATCCCCTTCCCGTCTCCAGGAGACGGGACCCAGCGCAGGTCGGCTACCCAGCTCCCGGGAAGATGGCACGGAGGCAGGTTGGGGCGGAATGGGCACCCGCCCCCAGATTCTGCCATTTTTCCGGCAGTCCCACCTCCAAACCCGCCTCCCCAGGGCTGGCAAGATCGCGCCCTGAGTCATACTGCCACCTTGTACTGGCGAGGCTGTTTTAATTTTATTACAAGTGTTCGATGAAATCACCATTGTAGATACAGACATTTCAGGATTTTAGTACTTGCATGAAAAATTATTATTATAAGCACTGAAATGTCATAAGGAATTCCTCCCAGCGTTCATTAGGAACATTGAATCTTCGTGAAGATAAAAGATGACTTTTCAACTCCTCCCAAATGTAACTCTATTGTATTTATAACTTTAACTCATGGGATTAATAAAACAATCTAACAACACTATTTTATTTCTGATGGAATAGTAGCTCAGCTGTATAATGGAATAAACTGTTTGAGCTGTCAAAGTCCTGTAATATCTTTTGATGCTACTGTATCATAAGTTGCCATGCTGTAATTCTGTCTTTGGATAATGCATGTGATCTGAAGCATCTGAACTATTTCTTGTGATCTCACAACTGCTGAACCAATGGAAAAGTGAGGTCAATGAATGGATAATTTATGGTTGCTAGATTACAATGGCGTGTCTTTAAAAGTTTGTTTTGTTCGGCCAGTAATGAGTTATTTAGCCTAAAACTTGTTTTCCAGTAAGGCTGGTATTGGTGAAATGTTCGAGGGTCATCAGGGTCCAGTAACTGGTATCAACTGCCACATGGCCGTGGGACAGATTGATTTCTCCCATCTGTTTGTCACCTCTTCGTTTGATTGGACAGTCAAATTGTGGACCACAAAGGTAAGAAATGCTCACGTATACCTAACACTTTGAGACTAGGATTTATAACAATCTTGCATGAAACTTTTCTAAGCCATGACTTTTTTCTAGGATAATGTGCATCATAACTATAGACTCTTCCTACTTTTCAACTAATTTGAAAATCCAGAGCTTTATGCAAACTCTACATTGTGAGGTGTCCAAACAATTCGGGATTTTGGTTTTTCTTGTTTACATGATGCTAATATTTTCCAGCTGTCCTATTCTGTGAAACATAGGCTTTTGGAACTCATTTTGTTTTGCTAGGATGTTTTTGATCACTCTAGACTGCAAAGATTTAACATTAATAACACTCTGTGCTTCCTCCTCCTCCCCTTCCCCCCCACCCTGCACTTTTTAAATGACGAGTTTAATTTGAGTGATCCTGTTATAGTCTCGTCAAACTTGAGGTATAAACCTCCTCATAACTAAATCATAATGGAACAAAAACTCGCATCTGTGGGGTTTGTGTCACTGTGAAACCAGTCTCGATGCAGTGGAAATATGGGCTTCATTTTGTAACTCTTCTAACTGTTGCAACTTTTCTTGGTCTCTCCCTGTGGTTGAAGAAAAGCTCCTTCAAGTGAGTGTAATCTATGTCATCCTGCCAAGTCTTGGGGTGGGTGGGTGGGTGGGAGAGATGAGGAAAGAAAAGTTGCTGGCATCTTGGTGGGGGGTGTGGAGGAAGATGCATGGAGTTGGCAAGAGGACCCCCATGAAGGCGACAGAAGGAAATCCCCAGAACAGAAGTAAGTACTCTCCCACAAAAGTTTTTGATGAAAACCACTACAGCAGTTTGAAATTGTGAAAGCATCTGTTGAAAATGCAAGAGGTACAAGTCTGCAATGGGTTTTATTTTTTAAGAGGGGAAATTTCATGGAAATTGGGTTGTGTAGCGCCCATTTTTCAGGTGCTATACGGCTTCCTAAGTCCCCAAAATGGCGAGCAGGAAGCGCGCACGCGCACCTCCGAACATTAGTGCACCACCCGCTGTATTGGGTAATGACAAACGAGGTGTCCTTTACCCACAACTGAAACAGGCATTAGGCCCTTTGTATAAGCAAATTAGAGACCTAACGCCTGCTTGAGGTCCCCGCTGCAACACTGGTTTGCCCTGAGGCAGCCATCGCTGTCTGCAAGCGGGGAAATCAAGCCTGCAGAAAAAATGTAAGTAACTTCTTTGTAAACCACCCGCCCGATCGCTGCCGCTCCCTGCAATCTCTCACCCTGGCCCACCAGGCTCCCTGACCTCCCTCTTCACCAGTCCCCCCGCCCCCCCAGCACAACCCCCCCGCCGGCCCAAACCTCCAAGCCCCCAAATCTCCCTCCTGATTGTCTTGCCCCCATCGGCCAACGATCGCTCAGCCCAAACTTCCATCACTTACCTGCGTGGCCTCCCCCTGCAGCGCTGTTGATTTGTGGGGGCTCCTCGGACTGTACCATTCATGCGCAGGGTAATTACTCTGCGCGGGGTATCGCCCAAAGATGGGCTATCCCGAATCTCTAGGCCAACGTCTCCACTCAAACTAGAGAAACTCATAAGCCCTTTAAGAAATGCAACATTTTCACTATTTACAGAGGATAGCCTTTAAGCACCCTTGCCTGCCTGACCCCTCGACCCCTCCAAACAAAACACGTGATTGTGGCACATGTACAACTACTATCAATACCTACAACTGTGCTAGCATACTTAATGTATTTTTTACACTCCTGTAAGTACTCTGTAAGCAAACTGTATCGCAATTTTGAAGAAAGTAAAAATCAGAAAGGCAGTTTAAACAAATTTGATATTTATGGCATTGCAAATGTTTTAAAAGTTGCCCCCCCCCCCCCCCCCCCCCCAACCGCAATCTGGAGTGATGCTGCCTTTGAACTTCAGTACTTGTCTGTGCTCAGTAGTAGTTGCCAGTGTGGCAATGTGTCATCACCACACTGTTGTCAGTACCTGGGTGCCTACTTGGCTGGATTCTAAGCTATAAGGTCTACAGTAATGTAAGTAGAGCTTACATGATGAAGGGTATGTTTTGTTCAGCGAACATATTGAGACTTTTTTTTCAGGGACTAGTATTTTGGTTTGTATTTTGTCCAAACTATGACTCGGATTAAAGTACATCAGAGCCCACAGAAGAATTCATAATGGTAAATTGTTTCCTTCTCTGGTTTTTTTTCCTAAAGCCAAACAAGTATGGCACTCTCCACAATCGTGCATTTGTGATGTTTTGTATTAAATAGCAAGTTGTGTATAGTATAAGAAAATGGAATTGCTAATATTTTTAACAAAAACAGGTAACTTTTAAAGTATTTGTAATGCCACGACAATTTTATGGAAAATATTCTTGTTTTGAGCAAGATCTGTTCTGATGCTGGGTGTTCTCACGAATGGGTTACACATAGTACTAGCTCTAGTGATAGTTACTGGATTCCCATGCTAAATGTACAGTTTTTGAATCCCATCGTCAATTGACATTCAAGTTCAAGTCTTTACGGGAATATTTTGACAGATCTGGGGCATACTCGTCAGCGGAGTAGTAGCAGAATTTGCTTTCTTAGGAATGAAAAAGTGTCAGGAGAACCTGACCCGCTGTGTTTTATGATGGCCAGTATGGAGCAGCATTGGCAACATATCCATAGTGTGTCTGACACCTGGAGCATCATAGCTGAAGGAGGACAGCGTGGAGGCAGAACTGGTTTATGGGGGAGGAAATTTGCAAGGGAGGGATTTTTTAACCACCGTTGTGCGGGGGGAAGTTAAACCTTTAAAGAAACAGAATACTGGCGTTGTTTTCAGACTACGGTGAATTTTGTGATGTAAAAAAAATTGTCAAGTCCCAAATTAAAATTTCACTTTCAGTCTTGACTTTTTTCCCAGACATTGAGCTGCTAGAACTGCCGAGAAAATATAGTGAGGCATTAGCAAAAGTATAGCTTATATAGGAATTCCTTACCCATCCCTTTTCTCACTGGTTGACTAACTGACGCCCTAGTTGTTCAGGTATCTGTCACAACACATTCTTTCCTTTTCTTTGCCAGATGCTTTGATTTTCTCGCATCAGAAAACCAGACTGATCATCATCCCTTTGTTGTTTGACTCATTTATCAAACTCAATTATAAAGAATGCATTGCCTTAAAGAACAGACCTCAAAAATAATCAGTTCAGTCTTATCTTCAGACTGAATTTATTGCAAACATACTTTTTAAACGTTTGGACATTTTGAGTGCACTGTGTGTACCAAATTATAAAGTGTTTCTCCTGTACTGTAACTACTATTGATAAAGGCACTGTGTTGCTACTGACCAGTTGGATATTTGCAAATTCTATGGAAGAGCCTGGTCATTTCAGTAGCAGTTGGGATAAACAATAAGAACATGTCTGAATTTAGATGGGATGGGAGGTGGAGCTTCATCTTTGTTAAAGGTCACAAAGGAATACACATACAAGTAAATTCAATGTGAATTTAAAATAGGATTATTTTACCTTGGGACAATTTTACTTTTAAGAAGTACCTTTGACAGTCCTAATTTGATGCTGTAAATCTTAATGATGTTTTCCAATGTGTCTCAAAGCAAACCTCATTGTCGTGAGATTGTGCTTGCAACCAATAAATGAGGTCGTATTTAAAACATTTTTACCTAGCAATGTTGGTAATGCATTAGTAGTTAACATGCGTCTCACTCCTTAATAAAAATAATAGCAATATGCCTACAAAAATCTTTTGCGTGTCTTGTACTTGCACTTAACATGATGCAGTGACATCAACACTTAATAAGAATGTCACCCAAACAGGCAGTTTTTCATTAATTTCTTTTAATAAGGAAACGGTAGGATTTTGAAGCATTAATTTTACGTTCTGGCCTGTCTGACTGCCTGCATGTACAATTCCAAATGTAACATTGCTCTTTTTTGAATGGTGGCTCATGAGATTTGTAATCTGTCAATCAAAATGAAGATAAAATTAAAATGCTGCTGTATAATGCTATTTATTCAAGAACCTTTGACATTTCTATCCCCAGTCGACGTGGCAGAGGCCAATGTGAGAAGCTATTAAAATGTAGTATTTCTCACTTGTGTGTTGCCTTGCAATGCAACTTATTGGCCCAGATATTCCGATCGCAGGCTTCCCGCGGGCGGAGGACTGCGATCTGGAAAAATCTGCGCCCTTACCTGAGGGCTCCCGGGACGTGCACAGTTCCGATGCTGGGCCTCTCCAAACTGCCAGTGCGCAGGGCCCACGTATCCCAGAGGCGCAGGTAGTTCGCAGCGTCCCTGTGATCACGTGGGCCATGGGGAGCCAATCACAGAAGGGAATCTCCCTTCATACACTTGACAGGAAGACCTGTCAAATATATGAATGGAGATCACCCCAAAAACATAGTAAAACTTTAAATAAATTTTAAAAAAATCACAGTTTTAAAATGACTTGAAATTAAAATAAATTAACTATTTTAAACAAAAATGTAAATTTTTGAAAAAAATAAAGATTTTTACGGGGCTAAAAATAAACTTACCTTTTTTAAAGTATTTTTAAATGATAAATCATTTTTTTTACGTTTTTCAACTCTTATCCTGGTAAAAGCAGGCCTTATACCTGCTTTTACCGGGCGCAAGAATTGTAAGGGTTTTCTGCGGGCGGAGGGTCTCCAAAAAGCGGAACTATCTGCCCGCAGGGGCCCTTCTCCAGGGCAGCCGGAGGATCTGTCAAGAGCTTTCTTGACAGATCGGAAATGCGGGTTTTCAGCGCATGCGCTGTGCATGCCTGAAACCGCCATTTCCGATGTCCCTGCGGGTGAGTACACAGCACGTACCCACCCGTAGGGATCGGAATATCCGGCCCATTATTTTGCACCTGACAAATCAAATACCATCGCACCGTGACTTGATATGATCAGTTGGGTGTTTTACATGACCAGGATAAGTGCTCAGAGACTAATGTATGGCGTTTGAGCCATTTACTGTTTAATCCTTCAAAAACTTAAAACTGTGCCTCTGACTTTAGAGTGTTAGTGTGTGTTGTGTTGTGATTTTTTTTATATGAGGATGGGGTGGCAGAGGCTGTTGGGAAGCCAGAAAGGGTTAATATAATCTGAGGCACCGCGCAGCAATTAAAGAAAGACCGTGACAATCTACATAACTAAAGGGAAGGGAAAAATGTGCAGTTTATACTATCACTAGAATGAAGAAGAAAAATAGCATACTTAACTCCCAAAAAGGCATTCACAGGTTGGGGGGTGTGGGGGAGATGCGGGGAGGGGGAAGGAGAGGAGAAGCACTTTTCATTCAAATGTCTTGCAAGAAGATGACAGCTAATAGCAGTAGCCAGTATGTTGATCTGTGAAGTTGAACGTTTTGCCTTTGATGTTGTCCAGTTTGTCCTTGCAGCTATCCACATTGTAGATGAAATGTCTGGAGTGGAGATAAGCAGAGGAGGTCATGTGGCCCCCAGGGAAACAGTTCACATCAATTACAACAGTTACTGCTGCACAGGCTTTTTTCACTAGATGGCACTCTGTATCTATAATGGCAGGCTATTGTCTGAAAGCCTGCAGTTAGTTCTCCTGCCTGGTTCACTTAAAGCATCCCATAATCCTTGGCAGGTTTACCACAGTTTGATTCATTTGGACATGTAACCTCCTACTTGTCGTGAATGAATTGTGAGCTAAAGGCCTATACGTCTACCTGTCGGGAATGGTCATACAGTCCTTATGGTATTTTTTTATCTTACTGGACAGCTGTTGTATTGAAGTTACTGCACACCTTTGCAGACTTTCATCTCATTGGTTTATGACACTTTGAAAATGTGCAAAGTTTTTAATTAGACTTGCCAGACAGCCTCGGGCAGCACTAGCGCCACAAAGTCTTCTTGCTCTCTCCGCCTTACAGCACAACAAGCCTCTCTACTCCTTTGAAGACAATGCAGACTATGTCTACGACGTCATGTGGTCACCAGTGCATCCTGCACTATTTGCCTGTGTGGATGGGATGGGGCGATTAGACCTCTGGAACCTCAATAATGACACCGAGGTGAGGAAGAAGTTAACCCTTTCTGTTTAACCGCTTGTTTTTTTAATACATTTGAAAGTATTAGAACTATTCCTGTCAGTGATGCTAATGAAGGGTCTTCTGTACAACATTCTTTGCATGTTGATTTTCAGCTTCAGAATTTCACTGAATTATGGAAAATGAAAACTCACGAACAATTTAACCCTAATCTTGTCTGAACAAAATCAGAAAAATAACTTTTTTAATTAGAGCTTGTAGCTTGGATTCCTGTTGCATATTTAAATTTATATGTTGCATTATAATCTTTCAGCATTTTACAAATTCAAAATTAGGTTTGTTAACTTGTGAGATGCAAAAAAAACTATTTTGCATATTTGCACAACCATGCCTGAATTAATTCTTCTTGTAATGTGTTTTTTTGGGTCACAATAAAACAATTAGTTTGTTATTAAACCCAATATTTTTCACTTCTTTATTTTATGTATAGTTTACACATAATTTTGATATTTTTTAATGTCACATCAACTATAAATAAAAATGTGGGCAAGTCATTTCAAGCTGGACTTCAACGGACTGGAGACACAAATCTTTTGAAGTATCCACAGCAGGAAGCGGTGCAGCCTTTTTAATTATGATCCACACAGCTGCAGGATATGAGTGGGAAAGGCTTTTTCTACAGCAGCTATGTTCTAGGAGGAGGTTGTAGTGCTGTCAGGTATATTTTGTGAAAAGCACCAATCTACCAAATTTAGATAAAAATTAGCATGCAGAAGTTCAGTTTGGTCATCTCTTGCTTTGGTAAAATCTTCCCCAATGATACTTGTCTGTTTAAATATTTAACCTGTTCAGTTCCAGAGTAGTACCACAGAACTCATAATTCCTTTCACCCCCCACTCCATAGATTTGAAATTCAAATGGCTGAAAAACTACAGTGGTTTTGATTTAGGTTATCTCAGTCAGACTGAGCTATAATTTTAATCAAATTTATCCTTTTCACAAAATGAATAATAATTTGAATGTTATAAAGATATTACTAATGCTTTAAAATCCTGCCACTCGCTATGTTTTGGAGTACATACAGTAATGTTAAAAATAGGTCCCAGAAGAGCTGACGTGCATCTAATATCCTCTTGATATTATAGAACTGCTTCTAAAGAAGCCAGAGCTTCTGGTGTTGTGGAGCGTGCACTATTTACATTGCAAGCCTGAATCCACAGCAACTTCCAAATAACTGAGTGTGTACAAGATTGCGTGTGCACCGTTGTTTAAAAGTTGATTTTTACGGCTTTCAATTCTAGCTCTCATACCTTCCCTGAAGATGGGGGTACAGGCCAGTATTGGGAAAACAATACTGCTGATCTTCATGCCAGCAGCAACATTTATAATTGCTGTTACAGCTACTGCTCCCCATGAAGAAACCTGATGACAAACACCTTGAAGTGGTTCTCTGCTCCCTCTAAGGATGATGGTGCTAGCTCATTTACATTATAGAGCTGCCCCAAAATTGACACTGAACCTGCATCAAATATTAATTTTAACATGTTTTGTTATCTGGATTGGTAATTTCTGCTCTTGCAGTTAAATAGTTTATATTCAGTGTTGTTTTTAAACTAACCAAACCTATGATGATTAATTTGATAAATAAGGATTGCCTTATTGAATAAGTTTTTTTTTCTTCAGTAGATTTGCATCCAGGAATAGGTTAGATGTTGATTCATGGTGTCCACCCAAGTCATGTCTATCCAATTTAATATACACCTACTTCAGTTTCCAATGAAATGAATAATTTCTGTAGCAGTTGTTGACCTTCATGGCCACTTCAGGATAACACAGTGGGCTGAAAACAATAACGGCATGTGAACGACGCACGCCATCATTAATGTGCAAATCGGCCAGCAAGTTCAGGGGATTAAGAGATATGGCGTGAGTTGTGAATCTCCAGAACTTGCTGGTCGATTTCTGCCGTTTGCTTTGTAGAAACAGCATCTCGCCTGTAGCCTCTCCTTATAAGAACTTGGTGGATTTGTACATTAATTGCCCATTAAACTCGCCACAGAAAGTTAAGTCTAGTAATTAATAGCGTAAGTATCCTTTTAACGATATGATAATTGTTAATGACTGCGAATCAACCTCTCTGGCCCGGAACGTTAACAGTTTAAACAGTGGCGTCTCATTCCTTCAGGTAGTGAATTGATGGAGATTTTAAAAATGGCAAATTTAATTTTTTTTTCTCTTTTTTTCTTTGTCTTTTTTTCTATCTTTCTTAATTCTATTTCTTTTTCTGTACCTGATTTGATTCTAATTCACACAATCTATTGCACCCTCCTTCTCAGACTTTCCTCTGTTTATTTCTCAATCCTTAAATCTCATTGGTTAAGGGGATACACTGTTGGTCCCATCGTTCACTCTGGTCTCAAATGGCCTCTTGCCCTCGCCACACAGTTATCAGCTCGCACTTCCAGTAAGTTAGGGCACAATAATCTTTTGAGCTGAAGGGTGCAGGAAAATGTCTGTATAATGGCTTACGCCGTGAGATGCCCCGCTCAAGCAAGTTCCGGCCCATTATCTTGGCTACTAGTCCAAATACATGTCTGTTACCATTTGGAAATTTTCACTCTGACGGGAAGGGTCCACTTTAGTCTTTCCCTGGTAGGAATAAGCTAATATGTTGCTTTTTTTTCATTACCATCATATTAAAGAAAACATATGTTTGCATCCCGCTAATATGAATATCAGAATAACCATTGTTTATCTCCCAAAGAAATCTGACAACTTTATGGTGAAAGGATCATACAGTGTCACATCTCAACCACGTGGAGATCATTATTGCCTTTAGAAGTATAGCCAGGGAGCAAAAAACTGCACGAGTTCTCTGTGAAAGTTAAGAAAGTAGCACATTGATGTGTATAAAAGAAAGTATAATTTCTATCCCATTTCTGATTTTTCGAGGTGACTGTGGCCTATCTGAGTCAAATATTTATTGATGCTGTGGATTTTCCGAAACATCAGATTTTTGTTATTTTATAGGGTACGCTACCCTCCCCTCTTCCTCCCCTGTTCTCATTTTGCCAGAACATGCACCTGTGCCGAGATGGTGAGTAGGGAGACTCTCCCAGGCCTTTGCCTAAGTTGCTCTTGAGCCAGCTACCAAGAGCTATACAATAGTGGCATGATGTCCAGTCTACTTTCTCTGCAGTTTTCCCTTTCCCATCTGCATCTGTTTTATGTGGGAGATCAAACCCACAACTCACCACATAATGGCTCAGGTGTTGGTGCTCCAGTGTCCTGCCATTCAAACCTATGTTTTTGTAACAATATTTAACCTACATCTGATCCTGTGAATCCAATGGTTGTCCGATCGGCTGATGGTTATTGTTAAATCAATTTTAAAAGTAATCTCCATAGTGTACAATATACAAGGAGCACAGTTAATTGAAATTCCAACTTGCCTCCAGGGGGTTTTCAGTTGTGATATTTAGTCTTTACTGATTTCAACAAGGGCAGTGATGGAGGAAGTGCAGTTGGCAAAAGTCTGCTCAGGTGAGGGAAGGGGAAATCAGCCGGGATTCATGCTCTGATCACTATCTAGTAATCCCTGCTGGAAAATGCACCTGTGTGGACTTCAGATGACGACTGAATTGTCACAACGCATCCAGGCTCGCAGCTGAAGAACAGCTACTTAGGTGAGGTATAAGAGGGCTGCTGGTACACATGGAACCTTCCGCCAACATGAATCACCGTCTTCAGGAGAGATAGGGAGGAAAGAAACTCCAATGCACTGCACAACAGTTATTAGACTCTGATTCATGCCTCCAGCTCCCTACATTGAGTTATTGATCTCGGACATGGCTTCATAGAGGAGGTGCTCCGTGGAAGCCTGGTGCTCCTCCAAAAAGTGGGGTGGGTGGCGGGGAAAACATTGCCGAAGAGTCATTCTGTTCTGCTCTGGGCAACTTCTAGAAGCTGGTCCTAGAACTGATGACCTGCTCATCTCAGCTGGGAAATATAAAATGATACAGCACAGGAAGAGGCCGTTCAGCCCATCGTGCCTATGCTGGCTCTTTGGTAGAGCTGTCCAATTAGTCCCACTCCCCTGCTCATTGCCCATAGCCCTGTCTTTCCCTTCAAGCATTTATCCAATTCTCTTTTGAATGTTACTATTGAATCTGCTTCCACTACCTTTTCAGGCAGTGCATTCCAGATCACAACACCTAGCTGTGTTTTAAAAAAAAAAAAAAAAAAATTCTCATGGCGCCTTTGGTTCTTTTGCCAATCACCTTAAATCTGTGTCCTCTGGTTACCGACCCTTCTGCTACTGGAAACTGTTTCTTATTTACTCTGGCAAAATCATTAACTGTTTTGAACACCTCTATCACATCTCCTCTTAATCTTCTCTGCTCTAAGGAGAACAATCCCAGCTTCTCCAGTCTCTCCACATAACTGAAGTCCCGCATCGCTGATACCATTCAAGTAAATCGCTTCTGCACCCTCTCCAAGGCCTTGACATCCTTCCTAAAGTGTTGCACCCAGAATTGGCCGCAATACTCCAGCTGAGACCTAAAGTGTTTTATAAAGCTTTAGCATAACTTGCTTGCTTTTGTACCCTATTCCTCTATCAATAAAAATGAGAAGTCGCACAACACCAGGTTATAGTCCAACAGATTTATTTAAAATTACAAGCTTTCGGAGCTGTCGCCCCTTCGTCAGGTAAAGGTACAATGAGTGAATCTACAATATTACACAGTATATAAACACAGAAACTGCAGAGATACAATCTTTCAGGGAGGCCTTACATCAAAGACACACCAGAGCACAGCTGTATCTCTGCAGTTTCTGTGTTTATATACTGTGTAATATTGTAGATTCACTCATTGTACCTTTACCTGACGAAGGGGCGACAGCTCTGAAAGCTTGTAATTTTAAATAAATCTGTTGAACTATAACCTGGTGTTGTGCGACTTCTCATTTTTGTCCACCCCAGTCCAACACCGGCATCTCCACATCTATCAATAAAGCCAAGGATCCCGTATGCGCTTTTTAACAGCCTTCTCAACTTGTTATTTGTTTACTTGGGCTGTAATACAAATTAACTTTTAATATTGCCTCATTTTAGGTACCAACAGCTAGTGCAGCTGTTGAGGGAACGTCTGCACTGAATCGGGTCAGATGGGCACCAACTGGGAGGGAGGTGGCCGTAGGAGATTCAGAAGGACACATATGGGTTTATGATGTCGGCGAGGTAATTAACAAATTTGTTATTTGTTTTAAAGTTATTTTTGTAATCTGTTTAGTAAGTCGGATATTCATTGGTCATTCATGCATATCTTTATGTATTTGAAATTTTATATCCTCTAAAATCCGAGGGAAATGTAGTTTACATTTCTGTGCTACTCTTGCGTTCTACTTGAAAGATGTGAAAGTTGAATATGGTTTGCATATCTCCTTACATAATTAACATTGCTTTAATAGTTATAGTTAGCATTGTGTTCATTATAAGAACATAAGAAATAAGAGCAGGAGTAGGCCATACGGCCCCTCGAGCCTGCTCTGCCATTCAATAAGATCATGGCTGATCATCAACCTCAACTCCACTTTCCTGCCCGATCTCCATATCCCTTGATTCCCCTAGAGTCCAAAAATCTATCGATCTCAGCCTTGAATATACTCAAAGACTCAGCATTCACAGCCCTCTGGGGCAGAGAATTAAAGATTCACAACGCTCTGAGTGAAGAAATTCCTCCTCATCTCAGTCTTAAATGGCCGACCTCTTATCCGGAGACTCTGCCCCCTAGTTCTAGACACTCCAGCCAGGGGAAACAACCTCTCAGCATCTACAATGTCAATCCCCTTCAGAATCTTGTATGTTTCAATGAGATCACCTCTCATTCTTCTAAACTCCAGAGAGTATCGGCCCATTCTACACAATCTCTTATCATAGGACAACCCTCTCATCCCAGGAATCAATCTAGTGAACCTTCATTGCACCGTCTCCAAGTAACATATAGAGTGGATAAAGGGGAACCAGTGGACGTAGTGTATTTAGACTTCCAAAAGGCATTTGACAAGGTGCCACACAAAAGATTATTGCTTAAGGTAAAAAATCACGGGATTGGGGGTAATATTCTGGCATGGATAGAGGATTGGCTATCTAACAGAAAGCAAAGAGTTGGGATAAATGGTTCATTCTCAGACTGGCAATCAGTAACTAGTGGTGTTCCACAGGGGTCAGTGCTGGGTCCCCAACTCTTCACAATCTATATTAACGATTTGGAGGAAGGGACCAAGTGTAACATATCAAAATTTGCAGATGATACAAAGATGGGAGGGAAAGTAGTGAGTGAGGAGGACATAAAAAACCTGCAAGGGGACATAGACAGGCTAAGTAAGTGGGCAGAGATTTGGCAGATGGAATACAACACTGGAAAGTGTGAGGTGATGCACTTTGGCAGGAAAAATCCTAGAGCAATTTATTATCTTAATGGCAAGAAACTGGAGAGTACTGAAGTGCAAAGGGATCTGGGGGTCCTGGTGCACGAAACTCAAAAGGTTAGTATGCAGGTGCAGCAAGTGATTAAGAAGGCAAATGGAATGTTGGCTTTCATTGCTAGGGGGATAGAATATAAAAATAGGGAGGTATTGCTTCAGTTGTACAAGGTATTGGTGAGACCGCACCTGGAATACTGCATACAGTTTTGGTGTCCTTACTTAAGGAAAGACATCCTTGCTCTCGAGGCAGTGCAAAAAAGGTTCACTCGGTTAATCCCGGGGATGAGGGGGTGGTCATATGAGGAGAGGTTGGGTAGATTGGGACTCTACTCATTGGAGTTCAGAAGAATGAGAGGCGATCTTATTGAAACACATAAGATTGTGAAGGGGTTGGATCGGGTGGATGCGGGGAGGATGTTCCCGATGACGGGTGAGACGAGAACTAGGGGACATAGTCTTAGAATAAGGGGCTGCTCTTTCAAAACTGAGATGAGGAGGAACTACTTCACTCAGAGGGTGGTAGGTCCATGGAATATGCTGCCACAAAAAGCTGTAGAAGCTACAACATTAATTAAATTTAAAACAGAAATAGACAGTTTCCTAGAAGTAAAGGGCATTAAGGGTTACGGGGAGCGGGCAGGAATTTGGACATGAGTCTAGGTTCGGATCGGTCATGGCCCTGTGGGTAGTGGAGCGGGCCCAGGGACTGTGTAGCCTGATTCTGCTCCTATTTCGTGTGTGCAATTCTGTTAGATGCAGGAGATGGTTCTGTGATAGATAGTAGATTGGCGGTTAGGATCAGATCAGCCATGATCTTATTGAATGGCGGAGCAGGCTCGAGGGGCCGATTGGCCTACTCCTGCTCCTATTTCTTATGTTCTTATGTTCTTAAGGCAAGTATATCCTTCCTTAGATAAGGAGACCAAAACTGTGCACAGTACTCCAGGTGTGGTCTCACCAAGGCCCTGTACAATTGTAGCAAGACTTACTTACTCTTATACTCCAACCCCCTTGCAATAAAGGCCAACATGCCATTTGCCTTCCTTATTGCTTGCTGTACCTGCATGCTAGCTTTGTGTTTCTTGCATAAGGACACCCAAATCTCTCTGAACAACAACATTTAAAAGTTTCTCACCATTTAAAAAATTATTCTGTTTTTCTATTCTTCCTACCAAAGTGAATAACCTCACATTTCCCTACATTATACTTCATCTGCCACCCTACTGCCCATTCACTTAGTCTATCTATATCCCTTTGCAGACTCTGTATTCTCCTCACAGCTTACTGTCCCACCTAGCTTTGTATCGTCATCAAACTTGGATACGTTACACTCGGTCCCTTCATTTAGGTCATTAATATAGATTGTAAATAGTTGAGACTCCAGCACTGATCCTTGCGGCACCCCACTAGTTACAGCCTGCTAACCTGAAAAAGACCCGTTTATCCCTACTCTCTATTTTCTGTCCATTAACCAATCCTCTATCGATGCTACTATATTACCCCCAACCCCATGAGCCCTTATCTTGTGTAATAACCTTTTATGTGGCACCTTATCAAATGCCTTTTGGAAATCCAAATATACTATATCCATTGGTTCCCCTTTATCTACCCTGCTAGTTACATCCTCAAAAAACTCTAATAAATTTGTCAAACACGATTTACCTTTCATAAAACCATGCTGACTCTGCCTAATCATGTTATGATTTTCTAAGTGCCCTGATACCACTTCCTTAACAATGGATTCCAGCATTTCCTTACTACTGATGTCACGCTAACTGGCCTGTAGTTCCCTGTTTTCTCTCTCCCTCCTTTCTTGAATAGCGGTGTTACATTTGCGACCTTCCAATCTGCTGGAACCATTCTAGAATCTAGGGAATTTTGGAAGATCAAAACCAATGCATCCATTATTTCTGCAGCCACCTCTTAGAACCCGAGGATGTAGGCCATTAGGTCCAGGGGATTTGTCGGCTGTTAGTCCCATTAGTTTCTCTAGTACTTTTTCTCTACTTATACTAATTACGTTAAGTTCCTCACCCTCATTAGACCCTTGGTTCCCCACCATTTTTGGTATGCTTTTTGTGTCTTCTACTGTGAAGACAGATACAAAATATTTGTTTAACGTTTCTGCCATTTCCTTATCCCCCATAATAGTTTCTCCTGTCTCAGCCTCTAAGGGACCAACGTTTACTTTTGCTACTCTCTTGCTTTTTATATACTTGTAGAAGCTCTTACAATCTGTTTTTTTATTTCTTGCTAGTTTTCTCGTTCTATTTTTTCCCCTTTTTATCAATTTTTTGGTCATCCTTTGCTGGTTTCTGAAACTCTCCCAATCCTCAAGCTTACTACTATTCTTCGCAACATTATAAGCTGCTTCTTTCAATCTAATGCTATCCTTAACTTCTTTAGTTAGCCATGGATGGATCACTTTTCCCATGGAGTTTTTGTTTCTCAATGGAATGTATTTTTGTTGAGAATTATGAACTATTTCTTTAAATGCTAGCCACTGCTTATCTACCGCCATACCTTTTAATCTATTTTTCCAATCTACCTTAGCCAACTCACCCCTCATACCTATGTAATTGGCTTTATTTAATTTTAAGAGTCTAGTTTCGGACTTAGGCAAGTCACTCTCAAACTTAATGTGAAATTCTATCATATTATGATCACTCTGCCCCAGAGGATCCTTTACTATGAAATTGCTAATTAACCCTGTATCATTACACAATACAAGATCTAAAATAGCCTGTTTCCTGGTTGGTTCCATGACGTATTGTTCCAGGAAACTGTCCCGAATGCATTCCATGAACTCGTCCTCCAGACTACCTTTCCCAATTTGATTTGTCCAGTCTATATGAAGATTAAAGTCCCCCAAAAATTCTTGCATTACCTTTGTTACAAGCTCCTACTTTTTCTTGATTAATATTCTGTCTAATGGTATAGCTACTGTTAGGGGGCCTATATACTACTCCCACCAGTGTTTTCTGCCCCTTGTTATTCCTTATCTCCACTCATACTGATTCTACTTTCTGAGCCGAGATCCTTTCTCGCTACTGTCCTTATGTCATCCTTTATCATCAGTGCTACCCCTCCCCCTCCTTTTCCATTCTGCCTGTCTTTTCGAAACATCAAGTACCCTGGAACATTTAGTTCCCAACCTTGGTCACCTTGCAACCACGTCTCTGTAATGGCTATTAGATCAAACCCATTTATCTCTATTTGTGCCACAAGTTTGTCTATTTTGTTACGAATGCTTCGTGCATTCAGATAAAGAGCCTTTAATTTAATTTTTTTACCATTATTCCCTGCTTTTACCTTATTCTCTGCTGCACTGCTACCGTTAAACTTACTGTCCCTTCCTGTCACACTCTGCTTATTTTTACCCAAATCGCTACACTGCTCTATTCTCTTTCTTGTTAGATTTCTAAACTTCCCCACATGACCCCTCCCCCCCCCCTTTTTAGGTTAAAGCCCTATCTACAGCCCTAGTTATTCGATTCGCCAGGACGCTGGTCCTAGCCCAGTTTAAGTAGAGCCCGTCCTAATGGAACAGCTCCCTCTTTCCCCAGTACTGGTGCCAGTGTCCCATGAATCGAAACCCCTTCTTCCCACACCACTCTTTGAGCCACGCATTTAACTCTCTGATCTGCTTGACCCTATGCCAATTTGCGCATGGCTCAGTAAGTAATCCAGAGATTGTTACCCTTGAGGTTCTGCTTATTAATTTAGACCCTAGTTCCTCAAATTCCCTCAGCAGAACCTCATTCTTAGTTCTACCTATGTCGTTGGTTCCTACATGGACCACGACAACTGGCGGATATTTTCTGGTATATACACTGACATTTTCTGGTAATCAGCTGCAGATTACCACTTGATACAGTTGCAATGATTACCTCATAAATGATCCTCAGTGCAGATGTTCATCACTCCTCAATTGCATGGACTGTTTTAGTCACCATTGTCCAGCATGGTCCCACCCAATCAACCAGCAGCAAAAAACATAGAAAAATAGGAGCAGGAGTAGGCCATTCGGCCCTTCGAGCCTGCTCCGCCATTCAATGTGATCATGGCTGATCCTCTTTCTCAGTACCATATTCCCGCTCTCTCCCCATACCCCTTGATGCCTTTTGTGTCTAGAAATCTATCTATCTCCTTCTTAAATATATTCAGTGACTTGGCCTCCACAGCCTTCAGGGGTAGAGAATTTCCACAGGTTCACCACCCTCTGAGTGAAGAAATTTCTCCTCATCTCAGTCCTAAATGTCCTACCCCGTATCCTGAGACTGTGACCCCTCGTTCTAGACCCCCAGCCAGGGGAAACATCCTCCCTGCATCCAGTCTGTCTAGCCCTGTCAGAATTTTATACGTTTCAATGAGATCCCCTCTCATTCTTCTAAACTCTAGTGAATACAGGCCTAGTCGACCCAATCTCTCCTCATATGACAGTCCCGCTATCCCAGGAATCAGTCTGGTGAACTTCGCTGCACTCCCTCTATGGCAAGTATATCCTTTCTTAGGTAAGGAGACCACAACTGCACACAGGTACTCCAGGTGTGGGCTCACCAAGGCCCTGTACAACTGTAGTAAGATATCCTTGCTCCTGTACTCAAATCCTCTTGCAATGAAGGCCAACATACCATTTGCCTTCCTAACTGCTTGCTGTACCTGCATGTTTGCTTTCAGTGACTGGTGTACAAGGACACCCAGGTCCCTCTGTACATCAACATTTCCCAATCAAAAGAAACAAACACAATAAAATGATCCCTCCCCACTCCATTTAAAATTTGTCTGTAATGCAATTATTGTCTGATCTATTTTGTAATTGGTAAACTTTAATATGTTGCATAAATAAGAACATAAGAAAAGTCATCAGAGCTCATCCACCTGGTACCCTAGCTCTCCTGTCATGGCATCGAATTGTATTTTAAATAACCCAATGTGTTTTATTACCTTGTTACCTCTACATAAGTGGAGCAACAACATGAGAGGTGCAGATGAAATGAAGAGCATTTATTTTTGGAATCCATTGCCTTTAATTTCTTCCATTTTTATATATTTTAATAGCCATTTTCCAGATATATTGCACCACAGGTTGCATTTTAATTGATCTCAAATTTAACTTTAGGAAAACACAACCTGATAAGAGGTTAATTCTCTTTTTTTAATTTTAATTATGAAAGTTTAATATTCTAGTTCTCAAACTCAGCGGTGAGATAAATTGTGCTTCATTTTTCTCATTGGAAAGTCTGAAATAGTACAATGGATAAATTAAATTTCATGAATAATAAATCATTGAAATGTATATGTTAAAATATAATTGTTTTCATATTAATCAATTTATTTTTTAAAAGGTTAATTAATGGTATTTTCCTTTTAGCACTGAGGTATTTTGCCTGCAATATGAGTTTCCAAATATTCTGGTAATATTCATCTGTAAGTTTTACTGTTCTAAAGTCCATCGACAATCATCTGTTTAAAGAAGAATCTTCACTAAATACATGTTTAGCCGTAAGGCAAAGGAAGCCTCATCGGTGACTATTCGAACATTTAGTGAAAAGGCTTTTGAGTTTTGAAATGTTATGATAGTATGTCACAAATGATTCATTCAGAAACATTTTAATTACAGTATTTCCATTGAAACTACATGCAAAAAGTTTTGAAGTTGGTCGCTTTCACTGAATGCATAGTTCTTCAGTTAACTGCTGTAGATCTGTACCGCCCCTTAACTCACCCACACAGGAGTTCAAGATTGCATTTTTTCCCCACAAGCTAGAATATCTAGAACAATGTAAAAGTCAAATCCTGAAATCCATTTAGAGTCATTCCGATTACTGCTGCTTTCTCAGACATTATTCACTGCCATTTCCAGCAATTTTCCCACAAAGGTATGCTGCCTCAGAATTGTTTCTTGTACGATGATTCCTTGAAGTTATTCGTAACCTGCCCTATCGCACAGATTCACAGTTCAGGCTGCAATAGTGTTCTACTTCATTTTCCTTTCAATACAAATATAGTTTTCTAGCTTTGCATCTATTTGTAGAAAAACGATTTATTGGAACTCGCTGACAGATAAAAATTTAAATATAAAGTACTGTTCTCATAATTCTAAATGTAACTAGAGCTTCCCATTTTAGTCATTCATCAATTAAGGATCCAATGTAAAATTAATAAACTTAATTATAAAAATGTAGAAAATTCATTTATGCAATTCTGCTGTAATTAAAAAGGGAAACACTTTCTAACGTTGGAATAACATTGTTACGAGATGTTACAAGTTCCCATTTTGTCCAGTACTAATATTACATCAAATCAATTTTTTTACGATTGAGGCTTAATTTCAGGATCATACATTGTATATTTTGTACTCCTGCTAAGTATTATCCCATTTTCAAATCTGCTCATCTTGACCACAGTAATACATCTGTTTGACAGACTGTTATTTTGTATGTTAAGTTGAACTTCAACAACTAATGAGGCTTTGTACTCTTCTAAACAATGATAAAAATATTGATTATTCAAAGTTTATCCTTATATATAAAGAGCACTGTAGATTATTTCTTACTGATCAGTTCACTACTGAATAATAGAAGCATGTTTACACAAAGTAAAACTCTACTTCAATTTTTTTAAATGTGGGAGGAGAGGCTAGTTGCTTTTAAAGAGAACTCCTTGTACTGATTTCAGAATTTAGAATGATTTATAGAAACCTCAGAATAAAAACCCTGTGTCTGTCATAAATCTTAAGACTTTTTTTCCAAACATTGAATTTCAATTAATGTAGTGGAAAAACATTTTTATCAAAGTAAAGAATAACTTAATATTATTATTCTACCTATCTCTTGAAGGTAAAAAATTGGTAAATTTCAATTTTGTTGTTTCCAGTGTGTTTCTTGATTTTGCCTCATACTAAATTGCTATTCTGCAATTTATTGTAATCATGACAAACTTTAAACAGATACAGGAAATAGTCATCTTTTCTTTGCAGATTAATACAAATTAAATCATTGTAAATTGGAAATATTTTTTACTATTTTAATAACCATTTCTATAAACGTGAAATATTGGAATTGGAAAAGTATGCCAGCCTTGGCCATCCATTGTCATGATATAATTTGATATGCATGAAGTTTAGCTTTTCAATGTGAATTCTTCCCCCCCCCCCCCCCCCCCCCCCCGACCCCCGAATTCAAAGTTTTTTCTTTGCAGTAATAAGATCTGGCATTACTTTCAAAGCCTGGTTTAAGACTATCTTCTGGTAATGTGCAGATTTTTAACAGGGAAATACTAGCATGAAGGAGTAATTATATAGGATTAGTGACATTGTAAAGAGCATTTTGAATAGCCAAGTTTAATTTTAATGCAGAACTTCTGCTTAACTTTAAACTTGTCATACAAAAAAAACAGAAAATAAATAAATATGAAGACACTTTGCTTTACACCTTTTCACTGCTAATGATTTTTTTCTTGATTCTGTATGTGTATACTACATTTTAATAAGACTTTGAATCTAATCTGTAATTATAAATTTTATTATTTCATACATTACTCAGTTTTTACAAGAACATATGTCTACCTAAAGTATACGTCAGTGTCATAAAGTCAAAGGAGTTGGCTGTATATAGGAAATGTTAATTGGTGATGTTGCTGTTAAGTTTCCATCACAAAATATACAGTAGCTTAAGACAAATTGTAACAAAGGGGAAGTTAACTGTACCTTTGGTGGGACTGCCAACTTGAAAGTCCTGGTTTGCCAGTTGGCTTTATTTTTATTCGTTGATGGGATGTGGGCGTCGCCAGCATTTATTGCCCATCCCTAATTGCCCTCGAGAAGGTGGTGGTGAGCCACCTTCTTGAACCGCCGTTCTTTGCAGCGGTTTGGTACAACTGAGTGGCTTGCTAGGCCATTTCAGAGGGCAGTTAAGAGTCAACCACATTGCTGTGGGTCTAGAGTCACATATAGGCCAGACCGAGTAAGGACAGCAGATTTCCTTCCCTGAAGGACATTAGTAAACCAGATGGGTTTTTCCGACAATCCAGTAGTTTCATGGTCACCATTACTGATGCTAGCTTTTTATTCTAGATTTATTTAATTAACTGAATTTAAATTCCCCAGCTGCCGTGGTGGGATTTGAACTCATGTCTCCAGTTCATTAGTCTAGGCCTCTGGATTACTAGTCCAGTAACATAACCACTATGCTACCATTACCAAATGTTCTCATGCCGATTCCACACTTTAAAAGGCTGACCACCACAGAATCAGCAGGACTAGCTGTTTTGGGGTGCACTCCCCAACAGTTATTAAATTAAATTGGTACCCCACCTGCAGGAAGGTACTCAGTGATCCAGATAAAGTGCCTGCTAACATTCTGGGATTTAAAAATTGGATTTGGGTCCAAGTTATACAGGAGAGTTCTTTTAAATCAGTAGTACGTAGGTGCCAAGAACCCATTAAATCTGTCCTCAAAGCACTTCCATTTGGATGTTTGTCAATAAAATCCTTTCATTTACATAATGATTAAGCCATGTCTCTACCAAAATATCTCTTCAGTCAGTGACACCTTTCCCAGGAACTCACTAACTAGCATGTGTGCTTTATCTTTTGCGGAATATTTAGAATGCTTAACCCTTGGTGCAGAAACTTTTAGAGGAGTGTCTAGATAGCAAATGCCAATCTTTGTGCTGAATCTCCTGGATAAATTTTCTAACTTTTTTTCTTTCAACTATTTTTTAAAATCAATCAAGTGTCTCATAGAAATTATTATTCAGAGACACTGCAGATAAAGAACCAGATTCTTTTTGAAATGACTCCTCACTGTCCAAAGTTCACTGTTAGCCCAATACTTAAGATGGTCACTTTTTACAAAATGAAAATTGAACAAAATGCATAACGATGCAGTGGTGTGCTAAGAATATTTTTCCGGTACATTGATGACTCGGTGCCATTTCCTGCTCTCGCCCTGAACTAGAAAATGCCATCAACTTTGCTTCCAATTTCCACCCTTCCCTCGCTTTCACATGGTACATCTCCAACTCTTCCTTTCCTTTCCTCAACTTCTCTGTCTCCATTTCTGGGGATAGGCTATCGACCAATATCCACTATAAGCCCACTGACTCCTACAGCTACCTTGACTACATTTCCTCCCACCCTGCTTCCTGTAAGGACTCGCTTCCATTCTCCCAGTTTTTCCGTCTTCCGTTGCATCTGTTCTGACGATACCACCTTCCATACTAGTGCTTCCGATATGTCTTCCTTGTGCCTCAGCTGAGGATTCCCCTCCACTGGGGTTGACAGGGCCCTCGACACTGTCCATTCCATTTCCCACACTTCTGCTCTCACCCCTTCCCCTGCTTCCCAGAACCACAATAGGGTTTCTCTTGTCCTCACCTTCCACCCCACCAGACTCCACATTCAATGGATCATCCTCTGCCATTTTCACCACCTCCAGTGTGATGCCACCACCAAACACATCTTCCCCTCCCTTTTCAGCATTCCGAAGGGACCGGTCCCTCCGCGACACCCTGGTCCACTCCTTAATCACCCCCTCCCCTTCCCACGGCACCTTCCCATGCAGGCGCAGGAGAAGCAACATCTGCCCTTTTACCTCCTCCCTTCCCACCATCCAGGGCCCCAAACACTCCTTCCAGGTGAAACAGCGATTTACTTGTACTTGCAATTTAGTATACTGTATTCGCTGCTCATGATGCAGTCTCCTCTACATTGGGGAGACCAAACGCAGATTGGGTGACCGCTTTGCGGAACACTTCCATTCAGTCTGCAAGCGTGACCCCGAGCTTCCGGTCACCTGTCACTTTAATTCTCTGCCCCACTCTGACCTCTCTGTCCTTGGTCTCCTACACCATCTCAATGAAGCTCAATATAAGATTGAGGAACAGCAGCTCATCTTTCGATCAGGCACTTTACAGTCTTAAGGACTCAACATTGAGTTCAACAATTTCAGATCATCACTCCGCCCCATTTTTTCCAGATGGCAGCAGTTGATGATCCTGCTATTCCCATTTACACCTCCTCTAGACCCATCTTTAGTTTCTTTACTTGTCCCATTACCATCTCCTTTTGCCTTGCGCCATCATCCCTTTTGTCATTTAATCTCTCCTGCCTCCACCCTATCACAGACCTTCCATTTTATTCTTTCCTCTCCTTCTCTTCCCCCCCCCCCCCCCCTTTCCCTGCCTCTGTACTTGCTTAAAACCTGTAACATCTCTGACGTTTTCCAGTTCTGATGACAGGTCATTGACCTGAAATGTTAACTCTGTTTCTCTCTCCACAGATGTCACCTGACCTGCTGAGTATCTTCAGCATTTTCTGTTTTTATTTCAGATCTCCAGCATCCGCAGTATTTTGCTTTTGTACTAAGAATATGACTTGCTTTGCCTGTGGTAATTGTTCTGATATGTGAAACCCTATGTAAAATTTCTGAAACCAAGAGCAGTGTATATAAATTTAGTAAGTTTTATGTAGAAAGTAAAGAGAAATACAGGCTCAGTTGTTGAACCAGGTTATAGAAAAAGTAATATTTTTGAGTTATATTTATTTGCATCTTATTGGTAACACTACATTTCAGGAGGCTTTTATACTTCAGCTAGTCCAAATATGATCAATTGTTGTTTGAGTAAACAGAGCATTGTAGCCAAAAGTGATGTTTCTCCTGATAAGGTAATATAAATGTTCATTAATTAGACATGATTGATTTGTAATGTAGATGTTGCCTATGTGCAATGATCAACTCCATTGAGTCCATGTTTGTGTGCATCTGCTAGCAAGCATTTCAGCTTCCCTGTTATTGTTTTCTCTCTCTTTAAGAAGCCCATCATCATTAGAAGTTGGAGCCTACAGTCAGGCCTTTGCTAGTATTAAAGGAGGTGTAAAGATGGAGCCTGAAGTGACTTGCCTGACAGGTTTTTTTAGAATTGTCCTGCTCTTTCTGGGATGGTGCTCAGCCTCCACTAAGCAGCTCACCAGCCAGGCTGAGATTGGGAAATCAGTGTGCTGAGATTGGGAAATCAGTGTGCTGAGATTGGGAAATCAGTGTGCTGAGATTGGGAAATCAGTGTGCTGAGATTGGGAAATCAGTGTGCTGAGATTGGGAAATCAGTGTGCTGAGATTGGGAAATCAGTGTGCTATGGCAGGTGCAGGACAGCACACTGGTGTAGCCTTACCTGCTACTGCATTTTCACCCAGCTCCACAAAGGTTCATATCCCTATCCTCCCATCCTGGCCAAGCTCCACTGTCTCTCCATGCCCCAGCAAATTAATTTTAAGATCCATGACCTCACCTAATCCTACCTCAAGAGATCACCTCCTGTCATACAACCACCCTCTTCTTTGAATTTGGCCTCTTGCTCATTTTGTACATTTTCCATTCCATCATTGGTAGCTGCTCTTTGTTAGTGTCCCTGCCCTCTGGAACTCTCATTACCTTGACATGGTCACCCCTTTCCTATCTTCCAAATCCTCATAAGATTCTTTTGTTCGCCCGTGTTTTCTTCTTTTGCCTTTCTCCTTCCTGCAAGGTGCCCTCTTTTGTGCTCTGCTCTGTAAAGTAGTCCAAGATGTGGATGTGAGGTGTTTCATAGAAATGTAAACTGTTGTTGCCAAGTCCACTTTTCACAAGAGCAATTACATTGTGAGAGATCTCTTCACAGCTTTGGTTAGTTTGTAAGTTTCACTTTATAAATATTGAATTCAGTCTGTACTTTAACATAGTCTTGGGGGAGAAATGAAGGTCCTTCTTTATTTAGAGGTTTTTTTTAAGTGTATCTGTTTTACACATCAGTAATACAATTAGTTTATAAACAGAAGATTCCCACCAAACTTTTACAGCAAAGGCATTATCATACAGTCAAGCAGATCGTGCCAGAATGTACACGTCAGGAGCTACAGGCCACTGGTTCAGTGGTTGTGTGGAAACCTGGTTCTTTGTTACTCGGGTGTTGAATGAGGACCTTCATCCAACTGGTTACAAAGACGTTTTGAACCTACAGTACTTTGAAGCAGTAAAAATGATCATGATTTCAGTGAAGAAGTTATTTTTTAATTGCTCAAATGCAAAATAGCTCCCCTTCTGGCTAGGTTGGTAAATGCATTGTCCAGTGTGGTACTGACCCATACACACCAGGAAACTTCAGTTATGTTCTGTGCTGAGTTAGAAACATAGAAGATAGGAGCAGGAGTAGGCCATTCAGCCCCTCGAGCCTGCTCCGCCATTCGATGAGATCATGGCTGATCATCCAAACTCAGTACCCTGTCCCTGCCTTCTCCCCATATCCCTTGATACCTTTAGCCTTAAGAAATATATCTAACTCCTTCTTGAATATATTTACTGACTTGGCCTCACCTGCCTTCTGTGGTAGAGAATTCCACAGGTTCACCACTCTCTGGGTGAAGAAATTCCTCCTCATCTCTGTCCTAAATGGCTTACCCTTATTTTTAGACTGTGACCTCTTGTTCTGGACTCACCCGCCATCGGGAACATCCTTCCTGCATCCAGTCTGTCTAGCCCTGTTAGAATTTTATAAGTTTCAATGAGATCTCCTCTCATTCTTCTAAACGCCAGCGAGTATAAGCCCAATCGACCCAATCTCTCCTCGTACGTCATTCCTGCCATCCCAGGTATCAGTCTGGTGAATCTTCGCTGCACACCCTCCATGGCAAGAACATCCTTCCTCAGATAAGGCGACCAAAACTGCACACAATACTCAAGGTGTGGTCTCTCCAAGGCCCTGTACAGCTGCAGCAAGACATCCTTGTTCCTGTACTCAAACCCTCTCGCTACGAAGGCCAACATACCATTTGCCTTCTTAACCGCCTGCTGTACCTGCATGCTTACCTTCAGCGACTGGTGCACAAGGACACCCAGGTCTCGTTGCACTTCCCCTTCTCCCAATCTATTGCCGTTCAGATAATAATCTGCCTTTCTATTTTTGGCACCAAAGTGGATAACCTCGCATTTATCCACATTATACTGCATCTGCCATGCTTCTGCCCAATCATTGCCGCTGGGATAGTAGTAAGGGTACTGCAATTGTTGCAAATGGCCTCAACATCACTGGGCTAAGAAGGGGAAAATTCTAGCGGGATTCCTGCTGCTGGACCACAATCCAGTGACCCTGCTGGGAAGTATACATGTGTGGGTTATCAGTGAGAATAGAATCAGGCTTGACTGTGATGCCCTACAATTGAATAGTCTACTGTTACTCACTATCTAGGCTTACACATGAAGAATAGTTGATTAAATGCGCTATCTTTAAACACAGTTTTGACTGGGTTTACTTTATATATTTCTGTAAATTGAGAGATCTTGGAAGAAAATTGCATGTGTACCAGAAGTGTTGGTTCATGTAGCTTTTTTTTAATATTGCCGAGGAGTAATGTATGAGACCTGATCAACTGCTAGAAAGGCAGATGAGATGGAAGTAGCTTCTGGTGGCCATACTTTTGCTTCTATTGCCATGTTTTATTCAGAGCTGCTGAATAAACTGGCCTCTGTCATGAACAAGAGTTAATGCCTCACCTTCCACTGCAGCATAAAGGTGGTGTAGAATCACAAGAGGAGGGTTTTGATTTTCTTTGCTGTTTTCCAGCAATAGGAAATCTAGCCCATTATACCTCAACACCAACCTTATTGCACCAGTATGGTATTTTCATTTCCCACACTAATCACCCATCTGGCACCCCTCTGAATTAGAATACCAATTTGTGCCAAGTTATAGGTAGTTTTGTGCTGCAAGCCCACATCCACTAGGGAATGGGTTGAGACTGGCCAAACTCGTGTCACATAAGACCTGAGAGAAGACTTTCATGCTATTTGTTTTAACTAAATTCAAACCCAGCTTCTAGGATGAAAGGACAATGTACTACCTAATCCCCAATTGTAGTTGAAAGTTAAGATTCTCATTTTTAAATGTAAATATTAAAAAATAGTACAAAATCCTCTTGACACTCTCAACAGGTGTCCCCGAATATATGTTACACAGTTAATGGCTCTTAGTAGTTGTTAAACTACATTTACTGCAGGCTAGTGATTTACAACCTTTATATCTTGTCACGTTGCCAAAGAAATTTGTGTTTGAGCCTTTAAACCCGTTAACTTATTCTGTTCA
The DNA here is from genome assembly GCA_030390025.1 of Squalus acanthias. Taxonomy (NCBI): domain Eukaryota; kingdom Metazoa; phylum Chordata; class Chondrichthyes; order Squaliformes; family Squalidae; genus Squalus; species Squalus acanthias. The sequence goes on from CM059428.1 coordinate 98,879,161, forward strand.
AGTTGCCTATAGTGAATCTAATGTGTATAGCATGTGAATGAAAGTAATCTTGACCAATAAGAATGAGTTAAAAACCATAAACTGAAATTGTTTAGTAGTCACAATATAAATGAAACAGGAAATGAGGTACCTCTTTGAAAGCTTGTGAAGGTTGAGGGTTAAGAATTTTTTTCTAAAAGGTGAAGCACTTTCACTTTCTTCTCATTCACAGCAACTGGCAATCCCTCACAGTGATGAATGGGCTCGTTTTGCTAGGACCCTGGTGGAAATCCGGGCTAACCGGGCAGATACTGAAGAGGAAAGTGTAGTTGAATTGGCTGCACAGCTGTAAGACATTATCTACACTCGTCTTGCCAGCCCAATGATGCCATACCAGATATGCCAGTGTAAAGTGCCATTCATGATGAAAAGCTGCTATTAATTTTACCGTTTCACACTCTAGTATGTTTAACAATATGTAAAGTGTGTTTAAAAACAACATAGGATTATGAAAATATCTGCTGGAATCTGTGATGTTAAATGGGTGTCATAAATACTGAAATTGCATAAGAAATATTCATTGATGCCTTTTAACTAGTTAGTAGCTGTATTTAATGACTAGAAGCCCATAATTAAACTTGTGTTCGCATGCACGTATGCTATAGATCTATTAAACCCATATGACGCCAGATATGATGATGTGCAGATGTGGTGAGCTACACTGTACAAGGCTGAGCCAAGAATTTCAGATGTGGTGTTTTCACACTTGTAACGCACATTATGAATGGTTGTACTGTATGAGCATTGCTGCTCCATATTTATTAAACTACTGCATGGAATGTACTAGAAAAGCATTAAAATAAACTCTCCTAGAACATGCCCATGATGTGTCTCCTTTACTGTCTCTCTGTATTTTTCAGTTTTCCTCATTAAATTCAAGCATTAGAGGCCATGTTGGCCCTCATTTAAAGAAATGCATATTTCCCCCCAAAAATGTCCTCCTAAGTGGTATGGTAGCAATTCTAATTTAAGTAGGAGTTTTAAAGGTCCATTATCTCAATGCGCTGTAACAACAATTCAGATCTCCTGCTGTCATCTGCATACTAGTCAACATACTGATATTTGAGGTTTGAGCACTCATATTTACCAGCACATGTGACACATAATCTGCTTCAAAAGTTGAACATTATTTAGCCCCTCTCCGAGAAACTAGCTACTGTTGGAGTGAAACTTGATTTGATGTGGCTGATGCAAGATTAGATTAATTCTATAGATGCATATTTTTTCCTACTAACAAATCTTGCCCTTTTTTTTCAAATTCCACAATACTGTTGAAATGTTCACTCCCAATTAAAATGTTGTATGTAGCAGGTCAGAACAGACCCCTGGAGCTTGCAAAGCTGAGAAAAAACTGACTTGGGAAGATTTGACCACACCAAGAATATGCTCTGTCAGAGTTTCACAGAAGTGAGTTTGGTTCTATTTTAGATCTTTGGAAAATATGTCCAATGCCCAATTTGGTACTATATTTAGAATTGTACTAAACTGGAGCATAAACAATGCTAATAGTATAATTTGCATGTTCCAATTGTTCTAGTGAAAGAATAATGAAAATGTGAGCGATATCTTGGACTTTCCTCTTTTTGCATAACCGTTTTTCTCCAGGTGCACTTCTGAAGAACAGCTATAAAAGTGGGAACGGTTAAGAAACACTTCATCCAAACATGTTATGCTATCTCTTGCTTTTCCCTCTAAATATTTAGCTCAGCCCAGTGTTTTGTCATACTCAAGCTATGCCAACACCACATTTAGTAGAAAGTGCTGCTGGTTACTGTGTTAGACAAATGATTTTGTTTCATCATGTGTTTCCAAGCTCAGCAGCACCAACCTGCCGCCACACCCCAACTGAAGCAACTTGACGCATGCTGGTGTACAGTGCCACAGATCAGCCTCCAGTAGCTTGCTCGAGTGGTCATTCACTGTAAACCTGGACAGTGATTATTGGTAGGCTTTTTGACTGTGATAGACATCACAGCCAATCACTGATAGCAATCACCAGCAGCCACCTTATCAAGACCCCTTCTTCTTGCAGGAATAGTATTGAGGTAAATTGTAATGGCCCATTGGTGGCATTCTTGCTTCTCAGTTCGGAATTTATGGGTTCAATCCCCATTGCAGGATTTGAGCACATAATCTATACTAACTGGTCACTCAGCTTATTTTTTGTTTGTGGGACATTGCTGTGAACAAATTAGCTGTCACTTTTGCCTACACGTCAACAATGACTGCATTTGAAAAGCAATTAATTGGTTGTGATTCTTTGGCTATCCTGAGGATGTACTTAAGGTGCTATATAAATGCAAGTTTATTTACTACCTTAGCTGAGATCAGCTAATTCAATAGAGACCAGAGATTGAACCTGTGACCTTTTCTGGCCATTTGACTCGGTAGCACATCACAGTGTATATAACTGAACCATTAAATTGGACAGCTCTTTCAAAGAGCTGGCACAGGCATGACGAGCTGAATGGTCTCCTTCTGTGCTGTAATATTCTATGATTAGAAGAGTTCAATTTCAATTTAGAAAAAAAATGCTCCTAAATGGATTAATTTGTGCTCTTTGTAAATATTGGCTAGTTTCTATCTTTAATTTAGATCCACCAATATCAGTAAACATTAGTTACGTTCATCGTGATCGAAATCATGCTGAAGATGTGATCTGATTTTAACAATGCATTATTAAAATGTATAAGTTTCTAGAGGCGAAACCAGTACACACATTATGACAGTTACTGACTGTTGTTGTGTTCACCCTACATGTTATTTTGCTTTGTGCAGGCACTTATGTGTGCAAATTTGTAAGATTGAAATAACCTGTCACCATACTTTTCCTGTTCACTCAATGCATATAGGAATTACTAACAGTTTACTTCTTTACATTTCTTCTTTCCACTGATTTGCTAACTTTTTATCTGTGTTAAACCTTCTGGTTCTCTGCACTTTTAAATTCCACTTCTATTCCCTTTGTTTTTAGTTTCGGGAAAAAAAACACTAAATTTCGGATGAGTAAAGTCGCTCACTCTTGTCTAATTATTATCAATAAAACGCAGATAATATTCACGTGATAGATGCTTTCTGCTTGCTTCAAAATTCAATTAATGTATTTTTTAAAATGAGGTTAAATTAGGATGAGGAAAGGCACACTCACCTGGAATTGCCATAGGGATTTTCCTAATCTCCCATCATAACTTCAGTGGAAGATTGGCAGAATTTTTCAAGAAACAGCCTAAATAGCTAAAAGTCATCATTTCCGCAATTTCGGCAGGGTTTCTGCCAATCTTCCCCCGTGGGGGTGGTGGGTGGCCACCTCAGCTGCCTTACTGATGCTCGAGGCCCGCCTGATGCAATTTTCAGACAGGCTTGTAAATTGGTGAGCAGCCCGCAGGAGGCGGTTTAAATATGCAAATTGGGATACTGAGTTGTAGGACTCCGATTGCAATTTTTAGGTACAAATGGGCCGAGCTTGCGCCACACACGCTCTGTCCAATTATATTAGGAATTGAGCAACCTAACCGGCAGTCCTTAAAGGGACTGCTTGATGCTGCTTAAAAAATGGCCGAAGAACTTTTTAATTTTGTTGAGCGCTCCTTCTGGACCCACAAATAAATTGCGATCTGTTCAAGTTCCTCCTCCCCATATCCTGAAGCCGGCCAATTTTCCACCCTCCCACAACTGGCACGCTACAGCGGGGCAACTGTAGTTCGCCGGTGGCAGTCAAATGAGACCCAATTAAAAATGGTTTGGGTCTCGCGATGCCGGCTTTGGGCGGGCGGCATGGCCGCTCTGCTGACTTTGCACCTGTTTGGGTGGAAGTCAGAGATCGGCCCCAATGAGTGTACCGTTACCCTTGGGTCCCTTTCAACATCTTTATGTCCAAATTATGTTCCTGCCATTATATAATGACATAACTCACTTTTTCCTCAGTATTTCTTTGCTATTTGTCTAAATTAAATGTAATACCGACTAGTGCAAAGTAGAAAGAATGAACATGGGATAGGATGAGAATATAATTAGCATAAGGAAACTCTGAAAGGGAGCTGGTAGTGTACTGTGTTACTTTAGTATTGTGGAGGAGCAGTTTAAAAAGGAAATAGGCTCTTCATGCACTTAGTCAGAACAGTTCTGACATAGCAAGGTCCCGATCTAATTTGTAGCCATTCCGGTGCCCACTCCTGCTGGAGTTACGCCGGAAGTGTACAAGAGGATTTTCAGAACTTGTCAATTTTTATAGTTCCCCCCACTCCTCGCTTTTGCTCATGTCAGGCCATGTTCTAATTATAATGGATTTTCATAATCAACCTTTTGTTAAGTTGCCGACCATCCAGTTTGTATTCAATAAGTGCACGTCTGCCTTGTGGGTTTTCCCTGGGTCCTAGTTTGCTTCTGTTGAAGTCAGTAAATAGATGCAGCAGTGAGTGAATTGCATTTCCATGGCTGTAGGCCACGTATATTCTGTATCTAAATTTAACCAGCTCATTGCTGAAAGTTATTTTTGGTTTTATTTTTTAAAAATTCTGCTAATTTTATCCCTTCCCATGGAGAACTCCTTATTTAAAGGCTTCTGCTCGCAACACTTGCTCACAGTCATGGGGCTGTACTTGCAGTCCCCCCCCCCCCCCCCCCGCACTCAAGGATCTTTGGGAGGGGGAGCGGAGGCAGCGAAGAAGACGAGAAGATGTGCGCAGAGGGAGGGGGAGGAGGGGTCTCAATAGGAGGCCTTGCCCACCTAGGGTCTTCCGAGAGCACTTTTCTTATATCTTAAGCAAGGAGCAGTTTATTAGGAGGCTCCACTTCAAGGAGGTGGTCACAGAACTCTGCCACCTCCTGCAACCAGACCTGCCTCCTGAGTAGGGCGACCATGGCTCGCCTAGTGGCAGTCAAGGTCACCATGGCCCTCAATTTCTTCGCCAGAGGTTCCTTCCCGTCTGTAGCAGGAGACATAGCTAACATCTCTCAGTTCGCCGTCCATTGCTGCATCGGGGAGGTCACAGGCTCTCTACACCAGGTGAAGGGACTATGTTTTCTTCAGCATTCCTAGCAATCTGTTGGAGTCTGATTGCTGGGCTGCTGCAACACCATGCGAGTCCCTGACAACAGTGGTAAACCCAGTCACTATGGCAGCAAACTGAGATTGCATGAGAGCTGTGCTTCTGCTGCAGCACTAAGATGTTGGGTCGTTTCCGCCTGTCCTTCAATGGCAATCATGATATCGTCCATCACACGCAGCATCATGTCTGGATCAACACGGTGTCTACGGGAGTTTTCCATAATTTCCAGGCTGGAAATCCTGGGCTCCAAGCTCTGCACAAAGCTCTGTGCAATGTTGGAGGCGGACTCCTCCGTGGCCCTTGACATTGCCAAGAGGCTCTTTGGCAGGCTTGCCATTGCACCTAGCAATTCAGTGTGCATGCCCATCACCCTTCTTCTGCAGGCCACCCCATCGAGGGCCTCATCTGAGCCGTGTGCAGCAGAATTCGCGTGTGAACTCGCCCTCCGGGGAACTGGCCCCTGAGCTACCCTTTCCCCCGGCCTTGCTGCAGCCCACTTGTGTCCGGTGCCTCACCCTGTGCAGATCCCGCTTCTACACTAGCCTCTAAAGTACGCACAGAGCCCGTTTCTGAGCTGGTGTCTGCGAGTGACAGATGCAGTGACGCTGTGTCGTCTTCTCCCCCCTCACTCTCCTGTATCGCCTCGGGGTCAGGCTGCTCTTGTGCCTTTCTGCTTTCAGTTAAATCAAGAGTCGGGTTATGGTGAGGGGAGCGGAGGGAAGCAAGATATGCACGCATACAGCATCAGCAGCTTGAAAGTGGGATGTGAGAAGGAGGATTAGGAATGAGCATACAATTATTGTCCCCAAGGACTTCAACCTTGCTGGTTGCCATGGCCTCCATGATTTGCCACCCAATGATCTCCAGCACACTCTCCTCCAGTTGGCTGAGAGCCGAGATGGCAGCTTTCCCCCGCCTGTCTGCCACTTCTCCCTCCTGTTATGCGCGATCTTGGCCTGCAAGAGATAGGGAAGTGCACAAGTGATTATGGTGCAATGTGTTTGGGTGATGTGCCTACCATAGTTGAATAGCTGTCAGTGTGTGCAAGGTGTGAGATGTGGGGTGAGGGTGAAGTGAACCTATGATTGTGAGGTCTGAGTGGTGATAGGTAGAGCTTGTTGGTAGGTGAGTGATGGGGGTGTGGTGCATTGAGCAGTGTGTGAGGCTTATGGTGGGATATGGCATTTGCTGAAGCCTTCACTCACCTTGAACTGCCGTGTGAGCTCATTAAACTTCTTTTGGCACTGGATGGCCGAGCTGGGGACCGTCACATAGGTGGCTCCTACCAGAGGCTTCGAAATGTATGTGGCGAGGGCTTCCTGCCAATCTGTGGGAAAAGGACAACCCGTTGCCTCCTTTCCACATCCACCGCTTGCTCCCGGCGAAGAGACTCGAGGTGTTCGGCGCCTTCCCGGATGCTTCTACTCCACTTTGTGCGGTCTTGGGCCAGGGATTCCCAGGTGTCGGTGGGGATGTTGCACTTTTTCAAGGAGGCTTTGAGGGTGTCCTTGAAGCGTTTCCTCTGCCCACCTGGGGCGCTCTTGCCGTGTCAGAGCTCCGAATAGAGCGCTTGTTTTGGGAGTCTCGTATCGGGCATGCAGACGCTGTGACCCGTCCATCGGAGCTGATCGAGTGTGGTCAAAGCTTCGATGCTGGGGACGTTGGTGCGCCTATCCTGCCAATGGATTTGCAGGATCTTGCGGAGGTAGTGTTGGTGGTACCTCTCCAGTGCTTTGCGGTGCCTGCGGTCCATGTCTCTGAGGCATACAGGAGGGCGGGTATCACTACTGCTCTGTAGACCATGAGCTTGGTGCTGGGTTTGAGGTCCTGGTCTTCAAACACTCTTCCTCAGGCGACCGAAGGCTGCACTGGCACACTGAAGGCGGTGTTGGACTTCGTCATCGACGTCTGCACTTGTTGACAGTAGACTCCTGAGGTATGGAAAGTGGTCCACGTTATCCAAGGCCTTGTCGCGGATTTTGGTAATCGGGGGGCAGTACTGTGTGGCAGGGGCGGTTGGTAGAGGATCTTTGTCTTACGGATGTTTAGTGTAAGGCCTATGCTCTCAAACGCCAAGCGCAAGTCAACCCAAGCACCCCACCCACCCGCCCCTTCAACCACCCTCTGCCCCACCTGTGACAGAGACTGTAGGTCCCACATTGGACTCATCAGTCACCTGCGAACTCATTTTTAATGTGGAAGCAAGTCATCCTTGGTTCCGAGGGACTGCCTAAGAGAGAGCTCTGTGATGTACAGTGTATTTATGAAAACAGTAAAATTCCTCAATGTACTGCATGACTAATGTTTTCTTTTCCAGTCTTATCTTAAATGTGGCTTGTGGAATTGGTGCCTGACAGGACCTAGGAGTGGAGGCTGACATTAGTTGTAGGGACACCGAGTTTCCTGAAGGGGGCAGTAGGAAAGTGCACCACTGGGGCCCTGGCTTTCTGCGGCACACAAAAGATCTCCATGGAGGGTTGACCTGTTCAACACCCAGAACACTCCACTGGTAAAGAAAAATGTGTGCACAGCAAAACCGTATACTGGAATAAACGTCGCCCCGGGTTCCGTTTCTTTCGTAACATTATGTAGCTTTGGTCAGACTTGTGCTAATTCTGCTCTCACCTACTTCCAGTCCAGTTTGTCCTCCCCCGGCTGTGCTGATGCATCACCTGTGGGTTGATGCTCAAATGGTTTTGTACATTTGCTTCAGTGCTGCTGGGGTCAGGGTCTACCGGCCAGCCCTTCGGCCGGGCCCACCGCTGCCCCTCTGTTATCATGGCAACCCCACTGGAGGCGTACAATATCGCGAGGAAGAAGGAGTCCAAGGTCACGGAGCCAAGCGACAACAGGAACCCCACTGAACCTGCCTTTTTTTTCACGCATGCAGACATCGGCGTAATTTTTTCCCACCAAAAATGACAAGATTTAGGCGTTCCATCCTGAGTGATGCTTCATTTCACTCCGAAATCGCGTTGTCGATTCAGACAGTTTAAAAGAAAACTCAAGATCATTTTAAAGGAAAGTGAAAAGGAAGTCCTGTAAGAAAAAAAGCATCATACTAGGACAAAGGGAACAGTAGTCAAAATTAGCCTATAGCCAATTACCAAAATCAAGATTAAAGGAAACAAAAAGCATTGAGAACTCTAAGTCAAAGTAGAAGTATTGGAAGAGGTAAAAAGGCACCAGGAAGAATTACTGCGGGGTGGGGGGGGGGGGTAATTTTAACCCTAAAAACTGGGTGGGTTTAGGTTGGGAGTCGGGTGGGAGGTTAAACAGTTAAAAATCTGAATCCCAACCCACCCACTTCCGATTTTAACAGGCAGGACCAGGGCGGGTAGCCGACCAGCTTGCAGGAGGCGGTTTGGCACTTTAAATACTATAATGAGGCTTCGGCCGCAGGGTGATCCATCATTTCAAATTTAACTGGCTGGTCGGGTTTCCCGGGCCTCGGGACACCGCTAGCTAAAGGGAGCCGAGGACTGCCAATTCTAGGAGTTAAGTGCCTTTCCACTTACCTGCTCGATCCAGTGTTCCTGCCTTGCCAGACCCCTGCGATCGGACACCCTCCCACTCCTTTCGATCTCTCTCTGCTGCGCCCCCACCCCACACGAGGCCTCTGATCCCCCCTCAGACCTTCGATCCTCGGCCCACGCTCCTCCCTCGGCCTTCCGACCTCCCCTTTCCAGCTCCCGATAAACCCTCCGGCCCCAATCACTTTCTGACCTGCCCCCTCTGACCCATTGAATTTTTAATTAAAAATTAGGCAATTCAGGGAATATGATTCAGGTCCTTAAATGCTGAGAAGCATGGATATTAGAAATATAATAAAACATTTAACTTGGACTGTGCAGAGAACTAAAGTGAATACAAAATTACCAAGTATATATTGCTAGGGTCTGTTTTGACAAGTCGGATTATATTTCGATCATTATTTTTGTCTTGAGGTTTTGGGATAAAACGTCAGTACTACAGTGACTGGGATTCCTTGATGTGCACTCATTCATGTTGAGCGCAGCAGAAAAGTATACTTTAGATAAGTATCCCTTAGATCCCTAAATTGAGTAACACAAGGTTTTTTCCATTGGAACATGTTGCAGAAACAATTATCTGAGGGACATCAAACACACAGGAATAGGACATGTTAGCTGTGAGGATCTTGAAGCAGGAGTTTGAAGCAAACAACTAAACAACAATGCTTGCATTTCTCATGTAATTAATAATACCTACAAGTAATATATTGGATAATTAATGGCCATCTTACATCAGCGGTAGACAAGTTCATAAAAAGCTGAATAAATTCTGGAACATGCATTTCTAACCGGTTACAAGAGTGCCAGGAATTGTTGTGCCATTAATATATTGAAAATCCTTTCAAATCTTATGTTTATATATTTAACTAGCAGTTAAACCTTGAATACCCATGCGGAGAAGACATGACCTAAAGGAAAAATATGCTGCATAAGTCAGACATACTACATTCAACATCAAACATAACTGGAATGTTTAAACGGTTGCAGTCCATCACAATTTTCACAAATGACTTCAGCAACATCATCTACAATTCAACAGTGAACATTCCTTCACAATTAATAAATCGTTTATAACTGAACTGTTTATATTTGGTGTTCCAGTGGTTAATTCTAAAGAAATCAAACTGCAAGTTTCATTAAAACACAGGTTACACAGCTCAACAATACTGGTCAGTTTTGGAACAATTTCTTGTTGAAATACAATCAAATAATTTCTACATTACATATAAAATTTCAAAATTTCCATCGATTAAAATGGATATTTATTTGGAGCACCATAATTCCCGTTGAGTATATGTTAATCCAATACTAAACCAAATAAAAGAATTCAAATCTCACCAGTACTCTATTGAATCAGCAACTGGGTCCTTTCAGACAGTCACAATTTGCATTAATATACATAAAACATCAGGAGGTAAAATTAAAGTTTTTTTTAATAAATCACTAAACAGAAACAATTCAAGTAAATTATGCATTCTGTACCAATTAACTTTTTACATCAAATCGCAAAAGTAAAAGCATCTGGTATGACCGAAAGCTAAAATGTGTTGCCTCTTTCCCTCATTACATATTCCCACAGGAAGTCTTTAAATTCTTGCTCTGGCTTTAGAATCATGTGATCATGCTGGATTGGATGATGAAAATCGTGGTAGATAAAGTCCAAATTTGCGTTCAACGCCAGCAAATGTAGCCATGATTAACTTGTAGCCACCGATATAGTCTGGATTAGAGGTAGCTAAACTAAATCTAGAATGTGGTAATGGATCTGTTCCACGTTTGCTGTTTTTAGTGGGATCAGGAAGAAAGATGAAAGAAAAGACAAAATCTATTAGTTAAGTGAATGGATAATCATCAATTTCAAAGCAAAATACAGTTCTAAAAGCAGTGCAAACTTTTTCTTTAAGTACAAGAAACAAATTAACTGAAGGCACAAAATCCTGTATTAGCCTATAACTGATATTTTCTGTTTTCAATGGAGGAGCTGTGGGGGATATAGATGATATGAAGGGAGAATTTGCTCACTGAGAACATAGTGGTTCTCGCTGATTGGTGAGGCGGTGCTAGAATTCCCTATGTACTAAAATGTCAGCTCCAAATCACGTGGCAGCCAGGTGATCCATCCCAAATAACTTGCATTCTCTCCCCCCCTCAATCATATATTCTGTCTTTTGAATGAACCTAAGGTTTTTGTCTCCACTAACCTACCTTGAATACCATTTCCAAATGTTGGTTACTCTTTGTGAGAAGTTGTTTATCCTGGGATCTGTCCTAAACTTTCTTTTCACCAGTTTGAACCTGCATCTCTTGCTTTACTATCAAAGTAGTGCTCTAGATTAACCTTTTCTATGCCATTTAATATCTTGTATAATTCTATAATATTCTACAAGTTTTCCCCTTACAAGACTAAAGAAGCCCAGTTTCTCCAGTCTTACCTAGTAACTCAATCCTTTGGTGTTAAGGATCAGCCTCCTGCCTGCACCGCCCCCCTTGGCTTGACTGTTTCCCCTATGTCTTGATGACCAAAAATTGAACACAGTACTCAGCATGGTTTGACTGCTGTGAGGTTTTAGCATCTTATACTCCACGGACCTAATTAAACATATTTTTGCTTTGTTTGGTAATTTGACATGTTAGTGCTGATTCTACTATCATGCACAAATCCCTATCTGCTTCACAGATATCTGGGGGAGGGGGTTGTGAGGCTGGAGGAGATTAAGAGTTTGGGAAGGTCGAAGCCATGGAGGGATTTGAAAACAAGGATGAGAATTTTGAAATCGAGGCGTTGCTTAACCGAGAGCCAATGTAGGTCAGCGAGCACAGGGGTGATGGATGAATGGGACTTGGTGCGAGTTAGGACACGGGCAGACGAATTTTGGATGACCTCAAGTATACGTAGGGTAGAATGTGGGAGGCCAGCCAGGAGTGCGTTGGAATAGTCAAGTCTAAAGGTAACAAAGGCATGGATGAGGGTTTCAGCAGCAAATGAGCTGAGGCAGGGCGGAGACGTGCGATGTTACGGAGGTGGAAATAGGCGGTCTTAGTTATGCCGTGGATATGTGGTCGGAAGCTCATTTCAAGGTCAAATATAACACCAAGGTTGCAAACAGTGTGGTTCAGCCTCAGACAGATGTTAGGGAGAGGGATGGAATCAGTGGCTAGGGACCGGAGTTTGTGGCGGGGACCAAAAACAATGGCTTCGGTCTTCCCAATATTTAATTGGAAAAAAATTTTGCTCATCCAGAACTGGAAGTCGGACAAGCAGTCTGACAAGTTAGAAACCGTGGAGGGGTCGAGAGAAGTGGTGGTGAGGTAGAGCTGGGTGTCATCAGCGTACATGTGGAAACTGACGCTGTGTTTTCGGATGATGTCACCAAGGGGCAGCATGTGGATGAGAAATAGGAGGGAGCCAAGGATAGATCCTTGGGGGACACCAGAGGTAACGATGCGGGAGCGGGAAGAGAAGCCATTGCAGGTGATTCTCTGGCCACGATTAGATAGATAAGAATGGAACCAGGCGAGTGCAGTCCCACCCAGCTGGACGACGGTGAAGAGGCGTTGGAGAAGGATGGAGTGGTTAACCGTGTCAAAGGCTGCAGACAAGTCAAGAAGTACGAGGAGGGATAGTTTACCTTTGTCACAGTCACAAAGGATGTCATTTGTGACTTTGATCAGAGCCATTTCGGTACTGTGGTGGGGCGGAAACCTGATTGGAGGGATTCAAACATGGAGTTGCGGGAAAGATGGGCATGGATTTGGGAGGCGACAACACATTCAAGGACTTTGGAGAGGAAAGGGAGATTGGAGATGGGGCGGTAGTTTGTAAGGACGGAGGGGTCAATGGTTGTTTTTTTGAGGAGGGGGTGATGAAGGCAGATTTGAGGGAGAGGGGTCAGTACCCAAGGAGAGAGAACCGTTAACAATGTCAGCTAACATGGGAGCCAGAAAAGGAAGTTGGGTGGCAAGCAGTCTGGTGGGAATAGGGTCGAGGGAGCAGGAAGTGGGTCTCATGGACAAGATGAGCGTGGAGAGGTCATAAGAGGAGATCGGAGAGAAACTGGAGAAAGATGCGAGTTCAGGGCTAGGGCAGGGGGGAAACCTTAGAGGAAGTTTGGCCTGGTGGGCTAGGGGAAGGAAGGGAACTGGCAGAGGCAGCTGAACAGATGGTCTCAATCTTAGAGACAAGGAAGTCCATGAGCTCCTCACACTTGTTGTCGGAGGTGAGGGTGGAGAGACAGGGGAGAGGTGTTTAAGAAGACGGTTAGCAGTAGAGAATAGAAGCCGGGGTTTATCTTTGCATTCCAGAATGATTCTGCAATAGTGAGCAATTTTGGCCAGACGAGAGCAGGACCCGATAATGCTTTATGTGGTCCAGCCAGATCTGGCGGTGAATGGCTAAACCAGTTGTCCGCCAGATCCATTCAAGTCTGCGTCCATTGGACTCAAGGGAGCGAAGATGAGGGCAGTACCAGGGGGAACAGCCAGGGTGAGAGAGAGTAATTGTTTTAATAGGGACTAGGGCATTAAAGGTGGTGGTGAGGGTGTGGTTGAGCAGATCGGTAGCTGCAGAAATATGGTGAATGGAGGGCCAAAGGCTGGACAGTTGGGATTTCATAAGTGCAGTTGTAAGAGAGTTGGGAGAGAATTTTTTCCAGGGCAGATACAGAAGGATTGGGGGGGTGGGTGGAGGGGATGTGGGTGGAGAGCAATACGAGGAAGTGGTCAGAGATGGCCTCATCTGCGATTGACACGATGGGAGTAGCAAGACCACGAGAGATGGCAATGTCGAGGGGGTGACCGTGAATATGGGTTGGGGAATTTACATGAAGGGAGAGATTAAGGGAGATTAGGAGGCTAGTGAACTCAAGAGGAGAGAGAGCAAGATGAATTGAGATAGAGGTTGAAATCACCAAGGATGAGAAATCGTTCAAGGCTGAGGGAGGAAACAGTGAAGATATCTCGGTAATAAAGTTTTTATGGTACTTCGGTGGGCGGTAGAGAACAAGAATTTAAAATGAGTGGTGAGAGGGGTGGAATAAGGGGAGATGCTCAAAGGAGGAGAAAGTGCTGGAGGAGTAGGGGGACAGACCAGGGTGTGATTTGGTGATGAGAGCGACACCGTCACCACGGCAGTCTAAGCGAGGCAAGTGGTGGAAGGTATAGCCAGGTGGGGAGGGTTCATTTAAGAGTCAGGTGTCATCACCCCTCAACCATGTTTCCGTCAGGGCCATGATGTCGGTACAATCATCCATGATAAGCTCATGGATGACAAGGGCTTTGTTCGCAAGTGAACGGACATTCTGAAGGGAGATGCGGAGAGGGTTGGTGATGGCTGACCCACAGGGTCAGCGCTGGGGCAGGGGCGAGTTGGACAGGGAGGAGATTGGCAAGATTTGCCCCCAGTGGGCACGCTGGGTGGGAAGGTCGGCAAGAGAGTAGGATGGGACAGTTGGGGTTGCTGCTGATAAGGAGGCAACGACGAGTGCCTCGATGGGCCCTTCGTAGGATTCCAAGAAAGGCACAGAGAGAAGCTGTGGGCTTATCTAAGAGGGAGTCAAGCCTGGGACGGCGAAGAGTAATAAAGGATTGGGGTAGGGATTTGGGAGGGCAGAGTATCCGAGAGAGGAGAGATGAAAGGAGGCATGTCGACAGGAGAGAGCGGTCAGGGTGGGATAGAGAGAAAAGGAAAAGGAGGAGAAAAAGTGGAAAAAGAAATGAACGGCTCAGGTCTGGAGCGGCAGGCAAAGTGTGCACGCGAATGGATACGGGAAAAACATCCTCCAAATCTGAAATTTAGATTTATTTTTAAATACGGATTTTGTACTAGAAAATATGTACCGGTGAAAAAAAGCACTAGTAATTGTTAAATAAGGCAAGCTACACATTGGTTTACTTGAATATAGATTTGTTTTGATTAGGTCATTATAAAAAGATTTCATACCTTTACCTGAACAAATTCAGGTCACTAACTTTTACCCTGTAATGACCTAGTTGGTTAATGGAGAACCTTTCCTTTGGGGTTAAAGTATCCAGATCACACCACTGTATGTTTTTCACGACAGACTATTTGATTGGTGATGCAAATCTAGTATTATACAAGCATCTTTGAACTGAATTTATTTCTGAGTTCATGTAAATCTGGCAGCAAATTACTAGTCTAACAGGGTGTGCCGATTCCTCTGGAATGGATATGCATTTTGGTTCCTGTCAGGCCTTCCAAAAGGAGGGGCTGAACATCCTTTCAAGTTATGCCAGCTCCACTCTAGCAGCTGAAGTAGAAACAACAGGACTGGAGTCTGTCCAACCCTATTACCCTTATGAGTCCAATTCCCTAGGGCTAGTAGATTGGTGCTGGCACCATGTTTGAAGTTTGCATGGCACACAACCAATGGTTTCATCCAAAACTCAGAACCCAATGCACACGTTCAGACTGGTATACACAGCTTTGGGCTTTTGATGTAATTCAGAGCAAGGTGTGTGCAACATGCCCAGCATATGTGAAAAGGCACGTGTCTGCTAATATTACCAACAGTAATTTCTAGGCTTTGGTCCCAACACTGATGGTGTAAAAATAATTCTTCATTACAGTAACTGCCAAAGACCCTTATGAACTACATCAGAAGCTGCATTTCTGCATTGCGTTCACATTTCCCATCATATGCTTTTGGAGTAAGTATCTGATACTTCTTTGCATCCCACAAGGAAGATGTGATCTGTTCAGGTTTAAAACTCAAGACTTTCCATGGTTTGAAATTTGTCATTTATCTTTATCCTTCATCACATCATAATTATTCTGCCCTTTCATTAACATGTAACTTCAAAATTGGGGTTCAGTCAAAATTAGAAGTTGGTCGATGGGCTCACTGCACAATGCTAGTTTAATTTGATACAATCTTAAATGATTCTAGCCTTCCAAGCATGGACGACAAACTATTAATTTAATAGTGGGTTGAGGGATTTCTGATCAGCCTGCATTAATAATAATTAAGTGTATGGGGGGGGTATTTTATATCATAAAAATAGAGAGCATATAAAAATGAGGTTTAAGCATAGTAGGTGATGGCAATGAGGATTTTTGGGGAACACCTTTTAAAATTAAGCATTAATACTTACTTGCCAAAATCAATAAAGAACCACTTCTGTAAAAGCTCATAAGTGAGCAAAGTAACACCAAACTGGGGTGAGGAACGGAAAACACGGGCTTTGAGGGGGAAAGAAAACAAAAATGGTTACTTAAGACAGATCAAACTAGTCCAAGTAAATACAAGTAAAATCCTATCTACGCACCTGCTGTTCCTTTCCAGAAAGCTCTTGGGCCCTCTTGTTGCATGATCTTCCAAAAACAGTCCAGCAATCCACTGTATATGGTTTGCCCTTCACGTGCAGCCACCTGTAACCTTGTCTTGATAACATCAGCAGGTGTCACTAGAGAAGCTGCAGGCATCCCTAATATGGAAAAAAGCATTCACTTAAGAATGAAAGAATATATACCTGAAAGCTGATAACTGTTCATATTCAAATATGGTAGTTTTAAGTAAGGAAATGTGCAAGAATAACTCAGTTGAAAACTATGCAGTCTTCTAAAATCGTCAGCAACAAATCAGTTTAAGTTGGGAGAACACCTACAATTTTTTTTTCTCAGGGCAGAATTCAAGTTTGAGTTGAGATCTATCCAGCCTTTATGCACGTCAGTACAGTAATCTGCCCTCTGCAGAAAATCTGAAATACTTCAGAGACACTAAGTTCTCCTTGAGAAATGGTTTTGCTAATGCCTCCAATCTATGAATGATGTCAGCAAGTATAAACAGCAGTCATTGACAGCATGTAGGTTCCATGTGCCATTTTGGGTATGGCCCAGATAGGCCTGTAATGCAATTTCACCACTGTTGATCTGTACAAACCTTCTCCCAACATCGGGGAAAATCCCAGCCAGCTCCACATAGTTGCCAATGCATTTTTCACTCATTGTGCATGCATGATATTTGCACACACATAGTTGCTTTAAAGTCACATTAATGGCTTGGGAGCAACTGTGCATATGTGAAACCAGTGCAAGTAGTTATCAGATTCAGCAGCAAAAGAATCCAGGTATATTATTGAATTGCTTCCAATGGATGCAGTATGGGATTTCTAATCACATCTTGTGGAATCCAAGTGCTCTCCATTAGGGAGGCAAGAAAAATCGTAGGAGAATAACCATGCTATTGCACATGTTATCATGACTGGTCATAAAGTAGTACAAGCAGAAGCTTGGGGGCAAGTCACCTGCTAGCTCCCTAGACTCATGATGGTGTGTAGTATAGATAAATCTGAGACGAAAAGGAAGAAAAAAAATCAAACAAGAACAAAATCACTACCTGAGATAGGCGTGTGCATGGGATATATAATCCATACAAGTCTTGTAATTTCTTCTGTAACTGAACCTCAAAACTTAAGAAGTGGGCCTCATTTCTTAACTGGTGTGGACAGAATCAGTGTTACGTTTTTAGTGTATGTTTACTTTTTAATCTGTTAAAGTGTCCTAAACTTCAAAATTTGATTTTCATGATATTATAGAATTACACATTTACCCTTCAGACAAGCAAGCCTCAAGGGATAATTGAAGTTTACGATGGCAGAAAATCAAGCACAAATGCAAGTACCGTCTGTGGCACAACCAGGATTAAAATCATTTCCATATCTGTTTTTGGCCCAAACCAACACAGCCTAACTAGGGACACACATTTCTTGGTTCAAACTGCTTTTTATAACTTTAACTAATTTTCAACAGCTTTTCCAAACCAAGGTGGCCAGGCAGAAGAATTAAACTTAAACTGAGAATAGACTTTGAAAAATTATCTATTTATCACAGAAGCCAGTTATGGTACTAACACTTTAATTAAGTAGCTACAGTAGAGGCAGAGGCGAAAAGAGGGTGCTCACCAGCCAAAGCTCCCGATAACAGCAGATTTCGAGGCTGCACCTGCCCGTTATCATCTGCAAAGGCCATTTTTAAGTGAGAATAACAAGGGAAGTAGATAGCAGAGAATGGGATATCACGCAAAAAACAAGCTTTTGCACCCTGTGAGAGAAAGAAACCACAGATTAATGATCAGTGTATGTCAGGAAGGTCTTTTAATATTAGCTGTCAAAGAAACCTGTAGGAAAAGTTACAAGATTATGAGCTTTATTACACCAACACCAGTGCTAGTAAATGGTCTGTGTAGAATGTCCACAGTTGCTGCAATTATCCTTACTGAATCAAACTTAGGCGAGGCCATTAGAAAGTTAACCTCTGCTTAACCTACACACATCGCCTTAATCCTCAAACTAAACATTCAGCAACAGGTGATTAATAGATTCCTTCTCCAGCCTTATAGGATACATAATTCTGCGGTTTCTGTAGTTTAACACTAAGTAGGAAAGGGATTTTTTCTTGGAAAATTGTCACTGCAGTTTGTAGCTCAAAAACTTACATTTTTGCATTTAATGACTATATGATCACATAGCAAGGAACTTGGGGAAAGGAAATGTACTGACTGAATTACCTCCTTTCAGCAAACATGAGTAACTGTTACTGCCATTAGGAGGTTTGACTAGATAATGCAAGTATGATCCCAGCTACGTCATTGCCCAAACTATTTTTTTTGTTTATAGATAACTCACGTCATCTTTACTATTATTGAAGGGGTGGAAAACTCTTCATAAAATCATTTAAATAGCTCAAATCCTCAATCATGTAAACAATGCTCCATATCCACTTTTAGATTTGTAAAACCATCCATAGAAAGACTCATTAAAATGAACATAGAGATGGTACTGCTCATTGGTGCACTGAAATAATGCTACAGGGCAACAAGAGATTCTCTTCTCTCCCATCCCCCACCCTATCCTCATGATTTTGAGTTCCTCACCTCAGCAGGGCTGCCTGAGGCAGTTCTATGGGGTCGGAAGGAGAAAGAAAAATAGTAGACAATGGAAAATAAATCAACCAATGCTGTTCTTAGGTGTCTCCTAGAGGGTGATAGCAGCTGTGATTTGGGAAAGGTTGTATGCATAAATAGCCAATCTAGCCAGGTAACAGAGCTGAAGGAATTTCAATAAGTTAAAACATCCAGGGGAATATCTTAACAGCAGGGGAGAAATAAATAAGGCAGAAAACTAACTTACATCCATAAGTAAAAGTCAAATGACATTGATCAGAGTGATTTTTCTCTTCCTTTGCCATATTATTGGAAAAGAAGATGTAAAATGACAAATGTCAGTCCCTTTGTTTCTATATACACTTTTGTTCAGTGGTATAATTACACTGAAAATTAATTTGGCATAAGCAACAGTTTGTAATATCTGTGACAAAGTGCAACTTATGTCACACTTGTGTATGCCAATATTAACAAACTTATTTTATTTTTGCATTCTTTTCTCCACCCAACTAACTTCTCAATGGATTTACTCATCTGCATTTCCTATATCTCCTATCCTGCCGACCTATGTTCTCTTGCCTCCAGGATCTGTTAACTTGTTCTTTACCTTTCGGACCTGTGATTTTTTATTCTGCACCAATTTTCTCCACTGTCCTCCCCTCCTGCAAGCATCACCTCCTTAGCAGAATGGTTCTATGGGCATGGAAGGTGGCCAAATATCTACTATGTGTGTGAGCCCTGATGGACAGAGCTGGCGGACTATTCAGACACCCGGGACAGAGGGGCATGACAGTCAAGCCCATTCCTGTCCTCACCCAATGTTTCTGGAAGTGCACTTCCAGCGAGGGTGAGTGGATAGAGATTGGGAGTGAGAACCCTGGCTGATTTTTTTGCTCCTAATCTAGGGCTAGTGCTGTCGATTTTAGCTCCATAGCTCCAGGGAGCAGGTAACTCAGCACAGTCCAGGAATTGAACCTTGGATCTTCCTCATCTGTATGACTCAATTGCTCACTGGATAAAGTCACTTAGCCATCAGGTAGCTGGCATGCGATTCTTGCAAGAGTTTTTAAGAAGCAACCAGCTGCCTAAATAACATTTCAACGCCAGGTGTTAAAAATGTTTCACTTCAGCATAAAAATGCAATTTCTAACATTAGTGAATACTGAGATGCTGCTTTTATCTACCGTGCCAAGAAGTCACAGAGCCAAAATACAACTAAGTATTCTTGAAATGGGAAATATTTTACTTGAGTGGATCTGCAGCAAATATGTTGGCCTGGAATTTGCGGTCAGCGGCAAAGTGATGGCGTTCACTGCTGTCCCCAAAGTACGCTTCGCACAAGGATCTCGCGATCTCTGTGTCGAAAACTTCGGATTTTCCGACATTCAATTCATATCAATGGTATTTAGTGGGGATCCCCTTGTGCGAGCTGTTGTGATGTCAACAAGCTGTCTAAGCAGCCAATCAAAACGCAGAATTCTCAGACAGCGAACAAGGAAGTGAGTTAGCTCTAAAGATTCTAACTTTTTAAAAATGTTAGAGAGAGTAAAACAAAGACTGGGGCTCTCATATGGGGAAAAGGCAAACCTGAAATAAAGATGAACAAACTTTAAAAAAAAAAGTTTCTTAAAAAATTTTATTTTTATTAAAATGGAAAAATTTCACACGGCACAAAATTAAAATTAGTTTTTCAGGCCCTTAACCTTTGTTTAGCAGTCAATACGCTGTTAAAACCCCAGTTACAACTAATCCCTTTGGGTTTAGCTTTTAGTGGGGAAGAGCCGAAGTTTGTCAGTTTCCCTGATTTGGTAATTACACGGATTGCCGGCTCTGTGGGGGAACGGTACAGCGCAGCCTGTGTCGGAGCTGTGAACGACAGACCGCAACTTCATGCGCCAAATCCCAAAGTTGCGGTCAGTTTCAAAGGCGGAATGATATCAAACCCTACCAGTTTGCCGTCATCCTGACCGCAAATTCCGGACCATGTTCTATTCAAGATTTTAAAATTTTAGCCATTATGACTAAAGCAGCTTTAAAATATGAAACTGCTTTCATCAAGAACTGTATGTTATGTCAGTTGCAGATAAAATCACAAACCATCTTTTTCTTTAAAACTACATTTACTTTTTTAATGTTCTGGATTGAAACGGAATAGTTTAATAAATCAGAGAATAAAAGATGATTGTGGGATAATAAAAATAAAATAAAAATGCTAAAATTCTGAAATAAAAATACAAAATGCTGGAAATACACAACAGGTCCGTTAGGATCCATAAATAGAAAAGACAGGTTCATGTTTCGGGTGTAGACTCTACCCAAAACGCTAACCTGTCTTTGCTTTTAAAAGATGCCAACTCACCTGCTGCATAAGTCCAGTGTTTTCTGTTTTCCTATTATTATTTATGGACTGCCTTTGTGAAAGTTGAGATGCCTTTCTTTTCACTGAATATTCTCTTGAACAATGTTATATTTAAGAAATACCTCATCTTGTGGCTGGGGGAAGGGGCCGTCAGCTACCGATGCTTTTATGGTAACAACCTAACCTTTTATAAAAGGTCGGTAATTTCACTGATAGCAACTGAGATGGGAGTCCAGCCTACTTTGGAGTGCTGTAAAAGTGATCTTTGTTAGCAAACTCTTGCATGTAGTACTGAAACAAACCAACAGCACATTATTGTGAAAATCACAGTGATTTTTCATTTCTTTTACCATCTTTGTTAAAGATTAAGGGGCTAAACAGTAATTTCCAATTTTGTGAAACAGAAATTCCTGACGAAACTGGCCTTATGAAGGCAGAATTAGAAGCTTTTCTAGTGAGGTAATTTCCTGTTAAACTTGAACAGGCTTGTAAATTGAACATATGCTGATTTATATGCAACAAATATGCACAACCAAAACTGTTAAGAATTCTTCTTAAAAGCAGATTAAAAATTGCTTACATCAAAAAAAAAGTCAGAATCCACTGAACTTTAAATAAATTGGTTAATAAAATGTGAGTATGCTATTCAAATATAAACGCTTTTTTCCTTCAGCCATCTCCACTCAGAGCATGTTTAGGACAGGCTTAACTCAGAAGTTAATTACTGTTAACCACCACTGGCCAATTACAGGAGCTTAGGGAGATTGTGTTCAAGCAGTCCGTGCAACAAAATAGACTTTTGCTTTTGTATTTGTGTTATTTATTTCTGACACTGTTTGCAATGTCAGCCCTGTGGACTAAAAACTTCAGATTCAATCCGGAGCAAATAGCAAGGATCATCTGCCTGAGAAAAATTCCTGGTCAGTGGCTGCCAGGGGCTAGGCCTGCCAGGCATGAAGTTATTGGATCTCATGCACCTTGAACCCATGCTCTAGTGAAATCTACTGCAAATTGACTCCCTCCTCCAATCACTTTAATAACCCTAAATCCCTTAATCTTAGATTGTATCTCACTGAGTGAATAGATTAAGCAAAGAGAAAAACAATCTCAGGCTGTAGGATGAGTCAGATAAACAAATCAAACCTTCAGGTAGGACAGCTTTTTTTCAGATGCTAATTCTGTTTCATACCAGTAACAGTAGCGAATAAGGGCCTAAACAAACTATTTTCCTAACTGGGGAGGGTAATTATGCTCACAAAGGCATCTCTGTGTCAGGTTGAGCACCAGGAGCCAGCAGGTCTGGGATATCCTGGTTTAACCTTGTCTCCTGCAGTGAACATGCAATTGTCCACTAGAGATAGAAAACACCAGACTGACAAGTTAGAAGATTTAACTTCTTGGTGCAGAATAAGGATTCACCTAGCTTCTTTCTCAAATTATAAAATACACACATACAAATTATAACCTGTATTTAGCACCTGTCTTTCTTTTTGAACTATACTTCTTGTCCATCAGATTTGAACTGCTTCAACAACTTTGCATTTGAGTTTCAGAGGAAGCACTCCCGAAACAGGCAACATGCCAAGTGTATCATACGCCACACAGCCTTTGTCTTCCGATAAAGAAATCTATTTTATTTCTCACTGGACAGCAAATTAAAAGGGAAAAATAGCTTGTAGCACCGTTCAGGCAGTTCCACAGCACATGCCCTATTGTGAAACTGTCCCACAATATGACGAAGCTGCAAAGTACTCTGCATTGGCCTCATTAACACTCCAGAGTTAAAGCAGTTGCAGCTGCAACCACAGTGAAATTCTGCATTATGTAAGTGCACACAATTGCTCAAAAGTTTCATTCACAACTAGGTTTCCTAGTTTTGGACTTGCCCAGATGTGATAACCTCACTGCCAGTCTATACAGATAGAAATGTTGGCCAGCACGGACAAAAATGTTAGCAGGTGTTGCTGGAGGTTTCCATTTATGCTAACCACCTCATGAGTAGAGTCTTAGGGGGCTAAATTGGATAGCCCCCATCTTCGTGCTGCCTTCTCATTATCATGATTTCGGCATGCAGCCAGCGCGAACAGCGCTGTTGATTGGCTTCACACATCAGCAGGGGGCTCAAATCGTTACTCGCTGGCACTGCTTAAAGCTAGCCCTAAAGGGGAGGTGAATTGTGGCTGGAGAAGGTGCTGGGAGTCCTTTGAAAGCTGAATCTGACCTGGGAAGGAGAGAAGAATGGTTAAACATGGGTGAGAGCAGGCACTCAGGTTTTCTGACACTGCACTGGAGGTCTTGGTGGAAAGGAGGAGAAATGTCCTGTATTCGCAGGGGGCCAGGAGGCCCTCTAGATACACGGTGAAAAGGCAGTGGGAGCAGATAGCTGCAGAAGTCAATGCCAAGACTGCAGCCCCAAGGACCTGGATGCAGTGCCGCAAGAAGTTTAATGACCTCACACGAGTGGTCAAGGGCATCTTCAAATGCCATATCCTACCTAGTGCACCTCTAGCCTCAGCCACTACTCTATTCACCACAACCCCATCACTCACCTACCAACATTCACTATCAATCAGGACTCATACCAAACATAGAAACATAGAATCTAGGAGCAGGAGTAGGCCATTCGGCCCGTCGAGCCTGCTCCACCATTCAATACGATCATGGCTGATCATTCAAATCCAGTACCCTGTCCCTGCTTTAATCCCCACAGTACACATATCCCACCCTACCCCCGTAACCCCACACATTTAATCCCCCCCTAACACTAAGGGTCAATTTATCATAGCCAAATCAACCTAACCCGCACATTTTTGGACTGTGGGAGGAAACCGGAGCACCCGGAGGAAACCCACGCAGACACGGGGAGAATGTGCAAACTCCACACACACAGTCACCCGAGGTCAGATTCGAACCCGGGTCCCTGGCGCTGTGAGGCACCAGTGCTAACCACTATGCCACCGTGCCAACATTCATATGCTTTACCTCACCCTCACACACTTAGCACTGTTGCAAGTTCACACCCATATCTCACGGCTTGCACACACTGCCAGCTTTTCAAACACTACAGCCACATCACCCAAATATATTGCACGACACTCACTGACACATTTCCCTCTCTCTTGCAGGAGAAGGTAGCGCACAGCCGGAGGCAGCAGGAACTAAGCGGAGGGGAAGAGGCACGCCTGCATGCTCTAACCCCTGTGGAGGAGACGGTACTGGCCATTATCAAAAGGGCCATTGCTGAGGCCGTGACCAGCGGCGGGGCTGAATCCATTGAAGATGAGGGTATCTTCATACTAATCCTCCTTCACACATCCCACTTCCTCCTCATCCCACAGTCTCTTCTGATTTACAAGCTGCAGATGGTGTAAGCGTGCACTCCTTACTTTCCCGCTCCCCTCACCACAACCTTACCCTTGTGCATTTTCCTTTCAGATACCCAAGAACTGCAACCTAGCCAGGCAGTGAGGAAGACCAAGAAGACAGTGATGATTAAGACACACCGTCACTTGATTTCACACTCACCTGCTCAGATACTGACACTGCGTACCTTAGAGGATAGATTAGAGGCGGGATCTGCACGTGGAGAGACACCGGGCACAAGTGCGCTGCAGCCAGGGCAGGGGGAAAGGATTGTTCAGGTGCCAGCTTGCCGGAGGGCGAGGTCGCACATGAGTTCTGCTGCACAGGACTCAGATGAGGACTTTGATGGGCCAGCTACAAAAGAAGGCTGATGGGTGTACACAACAAAATGCTTGGTGCATTGGTAAACCTGCCAGAAAGCCTGCGTTCAATGTCAAGGAGCATGGAGGAATCCGGCACCAACCTGGCACAGGGTTTTGCGCAGAGAGCTCATCCTTTCCAGCATGGAACTGGTGGTGAACTCCATCAACACACTTGTGGACCCAACCATGATGCAGTGTCTGATGGTCGAAGTCTCAGCTTCCATTGCAGCACAAACAGCTTCCACCAAAAGTTCGAGTGCTGCAGTGGAAGCTCAGACTGAAGTCATGCAAGGTCAGCCCAAAATCTTACTTCTAAGGAAGGCAACAAACAGAAAATTGTGAAAATAACATTTCTCCCTTGTGCTTGCTACTTAAGCACATGAAGCTGGAGGTTTTGATTTTGAATCTTAAGCACTTGGAAGCTGGCATATTAAACTATGCTTTAAATAGTCCAACGAACAATCCAAGAAATGTTGCTCTTAGATTTAGTTGTACCAGTGCACCGCTAGAAAAAAAATAGCACCACTACACCAAGACTTTTTTTTACTTTTCAAATGTGGTTAATTGGATTTGGTTTAGAAAGGCACATTTTATAGAGCAATTGGTGAGTTAAAGAAAAGAAAGAAATGTCACTTATATAGCACCTTTCACAACCTCAGAATGTCCCAAAGGTCTTTACAGACAATGAAATACTTATGAAGTGTAGTCACTGTTGTAATGTAGGAAACACAGCAGCCAATGTGCACACAGCAAGGTCTCACAAACAGCAATGAGATATGCCCAGTTAATCTGTTTTAGTGATGTTGGTTGAGGGTTAAGTGTTGGCCAGGACACTAGGAGAACTCTCCTGCTCTTCTTCAAATAGTGCCATGGGATCTTTTACTTCCATCTGAGAAGGCATACAGGGCCTCAGTTTAACGTCACATCCAAAAGAAACTGGGATGAATAGCACTAATAGAAGCAGAGTGCTTGGGATAAAAGGCAACACGGTGGCATAGTGGTTAGCCCTGTTGCCTCACAGCGCCAGGGACCCGGGTTCGAATCCGGCCCCGGGCGACTGTCTGTGTGGAGTTTGCACATTCTCCCCGTGTCTGCGTGGGTTTCCTCCGGGTGCTCCGGTTTCCTCCCACAGTCCAAAGATGTGCGGGTTAGGTTGATTTGGCTATGATAAATTGACCCTTAGTGTTAGGGGGATTAAATACGTGGGGTTACAGGAATAGGGTGGGATATGTGTCAGTGCAGGCTCGATGGGCCGAAATGGCCTCTATCTGCACTGTGGGGATTCTGTGAAAAGAAATCATGCATGGTAATAATATACAGATTACAAAACAGATACACACCATTTTGGATATTACCAATTTGAGCAACAATGGAAGCAATGTAGGAAATAAGGGAAATACGGGTAGCACAGTGGACCGAGATGAATATAAAAACAAAGTTATAGAGGTTAAGAATCTGGTCAGAGAGCTAAAATACAAAATTACATTAGGATAGCAGGGAATATTAAAACATCAAACATTTCTATAAAATATAGTTGTAGCAAGTTGATAAAGGAATCACTGGGGCCACTGAAAGATCCCAACGGTGGCATGCTATCAAGTGACCAGAGGATAGCAAATTACTAAATCAATTCTTCATTTCTGTGTTCAGGCAGGACTGGGGAGGTTGCATTTCCCAGGGATGGGGGGAAACAGAAAGTACTAAAAGAAATAAAAATTTCAGATTTGATGGTCACCATTTTTGGGGAATCGTTAGAAATGGGAGTAGTCCTGAGGACTGAAAAGTAGCTAACAAAACACCAATCTTTAGGAACTACAAGCCAGTGAGCCCAACATCTGTTGTGGGTAAGGTCCACCCAGAAAGACAAAATAATGAAACGCCTAAATAGATGTGGTGTGGTGTGGTGTGGTATGGTAGATGTGGAAGTGAGCATGGATTAAGGAGAGTGAAGTCTTGCCCAACAAATTTACTGGAGTTCTTCAGGGAAATAATGGGCCATGTTAACAATGGAAATTCTGTGCATGTGATATATTTAGATCTCAGCAATGCTTTTTATACCGTACCACACAAGTGATTAGTCCACAGGAAGGCATGGAACAGGAGGCAAGATTCTGACATGGATTGAGAAATCAAAGGTAGATTGTGAATGGAGCTGTGTTAACATGGCAAGGGATCACTAGTAGGTTGCCACAGGATCAGTGCTGGAATCATTGCTGTTTACAGTGTATTGCTCTACAATTCTCTGAGAACTCTGCGATACTCCAGCTCTGCTTGTGCATCCCCCACTTCCTTCACCCCACCATTGGCAGCCGTGCCTTCAGTCAACTAGACCTTAAGCTCTGGAATTCCCCCCTCAAACCTCTTCGCCTCTCCACCTCTCCCTCCTCCTTTAAGATGCTGCTTAAAACCTACCTCTTTGATCAAGCATTTGGTCACCTGTCCTAACGTCTCCTTTTGTTCTGCATCAATTTCTGCTGATTACGCTCCCGTGAAGCGCCTTGGAACGTTTACTACGTTAAAGATGCTATATTAATATAGCATTGTATAAAAATTATTTGGAGCTAGGAACAGAAACAAATCTGTCTACATCTGCAGGTAACACCAAGTTCGGGAGAGGGCTTCCAACAACAGGGAACACATAATACATACAAAAGGATAGGTTGGGAAGTAGGTTGATGAATGGCAAGTGGCATTTAATGTGAACAAATGCAAGGTGATGAGACTAAGGAAAGGAAATAAACAGTGAAATATAAACAAAATTGTTCTAGGATACAGGACAGATCACAGGAGAGTGATTTAGGATTATTGGTGATAGCTCCTTGAGGCTAACACTGCAGCCATAATGAAAACTAACTGGATCTTGGGATGTAAAGCCAGAGGAATAGAGCACAAACTCCAGGAAGTGATAAGGTACTAGGACCATACCTGGAGTATTATATACAATTCTGGTTGCTGTTCTACAGCAAGGGTATCCAGTCACTGGAGGCAGTGTGGAATAGGGAAACTAAACTGATAACTAGTTGAAGGCATCTGAGCTATGAGGCTCATTTGCTCAAGAGGAGAGAAGGTTATGGGGAAATATTATTCAAAGAAGGAAAGAAAAAAATAATATGCATTTACATAGGGCTTTTCATGTCCTTAGTTTGCCTCAAAGCACTTTATAGTTAATTAATTATTTTTGAAGTATAGTCACTCTTATTTTAACAGCACACAATGCAATCAATTTGTGCAAAGCAAGATCACATACAGCAAAGGAAATGAATGACCAATTAATCTGTTTTTGGTGATGTTGATTGAGAGATAAATATTGGCCAGGACATTGGAAGTACTCCCCTACTTTACTTTGAATACTGCTATGAGATCTTTTACGTTGACCCAAGGGGGAAGACAGAGCCTTCATTTAGCATCTCACCCAAAAGTTGGCACCTCTGGCAATGCAGCATTTCCTCAGTACGGCACCAAAGTATCAGCTTAAATTATGTGTTCAAGTCTCTGGAGCTTGAACTCACGGCCTTCCAACTTAAGAGGTGAGAATGCTGCCACTGCGTATTCAAGATCCTTAACGGAACAGATAAATTGAATCCCAATAATATGTTCAAGATTACCATAAACTCTAAAACCAGACGACACAGGCTCAAGTTTAGAAGAGGGAAGGTGCTTAGACAGTTTACTACTTTACACAGAGGATGGTGAATGTATGGAATGGACTGGGTAGCAAGGTAGATACAGTACCCACCGCTTATAGCGGCACCTTCGTGCAAACGCGATTTGTTCAATATACGTGATGGCCGGTATAGCTGATATGGTGCCATAGCTGTGCTTTTGTTACTATCGGTAATGGACTACATCAAAATCAATACATATTTCTTATTTTAATTTGTTGTTACAAAAATCTGTTTAGAAACCATTAGGGAAGAAGTGAACAATATGATGGTTGTTCAGTAGCAATTGTCAAGATAACCATTACAAATGTACTACTTCTGATTTTATAAAATTACAGCCATTTTGTATTGACTGTTAGAATGGATATATTTTTGTAAATTGTAATAAGTTTTTTGTGAAACCATGGAGTATTATGATAGGAGAGCTTTTTGATGACTGAACTGTCACTGGGTATGGATCAGAATATCATGAGATAATGGGGCAGCATTATGACAGTACTTTCTTTTAATCTGAGTTTGATTTGCAGAGTGTCTCCTTGCTTTCGCTATTATTAGTTGGCAGCAGCTAAGAAGCATCTTCTTTTAAGTTCATCACTACATCTTGCATCTTCTGTTTCTGCCCGAAATAAACAGAGCACATAAGACGCTATAACTGGCAAACTTGAAATTGACGTTAATGCAAAATGGATAATGGCTATCCCTTTTTGGCCGATAAATGCAACTGCCTGTTTCAAACATGGACGCTTTAAGTGGTGAGGACTGTAGCAAGGAAAATTTTAAATGGAGAATTGGACAGATATTTGACGGAGTGGGAACTTGTGGGGTATCAATTTGGGGACCAGCCAGATGCAGTCTTTTCCAGTCCTGTAGTTTCTTACATTCCGATAGTACTCACTCCTAGGAAAAATACGACTTATCCAGGATCCTTAAAAATGCCACTAATGGAATGAACTAGGAAACAGGGTTGGGTGAACATTATGCCAAGTTATTTTTAAATACTAGTGGATCTAACTTGGTGTTACCTGCAGTCTGAGGGACATAGATCTGGCAACTGCACGCATGGAGTCTGCACTGGGAGAAGGACAGCAGGAGCAGACATAGAGATAGCATGGATAGGCAGTCTGTGACAGGGTAAGCCATTCAGTCTGGCAAAATCAGTTTAAAAGCAATGAAACACAGTTGTTAATTAACATTATAATGTACCTATTTTATTCACCCAAAATATGGCAAACTCCCATGGCTGCTCTATTGCACAAATAATTACTTTTGCCTTATAACACTATAGACACACTGGCCCAACCAGAAAGCTCATGCATGAGATTTCAGACGGGTACAAAGCAGATACAAAAAGAAATATATACAAATTGCACTATATTCACTGCATTACATCTGTTCATATGGTTGCACTATTCATACTTTAAAGATCTAGCTGATAATTCTCACATGGTACCTTATATAGTCCAAAGAAACCCAATTCCTTTGCGACAGTCAATGTGTTGACACGAGGACCTGTGGTGATTTCACCTGCCACCTGTAACCGGATCTTGACAATCTCCAGTGGATTAGTGAAGATAACTTGCGAACCACCAGCCTATGAAAAGAATGAGTATATTATCTGGTCAGAATTTACATCTGCCCAATGGGTCACTACACTGATTGTAAATGTTTTCAAATAGAAATCATCAGCACCAAGAGGTATGCAATGATGTGTAACCTGGTTTTCAGTACAAAGTGTTGCTTTTCATCGAGCCTATACAACACATTTAAAATGCAATAATAAAAATCTACATCATCCTTAATAGCATAAATTTTTAAAAAATCAATACAATTGTCTTAAAAATGTTAAATTAGTACTTCTTGTGTGGCCAAAATCAGCATGACTGCAAGGCAGCCACAACCACCAAGAACCTCCCCTTGCCAAAATATACCAAGTTATCTGACCAAAGCCTCAACTTCAGTAGCAAGTCAGTGTATGTTTCAAGAATTGGAGCATAACATTTGGTAAAAAAACAAAGGAAACATTTTCGGTTTATTTTGTCATCCCTTCACTAGGCCAACATAAAAAAATTGTCCCTTTAGATGGAAAAATAAACATACACTTTACTGAGGGTTAAACTATTTGGATAAGGAAAAGAAAAATCCAATATCATTTTAAACTGGCAACTTGAATATAATGCTCACTCGGGCAAGACAAGATAAAACAACTTCAGTCTTAAAATGAAAGATTTGGGTTCAATTACACCTGCTTTTCTGTCAGCAGCCTTTAAGTCTCAGGTTTCAGCACAGGCTTCAAACTTTCATCAAGAGGCATGACAAGTCTTGCAAACATGGAAGAGGCTGGTGGATTAATGTGGAGCTTAAAACACTGTGCAGGCTGTCTTTGCGATTGTACTTTTTTTCGGAAAAAGCTTTGCTCAATAAATTTAAAGGTGCAGATTGTGTGTGTTGTATTAATCTTCCAGTAATGTGTTTGTATAAACATGCCAGTCTTGTGGTGGAAAAACTAAACCATAGCTGGAGCCAAAAAGGTGCTTTACATCCAAAAGGGATCTATTGCAGTACTTGGGAGTTAATCACATTTATTTTGCTACAAAGTATTTTTATCTGGGTGGGCTCGCTTTTCACTGAATATTATCAAACCAAGAATCTCACTCATATTCACAAACTATTGATCTTATTTCCATCCTTACTCATTTGACTTAAAGAAGGGGAAAGCTGTCAGGATGGATCAGCAACTGGCTCCAACTACAAACTTAAGAGGCGGTTCATGATATTTTGTTGATTTGGGGTCAATTTAATTACTATGAGTGAGAAATTTGTTTCATGCCAGTTCTCAGCATGAAGTAGACAGCACGTCTTGAACATGTGCCCAATGCCAGAGGCTCACTCCAAATTGTGCTCTGGGCCTCATCTCCACAGTACCAGCGAGCTGCGGACGTCAATCAGGTGTCCCAATGCTGCTCGCCAGTTGAGGCCTCCCCAAAATTGGCTGAGTCGGACGCCAAACTGGCCCACAGGCAAATCCTGGAAGGGAGGGAAGGCAAGCGCAGGCCAGCAATGGCCTGCAGGATTGCTCCTCCCGGATCTAAATTAAGGTACGTGAAGAAAGAAAAACTTACCTGTTTCGGCAGCCTCTTTAATGACCGGTGGTTAGACCACAGTAGACCTGGAAAAACTGTGCGTCACATGCTCTGCCCACCTTTTGCCCAATTGGCTCCAGGGTCTGGAAACAAGAGTTAGGCTGCTAATTAGCATAATCAAGGGGCCTAATGCCGGTCTTAGGGGGGCGCCCAGAGCACTTGGAAGTTGCCGGCTGCCATATTGATAGCCAACGCAGTTCCAAGGGGGATCGGGCGTAGAAGATGGCAACCGAGAATTGGCCATTCCAATGTGCATGTCGTGCCCCAAAATCGGGCGCGACGGGGACCAATTACTCACCCTGTATCTCCACTTTGGCATCTGGAGTCAATACAAGTTTCTCAAAAATAAATGGTTCCTACCTTCTAATCACCTCGCTATCTTTTTGTATCAGTTTAAATAATCCCTAAATATTCTGTGAAATTTAAATGCATGCAATTCAGATGTAAACAAATATTTTATAATACAAAAGCAAAATACTGCAGATGCTGGAAATCTGAAATAAAAACAGAAAATGCTGGGAATACTCAGCAGGTCAGGCAGCATATTTTAAAATACCCATTAACAAGTTAACATGGTAATAGGAATGTTAAAGTAAATGCACTTCTGGTGCATAGCTGATACTAGCACATTTCATGTTTTTGGTGCACAGCGGGGACCTCTCTGAGTTTCCAAAGTCTTGTAATTTACAGATTGTGGGTAGGCTTTCAATGTAATCTTTGTCATGTGCTGGGAGCACCTCGGCTGGGATTTCCTGGGCAAGAGCATAAATGTGCAGGTACAGCTCCTTTAAGTAGTACCTGCACTTCCTTTTGACAACAATCTCCAATTCTATGTTCAGTATTGATTTGAGATGAGCCAGAAGTCTGACAATTCCAGGGTCTTGGGGGAGTGGGGTGGGGGTTAATGGGAGGATGGCTCCCTTTACTGAGATCCCTCAGAGCCATGCCATTTTTGGATTCAAAGGGCACCCTTCTCATCAAGCTGTAGTTAGCGCTGCCCAAGAAAATGTAGCTGAGCAGATGAATGCAGTTTCTGTAATCAAGAGGTCATCTTCCCAGAAGGGAAATTTAGCACCTTGGAGGTTTGCCAAGGTAAGTACCTGTTATACCTACCTCTTTACAATGCACTGCAATGGTTAGCCTGCAACACATACACATTCCCCTCAGCCAACTGCATACTCACCTGGGATGCTTCCTTATCATTACACAACTCTTTGGCAGGGCGGTACCATGACTCTCCCAATAGGCATTTGCATGCTGCTTGTTTGTACAGTCTTGCTTAGGGCAGCACAGTGGCCAGTTGAATAGCTATGACAGGCCTCAGGAAACAGTCAGCATTTTATTAATGTCTTTTAATTTCAGGCTATGGAAACCCACAATACAAGAGAAAGGCTGAAAAGTGTAGCGGTTCAAAGAACTTACCCTGAACAAAGCAGGACGCCCCTCTTTGGTCCCCACTGAATAGAGCATGCAGTTGGTGGACTTGAATCTAGAGGCTAGGAGTCATTCTAACATCTTTATCTCAAGGAACTAGTCCTTCACTCCCATATTCTGCTAATAGGCAACTTACTGGTACCATTACATCATATCAATAGCTACTGCAATGTGTTCAGAGTAGCTTCTACATTCCAATATCTGCTTTTCCTATTGCAGTTCTGCAGGGCCACCAGAGGAGTAGTAGCTCACGGGCACATCCACTTTCCACCACACTGCATGACTCACTCCATCTGCCACAAGCATCAATCCAAGAATATCCACTTCGGGAGAAGATGTAGAGCAGGGAGCACCGGATGAAGCACAAAGTATGAGTGAAGAGAAGCAAGTGCAGGTGGCAGCAGAGGAAAAGCAGGAAGTAGGTCGGATAACCGGCTCCAGGCTGCCCTCGGGTTGCTGAGATCTAAGATTAGTGCTATCCAGGACCTGCCAATAAAAGAAGGTTGTTTGTTGAGCACTACCAGCTCATTGAGTGCTTGGAATGTGTGCAAAGAACCCTGCAAAGTATGACAAGTAGAATGGAGTATCTGTGTAGTCCTGTTAGACCGCTTCACAGAACTGCAGTCCACCCTTGAATATCTTGGGTGAGGGCGTTAGCATTGGTGCTAGGAGCGGCCCCAGAAGTATTTGGAGTAGACAGATTGTGACGTCAATCAGCGTGCAACGCTGATTTGACGCCAGCGTTGCCATTTTCATCCTCAACGGTGAGAGTAATGCCGTGTGTTAACCTCGCACAGCTGAACATGCGTTTAGTATCTGCAAGAACCCCCTACAAGCAATATTTAAAGGGATCATCAACCACAATCTACTGGCTCTGTGTAAGTTTGTGGAAGTGTTTGGAGCATTCCAGAGTTGTTTAAAGTTGCTGAGATGTACTGCAACTGCAAAGGTTACCACTGATTGAATGTGCAGTTGGTGTGCGACCATGCTCAGCACATCATGATGGTGAATGCTCGGTATCCTGGCAGCAGTCATGATGCTTTCATTCTGCGCCAGTCCGCTGTACCCTCAGTCTTTGAGCCACCAAGACAAACCAGAGGGTGGCTACTGGGTGACAAGGTCTATCCGCTGACCACCTGGCTCATGACTCCTCTCCGAATCCCAACCACACGTGGGCAGCATGCGTACAATGAGAGCCATGCTGCCACACGGAATCTGATAGAGTAGACCATTGGCATCTTTAAATGCTTCTGCTGCCTGGACCGCTCTGGACCAACTTTATCCGTCGATCCATCCAATATAACCTAACAAAGTCAACTAATCACCCTTGTGCATTCTCGTAGTGCCTGTCTTCAGTCTGCCTTTGCCTGTCCTAGTGCTCCTACGAAGAGCTACCCCAGTGGCTGCAGCATGGAAGGTGGAAGGCTGCTGACTTTTAGTGGGGGAGATTGCAGATGGCCTTTGCAGGATGACCTCAAGCACTTCTGGGCCGAGAAGGCTCGGCTGCGGACTGCGCCACCTCAGCATAGGCGGCAGCAGTCTGGGCTGGCTGGCCGACAGGCAACAGCAAGGGCACTGGCAGAGAGCAGTGGTGGGAGGACGAATGCTGTCATCCTGAGAGAGGACAGCTGGTTCATCCTCCACGGAGGCACTGCCACTCCCCGGGGCAGCGCCTCAACATTCCTAGCCATCTGTTGGAGGGCAGATTACTGGACTGCTGTGACACCCTGCAAGCCCCTTTCCACATTGGCAGTCTGAGTTTGCGTGGCAACAAGCTGAGCCTGCATGAGAGCAGTCTGAACTTGCATGACTTCAGTCTGAACTTCCACTGCAGCACTCAGATGCAGGCTTGTGCTTGTGCTGCAATGGAATCTGGGACATCAGCCATCAGAGGCTGCATGATGGTTGGGTCCACAAATGCGCTAATGGATCTGCCCACCCTTCCATGCTGGAAAGGATGGGCTCCAAGCTCTGCGCAAAGCCCTGTGCAAGATTGGTGCCGGTCTCCTCCATGCTCCTCGACATTGCAGTCAGGCTTTCTGGCAGGCCTGCCAATGCACCAAGCATTTTGTTGTGTATACCCATCAACGTTCTTCTGTAAGTCACCCCATCAAAGTCCTCATCTGAGTCCTCCGCAGCAGAACTCGTGTGCAACCTCACCCTCCGGGGAGCTAGCACCTGTGCTACCCTTTCCCCCTGCCCTGGCTGCAGCCCACCCATGCCCAGTGACTCACCACGTGCAGATCCCACCTCTAAGCTACCCTTTAAACTCCACACAGTGCCAGTATCTGAGCTGGTGCCTGTGACTGTCAGATCGAGTGACGGTGTTTCTTTTTCTTCATCACTCTCCTCTCCATCTTCTTCTGCAACCACTGGCTGGGTAGGTTGGATTTCTTGAGTATCTGAAATGAGAAAGGCACAAGGGTAGGGTTGTGGTGAGGGGAGGTGGCAAAGCAAGAGGTGCATGCTTACACCATGTGCAGCTTGTAAAACTGAAGAGATTGTGCAAGTAGGGGGGAAGTAGGATGTGGCAAGGAGAATAATGTATGAGGATACCGGCATCTTGTACTCTCAGCCCTGCCGCTGGCCACGGGCTCAGCCATGCCTCTCCCAAGAATGGCCAGCATCATCTCCTCCAAGGCGGTGAGGTGATGCAGGCAAGCCTGACCCCCACCGGTTAGGTTCTGCTGGTGCCGGTTATGCGCCACCTTTTCCTGCAAGAGAAAGGTAAGTGTGTCAGTGAGTGTGGTGTAATGTGTTTGGGTGATGTGGCTGTGACGTTTGAATAGCTGGCAGTGTGTGCAAGCTGTGAGATGTGTTTGTGAGGCTTGCACCAGTGATAAATGTGTGAGGGTGTGGTGAAGCTATGAGGGTGAGATAAAGCTAGGAATGTGAAGTATGAGTCATGCTTGGTAGACATTGTTGGTAGGTGAGTGATGGGGGTATGGTGCATTGAGCACTGTGTGAGGCTAGTGGTGCAGATGGTGGGATATGGCATTTGAAGATTAATTCACTGACCTTGACCACTCGTGTGAGGTCATTAAACTTCTTCCTGCACTGCGTCCAGGACCTTGGAGCTGCACTGCTGGCATTCACCACAGTGGCTATCTGCTCCCACTGCACTTTGGTCTGTTGCTAGGAGGGTCTCCTGGCCCCCTGTAGAAAGAGGACCTCTCTCCTCCTATTGACCTCCTGCACCAAGCCCTCCAGTGCTGCATCAGAGAACCTTGGTGTACGCTCTCTCCCCTGTTGTGCCATCATTAATTGATTCTTTGCACTGTCTTCCTCAGCCAGTTGAATGATCTGCTGCAGGCAGAAAGCACCTCCCCTTTAAGAGGTGCGGACTGCCTTTAAGTAGTGCAGGCTAGCTTTAATTGGGGCTAGCTTCACACGAACTTGGGCCCTCTACTGAGCGTTCAGCGCTGGGCTGAACAGCACAATAATGCAAATGAGCAGGCAGCATGAAGTTTGCTAGCGCATTGTGATCCCTGTGCCCGTTTTCGGCGGTAAACGAATTTTCAGGCCCGTTTTCATCCAGTATTTCCATGACCTTGTCTTCTTTCAGCAATTGTTCCTTTGTTGTGATAACGCTGTTCCTGGTTGTAATAATCTCTAGCTCCAATCCTCGAGGTCTGATGCTAGTGTGGGAATATCACTTAGCTGAGATGACTCAATTACTGAATCCACTCACCCTTAAAAAAAACCCTTGCTTCTGTCTGCCCTTGTAGGTTCCTGTACCTTGCTCTGAGGCCAGAATTCCGTCTTTGAGTTTGCTAATTAACAGACAATTTTTAAATCTCTTCTTCACCCCTCTATTGTATTTGCCTTTCTAATTTGTGAACATGCAACAGTAGTGTTACCAAAAAGCCTCTTGTACGACTGCATTTTGGTTTGATTCTCTGAAGTTTAATTTTTTTAAGAATTTTTTTTTTACTGCAGTTTAGTTTTAGTTTCGTTTCAATAAAATACTCCAAAGCT
The DNA here is from genome assembly GCA_030390025.1 of Squalus acanthias. NCBI lineage: Eukaryota > Metazoa > Chordata > Chondrichthyes > Squaliformes > Squalidae > Squalus > Squalus acanthias. The sequence continues at coordinate 98,915,978 of CM059428.1, forward strand.
TTAATAACCTCTATTGACTAGATTAACCTCAACATGGATGTGTGTGAGACACAGAGACAGGGAGAAATCACAAGCATTATTAAACTGCACTGAGTTAGCATTTAGCCCCATATATAAAGGGAAATCGAATTTTACACATTTCATAAAATTAACTTCTTGCAAATTTGTCTTTGTAAAGAGAATACGTTAAGAAGTGAAATAACTTTAAATTAATTCTACCTGTGAGGTAGATCTTTACAAGTGACAGACACTGGCAAGTCACTTACTTTTGGAATAAAATATTTAATTGTTTATTCTTTGTTTAAATTTTAAATATCAACAGAGATCATGCGATACTTTGTAACTTTTTGAGACGGAAAACCATATAGACAATTGAAAAAAGTTAAAAATTAAAATTGTTACTTTGGTTACAACTGCAGAACTCATTTACATGTGCTAATTTTTTAGTTATTAAATAGGTCACTTTCCCGCAAGTTTTAAGCCAGCACTTTATTATGCTTGACTGATTCGTGCAGTGGGACAATAAATCTTGTACCTTTCAGGTGAGCCAGTTTGACCACATCCACATTTGCCATCACTTGAAGTTCACAGTAATACTGCTGATTACACTTGTAATCTTCCTTTAGTTGCTGCATCTCAAAATCCTAACCATTCAAGAATCGACACTAACAATGAACAGCTTGCACTAAAATTGGGAAACATGTTTTACTTCCTTTCTGAAATTTTAACACAATGTGTAGATTGATAATGTGGAATTTGATCAGTCAATCCTGTTCTCTTCCAAAGATTATGATTAATTTGCTCCATCTTGCACTTTACTCGTCTACTTAGGGGAGATTTTTTTGGGTCTGCACTTGTGTGTGCAGCGAACATCGGAAAATCGGGCTGGTCGGAGTGCATATAAAAGAACCACCCAATTTTCCATCCATTTAAATAAATGGAAGGAAAATCAGACAGGTTCCTTTACAGGCATGTGCTCCAACCCACTGAATTTTCCGATATTCACTGTGCTCAGGTAATCAAGTGTGCCTGGGCACAGACCCAGGAAAACTTCCCCTCTACTCTCCCAAGGGAGGCAACCAACCACAGCAAAAGCTTCCAAGATCATTAGTTTGTGAAAGTTCTCCAACAATTCCTCAAAGGCAAATGAGTGAAACTCCAGATTAATATGTATTAGAATAAATCCTCATTACTCTTTGGTGACTAAGAGCTAAATTTACCTATATGTTAAACTTAGTGTACAGGGCTAACATTAAAGTTTTATTAATAAGTAACTGTGACTATATTTGCAGAATCATGCAAGAATTATTTTTTAATTAATTTATATGAAAAATGAGTCAAAGCTGCTAAACGATTATTGTATAAAATGAAAATTATAACCTGCTTCCTGACATGGGGCAGAATGCTTCCCCTTGTTTGTAAGGCACGAGAAAAAAATTCCATTTATAGCTTCCATGCATTATGCCAAGTTCCAGCATATTCAAGCTCATTTATTTCTATTATTGACATTTCAGCGTGCACATAGACTTCTGTCCATACAATACAATGTTACAGAGAATGCATCTGGGAGAAAAAGCAGATATGGTTATCAAAGATGGACATATTCTATTTTGTGCTTCAAAATCAGCACAATATGTTTGAAGACATCAAAAGGAGGCTAATCAAAGCACTGTTTTCTGTTTCTGAATACTCCTAAAATTACTGCATGGGAGATTCTACCAGCAGGTCACTGATCAAACACAGGGAGCAGTCAGATGACAGTCAGTGCTCCCTCTCTCATGTGATTTACAAACAGCCAAGAATCCTTGAGTCTTCTTTTCAACTCTAATATAGGATGACTGACTTAGACAGAACCTCTGCTAACAGCTTTGCATCAGCAAAATACAATTACGTTCATTCTGACAACAATTCCAGTTATAAAGCATACAAATATTAACTATAATTTTCATTTTAAGGATTTTAAATATTCACCGGCTGATTCAAGGTGATCTTGTGTGTGTTATAATGACTGAAACCTGCAGCTGCAATGAGGAGACGGAATTGTTTATGCTACAGCCTTAAAAAAAAAAATCTGTGCATGCTCATAAGTTTATAAAGGACAGGTTTACGCCTTTATTACACACATAGTGCAAAATAAAATCTCCCCTAATAATCTCATGATGAAGAGGTCCGATTGTGAAACACAAAATTAAAAAACAATATTTCCATTTCAATAAAATCTGGGGAGGACCTGGTGGATGCCAACTTCAACCTGGACACAGCTTTTCAGGCTTCCCAGAGAAGCAAGAGAAAGCACTTTGGTCTTTCATCTTTTTTTCAAATGACAGCTAAGTCCCAATGCAGGCCAAACTTATGGTATACATGACGTGTCCAAATAATTTTCCTTTATGGTTCAGAACCCCATGGCATCGAATGGAAGGATTTCCATCTACCCCGTGCAAAATCTGGGACCAAGCTGTGAGATGGATTTCTGGCAAAAAGGGAAAATATTTGAAAGAGGCTTGAACTACACTAAGTACACTGGAGGAGGAGTCACCCTAATGGCAAGTCTGTAAAGTCCCTCACACGAGGATCCTTAATGGTTGTTGACAAGTAAACCTGGTTTGCGGGCACTGGACTTGAACATATAGTGACAAGGAGAGTGAATGGGAGAGGAACAAAGCTCTAGAGCTGGAAAAGGAAATTGTATACCAAAGAGTTATAGTATACTATTATGTTCACTGATATTTTCATTGTAACTGAAGTATATCATGTAAGTAATTTCTAAATCTCGGCCATTGATGTGGCCTTTTACATGCATTGTTTCCAACTATTTCGCTGGATCTGGATAGCATCTTCTCATGTCCTTCTCCCATTCCACCTGTCTTACTTTCCCCTCATTCACTCATTTCCCATCTCTCACATTTTTCTTTCCATCTATTCATTCATTCATTCATTCTGTAATCCATCCCCTCTTTCCTCCCCATTTACCCATTCATTCTCTTAAGTCTTTCTTTCCCTTTTGCCCTCTCTCTCCTTGGAATTTCTCTTTTTACTCACATTCCATCTGTTTCCCCTCATTCATTCTCTCCTCGTCACTCCCATTACCTCCTCTCATTGCCTCTTTCACACATTCCCTCTCTCCTTCCCTCAGTCACTATTTTCTTCCCTCTCTCCTGGTCTCATTCTCTTTCTCTCTCTTTCCCCATCTGTTATTCCCTCTTCCCTAATTCCTTCTTTCTCTTATTTCCTCTCTCCTTGCCTTCTACTCTTTCAGATCATTGCTCTCATTTCCTTCCTTTCTCCTAGATTGCTTGTCCTTCATCCAGTCTTGGATGAGCCACAATTTCCACCAGTTAAACACAGGAAGACCAAAGCCTTCCTCTTTGGCCCCTGCCATAACTCCATACCTGCCACCAATTTCATCCCCCTCCCCAGCCACTGTCTCAGGCCGAACCAGACTGTTCGCAACCTCGGTGTTAACCCTCATTAAATATTCTGTGGCAAACTCACTAATCTGAGGCAGGCAGTTCCACACCAATCTAGGGCATTGCTGATGACTCACCAGTCTGGCTTATTAATAAGACCTGGAGGGGTGCACCAATCATTGCTGGCTAAGATTCTTTTCATTCAGATCCAGTTAACTCTACAAGCTCGTAGCCTGATGGGTAATATAGTTTGAGTAGAGAAGCAATGGGAAACTTAACAGTGGTCTGTGTTATAAACTCAGCGGTTTTAGCTGGTTAATGCCAGTTATACTGCTGCACACTTGCGGGGCAATTGGTTGTGTCTCTATGGGGAAAATTTGTTCATTCCATGTTGGGTGAACAGAAACCCTGCCTAAGTAGGTTTCTCAGTAACGTGCTATAGAAACTCAAACAGGCTGATGGGTTTCCATGTGTCCCAGATACCCAGCTGAGCAAAAGAAAATTAATTAAAGCAAAAACTGAACAAATTTCAATTCTTCATTGCAGTTAACTACTTGTTTTGAAATACTGAACAACAATGTTTCACCTACAGTAGTGTGATTATTTACTGAAAAATGCAATTATGAAACCAGCAGCCTTATATATAATTAAAAACAAATGTTACTACTGCAAGTTGAAAAAATTAAATATCAACTCTACAAATTTCAAGTAGAATAAATTTTGTGGACACAATGTATTTGTGACAGGAGAAGAAATTAACAGTTCTGTAAACCAAATTAAATTTTACATAATTTGATATGAAAACCTTGTTCTGATGTGCATTTTCAGATGTCTGATTATTTAAAAAATGTATTTATTAACCCCCCCCAAAAAAATTGGACTGTCAAGGAAGGAGAAAGCAAATCATGAATGTTTCAATATCCCTCCTCAGCTATGACAAATGACGGAAGATGGCAGTGATTCAGTGGTAGCACTCTTGCCTCCAAGTCAGAACGTTGTGGCTTCGAGTCCCTCCCCAGACTCTTGAGCACAAAATCTAGGTTAACAGCTCAGTGCAGTACTGAGGGAGTGCTGCACTATCAAAGGTGCCTGTTGGAAATATTGAATTTCCCCTGGTATCTTAAAACTTCATAGGTACTCAGCTGTCATTCTCTCACAGGCATATGGCATCTTTCGGATGAGACGTTAAATCGAGGCCCTGTCTGCCCTCTCAGCGGGACGTAAAAGAGCCCATGGAACTATTTCGAAGAAGAGCAAGGGCATTCTCCCCGGTGTCCTGGCCAACACTTATCCCTCAACCAACATCACTAAAACACTAAAACAAATTATTTGGTCATTATCACGTTGCTGTTTGCAGAACCTTGCTGTGTGCAAATTGGCTGCCGTGTTTCTGACATTACAATAGTGACTACACTTGCAAAGTACTTCATTGGCTGTAGAGCGCTTTGGGACATCTTGAGGTCATGAAAGGCGCTATATAAATGCAAGTCTTTCTTTTTACACCTTTCATCACTCAAAGCTCAATCTCGCCCATATTCTTCTAGTCAGCCTCCTAAACTCTATGCTACATGAACTCCAAATTGACTAAAACATAAACGCTCAAATCCTACTCCATACAAAGAAAATCCAGCAAGTGCACATCGGAATTGCCATTGGGTGTGCTAGATCTACGCATTGGGAACTGGCATTGCAAGTAACCCCTCGAATGCCAATATACAAACAGCAAAAGTTACAGGAAGTGAGGAGATTTTTTAAAACTTTTATCCATGAACATTACAATGGGAGTTATATCATAAAGACCAATACTCACACAACCACCAGCAAGTATTTCTGCTGCGATTGGGATGGAGCCATCATTCCGAACAAACCTGTCTCTTACAAAATCATTCATCTATAATGGAATAAAATATTTTGAAATAAGTTTTATAAAATGTATCTGCAAAATCTATTCATATTGAACTGTCAACAGTACCATAGAGAGTATATATATATTAATATTCTAAATACGTAATTTCCCCATCTATCTTAAAACTTCATAGGTCATTCTCTCTCGGGCATACGGCATGCTGATATTATCCAGTAACATGCACAAAGAATGGTTCCTTGGACAAGATACCAAAGAAGTATCATCTACTAAGAAATCATACCCAATGTGAATCACCACCTTTAATTTCTGGAACCTGGATTCAATCCAGCTCAGAATAGTGGGATGAAAATCTGTGTTTGTTGTCTGTAAGGGCCCCATGTCAAATGAGTTTGGGCAGTCTCAATTCAGTTCACAGTGAGCATGGGCCTATAACACAAAACTGACCTTAATTCTGCATGAACTAGCAATCTCACTCAGAGAGGGCACAGAACGGCTGGTGTGGAAAACAGAAAAGAAAATCACCTAATTGGGGTGCTCTTTTGGAATTGGGATTAGGCACATTATTGGGGTAGAGTACAGGGAACTCTGGCTGTGCTATAACTGACCTGAGAGTGCCTGATGCTAACACTGGGTGCCTGAAATGGGAAGAATTCCATTTCCCAGCACGAACATCTCTGGCCTTGATCATGCAATTTTAGAGAGAGCAACAGACAAGAAATTAGAGGGGAAAGTAGTGGAAAATATGTTGGCAGTTTCTAACAAAGAATATCTACAAAACTTGATATTCTATAGATTCTAAATGATGACTATACACTTGAATTAAGGAAACAAAGATTACTGTGTGTAAAATGAAAATTAAGTAGTTATGCTTGCAGTGGCAAACAAGTAGTTTTTGACAAAGTATCTTACTGGCGTATATGGCAAAATGTTTACAGCATTCAACGTAAGGTCGTATCACATCAAAGTCTCTCTGCATTTAGCCTGCTAAAAATTTAGATACAGTAGACTAGAAAATTATACAGTAAGCATGCCATGATATTTTGTAAAGTTGTATATTAGCTTGAAGTATAAATTTACAGCACTTACACTAAGTTTTATAGCTTTCTCTGGTGCCACACCCATCAGCTGTGGTAACAGGCCTGTATTGGAGTCAGACACAAGGATTAGGTTTATTGGTATCAATCAATGCAAATATACTTCCTCTTTGGAAAAAAGCTACTTCTGTATTATATGCATAACACACACCAGTGAGCCAACGAAAAGCAAGGGATAGCAGCAGTTCTGGTTTCTTTAAATGAGTTATATTTCTTCAAACCAGCAGAAAATGCCCCAGGAAAGATAAAGAGAAAAACTGATTGCTGGAAATTGGATAGATCAATCAACACTAAAGAGAACAATAATGTTTGCTGGTGAGCATATCTGCATAATGACATAAATCCGCATAATGATGTATATTCCACTGTGACCATAGAATCAAAGAATGTTACAGTAAAGAAATGGGCCATTCAACCCATCAAGTCTGCACCAGTGTTTTTTGACACCCAGTGTAATCCAACTATCCTACTCACTCTCGTACTCTTTAATATTCCTCCCCACCCCAACCATAAACAGCTATTCTCTTAACAGAAATTATAGATTCTGTAGCAGAGAATTCCACATTCTAAGCAAAGATTTGTTTTAAATCTCACAAACCACCAAATTTTAAAAAAGTGTAATTATTTTGCTCTTCAATTTTGTACTAGAAAATGGAGCCCAGTTTCAGCATCAAGCATTCCCAGATCTGGTATAGTATAACCTAGATGCAGGCTAAAGCTCCCCTTACTATGTTGTAACAATGCCTCTTTTTAACTTCTTAGGATGTGGGCGAAACTGGCAAGGTTGCATTTAATGCCCATCTTTAGTTGCCCTAAGGTGATAGCGGACCTCCTTCTTGAACAAAAAGAGCTAGGCCACTTCAGTGGGCACTAAGAGTCAACCACGTAATCTGGGCTGGAGTCATATATAGGCCAAACTGGGTACAGGTGGAAGGTTCCCTTCGCTGAAGGATAATAGTTCCGTTTTTATGATGATCTGATGGGATTTGAACTCAACACATCTGAGTTACTAGTCCAGTACAATAACCATTAAACTTTTGTAGTCTGAGTCCCAACCAGAAGAGCATCCCCTAATATGCTAGTGTCACATTTTTCCATTTCTCTGTGTCCTCGCAATGAGATTGTCATTAAGTACCAAATTAGGGGCAGTTTTGTGTTGTAGGCCATACCCACTCGGAACTGGATTGAGACTGCAGGTACTCAACAACAAACAACAAGAACTTGTATTTAATATAGAGCCTTTAATGTAGTAAAACGTCCCAAGGGGTTTCACAGGAGTGTTATAAGACAAAAAATTTGACACCAAGCCACATAAGGAGAAATTAGGGCAGATGACCAAAACCCTGGTCAAAGAGATAGGTTTTAAAGAGCGTCTTAAAGGAGGAAAGAGAGGTAGAGAGGCGGAGAGGTTTAGAAGGAATTCCAGAGCTTAGGGCCTAGGCAACAGAAGGCATGGCCACCAATGGTTGAGCGATTACAATCAGGGAAGCTCAAGAGGGCAGAATTAGAGGAGCGCAGATAGCTCGAGGGGTTGAGAGGCTGGAGGACATTACAGAAATAGGGAGGGGTGAGGCCATGGAGGGATTTGAAAACAAGGATGAGAATTTTGAAATCGAGGCGTTGCTTAACTGGGAGCCAATGTAGGTCAGCAATACAGAGGAGATGGGCGAACAGGACTTGATGCGAGTTAGGACACGGGCATAGAAACATAGAAGATAGGAGCAGGAGTAGGCCATTCGGCCCCTCGAGCCTGCTCCGCCATTCAATGAGATCATGGCTGATCATCCAAATTCAGTACCCTGTCCCTGCCTTTTCCCCATATCCCTTGATCCCTTTAGCCTTAAGAAATATATCTAACTCCTTCTTGAATATATTTAATGAATTGGCCTCCACTGCCTTCTGTGGTAGAGAATTCCACAGGTTCACCACTCTCTGGGTGAAGAAATTCCTCCTCATCTCTGTCCTAAATGGCTTACCCCTTATCTTTAGACTGTGACCCCTGGTTCTGGACTCCCCGACCATCGGGAACATCCTTCCTGCATCTAGTCTGTCTAGTCCTGTTAGAATTTTATAAGTTTCAATGAGATCCCCTCTCATTCTTCTAAACTCCAGCGAGTATAAGCCCAATCGACCCAATCTCTCCTCATACGTCATTCCTGCCATCCCAGGTATCAGCCTGGTGAATCTTCGCTGAACTCCCTCCATGGCAAGAACATCCTTCCTCAGATAAGGCGACCAAAACTGCACACAATACTCAAGGTGTGGTCTCACCAAGGCCCTGTACAACTGCAGCAAGACATCCTTGTTTATGTATTCGAACCCTCTCGCTACGAAGGCCAACATACCATTTGCCTTCTTAACCGCCTGCTGCACCTGCATGCTTACCTTCAGCGACTGGTGCACAAGGACACCCAGTTCTCGTTGCACTTCCCCTTCTCCCAATCTATTGCCATTCAGATAATAATCTGCCTTCCCGTTTTTGACACCAAAGTGGATAACCTCGCATTTATCATCCACATTATAATGCATCTGCCATGATTCTGCCCAATCACCCAACCTGTCCAAATCATCCTGGAGTTTTTCGGCATCCTCCTCACAGCACACACGCCCACCCAGCTTTGTGTCATCTGCAAACTTGAGATATTACATCTCGTTCCCTCGTCTAGATCATTAATATATATTGTGAATAGCTGGGGTCCTAGGACCGATCCTTGCGGTACCCCACTAGTCACTGCCTGCCACTCGGAAAAAGACCCGTTTATTCCAACTCTTTGCCTTCTGTCTGCCAACCAGTTCTCTATCCAAGTCAATACCTTGCCCCCAATCCCATGTGCCTTAACTTTACACGCTAATCTCTTGTGCGGGACCTTATCGAAAGCCTTCTGAAAGTCCAAATACACCACATCCACTGGTTCTCCCTTATCTATTTTACCAGTTACATCTTCAAAAAATTCCAGTAGATTAGTCAAGCATGATTTACCTTTTGTAAATCCATGTTGACTTTGTCCGATCCTGTCACTGTTTTCCAAGTGCTCTGCTATTACATCTTTTATAATGGACTCCAGCATTTTCCCCACTACCGCTGTCAGGCTTATCGGTCTATAATTCCCGTTTTCTCTCTACCACCTTTTTTGAATAGTGGGGTAACATTAGCTACCCTCCAATCCATGGGTACTGTTCCAGAATCTATCGAATTTTGGTAGATGACCAGCAATGCATATACTATTTCTAGGGCCACTTCCTTAAGTACCCTAGGATGTAGATTATCAGGCCCTGGGGATTTATCGGCCTTCAATCCCGTCAATTTCGCTAACACCATTTCCCTACAAATACTGATTTCTTTCAGTTCCTCCCTCTCATTAGAGCCTATGTTCCCCGACATCTCTGGGAGGTTATTTATGTCCTCCTTTGTGAAGACAGAACCAAAGTATGTATTTAATTGGTCTACCATTTCTTTGTTCCCCATTATAAATTCCCCTGATTCTGACTGTAAGGGACCTACGTTTGACTTCACCAATCTTTTTCTCTTCACGTATCTATAAAAGCTTTTACAGTCAGTTTTTATGTTCCCTGCAAGTTTACTCTCATACTCTATTTTCCCCCTCTTAATTAATCCCTTTGTCCTCCTTTGCTGAATCCTAAACTGCTCCCAATCCTCAGGTTTACTGCTTTTTCTGGCCAATTTATGGCCCAAAAATTAGTGCCGCTGCTACGCGAGAGTACGCACTGCGTACTCTCGCATATTCTGTCTCCAATTGCCGGTTTTCTGCATGCACTGCGCTGAAAACCGGCACTTGGTGAATGGAAAAGGGGGCGGGTCCTAGGTGAACCGCGTGCGCGAACAGGCTGCGCTAACGCTGTGCACTTAGTGGTTTCAACGCGCAGGTAAGGACGGAAGATTCTACACATAAAAAAAGGAGGAGTAAGACCCACTTTTAACAAGGTAAGTAGTGAATTAAGTATTATTTTGAATTTTTTTTAACAGGTATATCTTTTTTAGAGACTTTAAAGACAGGTAAGTTTATTTTTATAACTTTTTAAAAGATTTTAAATTTTTTCAAAAATTTAATTTTTTATTTAAAATGGTTAATTTATTTAACTATACTTATTTTATTAATGTGATGGTTTTTTTTAAATTTAATTGAGGTTTAGCTGTTCTTTTGGGGGGGTATAGATTCATAGCTTTCACAGCACTTATGTGAAAGTTATGAATGGAAGATGGTGTGCTGCCATTGGCTCTAACTGAGTCACGTGATCCCACAGCTCGCACTAATTAACTACGCCGGTGGGATACGCAAGCCCAGCACAGCAGCTGTCCAGAACATCAAGTTCGTGCGAGCTGGAACTGAAAAAGCCAACGCGCAGTGAGAGATCACGGGGAGGCCTTACCCTCGCACGAAGGCTTCCTCACGAATTTTTGGGCCTATATGTCCTCTCTTTGGATCTTATGCTATTCCAGCTGAGTTTTGGATGACCTCAAGTTAATGGAGGGTAGAACGTGAGAGGTCAACCAGGAGTGCGTTGGAATAGTCAAGTCTAGAGGTAACAAAGGCATGGATGAGGGTTTCAGCAGCAGATGAGCTGAGGCAAGGGCAGAAATGGACAATGTTACGGAGGTGGAAATAGGCGGTCTTAGTTATGCCGTGGATGTGTGGTCGGAAGCTCATTTCAAGGTCAAATATGACACCAAGGTTGCGAACAGTGTGGTTCAGCCTCAGACAGATGTTAGGGAGAGGGATGGAGTCAGTGGCTAGGGAACGGCGCTTGTGATGGGGACCGAAAGCAATGGCTTCGGTCTTCCCAATATTTAATTGGAGAAAATTTCTGCTCATCCAGAACTGGATGTCGGACAAGTAGTCTGACAATTTAGAGACCGTGGAGGGATCGAGAGAAGTGGTGGTGAGGTAGAGCTGGGGGTCGTCAGCGTACATGTGGAAACTGACACTGTGTTTCCGGATGATGTCGCCAAGGGGCAGCATGTAGATGAGAAATAGGAGGGGGCCAAGGATAGATCCTAGGGGGACACCAAAGGTAACGATTACGGGAGCGGGAAGAGAAGCCATTGCAGGTGATTCTCTGGCTATGATTAGAAAGATAATATTAGAACCAGGCGAGTGCAGTTGGATGACGGTGGAGAGGCGTTGGAGAAGGATGGAGTGTCAAAGACTGCAGACAATTCAAGAAGGACGAGGAGGGATAGTTTACCTTTGTCACAGTCACAAAGCACGTCATTTGTGACTTTGATGAGAGCCGTTTCGGTACTGTGACGGGCGGAAACCTGATTGGAGGGATTCAAACATAGAGTTGCGGGAAAGATGGGCACGGATTTGGGAAGCGACAACATGTTCCAGGACTTTGGAGGGGTCAAGGGTTGGTTTTTTGAGGAGAGGGGTGATGACGGTAGAGTTGAGAGACAGGGGGAACAGTACCTGAGACAGAAAAGTTAACAATGTCAGCTAACATGGGAGCCAGAAAAGGAAGTTGGGTAGTAATAGGGTCGAGGGGGCAGGTCTCATGGACAAGTTGAGCGCAGAGCAGTCATATGGGGAGATTGGAGAGAAACTCGAGAAAGATGCGAGTTCAGGGCTAGGGCAGGGGGAAACCTTAGAGGAAGTTTGGCCTGGTGAGCTAGGGGAAGGAAGGGAAGTGGCAGAGGCAGCTGAACGCATTTCAAAATGATTCTGGAATAGTGAGCAATTTTGGCAGACGAGAGCAGGACCTGATAATGTTTTATGTGGTCCAGCCAGATCTGGCGGTGAATGGCTAAACCAGTTGTCCGCCATATCCGTTCAAGTCTGCGTCCCTTGGACTTAAGGGAGCAAAAATGAGGGCCGTACCAGGGAGGATGGCCAGGGTGAGAGAGAGTAATTGTTTTAATAGGGTCTAGGGCATCAAAAGTGGTGGTGAGGGTGTGGTTGAGCAGATCGGTAGCTGCAGAAATGTCGTGGTGAATAGAGGGCCAAGGGCTGGACAGTTGGGATTGCATAAGTGCAGTTGTAAGAGAGTTGGGAGAGAGGTTTTTCCAGGGGCAGACACAGAAGGAAGTAGGGTTGAGGGGGAAAGGGGGATGTGAGTGGAGAGCGATACGAGGAAGTGGTCAGAGATGGCCTTATCTGCGATTGACATGATGGAGTAGTGAGGCCACGAGTGATGGCAAGGTCGAGGGGATGAATATGGGTTGGGGAGTTTACATGGAGGGAGAGGTTAAGGGTGGATAGGAGGCTAGTGAACTCAGAGGAGAGAGAGCATGATGAATTGAGATGATGGTTGAAATCACCGAGGATGAGAAGTCGCTTGGTGCAGAGGCTGAGGGAAGAAAGCAGTGAAGATATCTCAGTAATAAAATTTTTATGGTACTTGGGTGGGCGGTAGAAAACAAGAATTTTAAATGAGAGGTGAGAGGGGTGGAATAAGGTGAGATACTTAAAGGAGGAGAAAGTGCCGGAGGAGTAGGGGGACAGACCAAGGTGTGATTTGGTGATGAGAGCCACACCGCCACCACAGTGGTCTGGGCGGGGCAAGTGGTGGAAGGTATAGCCAGGCGGGAAGGCTTCATTTAAGGGTAAGGTGTCATCACCCCTCAATCAAGTTTCCGTCAGGGCCATGATATCGATGCAATCATCCATGATAAGCTCATGGATGGCAAGGGCCTTGTTCGCAACTGAACAGACATTCTGGAGGGAGATGCGGAGAGGATTGGTGATGGCTGACCCACTGCCAGCGTCCACAGGGTCAGCACTGAGAGGGTTGAGTTGAACGGGGAGGAGATTGGCAAGATTAGCCCCCAGCGGGCGTGCTGAGCGGCGAGAGAGTAGGATGTGACAGTTGGGGTTGCTGCTCCTGAAGCGGCAGTGACGAGTGCTTCAATGGGCCCTTCGAAGGATGCCAAGAGAGGCACAGAGGAAAGCTGTAGGCTTATCTAAGACCTCATTTTACAAAGAGCCCTTATCGCCAGCAAAGGGGGTTTCATCCCTTCAGTATGGATTGGATTCAAAACCAGGTCCCAGATGTGAAAGGACAATGTGCTAACCCACTGTGCCACCCTTTCCACAATTTTTTGATCATTACATACTTTTTGTATCTGTGATCCAATATAATTTTTTAATTAAGCAACTGGCAAAGTGTATTTTAAGTCATACACACTACTGTTCAAAGTGCCAAGTCACAGACTCAGACTTTTACATCCAAGTTTGAGGAAACAAGATTAACTTTCTAGATCCAGAAATGTTCTCAATTATACATTTTACAGTAATCGCACAATTATATTACTGAGCGACTGAAAAGCATCCCAAGGTCTGGTTTCCATGAGTGCAGCCGGCACTGGCGCAGGCTGCCTCAGAGCAAACCAATCCTGTAGAAGGACCTCAAATAGGTATCAGGCGCCTTATTTGCATATGGAAATGGCCCAACGCCTGCTTTAGGCGTGGGTAAAGAACGCCTAGTTTTTTTCCTTTCCCAATATGGCGGGCAGCACACTTCCAGACAGAAATGTGCATGCAGTTCCTGCCCGCCATATTGGGGGCTTAGTAGACCAGTTAGCACCATGCACGGTCGAATTTGCACGCGCTTTTCAAATATTTCACTCAGCAGACTAAGGAACTCTGGTGAAACAAGGCCAGATATGAATTGTTAAGCTGCATTATTTTACAGACGGGAAGTGAACATACAGAGTATGTTGAGAATAGTTGCATTTAAGGGGATGCTAAATAAGTAAATGAAGGAGAAAGGAATAGAAGGATTTGCTGATAGGGTGCCTTGAAGTAAATGGACTGGGAGCAGGCTTGTGTGGAGCATAAACACCGGCATAGTTTCTGATTGGCCTGTTTCTGTGCTGTAAATTCTATGTAAAGAGTAACAGTTGTAAACAAACCTCAATTCACTCAATTTCACTTCTCGAAGAATGAGGGAAAAAAAACCTTGAACTTTGTACTCAAATAAGGGAAATATGGGCGGTATTAAATGCAAATATTATGGGAGACTTCAACTTACCAGGGCTAAGTTGGGAGCTTTATAAGATGAGTAAAATAATTAAAATGTTTTTCTGGATATAATACAGAACTGCTATAAGACTCAAAATTCATGCTCAATCTTCAGTAACGTGATTATAGTCATGATTTCAGCGCTAAAACTGATGTTCATTGACTTAACGCTCAACAGGTGGACCAACATCGGGGCCAGTCTAATTCACAGTCACGTTTGCCACAGGCTTTTTCCACTACTGAAAGGGGAGGTACATTCATGCTGCAGCACCTCATTGTCAGGGTTATTGGGTTTGCAGCTGCCCCAACAACAATAAGGTGGTGAAGGAGAAGCAAGACTTCTGTAGAAATCATGATGGCAGATCGTCAACCAAGGGAGAGAGCCCGGAGGTTTTCAGATGAAGCTCTAGAGGCATTGGTATTCGCGGTGGAGAGGAAGCGGGCGGTCCTATACTCGCAAACTGGCAGGATGACCTCACCCTACACATCCCGAACCGTGTGGCAGGAGATTGCGGACCGTGTCACTGCCAACTCTGTGGTCCCCTGGACCCCCACCCAGTGCAGGAATTGGTTTAATTACCTCACACGGGTGGTCAAGGTAAGTGAAAATGCCACATACCACCATCTGCCCCACAAGCCTCACACTGCTCACTGCACCACACCCCCAGCACTCTCATACCAACAATCTCTACCTATCACCACTCACACCTCACAATCATAGCTTCACTTCACCCTCACAACCTTACCACAGCTGCAACACACAGTCACATCTCACACCTTGCACACACTTTACAGCTATTCAACTATGGCAGGCACATCACCCAAACACACTGCACTAAACTCACTCAACACATCTCTTTCTTTTGCAGGCCAAGCTGGCACATAATCGCCACGAGCAACAACAGACAGGTGGGGCCAGGCAGACACGCAAGAACTAAACCAGCTGGAGTACTCCAGATCATTGAACCCCTTGGAGACAACAACGGTGTACTCATTCCTAATCCTTCTTCTCAGATCCCACTTCCCCCTCAGCCCACAATATTTTCTCACTTTCAAGCTACTCATGCTGTATGCATGTGTTTCTGGCTTCCCCCACCTTCCTCCCCTCACCATAACTTGACTCTTGTGCCTTTCTGCTTTCAGATAATCAACAAGCACCTGAGCAGCCTGTCCCCAAGGTCACTGCAGAGAGCGAGGGGGGAGAAGAAGAGGAGGAAGAAGACACCGCGTCACTGCATCTCTCACTCGCCGACACCAGCTCAGAAACTGGCACTGTGCGTACTTTAGAGGCTGGTATAGAAGCAGGATCTGCACAGGGTGAGGCACAGGGCACGCGTGGGCTGCAGCAAGGCCAGGGCGAAAGGGTAGCCCAGGGTCAGCTCCCCGGAGGGCGAGTTCTGCTACAGGGCTCAGATAAGGACCTCGACGGGGCGGCCTTCAGAAGAAGGGTGATGGGCATGCACACAGAACTGATAGTGCAATATCACCGAGCGTGGAGGAGTCCACCTCCAACATTGCATGGAGCTCTGTGCAGAGCATGGAGCCCAGAATTTCCAGCCTGGAAATGATGGTACACTTCCAGAGAGACCGTGACAACCCAGATGTGGTGGTGCGCATGATGGATGATGTTGCAGCTTCCATTGCAGTCCAGGCGGAAACGACCCAACTTCTTAGTGCTGCAGCGGAAGCTCATGCAGTCTCAGCTTGGTGCCATCGAAACTCAAGACTGCTCTCATGCAGTCTCAGCTTGGTGCCATCGAAACTCAAGACTGCTCTCATGCAGTCTCAGTGTGATGCCACCCAAGCTCTGACTGCTGCCATCGTGGCTGGGTTTACCAGTATCGGCCGGGGCTTGCAGGGTGTCACATCAGGCCAGAAATCTGTGCTCCAACAGATTGCTAGGAATGCTGTCCTGGGATAGTGGTAGTGGGTCAGTAGAGCAGGACTCTGTTGTCCTCTCTCAGGATGACAGCATTCCTATTCCCACTCCGCCATTGCCCTTGCCTGTCAACCAGCCAGCCCAGATTGCTGTCACCCATGCCTATAGCTGGACCTTCTAGGTCCAGAGCTGCTCGAGGATGTCCTGCAAGGCCATCTGAGGTCTCCCGCATGGAAACTCAGCAGCCTTCCACCAGCCATGCTGAAGCCACTGGAGGAGTACCTCATAGGAGCACTAGGTTAGGAAAAGCCACATGAAAAACAGACACTAAGGGATTGCACAAGAGTGATTAGCTAATACTATTAATGTAAATACGTGTAATTTGATTATTGATAAATTTATTAATTTTGTTTGGAATCTTTAGTAGTGTCTCTCATTTCAGCTTTGTGCCCAGGAGGACGTGTGATATTCCGTGAGACAGGGATGCGGTGAGCAATGGGGATCTGGGGTTTCATTCATTCGAATCGGAGTCTGATGAGCCGTTCACGGATAGCCTGTCCCAAAGAATGATTGGCTGCTTGCCTTCTCCCGCCCTCCTCGGCATCCTCCTCGTCCTCTTCCTCCTTCTGAGGTGGTGGCGCAATCCCTGATGGCAAGGGCTGCGTCCTCATGATGGCCAAGTTGTGAAGCCTGCAGCAGACCACCACGAAATGGAACACCAGCTCCGCCGAGTACTGCAGGGCTCCTCCCGAGCAGTCAAGACAGCAGAACCATTGCTTCAGTAGGCCGATGGTCTGCTCGATGATGTTCCTGGTGGAAGCATGGCTCTCATTATATGAGTGCTGGGCACGAGCGTTGGGGTTGCGGAAGGGAGTCACGATCCAGGTGGAGAGCGGATAGCCCCCGTCTCCGAGCAGCCACCCTCGAGTTTGCTGTGGTGGCTGGAAGATTACTGGCACACCGGTCTGGCGCAGGATGAAGGCATCATGGCTGATGCCAGGACAGCGGGCATTCACATTGAAGATTTGCTGTGTGTGGTCGCACACTAACTGCACATTAAGTGAGTGGTAGCCTTTGCGGTTACGGAAGATCTCAGGATTGTTATGCAGCGCCTGCAAAATCACGTGGGTGCAGTTGATGGCGCCCTGCACCATGGGGAAGCCCGCTATCTTGGCAAAGCCACATGCACGCTCGTCCTGCTTCTCTTTGCTGAGAGAGAACTCAACGTAGTCCGTTCTCCTGGTGTAGAGAGCCTCAGTGACCTCCCGGATGCAGCGATGGATGGCGATCTGCGAGATGTTAGCTATGTCTCCTGCTGGAAGGATCCGTTGGCGAAGAAACTGAGGGCCACGGTGACCTTGACTGCCACTGGGAGAGCCGTGGTCGCCCTGCTCTGAGGCTGCATGTCTGGTTGCAAAAGGTGACAGAGTTCTGTGACCACATCCTTGGTGAAGCGTAGCCTCCTAAGACACTGCTCCTCGCTTAAGTGAACGTAGGGTAAGTGCTGTCAGGTAAGGCCTCCTGTTGAGAGCCCTCATGGCCCTCCTCCTCCTCCCTCTGCGTGCATGTTCCCGTCTTCCTCGCTGCCTCCGCTCCCTCTCCCGTAGATCCTGGAGGGCGAGGTCGACTGCCAGTACAGCCCCCATGACTGTGAGCAAGTGTTGTGAGCAGAAGCCATTAAAAAAATAATGCAGGCATTCTGCAATTGCAACAACACTCCATTACCTTAGAACATTGAAAGAAGTAAAGAAAGCTGTTGGAGTTGCAGGATTGGGAGCAGTTTTGAGTTCAGCAAAAAAGGACCAAGAGATTGATTAAGAGGGGAAAAATAGAGTATGAGAGTAAACTAGCAAGGAACATAAACACGGATTGCAAAAGCTTCTACAAGTATGTAAAAAGAAAAAGATTAGTGAAGACAATGTAGGTCCCTTACAGTCAGAAACAGGAGAATTTATAATGGGGAACAAGGAATTGACAGAGCAATTAAACAAATACTTTGGTTCTGTCTTCACGGAAGAGGACACAAATAACTTCCCAGAAATGCTAGGGAACCAAGGGTCTAGTGAGGAGGAATTAATGGAAATTAGTATTAGTAAAAAAAATAGTGCTGGAGAAATTAATGTGACTGAAAGCCGATAAATCCCCAGGGCCTGATAATCTGCATCACAGAGTACTAAAAGAGATAGCCAGGGAAATAGTGGATGCATTGGTTCTCATCTTCCAAAATTCTATAGATTATGGAACAGTTCCTGCAGATTGGAGGGTGGCAAGTGTAACCCCACTATTTAAAAAAGGGAGAGAGAAAACAAGGAACTACATCAGTAGCAGGGAAAATGCTAGAGTCTATTATAAAGGATGTGATAAGAGGACACTTAGAAAATATCAACAGGATTAGACAAAGTCAACATGATGTGGAGATGCCGTGTTGGACTGGGGTGGACAAATGTGAGAAGTCGCACAACACCAGGTTATAGTCCAACAGCTTTATTTGAAATCACAGAATCCCCACAGTGCAGATAGAGGCCATTTCGGCCCATCGAGCCTGCACCAACACATATCCCACCCTATCCCCGTAACCCCA
Source organism: Squalus acanthias (assembly GCA_030390025.1). Taxonomy (NCBI): domain Eukaryota; kingdom Metazoa; phylum Chordata; class Chondrichthyes; order Squaliformes; family Squalidae; genus Squalus; species Squalus acanthias. The sequence goes on from CM059428.1 coordinate 98,934,785, forward strand.
CGTATTTAATCTCCCTAACACTAAGTGTCAATTTATCATAGCCAAATCAACCTAAACCCGCACATCTTTGGACTGTGGGAGGAAACCGGAGCACCCGGAGGAAACCCACGCAGACACGGGGAGAATGTGCAAACTCCACACAGACAGTCACCCAAGGCCGGATTCGAACCCGGGTCCCTGGCGCTGTGAGGCAACAGTGCTAACCACTATGCCACCGTGCTGCCCCACTTCAGGTGAAGTGACGAAGGAGCAGCGCTCCGAAAGCTTGTGATTTCAAAGTCAACATGGATTTATGAAAGGGAAATTGTGTTTGACAAACCTACTGGAGTTTTTTGAGGATGTAACTGGCAGAATAGATAAGGGAGAAGCAGTGGATGTGGTGTATTTGGATTTTCAGAAGGACTTTGATAAAGTCCCACATAAGAGGTTAGTGTGCAAAATTAAAGCACATGGGATTGGGGGTAATATACTGCCATGGATTGAAAATTGGTTAACAGAGAGTAGGAATAAATGGGTCTTTTCGGGGTGGCAGGCAGTGACTAGAAACATAGAAGATAGGAGCAGAGTAGGCCATTCGGCCCCTCGAGCCTGCTCCGCCATTCAATGCGATCATGGCTGATCATCCAAATTCAGTACCCTGTCCCTGCTTTCTCCCCATATCCCTTGATCCCCTTAGCCTTAAGAAATATATCTAACACCTTCTTGAATATATTTAATGAATTGGACTCAACTGTCTTCTGTGGTAGAGAATTCCACAGGTTCACCACTCTTTGGGTGAAGAAATTCCTCCTCATCTCAGTCCTAAATGGCTTACCCCTTATCCTTAGACTGTGACCCCTGGTTCTGGACTCCCCCGCCATCGGGAACATCCTTCCTGCATCTAGTCTGTCTAGTCCTGTTAGAATTTTATAAGTTTCAATGAGATCCCCTCTCATTCTTCTAAACTCTAGCGAATACAAGCCCAATCGACCCAATCTCTCTTCATACGTCATTCCTGCCATCCCAGGTATCAGTCTGGTGAATCTTCGCTGCACTCCCTCCATGGCAAGAACATCTGTCCTCAGATAAGGCGACCAAAACTGCACACAATACTCAAGGTGTGGTCTCACCAAAGCCCTGTACAACTGCAGCAAGACCTCCTTGCTCCTGTACTCGAATCCTCTCGCTATGAAGGCCAACATACCATTTGCCTTCTTAACCGCCTGCTGCACCTGCATGCTTACCTTCAGCGACTGGTGCACAAGGACACCCAGGTCCCGTTGCACTTCCCCTTTTCCCAATCTATTGCCGTTCAGATAATAATCTGCCTTCCTGTTTTTGCCACCAAAGTGGATAACCTCGCATTTATCCACATTATACTGCATCTGCCATATCACCCAACCTGTCCAAATCATACTGGAGTTTCTCTGCATCCTCTTCACAGAGCACACGCCCACCCAGCTTAGTGTCGTCTGCAATCTTGGAGATACAACATCTAGTTCCCTCGTCTAGATCATTAATATATATTGTGAATAACTGGGGTCCTAGCACCGATCCCTGCGGTACCCCACTAGTCACTGCCTGCCACTCGGAAAAAGACCCGTTTATTCCAACTCTTGGCTTCCTGTCTGCCAACCAGTTCTCTATCCAAGTCAGTACCTTACCCCCAATCCCATGTGCTTTACTTTGCACGCTAATCTCTTATGCGGGACCTTATCGAAAGCCTTCTGAAAGTCCAAATACACCACATCCACTGGTTCTCCCTTATCTATTCTACCAGTTACATCCTCAAAAAATTCCAGTAGATTAGTCAAGCATGATTTACCTTTTGTAAATTCATGTTGACTTTGTCCGATCCTGTCACTGTTTTCCAAGTGCTCTGCTATTACATCTTTTATAATGGACTCTAGCATTTTCCCCACTACCGATGTCAGGCTTACCAGTCTATAATTCCCCGTTTTCTCTCTACCACCTTTTTTAAATAGTGGGGTTACATTAGCCACCCTCCAATCCATGGGAACTGTTCCAGAGTCTATAGGATTTTGGAAGATGACCAGCAATGCATCTACTATTTCTAGGGCCACTTCCTTAAGTACCCTAGGATGTAGATTATCAGGCCCTGGGAATTTATCGGCCTTCAATCCCGTCAATTTCCCTAACACCATTTCCCTACAAATACTGATTTCATTCAGTTCCTCTCTCTCATTAGACCCTATGTTCCCCGACATCTCTGGGAGGTTATTTGTGTCCTCCTTTGTGAAGACAGAACCAAAGTATGTATTCAATTGGTCCGCCATTTCTTTGTTCCCCATTATAAATTCCCCTGATTCTGACTGCAAGGGACCTACGCTTGACTTCGCCAATCTTTTTCTCTTCACATATCGATAGAAGCTTTTACAGTCAGTTTTTATGTTCCCTGCAAGCTTACTCTCATACTCTATTTTCCCCCTCTTAATTAATCCCTTTGTCCTCCTTTGCTGAATCCTAAACTGCTCCCAATCCTCAGGTTTGCTGCTTTTTCTGACCACTTTATATGTCCTCTCCTTGGATCTTATACTATCCCTAATTTCCCTTGTTAGCCACGGTTGAGTCACCTTTTTTGTTTTATTTTTATGCCAAACAGGGATGAACAAATTCTGTAGTTCATCCATGCGATCTTTAAGTGTTTGCCATTGCCTATCCACCGTCAACCCTTTAAGTAACGTTTCCCAATCCATCCGAGCCAACTCGCGCCTCATACCATCGTAGTTTCCTTTATTTAAATTCAGGACCCTAGTCTCTGAGTCAACTACTTCACTCTCCATCTTAATGAAGAATTCTATCATATTATGATCGCTCCGACCCAAGGGGCCTCGCACAGCAAGATTGCTAATTAATCCTTTCTCATTACATAATACCCAGTCTAAGATGGCCTGATCTCTAGTTGGTTCCTCGACATATTGGTCCAGAAAACCATCCCGTATACACTCTAGGAATTCCTCCTCCACAGTATTGTTACTAATTTGGTTAGCCCAATCTATATGTAGATTAAAGTCACCCATGATAACTGCTGTGCCCTTATTGCACGCGTCTCTAATTTCCCGTTTAATACCATCCCCAACCTCAGCATTACTGTTTGGGGGTCTGTATACAACGCCCAGTAACGTTTTCTGCCCCATGGTATTTCTCAGCTCTACCCATACAGATTCCACATCATCAGAGTTAATATCCTTCCTTATTATTGTGTTAATCTCCTCTTTAACCAGCAATGCTACTCCACCACCTTTTCCTTTTTGCCTGTCCTTCCTGAATATTGAATACCCCTGGATGTTGAATTCCCAGCCTTGGTCACCCTGGAGCCATATCTCCGTAATCACAATTATATCATATCTGTTTACATCTATTTGCGTAGCTAATTCATCCACCTTATTACGAATGCTCCTCGCATTAAGACACAAAGCCTTCAGGCTTGTTTTTTTAACACTCTTAGACCATTTCGAATTATTGTTTACTGTGGCCATGTTTGATTTACACCCTTGAATTCTCTGACTTCCACTTTTGCTTTTCTCCTTCCTGTCTTTTTCTTCTATCCTTGCTTCCCTTTCCTCTGTCTCCCTGCACAGGTTCCCAACCCCCTGCTATTTTAGTTTAAACCCTCCCCAACAGCACTAGCAAACACTCCCCCTAGGACATCGGTCCCGGCCCTGCCCAGGTGCAAGCTGTCCAGTTTGTACTGGTCCCACCTCTCCCAGAACCGGTTCCAATGTCCCAGGAATTTGAATCCCTCCCCCTTGCACCATTCTTCTAGCCACGTATTCATCTGAAATATCCTTCTATTTCTACTCTGACTAGTACGTGGCACTGGTAGCAGTCCTGAGATTACTACTTTTGAGGTCCTAGTTTTTAATTTACCTCCTAACTCCCTATATTCAGCTTTTAGGACCTCATCCCGTTTTTTACCTATATCCTTGGTACCTATATGCACCACGACAACTGGCTGTTCACCCTCCCCCTCCAGAATGTCCTGCAGCCGCTCAGAGACATCCTTGACCCTTGCACCAGGGAGGCAACATACCATCCTGGAGTCTCGTTTGCAGCCGCAGAAACGCCTATCTGTTCCCCTTACAATAGAATCCCCTATCACTATAGCTCTCCCACTCTTTTTCCTCCCCTCCTGTGCAGCAGAACCACCCATGGTGCCAGGAAGTTGGTTGCTGCTGCCTTCCCCCGATAAGCCATCCCCCTCAACAATATCCAAAGGGGTATATCTGTTTGAGAGGGGGATGGCCACAGGGGACCCCTGCACTACCTGCCTGTGCCTACTACTCTGCCTGGCGGTCACCCATTCCCTTCCTGCCTGTGCAGCCTTTACCTGCGGTGTGACCAACTCATTAAACGTGATATCCACGACGTCCTCAGCATCGCGAATGCTCCAGTATGCATCCATTTGCAGCTCCAGCACCGCAATGCGGTCTGCCAGTAGCTGCAGCTGGATACACTTCCTGCACACATGGTCGTCAGGGACACAGGAAGTGTCCCTGATTTCCCACATAGTGCAGGAGGAGCATGCCACGGGGCCAAGCTGTGCTGCCATGACTTACCCTTTAATTAATTTAAATTAAATTAAATCAAATCAATACCACCAATTACACTACAATTAAATGTTATACTCAAGGGCCCTTGTTTACTAGCACTCCCCGCTACACCACAGAGACCTTAGAAACTATAACCACAAAAATTAAGACCTTCTAAACTTTATAAACTATTAACCTTAACTGTCAAACTATAGAGTAGTATAAATACTCACCTGGCCGTACTCACCCAATCAGCTAGTGGGGTACCGCAGGGATCAGTGCTTCGGCCACAGCTATTCACAATATATATCAATGATTTGGATGAGGTAACCAAATGTAATATTTCCAAGTTTGTTGACGACACGAAACTAGGTGGGATTGTGAGTTGTGAGGAGGATGCAAAGAGGCTTCAAGGCAATTTAGACAAGTTGAATGAGTGGGCAAATACATGGCGGATGCAGTATAACGTGGATAAATGTGAAGTAATCCACTTCGGTAGGAAAAACAGAAAGGTAGAGTATTATTTAAATGGTGATAGATTGGGAAATGATGATGTACAGAGGGACCTGGGTGTCCTTGTACACCAGTCACTGAAAGCAAACATGCAGGTGCAGCAAGCAGTTAGGAAGGCAAATGGTATGTTGGCCTTCATTGCAAGAGGATTTGAGTACAGGAGCAAGGATGTCTTACTACAGTTATACAGGGCCTTGGTGAGACCACACCTGGAGTACTGTGTGCAGTTTTGGTCTCCTTGCCTAAGAAAGGATATACTTGCCATAGAAGGAGTGCAGCGAAGGTTCACCAGACTGATTCCTGGGATGGCAGGACTGTCGTATTAGGAGAGATTGGGTCAACTAGGCCTGTATTCACTAGAGTTTAGAAGAATGAGAGGGGATCTCTTTGAAACGTATAAAATTCTGACAGGGCTAGACAGACTGGATGCAGGGAGGATGTTTCCCCTGGCTGGGGGGTCTAGAACGAGGGGTCACAGTCTCAGGATACGGGGTAGGACATTTAGGACTGAGATGAGGAGAAATTTCTTCACTCAGAGGGTGGTGAACCTGTGAAATTCTCTACCCCAGAAGGCTGTGGAGGCCAAGTCACTGAATATATTTAAGAAGGAGATAGATAGATTTCTAGACACAAAAGGCATCAAGGGGTATGGGGAGAGAGCGGGAATATGGTATTGAGATAGAGGATCAGCCATGATCATACTGAATGGTGGAGCAGGCTCGAAGGGCCGAATGGCCTACTCCTGCTCCTATTTTTCTATGATCTATGTTTCTAATGTTGCAGATCAGGCATCAAGTGAGCGTTGCACACTCACTGACGTCGTGGTCTCGTTGATTCAAATCCCTCCAGTGATCGTGTTTACCAGTAGCGCTTCTGGCCCTCGCAAAATGGCGCCCGCCACAGGATCCGCCACCAGCTGGCGGAAGAGCACCGGCCGGCATTTTCTCGACATTTCATGGCGTTAACGGGTGGTAGAAACCACCCGAATATTTAGCCCGTAGAATTTTATGAGCTTACTCACTTTCTTGATCGCTGTCTGTGAAAGTAAGGTCTAGAAATTCCCTACTTTACCGCCACGAGTTACCGCCAGTTTCCTGGGGGGGAAAAAGGCAGCATTCACTCTAAGGCCCTTCTTTGTCGCAGGACTCGGCAGCCACCATTTTGGTAAGAGCCTTAGCACTGGCTCTGGAGATGCAAATATGGAGAGTGTGACGTCAGTCGGCGTCCAACGGCGACTTAACGTCACACTCTGCAAACTTGGACCTTTGCGCTAAGTTTAGTCAGCAAACTGATAGAGACGCTGTCAGAACTTCTTAAAGGGTCACACACATCTTTTAGGTAAGTTTGCATTTAAGCTTTTGGACTGGATTTTTTATATTTTATTGAAGTAGTGGTTTGGTGCAATACATGTTCAAAGTTTTTTTAAATATGCAGAGAGTGACGTCTGCAAGGCCTTGGATGGTAAAGGAAGGCCTCTGAGAAGAAAGAAAATGCTGGAAATACGCAGGTCAGGCAGCATCCATGGAGAGAGAAATAGAGTTCACGTCTCAGGTCAAGATGCTGCCTGACCTGCTGAGTATTTCCAGCATTTTCTGCTTTTATTTCAGATTTACAGCAGCTGCTCACAGAGGGAAGAAGAAGATGTAGAAGAGGAAGAGGAGGAAGCAGAAGAGGCGGAAGCCGAAGGATGGATGCACCCCAGACAGCCCCTTTCTGGCCAGGATGGAATGATCCGCCTGCGGTAGCAGTGACCACAACCACAATTCCCCTTTCAACATTTGTCCCAAATCTTATCTTCCCTCGGTTACCACAATGCTGAAATAAAAGCCACCACAAAGCAAACTTTCCAATCCAACTTTATCCATATATCCATCCACTATGACATCAAGAAATCAACTAATCACCCTTATGCATTCTCTTACTGACGGTCTTGTGTGTGCCTTTGCCTATCCTACTGATGTCCCACAGTGCTACCCCAGAGCTGCAGTATGGCTGGTGGAAGGCTGCTGACTTTCAGTGGGGGACACTGAAGATGGTCTTGCAGTACGACCTTGAGGAGCTGGTGGCTGGGAGTGTGAAATCGAGTGACGGTGTTTCTTCTTCATCTACTTCTTCACTCTCCTCTACCTCTTCTTGGTCAACCACTGGCTGGGCAGGCTGCATTTCTTGGGTGCGTGAAATGAGGAAGGCACAAGGGTGGAGTTGTGGTGGCAAGAGTTGCATGCGAGAAGGAGGATAACGGAGGAATCATAGAAATTTACGGCACAGAAGGAGGCCATTCGACCCATCATGTTTGTGCCAGCCGAAAAAGAGCTATCCAGCCTAATCCCACTATCGAGCCTTGTAGGTTATGGCACTTCACGTGCATATCCAAGTACTTTTTCAATGTGATGAGTGTTTCTGCCTCAACCACCCTTTCAGGCAGTGAGTTCCAGACCCCCACCACCCTCTGGGTGAAAAAAGTTCTCCTTAGCTCCCCTCTAATCCTTCTAACAATTACTTTAAATCTATGCCCCCTGGTTATTGACCTCTCTGCTAAGGGAAATAGCTACTTCCTATCCACTCTATCTCGGCCCCTCATAATTTTATACACCTCAATCAAGTCTCCCCTCAGCCTCCTCTGTTCCAAAGAAAACAACCCCAGCCTATCCAATCTTTCCTCATAGCTAAAATTCTCCAGTCCTGGCAAGATACTCGTAAATCTCCTCTTCTTAAAAAAAAATTGTTTATGGGATGTGGGCGTCGCTGACAAGGCCAACATTTATTGCCCATCCCCAATTGCTCTTGAGAAGGTGGTGGTGAGCTGCCTTCTTGAACTGCTGCAGTCCATGTGATGAAGGTACTCCCACAATGCTGTTAGGTAGGGAGTTCCAGGATTTTGACCCAGCGACGATGAAGGATCATCGATATACTTCTAAGTCAGGATGGTGTGTGACTTGGAGGGAAACTTGAAGGTTGTGGTGTTCCCATGCGCCTGCTGCCCTTGTCCTTCTAAGTGGAAGAGGTCGCGGGTTTGGGAGGTGCTGTCGAAGAAGCCTTGGCGAGTTGCTGCAGTGCATCTTGTACATGGTACACACTGCAGCCACGGTACACCGGTGGTGGAGGGAATGAATGTTTAAGCTGGTGGCTGGGGTGCCAATCAAGCGGGCTGCTTTGTCCTGGATGGTGTCGAGCTTCTTGAGTGTTGTTGGAGCTGCACTCATCCAGGCAAGTAGAGAGTATTCCATCACACTCCTTACTTGTGCCTTGTAGATGGTGGATAGGCTTTGGGGAGTCAGGGGGTGAGACACTCGCCGCAGAATACCTAGCCTCTGACCTGCTCTTGTTGCCACAGTATTTATGTGGCTGGTCCAGTTAAGTTTCTGGTCAATGGTGACCCCCAGGATGTTGATGGTGGGGGATTCGGGGATGGTAATGCCGTTGAATGTCAAGGGGCGGTGGTTAGACTCTCGCTTGTTGGAGATGGTCATTGCCTGGCAATTCTGTTGCGCAAATGTTACCTGCCACTTATCAGCCCAAGCCTGAACGTCGTCCAGGTCTTGTTGCATGCGGGCATGGACTGCTTCATTGTATGAGGAGTTGTGAATGGCGCTGAACACTGTGCAGTCATCAGCAAACATCCCCATTTCTGACCTTATGTTGGAGGGAACGTCATTGATGAAGCAGCTGAAGCTGGTTGGGCCTAGGACACTGCCCTGAGGAACTCCTGCAGCGATGTCCTGGGGCTGTGATGATTGACCTTCAACCACCACAACCATCTTCCTTTGTGCTAGGTATAACTCCAGCCAGTGGAGAGATTTCCCCCCGATTCCCATTGACTTCAGTTTTACTAGGGCTCCTTGATGCCACACTCGCTCAAATGCTGCCTTGATGTCAAGGGCAGTCATTCTCACCTCACCTCTGGAATTCAGCTCCTTTGTCCATGTTTGGACCAAGGCTGTAATGAGGTCGGGAGCCGAGTGGTCTTGGCGGAACCCAAACTGGGCATCAACGAGCAGGTTATTGGTGAGCAAGTGCCACTTGATAGCACTGTCGATGACACCTTCCATCACTTTGCTGATGATTGAGAGTAGACTGATGGGGCGGTAATTGGCCGGATTGGATTTGTCCTGCTTTTTGTGGACAGGACATACCTGGGCAGTTTTCCACATTGTCGGATAGTGTTGTAGCTGTACTGGAACAGCTTGGCTAGAGGCGCGGCTAGTTCTGGAGCACGAGTCTTCAGCATGATAGCCGGGTTGTTGTTGGGGCCCATAGCCTTTGCTGTATCCAGTGCGCTCAGCCGTTTCTTGATATCACGTGGAGTGAATCGAATTGGCTGAAGACTGGCTTCTGTGATGGTGGGGACCTCAGGAGTAGGCCGATATGGATCATCCACTCAGCACTTCCGGCTGAAGATGGTTGCAAACTCTTCAGCCTTGTCTTTTGCACTCACGTGCTGGGCTCCACCATCATTAAGGATGGGGATATTCATGGAGTCTCCTCCTCCCGTTAGTTGTTTAATGGTCCACCACCATTCACGACTGGATGTGGCAGGACTGCAAAGCTTTGATCTGATCCGTTGATTGTGGGATTGCTTAGCCCTGTCTATAGCATGCTGCTTCTGCTTTTTAGCATGCATGTAGTCCTGTGTTACAGCTTCCCCAGGTTGGCACCTCACTTTGCTGATGATTGAGAGTAGACTGATGTAGACAGGCACCTCATTTTTAGGTAAGCCTGGTGTTGCTCCTGGCATGCTCTTCTCCACTCCTTATTCAACCATGGTTGGTCCCCTAGCTTGATGGTAATGGTAGAGTGAGGGATATGCCAGGCCATGAGGTTACAGATTGTGGTGGAATACAATTCTGCTGTTGCTGATGACCCACAGCGCCTCATGGATACCCAGTTTTGAGCTGCTAGATCTGTTCTGAATCTATCCCATTTAGCACGGTGGTAGTGCCACACAACACGATGGAGGGTGTCCTCAGTGTGAGAACGGGACTTCGTGTCCACAATGACTGTGCGGTGGTCACTGCTACCAATACTGTCATGGACAGATGCATCTACAACAGCTGGATTGGTGAGGACGAGGTCAAGTAGGTTTTTCCCTCATGTTGGTTCTCTCTCCACCTGTCACAGGCCCAGACTGGCTCCTATGTCCTTCAGGACTCGGCCAGCTCGGTCAGTAGTGGTGCTACCGAGCCACTCTTGGTGATGGACATTGAAGTCCCCCAGCCAGAGTACATTCTGTGCCCTTGCTACTCTCAGTGCTTCTTCCAAGTCGGTGTTCAACACGGAGAAGTACTGATTCATCAGCTGAGGGAGGGCGGTAGGTGGCAATCAGCAGGAGGTTCCCTTGCCCATGCTTGACCTGAAGCCATGAGACTTCATGGGGTCTGGAGTCAATGTTGAGGACTCCCAGGGCCACTCCTTCCCGACTATATACCACTGTGCCGCCACCCCTGGTGGGTCTGTCCTGCCGGTGGGACAGGACATACCCAGAGATGGTGATGAAGGAGTTTGGGACATTGGCTAAAAGGTATGATTCTGTGAGTATGACTACACAAGTCCCCAGATGTTGGTGAGGAGGACTTTGCAGGGTCGACTGGGCTGGGTGTGCCGTCGCCATGTCCGGTGTCAAGGTCGATGCCGCGTGATCCGTCCAGTTTCAATCTTATTAGTGTGTTTCGTAGCGGTTGGTTACAACTGAATGGCTTGCTATGGCATTTCAGAGGGCAGTTTAGAGTCAACCACATTGCTGTGGGTTTGGAGTCACATATAGGCCAGACCAGGTAAGGACAGCAGATTTCCTTCCCTAAAGGACAGTAGTGAACCAGATGGGTTTTTATGACAATTCGATAGTTTCATGGTTACCATTACTGATACTAGCTTTTTATTCCAGATTTATTTAATTAACTGAATTTAAATTCACATCTCTGGGTCATTAGTCCATGCCTCTGGATTGCTAGCCCAGTGACATTACCACTATCCTCTGTACCCTCTCTAGTGCAATCACATCTTTCCTGTAATGTGGTGACCAGAACTATACACAGTATTCTAGCTGTGGCCTAACTTGTGTTTTATACAGTTCAAGCATAACCTCCCTGCTCTTATACTCTATGCCTCGACTAATAAAGGAAAGTATCCCGTATGCCTTCTTAACCACCTTATCTACCTGTCCTACTACCTTCAGGAATCTGTGGACATGCTCTCCAAGGTCCCTCTGTCCCACTACACTTCTCAGTATCCTATCATTTATTGTGTATACCCTTGCCTTGTTAGCCCTCCCTAAATGCATTGCCTCGTTAGCCCTCCCTAAATGCATTGCCTCACACTTCTCCAGATTGAATTCCATTTGCCACTTTTCTGCCCACCTGACCAGTCCATTGATATCTTCCTGCAGGCTCCAGCTTTCTTCCTAACTACATAAAGCTAGGCTGACACTCCAGTGCAGTGCTGAGGGAACACTGCACTTTCGGAGGTGCCATCTTTCGGATGAGACGTTAAATCTGCTTTCTCAGGTGGACGTAAAAGATCCCATGGCACTATTTTGAAGGAGAGCAGGGGAGTTCTCCCTGGTGTCCTGGCCAATATTTATCCCTCAACCAACATAACAAAAACAGAATATCTGGTCATTATCACATTGCTGTTTGTGGGAGCTTGCTGTGCACAAATTGGCTGCCACGTTTCCCACATTACAACAGTGACTCCACTTCAAAAATACTTTATTGACTGGAAAACACTTTGAGATATCTGGTGGTCGTGAAAGGCGCTATATAAATGCAAGTCTTTCTTTCTCCTTTCTTACCCTCTGTACCCTCTCTATGAGGATACCAGCATCTTGTATCCTTTCAGGCTCGCCGCTGGCCAAGGGCTCAGCCATGCCCCTGCCAAGAATGGCCAGCACTGTCTCCTCCAAGGGGGAGAGGTGAAGCTAGGAACGGGAGGTGTGCCTCGTATTTGGTACAGATTGTTGGTAGTGAGTGATGGGGGGGCGGGGGGGCGTTGGGCAGGAGAGTCATGAATTGAGAAGTGTGTGAGGTAGTGGTGCAGTTAGTAGCAGATGGCTTTTGAAGATGCATTCACTGACCTTGACCACTTTGGGCACTGGAGCCAGGTCGTGGGGGCAACACTGCTGGCAGTGACGGCCTCAGTGATCTGGTCCCACATCCTTCTTTCTGGAGGGCCTCCTGACCCCTGTGGGTAAAGGACCTCTCTTGCAATGTTGTCTCCCTGCACGGAGCCGGAGTGCTGCGCTCCGAGACCTTGGGTGCCCTTTCTCTGACTTGCTGAGCCATTTGTGTTAGTGCTGAAGCACTTTTACCTTTTTTTTTTGGTGTGGAAGGCAATTCAGCAAGAGTTGAAGACTCCCATTCGGGAATTCTTTTTAATGTTAATTTTTTTTTAGAAGGCAGTTGAGTTGGAAGGGCTAAAAACTGCCTATTTTTAAATGACTTTTTTTCATTTTAGAAGGCAGTTCCCCTTTAAGGGACTGCACTGCTTTGTAAAATGACAGCCTTGCTTTAAGAGAAGGCTTTTCTTGCTGCAAGGACACTACGGCCACGCTACATTGGGCTTCCTGCTGGGACTACCATCATGAAAACAGCCTTGCATGGTAAGTTTAGCGCTGGGGTAATGCTAATTAGCAACCAGCGCCAATTTCCCGGTTCTGCCAGCGCCATTATTTTCGGCGGCCGTTAGCTCCGGCCCGCAGTGGCACCAGCAGGTTTTTAGCGCTCTCCAATTTCTAGGTCTAAGTTCCTACCCCTTACTTTAATGTCAGCATCACAATTTTGTACAAATACAAATGAGAAGATATTAGTTATTGGTAAAATTCTTATCACCAGTATAATATTAAATATACAAGAGTTTGTTAAAGAATTTTTCAGGGCAATATGCTGCAATGGCTTTGTTCTGAAGCATTCATAGGAATATTATCCAGTGTCTAATTAAGCTAAAAAAGTTTTAGAAGCTAACCTTAGAGTGGTAAAATTCTTGAGTAAGGCCATCTACGCAACACAAAACTTGAAGTTTTGTTTAGCCTCAGTCTCTATAACCCGCACTGCTCCACTGAAAGCAGTGAGCGCGTGAGGGACTGAAGACCAGAGTGTGGAACTGAGATTAAGACAGAATGTCAGGTTTCTGTGTATCATTTCATAAACACTACTAAGATGACATTCCCTATTAGATCATCAGGGTAACTTTTAAAATTTATATATATGGAGGAGCAAGGATAAGTATTTTTCTCCATAAATATTGTAGATCTAATACTGAAAGATTCAATGGAATGGAGATAAACTGTAATTAAGCCAAGTATGCTATTCAAAGATTTTTTTTTAAATACCATCTTCAAATTTACACTATATGTATGGAAATCTGTCAGTAACCATTTTACAATATTTCCTCAGCAATCTAAGTTAACATTAATGGAAATATCAGATTGGATCTGAAATGAAAATAAAACTTTATGAAAAACAAAGCATAAAAAAATGTTAATGGTTTTAAATTATGGGCAGTGCTGGGAGTGATTCATAAGAATGGTGACGCCTTCTTCAAGTAAAGTATTCTGATTTTATCCAGTAAGTGGCAGTATCTGCTGCCTACTTTTGTAATATATCAGAACAGGAGGATCACATTTCCTTTGAGCACCCTGTAAACTGATCAACAGCAGAACAATGCACGAACTGACCTCTATAAAGTCCAAATAAGCCTTCATATCGCAGAACTTTCCTGAAGCAATCAAAGCTGTTACGGTACATAACCTCTTCCACAAATGCTCCCGTGGAACGCTGGTTCTGCATACGAGTTTTCACCAGGTCAATTGGATAGACAGAAGTGGCACCAATGGCTATAGAGGAAAGCAGCGATGAAGTTATTTTAAAATCTGCAACAATGGAGACAAGGGAAGAGACACTAATCTACTCCCTCAATGGAAATCACACTCATCAATTAGGTTCTTTTTATCTGGCAACTTTATCTAGTTACAAAGAGAGATGTCATAGGCAGTTTTAATTAAAAATGTATCAGAAGTAACTCTAACTCATTATTAACCTGTCTCTTCAGAAGCCAGTCTGGAGCCAAGTGAGACAGAAATACCACCTCTGATCAGTGGCAGGTACAAAAGCACTTATATAAAGGTTCCCATGATATGATCTCCCAGCAACACATTGAAGAATCAGCTCCAAAGGAAGGCAGAGAGGTCATTTTTTAAATCTTATACTGAAATTGTTTATGCAGAGGGGAAAGAAAATGTATACCAACTAACCTCCAGCAAATGCGCCAAGAGTAAATCTGTACGCTGACTCTGCCACATGGATCAGAATAGATGGAGACGTGTCACTTATGGCCAGCTTAAAAAGAAATCAGAAATCTGAGAAGGCAACAATCTACAAGGTTTACTGACTTCATTACTCATCACAAGTGCCAAATGTTAAGCTACTGTACTGCAACAAAGAATGAATGGATCTGTTCTGACTTAAGGGAAAGGGTGTTGGATGTCACAATGTGTACCTAATCCCTGATAAAGCAACAAATCAAATCATTTAAGAAAACAGTTTAAAATGTCTCTCGATATCCTCAGGGCATATAGTAGAAACCACATCAAGCAGTTTAATGCAAAAAGGATGAGATTATATTTGCTTTATACCTGAAGACTAAGCAGTGCCCAGTTGGAACAACCTGGGTTTTCTATTGCTCCCCACTACATAAGGTTTTATATTAAAAAATACTTTTGATAAAAGTACAGCCTGATATTCCTCTAATTTGCAGTTTGCATCCGATTTTTGGGCACAATTGACAGAATAAATGGGCACAGAACCATTATGTTCATTTTGCCCCACTTTTGAACAGCCCCGCTGTTTCCTCTGGCTCAAAGTTTCAATGCGCCGAACCAAGTATTGCCATTTAAATGGAATTTAAATTGCATTTTGAGAATGTCAATAGCGTGTGCCCCAGCTTTCGGTTGCAGGTCATGTGCAAGTCAGATGTAAGCTGCCTCAATAAAGTGGGCACAAAGGAGAGAGAAGCTGCATTTCTGAGATCACTCTTTGCATTGGAGCAGGCAGAAAGCATTGGACCTTTTGCTTTGGATGCTGGGCTGTGGAGTACTGAACAACTCTCCCTGACATCAGAATAGGTGCCCCATTAGGCAACCCATCATATTTGGTTCATGAGGACGAAGATGGTGAAGTCATGCATAAAACTCGTCTTGATGATAACCAGTGCAGATACCACATGCTAATAAGGACACCTTCCAGTCCTTACCTTGCCGACCACATTGTGTCCGAAGGCTAAGGTTCACCAGGGAGGTGGTGCAGGAACTTTGTAATGGGTAGCATGCTGAATTGGAGCCATGGTGCAAGGCCGGCATCTATTTGTCTGTTAAGATGAAGGTGTCATGAATTTCTTTGACTCGGGGAGGCTCCGGGGGCTATACGTACAACAATAGCCAGTCTGCTGTCCAGCGGTGCATTCACCAAGTCACAAATACATTGTTTGCCAGAGCTGGGGAATTCATTGTCAATTCTGTGGATCCCAAGAATCAGCAGGCTTGTACATTAGGATTCTTTCAAATAGCCGGCTTTCCAAAAGTTCAGGGAGTCATTGATTGCATACACATAAACATTCATACTTGACTGCAGAGTCGTACCACTTATATAAACAGGAAGAACATCTACTCTGTCAACAAGCAGCTTGTGCATAACCACCACCTTAATATCTCGCATGCCAATGCTAAATTCCCTGCTAGCACATACAACACTCATTCTCATGCAGTCACCAAGGAAGGGTCATCTCCTGGCTCATGATCCCTCCGTGTCATTCTCGATTCCCATACAAAGCAAGTACAACCATGCTCATGCCGCCACAAAATTTATCACAGAATACACAATAAGTATTCAAAAACATTGTTCAGGGTGCCTGGACAAGGCAGGGGGAATCCTACTATATTAACCAGCAAAAGTGCCCATGATCATTGTTATATGCTGCATACTGTACGATCAGGCCACCAACAAAGGCATGGACCTAAAGCAGCAGCAAGACTCCACAGAAGAAGAAGGAGAAGCAGAAGAGAGACAACAGGAGCCAGAAGAGGATCAGGAAGTCCAAGTAGCAAGCCCCTTTTCAAGGGATATGGAGATCAGGCGGGAAAGTGGAGTTGAGGTTGAAGATCAGCCATGATCTTACTGAATGGTGGAGCAGGCTCGAGGGGCCATATGGCCTACTCCTGCTTCTAATTGTAATGTTCTTGCAAGCTGCCGCATCAATTCGCCTAACATTGAAAAAATGGAACACTCTCCTGAAATACTGTGGAATAATCTCATAAACATTACATTTCTCCCCCATCATCTCTAAACCCTAAATTTTCTGCACACTGACGACAGCCCTCTGAACAAAGTAACTGCCCAGCATAGCACTTACACCCAATGAAGAAATCAAAGTAGCTCCTTGCACAGAATACACTGTGCCAAAAATTTATCAAAATAAATATCCTTGAATATAGTATTTGATCCCACAGTGCTTACCCTTCCTATCAGTGAGTGCATGTTGTTTTTTCCTAACTAATCTTGTGTTCCTTCTCAGTGCTGTTTCCATGGGAGAAGTCAATGAGGTGGCCGTCAGTTGTCTGTCACTGAGAGATTCCTGAGATTGAGGTGACTCATGACTTCCCTCAGCATGGATGCCAGATAGTCGTGCTTGCTGGACTTCACTTGCGTGGCAGTGGCCTGGCGCTGCGCGCTTTCAGGTTGCTGAAAAGCCATTCAAGTGGATGAGAGCAGGACTGATGTGAATGTGTTGCCATCTGGAAAGGCAGCAACCTCACACCTTGCTAGGTCAGGCCCAATCTTATTCCTGGCCTGTGTCAGTGTGCCCAGAGAGCCACTAAGGGTCCAAGAAATAATTCCTTATGTACAACAGGAAACAGCATCATAGTTATTCCCCCAAATTCCTCAAATTTATAATTCAAAAACTTGTGTTTAAACCCCTCCATGGCTGCACACTATCACTGTAACCTTCTCCAGCTCTACAACGCTCCGAGAACTGTACGTTCCTCCAGTTATGGCCGCTTACGCATCCTGAAGTCCCTTCGCCTCACCTTTGGAGGTTGTGTTTACAGTTGTGTTCTCTCTAGGCCATAAGCTCTGGAATTTCCCCTCCTACACCTTGTCTAATTACCCTTCTATTAAATGCCTTAGAACGTTTTCCTACATTACGCCACAATTTAAATGCAGGTTGTTGTTGAGCCCAGCCACTTGTATTGCACAGTCACTCTCTTTCACATATGATGAAGTTGCGTTTTTGTATGAAAGGTTTTTCCAACATTGTTTCTCCCCACCCAGCCCCAGCTCCTCTTGATGTGGCCCTGACTTCAACCTGGGCTCTACTGCCACAAAAATATTTGCGCATAATCAAAATGGCAGGTACTAGAAGAATAGATAATCAAGATTCCAGTATAAATGCTAAATTTGCAAAATTAATAAAAAAGTTAGTACATTTGTGAATCTGCAATAACAAGATACCAAAGAGCTGAAGTGAATCACTAATACTTGAAACGTAGACTTGAAATGATAGATTGTGACTGTGGTTTAGAATAGGAAGAAAAAAGGTGCATTTTTGTTCCTATACCAGTTCAGTAACACAAGGAGAGTCAAATTAAATAATATTTTAGCAATCAGACTTTATCTTGTAAAGTTTAAATCCATAAACATAGCACACTTTCAAGCCCTCAAAATGTAACTGTGTAATATTTTGCAACTCTCTCACCATAGATTCTCTCAGGTAATATGGCAAGACTCCTTCCTCTTGAGGTGCTATTCTTTTAAGGTCTGCTAATGTAACATATCTATAGAGAAACACATTATACATCTTATGTAGAGGAATTAATAGTTTTAGCATAGATGCTACAAATTCACACTTCTGGAATAGAGCTTTGCACGCTGAGAGTGCATATCACAAATTTGGGTGCACAAGTCAGTGCCATTTTTCTTGGTGAACAGAGAAACAGGTTAAAATGAGAACTTAACAAGAGCAGTATGGCAAATCTAGGGCTAATAGCAGAAAAAAAAATCAAACAGTGTAGAAAATATGAAGGGAATCAAAAATGATTAGAAATGATACAAGAGAGTTTGAAAAAAGACTGACAGGTAACAAAGGGAAATAGTAAAGGCCTTTATAAACACATAAAAGTAAAACAATAGTGATGAGGTAGGGCCAATTAGAGATGAAAACGAAAATCAAGGATGAAGGAATGGTGAAGATACTAAATGAGCACTTTGCCTCGGTTTTCACAGGAGAGTGAGATAGCGTGAATAAAAGGTATCTCTGGGGTTTCCGCCGATCTTCTGCTGAAGTTATAGCAGATGATTGTAGAATCCTGCAGAAATTACTGGTGTATAACTTTAAGATCAACACCAAAAGAATGAAGGGAGAGGGTAGGATACATTGGTCTAGAAATTTGAGCCCTAATATAGGCCTGATATTAAATTATTCACATTTCACAAGTTCTTCTGTGACATTACATCTGTTGGTAACCACAGAATATAGAACATACTTCATGATAATCTAACCACCAATAATTAACACGCTCCACAACATACTCTCTATCACCATTAAACTCGTAAAGATTTTATGTCAGAAACTAAAATGTGACAACATTACAACTCAATATACTCTAAAGAAATAGCTTAAGTAAGTAATTGACTAATTTAAATAGTCAATAAATTAAAACAATTGGAGTACATGCCCTCAAGCCTTTCTGCTCCTAATATACCACAGCTATATATCAAACACAGTCTGTGTGGTCTACAAATTTTACTTAAACTTTTGGTGAAACACACAAGATTCAGTAACTGTAAGTGGAGGTAGTTCATCATCAAGTGTTGTCCATACTCCTTGTATGAACACATTCTAATTTTATGCTATTTAACTGCCAAATATGAAATATATATATTTTTAAAAACCAAATACAGCCAGTCATGGCATCCAACTCACCCGCGTAAATTGTAGAGGTCCGATAAGTGGAACAAAATATCAATTTCCAAAGGTGTCACCTGACCAAGTTTCTGGGCAGCAAGAACAAATTCCTCTGAAGAAAAAAATAAAGCAGTATATTGTTCCATTATTTAACATTAACTGAATGTTTTTTAAAAGGAGGACTATATTACTACTTAAAGATGTACCTCCTATTACTAGACATAAGGTACTAATCAGATGTGGGTCAGTGCAAAGAGGGCATGTGGAAGTTTGCATGCATCAGTCCCAGTAGGTCTAACGAATGAAGCCTTTTTACTGCAGTCAGAATAAGCAGTCAAAGTGGTCAGATAAGGCTGATAGGATCTCAGTCCAAGCATGTAGGGCAGCTTACTGTACTGCCAGCATGAGTTACAGAATCTGCGCTATAAAGCTGTTTTTATAGAGTGCCAATTTGGCTGTTAGCCGAGTGTGTTAGAGCCTTTAAAATCCCCATGTATCTGACTCCGGCTTAGTTAAACCTGATGTCCACTGAAATAAAAATAAAAAAACAACAAAGGAGTACGGTGTGGATTAAAGAGCTGGAACACAGTAGTCAAAGGATATGTCACAGACTGAGCTGGGAAACCAGTCACTGATCTTTAAAAAAAGCATATGCATTTCTCCCCCCCCACCCTTTTAAACCTGGGAAATATCCAGAAGGCATAATCAGAATTCCTTCTAACCTTTAGAAACTTTCAAATTTGTTCTGGAGCCAGCCATAGTATGGTAGACTCCTATAATGAGCTCCATGTTGTTAAGGAGAGAGTTAAAACCATTATAGTAGGAAAAGCTAACTCGATGGGTTGCAGTACCTCCTGCTGCCTACAAGTAATAAAGGAAAACAAAAATAGTAAATTTTACTCATGTAAAGTTATTCATGCCTTTTGAATTGGAAACACTTCAGTATAAAACTCCTTATAAGTAATACGCATAGTTACTTGTAGTTAAACAAAACTTAAATTATATAGATAAGACCGATCCTATCCCCAACAAGGTTTACTACTAAAGTTTCTACAAACAACTAATTATTAGCAGAACACAAACCATCTCTTGGAAACCTAAACAAATACATATGTTGAAAAGTAGTAGTTTACAATAATATACAGTCTTAAGTTATTGCATTTCAAAACTATTCAGAATTCGCATAGCCTAATAAACTAGGCAACAGTAAAGTATGACAAGCATCACAATTTTGCAACTCTCCCAACTAAAACATGACAAAGGATTTTTGGGGGGGGGGCGGAGAAATTTAACTCACAGCCATCCGTTTTGTGCCTGAAAATACGTGTGGCCAGGATATTGAAAATCAGCGGGAGGGATGGAGTTTAACCTCTGCCTCTCCATTGCACCCAAGGCCCACCAGGCGGGCCTGTAAATGGGAGAGCAGCCCCCTCCCCCAAACACAAAGCTGCTTTACTATGCAAATTGCAGTCCTGCGCCAGTTGTAGGATCCCAATGTAAAATTCATGTACAAATGGGAAGAGCCTAGTTAGACCATGTCTTGAGCAGCCAAACCAATGCTTGTAAGAAGTGCTCAAAAAACAGCCACAAAACTATTTCAAACTTATTTTATTGTGGAGCTAGAAGAAGCAAGGGTGTTCCTCCTGGCTTCACAAAAATACTGCGGTCTACTGCTACTGCACCCCCTCAGCTTTGCCTCCTCCCCAGGACCTACCTGTGGGTCGCCTCAGCCTCAGAGCTGGCTAGAATTCATCAGGCCTCAATAGTCGAGCTGCATTGGGACGCCCATTTTGCACCTACAACTCGCTGTTTCCATTGTAATGATGCCTAATGCCAAATTTAGCGTAGGCCTCGGACCAACACATTGAGCAATTGCCCCGCTGACTTCCTGCTCATATTGGGCGCAAGTCGAATTTCTGCCCCTTGGTCTCGTGAGAGGCACTTTAAAAAATGTTTTTAAAAAAGTGATTTGTTGAAAAAAATTCTTAGAATAAGGACTACCATTTTTTTTTTTAAACAGTAGGATTATCACTGTTAAAAATATGATCATTTAGTAAAGTTTGATACAAATGCAGTTTTACATATTTACATTGGTTTCAGGAATCCACAGAACCTAAGGGCTGGATTTTAAGAATGGGACGCGCTGGGAGCCGGGGGTGGGGGGCAGAACGGAGTCAGTGCAGCGCGTCTGTAAGTGGCTTTTTAACCCAGCCACTGCGTTACCATATGGTTTTCGGGTTTCCCGACCAATTAGCTTCAGTAGGCGTGATGACAGCCCGCATGAAGCGATTTCAACTCCAATATTTAAAAGGACACACCAATCGTGCAATTTGATGGAGTTTGGAGTTGGGAGCCAATGAGAAGGAAGTGGGAGAATGGAGTCCAGAAGGTCAAAGGCTGCGCCTTGGTTCAGTGACGCCTCCCTGGATGTGCTGCTGGGGGCTGTGAAGATCCAGAGGGATATACTTGTACCCTAGCAACAGGAGGAAAAAGCCAGCTGGGGACACCAAGAAGGTGTGGTGGCACAAGAGGTCAGCAGCAGCAGAGTGGTGCCATGCTCATGGATATAATGTAGGAAGCGATTCAATGACCTAAGCAAGGCAGGAAAGGTGAGTACAGTGGCACATTCACTTACATCCTGATGTGCGGATCACCTCAACCCCCCTCACTCTGCCTTCTCAAGCCTACTCCTACATATCAATGCTCACGCCAGCTTACCTTGCAGTTACACTCATCCCTCTCTGTCTTATGCACTTCCTCACATCCCCATCTGTCCATCCACCACTGACACTCATCCTCATCCTTATGCAATGTTCCTGACAGTCACCCTCAACAAATGCTCCCCATCCATCCATTCAACACATGCCATAAATCTCTCATAGGTCTCTTTTTTCCCTCCTCACAGAAGAGAGCACGGAACATGAGGGAGAGGCTGAGGTGGCCCTCCACAGATCTCACAGCTAACAAGTGCAGAGGAGGAGGCGCTGGAAATCAGTGGAGTCTTGTCGTGCCTGGGGGCCTCCCAGCCACCTGGTGACAGAATTAAATATCAGACAGCCACATGGCATACAACACTCACTCATGTTGTAGCTGGGAGACCCCAACTCCGACGGCCAAAGTGTTCTCCAGCTCATTGCTAGCAGGGAAGTGCGGCTGGGCCATGAGAGGTATGATGGTGAAAGGGGACATGGAAGTGGGGACTCCGCTCAAAGCGCTTCCACTTTTCACCCGTTGCCCACCCCCACCCCACCAAGTCATTATCACACATACTGCCTCTTGTCCCAATGGCCGAGTCTGCCCTTGCACAGGTACAGGTGGAGCAGTCTTTGGCAGATCCCTCACGAGCTCCAAAACGCTGAGGACGTCAGCCAAGAGCATCTCAGCTGTCAGGGCAGGGATCTGAGCTGCCTGTCTCTACCTCTGGTGAAGCCACAGGGGTTGCACTTTGTAGAAGTGGTAGGAAAAGAGTAAAAATTTATAGTCACACAAGGGTATGCACATGGGTGAGTTACACATTGTTAGAATGTTAAGTTTCTGTTTCATATTGCTTTGCACCACTTTCACGACTTCACCATTCTTGGTTGCTGGCTGGCAAGTGGCCTTTTCAGTTGTACAATGATGAATGCGAAGACATGAATTGACGCCGAGCAATGGGGGGGCTGTGAAAAGGAGGCTTGGTTGTTTGCAGGACTGCTTTGTGTTAGTGACATTGGGAAGTGGGGACGGGGACAGGGGGGGGGGGGGGGGGGGGGGGAGTGGCTTTTGCATGTGGTTGTTAGATGGGTGCACTGGTGGAACTTAAGTGTACCTCGCAATAATGAGGGCATCCCGGGCAGCATTAGGCGCTGCTGCTGGTACATTGCCCGCATCACCTTCCACCTCCTCCTCCTCGGAATTGTCCAAAGAGGCTCTGTGCTCTACGCCTTGTTCCTCCTGCAGGTCCAAACCTTGCTGCTGAGCAATATTGTGCAGAGTGCAGCACAACACGACAATTCTGGAGACCCTGGCTAGTGCGTACTGCAAGGTGCCTCCAGATCTGTCCAGGCACCTGAAGTGCAACTTCAACATGCCGATGGCTCGTTCGATGACACATCTGGTGGTCATATGGCATTCATTGTATCGCTCCTGTGCCTCATTCCTCGAGTTTCTGAGAGGTGTCAACAGCCATGTATCCTTGTCTCCGAGCAGCCAGCCAGTAACTCTGATTGTGTCAGCTATGGCTCAGTTGGTAGCACACTCACCTCTGAGTCAGAAGGTTGTGGGTTCAAGTCCCACTCCAGGGACTTGAGCACATAAAGCTAGGCTGATACTCCAGTGCAGTGCTGAGGGAGTGCTGCACTGTCAGAGGTGCCGTCTTTCGGATGAGACGTTAAACCGAGGCCCCGTCTGCTTTCTCATGTGGACGTAAAAGATCCCATGGCACTATTTCGAAGAAGAGCAAGGGAGTTATCCCCGGTGTCCTGGTCAATATTTATCCCTCAATCAACATAACAAAAACAGATTATCTGGTCATTTTCACATTGCTGTTTGTGGGAGCTTGCTGTGCGCAAACTGGCTGCCACGTTTCCCACATTACAACAGTGACTACACTCCAAAAGTACTTTATTGGCTGTAAAGCGCTTTGAGACGTCCGGTGGTCGTGAAAGGTGTTATATAAATGCAAGTCTTTCTTTCTTTCTTCAAGGTGCAAAGACGTTTGGGAGGGTGGACTGCCGCAGAATGAAAGCATCATGGCAGCTGCCTGGAAATCTTGCGCACACCTGCACAAATATCTTTTTATGGTTGCACACCGATGGAGTGGAAGCCCTTGCGGTTGATAAACACTCCTGAGTGATCTATGGGTACCTTAACTGCCACATGTGCAGTCAATGACACCCTGAAGAAGAAGCACATGTGGGAAATCAGCCAGAGCCGCAAACCTGAGCGCCCACAAATTTCAGGATGTTAATCGCTCAATTACAGCGATATTAACGTGGGTTTTGGAATTTACTTTTGGTTCCACGGGTTCTGAAAATGTCTCCAGATGAGCCCTGAAAGGATCCAGAGGCAAAAAAGTTGAGAGCGGTGGCGACTTTGACAGCCACTGGTAAAGCATGACCACCAGGTCCAGTTGGTGGCAGATGCTGTTCCAGAAGGCTGCAAATGTCTGCCACCATCTGACGCGACCCCCGCGACACTGGTGTACCAACATGTCAAGGAAGCGTATCCTCTGCCTATAGACCCTGTGTGCCGGGTATGGCCTCCTGCGAGCTGCACCTCACTGATGATCCCCTCTCCTATGGAGCTGCAGATCTGTTGCTGGTGCAGGTACTGCTGCTCCTGGTGCTGGTCCTGCTGCTGCTGCTGGAGGTCATCTTGGTCCTTATCTGAGGTCCAAAGTAACACAGCGTAAGCGGCACCCATGCTGATATGATAGATCAGAGCTCCAAAGAGCAGATCAGAACTCAGAACCTCCAAAGTGTAGATGACACCTCCAAAGTGTGTAGTTACTTCCAAAGAGTGTAAACTAACCTCTCAGCACAAGTCTTCTGAACAAACCCTTTCGCACAAGTAGGTAAGAAAGCAGCTGTGAACACTAAGTACTTATTGGCATATTTCCGTGTCATGACTTCAGCCCCCTCAACTGCCGCTTTCTTCTCTCCTTGCTTGCACTGGCGAATTCCAGGAAGCCTGGGAAACCCGTGGAACCAAAGATAAACTCCAAAACCCACGTTAATATTACTGTAATTGAGTGATTAACATCCTGAAATTGACAAACCGCCTCTCCCGAGAGGGTTGCTCGCACACAGCCTAACGTGCTGCAGTTAAATACAGAAGTCGGCAGGCTGGAGCCAGCTTCCCGACGCGTGCGCATTTTTCCGGGATTTCACCCCCCCACCAGCACCCAAACCCACATGCTCACCCACATTAAAATTCTCTGTTAAAAAAGTGTTAAATATAATTATGCAACTTACTGTTACCAAGGATTGCTCCACAAATTGAGTTAGCATGTGTGGGCGAATAGTAACCATAATATCCTTGAAATCCAAGACTGAAATGCTGCCACTCTTATTTTTATCTCTCTGCATAAAAGCCTGTCTCACATGTTCCTGCTGCAACGCCTGCAAATTCAGAAAATAATTTGAATCAAAATGTTTTAAAATTCTGATGCTTATTTTCATTTTATGCATTAAGTGAGATAACAACTAGATGCAAATGGAGTCAACTGTAACAAGGACAGATATCTCACCAAACTAGGCCAGGCTGCAGTAATATTTGAAGAAACCATACTGGAGTATCAACAGTCAATTTCCCTAAACCATGCACTTGACAGTTAACTCTATTCTCCATTTAAGCTTCCGCATATGAAGGACAGATTTCCAGATGACACCATCGTACAGGATAAAGTCTGATAGACCGATGATTTAAACTTCATCACTCACATTCTGTGCAAATATTTAAGACGGACACTGAACAATGATACAACTCATGTTCGTGGCATAAAACATGGAGTGCATGGCTTAAACATTACCAACTCCAGTCATAATCTTAGTGAGTTGACTGCACAGTTTCCTCAGTGATTCAGATGGCAGACTCAGACATTATACTGACTGTCCTCACCAGATTTTCTGGTGCATACGGTCAGAAATTCGCTCCATATTATAACAGTAAGAGGGCAGTCAGAAAAGACGTACAAGATGCTAATAGACCATAAACTGATGAGCATCAGATACTTAATATTCTAAATTATATATAAATATATATATATAAATAAATAAATCAACATACCCTCCATAATTTAATAATAATCCATATGAGGGAACTAAAAGGGCTCCAACCAATTAAAGCTTCAGCAACGGATAATGTTTATTTTGGGGTACTGAGAGAGACAAGGATGAGTTTTTTGAGTTCTTAATGAAAGCAATGGGAAGTTGTTAGGAAAGTGGTGCGTGTGTGGGTGGGTGGGGAGAGAAGTGCACTAAGTATTTAGAATGAAATCATACTGTTTCTGATTTACATTGGATTTTGGATTCAGAAGCTTAAAGTAAATTGGTCAAATGTGCATATGATGCCAACTAGTTGAATGTGGGGAGGCCGTTTAGGAGCTTTAAAAAGATTTCTGATAAAATATGCAAGTGGACGTAACAGTGGCAGCTGTAATTTAATACTAACAAAACTGTACAGAGAAAGAAAAAAAACAGGCAGCATAAATACACCATACAGGTTATCAAAATAGCTATGGCTGAAGTTGAAAGAGATCCCCTGGCTTTAATAGACTCAGTGCTCAACATGTCCAAAATCACTAAAAAGCAACAACCAAAAAAGCAAATTGAATATTGAACCACATAACCAAAGCAGTAAGCTGCAAGTAGGAGAAAGTCATTCTTAAAATGTAAATGCTCTGGTCAGACCATAACTCAAGTATTGTGTCAAGTTCTGCTCACGGAGATACACGGGAGATATTCAAGCCCTGGAGGCAATGTGGAGAAGAGCCATAAAACTGATCCCTAGCAACGGAGGCCTGAGTTATGTAAACAAAGACTGGAGAATCCTGGGCTTTCAGCCTTGAGGGGAGACGACTGAGAGATGTTATGGAAGTATGCAAGATAAGAGATAAATCTGAACCATTACTTTCAAATTAAACCACGTAGGACAAATTTCCAACAAATAAAAGACAAATTTAGGACTGATATCAGGAAGTTATTCACAGACAGTGATCAAAACATGGAATGAACTTCCTGGTAGGGTAGTTGAGGTAAAAATCCTGAAAACACTTTAATACTTGCGTGTTGTGTTGAGGGCAGGGGGGGAAAAAAAAAGAATTATAGGATATTTCTGAATGAATGAGCTAAAATGCTGCAAATGGGGCTTCTGTGTCCATATCTATTTTACGACACCAGGAACACAAGTGAATTTTCGTCTTTGACCTGTACAACAAGACTACAATATTCAGTCGCGGAACAGATATTAGATTTGCTGAACATCAAAGTTACCAAAGATGGTGAACAGCTCCGAGCTTTGAGGATTCACAATCTTTCACATCCTCATTTCTTGTTTTCTCAGCAAAGATCAATTAATGATTACCAAATAAAGTAGCTAATTGTAATTAGAAATAGTTCAAGACCCTTATAATGTTGTTCACCTGCTTCTACATCACAGTTCTCTAAGTTATTGACTTCTCAAGTGTTGAAGATACAGTAATAGACTATTTATGTGTCCACTGTACAACGCTGCCCCTTAGGAGTCAGTTTTGTGGCTCATCTCTGTACCAGCTCCAGGACTTGAATGTCTCCCTTGTGTCTCAGTAATCAGAGATGGACACAGTATTCAAGCTATGATCTGACCAGAGCATGCACAATTTAAGCATGACTTTCTTTAATTTGCAGTCTACTGCTTTGACTATGTGGTTCAACATTCTATTTACTTTCCTGGCTGTTGTTTTGCAGTGATTTCATTGCCACTCATCTTTCAAATAGGGAGCTAACCACTTGGTAGATAATTGTCTCATAATAAACAGATCATTCACCACTTTTGATAACATCCATCTAGTCATTGAGGAACGCAAGAAATTGAGATAGGGCATTCTACACAACTGCAAACATTCCCATTTAAGATCCACTGACTGGGGATATTAAAATCTCAGAAATACAAAAATAACGCAGTCATCTTCTAGATTAAATGGAATTTTTTTTGGTGATTTTAGTGATCACTAAAATCACACAGTGTGACACTAAAAGTAAAAAAGAACATTTGCCTATTCAGAAATCCTTAAGTTTCATAGAAATTCAGTGAAACTACAAATCTATCAGAGTAAAGTAGACCCTCTATATAAAGTCGTCATAGAATCATAGAAGATAGGAGCAGGAGTAGGCCATTCGGCCCCTCTAGCCTGCTCCGCCATTCAATGCGATCATGGCTGATCATCCAACTTCAGTACCCTGTCCCTGCTTTCTCCCCATATCCCTTGATCCCTTTAGCACTTCCTCTTTTCCCAATCTATTGCCATTCAGATAATAATCTGCCTTTCTGTTTTTGACACCAAAGTGGATAACCTCGCATTTATCCACATTATATTGCATCTGCCACACTTCTGCCCAATCACTCAACCTGTCCAAATCATCCTGGAGTTTCTCGGCATCCTCCTCGCAGCACACACGCCCACCCAGTTTTGTGTCGTCTGCAAACTTGGAGATATTACATCTAGTTCCCTTGTCTAGATCATTAATATATATTGTGAATAGCTGGGGTCCAAGGACCGATCCCTGCGGTACCCCACTAGTCACTGCCTGCCACTCGGAAAAAGACCTGTTTATTCCAACTCTTTGCTTTCTGTCTGCCAACCAGTTCTCTATCCAAGTCAATACCTTGTCCCCTATCCCATGTGCCTTAACTTTAAACGCTAATCTCTTATGCGGGACCTTATCGAAAGCCTTTTGGAAGTCCAAATACACCACATCCACTGGTTCTCCCTTATCTATTTTACCAGTTACATCCTCAAAAAATTCCAGTAGATTAGTCAAGCACGATTGACCTTTTGTAAATCCATGTTGACTTTGTCCGATCCTGTCACTGTTTTCCAAGTGCTCAGCTATTACATCTTTTATAATGGACTCTAGCATTTTCCCCACTATCGATGTCAGGCTTACCAGTGTGTAATTCCCCGTTTTCTCTCTACCACCCTTTTTGAATAGTGGGGTAACATTAGCTACCCTCCAATCCATGGGTACTGTTCCAGATTCCATCGAATTTTGGAAGATGATCAGCAATGCATCTACTATTTCTAGGGCCACTTCCTTAAGTACCCTAGGATGTAGATTATCAGGCCCTGGGGATTTATCGGCCTTCAATCCCTTCAATTTCCCTAACACCATTTCCCTACAAATACTGATCTCTTTCAGTTCCTCCCTTTCATCAGACCCTATGTTCCCCAACATCTCTGGGAGGTTATTTGTGTCCTCCTTTGTGAAGACAGAACCAAAATATGTATTTAATTGGTCTGACATTTCTTTGTTCCCCATTATAAGTTCCCCTGATTCTGACTGCAAGGGACCTATGCTTGATTTCACTAATCTTTTTCTCTTCACATATCTATAAATGCTTTTACAGTCAGTTTTTATGTTCCCTGCAAGCTTACTCTCGTATTCTATTTTCCCCTTCTTAATTAATCCCTTTGTCCTCCTTTGTTGAATCTTAAACTGCTCCCAATCCTCAGGGTTACTGCTTTTTCTGGCCAATTTATATGCCTTCTCCTTGGATCTTATGCTATCCCTAATTTCCCTTGTTAGCCACGGTTGAGTCACCCTTTTTGTTTTATTCTTATGCTAAACTGGGATGAACAAATTCTGTAGTTCGTCCATGCGGTCTTTGAATGTTTGCCATTGCCTATCCACTGTCAACCCTTTGAGTGACATTCCCCAATCAATCCTACCCAACTCGCACCTCATACCATCGTAGTTTCCTTTATTTAAATTCAGGACCCTAGTCTCTGAGTCAACTACTTCACTCTCCATCCTAATGAAGAATTCTATCATATTATGATCGCTCTGACCCAAGGGGCCTCGCACAACAAGATTGCTAATTAATCCTTTTAATTAATTGTTTCATATTGTTCTTTTAATTATGGATTGCAGGAACTAGTATCCTTGAGCAGATTCTCAGCATTTCTGCTTTTAGATCAGTTTTCTGTAGCCCAGGACCAGACTCGTAGAAACAGGCAAAACTGGAGCGACAAGTCTACCACTGGCCTATGAAAAAACAGATCTATAAGCATCAGATGACATGGTTCCAGAATCCAAGTAAGAATTTTTTTTAAAGCTGTTGGGTACAGAGAGGAAGCACATTTTATAGAGAAAGTGCTTTACATAGTTTCTCTATTAATGAGGAAATAATAAAATATTCACATTATATCAGAGTACATTATGACAATAGTCTATGAGTAGTAAAAATGGGGGATTAAAACATTTCTTGATTAGAATACATTCTCCACTAGAAACCAGTTGAATCAAATTTTTATGGTATACACTATACAATTTTAAATTTAGCCACACAAGAGTTTCCAAGTTCTAACCCAAGTGACAAAAGACACGAGAGGAAAGTACTGAAGCATATCTAAGTACAATACAAAGATATTGGAGCCAATTTCTCTCTTTACCTCCCCGATTTTAGGATGGGAATTAGTCCCACCCAATTGTGGGACTCATTTTAATGGGACTGAAAGCCTGGACCTGATGGATGCATTGGTTGTCATTTTCAAAAATTCCATAGATTCTAGAATGGTTCCCGTGGATTGGAAGGTAGCAAATGTAACCCCACTATTTAAGAAAGGAGGGAGAGAGAAAATGGGGAACTACAGACCAGTTAGCCTGACATCAGTAGTAGGGAAAATGCTAGAATCTATTATTAAGGACGTGGTAACAGGGCACTTAGAAAATAATAATAGGATTGGGCAGAGTCAAGATGGATTTATGAAAGGGAAATCATGTTTGACGAATCTGTTAGAGTTTTTAGAGGTTGTAACTAGCAGAATAGATAAGGGGGAACCAGTGGATGTGGTGTATTTGGATTTTCAGAAGGCATTTGAGAAAGTGCCACACAACAGGTTATTAAACAAAAATAGGGCTCATGGGATTGGGGGTAATATACTAGCATGGATTGAGGATTGGTTAACGGGCAAAAAACAGAGTAGGAATATATGGGTCATTTTTGGGTTGGCAGGTTGTAACTAGTGGGCTACCACAAGGATCAGTGCTTGGGCCTCAGCTATTCGCAATCTATATCAATGATTTGGATCAGGGGACCAAATGTAATATATCCAAGTTTGCTGATGATACAAAGCTGGGTGGGAATGTAAGTTGTGAGGAGGATTCAAGGAGGCTTCAAGGGTATATAGATAGGCTAAGTGAGTGGGCAAGAACATGGCAATGGAATATAATGTGGAGAAATGTGAAGTTATCCACTTTGGTAGGAAAAATAGAAAAGCAGAGTATTTTTTTAAATGGTGAGAGATTGGGAAATGTTGGTGTTCAGAGGGACCTGGGTGTCCTTGTACACGAAGCACTGAAAGTTAACATGCAGGTACAGCAAGCAATTAGGAAAGCAAATGGTTTGTTGGCCTTTATTACAAGAGGATTTGAGTATAAGAGTAAAGACATCTTACTGCAATTATATAGGGCCCTGGTGAGACCACACCTGGAGTACTGTGTACAGTTTTGGTCTCCTTACCTAAGGAAGGATATACTTGCCATAGAGGGAGTGCAACGAAGGTTCACCAGACTGGTTCCTGGGATGGGGGGATTGTCCTATGAGGAGAGATTGAGTAGACTAGGCCTATATTCTCTAGAGTTTAGAAGAATGAGGGATGATCTCATTGAAACATCCAAAATTCTTACAGGGCTTGACAGGGTAGATGCAGGGAGGATGTTTCCCCTGGCTGGGGAGTCTAGAACCAGGGGTCACAGTCTCAGAATAAGGGGGCGGCCAATTAGGACTGAGATGAAGAGAAATTTCTTCACTCAGAGGGTGGTGAATCTTTGGAATTCTCTACCCCAGAGGGCTGTGGAGGCTCAGTCATTGAGTATTTTCAAGACTGAGATCGATAGATTTTTGAATATTAAGGGAATCAAGGGATATGGGGATAGTTCAGGAAAGTGGAGATGAGGTGGAAGATCAGCCATGATCTTCTTGAATGGCGGAGCAGGCTCGAAGGGCCAAATGGCCTACTCCTGCTCCTATTTCTTATGTTCTTATAATTGTCCACCTGCCTAATTTTCTGTGAGGCATGGGGATTTTTGTGGCATTCCAAACATCTGTTTGAAGCAGGTTTGAGCTTCATCAGCCTATGCAAAGGGGGACAGGGAGGCAGGCCAGGGAGCATTGAAATAGTCAAGTCTAGAGGTAACAAAGGCATGGATGAGGGTTTCAGCAGCAGATGAGCTGAGGCATTGGAGGAGTCGCGAAATGTTATGGAGGTGGAAGTAGGCGGTCTTGGTGATGCTGCAGATCTGTGGTCGGTAGCTCAGCTCGGGGTCAAATACGACACCAGGGTTGCAAACAGTCTGGTTCAGCCTCAGACTGTTGACAGGGAGAGGGATGGAGTCGATGGCCAGGGAACGGAGTTTGTGGCGGGCACCGAAGACAATGGCTTTGGTCTTCCCAATATTTAGTTGGAAGAAATTTCAGCTCAGTTCAGTACTGGATGTCGGACAAGCCGTGAGACAAATCAAAAGCAGTGGAGGGGTCGAAATAGGTGGTGGTGAGGTAGAGCTGGGTGCTATCAGAGTACATGAGGAACCTAACATTGTATTTTCAGGTGTTGGCGACGAGGGGACAGCATGTAGATGAGAAATAGGAGGGGGCCAAGCATAGATCCTTGGGAGACACCAGAGGCAAAGGGAAGAGAAGCCACTGCAGGTGAATCTCTGGCTACAACTGGATAGATAAGAATGGAACCAGACGAGGGCAGTCCCACCCAGCTGGACAACGGAGGAGAGGCGTTGGAGGAGGATGGTGTGGTCAACCATGTCAAAAGCTGCAGACAGGTCGAAAAGGATGAGGAAAGATAGTTTAGCACAGTCACAGTCACATAGGATGTCATTTGTGACTTTAATAAGGGCCGTTTCAGTATTGTGGCAGGGGCGGAAATCTGTTTGGAGGGATTCAAACGTGGAGCTGCGGGAAAGATGGGCACGGATTTTGGAGAGGAAAGGGAGGTTGAATATGGGGCGGTAGTTTGCAAGGACTGAGGGGTCAAGGGTGGGTTTTTTGTGGAGAATGGTGATGACGGCAGATTTGAAGGGGAGGGGGACAGTACCTGAGGAGAGGGAACCATTAACAGTATCAGCTAACATGGGGGCCAGGAAGGGAAGTTGGGTGGTCAGCAGTTTGGTGGGAATAGGGTTGAGGGAGCAGGAGGTTGGTCTCATGGACAAGATGAGCTTGGAGAGGACATGATAGAAGTTAGGACAGAAACTAAAGAAAGATGTGATTTCAGCACTAGGGAAGAGGGGGACCTTAGGGGAAGTTTGGGGCTAGGGAGAGGGAAGGAAGTGGCAGAGGAAGCTGAAAGGATGGTCGCAATCTTTGTGGAGGAGGCAGGGGTAAGGGGTTTAAGAAGATAGTTTATAGTGGAGAAGAGAAGCGGGGGGGGGGGGGCGTTATCTTTGGTACTTGGGTGGGCAGTAGAGAATGAGAATTTTAAATGAGAGATGAGAGGGGTGGAACAAGGTGGGATGCTCAAAGGAGGAGATGGTACCAGAGGAGCAAGGTGTGATTTGATGATGAGAGCCAGACTGCTACCGCAGTGGTTTGGGCGGGGCAAATGGTGGAAGGTATAGCCAGGTGGGGCAGCTTCACTAAGAGGGAAGATGTTGTCATCACCCCTCAGCCAGGTTTCCTTCAAGGCCATGATGTCAATGCAATCATCCACAATAAGATGGCAAGAGTTTCTTCACAAGTGAACGGACATTCTGGAGGGAGATGCGGAGGGGCAGCGCTGGGAGGGGAGGGTGGGGCGGGAAGGAGGTTGGCAAGATTAGCTTCCAGTGGGCCCACTGGGCAGGAACGACGGGGCAGGATGGGGCAGTTAGGGTTCCAGCTCGTAAGGAGGCAGCGACAAGTGCCTCGATGGGCCCTTCAAAGGATGCCATAGAGACACAGAGGAAAGCTGTAGGCTTATCTAAGAGGGAGTCAAGCCCGGGACTTCGGCAAGAGAGTAGGAAGGTTGAGGAGTGCTGAAGGGTTGGGTTAGTGATTCGGAGGGCAGAATACCCGAGAGGGGAAATATGGTGGAAGGTATAGCTGGGCACAACGTGTATAACATACAGAAGTTGTAGTTTTCATTCCTCTCCAATGGAACTAAAAAAAAGTGTACCATGGCAACCCTCACTGCATGACAATCAGGTAGAAAATTTAAAATTGTGAGAGATATGAGCGCTGGATGAAAAAAAATCGAAAATAATCATTTAATTTTTTTCTCAGTGCTTTATACAGTTTAGCCTGTTAAATAAAATTTCTGTTCTAGAAGTGCTGTTTGCAATGAGTTATTTATCTGTCCCAGAGGTAGCCTGATTGTGTTGGGGGATGAAGGAGATGTTTATAAAGTTCATTGGTGCTGACCTGACTTGAGTCACTCTGGCTTGAAGCATGGTGAATATGCAAGATGGTCATTGGGAAAAATCTTCCCAACAGTGATACACTGACAGTTAGAGCAAGAACGACAAATCCATAGTGGGAAATGGGAGGAAGGAAAACCTCTTGTTCATAATCATGCAACTATCTGTGAACAAAGGTTCTGGGAGGAAAGAGGAAATAACAAATATAAATATTTACAAAACATACAAAACTGAAGGGCAGGAGGAAACCAGCTGGTCCATCAAGCCTACCCACACCACGATGGCTGGACCATTATGGCTAAACACTTCTTCCGACCCCCACCCTCGCATCTTAAGCAATTACTGCAAATTCACTATGGGAGGTAGAGTTAAAAAAAATCATGCAGTAAATAACTGAAAATAAGAGCTTATGGGGAAGGAAGGGAAATAAAGTTACTTGCATCTTTAGCAAGTTTTACTAAGTGGGAGGTAAATAGTATAAACGTTATTCGGTACCTGTGTCTCTCAGTATAGTAATACAAGTAATATTTTTATCTTGCGTCACCTCAGTAAATTTGTTTTGTTACTGCGAAATGCTTTTGCATTTAGGCTGCTGAGACTAAAGGAAACATTAGAAATTTTGTTCTGGGTCACAGGCTAACCATGAGCTACAACATGGGAGATCTACTAGTAACAAAGGAATAACATTAAAAAGGAAAATAATATTTCTCTAAGTAATCAGTTTTCACCAAAATAAAAGCATATTTGTAAAAAAAAAAAGTGCTTATACAATGCTAATGTAAGTGGTCTATAGCCCAGCATATATTCTGCTCTGCACCAAGTCTGGCATAGCAGACCAAGTGAATTCACAACAGAGATGTTATATAATCATCTACACAAATATATATTACAGGTAAGTTACTTTAGAATGGTCTACAATAAAAGCAATATGCCATCTTGTTTGTTTAAGGCATTAGGTGAGTGCTCATTATTGATACCAACAGCAATACTGATTTATAGAGCAGAACGTTTTGTAAATAGTAGCTAGGAATCTCTTTGGGAGGGAATTAAAAACACAACTTTCATGGGCTCAGTAGGTGGCTTTGCAATAATGATGCAGTAGAAATACAAAAAATGAGAGAGAAAATATCTTGCTCAACAATTCTGTGTTGTGGCTTAAGTTACCACAGGGTTGGTATGCTAGTTGTGAATCATTTTGTAACTGTGACTTAAAGCAGGACAAAAAATCTGAGGAGCAAAATGCTGTGCGTTGCTAAACATTACATGAAAAGCATTAAAACAAACCATCTGGTCCAGGTTAACTGTAATATAAAGACTATTCACATTTCTTGAATACAAGAAAAAAATTGGCATCCACAGGGGTCTCCTGCTGCCTTAGGTCTCAGGTCTAGACATCACATTAACAATATGACTCATGTAAAAGGGCTGAAAACCAATGACCACATACCGCAGGTATAAAATAATTTAAACTGCCCGTTGATCAAAATTAATTTAGGAAGAAAATATATGTAAAAAAGTACTTTTTAAACAGTATTTTTAACTATTTTCTCTATATGGTTACAAAGCCTATTTATGGGATTAATTTTAAGATGAATTAGTTATATCTGCTAAACAAAATATAAGTTACTCTGAAGCTGCATTTACTACACCACAGTAACAATTAAATATTTTTTTTCCAACTAGCTCCAGTAATTTTAGCTAAAGCCAACACAAGAAATACAGTGAAACCTGCATTAAAGATGACTAGAAGTGGCCACCATCCTATTTAATCTCAGTCCCATCCAGAAGATACATACACTTTATGGTTAACAAGTCCATTTTGTACAAAACAGTGTCCAGCTGTTCAACATCACTGCCTATGACCCTTTCTCCATTAAATACAACCTATTTATGGCAAATGCACCCTATGCTGTTGTGGAATTACATCACTGGAAGTATTATCTGCATTTCGATATTAGTCATATGACCTGAGAAAATATAGTAAAAGTCAAGGTCTGAGGGCTTGTAAACAGCTGCAGATGCACAAGTATACATGTTTTTTTTTGCAGAAATATTGATTGTTAGTGATATTATAGCAGGTGGGCAGGAAACTATAGGGTAGCGCTTTACTTTTTTGTGCACAATCGCTATGGGAAAATTGGCTGCTCATCGTCTTTCCCATTCTTTCTGTAACTCCGTTTCACCCCCTCCCCTGAGAATGGGAAAATGAATATAAAATTGGGGGTTAGGACAGTTAAGAACATAATATGCTGAATTATTGTGCACTGCTCACAAAAGACTTTTTCTTTCTGTTTGTACATTTCCTTACACTTCTCTAACTGAGTTGGAATCTACCCAGTCTGATTGGCTGAGATTCTCTTGTCCAGTAGCTGTGTGTGTCTTTCTTAAAGACAAGCTTGGTCATCTCAAACCTAGATGCTGATTGGCACAGAGCTGCAGTACAAAACAGTTTTACAATTTACCACAAATGAACAATCTCACTCCAAGGCCAAAAGGATAGCTGGAAAAAGTTAACACATTATAAGGGGTGTTCTTGAATTGAGGCACAATTTAGAGGCTGTTGAGACAGCATTACCCCGCAACTGGTCAAGCTACACCCGACATTAACACAAGTTCCCTGAAATTGCAAAGCACTTGAATTCCCAGCGCTGACCTCTATTACATTTTCTGGCAGCTTTCCGGAAGGCCTACAGTGTTTGTGGGTCAGTAAATAATTTCACTACTCAACAAAAACACAGCCATTTCCTATCAATACGCGACCCAACAACTGAACCTAAACAGTAGTTGTTGTTCAACGTCCGCAAAAAACATAACTCTCGCAATGAAATTCACATCCACTTCCGTTGTTGCAGCTCTTGGTAATTAAATGTTATTCCATTTATTGATATAGGTCAATAGTATAATTCCATTTGCCTAAACTGAAAACCAAACATGATCACAATACATTCTCTACCTGTAGTGGTGGATTCAGACTGCATTATATGACAAGACTCACAATTGGATTTCAGAGGGATAGGCCTATATAATCAACGGGCACAGAAGAATAACTAAACTTAATGATGAGACTCTACCAGACGTGTTCCCAGATTAGATACTTATACAAGTATTTTTCATAAACCCATTAATAAATGAGCGGACACCACAGGATTCACTGTTGGGAACTACATTTACAGTCATGCATCTCTCAGTCTTTGCAACACAGCAGGGAATATAGACATTTCAGTTACTTGCTTATTATATAGAGAAATATATGTAATGAGCCAGCATTATATGTTCCAGGATATGCATTACCGAAGAATAATTTCATGTAATTATTGAGCCTTTATGAACTATACAATGCAAATCGACCATATGTTTTTACCAATCAATGGGTGAACTCCATTGCAATGATTGAAGATGATCTGTGATAAGACCTCTTTTATTTGCATTCATGTCATAAACAAATAAAAAATCAACAAACATCGGATGGCAGCTAATATTTTTGGAGCACGTACAGCAACTGTTCGGGTCACTTTCTTCCCCATTCTCCTATACTACAAGACTTTTGGCCTCCTTCTGAGATTAGCGCTGCAAAGAGCGCGTTGCACTAGAAAATCATCGCCATGCTGATGTTAATGAGCAGGCAGTACCAAAATGGCTGTACTGCCTGCGCTCTCTCGGCCGTTATCTTTGGCTGCCAATGTTACCAGCAGGTTTCCAGCATTCCCTAATTTTTGGGCCTAAGTTCACTACCAAATGGTGCACAGTTCTGTTTTCACAGCAACACATATCAGGGTGTGTTGTCATTGCCTACTCACATTGCAGTGAACTAGAAAATAAATCACATGCTCAAAAGCAGTCATGGAGCATTGCTTACGAGCACCAGCCTGAGTGATGGTGATATTTTTAAATGACTAAACAGAGATGATCAGCTCTCTTTAATTAAAGTTACAGTACAGCAGGTTCAGAATTTGTTTTGCTTTTTAAACATGTTGTTTGCACTGCAACTATTATGCACTGTCATCAGTGTGAAATCATCTGTTCCAAGTGCAACACAAATTTGTTGACTTTATACTGCACATTGGATGGCTTAGTACCCTATGGGATCCTACACCGACACCAAGAGCAGTATAAAAGGAGCATTAAACAAGGACATTACACTCTGAAGGGAACAAAACTTACTGTAGCAGATTACCGTAAAACTGTCTATTTCTACAGTAACTTAAGATTGCACGTTGCCCATTTAAGAGTGGAGGGAGATTCACAAAGCTTTTCAAAATAGTGCAAAAGCTTTCTCCAATTATATAGTTGACACAAATTATATTTTTATTTAAATCAAAAAACAGGATCACATTCATAATACTGAAGAGGAAAAAGTACTTCAAGTCAAGTCTTAGCCTCAACTGAGCTTTTGAATTAAGTGAAGCTTGAACACTAGGATCAGCTTCCAAATCAGGAAGGATGTTGATTTTCACTCAGCTTAATGGCAGCCAATCATAGGCAACTGGATACATAACTGTAGTGAGTCTTTGCTGGCCAAAGTCCTGTTCTGTGTTCTTCAACAAGCTGCTTTTATACCAAGAAAATGGAGAATCGCTTCTAAGCAGATAGTCTTGGTGGAAGAGAGTAGAGGAGAGTATATTTGTCCCTAATCCCTCTTACCCCAACAAAGATTGATTTTAGGACCTTATCAAATACAGAAAAAACAAAACAAAAATTGTGATTTTTGCCCACACATACTTGTCATTCCTTCCATGTTTTTATTTTATTGGCCATTTTGATCATGGGTTTCACCACACCGTTTAATTGATGTATTGTGAAAATCTCACAAAGTGACCCATTTTCAAGCTGTTATAAACTTCAAAAGTTTAATTCTGCAATTTTAAATTGTATAGTATAACATTCTAGTTAAACATTATTTTAACTACTAATAAGATCCAACTACATGTGGTAGAACAAGCAGATGCATACTGAATGTTGTACAGTTCTGTATTAAAATATTCCTTTGCTACATAATTGCAATTTAGCCAAACAAAGCCAAGTTGTTAATACTTTCTCAATGTGACTTTAATGATAGGGATGGTATTAAATGCTTCAATATTTAAGAATTACAACAGAGCAATATTTAGATTTCTTAGCTTTGTGATATACTTGACAATCTCAGAGATAACAAATCTCTTTTATGAGAATGAAAAAGTTCCAGCATTATCTTGTTAACCCAATATTATTTAATCTGGCTTAAGGACCCTGATATTCCGATCCCTACGGGTGGATACGCGCTGTGTACCCACCCGTAGGGACATCGGAAATGCTGGTTTCAGGCATGCACAGCGCATGCGCTGAAAACCGGCATTTCCGATCTGTCAAGAATGGTCTTGAGAGATCCTCCGGCTGCCCTGGAGAAGGGCCTTTGCGGGCAGATAGTTCCGCTTTTTGGAGATTCTCCGCCCGCAGAAAAGCCTTACAATTCTTACGCCTGGTAAAAGCGTAAGGCCTGCTTTTACCAGGATAAGAGTTCAAAAAAGTTTTTTTTTTTTAAATTTCACTGATTTATCATTTAAAAATACTTTTAAAAAAGTAAGTTTATTTTTAGCCCCGTAAAAAACTTTAATTATTTTTTTCAAAAAATTAAATTTTTGTTTAAAATACTTAACTTATTGTAATTTCAAGTCATTTTAAAAATGTGATTTTTTTAAAAATTTATTTAAAATTTTACTATGTTTTGGGGGTGATCTCCATTCATATATTTGACAGGTCTTCCTGTCAAATGTATGAAGGGAGATTCCCGTCTGTGATTGGCTCCCCATGGCCCACGTGATCCCAGGGACGCTGCGGACTACATGCGCCCCTGGGATACGTAGGCCCTGCACACTTCAAGTTTGGAGAGGCCCAGGAGCGGAAGCGTGTGCGTCCCGGGAGCCCTCAGGTAAGGGCGTAGATTTTTCCAGATCGCAGGCCTCTGCCCGCGGGAGGCCTGCGATCGGAAAATACGGGCCATTATGTTTAGACTTGCCATAATGTGGATGGATAAAAGAATGATGTAATTATGAATTTACATATATTGTCCATTACTGGAGCCTTTCTCCTTAAAGGAATCTCACCATCAAGACCAAAGTTTAAAAAAAAAATCAAACAGCTTATAAACAACTATGATAAGCATTAATATGTTCTTGTTCTGTTTATTTTGATCGATTGTTTGAATATTTTTATTTATAATACTAGTCAAACTCCAGTGGTATTCCACATGGGGAGTCAAGACCAAGTGAACATTTCAGGTGAAGCAGAACTAGAGGTCGGGGGATAAATGGATTAGGGCAGATGTAATTCAGTCCTCATTTTAAAATCATAGGGCTGAATTTTAATGGGGGCAGGGAGGCTCCAAAGTGGTCGGGAAACCCGGGAGGACGGGTTTCCCGCAGGCCCTGTCAAATTTAACGGCAGGGCCTGATTTGCATGGGAAGCCTCTGTTTCCCACCCCCAAGTCAAGTCTGGAGATAACAAAGGTATGGAAGAGGGTTTCATCCATAGAGCAGCAGATGAGCTGAGGCAGGGTCGGAGTCAGGTGATGTTACGGAGGTGGAAGTAGGAAGTCTTGATGATGGAGTGTTCGGTAGCTCGTCTCGGGGTCAAACACAACACTAAGGCCGCAAATTTAATGGAGGAGGCGGAGTGGGGGTGGGACAGCTGGTTTCTGGGATCCGGTCCCGCTCCCAGCTGCATCCGCTCTGCAGACATGATTTTTCTTCTCCTTGATTGGCCTTGTTACTGGCCAATTAACAGGAAGCAGATCTGATGACATCATTTGATGACGCGTCATCAGCCGGTTTCCATAAAGGGACCACATCCACATGGAGTTTGACAGTTGTTCTGTCAGTGTTTGACAGCACTGAAGTGCTGCAAACACTGACAATCACTGCACAAAGGAGAACGCTTGCACCCAGGCTCTCCAATGACTCCCTTCATATGCTTATGGAGGGAGTCACAGCACGCAGGAAGGTTCTCTTCCCTTCCAAGGGCAGAAGAGACCTCCCCAGGACACCAATTTACCTTGCACCTCCACCCAACCCTCTCTATCCACTTTATCATTTTCCCATCTCACTAGCCACCTCTCACACTCATCCTACTGCAAGCATACCAACTAACAACATACAAGGGTAGGCACTTGAGAGCTTTAGCCAACGTCCATGTGAAGTTTCTGGTAATGTGTTGTCATACAGTGAAATCTCTTTTTCAAAAAGTGCCCCTTATTGGACAGATCTGAACACACCCTGAGAAGTGTCTACTGAGTTCCAGTGATTGTTCAGTCATAACTCGCCCCCTCCCCCCCCCCCGCCTGCTATAGTGATGAGCGTGCATGGAATGGCTTGGATATTAAAGGGATGCTTCACGGTGCTGGTGTGGGATGGTGTCAACCTGGCGCATCATGTGGTAGCCAGGGTTTACAGTGAAGTAAGTCTGGCCATGGTGATGCCATCGCTGGCCAGCAATTTTGTCAGGGGCTGATGCCGTGTCCAGTGCAGTATCAGGTGATGGCGGAGAAAGTTGGTGACGAGGTTGGTGATGTTGGTGTTGGGGCTGATTGTGGAAGGATTCAGAGGACCAAGGTCTGATTGTTTCATTGGCTCCGATGTTGCTGCAATAGATGGCAGCTGCAGGTAAGATGACAGAAGCGATCTGTCAATGGTGAGAGAGGTTCGCCCAATGAGGTGGCACTGGACATACAGTTGGATCTAAAAACTTGTAAGCTAAAGAAATCTCTCTATGTATTAAAAATGCAGTAACCAACATTTTCTGCGCTCTGAAACTCACCATCTGCAACATGGCATCCTTTACACCACTTCTGCAGCTGTCAGCTTTTCACAAACATCAGAACAGACTCAAAACACGCCAGGTTGAGTTGGCATGTTCCCCGAACAGCGGGTAACCCGTTGGGGAGAAGGTAAAATTAGAAGTAAGCCTCAAAATACTCTTAAATTGGCTCTTAACAAGCCATTTAAGTAGCTAAATTGTATCTCCCGCCGCTTGGTGTCGGGTCAGTTC
Source organism: Squalus acanthias (assembly GCA_030390025.1). NCBI lineage: Eukaryota > Metazoa > Chordata > Chondrichthyes > Squaliformes > Squalidae > Squalus > Squalus acanthias. Next base: position 98,976,888 of record CM059428.1, read on the forward strand.
TGAGCCAACAGACATGACACCTGGGAGACTCGCGTGGAGGCGGGTTGACAACGGGATTCCTACCCGCTGTCAATCTTTGCTATTTTGATAGCGGACCCGCCTCCATACCCGCCCCTCAGTGCGATTAAATTTGCGGCCAAAGGTTGTGAACAGTCTGGCTTAGCTTTAGACAGGTGCCAAGAGGAGGGATGGAAACGGCAGCCAGGGAATGGAGTTTGTGGCAGGGACCGAAGACAATGGATTTGGTCTTCCCAATATTTAGTTGGAGGAAATTTCTGCTCATATGTGTCAGACAAACAGTGTGACAAATCAGAGACAGTGGAAGGGTCAAGAGAGGAAGTAGTGAGATAGAGCTGAGTGTCGTCAGTGTACATGTGGAATGAGACGTCGTGTTTTCGGATGATGTCGCTGGGAGAAGCATGAGAAGGGGGTCAAGGATAGATCCTTGGGGGACTCCAGAGGTAACCATGCGGAAAAGAAGCCATTGCAGGTGATTCACTGGCTATGATTCAACTGATAAGAATGGAACCAGGCAAGGTCAGTTCCATCCAGCTGGACGACGGAGGAGAGGCGTTGGAGGAGGATCGTGTGGTCAACTGTGTCGAAGGGTGCAGATACAAAAGGATGTTATTATTCACAAATCTTTGCAATTGTTTGATGCTTAAAATGAGCCTTGACAGCAATAATTCCTCTTGATGTATTGTTTAAATTTCATTCTTCAACATCTGGATTTTTGTGTAGTGTCCACAATACATCATCTTTTAAACTGATTTGCCAAAACAAAGATTAAATGCAACATTTTGTACCTGCAGTCTTAACATTTGAATTCGATCTTTTATTACACTGTAACAATATGGCTGGAATTTTCCGGGGTGGTAGCGGGCGCGATTGGTGGCGGGTCGGGTGGGAAAGTTGTTATTTTTGACAGCGGGTCGGGAACTCGCCGTCATCCCGCCCCCACGCGCCTTTCCCCCAGGCGCATCTGTCATCGTGGAGCCGACCCGACCGGCAGCAGTGGGCGACCCAATTGAGATGATTAACAGCTAGTTGTCAGACCCTTAACAGGCTTTTTTAACTTACTCTTTAAATTTATCTGCATGGCCACGGCAGGAGTTCCGCGTCCATTGCTCCAGCTGATTACGTGACAGCATCAAATGTACAGTAAAAGCTCCCATATGACAGATGATCACTTTCCTCAGGCAGAAGCTGTTGCTCAGTCCATTTCCAGCACAGCTTCTGCAGGCTGCAAATCTTTCCAGCACCTCATTGAAAGAACTCCCTCACCATTGACAGAAAACTTCTGTCATCTGTACTTCACCTGCCATCTATTCCATCAACATGGGTGCCGTTTATACTGTTTCACCTTGGTCCTCAGAATCAGACTACGATGAGCCCCAATACCAGCAGCACCAGGCACACCAACAGCACCAGCAACAACACCAACCTTCTCCGCAATCAACTGATGCTGCACAGGACAGGGGGCATCAGCACCTGACCACATTGCTGCCCGAGAGGCCAGGGATGACCTCATCATGGCCAGATTTAGTTAACTTTATGCTGTATACTCATATGGCTGCCACATGATGCGCCAGGTTGGCACCACCCCACACCAATACCATAAAGCATCCCTACAATGACCAAGCCATTCCTTTCACACTCACCTCCATTGCGGGGGTACCGTTATGTCTCACCATTCACTGCAACTCACTAAGCCACTTCCAAAGGTGCACACAAATCTGTCTAAGACCGGAAAGTGTTGAAAATAAAGATTTTTTATGTTTGACAGCATATTAACAGAAACTTTACATAAACATTGGATAAAACATCCAAGTGGCTACCCTTGTGTGTTCTTAGTTGGTATGATTGCACTAGGATGAGGTTGAGTGTGAGGGGTGGCTAGTGAGATGGGGATGTGATAATGTAGATAGCGAGAGGGATGGGTGGAAGTGCAAGGTATGTTGGTGTAAGGATGTGCAGGAGTAGGGTAGGGAAGGCAGAGTGATGGGGATGTGATGTGTGATGAGAGGCACAGCAGGATGAGGTTGAGTGAGGCTTTGTACTAACGTTTCCTGATGTAATGAGATCATTGAAATGTTTGTGGCACTGCACCCAGGTCCTCCTGACCACATCCCTGCTTGTGACCTCCTCTGCAATCTAGCTGTTTTGGTCTCCTGAGGAGGTCTCTTCCGCCCATCGGAAGGGAAAAGGATCTCCCTTGGTGCAGCCTTCTGCCTCTGTGCAGTCATTGTCAGTGTTTGCAGCACTCCAGCGCTGTAGTGCACTGACAGCACTATGTTAGATTAAACGTCAAATCTAATGTGGCCATGGTCCCTTTAAAGATTCCGGCTGAAAACGCATCATGAATGACATCACCAGATCCACTCCATTTAATTGGGCCGGGTAACGCGCTGGGCGGGCTTAATAGGTCCTATTAATGTAAGCTTGTTTTCAGCAGCGGGATGCAGCCAGCAGCGGGGTCACGACCCGCCATGACCACTGACCACACCGGACCCGCCGAGGTAGGCAAAATTCTGGTCTATGTGTCTGTGACAAAAAATGGGAGGGGGGCTCACTGTAAGAAACTTAAAGGCTTTACTTTGCATTCTCTGCAGTTTAATCCTCAAACCTGCTTTATTTTTTTTTCCAGAATACTACATTTTTGAAAATGTTGAAAAAGTTAAGCACTATTTCTAAATACAATGAAAAACGAAGATACACAAAAGTTACTGGGGAAGCAGCAAACTAAAGCCACAATTAGGCTATTTTATCATACATGGCCTTACAAAACATGAATATTGTCTCTCCCTCCCCTACAACATCAAAAACCTCTTATAATTTTCTACCAAAGCTTTACTTTGGCTGTTATTGAATTACACCCACTCAAATATCCTTGTTCATTTCATTAAAAAAATCAACTCTTTACCTACGGTTCTGGAATTTCTTAACATGATTTTTTTTTGCAAAAGCACTATCCTTTAAGTGCAACAATTCTGTAGATATTACTCTGCACAATAACATACATGGTAATGGCACACAAACCAGCTAACATTAAAGTGCCACTATTAGTATTCTATTATGAGATCAGAGTAAAAGGGATTTTTTAACATTAGTGAAATTTATTCAAGTTAAAATACAGGAAGGCATGGTCAAAAAACATTAATGTTAGTGCAAGAGAATGCACTCTGCATTAAACCATAACTGGAGGATAGAGCAATATTCTAATGTACATTTCTACAATCTATTAGCATACACTAGCAATTTGCTGAAAGACATTAGGCTACCATGTCAATTTTGTCAACATTTTTGTGACAAAATCCTACTTCTTAAGAGTTAACCCTTATGAAAAATGTATGTATAAAAAAAACCAAAGAACTGCAAAATGATTTTTAAACAATAAATGGTTTAATCTTTTATGTTGCATTGAAGAAAGTTTTAAGTACTATGTACACAATTGTACAGATTCAGTTTATAAACCTTTATTTTAAAAAATCAGTATGTAAATGGAAAAATTGCAACAAGTTGCAATTCAGCTGCAATACCGTATTCTGGTGTCGCTAACTATTAATAACTCTGAATTAGAATCATTATTCCAACACATCAGTAAATTCCAACTGTAATTTAGCTACCCAGTCTACTCTTAATCTGAAGTTTCTTAATTAAAATCATCTTCATTTGAATTGAAATCATGCGAAAATCACTCCTATGCCGTCCTATTAAAATTGCTTAATTCAAACCAAAAATGATAATGAATTAACAGACAGCATGTTCGTGCATAACCATGCATTTTACTTTGTGGATAATACACAATACATACTCATTATGGCATTACTTCATTTAAAATTACTTAAAAACAAGTTATTTTTGATCCTTACTATTTTCTACGAATTTGCATGGTTAGCTTGTAGAATGAGATGCAAGGGAAGTTTCAGATGGAAGGTAGCAGATTATGAGTCGACAACTGTTCCGATATTCAGGTAGTACAGCAGCAGTGGAAACAATAATATATTCAAAGTCATCATATTATCAGTAGGTTAAGTTCAAATCTGCAGCGAACTGATTATTTTTGATGAGACATTTAGTTAAATCTGTATGGCAACTTTTTCCCACTTAAATGTGCTTTTTTAAATCAATAAAATTGACATACCATATGCTGTCAATGATTAAAAACACATGGAAGATTAAGATAAATCCCAGGCTTATTTATTAATCAACTTAATGACCCATCAGCCTACAGGTACTTGTTCAGTGAGCAAACCAATTAGCTATCCTCATTAAATTTCAACCTCAGCAGTTTGACATTATTTCTTGGGGTGCCTGAATAGTCGGGGCAATAGCAGTGGAGTGGAATGGCTTGGTGGGTAAATGGACCATACGAACAGGAGTCGCCCATTTAGACCCTCGAGCCTGTTCCACCATTCAATGAGATCATGGCTGATCTGTGACCGAATTTCATACACTGGCCTTTGCCCCATATCCCTTAATACCTTTGGTTAGCAAAAATCTATCAATCTCAGATTTAAAATTAACAATTGATCTAGCATCAATTGCTGTTTGCGGAAGAGAGTTCCAAACTTCTACCACCCTTTGTGTGTAGATGTGTTTCCTAATTTCACTCCTGAAAGGTCTGGCTCTAATTTTTAGACGATGCCCCTAGTCCTAAAATCCCCAACCAGTGGAAATAGTTTCTCTCTATCTATCCTATCTGTTCCCCTTAATATCTTGAAAACTTCAATCAAATCACCTATTAACCTTCTAAATTCCAGGGAATACAACCTTCATTTGTGTAATCTCTCCTCGTAATTTAACCCCTGGAGTCCAGGTATCGTTGTGGTAAACCTACACTGCACTCCCTCCAAGGCCAATATATCCTTTCCAAGGTGTGGTGCCCAGAACTGCTCACAGTACGCCAAGTGTGGTCTAACCAGGGCTTTGTATAGCTGCAGCATAACTTCTACCCCCTTGCATTCTAGTCCTCTAGATATAAAGGCCAACATTCCATTAGCCTTTTTGATTATTTTCTGTACCTGTTCATCACATTTTAATGATCTATGTACCTGGACCCCCAAATATCTTTGGACCTCCACTGTTTTTAGCCTTTCACCATTTAGAAATACCCTGTTCTATCCTTTTCAGATCCAAAAAGGATGACCTCACACTTGCCTACAGTGAAATCTATTTGCCACAGTTTTGCCCATTCACTTAATCTATCAATATCCCTTTGTAATTTTATGCTTTCATCTACACTGTCTACAATGCTGCCTATCTTTGTGTCATCGGCAAATTTGTATATGTGGCTTTCTATCCCATCATCTAAGTCGTTAACAAATACAGTGAATAGTTGAAGCCCCAACACAGATCCCTGCGGGACACCACTAGTCACAACCTGCCAATTAGAGTATCTGCCAATTATCCCTACTCTCTGTCTCCTGCCGTTCAGCCAATTTCCTAACTAGGTCAATAATTTGCCTTCAATTCTATGGGCTTCAACCTTAGTTAACAGTCCCTTGTGAGGGACTTTATCAAATGCCTTCTGGAAATCCATATAAATAACATCCATTGACATTCCCCTGCCCACTACTTTAGTCACCTCTTCAAAAAATTCAATCAGTTTTGCCAGGAATAACCTACCTTTTACATACATAGGATATACGGCACAGAAACAGACCGTTCGGCCCAACCAATCCATGCCAGCGTTTACGCTCCACTTGAGCCTCCTCCCGTCTTTCCTCATCTAACTCTATCAACATAACCCTCTATTCCCTTCTCCCTCATATGCTTATCTAACCGCAACTAAAAAGCATCTATACTATTCGCTTCAACCACTTCCTGTAGCGAGTTCTATATTCTCACCACTCTATGGGCAAAGATGTTTCTTCTGAATTCCCTGTTGGATTTCTTGGTGACTATCTTATATTGATGGCCTCTAGTTATGCTCTTCCCCACAAGTGGAAACATTCTCTCTGTATCTACTCTAGCAAAACCTTTCAGAATTTTGAAGACCTCTATTAGGTCACCCCTCAGCCTTCTTTTTTTCCCCAAGAGAAAAGAGACCTGGTCTGTTCCTCCTTTCCTGATATGTATACCCTCGCATTTCTGGTATCATCCTTGTAAATCTTCTCTGCACCCTCTCCAATGCCTCTATATCCTTTTTATAATATGCGACCAGAACTGTATGCAATACTTCATTTGCCAATTATATGCCCATTCTGCAAGTTTATTAATGTCCTCCTGTAATTTGTTGCAATCCTCCTCAGTATTGACTATCCCCCCCCAATTTGGTGTCAGCCGCAAATTTAGAAATTGTGTTTTTGATTCCAAAGTCGAAATCGTTAATGTAAATTGTGAACAACAGTGGCCCCAGCACTGATCCTCCTGGGACAGTGTGGTCTAACCAAGGTTTGATACAGCTTTAGCATAACTTCGCTACTTTTCAATTCTATCCCTCTAGAAATAAACCCTAGTGCATGGTTTGCTTTTTTTATGGTCTTGCTAACCTGTGTCGCAACTTTGTGATTTGTGTATTTGTACTCCCAGATCCCTTTGTTTCTCTACCTCACTAAGACTCGCACCCTCCAAGTAATAAGTGACCTCCCTATTCTTCCCACCAAAATGTAATACCTCACATTTATCTGTGTTGAACTTCATTTGCCAATTATATGCCCATTCTTCATGTTTATTAATGTCCTCCTGTAATTTGTTGCAGTCCTCCTCAGTATTGACTATCCCCCCCCAATTTGGTGTCATCCACAAATTTAGAAATTGTGTTTTTGATTCCAAAGTCTAAATCGTTAATGTAAATTGTGAACAAAAGTGATCCCAACACTGATCCTTCTGGTGATCCTTCTGGAACACCACTACCCACCTTCTGCCACTGTGAATAGCTACCCTTTATCCCTACTCTTTGCTTTCTGTCTTGAAGCCAGCTAGCTATCCATTCTGCTACTTGTCCCAACTCCGCATTCTCTGACCTTGTTCATCAGTCTATTATGGGGTACCTTATCGAAGGCCTTTTGAAAATCTATATAAATTACATCTACTGCATTACCATTGTCTACTCTGTCTGTTACCTCTTCAAAAAATTCAATGAGGTTGGTCAAGCAAGACTTTCCCTTTTGAAATCCATGCTGACTATTCCTTATTATATATTATAGGTTTCTAGATGTTCTATTTTCTCCTTTAGTAGGGATTCCATTATTTTTCTTTCCACCGATGTTAAGCTGACTGGTCTATAATTCCCTGGACATGTTCTATCCCCCTTCTTGAATATAGGTATTACGTTAGCTATCCGCCAGTCCTCTAGCACTACACCTTTTTCTAACGAATTATTAAATATGCGTAGTAATGCCTCTGCTATCTCTTCGCTAGATTCTTTTAAAATGTGTGGATGCAATCCATCCAGACATGGGGTTTTATCCTCTGAGTTTGATTAGTTTATTTAATATATCCCCTCTTTATTTTAAATGCACTTATCTCATTACTAATCTCATCATCCAATGTCATGTCCACCTGTTCTATTGCCCTGATAAATACTGAAGCAAAATAATTATTTAATATTTCTGCCATCTCTCTATCGTTACTTGTGGTATTATCTTGTCTATCCCTTAATGGCCCTATTCCCATCCCAACCTTCCTTATTTATTGATGCGCCAGTAAAATATTTTACTATTTTGTTTTATGTTCCTCGATAATTTAATTTCATAATTCCTCTTTGCCTTCCTAATTGTGTTTTTGACTTCTCTCCTGATCTCTTCGTATTCTCCCTTATCATGCACTCCCCTGCTGTCCATGTGCTTAATGTATGCCTCTTTCCTTACCCTCAATTGTTCCCATGGAGTCTCATTAGTGTTTAGTTTGTTATTTCCTTTTAGCGGAATATATTGTTCCTGCACTCTGCTGAACACCGTTTTAAATGTTTCCCAGATGCTGTTCTACATTGTTGTTTGCCAATATTGTTGCCCATTTTATTTTCCCAAGTTTTATTCTCATACCCTCAAAATCAGCTTTTCTCCAATCTATTAACCTGGTTTTCGTCATACTTATGTCGTTCTTAATTATCATCTTAAAGCCGATTATATTATGGTCACTATTGCCTAGATGTTCCCCTACTTTTACTTGTCTTATCTGCTCTGGTTCATTTCCCATTACTAGGTCCAATAGCGAATCCTCCCTTGTTGGGCTTTTTGCATATTGGGTTAGAAAGGAGTCCTGTATACATTGTAGGAACTCCATTTCATTATCCCCTTTACCTACCTCTTCCGTCTAATTAATATCAGGGTAGTTGAAATCCCCCATGATTATTATTCTATGTTTTTTACTCATTTCCCTAATTTGTCTGCATATTTCTTCCTCCACCTCCCTTCCATAAGAACATAAGAAACAGGAGCAGGAGTAGGCCATACAGCCCCTCGAGCCTGCTCCACCATTCAATAAGATCATGGCTGATCATCGACCTCAACTCCACTTTCCCCACCCGATCTCCATATCCCTTGATTCCCCTAGAATCCAAAAATCTATCTAACTCAGCCTTTAAATATACTCAAAGACTCAGCATTCACAGCCCTCTGGGGCAGAGAATTCTAAAGATTCACAACCCTCTGAGTGAAGAAATTCCTCATCGCGGTCTTAAATGGCCTACCCCTTATCCTGAGACTATGCCCCCTAGTTCTAGACAATCCAGCCAGGGGAAACAACCTCTCAGCATCTACCCTGTCAATCACCTTCTGAATCTTATATGTTTCAATGAGATCACCTCTCATTCTTCTGAACTCCAGAGAGTATAGGCCCACTCTACACAATCTCTCATCATAGGACAGCCCTCTCATCCCAGGAATCAATCTAATGAACCTTCGTTGCACCGCCTACAAGGCAAGTATATCCTTCCTTAAATAAGGAGACCAAAACTGTGCACAGTACTCCAGGTGTGGTCTCACCAAAGCCCTGTACAATTGTAGCAAGACTTCCTTATTCTTATACTCCAACCCCTTTGCAATAAAGGCCAACATGCCACTTGCCTTCCTTTATAGCTTGCTGTACCTGCATGCTAGCTTTCTGTGTTTCTAGCACGAGGACACCCAAATCACTCTGAACACCAACATTTGAAAGTTTCTCACCATTTAAAAAATATTCTGTTTTTCTGTTCTTCCTACCAAAGTGAATAACCTCACATTTCCCTACATTATACTCCATAGGGAACAGTAGCATAGTGGTAATGTCACTGGGCTTGTAATCCAGAGGCCTGGACTAATGATCCAGAGGGAGTTCAAATCCCACCACCGAAAATCTGGAATTAAAAAGCTAGTATCAGTAATGGTAACCATGAAACTATCGGATTGTTGCAAAAACCCATCTGGTTCACGCATGCCCTTTCGGGAAGGAAATCTGCCGTCCTTACCTAGCAAGTCACTCAGTTGTAACAAACCAGTATGAAACACAATAATAAGAATGAAACCAGATGCACCACTTGGCATTGGCACACCCAGCCCAGTCAACCCTACAAAGTCCTCCTCACCAACATCTGGCTTGTGCCAAAATTGGGAGAGCTGTCCCACAGACTAGTCAAGCCTGACATAATCATACCTTTCAGCCAATGTCCCAAACTCCTCCATCACCATCCGGTAGCGGCACAGTGGTATACAGTCGGGAGGGGTGGCCGTGGGAGTCCTCTACATTGACTCCGGACCCCATGAAGTCTCATGGCTTCAGGTCAAGCATGGGCAAGGAAACCTCCTGCTCATTTTACCACCTACCGCCCTCCCTCAGCTGATGAATCAGTACTCCTCCATGTTGAACACCACTTGGAAGAAGCACTGAGAGTAGCAAGGGCACAGAATGTACTCTGGCTGGGGGACTTCAATGTTCATCACCAAGAGTGGCTCAGTAGCACCACTACTGACCAAGCTGGCCGAGTCCTGAAAGACATAGCTGCGACAGGTGGTGAGAGAACCAACACAAGGGAAAAACCTACTTGAGCTCGTCCTCACCAATCTAGCAGATGTATCTGTCCATGACCACCGCACAGTCATTGTGGAGACGAAGTCTCGTCTTCACACTGAGGACACTACCACCGTGCTAAATGGGATAGATTCAGAACAGATCTAGCAGCTCAAAACTGGGCATCCATGAGGCGCTGTGGGCCATCAGCAGCAGCAGAATTGTATTCCACCACAATCTGTAACCTCATGGCCCGGCATATCCCTCATTCCACCATTACCATCAAGCCAGGGGACCAACCCTGGTTCAATAAGGAGTGTAGAAGAGCATGCCAGAAGCAGCACCAGGCATACCTAAAAATGAGGTGCCAACCTGGGAAAGCTGCAACACAGGACTACATGCATGCTAAAAAGCGGAAGCAGCATGCTATAGACAGGGCTAAGCGATCCCACAATCAACGGATCAGATCAAAGTCCTGCCACATCCAGTCGTGAATGGTGGTGGACCATTAAACAACTAACGGGAGGAGGAGGCTCCATGAATATCCCCATCCTCAATGATGGTGAAGCCCAGCACGTGAGTGCAAAAGACAAGGCTGTAGCGTTTGCAACCATCTTCAGCCAGAAGTGGCGAGTGGACAATCCATATCGGCCTACTCCTGAGGTCCCCACCATCACAGAAGCCAGTCTTCAGCCAATTTGATTCACTCCATGTGATATCAAGAAACGGCTGAGGGCACTGGATACAGCAAAGGCTATGGGCGCTTACAACATCCCAGCTGTCTTGCTGAAGACTTGTACTCCAGAACTAGCCGCGCCTCTAGTCAAGCTGTTCCAGTACAGCTACAACACTAGCATCTATCCGACAATGTGGAAAACTGCCCAGGGATGTCCTGTCCACAAAAAGCAGGACAAATCTAATCCGGCCAATTACCGCCCCATCAGTCTACTCTCAATCATCAGCAAAGTGATGGAAGGTGTCATCGACAGTGCTATCAAGCAGCACTTACTCACTAATAACCAGCTCACTGATGCCCAATTTGGGTTCCGCCAAGACCACTCGGCTCCAGACCTCATTACAGCCTTGGTCCAAACATGGACAAAGGAGCAGAATTCCAGAGGTGAAGTGAAAGTGACTGCCCTTGACATCAAGGCAGCATTTGACCGAGTGTGGCATCAAGGAGCCCTAGTAAAACTGAAGTCAATGGGAATCGGGGGGGGGAAACTCTCCACTGGCTGGAGTCATACCTAGCACAAAGGAAGGTGGTTGAAGGTCAATCATCACAGCCCCAGGACCTAGCTACAGGAGTTCCTCAGGGCAGTGTCCTAGGCCCAACCATCTTCAGCTGCTTCATCAATGACCTTTCCTCCAACATAAGGTCAGAAACGGGGATGTTCGCTGATGACGGCACAGTGTTCAGCACCATTCACAACTCCTCAAGCAGTCCATGCCCGCATGCAACAAGACCTGGACGACGTTCAGGCTTGGGCTGATAAATGGCAGGTAACATTCGCGCCACAGAAATGCCAGGCAATGACTATATCCAACAAGCAAGAGTCTAACCACCGCCCCATGACATTCAACGGGATTACCATCGCCGGAACCCCCTCAACATCCTGGGGGGGGGGGGGTCACCATTGACCAGAAACTTAACTGGACCAGCCACATAAATACTGTGGCAACAAGAGCAGGTCAGAGGCTAGGTATTCTGCGGCGAGTGTCTTCACCTCCTGACTCCCCAAAGCCTTTCCACCATCTACAAGGCACAAGTAAGGAGTGTGATGGAATACTCTCCACTTGCCTGGATGAGTGCAGCTCGAACACTCAAGAAGCTCGACACCATCCAGGACAAAGCAGCCCGCTTGATTGGCACCCCATCCACCAGCTTAAACATTCACTCCCTCCACCACCAGCGTATCGTGGCCGCAGTGTGTACCATCTACAAGATACACTGCAGCAACTCGCCAAGGCTTGTTCGGCAGCACCTCCCAAACCCGCGACCTCTTCCACCTAGAAGGACAAGAGCAGCAGGCACATGAGAACACCACCACCTCCAAGTTACACACTATCCTGACTTAGAAGTATATTGCCGATCCTTCATCGTCGCTGGGTCAAAATCCTGGAACTCCCTACCTAACAGCACTGTGGGAGTACCTTCACCACACGGACTGCAGCGGTTCAAGAAGGCGGCTCACCACCACCTTCTCAAGGGCAATTAGGGATGGGCAATAAATGCTGGCCTTGCCAACGACACTCCCATCCCATAAAAGAAAATCTGCCACCTTACTGCCCACTCACTTAGTCTATCTATATCCCTTTGCAGACTCTTTGTGTTCTCTTCACAGCTTACTGTCCCACCTCGCTTTGTATCGTCAGCAAACTTGGATACATTACACTCAGTGCCTTCATCTAGGTCATTAATATAGATTATAAATAGCTGAGGCCCCAACACTGATCCTTGTGGCAACCCACTAGTTACAGCCTGCCTACCTTAAAAAAGATCCGTTAATCCCTACTCTGTTTTCTGTCCGTTAACCAATCCTCTATCCATGCTACTGTATTACCCCCAACCCCATGAGCCCTAATCTTGTGTAATAACTTTTATGTGGTACCTTATCGAATGCCTTTTGGAAATCCAAATATACTACATCCACTGGTTCCCCCTTATCTATTCTGCTAGTTACAACCTCAAAAAATTCCAACAGATTTGTCAAACACGATTTCCCTTTCATAAATCCGTGTTGACTCTGCCCAATCCTATTATTATTTTCTAAGTGCCCTGTTACCACGTCCTTAATAATAGATTCGAGCATTTTCCCTACTACTGATGTCAGACTAACTGGTCTGTAGTTCCCCATTTTCTCTCTCCTTCCTTTCTTAAATAGTGGGGTTATATTTGCTACCTTCCAATCTGCAGGAACCACTCTAGAATCTATGGAATTTTGAAAAATGACAACCAATGCATCCATTATCTCTATAGCCAACTCTTTCAAAACCCTAGGATGTAGTCCACCAGGTCCAGGGGATTTATCGGCTTTCAGTCCCATTAATTTCTCCAGTACTACTTTTTTACTGATACTAATTTCTTTCAGTTCCTCATTCTCCTTGGTTCTCCACTATTTCCGGGAAGTTTTTTGCGTCTTCTTCCGTGAAGACAGACACAAAGTATTGGATTAATTTCTCTGCCATTTCTTTATTCCCCATTATAATTTTTCCTGTCTCAGCCTGTAAGGGACCCACATTTACTTGCTAATCTTTTTCTTTTTACAAACGTTTAGAAGCTTTTACGTCTATTTTCATGTCTCTCGCTAGTTTACTCATATATTCTATTTTCCCTTTCTTTATCAATTTCTTGGTCCTCCTTTGCTGAATTCTAAAATCCTCCCAATCTTCAGGCTTGCTACTCTTTTTGGCAGCATTATAAGCCTCTTCCTTTGATCTAATACTATCTTTAACTTCTCGTTAGCCACGGTTGGACCACTTTTCCTGTGGGGTTTTTGTGCCTTAAAGGAATGTATATTTGTTATTTTATGATTTTCTAAGTGCCCTGATACCACTTCTTTAACAATGAATTCCAGCATTTTCCCGACGACTGATGTCAGGCTAACTGGCCTGTAGTTCCCTGTTTTCTCTCTCCCTCCTTTCTTGAATAGCAGTGTTACATTTGCGACCTTCCAATCCGCTGGGACCGTTCTAGAATCTAGGGAATTTTGGAATATCAAAACTAATGTATCCACTTCAGCCACCTCTTTTAGAACCCGAGGATGTAGGCCATCAGGTCCAGGGGATTTGTCGGCTTTTAGTCCCATTAGTTTCTCTAGCACTTTTTCTCTACTTATATCAATTACGTTAAGTTCCTCACCCTCAGTAGACCCTTGGTTCCCCACCATTTTTGGTATGCTTTTTGTGTCTTCTTCTGTGAAGACAGATACAAAATATTTGTTTAACGTTTCTGCCATTTCCTTATTCCCCATAATAATTTCTCCTGTCTCAGCCTCTAAGGGACCAACATTTACTTTTGCTACTCTCTTCCTTTTTACATACTTGTAGAAGCTCTTACAATCTGCTTTTATATTTCTTGCTAGTTTTCTCTCATGTTCTATTTTTTCCCTTTTTATCAATTTTTTGGTCATCCTTTGCTGGTTTCTGAAACTCTCCCAATCCTCCGGCTTACTATTATTCTTCGCAACATTATAAGCTTCTTCTTTCAATCTAATGCTATGCTTAACTTCTTTAGTTAGCCATGGATGGATCACTTTTCCCAAGGAGTTTTTGTTTCTCAATGGAATGTATTTTTGTTGAGAATTATGAAATATTTCTTCAAATGCTAGCCACTGCTTATCTACCACAATACCTTTTAATCTATTTTTCCAATCTACCTTAGCCAACTCGCCCCTCATACCTATGTAATTAGCTTTAAGTTTAAGACTCCAGTTTCGCACTTAGGCAAGTCACTCTCAAACTTAATGTTAAATTCTATCATATTATGATCACTCTGCCACAGAGGATCCTTTACTATGAGATTGCTAATTAAGCCTGTCTCATTACACAATACAAGATCTAAAATAGCTTGTTCCCTGGTTGGTTCCATGATGTATTGTTCCAGGAAACTGTCCCAAATGCATTCCATGAACTCGTCCTCCAGACTACCTTTGCCAATTTGATTTGTCCAGTCTATATGAAGATTGAAGTCCCCCATGATTATTGCATTACCTTTGTTACAAGCTGCTACTATTTCTTGATTAATATTCTGTCCAATGGTATAGCTACTGCTAGGGGGCCTATATACTACTCCCACCAGTATTTTCTGCCCCTTGTTATTCCTTATCTCCACCCATACTGATTCTACTTCCTGATCTTCCAAGCAAAGATCCTTTCTCTCTACTGTCCTTATGTCATCCTTTATTATCAGGGCTACACCCTCTCCTTTTCCATTCTGCCTGTCTTTTCAAAACATCAAATACCCTGGAACATTTAGTTCCCAACCTTGGTCACCTTGCAACCACGTCTCTGAAATGGCTATTAGATCAAACCCATTTATCTCTATTTGTGCCACTAGTACATCTATCTTGTTACAAATGCTTCATGCAGTCAGATAAAGAGCCTTTAATTTAAATTTTTTACCATTATTCCCTGCTTTGACCTTATTCTCTGCTGCACTGCTACCGTGAAACTCTCTGTCCCTTCCCGTCACACTGTTTATTTTTACCCAAATCGCTACACTGCTCTATTGCTTTGACCTTTCTCTTTAGATTTCTAAATTTCCCCTCACCCCCCTTTTTTAGTTTAAAGCCCTATCTACAGCCTAGTTATTCGATTCACCAGGATGCTGGTCCCAGCCCGGTTTAAGTGGAGCACGTCCCGATGGAACAGCTCCCTCTTTCCTCAGTACTGGTGCCAGTGCCTCATGAATTCAAACCCCTTCTTCCCACACCGCTCTTTGAGCCACGCATTTAACTCTCTGATCTGCTTGACCCTATGCCAATTTGCGTGTGGCTCAGATAGTAATCCAGAGATTATTACCCTTGAGGTTCTGCTTATTAATTTAGATCCTAGCTCCTCAAACTCCCTCAGCAGAACCTCATTCTTAGTTCTACCTGTCATTGGTTCCTACATGGACCACGACAACTGTATCCTGCCCCTCCCACTCCAAGTTCTTCTCCAGCCACGAGGAGATATCCTTAACTCTGGCACCGGGCAGGCAACACAGCCTTCGGGACTCTCTTTCACGCCTGCAGAGAACAGTATCTATCCCCCTGACTATACTGTCCCCTACTACTACCACATTCCTTCCTTCTCCCCCCAACTTGGATGGCCCCCTGTACCACGGTCAGTTTGCCCATCCTCCCTGCAGTCCTTTTCCTCATCCATACAGGTAGCAAGTACCTCATACCTGTTGGACAAGGTCCAGGGCTGAGGCTCCTCCATCACTACATCCTGGGTCCCCATACCTTCCTGACTCGAGGGTACACCCTCCTGTCCTGACCACTGACAAACTCTAAAGTACTACTTAACCTAAAGGGTGTTACTGCCTCCTGGAACAAAGTGTCCAGGTAACTCTCCCTCTCCCTGATGCATCGCAATGTCTGCAGCTCGTACTCCAGCTCAAAAATTCTGAGCCGAAGTTCCTCGAGTTGCAGACACTTACTGCAGATGTGGTTGCTCGGGATCGCGATGCTCTCCACAAACTCCCACATGCTGCAGTTACGACACACCACCTACCCTGCCATCTCTAACCTTGCTTTATTTATTAATTAATTAGTTAAAGCTTTTATTCAATCGATATTTTAGTTTTATTGTTTGATTATTTTATCTAGTTTGTTATTAAATTAATAAGTACCAGCAAGTTAGTTTCTCAGCTCTTAAATTAGCCCCCTTCCCTAACTTAGAGAGCAAAAAAAGCTGTAATACTCACCAACCAATCACCTACCTGCTCTCCTGTGACGTCACTCTGATTTTTTTGTTGTTTTTGAATCGGAGTCTCGCCGCTGCCGCTGCTTTAATTCAGATTCGCTTCCCCTATTAGGTGGTCTGTAGACTACGCGCCTATTACTAATCCATGCTGGCTTTCTCTGATCAGATGAAAATTGTCAAGGTGTTCAGTCACCCTATCCTTAATTATAGACTCTAGTAATTTCCCGACAACAGCCAATAGGCTAACTGGTCTATAATTCCCTGGTTTCCATCTCTCACCATTCTTAAATAGCGGAGTGACATGCGCAATTTTCCAATCTAAAGGAACGGTTCCTGAATTGAGAGAATTTTGGAAGATTATAGTTAGGGCATCTGCAATGTGTTCACCTACTTCCTTTAAAACCCTGGGATGGAAACCATCTGGTCTTGGGGATATGTCACTCTTTAGTGCCATTATTTTCTTCGTTACTAGTTTATTTTGCTTCCATTAATTTTGTTGCGTCCCTGTCCCTGATTCAATATTAGTTTCCTTGAGATTTCCAGCATGCTATCCTCTTCCTCTACTGTAAATACTGACACAAAGTAATTATTCAACATTATCATTGACAATTCAAGGGGCCAACATTGCTCCTAACCACCCTCTTTTTCCGAATATAATTGTAAAACATTCGTGTGTTGATTTTGATATCCCTTGCAAGTTTCTTTTCATACTCCCTTTTTGTTGCTCTTACTATCTGTTTTGTGATCCTTTGCTGTTCTTTGTATCTTTCCCATTCGCCAGGATCTGAGCTATTTTTTGCATTTTTGTATGCTTTTTCTTTTAGTTGTATGTTGTCTCTTACCTCTTCAGTCATCCATGGCTGTTTTTTTTGGCAAGTAGAGCTCTTGCCCCAGCTGTGGCTCAGTGGGTAGCACCCTCGCCTCTGAGTCAGAAGGTTGTGGGTTCAAGTCCCACTTCGAGACTTGAGCAGAAAAATCTAGGCTGACACTCCAGTGCAGTACTGAGGGAGTGCTGCACTGTCAGAGGTGCCGTCTTTCCGATGAGATGTTAAACCGAGGCCCCCGAGGCCCTTTCAGGTGGATGTAAAAGATCCTATGGCACTATTTCGAAGAAGAGCAGGGGAGTTATCCCCGGTGTCCTAGCCAATATTTATCCCTCAATCAACCCAACAAAAACAGATTATCTGGTCATTGTCACATTGCTGTTTATAAATCTTGCTATGCGCATATTGGCTGCCGCGTTTCCTACATTACAACCGAGATGACACTTCAAAAAGTACTTAATTGGCTGTAAAGCGCTTTGAGACGTCCAGTGGTCATGAAAGGCGCTATATAAATGCAAATGTATTTTTCTTTCTTCAGGAGTATAAACTGGTTCTGTATCACATTGAATTTTTTTTGAACATCTCCCACTGATCGTCTGTCGTTTTACCCATTAACAGATTTGCCCAGTTTACTGTTAACAGTCTCTGTCTCATCCCATTGAAGTCGGCCTTACCTCAATCTAGAATCTTAGTAGCTGTTTCGTGTTTCTCCCTTTCAAACACTACGTTGAACTCGATCATGTTATGATCGCTATTAGATAAATGTTCACGTGCCGTTAGGCTGTTAACTAAATCTGGCTCATTACTAAATCTAATATGACGTGCCCCCTTGTTGGTTCTCCGACATATTGTTGCATAAAACTATCCCGGACACACCCAAGAAATTCACTATCTTTCTGACATGTGCTAATCTGCTTATTCCAATCTATATGAAAGTTAAAAGCCCCCATTAAAACCGCTCTACCTTTGCTACATGTTTGTCTAATCTCTGCAGTTATACAATCTAGCACTTCACAGCTGCTACCAGGAGACCTATCCCCTACTACAGTCTTAAACCCTTTCCGATTTCTTAATTCTACCCATAAAGTCTCCACTGCCTGCTTACCTCTTGTTATATCCTCTATCATTGAAGTGATTTCATCCTTAATCACTAAGGCTACTCCTCCCCCTCTACCATTTTCCCAATTTTTCCTGTAGACCTTATAACCTGGTATATTTAGTTCCCAGTCCTGACCGTCTTGCAGCCATGTCTCAGTAATGGCTACCATGTCATTCCTTCCAAGTTGAATTTGTGCCTGCAGTTCATTAAATTTATTCCTTATACTCCATGCGTTTGTATAAAGAACGCTTATTTGGGCCATACACCCTAGCCTGTCCTTCAGCTCTAATGGTTATTCACATGTTTCTTATTTCTCTCTCCTGGTTTAATCACTTTACAGCTTTTAGTTTTCCCCTTACCTGTAGTGCCTAAAACACAATTTCTGACTGTTACTCTACTCTCTTCTCCTTTGTTTGTTTTTGAACTATTATTTGTACTACATTTTCCACCTGAGCCCTCCCCATCATACCACATGGTGTGGTAGTGTGCTAAACAGTGTAGCACGAGCAGAACCTCAGTCCACCTGGGGTTCAAAGGTGAGATATTACGCCTAGGGTCTCATTATAATGGAGTCGCTGAAGAGGGGGAGGGGAAGAGGGAGGGGAAGAAGGGAGGGGGAGGGGAAGAGGGGAGAAAGGGGACGAGGGGAGGGTGAGAAAGAGGGGGGAGGGTGAGAAAGAGGGGGGAGGGTGAGAAAGAGGGGGGAGGGTGAGAAAGAGGGGAGGGGAGAGGAGGGGGGATGGGGTGGGGGCGGGAGGGGGAGAAATGGGGAGAGAAAGGGGAGGGGAGGGTGAGAAAGAGGGGAGGGGAGGGTGAGAAAGAGGGGAGGGGAGGGTGAGAAAGAGGGGAGGGGAGGGTGAGAAAGAGGGGAGGGGAGGGTGAGAAAGAGGGGAGGGGAGGGTGAGAAAGAGGGGAGGGGAGGGTGAGAAAGACGGGAGGGAAGGGGGAGAAAGACGGGAGGGAAGGGGGAGAAAGACGGGAGGGAAGGGGGAGAAAGACAGGAGGGAGAGAGTTGAGAAGGAGGGAAATGGAGGGTTGAGAAGGAGGGGACGAGAGGGGGAGAAGGAGGGGAGGGGAGGGTAAGGGAGAAGGAGGAGAGGGGAGGGGAGAAATGGGGGACGGGAGGTGAGGAGGAGAGGGGAGGGGGGAGAAAGCGGGGAGGGAAGGGGGAGAAACAGGGGAGAATGAGGAGAGGGGAGGGGGGAAGCAGGGGAGGAGGGGGAAGAGAAAGTGGGGAGGGAAGGGGGAGAAAGAGGGGCGGAGAGGCTTGAGAAGGAGGGAAGGGGAGGGTTGAGAAGGAGGGGACGAGAGGGGGAGAAGGAGGGGAGGGGAGGGTAAGGGAGAAGGAGAAGAAGGGAGGGGAGAAATGGTGGACGGAGGTGAGGAGGAGAGGGGAGGGGAGGAGGAGGAGAGAGGAGGGGAGAAAGCGGTGTGGCAAAGGGGAGAAACAGGGGAGGGGAGAAACAGGGGAGGGGAGAATGAGGGGAGGGGAAGGGCAAGCAGGGAGGGCAAAAGCGGGGAGGGGGAAAGCGGGGAGGAGGGGAAGAGAAAGTGGGGAGGGAAGGGGGAGAAAGACGGGAGGGGGTAAGGGGGAGGGGGGTAAAGGGGAAGAGAAAGTGGGGAGGGGAGGAAGAGAAAGTGGGGAGGGGAGGAGGAGAAAGTGGGGAGGGGAGGAGGAGAAAGTGGGGAGGGGAGAGGGAGAAAGAGGGGAGGAGGGAACTGGTGTGGGGGGAACGAGTGGAGTGGGCAAGAGAGGAGGGGCAGGGCAAGTGGGGAGGGGAGGGGTATGGGGAGTGAGAAAGAGGGGAGGGGGCGAAAGAGAGGAAGGGCAAAGGAGGGGAAGGGAGGGGAGGAGTGGGGGGGACGAGGGGAAACGAAGGGAGTGGGGGAACGAGGGGAGGGGAAAGAAGTGAGTGGAGGCGGGAAAGAGGGATGGGGAGAAGAAGGAATGGTAATTTCTGCCAATCAATCGATCTGGCACTTAAAATTAACTGTACAAGTGTGGAGTCTCATTCCATCAGGTATTAATTGTTTCTGGAGATTTTAAAATTGTAAAATTTAAATTAATTTTTTTAAACTTTTCCTTTGTCTTTTTTTTTCTCCCTCTTAATCCCATCTTTCTTTCCCTGTCTGTACATGACGTGACATTGAATTCATCCATTCTAATTTACACTTCCTTCTCAGTCCTTGCACTGTTAATTTCACAATCATTCAATCTGATTGGTTAAGGAGATACACAGTTGCTTATCCTGTTCACTCAGGTCTCAGATGCTGTTTCCCTCACTGCACCATTATCAGGTTGCACTTTCAGCAATTTGCCACGCAAAAAATGTAAAATCCTAAACCTGCAAGGGTTAAGTCTAACTAACGGCAGATGCCATTAGATGCCCTGCTGCAGACCCTACACTAATAGTGAAATCAAGCACATCATAATGAAAAGTATAGCAATGTAGCCAATTTTATACTGATCTTTCACTACCAGCTCCTGTAAGCTGTGTCTACTGTAGCCAGAAATCAGATGCACCTCCGAATCATTTTGGATAAAATGGAATACCAGATTCAGTTTTACTAGGAAAGTGCTTTTGACAAAAATCAAAGTATATCATTTATCCAACAAAACCATTCAACACAACAATAGTATATTAAAAAAAATAACTTGCATTTATATTGTGCTTTTCATATATTCAGGTGTTCTAAAGCATTAATGAATTATATTGAAGTGTAGTCATTGTTTTTATGTTGGCAAATATGACAGCCAATTTGTGCACAATGAGGTCCCACCAACAGCAAATAAGATAAATGACCAGATAATGTTCAGTGACGTTGGTTGAGGGATAAATGTTGGCCTGGACACCAGAAGAACTTCCATGCTCTTCTTCGAATAGTGTCATGGGATCTTTTACAGGCGACATGACCTCAGTTTAACATGTCTCAAACGACAGCACCCCCAACAACCCCGCACCCCCTCATTACTGCACTGAAATGTCAGCCTAGATTATGTGCTCAAGTCCTTGGAGTGGAGTTTGAACCTACAACCTTCTGGCGTGAGCCAAGCTGACACTTATACATGGTCAAAAAACAGTTTTAAAAACGCATTTAAAATTTACCTGTCTACAATGGATAATGTAATGGCCAAAACGACAACTTTTCACTTATAAAACTGATTGAAAAGCAAGCCGATTGTTGGCCCTATATATTATATTTTTTTAAATCACACAGTATTAAAAACATGTACTTGAGCACAGAGTTTGGAGACAGAGCTGGGTGAATCGCAAGCAGAGTGGAAGAATTTGGTGATAGTAGGAATTCGGTGGACAGGAAGTAGACGGTTTCTCATGTCCAAATCAAAAGGAGGAGTGCAGCCACAGAACCCAAGGACTCTGTTTAGTATCTAGATATCTAATATTTAGGTTCTTTGTGTTTAGTAACTCAGTGGTTCTTGTTAAACTTGAGTAAATAATTTTGTCTCTTTTCTCTCTAAGTTAGGGCAGTGGGTTAAACTCTTTTCTCTCTAAGTTAGGGCAGTCGTTTAGTTAGTAGTCTAATAAATAGAAGCATGGCCGGGCACCTCAGTCCCGTTGAATGCACATCCTGTGTCATGTGAGAGGTCCAGAATGGTTCTCGTGTCCTAGACAACCACATGTGCAGGAAGTGTCATCAGCTGGAGGAGCTCGAGCAGCGGCTGGCGTCACTGCAGTGCATCCGCGAGGCTGAGAGCTACATGGATAGCACGTTTCAGGAGGTGGTCACCCTGCCAGGTTAAGAATTTGCATGCAGAGAGGGAATAGGTGACCGCCAGACAGGCGAAGAGGACCAGGCAGGTAGTGCAGGAGATCCCAGAGTGCATCTCGCTTTCTAACCGGTCTGGTGAGGGCGATGGTTCCTCTGGGGAGTACAGTTTGTTGCCTCCCTGGTGCCTGGGTCAAGGATGTCACTGAGTGGCTGCAGGACATTCTGAGGGGAGAGGGTGAACAGGCAGAGGTTGTGGCCCATATCGGTACCAATGACAAAGGTAGAAAGAGGAATGAGGTCCTGCAGGCAGATTTTAGGGAGCTAAGAAAGAGATTAATAAGACCTCAAAAGGTAGTAATCTCCGAATCACAAGCGCAAGTGAGTACAGAAATAGGAGGATAGAACAGATGAATGTATGGCTGGAGAGATGGTGCAGGAGGGAGGGCTATAGATTCCTGAGGCATTGGGACTGGTTCTGGGGGAGGTGGGACCTGTACAAGCCAGACGGGTTGCACCTCAACAGGGCTGGGACCAAAATCCTCGCGGGGAGGTTTGCTAGTGTTGTTGGGGAGGGTTTAAACTAACTCGGCAGGAGGGTGGGAACCTGAGCATAGATTCAAAAGGGAGAGAGGCAAAGCTGGAAATGGAAGGCAGTAAATTAGTAAGTGAGTTTGGAAGGCAGAGGAAACAAAGGCTAGAAAATAGACAACAAAGGGTTTAGCAGTGCTTAATGGTATATACTTCAATGCAAGGAGTCTAGTAAATAAGGCAGATGAGCTGAGGGCACAGATAGACATGTGGAAGTATGATAGCGTAGCTATTACTGAAACATGGCTATAAGGGCAGGAATGGCAGCTGAACATTCCTGGGGGATAAAAAAGGAGGGGGGCTCGCAATATTGGTTAAAGAAACAATTAAAGCTGCGAGGAGAGATAATATGTTAGAAGGATCATCAAATGAGGCCCTATGGGTTGAACTTAAGAACAAAAAAAGGGGCAATCACACTGCTGAGAGTGTACTATAGACCCCCAAATAGTCAAAGGGAAATAGAAGAGCAAATATGTAGGCAAATTTCAGAGAAGTGCAAAAACAATAGGGCAGTGATAGTAGGGAGTTTCAACTACCCTAATATTAACTGGGATAGATAAGTAAAAAGGTACAGAGGGTGCAGAATTCTTCAAATGCATTTAGGAGAACTTTTTTAGCCAGTACATAGCAAGTCCAACAAGAGAGGGGGCAGTTCTGGACTTAGTTTTAAGGAATGAAGCTGGGCAGGTGGAAGGGGTATCAGTGGGAGATCATTTTGGTGGTAGTGATCATAATTCAGTTAGATTTAGTGTATTTATGGAAAAGGACAAAGATAGACCAGGAGTAAAAGTTCTCAACTGGGAAAAGGCCAATTTTTCTAAGCTGAGATGTGATTTAGCAAATGTGGACTGGAAACAGCTACTTGAAGTGTCAGAGCAGTGGGAGGCATTCAAGGAGGAGATAGTGAAGGTTCAGAGCAAATATGTTCCCACAAAGAAAAAGGGTGGGACTCCCAAATCTAGAGCCCCCTGGATGTCATGGGGCATACAGGGTAGGATAAGGCACAAAAGGGAAGCTTGTGTCAGATACCAAGAGCTGAATACTGCAGAAAGCCTAGAGGAGTATAGAAAGTGCAGGGGTGAAATTAAAAAAACAAAGAGATGGCATGAAAAAATATTGGCAAGTAACATTAAGGAAAACCCAAAGATATTTTATAAATACATAAAGAACAAGAGGATAACTAAAGAAAGAGTAGGGCCTATTAGAGACCAAAAAGGTAAACTGTGTGTGGAGGCAGTAGACGGGGGTATGGTTCTTAATGAATACTTTGCGTCTGTCTTCACAAGAGAGGGACGATGCAGACATTGTAGTTAAGGAGGAGGAGTGTGAAATATTAGATGAGATAAACATAATGAGAGAGGAAGTATTAAGGGGTTTAGCATCGTTGAAAGTAGATAAATCGCCAGGCCTGAATGAAATGTATCCCAAGCTTTTAAGAGAAGCAAGGAAGGAAATAGCAGAGGTTCCGACCATCATTTTACAATCCTCTCTGGCTACAGGTGTGGTGCCGGAGAACTGCTAATGTTGTACTATAGTTTAAAAAGGGACAAAGGGATAATTACAAGCCAGTTAGCCTAACCTCGGTGGTGGGCAAATTATTGGAAAAAATTCTGAGGGACAGTATTAATTATCATTTAGAAAGGCATGGATTAATCAAGGACAGTCAGCATGGATTTGCTACAGGAAGGTCATGTCTGACTAACTTGATTACATTTTTTGAGGAAGTGACAAGGAAGGTCGATAAGGGTAGTGCGTTTGATGTAG
Source organism: Squalus acanthias (assembly GCA_030390025.1). Lineage (NCBI taxonomy): Eukaryota > Metazoa > Chordata > Chondrichthyes > Squaliformes > Squalidae > Squalus > Squalus acanthias. The sequence goes on from CM059428.1 coordinate 99,001,239, forward strand.
TCTACATGGATTTTAGCAAGGCTTTTGAGAAGGTCCTACAGACTGGTCAGAAAAGTAAAAGCCCATGGGATCCAAGGGAAAGTGGCAAGTTGTATCCAAAATTGTCTCAGTGGCAGGAAGCAAAGCGTAATTGTGCTACCTTTCAGATGAGATATTAAACCAAGGCCTCATCTGCCCTCTTGGATGGAAATAAAAGATCCCATGGCATAATTCAAAGAAGAGCAGGTATGTCCTCCTGGTGTCCTGACCAATATTTATCCCTCAACCAACATCACTAAATCAGATTATCTGGTCATGTATCTCATTGCTGTTTGTGGGGCCTCGCTGTGCGCAAATTGGCTGCTACGTTTCCCCACCTTGCAACAGTGACTACACTTCAAAAATACTGCATTGGCTGCAAAGCGCTTTGGGATGTCCTGAAGTTGTGAAAGGCGCTATAAAAATACAAGTAATTTATTTTTCCTTTATCTTTTCCATTGACTTCAATGCAATTTTAAAGCCTAGAATACACTTCTTACACTTAAAAGCATTTGAAGCAAAATGAGAAATAAATAGTAAAAATTTGAGAAGTTTTACAATCTTGATTTTGAGCTAGAAATCAGTGTTACAGTAAAGTACAATCTATAATTACATTACTGTAAATATTAATATTTTTACATGGAGGATTTTACTTGAATTATACAAACATTAAATATACAAAAGACACTATGTAAGCAACATACCAGGAGAAACTGAGAAAATTCTTGGTATTTAAGATGATTTTTCTTATCCTTTCCAAAGTGCAGATCCACAAACTCAGAATTCCAGTTAAATGGGATATGCTGGTGAATAGCAGTTTGGCTAAATATTTGCTGGATGTCATCTATATATCATGATGAAATATATGGATTAATATATAATTCTAAGAAAAACATTTCATGCTACCTGTAATTGAAGACAGAAATAACTTTTCTATTAACCTCCTAAGGCATTGTGTTAATATGAATTTGACTCCAAATAACTTGAGGTCAAACACCTGTCAGACTAAACTCTCTTTTCCGTGATATTCATATACCATGACTTATATTAAATGCTTGTAGTGACTAACCTATCAAATTCATAGTTTAACAATAAGTGCCCTTCAGCCATACTCCAGAAAAATTATACCAGTCAATTCTCATTGCGACATCAAAAATATTTAGAAGTTGTTGGAGACACTGTACATATGTTTTAGTAAAACTATACTTAGAAAAAAAAAATCTATATTTGTACAACATACATTATTGACTGAATGCAACATTTCACAAACCATAGAAAAACAGGATTCTTTTTCAATCTTTTAAATTGGAGGGATTGAGAATATTTATTCAAGGGTTTTACTGATGCTATAGTTTTACTTCTATGCTGCAGAAGTAACTGAAGCTAGAGAATTTACCTAACTAACTGCATTAACTGATTTACTTAAATTTTACTGAATACATACCTCTAGTTACGCATAATCATAAAACTGCTATTATGTTCAAAATTGCAACGCATTATGGGCCTAGAAATTCGATGGTACCACGCCTGTTTTTCAGGCGCTAAATGGGTGCCTGAGCTTCCAATATCGTAGACAGGAAATACGTGCTCATTACTAGCCAGAATTGCTCTGTACGGTATGTTAGTATAGGCAAAAAATAGGTGGCCAGGGGCCGCGCCTAAAACAGGAGTTAAGCCCATTGCATATGTAAATAAGGGGCCTGCCACGTGTTTGAGGCCCCCTGTGCAAAATTGGGTTCCCCTGCCGGTGCGTTCAGGAAAACCAGGTCTACATGTGGCCTAGCCAGTGATCCTTAAAAGGGACTGCTGCAAGCCACCACTAGAGGTAAGTTTGTTAAAAATACTTACCAGAATGTACATTAAAACCACGGTCTGCTGCCGAAACCCCCCTCCTCTTGATCGACCCCCTCATTCTGATGTCCCTATCACCCCCCCGCTTCACCCCCCCCCCCCCCCCCCCCCAATCAAACCGTCTCCCCGGTCACACCTCTCCCGGTTGCTTCCCCCAACCCTTTAAGACATAAGAACATAAGAAATAGGAGCAGGAATAGGCCACTTGGCCCCTCGAGCCTGCTCCGCCATTGAATAAGATCATGGCTGATCTTGGGCTCAAAGCCACTTCTCCGCCCGCTCCCCATAACCCTTCACTCCCTTATCTTGCAAAAATCTGTCCATCTCCACCTTAAATGTATTTAATGACCCAGCCTCCACAGCTCTCTGGGGCAGAGAATTCCACAGATTTACGACCCTCTGAGAAGAAATTCCTCCTCATCTCAGTTCTAAAAGGGCGACCCTTTATTCTAAAACTGTGCCCCCGCGTTCTAGATTTACCCACGAGGGGAAACATCCTCTCTGCATCTACCTTGTCGTGCCCCCTCAGTATCTTATATGTTTCAATAAGATCACCTCTCATTCTTCTAAATTCCAATGAGTATAGGCCCAGCCTGCTCAACCTTTCCTCATAAGTCAACACCCTCATCTCTGGAATTAACCTAGTGAATCGTCTCTGAACTGCCTCCAATGCAAGTATATCCTTCCTTAAATAAGGAGACCAAAACTGTACGCAGTACTCAAGGTGTGGTCTCACCAATACCCTGTACAGTTGTAGCAGGACTTCCCTGCTTTTATACTCCAACCCCTTTGAAATAAAGGCCAACATTCCATTTGTCTTTTTGATTACTTGCTGTACCTGCATGCTAAAGTTTTGTTTCATGCACAAGGGCCCCCAGGTCCCTCTGAACTGTAGCATTTTGTAATCTCTCTCCATTTAAATAATAATATGCTTTTTTATTTTTTCTGCCAAAGTGTATAACCTCGCACTTTCCCACATTATACTCCATCTGCCAAATGTTTGCCCGCTCACTTAGCCTGTCTATATCCCTTTGCAGGTTCTTTGAATCCTCTGCACAACTTGCTTTCCCACCCATCTTTGTATTATCTGCAAACTTGGCTACATTACACTCGGTCCTTCATCCAAGTCAGTAATGTAGATTGTAAATAGTTGAGGCCCCAGCACCGATCCCTGTGGCACCGCACTAGTTACGGTTTGCCAACCGGAAAATGACCCATTCATCCCGACTCTCTGCTTTCTGTTAGTTAGCCAATTCTCTATCCGTGCTAATATATTACCCCCAATTCTGTGAATTCTTATCTTATGCAGTAACCTTTTATGTGGCACCTTATCGAATGCCTAACTGCGTGCCAGTGGTCTTCAGCAGCAAGCTGCCTGTGGACAAGCAGCAGGTGTCTGCAGCTCGCCTGTGTGATATTAATGAGTCCTTGGGCCTACTCGTTCTGGTGCAGGGAGTTCACGCCGGTGTGAATAAATTTCTAGGCCTATGTATTTACTATACAGAGAGAGAAACATTTATATATGTATAGACACATCCACCCTAAAAATGCTTAGAAATTGTCAGTTTTTTTGCAGAGGTTTATTTCAATGTCTGATGATATATTTCGTCCAGAACAATTTCACTTCAATTTTTTTTCTCAATTTAAAATCAGAAAAACTGAGAAACAAATGCAAAATGCAAATTTCAGATCTTTCTGCAATAAAATAGAAAAAGCTGCGACATTAACAGGGCATTAAATGCAATACCAGGAACACCACTAAATCATTTAAACCCTACGGACTTGCATTATCAGCTTTTATGTAGCTGTCAACACTTAACAGCAAGCACCAACATCTTACAGTACTTTCGTCACACAGGTGCAAGAACTAGTCAAACCCGCTTTCAGGACTCTTTTACATTATCCTTTTGAGTACAGTAACCTTATGGCAATAAGTCTGTTCCATAACAGAACCGACCAGACCAAGTTATACAGGTACACATTTTTACAGGGTCAGATAAAAGCTGAAAAATACTGTTAACAAATGGATTAATTTACACAAATAAAATTACAAATAAAGCTAACATGCAGAGAAAATATTAGCCAAATAAGTCGACTGCATACCCCAACTTAACTAGTAACAGATGAAGCCAGGAATTTATCTATCTTTTGCTTAAAAACAATGCCCAGAATTTCACATTAGTTTATGTCTAAAACTTAGATCATGAGGGAGAAAAAAATTTAGATCTTAAGCGACATGGAGAAATATTTTGTGATCTATACTGAGATGATATTGAAAGGGTTAGGTTTTAATTTATATTTTTATTTTGGCAAAAGCAGTTTTATATGTTATGCAACAAACAGCTAATTGGACAGATATGGGTGCTCACATAAAAGTGGTATAATCAGTATAGTGTAGCAAGAATTTGCAGCCACTCAGTAAACCCCTGATTAGTGTTTCAACATTTATACCATTATCATGTACCACTAACTTAGGCATCGATTTTTTTTTGTTGCTAATATTGCCTATATTTCACTTAACTAAACTCTGCCAAAATGTAATTACAAGTCTGAAGGCGGTCTTGGTAATGGCATTTTAAACCTACTTGTGCCAGCAAATGCATGAACTGATTACTAATGATGTAATTACTTCATCATTCTAAATTAACTGCAATCCAACTTTCTTTCAGCGTAACATAATATGACACTTTGATTTTGATGGTCTACAAGCAGCAGGAGGAACAATGAATTACAGAATTATGGTTAGAGAAAAACAAGAAGTTTGACCAAGAAAGAGTCAATAACATTCTATCTAAGAATTCACTTTTAGTTTCTGATAAGTAAACTTTGTAACCAGGTCAATAATAAAATACATTTTGTCTTCTATTTGTGCAATAAACCCTCTCAGAAAGACTTTCATTTTAAAAGATAGCTGCAGTCACTCAAAAGCGGGTGTAGAGTGAGCCGTTGCAGGATTCATGCTAGGGAGGGGGCAATTCAAAGCTTCTCCCAGATCTGCAAGACAATCCATTAATAGATTTAGTAAATAACAATTTCTCGAAAAAGGGTAACTGCATAGTAGCATGTGACTTCTCCTGACATCTGCCTCACCATGGAAATGATCCCAACCCTACAGCAGAAGCTAATCCGAGGAAGCCAATGGAATAAAGGAGGTACTTTGTTTTAGTTTTTTCTTATAAAGAAAGTAAAATATACTGGTTGACATATGGCATGAAGAACACATCTAATGTTGTAGGCACTACAGTAATGATTCACTAAATGCATTTAGAAAACAGGAATAAAAATGGTTTTAAAATGAAAAATAGGAATATCACTGTTTACAAAATGAACAGAAAAAAAATGAAGGAAATCCACAGTGGTTAGTTAGCATGGGGAAAGCAATAAGTTAATATTTCAGATGTAACCCTTTGGGGTTCTGATGAAAGGTTACATTGAAAATGCAAACCTATCTTTCACTTGAGCATTCAATGGCAGGCTGTCTAAATTCTTGTTTTACTTTAGACTTCCAACATTTTTAGTCTTGTTTTTTATCTCCACTATTACCCGACACATTTCTAGTAGTACGCACCAAAGCTGACTTCTTCTATGCCATTCTTGTCAAATAGCTGGAAAGCAACAATGTATAAGGCATCTGGTGCACGCAAAACAGACTCAAATGCAAGAAAATCTTGAAAGGAGATCAGCCTGCAAACACAAAGTAAACTATGTTATTGCAATACAAATAAGAGACATTCATTAAAGTAGAAATGGGGACCAAATCCTCAAATAAAATATTGCGTCACTGTAGCGTTTCAAGCCTTAGACAGTAAGGCAACCCCACAGGAGGAATGTATTACTTTGCAAAGATTCCAGGCCCTGGACTGCAGTTAAGTGTTACAGTAAAAATCCCCTTTGGCTTTAAAAAGCTAATAAAAATTAATTTAACTTTAATTTACGCAGAAACCAGCTGTTATGCAATAGACGTACATTATTAGTGAATGATTGAGATGTGCCTGTAGTGATGCAGGTGTTCGCCAGTATTTAAATAAGGGAACCTTCCCCTGACACTGGATATTCCAGCAGGGTCAGTAGAAGAGGTTCCCAGCAGGCAGATCCTAGCACTTACACCAGGATCTTCGAGAAATTTCATGAAGTCAAAACATAACATAACACATAGTAACATAGCTAATGAGAAAATCAAAATATATTGCCACATCAGGGCCCCATGTTTTCCTCTCCCCAGCACAAGTCAAGCAGACTTCAGTAGAATTTAGCCTGTTTTCCAGTTTCCGCTCATATAAATAGACTTTAAACAGGTAGGACTACTGTCTGGGATTTAGCACGTGCATAAGGTTGTTGACGGAAGCTGTGGGCTGCTGCAGACCTCAAGGGCCTATTACAGTGCAAATTCCAGCAGTTTTTGCGCCATTTGACTGATGTCAGAGACCACAGTGGGGTCCTGCTGCGTCATAGAAGGTTAATAGAAAATAAATCATACCTGAAGAGGCAGCCTCACAACCTCTAATGCCCAATTTCCTTGGAGACTATTCTTTTCTGGCATCCATTGGGTGGAGACCCAGAAAATTACATGTGGGCATTACGACTTCACTCCCATGTCAAGTTAAATGCACCCACTTGTTTCAGGTGGGAGCTCCCAGTCCAGGCTGGGGAAACCCAGGAAATGTGCATCATACACAAAAGGGGCAGAGACCTGGCATTTCCAGTCTCTGAACCCTTTTCCTCTACCTAACGTCCCAGAAGCTGCCGTACATTGGGCATTTGGCAGAGGAAAATTGACCACCATCTGCCAAAGGTTTTTAAACTAGGATCCCTGAAGGATTCCCACATTTCTGTATTTGTTGACTTAACATTATTTTTGTTTCTGTAATTATAAATAAGGCATTTTCTGCAATGACGAGCACTATTTTTGTACGGGTAGCCTTTCAGAAGTTAAGACATGGGGTCCTTGGGAGTGACACAAAATTTGCAGAGGTTTCCTTATAAAAATTTGACACTCACTAGAACATGAAGAAAAGAAGATATGTCTATTAATTTTTTTTAAATATAAAAAACAAGCGATTTTTTAAACCATAACAAATGTGCAGAGTGAAAGTAGGAGAATGTTTTCCTCCAGAATACTGCCAAAGCTAAATTACTCACAGCTACTTAAATAAATCAAAACGTATTCTCAGAATGGATCAAAATAATTCTTCCCAAAAGAATGATATAAAGCAAGCAGTCAGTAATCTGGAAGTTAGTTCCATTTCGTCCTAATAGTTTCTGTAATAATCCATTTCAATTTCATTTAAAAACTATGTCTTAGTTCAGCCAACACCCTTTCATCTGTGCAAATCTGATGGTGGTGGGGGGTCAGACAGACAATGTTACTCTCCCTTCTAATTAAGGCAGGAACCTCAGGCTATACTGCACGATACCATCAGCCTACTTACTAAATTTGATACAAATCAGCCAAAAAAAATTCAAGTTGAGATGATGTACACAACAAAAAAAGCACATAGGCAATGATTTTGGGTTTCACCAGAACAGAACCTTTAAGCAAGGCAGTTATACAATGGTAGGGAATTTATATACTGAATTTATTATTAATCCACTGAAGATTTTAAAATTGCACAGTGTCACTTAAAATCAGGATAGCATGACATTTCATCAGAACAAAATCTAAAGACTGCCGCTCTAAAACATAGTAGTCAGATGCAGAATCTAATCTGCAACTCCCCTCACACAGCAATTTTGCTGAGCGAAGAGTAAGGGCTGGATTTTGATACTGGGGTCGGGTTGGTGTCGTGAATCCCACTTTTTGGGTTGTAGACCCGCCTCCATCGAGATGTGGCCAACCCACTGTATTTTCCCTTGATTGACCTTGTTGAGCCCGCCCTGTGGGCTCAGCAGGCCAATTAATGGCCACCCGGCAACAGGTGACGTCACAGATTGACATTTCATCTGTCAAGAGCTTTTGACAGATGAAATATCAGTGTTTGACAGCTCTGTGAAGCTGTCAAACACTGACAATATGATTTCTAACTTGTGTCCTTCCTCTCAGGCTGAGTTAGAAATCATTCCAGCACAGAAAACAGAAGGCTGCAGTTTTTGACAGCACCACGGCTTTTCTGCTTTCTGTGCTGGTGAGATTTCTGACTCCCGAGAACTGAAGGGCTGACACCTGCAGGAGGAAGTTAAGGTAAGTAAAACTTTTTCCCACACTTTGCACTTACCTTACACACTTACCTCTGCACACATGCACCCATCACTCACCTGCCCACCGGACATATCGACCCCTCCAACCCCTGCAGACCCACGGTCCGCCCCGATAACTTGGCGTGGTTGGCACCTGTCGGGAAGCCCACATTTCAGCCGTCAAAATAGGGATTAGGCAAAAAAACTGCCTGTTAACTACCTGTTAACAGGCAGTTAATTGTCACTAATCCCTTCCCGCCTCGGGGAGTCGGGTCCCAGCACAGGTCGAGTACCCGCCGCCAGCAAAACTGGCATGAAGGCGGGTTGGAAGCGGGATGGGGTCGGGACCCCCGAATCTGCAACTTTAACCCCCCACGCGCCTCCAAACCCGACTCCATGGGTCAATGAAAATCCAGCCCTAAGTGCTTGCAAACTGAAAAAGGGAAGAGAAAAAAGGGAGCAAGTCATGCCCAGCTGCTCCTGCACCCTTACAGTCACTAGCTAAAATGGTAATGGCAAAGGCTTGGCCACTCATCACGGCCTAAGACAACAGTTGGTGGGGAGCTAAAAAAAAACCTCAGTGGTGAGATAAAGTTTGTTGGAAGTCCACTAATGCTGTATTTATATAACAGGGTTGCCACGAGAGAAAGCACCTCCGCCCTCCAGCATCATCACCTCAACATAAACTAGATGAAAGTAGTGCTTCCAGTATCATGGTTATGCAACTCTTGGAGGTAGATTCTCCATGCATCACTAGAGGCAAAGCATGACTGGTGGCAAATAAACAGCCACCTATTACCAAGGGCAGGCTGCAGCACTTTATGTAATATTTGACTGTATGGATCTTCTCCAATTTCAGGAGCCAGTAAATTAAAACGGGACAAATTCAGAGCGCCAGTGACCATAACACACTGTGGAACCACATTGAAGCCTTTCTGCAATTTACACATACCATAAAAGTCAGCTTAGAGTTGGCCAGAAACTGTCCACGACAAAATTAGAGACCATAGGGGCTAAATTCAACAGCCCCCGAAAACGGGCACAGGGATCCCGAAACGGGATTAATGTGATTCAGGCACCACGCCAACTTCGTGCTGCCTGCTCATTTCTATGATTGTAACATGCAGCCAGCACTAAACCATGCTGTTGATAGGCTGCATGCATCAGCAGGGGCCCCAAAATCATGAAAGGTTAGCACCACTTAAAGTTAGCCTGCAATTCTTAAAGGGGAGGTGCATCGTGGCTGCAGCAGGTGGTGGAAGTCGTACAACAGATTCTGACCTGGGAAACACTCAATAATGGCACAACATGGGAGAGAGCAGGCTCCAAGGTTTTCCGATACTGCATTGGAGGCCTTGGTGGAGGACGTGGAAAGGAGGAGACAGGTGCTGTATCCACGGGGGCTAGGAGGCCCTCCAGACAAACACCCAGAAGGCACTGGGAGCAGACAGCAGCCTGGATGCAGTGCCGCAAAAAATTCAATGACCTCACATGAGTAGTCAAGGTCAGTGAATGCATCTTCAAATGCCATGTCCCACCAACTGCACCATTAGCCTCAGCAACTGCGCAATGCACCACACCCCCATTATTCACCTACCAACAATCTCTATCAGGACTGATATTTAACATTCATAGCTTTACCTCACCCTCACACATTTAGCACTGCTGCAACCCACACACCCACACCCACACACTGCCAGCTACTCAACCATGACAGCCACGTCACACAAACAGATTGCACCACACTCACTGACACACTTCCCTCTCTGTTGCAGGACAAGGTGGTACACAACCGGAGGCAGCAAGACCTAACCAGATGGGAACAAGGTGCGCCTGCAGGTCCTTACCTCCATGGAGGAGACGGTGCTTTCCATCATTGGAACGACCATTGCTGAGGCCATGGCCAGCAGTGGGACTGAAACCACAGAAGATGACAGTATCCTCAAACCTAATCCTCCTTCTCACATCCCACTTCCCCCTCATCCCACAATCTCTTCTGATTTACAAGTTTCAGATGATGTAATCATGCACCTCTTGCTTTACCCCCCTCCCCTCACCACAACCTTACCATTGTGCCTTTCCCCTTTCAGATACCCAAGAACTGCAACCTGGCCAGGCAGTGGTGGAAGAGCAAGAAGATAGTGATGATGAAGAAATACTGTCACTGTCACTCGATTTCACACTCGCAGCCATTAGCTCAGATACTGACACTGCGAGGATAGAGGTTAGCATAGAAGCGGGATCTGCACGTGGTAAGACACCACGCACAAGTGCACTGCAGCCAGGGCAGGGGGCAAGGATAGCGCAGGTACCAGCTCGCTGGAGGGTGAGGTCACACACGAGTTCTGCTGCAGAGGACTCAGACGAGCACTTCGATGGGGTAGGCTACAGAAGGCGGCTGATGGGTATGCACAATGAAATGCTTGGGAAGCCTGCCAGAAAGCCTACGTGTCATGTCAAGGAGCACAGAAGAGTCCGGCACCAACCTGGCATAGGGCTTTGCACAGAGCTTAGAGCCATTCTTTCCAGCATTGAAGTGGTGGCCAACTCCACTAGCACACTTACGGACCCAACCATGATGCAGCGTCTGATAGCCGATGGCTCAGCTTCCATTGCAGCACAAGCAGCAGCCACCCAATGTCTGAGTGATGCAGTGGAAGCACAGACTGCTGCCATCATTGCTCTGGATTCTAGTGTTCAAAGGGTGTCACAGCAGTCCAGCAATCTGTCCTCCAACAGATTACTAAGATTGCTGAGGCGCCACCCCGGGGAGTGGCAATGGCTCCATGGAGCACGAACCTGCTTTACTCGCTCAGGATGACAGCATTCGTCCTCTCACCCCTGCCACTCCACCAGTGCCCTTGTTGTTGCTTGTTAGCCAACCAGCCCAGACTGCTGCCGCCCATGCCGACATGGTGCAGTCTGCAACGGGCCTTTTAGGCTCAGAGCTGCTCGAGGTCGTCCTCCAAGGCCACCTGCAGTTTCCTCCACTGAAAGTCAGCAGCCTTCCAACCAGCCATGCTGCAGCCACTGGAGTAGCGTGGAGCACTTCAACAAGCAAAGGCACACGGAAGACAGGCACTAAGGGAATGCACAAGGCTGATTAGTTTAAGGTTGTATACAATATGGCAAGATTTCATTTAAAAATTTGGTTTAAAATATTTATTGGGTTCGGTTTTATTTTTGTGGAGTGATTATTTGTACGCCGTTTTTGACTTCCTCTGCGCATGCACGGCCATTGGGTTCTGTGCATGCGAACTGAATCCGATCGTACATACGCAGAACCAAACAGTGCAGCGGCTGCGGCCTACTTTTCTCAGCTCCATGCGGAGCTGGTCAGGGGATCGAATGGGGGGGCAGGGAAGAGGAGAGGGGATCAAAGGGGGGGGGGGAGGGAGGGGGAGAGAGGATCGAAGGGGGGGGAAGGAGGAGAGGGGATCGGGGGGGGAGGAGGAGAGGGGATCGAGGGGGAGGGGGATCAGGACCGAAGGGGAGAGGGAGGGAGATCGAAGGGGGGGAGGGAGGAGGATCGAAGGGGGGGAGGTGAGGGGGATGCAGGGGATCAAGGGGGGGAGGAGAGGGGATCGAAGGGGGGAGAGGAGAGGGGATCGGGGGGGAGAGAGGAGAGGGGATCGGGGGGGAGAGAAGAGGGGATCGAGGGGGGGAGGAGAGGAGAGGGGATCGAAGGGGGGAGGAAGGGGGATCGGAGGGGGATCGGAAGGGGGATCGGAGGGGGATCGATGGGAGGGGAGGAGAGGGGATCGATGGGGGGGGGGAGGAGAGGGGATCGATGGGGGGGAGGAGAGGGGATCGATGGGGGGGGGGAGGAGAGGGGATCGATGGGGGGGGAGGAGAGGGGATCGATGGGGGGGGAGGAGAGGGGATCGATGGGGTGGGGGGGGAGGAGAGGGGATCGATGGGGGGGGAGGAGGAGAGGGGATCGATGGGGGGGGGGGAGGAGAGGGGATCGATGGGGGGGGGGGAGGAGAGGGGATCGATGGGGGGGAGGAGGAGAGGGGATCGATGGGGGGGAAGGAGAGGGGATCGATGGGGGGGGGGGAGGAGAGGGGATCGATGGGGGGGGGGGAGAGGGGAGGGGATCGATGGGGGGGGAGAGGGGATCGATGGGGGGGGGGAGAGGGGATCGATGGGGGGGGGAGGAGAGGGGATCGATGGGGGGGGGGAGGAGAGGGGATCGATGGGGGGGGGGGAGGAGAGGGGATCGATGGGGGGGGGGGAGGAGAGGGGATCGATGGGGGGGGGGGGAGGAGAGGGGATCGATGGGGGGGGAGGAGAGGGGATCGATGGGGGGGGGGAGGAGGAGAGGGGATCGATGGGGGGGGGAGGAGAGGTGATCGATGGGGGGGAGGAGAGGGGATCGATGGGGGGGGAGGAGAGGGGATCGATGGGGGGGGGAGGAGAGGGGATCGATGGGGGCGGGGGGGGAGGAGAGGGGATCGATGGGGGGGAGGAGAGGGGATCAGTTTCTGCTCGACGAGGACATTCAGCCTCCGATCTTCGGGTAAGCGTTCTCCAAAGCGGCCTTCGAGACACATAATGCAAAATCGTCGAGCAGAAACTGATAGCCAAGAATCGCACCCATGAGGACGGCCTCAACCGGGATCTTGGGTTCCTGTCACGCTACATGTAACCCCACCTGACGTAGAGTCATCCAGACTCGAGTCGTCATTGGCTTGTTCTCTCTACACAGATGCGGCCGGACCTGCTGTGATTTCCAGCAAAAAATGTTTTTTGTTTTCCATACAGACCCCAGCATCTGCCACATTTGACCCCTTGTGACCCCACCTCATTGTCTTTGATGTAATGTTTTCCTGACTGACCTGGTTGGACACCATCCACACCTGTGATTGCCGTGATTGTCTCTCTGCCGAGGTGTGATAAAGGGCAGTTAGAAAGATTAACTGTAATCATCTGGCAGTGTTCTCTGACTATATATGCTGTGCCTATATGCATCTCTTCACTTCACCTGATGAAGGAGCAGCGCTCCGAAAGCTTGTGATTTCAAATAAAGCTGTTGGGACTATAACCTGGTGTTGTGCGACTTCTCACATCAATCCATATAGCCACACTCCCCTTAATTTAATTTGATTATCTTTTGCCACAAGCCTCTTTATGTGGTACTTCAAGTGCTTTTTGAAAATCCATATAAAGCACATTCACTTCATCTACTTTATTTATTTTCTCCTTTACCTCTTCAAAAAAAATTCTGTAAAGTTTGTCAACTAGGACCTGCCTTTTAGAAATCCATGGTGGCTGTCCCTGATTATCTCATATTTCTCCAAATGCTTAGTAACGTCATCCCAAATTATAGGTTCTAGGATTTTACCAACAAGACTAACTGGTCTATAATTTCCTGGCTTAACCATGTATCCATTTTTGAAGGTGGAATCACGTTTGTGTCACTGCAGTTTTCTGCCATAATTTTCCTTTCATTATAATTTTGAAAAATTAATGTCATACCCTCTAAGAGTACACTAAAATGATGCCAATTAAGGTAATATCCTCAGAGGAGCCGTTAAAAGCAGCTGCCAGTTCTGATCTGATTATTGCGTGTAACAGTAATTCTAAACTAATATTTAATAAAAATGTGAGTCAGCCTTTTAAATACTAGCAGACCCCCATTAAGAAATATCTACAAACCTGCAGTGGAATGATCTTTAACCTGTCCCTTGGACCTCTTCCTTGTAAGATGGTTGCACTTTAAGATTCTAGAAACCGTAATAAAACCGCTGCTACCGTGTGGAGATCGAAGTTCAGAACAAATTGTGAAATGGTTACAGATGGATTCAAAATGTAGGAAGTCAGCATGTGTTCTTTGTTTGTGAAGACACAAAATAGCAGAAGTCAGCAGGGGGTCCTTTGCCTGGTGGTCAGCATGGTCCTTTGTTTGAAAGGCCACATGGACAGGAAGGAGACACCGGGTTGATGAGGAAGTCCCGCCCCAACACACATCACGAGAACATGAACATGTCATTTTTTTAAATTCGTTTTTATGGGATGTGGGCATTGCTGGCAAGGCCAGCATTTATCGCCCATCCCTACTTGCCCTCGAGAAGGTGGTGGTGAGCGCCTTCTTGAACCGCTGCAGTCTGTGTGGTGAAGGTACTCCCACAGTGCTGTTAGGGTTGGAGTTCCAGCATTTTGACCCAGCAACGATGAAGGATTGGCGATATACTTCTAAGTCAGGATGGTGTGAGACTTGGAGGGGATCTTGGAGGTGGTGGTGTTCCCATGCGCCTGCTGCTCTTGTCTTTCTAGGTGGAAGAGGTCACGGGTTTGGGAGGTGCTGCCGAAGAAGCCTTGGCGAGTTGCTGCAGTGCATCTTGTAGATGGTACACACTGCTACCATGGTATGCCAGTGGTGGAGGGAGTGAATCTTTAAGGTGGTAGATGGGGTGCCAATCAAGCGGGCTGCTTTGTCCTGTATGATGTCGAGCTTCTTGAGTGTTGTTGGAGCTGCACTCATCCAGGCATGTGGAAAGTATTCCATCACACTCTTACTTGTGCCTTGTAGATGGTAGAAAGGCTTTAGGAAGTCAGGAGGTGAGACACTCGCCGCAGAATACCTAGCCTCTGACCGGCTCTTGTTGCCACAGTATTTATGTGGCTGGTCCAGTTAAGTTTCTGGTCAATGGTGACCCTCAGGATGTTGATGGTGGGGGATTCGGCGATGGTAATGCCGTTGAATGTCAAGGTGCGGTGGTTAGACTCTCGCTTGTTGGAGATAGTCATTGCCTGGCACTTCTGTGGCGCGAATGTTACCTGCCACTTATCAGCCCAAGCCTGAACGTCGTCCAGGTCTTGTTGCATGTGGGCATGGACTGCTTCATTATCTGAGGAGTTGTGAATGGCACTGAACACACTGCAGTCATCAGTGAACATCCCCATTTCTGACCTTATGGTGGAGGGAAGGTCATTGATGAAGCAGCTGAAGATGGTTGGGCCTAGGACACTGCCCTGAGGAACTCCTGCAGCGATGTCCTGGGCATCCATGAACTCCAATCAGGGAAGGTTTGGAGTGAAACTGACCTATCGGGGGGGGGGGGGGGGGGGGGGCAGACAGTGATATACGAGTGGGGCTGGCAGAAAGGCCCTATAACAGAAGTGACCCAGAGGCGGGAAATTCAGAACACAGAAGAACAAAGAAGACAGAACGGAAGAACAGACAAACAAAGAAAGCTGGCCAGTCTATGTTTTTCGACTTACGAGTCTTCCTGGACCAATCACCCAGAGATAAAGGAGTATGTATAAAAGTCGGACATAGAGCTTAGATATTGTTAAAGGGTACTTTTATGTACCGTTGACTTGGGATATAAATCGCAGGAGGTAGCGTATGAGTTGCTGGGGGGTACTTTTATGTACGGGTAAATCGGGTGCATATTGATTGCGACGTACGCTTGAATATTGAACTGTACTGTGAATAAAGACCAATTTTATTGATCACATACTTGTCTGCCATTGTTACGTTTATTCGTAATTCTCAAGGTCCGAACAGTAGTAAGAGAGAGGCTTACATAATACAAAAGGCATTCAACCATCACCTTAGCTATTCATTGGTTGTTCACTGGTTTATCTTGGGTATTAGTAAAATATCAAATACCACCTACTGAGTGGCATCCAAAAAGCAATGCTGATCAGCATCAAGTCTACAAAGGTGCTGGCTAGCCAACTCACTCACCATTACTGTGAACTTTCAGATCCAAAAGAAAAGATCACCAACACAAGACATTAAGAATAGTGCACACAGATTAAATTCCACTTATTGCTAAAGCCCCAAACTCTGATTTCAGCCTTGGCTCAGTGGTAACACTCGCCTCCAAGCCAGAAGGTTATGGGTTCAAGTCCCACGGCAGAGACTTGAGCACATAATCTAGCCTGGTACATCAGTGCAGCAGTGAGGGAGTGCCATATTATCTGAAGTGCTTTCTTTTGAATGAGACGTTAAACTGAGCACCCGTCTCCCTATCAAGTTTTTGAGTAAGTGCAGGGGAGTTCTCCCAGTGTCCTGGGCAACATTTAACCCTCAACCAACACCATGAAAACAGATTATCAGGTCATTTATCTCATTGCCATTTGTTGGACAATGACTGCTGTAAGCAAATTGGCTGCCTTGTTTATCTACATTATATCAGTAACTACACTTAAGATCATAAGAAATAGGAGCAGGAGTCGGCCATTTGGCCATTCGAGCCTGCCTTGCCATTCAATAAGTTCATGGCTGCTCTTCCACCTCATCTCCACTTTCCTGCACTATCCCCATATCCCTCGAGACCATTAATATTCAAAAATCTATCGATCTCTGTCCTGAATATACTCCACAGCCCTCTGGGGCAGAGAATTCCAAAGATTCACCACCCTCCGAGTGAAGAAATTACTCCTCATCTCAGTCCTAAATGGCCGACCCCTTATTCTGAGACTGTGACCCCTGGTTCCAGACTCCCCAGCCAGGGGAAACATCCTCCCTGCATCTACCCTGTCAAGTCCTGTAAGAATTTTGTTTGTTTCAATGAGATCGCCTCTCATTCTTCTAAACTCTAGAGAATATAGGCCTAGTCTACTCAATCTCTCCTCAGAGGTCAATTTCCCCATCCCAGGAATCAGTCTGGTGAATCTTCGTTGCACTCACTATGGCAAGTATATCCTTCCTTAGGTAAGGAGAGCAAAACTGTACACAATACTCCAGGTGTGGTCTCACCAGGGCCCTATATAATTGCAGTAAGACATCTTTACTCTTGTACTCAAATCCTCTTGTAATAAAGGCCAACATACCATTTGCTTTCCTAATTGCTTGCTGTACCTGCATGTTAACTTTCAGTGATTCCTGTACAAGGACACCCAGGTCCCTCTGAACACCAACATTTCCCAATCTCTCACCATTTAAAAAATACTCTGGTAGGAAAAATAGAAAAGCAAAGTGGATAACTTTACATTTCTCCACATTATTCCATTTGCCATGTTCTTGCCTGTCTATATCCCCTTGAAGCCTCCTTGCATCCTCCTCACAACTTACATTCCCACCCAGAATTGTATCATCAGCAAACTTGGATATAATACATTTGGTCCCCTCATCCAAATCATTGATGTAGATTGTGAATAGCTGAGGCCCAAGCACTGATCCTTGCGGTACCCCACTAGTTACAGCCTGCCAACCTGAAAATGACCCGTTTATTCCTACTCTGTTTTCTGTCCGTTAACCAATCTTCAATCCATGCTAGTATATTACCCCCAATCCCATGAGCCCTAATTTTGTTTAATAACCTCTTGTGTGGCACCTAATCGAATGCCTTCTGAAAATCTAAATACACCATATCCACTTGTTGCCCCTCATCTATTCTGCTAGTTATAACCTCAAAAAACTCCCAACAGATTTGTCAAACACGATTTCCCTTTCATAAATCAGTGTCGACTCTGCCCAATCCTATTATTATTTTCTAAGTACCCTGTTACCACGTCCTTAATAATAGATTCTAGCATTTTCCCTACTACTGATGTCAGGCTAGCTGGTCTGTAGTTCCCCATTTTCTCTCTCCCCCCTTTCTTAAATAGTGGGGTTACATTTGCCACCTTGCAATCTGCAGGAACCATTCTAGGATCTATGGAATTTTGGAAAATGACAACCAATACATCCACTATCTCTATAGCCACCTCTTTCAAAACCCTAGGATGTAGGCCATCAGGTCCAGGGAATTTATCGGCTTTCAGTCCCATTAATTTCTCCAGTACTATTTTTTTTACCAATACTAATTTCTTTCAGTCCCTCATTCTCACTTGACCCTTGGTTCTCCACTATTCCCAGGAAGTTTTCTGCGTCTTCTTCTGTGAAGACAGACACAAAGGGCTCGATTTTAGTAACGGAGGCAGGTTGAGGGCAGGACCGCTGCTTGGCAGCTTTTGGAGCCGCACCTGGCTGCCACCTCCCAGCACTTCCGATTTTGGCTTCATTGGCCTCGTTACAGTCGACGTGCGGGTCGGGTCCCTCCAGGCAATTGCTTGGAGGATGTGAGTTTCTCACGTCTGATGACGCGTTGTTTGTTTGAAAATTTAAAGGGGCCATGTCCCCTTTGCATACAAATGTCATTGGGATGGCTTGGTGCTTTATTATCTTGAAAGGGGAGTTGACAGCATCTGTTCTGAGCAAAATTTAATGAATGATATTGCTGGTCATATTATTCCAAAAGTGAGAAGTCGCACAACACCAGGTTATAGTCCAACAGTTTTATTTGAAATCACAAGCTTTCGGACGTAGAGTCATCCAGACTCGAGTCGTCGTTGGCTTGTTCACAGATGTGATTTCCAGTAAAAAAAAGTTTAAAGTTTATGGTTTTCCATACAGACTGCAGCATTTGACACATTAGACCCCCTGTGACCCCACCTCATTGTCTTAGTTGTATTTTGCTATGTCTTTGATATAATGTCTTCCTGACTGACCTGATTGTCTCTCTGCCGAGGTGTGATAAAAGGCAGTCAGAAAGATTAACTGTAGTCGTCTGACATTGTACGCTGCACAGGCATTGTTCTCTGTCTATATATGCTTTGCCGAGTTGTATTCCTTCACTTCACCTGACGAAGGAGCAGCAGCTCCGAAAGCTTGTGATTTCAAATAAAACTGTTGGACTATAACCTGGTGTTGTGCGACTTCTCACTTTTGTCCACCCCAGTCCAACACCGGCATCTCCGCATCATGGCATATTATTCCAGAGATTCATGATTTTTTGATATGACTTTATTATCTGACTATGAAATGAAAAAGATGCCAGATGTGTTCCAATCATTTGCTTAGTAATATTAATGCTTTTTTCTCTTAAAGGTGCTGGGAGCTGCAGGAATGGCAGCGCCAAAAACTAAGGCTGCACCCAGGTTCAATGAGGTCTCCCTCCATGCTCTTGTTGAGGGAGTTAGAGGACGTCAGGAGCTCCTCTGCCCTGGAAACGGAAGGAGAAGGCCTCCTCAGCAAACCAAGGCAGCTGAGGAGGTGTGCTCAAGATCTGTGTGCAGACGCACATGGGTTTAGTGTCAAAAAAGGTTAAATGATCTCCTGAGATCACCTAAAGTGTTGCCTCTGTGTTCTGGGAAATGGAAGTACAAGAATGAGGGCTCAGGGCGATTTCCACGTAGAATGATGGTGGTGGCACTGAGCGCAAACCACCGTTTATTGGACAGATGATGGCTGGGGTTTGAGACTGTCGGACTTATATTCATCTCCATGTGCCAGCCACCTGTGGTTGAAGCGTTAGCTTACGCGAATCTGGCATGGATGAGTGCATCCCTTGCCTGACGGCCAAAAATGTGGTCGTCTGCTGCTGGATTGGCCACATCCGCCCCACAAGGCATCACTCCCCGTCTTCCTACTCATCCTCCTCCTCGTCCTCTAAGGAGGCTGTGTGCTGAGCCACTTGTTCATCCGGCAGCACTAAGCCGCACTGCTCTTCCTCCGAATCTGACGACCAGGATGAGAGGATGTAAATGGTGCCCATCCCATTGTTATAGATTTCAGTTGAGGCAAGAAGCTTGCAAGTGTACACTCAAAGTGGCCTGAAATTATTCCAATCAGTTCAAACAGCAGATGTGTGTCAGCTTGACCAGTCACCCCAAACCTCCAACAACAAAGTTGTTACATTTGAATGCCAGCCATGTTACAGGAGCGTTTTTAAAAGTGCTGCACCAATAATGACTACAAATCATGTCCTCCAACAACTCGTCTCCTTGCAGCTGCACTGTTTCTGACAAGACGGGAAACATGAGCCAGAGGCACGAAAATGGGAAACCTCTATCAAAATAGGATTATCAAGGCAGTTTGGGTGCGGCTGACCAGACACACACGAAAATCACGTGGAGGCGGGTTGGGTGTCTGAAGCCATTTTTTCCAATTTTCGCAGCTGACCCGCCTCCAAACCCGCCTCCTCAGGGCTATTAAAATCGAGCCCAAAGTATTTGTTTCATTTCTCTGCCATTTCCTTATTCCCCATTATAATTTCTCCTGTCTCAGCCTGTAAGGGACCCACATTTACTTTCGCTAATCTTCTCCTTTTTACATACCTATAGAAGCTTTTACAGTCTGTTTTTATGCGTCGCGCTAGTTTACTCTCATATTCTATTTTCCCTTTCTTTATCAATTTCTTGGTTCTCCTTTGCATAATTCTAAAATCCTGCCAATCCTCAGGCTTACTACTCTTTTTGGCAACATTATAAGCCTCTTCCTTTGATCTAATACTATCTTTAACTTCTCTTGTTAACTTCGGTTGGACCACTTTTCCTGTGGGGTTTTTGTGCCTTAAAGGAATGTATATTTGTTGTAAATGATGTATTAATTCTTAAATGCTAGCCATTGCTTCGCTACCGTCATACCTTTTAATGTAGTTTCCCAATCTACCTTCGCCAACTCTTTATTTAGATTTAAGACCCTAGTTTCGGATTTAACTAAATCACTTTCAAACTCAATTTAAAATTATATCATATTATGGTCACTCTTCCCTAAACGCCCCTTTACTCTTCTTCTTCTTAGGCAGTCCCTCGGAACCGAGGATGACTTGCTTCCACACTAAAAATGAGTTCTCAGGTGACTGATGAGTCCAATGCGGGACCTACAGTCTCTGTCACAGGTGGGGCAGAATGTGGTTGAAGGGGCGGGTGGGTGTGGTGCTTGGGTTGACGTGCGCTCCTTCCACTGTTTGCGCTTGGCTTCCGCTTGCTCCTGGCGAAGAGACTCGAGGTGCTCGGCGCCTTCCCGGATGCTTCTCCTCCACTTTGCACGGTCTTGGACCAGGGATTCCCAGGTGTCGGTGGGGATGTTGCACTTTTTCAAGGAGGCTTTGAGGGTGCCCTTGAAGCGCTTCCTCTGCCCACCTGGGGCTCTCTTGCCGTGTCAGAGCTCCGAGTAGAGCACTTGTTTTGGGAGTCTCGTATCGGGCATGCGGACGATGTGGCCCGTCCATCGGAGCTGATCGAGCATGATCAAAGCTTCAATGCTGGGGATGTTGGCCTGAGCGAGAACACTGACGTTGGTGCACCTATCCTGCCAATGGATTTGCAGGATCTTGTGGAGGCAGCGTTGGTGGTACCTTTCCAGTGCTTTGAGGTGCCTGCTGTACATGGTCCATGTCTTTGAAGCATACAGGAGGGTGGGTATCACTACTGCTCTGTAGACCATGAGCTGGGTTTGAGGTCCTGGTCTTCAAACACTCTCTTCCTCAGGCGACCGAAGGCTGCACTGGCACACTGAAGGCGGTGTTGGACTTAGTCATCGACGTCTGCCCTTGTTGACAGGAGGCTCCCGAGGTATGGAAAGTGGTCCACGTTGTCCAAGGCCTCGTCATGGATATTGATAATCGGGGAGCAGTACTGTGTTGCGGGGGCAGGTTGGTAGAGGACCTTTGTTTTACGGATGTTTAGTGTAAGGCCCATGCTCTCGTACGCTTCGGTGAAGGTGTTGACAATGGCTTGGAGTTCGGCCTCAGAGTGTGCGTAAACGCAAGCGTCGTCTGCATACTGTAATTCGGTGACAGAGGATGGGACGACCTTGGATCCGGACTGGAGGCGACAGAGGTTGAACAGTTTCCCGTTTGTTCTGTAGATTAGCTCCACTCCAGCGGGGAGCTTACTGAGGGTGAGATGGAGCATTGCAGCCAGAAAGATCGAGAGGAGCGTTGGTGCGATGACACAGCCTTGCTTGACCCGGTCCATATGTGAATTGGGTCTGTGGTGGATCCATTGGTCAGGATCACGGCTTGCATGTCATCGTGAAGCAGGCGGAGGATGGTGACAAACTTTTGAGGGCAGCCGAATTTGAGGAGGACACTCCATAATCCCTCACGGTTGAAGGTGTCGAAGGTCTTTGTGAGATCAAAGAAGGCCATGTACAGCGGTTGGTGCTGTTCCCTGCATTTCTCTTGTAGTTGACACACGGTGAAGATCATGTCCATTGTGCCCCTTAGTGGGCGGAATCCGCATTGCGACTCTGGGAGGAGCTCTTCAGCCACTGGGAGAAGGCGATTGAGGAGGATTCTTGCGATGACTTTCCCTGTGGCAGACAGCAGGGAGACTCCTCTGTAATTACCGCAATCGGACTTGTCACCTTTCTTGAAGATGGTCACGATTACTGCGACTCTAAAATCCCCTGGCATGTTCTCCTCCTTCTAAATAAGAGAAACGAGTTCATGTATTCGCGCCAATAGTGCTTCTCCACCATGTTTTAGCCCCTCGGCGGGGATTCCATCTGCTCCTGAGGCCTTGTTGTTCTTCAGTTGTCGGATGGCCTTTTCAACCTCATGCCAGGCTGGGGTTGTGCTGAGGTGGTGGCAGGTAGCATGCTGCGGGATGGAGTTGAGGACACTCGCGTTGAAGACAGAGTCTCGGTTAAGGAGATCTTCGAAGTGCTCCTTCCAGCGGGCACTGACTGCCTCTCTGTCCTTGGCCCACAGTGGGGTAGGACCTTGGGTGCTTGGGCCATACGTGGTCTTGACTGGGCTAAAGAATCCACACACGTCGTGGTTGTCGGCTAGCTGCTGGATCTCCTGCGCTTTCTCCACCCACCATCTGTTCTTTAGGTCGCGAGTTTTTTGTTGGACCTCGGCCTTCAGGCGTCTGTAGAGCTGCTTTCTTGCTCTCGAGTTCTGTTGCTGTTTCCAGATCAGGAATGCCTTGCGCTTGCGGCTTATTAGCTCCTGGATCTCCTGGTCGTTCTCTTCGAACCAGTCTTTGTGTTTCCTGGTCGAGTGACCGAGCGTCTCTTCAGAAGTGCTAATTATGGAGGCCTTGAGTGCAGACCAAGCGCTGTGGACACTCTGTGTCTCGGAATCACTGGGAGTCGTCAGGTTGGTTGTGAGGCGCAGGCTGAATAGGGTTTTCTTAGCAGGGTCTTTGAGTGCTCCAGCATTGATTTTCCTGCGGCATTGCTTCTGTTGCCACCGCTGTTTTGGGGCTACGTTGATGGAGATGACAGACGGATTAGGCGGTGGTCTGTCGAGCAGTCGTCAGCTCCTGTCATGGCGTGGGTGATGCAGACGTCCTTGCGGTCCCTCACTCTGACGATGACGTAGTCCAGCAGATGCCAGTGTTTGAAGCGAGGGTGTTGCCATGAAGCATTGTACTTGTCTCTCTGACGAACAAGGTGTTGGTTATGACAAGGCCATGTTCTAAGCATTTCGTCAGGAGGAGAGTACCGCTGGAGTTGGCTTTCCCTAACCCCTCTCTGCCGATCACACCTCCCCAGAGGTCTGTGTCCTTTCCAACTCTGGCGTTAAAGTTGCCAAGGAGGATCAGCTTGTCGCCTGTTGGGACTCAGGACAGGGATTGTTTGAGGCTGGAGTAGAATTCCTCTTTGGTCTCGTCTGTGGCTTCCAGTGTTGGGGCGTACGCACCGTAGCGCACTGGTTCCAGGCTAGGGTGAGCCGTAGAGTCATGAGGCGTTCGTTTATTCCACAAGGGGAGTTTCTGAGACGTTCAACTAGCTCATTTTTTATGGCGAAGCCTGCCCCATGGAGGCGGCGTTCTTCTTCAGGTTTGCCTTTCCAGAAGAAGGTGTAACCACCGCCTTGCTCCTTGAGCTGGCCTTCCCCTGCCCGCCGGGTCTCGCTAAGGCCAGCGATGTCTATGTCAAAACGTCTGAACTCCCGGGCAACAACAGCAGTATGGCGTTCCGGTCTGTCGCTGTTGGGGTTGTCCATGAGGGTCCTGACGTTCCAGGTCCCGAACTTCATTTTAAAATTCTATCATATTATGGTCACTCTTCCCTAAGGCCCCTTTACTACAAGGTTCTCATTGCACAATACGAGATCTAAAATAGCCTGTTCCCTAGTTGGTTCCTCAACATACTGACCTAGAAAGCTATCTTTCATACATTCCATGAATTCGTCCTCCACACTATTACTGCAAATTTGGTTTGCCCAGTCTATATGTAGATTAAGGTCCCCCATGATTACTGTATTACCCTTGTTACATGCCCCTCTAATTTCCTGATTTGTACTCTGCCCTACATTACAACTACTGTTTGGGGGCCTATAAACAACTCCCACCAATGTTTTCTGCCCCTTGCTGTTTCTTAGCTTCACCCAAATTGATTTTACTTCTTGATTTTCAGAGCTAAGATCCTTTCTCTCTACTGTCTTGATGCCATCCTTTATTATCAGGGCTACCCCCTCCTCCTTTTCTATTTTGCCTATCCCTTCTAAAAGTTAAGTATCCTGCAATATTTAGTTCCCAACCTTGGCCACTTTGCAACCACGTCTCAGTAATGACTATTAGATCAAACCTGTTAAACATAGAAACATAGAAACAAGGAGCAGGAGTAGGCCATTCGGCCCATCGAGCCTGCTCCACCATTCAATACGATCATGGCTGATCATCCAAATCCAGTACCCTGTCCCTGCTTTAATCCCCACAGTACACATATCCCACCCTACCCCCGTAACCCCACGTATTTAATTCCCCCTAACATATCCCATCCTATCCCCATAACCCCACATATTTAATCCCCCCCTAACACTAAGGGTCAATTTATCATAGCCAAATCAACCTAACCCGCACATTTTTGGACTGTGGGAGGAAACCGGAGCACCCGGAGGAAACCCACGCAGACACGGGGAGAATGTGCAAACTCCACACAGACAGTCACCCGAGGTCAGATTCGAACCCGGGTCCCTGGCGCTGTGAGGCACCAGTGCTAACCACTATGCCACCGTGTTCATTTCTATCTGCGCTATTAATTCATATATTTTGTTGCAAATGCTTCACGCATTCAGATATATATATATATATATATATATATATATTCAGATAGTGCCTTTAGCTTTGACTTATTTCTATTTTTCCCTGATGTCACCATTGTCACTGATGCCTTATTACCTTTGTTACTCTGTCCCTTCCTGACCCATTCTGCTTATTTTTACTCAAAGCTCTACTCTGCTCTAGAGCCTTGACATTTCTCTCGCTGCTTTTAAATTTACTCTTTCCTGAATCCTTCCACCCCCCTTCATTAGTTGAAAGCCCAGTCTACTGCCTTAGTTATTCAGTTCGCCAGGACACTGGTCCCAGCCCGGTTTAAGTGGAGCCCATCCCAACAGAACAGCTCCCTCTTTCCCCAGTACTGGTGCCAGTACCCCATAAACTGAACTCTCTGCCTCCCACACCACTCTCTGAGTCACGCATTTAAACCTCTAATCTGTTTGTCCCTATGCCAATTTGCGCTTGGTTCAGGTAACCCTCGAGGTTCTGCTTTTTAATTTGGATCCTAGATCCTTAAACTCCCTCAGAAGAACCTCATTTCTAGTTCTACCTATGTCGTTGGTTCCTACGTGGACCATGACAACTAGATCCTGCCCCTCCCATGCCAAGTTCTTCTCTAGCCGCGAGGAGATGTCTTTAACACTGGCACCGGGCAGGCAACACAACCTTCGGAACTCTCTGTCGCAGCTGCAGAGAACAGTATCTATCCCCGACTATACTGTCCCCTACCACAACTACATTCCCTTTCACTCTCCCCACTTGAATGGCCTCCTGCACCATGGTGCCATGGCCAGCTTGCTCATCCATCCTGCAGGCTTTTCCCTCATCCACACAGGCAGCAAGAACCTCACACCTGTTGGACAAGGGCAAAGGCTGAGGCTCCTCCAGCACTGCACCTGGGGTCCCCTTACCTGCCTGAGTTGCAGTCACACCCCCCCCTGTCCCTGACCACTAACCAGACCTGTACCACGACCTAACCTAAGGGGTGTGACTGCCTCCTGGATCAAAGTGTGCAGGTAACTCTCCCCATCCCTGATGCCCTGCAACATCTGCACCTCAGACTCCAGCTCAAAAACTCTGAGCTGAAGTTCTTCAAGAAGCATGCACTTACTGCAAACGTGGTTGTCCAGGATCACAATGCTCTCCACAAACTCCCACATGCTGCAGTTGCGGCACATCACCTGCACTGCCATCCCTATATGACCTTGTTTTATTTAATTAAATTTAATTACATTTGTAATTAGGTAACTTCATTTACAGTGTAGTTTCTTGACTACTTACTTCATCTAGATTAAGTTAAGGGTACTGAAATTAAATATCTACCTGTAACACAAAGCACTACAAGTAGTGTAGGCAAAAAGCAACAACTCCTTCCCCCTCTTCTCCAAATTCCCACTCTTTCCAAATTCCCAAATAAAACACTCTGTTCAAGCCCACTCCGTTTAATCCCGCTCTTCAAAATTACTTTATTGGCTGTGAAGCGCTTTGGGATGTACTGTGGACATGAAAGGTGTGATATGGACTTCAATCCGGAGAAGTGTGAGGTAATCCATTTGGGGAGGGCTAACAAGGCAAGGGAATATACAATAAATGGTAGGACACTGAGAAGTGCAGAGGATCAGAGGGACCTTGGAGTGCATGTCCACAGATCCCTGAAGGTAGAAGGACAGGTAGATACGGCGATTAAGAAGGCATACGGGATACTTGCCTTTATTAACCGAGGCATAGAATATAAGAGCAGGGAGGTTATACTGTGTGTAGTTCTGGTCACCACATTACAGGAAGGATGTGATTGCACTAGAGAGGGTGCAGAGGAGATTTACGAGGATGTTGCCTGGACTGGGGAATTTTAGCTATAAGGAAAGATTGGATAGGCTGGGGTTGTTTTCTTTGGAACAGAGGAGGCTGAGGGGAGACTTAATTGAGGTGTATAAAATTATGAGGGGCCTAGATAGAGTGGATAGGAAGGACC
The DNA here is from genome assembly GCA_030390025.1 of Squalus acanthias. NCBI lineage: Eukaryota > Metazoa > Chordata > Chondrichthyes > Squaliformes > Squalidae > Squalus > Squalus acanthias. The sequence continues at coordinate 99,027,994 of CM059428.1, forward strand.
TATTTCCCTTAGCAGAGGGGTCGATAACCAGGGGGTATAGATTTAAAGTAATTGGTAGAAGGATTAGAGGGGAGTTGAGGAGAAATTTTTTCACCCAGAGGGTGGTGAGGGTCTGGAACTCACTGCCTGAAAGGGTAGTAGAGGCAGAAACCCTCATCACATTTAAAAAGTACTTGGATATGTACTTGAAGTGCCCTAACCTACAAGGCTACGGACCAAGTGCTGAAAAGTGGGATTAGGCTGGATAGCTCTTTGTTGGCCGGCACGGACAAGGTGGGCCGAATGGCCTCCTTCTGTGCTGTAAATTTCTATGATTCTATGATATAAATGCAAGTTCTTTGTTTCTTTATAGTGCAAGTCATGATGGGCAGCCAGTAAACAGAGAGCCAAGGTACTTCATTTGCAGGCTGAGAACGAGAGGGGGAATATATTTCAAAGAAAGCGCTCTCCAGGCCACGTTCAGGGACACCGAAATGGCTGCCCGTGTCCTAATTTGCACCATGTCCCGTTCACCCATCACCCCTGTGCTTGCTGACCTACATTGGCTCCCGGTTAAGCAACGCCTCACTTTCAAAATTCTCATCCCAATTTTCAAATCCCTCCATGACTTCGCCCCTCCCTATCTCTGTAATCTCCTTCAGCCCCACAACCCGCTCCAACCCCCTCCGAGATAACTGCACTCCTCTAATTCTTCCCTCGAGCATCCATTGTAATCGCTTAACCATTGGTGGCCGTGCCTTCTGTTGCCCCTAAGCTCTGGAATGCCCTGCCGAAACCTCACCGCCTCGCTACTTCTCTTTCCTCCTTAAAACCTACCTCTTTGACCAAACTTTTGGTCACCTGCCCTAATTTCTCCTTATGTGGCTCGGTGTCAAATATTTTGTCTTTTAATACTCCTGTGAAGCGCCTTGGGATGTTTTACTATGTTAAAGGCGCTATATAAATACAAGTTGTTGTTGTTGTTGGTTTGGGGGCACAATTGGCGGGAAGTTATCCTCTTGGCTGAAATGGACACACGGCCTAAAAAGGGCCTAAGTTGAGAAAGTTTTCCCCCCAATTTCTTAGTTTCAAAAACAAATCGTTGGTATGCCAACTAAAAGGGCAATGCTTTACCTTGAAAGTATATCCCAACCATAACATTCCTCTTTAATTGGTAAAAATGAATACAGGACTTGCAATATTTGTATAATGAAATTGCACATCTTGTTGGAAGTAAATTCAAAGAAACTACTTTTATATGTCTGTACTGTTAATTTAGAAGCTTTCTAAAACAAAGTATAAGCCACACTACCAGTATACAAGCTCCTCTAACTATATTAGAGTCATTTGGTTTTAATTCACATTTAGAAAATTAAGTCAGTATGTTAAACTCTCAGGGTTTGAAGCAGCAGCCACATTATCGTTCCTAATCAAATCAGATTGCGGTTACTGTTTATTACCACACAAGGGCCCATTATTTACCACTACACAGTGAGCTTAAACCAACACGGTATTATTTCACTTTTGGCATATACATTTAAAAAGTCAGTGTTCCAAATTCAGTTTCCTCTACATACAAATCCTAAAAGTTCTACTTTTAACCACATTATATGTGGCTCACTAACCTGTTTTAAATTAATCATTTAATTCAATACTTAACATTCAGAAGAATGCATGTTGAGGTATGCAGATAAATTAGAAAAACATATCTAAGCTTTTCATATTCCTTATTGCTACTTAACTGTGGACAGCTCTCTTCAAATGGGATCATACAGATGAAATTGGCCCACAGACTTGCACAAGACTGCAGATATCAAATTTTAATTTGTATTGAGCCACAAGACAATGGCATGGAGCAAGGCAGACAGTTATAGTTCTTCCTCGCACCCCTCAGCTAAGTAAAGCTCCATATAAAGGTTCTCCCCCAACAACCCCGTCCTCAATTTTGCCACGATGCATCTACAAATTTTCAGTTAGTGCCCATAAATGCTCATTTAGCTGCCACTAATCAATAAAACCCCATACAGTTTGACTCTAAAACCCATCCGAGAACTAAAGATATAAGCCCTGAAGCAGCTGTGTTTTTTTTTATTCGTTCATGGGATGTGGGCGTCGCTGGCGAGGCCAGCATTTATTGCCCATCCCTAATTGCCCTTGAGAAGGTGGTGGTGAGCCGCCTTCTTGAACCGCTGCAGTTCGTGTGGTGAAGGTACTCCCACAGTGCTGTTAGGTAGGGAGTTCCAGGATTTTGACCCAGTGACGATGAAGGAACGACGATATACTTTCAAGTCAGGATGGGAACTTGGAGGTGGTGGCCCCTGCTGCCCTTGGGCGATTTACGAAGGGAATCCCCATAGTATATGCAATGGAATCCCAAAATCTATAATTATACAATTTACAGAAATGGAATTTTATTCACAAGTACCTTCATTGCACCAACCTCAATAAAAATTTAATTTTTTGATACCAATTTTAAGCATCATTAAAACTGTAATCCGGGCCAATATTTGCATAAACTCAATTATTACCGTGTATGCGCATAATTTTGGGTATGAAAATGTTTAATTTAAGCCTTCGATATCGCCTTATGCTGATGCAAACAGGCCCTAAACCTGCTTGCATTAACCGTAAGACTTACGTGGGCAATTGCTGGCTAGTCGCGGGGCAAATAGCCCAACTCTGCGGCAGCGATTGCTTTTTTGGGGCCCCCGCGGATCGCCTGTCAACACGTTGACAGGCTGCAAGTTAAATCTGGAACTTGCGAGGCATTTGAAAGGGAATACGACAGCGTACTCTCAGAGTATGCTGTCGCAGACACTGCAATTTCAGGGCCATAATAAAATTGTTCCCAGGCAACCAGGGATGGGCAATAAATGTGACCATGCCACATTCTGAGAATGAATTCTTTTAAATGCGGGCTGGTGAGTAGTTTGGAGTCAGTAGTAGGTGCAAGAATTGAGGATTCTTGGGGGAAGCTGATGTAAAGAACTGAGATGAGGTCGAAAGAGCTGCGCAGCTCTCTGCCAGTCCCATGCAGCCCGGGACCGGCTTTTCAAATGTTAAATTTTGCGCATGCGCGAAACTGTGAATAGGTCGTGCAGCCCCTTAAAAAATAGGGGGAACATTGGTAAGGAGTTCTTGAAAATTGGGAGGGATAGTAATTCAAGTGAGTGATGTGGGGCAGTAAGAATTGAGTTGGAGAAGTGAACAACTGTAGATGGAAAACTTAATACAGTAAAATGAATAGTTTGGAGATCAGTAGTGGTCAGATAGTGGATACGTGAGGTGGCAGTGTGTATCTGTGTGATAATGGGTATTCAGGTGGGGGCGTTTGTAGAGGTAGAGTGTAGGTTGAGACTTACTAAATGAATTCCAGCTGTTTCTGTGCCAAAGAAGCTGCATTCTATGAATGGAGTCTGCATTTATTAAATTTATTCCCAGTTGCCTTGTTGCTGAATTCCATGAATTGAGGTTGGATTTAGACATGCATTAAATTAAAGCCCAGCTAGTCTGCTGTTGAACTCTATTAATAGGAGCTCCATTGATTTATTGAATTTTAAAACAATATTTTAACTATATGTGCAATTCACTGAGGAAATCACAAAGTTTGAATTGCTGTTCGACATTAGCTCCTAATATTAGAATACAAAATATTATAGTTCAAAATGAGGATGCCCCTCTGATGAATTTTCTATGCATTCCACTCAAAAAATCTGCTGTTTTACCTCACTTTCTTTGGGATTAATAAAGATTTACAGAATCAATGTAATTTATCCCTGTACTGGGGCTCCATAGAAACCCAAAAAGACAGCAACTCATCCAGTAGAATTTGAGACTTCTCTAGGATCCTACAACCTCCTGCCTTGCACATTGTTTCAGGGATTGATAACATTGTGCATTAGACAGTGAATTAAATTACTTTTCCTGATTGCAATGTGTATCATGTGTTGTCTAGTTGGTATATGTAGCCAAGCACTCCAAAGTGCAAGTATCAGGCCACAGCGCAGCACCAACCAGAGGGAGCCAAAAGTTTGAAGACTGGGCCAGAGAACAATGCTGACCAGGGGCGGGACATTTGCATTTTTGTGGCTAAAGGAGACTGACCAGCACAGGCACCGCAGAGAAGTGCCAACAAGAATATAGGGTGTAATAAAACCTGGAGGGGGAAAAGATAAAGAAGATAAAGATATCAAAATTTAAAAGTACTCACCTGTGGCTAGTCAGCAATTTCTATTGGATATCACTAGCTTCGACAGTGAATGGCAGCATTGGGGAGGCCAAACTCAGATTGGGCGATTGCTTTGCTGAACACCTCTGGTCAGTCCGCAAGTGTGACCCTGAGCTTCTGGTCGCTTGCCAATTTAATAAGAACATAAGAAATAGGAGCTGGAGTAGGCCATTTGGCCCTTCGAGCCTGCTCCGCCATTCACTAAGATCATGGCTGATCTTCTACCTCATCTCCACTTTCCTGCACTATTCCCTGTATCCCTTGATTCCATTAATATTCAAAAATCTATCGATCTCTGTCTTGAATATACTCAACGACTGAGCCTCCACAGCTCTCTGGGGTAGAGAATTCCAAAGATTCACCACCCTCTGAGTGAAGAAATTTCTCATCTCAGTCCTAAATGGCCGATCCCTTATTCTGAGATTGAGACCCCTGGTTCGAGACTCCCCAGCCAGGGGAAACACCCTCCCTGCATCTACCCTGTCAAGCCCTGTAAGAATTTTGTATGTTTCAATGAGATCACCCCTCATTCTTCTAAACTCTAGAGAATATAGGCCTAGTCTAATCAATCTCTCCTCATAGGATAATCCCCCCATCCAAAGAATCAGTCTGGTGAACCTTCGTTGCACTCCCTTCTATGGCAAGTATATCCTTCCTTAGGTAAGGAGAGCAAAACTGTACACAATACTCCAGGTGTGGTCTCACCAGGGCCCTATATAATTGCAGTAAGACGTCTTTACTCTTATACTCAAATCCTCTTGTAATAAAGGCCAACATACCATTTGCTTTCCTAATTGCTTGCTGTACCTGCATGTTAACTTTCAGTGTTTTGTGTACAAGTACACCCAGGTCCCTCTGAACACCAACATTTCCCAATCTCTCACCGTTTAAAAAATACTCTGCTTTTCTATTTTTCCTACCAAAGTGGATAACTTCACATTTCTCCACATTATATTCCATTTGCCATGTTCTTGCCCACTCGCTTAGCCTGTCTATATCCCCTTGAAGCCTCCTTGCATCCTCCTCACAACTTACATTCCCACCCAGAACTGTAGCATCAGCAAACTTCGATATATTACATTTGGTCCCAAATCATTGATGTAGATTGTGAATAGCTGAGGCCCAAGCACTGACCCTTGCGGTACCCCACTAGTTACAGCCTGCCAACCTGAAAATGACCCGTTTATTCCTACTCTCTGTTTTCTGTCCGTTAACCAATTCTCAATCCATGCTGGTATATTACCCCCAATCCCATGAGCCCTAATTTTGTTTAATAACCTCTTGTGTGGCACCTTATCGAATGCCTTCTGAAAATCCAAATACATCACATCCACTGGTTCCCCCTTATCTATTCTGCTAGTTACAACCTCAAAAAAACTCTCACAGATTTGTCAAACACGATTTCCCTTTCATAAATCCGTGTTGACTCTGCCCAATCCTATTATTATTTTCTAAGTGCCCTGTTACCACGTCCTTAATAATAGATTCTAGCATTTTCCCTACTACTGATGTCAGGCTAACTGGTCTGTAGTTCCCCATTTTCTCTCTCCCTCCTTTCTTAAATTCTCAGTCCCACTCCCACTCTGACTTCTCTGTCCTTGACCTTCTACACTGTTCTAATGAAGCTCAACGGAAGCTCGAGGGGGAAGCACCTCATCTTTCAAATAGGCACTTTACAGCCTTCCGGACTCAACACTGAGTTCAACAATTTCAGATCATAACCACTGTTCCCATTTTTTCGGACAGCAGGTGTTGGTAATGATTTTGGTATTTGACATTTATAGCTCCTTTAGACACATATTTTGTTTCTTTACTTGTCCCGTTACCACTCCCCTTTGCTTGCACCATCACCCCTTTTGTCTTTTAATCACTCCTACCTTCCACCCTATCACAGACCTTCCCTTATGTTATTTCCTCCCCTTTCCCCACCTCTGTACTTACTTAAAACCTGTTACATTTCTAACTTTTGCCAGTTCCGACGAAAGGTCAGTGGCCTGAAACGTTAACTCTGTTCTTCTGGACACATGCTGCCTGACTTGCTGAGTGTTTCCAGCATTTTCTATTTTTATTTCAGATTTTCAGCTTCCGCAGTATTTTGCTTTTGTTTCAGTGAATAGCAGTATGCTGTTCAATCATGATAGACATCACAGCGAAGCCCAATCAGTCCACAATCAATACACACACTACTAGAAGGAGACACCGAATAGCGACGAGAAGCAGAAATCCTGGATGATTCTTTCCCCTTCCATAGCTCAGGAGCACTGTAGTTCCATTGTAGTTCCCCACCACTACCCAGCTAAAAGATATATCACAGACCCAGTTTTGAACTTGGGACATTTCATGGTGTGTACTTACTACCACACAAGCTGTGCCTTTATACACGGAGCCAGAGGAGTCCAAATCTACCTTTTACCTTTGTGGTACAGGTTTGTTCCCAATTTCACACATACAATCGGAATTGTGCTATCAAGGGAAGCTTAAAGCCATTTTCAAAAACAGCAACTTGCATTTATTTAGTGCCTATAACATAGTAAAACATCCCAAGGCACTTCACAGGAGCGTTATCAAACAAAATTTGACACCGAGTCACATAAGGAGATATTAGACAGATGACCAAAAGCATGGTCGAAGAGTTAGGTTTAAGGAGCATCTTAAAAGGAGGAGACAGAGGTAGAGAGGCAGAGAGGTTTAGGGAGGGAATTCAAGAGCCTGGGGGCGAGGCAGCTGAAAGCACAGCCACCACTGGTGGAGCGATTAAAATTGGGGATGCACGAGAAGCCAGAATTGGAGGAGTGCAAAAATCTGGGAGGGTTGTAGGCAATGTTCCCTCTAATTTTTATTTATACTGAACGGGCCACGAACTCTTCTGAGCGCAACTTTTTTGTTCACGGGTAAGTTTTACAACAACAACCACCACCACCCAAAACCACTTAAAGCATCTATACAACAATGCAAGTAAATAAGGTTTCTATTTATTCAGCATGCCTTACAGTTACATCATGCTGGAAATTTCTCCCATCTGTCTTTCTCTGTTTTCCAGTGATGGAAAATTCTGTCAAGGTTGTCAATCCACCTCTCCTCAGTCACATTATACTTTTACTCTCACACATTCCAATCTACCTCTCTTCCCACTAGTGCCATTCTCGCTCTCCTCACACATCCCATTCTACCTCTCCTCACACATCCCATTCTACCCCTCCTCACATCTGTCCCATTCTACCTCTCCTCACACATCTCACACCTGGACTGTTAGCTCTCCTTTTCCGACACAAGAGCTCGCACTTTCAGGAGAGTAGATGAAATGCGAAAGGAGCAGGGAGGATACACACACCATGGGGGGAATGGTCAGCGGGCGCATTTGGCGGCAGGTTGGGTGGGAAAACAAAATTTTTTGACAGCGGGTCAGGACTCCACTGTCAACCCACTGCCACGCGCCTTTCCCAGATGTCAGGTCTGTCAGCGCTGAACAGATCCAACAGGCAGTGGCGGGGGAGGCAATTCAGGTCATTATGACCTTATTAACAGCCACTTAAGAAGTATGTTGAGCTCTCCTTTTCATTTTACGAGGTCGCCCACGGGGTCTACGCTGCTCGGGGATCACGTCAGGTAAGGAGGTCGAGAGTTGTATGAGCATATGATCATCTCATTACTTGACAGCTGTAAATGTGCTATAAAAGTTCCCGTCTCACATCTGTTCACTTTCCAAGCTCAGAAGCTGTTGCTTACTGCATTTGGAAGACAGATTGAGCTTTATGCAGGTTGCAAGTGTTTGGAATAAACTCTGTATCCAGCGTCACCTCATTGGAACAACTTCTCTCACCACTGACAGATCGCTTCTGTCATCTCAAGTTCACCTGCCATCTATTACATCAGCATCGGTGCCCTTGAAACTATCTCACCTTGGTCCTCAGAATCCCACCACGATCAGCCCCATCACCAGCAGAACCAGGCACACCAGCAGCACCAACAACAACACCAACCTTCTCTGCAATCAACTGATGCTGCACAGGACACAGGGCATCAGCATCCGACCACATTGCTGTTCGGGAGGCCAGGGATGGCCTCACCATGGCCAGTTTAACTTCACTTGACACTGTACACCCTGGCTGCCACATGATGCACCAGGTTGGCACCACCCCACACCAACATCATAAAGCATCCCTACAATGCCCAAGCCATTTCTTTCACACTCATCACCATTGCGGGGGGTACCATTATGTCTCACCATTCACTACAATTCACTAAGTCACTTCCAAAGGAGCACACAAATTTGTCCAAGAACACAAAATGTTGAAAATAAAGATTTCAAGGGGAGAAATTCAGTATCGCCCCATTTGGGGCGCAATTACCGGCCGGGCGCAAAGATTAGCGCTTGGCGCTAATTATCGCCACCGACTGCAAACTTGACTTTTATCGCCCCTGGAGGTGATTGGAGCGCTAAATCAGGTGCTTCACACCTGTCTTAAGGCGCAAAGGCCTGGGAGCGAGGCGCTACCTCAGAGCGCTAGCGAAGCTCATGTGATGTCAGTCAGCAATGGAACACACACACAATGGCACGGGCCAGTTCTTAAAGGGGATGGTTGATCTTGCTTTCCATTCACATCCTGCTCATTGCAGCCTTGAATCTCGGCCTGGAGAGACCTGCACATCAAATCTGCTGGAAAGAACAATGGAGACCCCCAGGGAAAGAGCTCAGAGTGCAGCCCCCACATTCTCTTCTAAATCGATACAAGGGCAAATCAAAATGAACCTGCAAAGTGCTGCTCAGTACCCAAAACTCCTTCACACAGCGTTGAATCTCTCCAGAAGTCTCTCTCTCTCTCTCAGAATGCGTGGTTCAAAAATGTCACCAACAATAAAAGGCAGGAAGCGGTCACCTTTAAATAGCGCTCCCCCAGTACCTTCATGACTGCAAAACGCTCCCCTCAACCTGTCGTTGCTAGCGGCAGGCGGTAAGGCAGGGGGCGCCACTCAATATCCGCTCCGGGGCGATACCGGGGCGTTGCGCACTCGACTAACGTCATGATCTGCCGGCGCAGGATATCGTGGCGGTAGTGTTTAGCGCCGCCGCAAAATGTCTAGTTAATTTCGCGAGCGGCGCAAACATCGCCACGCCTGGGCGCTAGATGCTTTGCGCCCCATTAGCGCCCTCTTAAGGCGCTAACGGGAGGCGCAACCAACTGAATTTTTCCCCCTCAATGTTTGACAGCACGTTAACAGAAACTTCACATGAACATTGCATAAAACACCCAAGTGCCTACCCTTGTATGTTGTTAGTTGGTATGATTGGACTAGGATGAGGGTGAGTGTGAGAGGTGGCTAGTGAGATGGGGAAGTGATAATGTAGATAGAGATGGGTGGAGGTGCAAGGTAAGTTGGTGTGAAGTAAGGATGTGCAGGAGTAGGGTAGGGAAGGCAGAGTGATGGGGATGTGATGAGTGGCACAGCAGAATGAGGTTGAGTGTGGCTTTGCAGTAACGTTTCGTGATCTACTGAGATCATTGAAAGGGTTGCACCACTGCAGCCTGGTCCTCCTGACGATATCCCTGCTTGTGCCCTCCTGTGCAATGTGCAACCAGGCTGCGTTGGTCTCCTGGGGAGGTCTCTTCCGCTCATTGGAAGGGAAGAGAGCCTCCCTGCGTGCTGTGACTCCCTCCATAAGCATATGCAGGGAGTCATGGGAGAGCGTGGGTGCAGCCCTGCACCTCTGTGCAATGCTTGTCAGTGTTTGCAGCACTTCAATGCTGTAGAACACAGATAGCACAACTGTCAAAATGAATTTGTGCATGGTCCCTTTAAGGAAACCGGCTGATGACGCATCAAGTGAAGTCATCAGACCTGCTTCCTTCAATAGGCCGGCAAACGCGCTGGGCGGGCTTAACAAGCCCAATCAACGTAAAATCATTCTACACAGCGGGCTGGAGCCAGCAGCGAGGTTGGGACCTGCCACTGACCCCGGCCGCACCAGATCCGCCAAGGTAGGGGAAATCGCAGCCCTTGAAAGTCTGGGCTTAGATCATAAACAACCTTAAAAATCCATTCATCTCACCAAACAGTGAAATGAAACTCTCATAATCTGGTCTCTCATCCGTTATCCATTAACTTAGACAGCTTCAGTTAACCTGCAGTTTCCAGACTGGTATATGTGGCTCAGTCAATGCTAAAGGCAGGTGTTCATTGGCCATGCTCCACATATATGATCAATAACCCAATCTGCATCGTAAACCTGCCTGTCAGAAAGCATTAGGTGCTCATTGAGACTAAATCCATTGATCAACTTCACCCCAGTCTGTGTGCGTTTATCTGGCCATGATGGGCCGTGCCCACTGGTTTTGTGACCTTCAGTTGCTGTGGGCCTTTCTGGGCTCCAGGTTGAGTCGTGGGGCATTGAGAGCTGATGAATGGGGAGCGCTTCCAAGTCTCACTCTAATCCAGGGCTGTCAACCAGATGCTCCGCGGGCCCGATCACTTTCATCCGGTTCAGCCTCTCCACCCACAGGCCGACTGGCTACCGGGGAATTTTCCCAAGTCACTCTCCCTCCCCCAAACCTTGACCGCTGAACTCGGCGTGCTCTCACCTTCTGAAGCTCAGTCTCTCCTGGGGCTCTGAGGCCTTGTCCGGCTCCTCGCCTCCTCCTCGCATGCTGTTAACTTCCATACACACCTCCCCCACCCCCCACACGAGCTCGTTGCTCCTCCATTCACAGCTGCACTTTTTCCCCACGCTCTCTCCAGCACTTATGCTGTTGGGTTTTGATGCTCAGCTCCTCCCTGCAGTCGAGCTCGCTGCTCCTCCATTCACAGCTTACATAGGATTACATAGAATATACAGCACAGAAACAGGCCATTCGGCCCAACCAGTCCATGCCGGCGTTTATGCTCCACTCGAGCCTCCTCGCATCTTTCCTCATCCAACTAGATCAGCAGAACCCTCTGTTCCCTTCTCCCTCATATGCTTATCTAGCCTCCCCTTAAATGCATCTATACTATTTGCTTCAACCAATCCCCGTGGTAGCGAGTTCCACATTCTCACCACTCGCTGGGTAAAGAAGTTTCTTCTGAATTCCCGATTTGATTTCTTGGTGACTATCTTATATTGATGGCCTCTAGTTTAGTTCTTCCCCACAAGTAGAAATACTTGTCTTTGTATCTACTCTATCCAAACCTTTCATAATTTTAAAGACCTCTATTCGGTCACCCCTCAGCCTTCTCTTTTCAAGATAAAGAGACCCAGCCTGTTCATCCTTTCCTGATGGGTATATCCTCGCAGTTCTAGTATCATCCTTGTAAATCTTTTTTGCACCCTCTCTATCCTTTATATCCTTAGCCTCTATATCCTTTTTATGATACGATGACCAGAACTGCACACAGTATTCCAAGTGTGGTCTAACCAAATTTCGATACAAGTTTAGCATAACTTCTCTATTTTTCAATACTATCCCTCTAGAAATAAACCCCAGTGCTTAGTTTGCTTTTGTTATGGCCTTATTGACTGCATTGCTACTTTTATTGATTTGTGTATTTGTACTCCCAAATCCCTTTGTTCCTCTACCCCATTTAGATTCGTACTTTCAAAGTAATATGTGACCTCCTTATTTTTCTTACCAAAATTTAATATCTCACACTTATCTATGTTGAAATTCATTTGCCAATTATATCCCTATTCTTCGAGTTTATTAATGTCTTCCAAAGTCTAAATCGTTATTATAAATTGTGAACAACAGTGGTCCCAGCACTGATCCTTGTGAAACACCACTACCCACCTTCTGACTCTCGGAATAGTTACCCATTACCCCTACTCTCTGCTTTCTGTCTTTCAGCCAGCTAGCTATCCATTCTGCTACTTGTCCCCTGACTGTATCTCTCGGTATCTACTATATCAAAACCTTTCATAATTTTAAAGACCTCTATTAGGTCACCCCTCAGCCTTCGCTTTTCAAGAGAAAAGAGACCGAGCCTGTTCATCCTTTCCTACTTTTCAATTCTATCCCTCTAGAAATAAGCCCTAGTGCTTGGTTTGCTTTTTTTTTATGGTCTTGTTAACCTGTATCGCTACCTTTAGTGATGTGTATTTGTACTCAGAGATCCCTTTGCTCCTCAGCCCACCCAGACTTGCACCAACCAAGTAATAAGTGACCGCCATATTCTTTCTACCAAAATGTACTACCTCACATTTATCTGTGTTGAACTTCATTTGTCAATTATATGCCCATTCCACAAGTTTATTAATGTCTTCCTGTAATTTGTTGCAGTCCTCCTAAGTATTGACTATGCCCCCCAATTTAGTGTCATCCGCAAATTTAGAAATTGTTTTTGATTCCAAAGTCTAAATCGTTAATATAAAAGCTTCACTTTTTCCCGCTCTCTCTCCAGCCGCTCGCGCTTTTGCTGTTGGACTTTGATGCACAGCCCCCACCCCGCTCAAGCTCGCTTTTGTGTGCGGCCTACATATTTTAGTGCACCGTACCTTTCAGATTGAACCTTAGAGGAAACACTGATTGTAGGGGTGGAGGAGGTTAAAGTGATAGGGAGGGCGAGGCCATGGGAGTGATTGAAAATTAAGGATGAGAATTTTAAAATCGAGGTGTTGCTTCACCGGGAGCCAATGTAGGTCAGCAAGCACAGGGGCGATGGGTGAACGGGACTTGGTTTGAGTTAGGATACAGGCAGCAGAGTTTTAGAGGAGGCCAAGTATTGTAGGGTGGAAGATGGGAGGTTGGCAGGAGAGCACTGGATAAGTCAAATCTAGAGGTAACAAAGACATGGATGAGGGTTTCAGCAGCAGATGAGCCGAGGTAGGGGCGTAATCTGGTGATGTTATGGAGGTGGAAGTAGGTGGTCTTGCTGATAGAGCGGATATGTGGTCGGAAGCTCATCTCAGGGTCTGCTTCAGCCTCAGACTGTTGCCAGGGAGAGGGATGGAGTCGATGGCTAGGGAACGGAGTTTGTAGCAGGGAGCAAAGACAATGGCTTCGGTCTTCCCAATATTTAGTTGGAGGAAACTTCTGCTCATTCAGTACTGGATGTCGGACAAACAGTGTGACAAATGAGAGACAGTGGAGGGGTCGAAAGAGGCTGTGGTGAGGTAGAGCTGGGTGTAGTCAGCGCACATGTGGAACCTGACGTTATGTTTTCGAATGATGTTGCCAAGGGGCGGCATGTAGATAAGAAATAGGATAGATCCTTGGGGGACACCAGAGGTAACTGTGCGGGAGCAGGAAGAGAAGCCATTGCAGGTGATTCTCTGGCTACGACTGGATAGGCAAGAATGGAACCAGGCGAGGGCAGTCCTACCCAGCTGGAGGATGGAGGAGAGGCGTTGGAAGCGGATGGTGTGGTCAACTGTGTCAAAGGCTGTAGGCAGGTTGAGAAGAACGAGGAGGGATAGCTTACCACAGTCACATAAGATGTCATTTGTGACTTTGAGGAGGGGGTGATGACGGCAGATTTGAAGGAGAGGCAGACAGTACCTGAGGAGAGGGAACCGTTAACAATATCAGTTAACATGGGGGCCAAGGAGCGAAGTTGGGTGGTCAGCAGTTTGGTGAGAATAGGGTCAAGAGAACATGAGGTTGGTCTCATGGACAAGGTGAGCTCGGAGAGGGCATGAGGCAAGGTAGGAAAGAAACTAGAGAAAGATACAAGTTCAGGGCTAGGGCAGGGGGGAACCTTAGCCCGATGGGCATGGGGAAGGGAGGGAAGCGGCAGAAGCAGCTGAACAGATGGTCTCAATCTTAGTGACAAAGTCCAAACCCATCAACTACTAAGCTCTGCCTAGTGTTTTCATGGGCAAATGCATCACCTGGTGTAGTATTAGCCGTACAGGTAGGAAAGTTAATTTTGCTCTCAATTCTGCTCACAGTGCCAGTTTGCAGTTTGATCACCACCTTTCCATTCTTCCTACCTTCTTGGTAGACCGTCACAAACTTATCAGCACAAACGATGAAAAAAATACAGGTTCAATCTTATTGGTTAGACAACTAGGATCTGATTCTTATATCGGCACGATCACTACAAGCAGTGATCACTACAAGTGGATTCCACTGTAAAACTTCATACAATTGGAAGAATGAAAAGTTTCTCCAATTCAAAACAGTTGTAAACTTCAGAATTTTTTGCTGACAGACATTTTGTAAAGCTATTGTACATTGATGGGAGCACTTGCAGCAGGATATACTTGTACTTCATGTTGATTGATACTTCATGTTGTTTGAGATGATTGCTATACTGGAAGCAATGATTGTTTAAGGGCTGAGCCAATTAATTCAGTCTTGATCAGAAAGGCTCAATTGCACAGGGCGGGGGAAGAGACAAGACACTCTAGCTACACAAAATAATGATTCTACTAATAATTTTTTGGGGAGGGGAAGCGCACGGCAGGCAGTGCTGTTGGTTTATTTCCCCCGCTGTGAAGTTTAATCTTTACATATGTTGAAAAAGCCATAATATAAATTAAGAAATAAAATCACAAAATTATCCAAGCAGTAAGTGGCAAGCTCTTCGGAAAATTCAGTTCAAATTCAAATCTCAAAATCAAATTACATGGAACACGCAACATATGATGCACTCAATTGTCTCAGTGTTTCAATAGACCCTAAGCTTTGGCTTGAAGTATTTAAATGTAATTCATGTCATCCAGTAACCAAAGATATAATGGCCCGGAAAATGTGGTAGTAGTAACAGCGAGGCTGTCAGCGCTTGCTGTTATTACTGGGTAAAACCGACAGCAACTTCTGGCCACACATGCTCAGTTAAACGGAAGTTGCTGTCGGTGATACCCTGCTCCTCCACAGAGTGCACTGTTGAAGTCTTCGCAGATGGAATCATTAGAAAGCACTGATTTGTCGTGAACTTCAACTGTTTACACAATATTCTCGCTGTAAAAATCAATGAAAATGTTAAGCCTTGTTCAATCAGGAGTAACTGGGTTTAACGGCATACTAAGTCATAATTACTGATGAACAACCTCTCTGGCGCTGTAAAACTAATTTTACAAGTGTGAAGTCTCATCCCCTCAGAAGAACATTTAAAAATTGCAGATTTTTAATAAAATAACGTTATTTTAAGTTTTTGTTCTGATAATTAGGTTTCTTCTTTTACCCCATGTGTATATCCCAATCTTTATTTTGCTTTCTGTACAATGATTTATATTCCCTGCTTTTTACTTCCTGCTTTGCCGTCTAAAATTTACAGGGCTATGGAGAAAGAGCAGGGGAGTGGGACTAATTGGATAGCTCCTTCAAAGAACCGGCACAGGCGCGATGGGACGAATGGCCTCCTTCTATGCTGTATCATTCTATGATTCACTGCTTTTGACACCCAACATCTCTCCCTTGCAGTCCACAACCATGACACTTGGTTCCAGTCATACCTTAATTAGACATTACATCATTCTCAATGGCTTCTACTCCTCTTCCCATACAGTCACCTCCAATATATCATAGAGCTTCACCCTGGTTCCCTCAATTTCATCATTTGCATGGTACCTTGATCAATGTCACCTAGAAGCATGGAGTCAGTTTCCACATATATGTTGATGAGACCCCAGTTCTACACCTCTACCTCCTTCACTCATCCAAATGCTATTGTTACACTCACTGATTGCTGTCCAACACAAACCTAGAAAGGCCAAAATTTCCTCCAGTACAATGTTGCAAAATCAAAGCCACCCACTTCTGACTCTGCCAGAGGTGAACTGCTCAGTTCCAAGTTCAACTTCCTCCCGTACATACACTCATTACTCAAAATTGCTTTCTTCTAACTCTGCAACATTGCCCAATTTCAGCCCCTTACTACTGCCCAACCACCAAACTTCATTACAAGGCTTGACTTCTCCAACGCTCTTTAAGCTCCCTCCTTAAATTTAATCCTCCACAAATTACAAATCATTCAAAACACACTTCAGGCAAGGTCTCACATTCCCATCATGCCGTCATCTCCAAACTCTAGGGGCTACTGTGCCCCAACAAGTTGATTTAAAAATTCTCATCCTTGCTTTCAAACCATGGCCTTACCCCACCCTACCTTAGCAATCTTGTCCAGACTTACATGCTTGCACACCATCCGCTACTCTGGCACGGATAGCTTTTTGTCCCCATTCCTTCCACTCCACCACTGATGGCTGCTCATTCAACCACTATGCACCTATCCTCTGGAACTACCTTCACAGTTCACTCCATCTTGCTACTTCTCTGTCTACTTTCAGAAACCTCCTCAAAACCCTTCCCACCAACTGCATCTTCGCTCCCCACATCCCAAATTCTTAATTTTCTTCCTTCCTCCACTGTTTTGCTCCTTAATGTAAAGCACTGAGATTTCTTCATGTACATGAGAAAAGCTTTTGAATTAAGTAGTCACTGTTGTTCTTCTGGTTACGTCAATTTTATTTGCTGGACTTGAGAAAACAGTACAATTTTTAATAACCCAAAACAGATATCCCCATTTAAGCAGCACTTTAACCGATTTTTTTTAAATTTCACCCTTGTATTCAAATTCCTCCATAGCCTCGCCCCTCCCTATCTCTGTAACCTCCTTCAGCATTACCCTCTGAAATCTCCACGCTCCTCCAATTCTGGCCTCTTGCGCATCCCTGATTTCACTCGCTCAACCATTGGGGGCCGTGCCTTCAGCTGCCTAGGCCCTAAGCTCAAAACCTCTCCTCCTTTAAGTCGCTCCTTAAAACCTACCTCTGACCAAGCTATTGGTCACCTGTCCTAATATCTCATCACAGAATTATAGAATGAGACAGCACAGAAGGTCGTCATTCGGCCCACTGTGCTGGCTCTTTGGTACAGCTATCCAATTAGTCCCACGCCCCTGCTCTTTCCCCATAGCCCTGTAAATTTTTTCTTTCAAGTATTTATCCAATTCCCTTTTGAAAGTTACTACTGAATCTGCTTCCACCTCCCTCTCAGGCAGTGCATTCCAGATCACAACAACTCACTACATAAATAAATGTATCCTCTGTTTCTTTTGCCAATTACCTTAAATCTGTGTCCTCTGGTTACTGACCCTTCTGCCAGTGGAAACAGTTTTTCTTTATTTACTCTATCAAAACCGTTCATGATTTTGAATACCTCTATCAAATCTCCTCTTAACCTTCTCTGCTCTAATGAGAACAATTTTGAGAGGTCGCACAACACCAGGTTATAGTCCAACAGTTTTATTTGAAATCACAAGCTTTCGGAGCTATCGATTGCTCCTTCCTCAGGTGAAGTAAATTAGATACAGAATCGCCAAAGCATATATAGATAGAGAACAAAGCATGTGTACCTTACAATTGCAGACCACTAAATTAAATCATCCTGACTATCTGCCGAGGTGTGATAAAGTTAATCAAGTCAGCCAGGAAGGTACCACATCAAAGACATAGCAAGATACAACTGAGACAATGAGGTGTAGTCGCAGGGGTTCTAACGTGTCAAAAGCTGCCGTCTGTATGTAAAACGAAAAGCTTTAACATTTTTTACTTTTTTACTGGGAAAATTTTTACTTTTTTACTGGGAATCACATCTGTGAACAAGCCAACGACGACTCGAGTCCGGATCACGTCATGTATCGTGACATAAACCCAAGATCCCGGTTGAGACCGTCTTCATGAGTGCGGAACTTGGCTATCAGTTTCTGCTCGATGATTTTGCGTTGTCGTGTGTTTCTAAGGTTGCCTTGGAGAACGCTTACCCGCAGATCCGAGGCTGAATGTCCTTGACTGCTGAAGTGTTCCCCGACTGGGAGGTAACAATCCTGCCTGGCGATTATTGCGCGGTGCTCGTTCATACGTTGTCTCAGTGTCTGCATGGTCTCGCCGATGTACCATGCCGCGGTGCATTCTTTCCTGCAACGTATGAGGTAGACCACGTTGGCCGAGTCACATGAGTATGTACCATGTACCTGGTGGGTAGTGTCCTCACGTGTGATGGTGGTATCTGTGTTGATGATCTGGCATGTCTTGCAGAGTTTGCCATGGCAGGGTTGTGTGGTGTCGTGGTCGCTGTTATCCTGAAAGCTGGGTAATTTGCTGCGAACGATGGTACTTCTGAGGTTAGGCGGCTGTTTGAAGGCAAGTAGTGGAGGCGTGGGGATGGCCTTAGCGAGGTGTTTGTCGTCATCGATGACATGTTGAAGGCTGCGAAGAACATGGCGTAGTTTCTCCGCTCCGGGGAAGTACTAATGAGAACAACCCCAGCTTCTCCAGTCTCTCCACATAACTAAAGTCCCTCATCCCTGATATCATTCTAGTAAATCTCTTCTGAACCCTCCCTAAGGCCCTGACATCCTTCCTAAAGTGTGGTGCCCAGAAATTAACAATACTCCAGCTGAGGCCTAACCAGTGTTTTATAAAAGTTTAGCATAACTTGCTTGTTTTTGTACTCTATGCCTCTATTAATAAAGCCAAGGATCCCATATGTTTTTTTAGCTGCCTTCTCAACTTGTCCTGCCACCTTCAAAGATTTGTGTACATACACCTCCACTTCTCTCTGTTCTTGTACCCCCCTTTAAAATTGTACCATTTAGTTTATATTGCCTCTCCTCGTTCTTCCGACCAAAATGCATCACTTCAATTTCATCTGCCATGTGTCTGCCCATTTCACCAGTCTGTCTATGTCCTCCTGAAGTCTGTTAACATCCTCCTCATTGCTTACTACATTTCTGAGTTTTGTGTCATTTACAAACTTTGTATTTATGCCCTGTATACCCAAGTCCAGGTTATTAATATATATCAAAAAGAGCAGTGGTATCAATACTGACCCCTGGGGAACACCACTGTATACTTCCTCCATTCTGAAAAACGCCCGTTCGCCACTACTTTCTGTCCCTTGGGACATTTTTCTATGTGAAAGGCGCTATATAAATTCAAGTTGTTTTTGAGAAGCAATAAGTTGGTGTGCTGAAATGGCTGAAGTACTGACCAAGTCCAAAAGCTCCTTTCAAATGTGAAAGCAGAGACACATCCACACAGTTATGCCAGTCACATAGAAACACAGAAGATAGGAGCAGGAGTAGGCCATTCGGCCCCTCGAGCCTGTTCCGCCATTTAATGAGATCATGGCTGATCATCCAAATTCAGTACCCTGTCCCTGCTTTCTCCCCATATCCCTTGATCCCTTTAGCCTTAAGAAATATATCTAACTCCTTCTTGAATATATTTAATGAATTGGCCTCAACTGCCTTGTGTGGTAGAGAATTCACACAACACCAGGTTATAGTCCAACAGTTTTATTTGAAATCACGAGCTTTCGGAGCGCTGCTCCTTCGTCAGGTAAAGGAGCAGCGCTCCGAAAGCTCGTGATTTCAAATAAAACTGTTGGACTATAACCTGGTGTTGTGCGACTTCTCATTTTTGTCCACCCCAGTCCAACACCGACATCTCCGCATCATGGTAGAGAATTCCACAGGTTCACCACTCTCTGGGTGAAGAAATTCCTCCTCATCTCAGTCCTAAATGGCTTACCCCTTATCCTTAGACTGTGACCCCTGGTTCTGGACTCCCCCGCCATCGGGAACATCCTTCCTGCATCTAGTCTGTCTAGTCCTGTTAGAATTTTATAAGTTTCAATCAGATCCCCTCTCATTCTTCTAAACTCTAGCGAATATAAGCCTAATCGACCCAATCTCTCAACATACGTCATTCCTGCCATCCCAGGTATCAGTCTGGTGAATCTTCGCTGCACTCTCTCCATGGCAAGAACATCCTTCCTCAGATAAGGTGACCAAAACTGCACACAATACTCAAGGTGTGGTCTCACCAAGGCCCTGTACAACTGCAGCAAGACATCCTTGTTCCTGTACTCGAATCCTCTCGCTATGAAGGCCAACATACCATTTGCCTTCTTAACCGCCTGCTGCACCTGCATGCTTACCTTCAGCGACTGGTGCACAAGGACACCCAGGTCTCGTTGCACTTCCCCTTTTCCGAATCTATTGCCGTTCAGATAATAATCTGTCGTCCTGTTTTTGCCACCAAAGTGGATAACCTCACATTTATCCACATTATACTGCATTTGCCATGCATCTGCCCAATCACCCAACCTGTCCAAATCATACTGGAGTTTCTCTGCATCCTCCTCACAGCACACACGCCCACCCAGCTTTGTGTCGTCTGCAAACTTGGAGATATTACATCTAGTTCTCTCGTCTAGATCATTTGTATATATTGTGAATAGCTGGGGTCCTAGCACCGATCCCTGCGGTACCCCACTAGTCACTGCCTGCCACTCGGAAAAAGACCCGTTTATTCCAACTCTTTGCTTCCTGTCTGCCAACCAGTTCTCTATCCAAGACAGTACCTTACCCCCAATCCCGTGTGCTTTAACTTTGCACGCTAATCTCTTATGCGGGACCTTATCGAAAGCCTTCTGAAAGTCCAAATACACCACATCCACTGGTTCTCCCTTATCTATTCACTGGTTAACTAGGGCTACAGAACCAAGTACAAGAGTGCAAATATCAAACAGATTGCTAAATATTTGAAGACATAACTAAACTTTATTCTTAAAAATAGTTTCCTCTGTATTATTACCCTCAAACATTTCAAAAACTATAGATATGATCTTACTGCTTTGCTCTGTTTCTTTGGATAAATATTTTTCAATCAACTGTTCAGATGTCACTAGAAAACTGTCAACATTCACACACCAAACTTTTGAAAGTGTGAAGTTATTAAAGAGTAACCAATGTAACACCTTTGTTAACAAAAGGGAGAAAAGGATAAAAAGGTAACGATAGACTGTTCATCTAACATAAATTGTGGGCAAACTCTTATAAGCCATAATTCAAGATAAAATTCATGAGAATTTAGAAATGCATGGGTTCATCAAGGACAGCCATCACAGATTTGTTAAAGGCAAGCTATGTTTGATAATTTTTTTTTTTAGAAGAGGTGACTTATGGGAATAGATTAAAAAGGTATGCAATAGATGTAGTGTGTATCAATTTTCAGAAGGTGTTTGAAAAAGATGTCTCAAAGAGGCTCATTAGAAAAATGCAGGAATATGAAATAAGAGAAAATGTGGCAGCATAAATCAGAATATTGGTTGATGGACAGGAAACAAAAGAGTTAGAGCAAACGAATGCTGCTTGGGTTGGATGTGGTGTTCCTCAGGGGTCAGTGCTAGGTACACATTTGTTATCAGTATATATAGATTATTTGCACTTGGGCACAGGGAGCATAATCTTTAAATTTGCTGACAACACAACAACGGTGAGAAGGACTGTAATACTGTAGATATCAAGAACACAAACAAATTAGCAGAATGGACATACAGGTGGCTGAAGCAACTTAGGATGATTAAGTGTACATTTTGGGAGAAAAATCAAGGAATGGGAGTATACACTCAATGGAAATATGCTGAAGATTCTGGATGAACAAAAAGATCTAGTGGTTCAAATACATAATTCCCTGAAAGTGTAAATGCAGGTAAATAAATACCTAAAAAAGGCCAAAAGAATTTTCAACTTTATAAATGGGGGCATTGTATACAACCATAATGATAAATTGGTATGAAACTTGGTTAGGCCACAGTTAGAGTACTGCGTGCAGTTTTTGGTGCTTCATTATAGAAAAGACATGAAGATCATAGAGTGTACAGAACAAATTCACCAGAATGAAGGGAAACTATAGTTATGAGAAGAGACTGGAGGTACTGGAACTATTTCCACTAGAGCAGAGAAGGCCAATTGGAGATTTAATATGAAGTTTTTTTTAAATTATGATAGATTTTTGATCGTAGGAATAAGGAAATATTATTTCTCCTGGTTGGGGAGTGTCAGTGACAAGAGGTCAGCAATTTAAAATGGTCACAAAGAGAGTGAGGAGAGAGATTAGGAGAAAATTCTTTGCACTAAGGGTATATGAAATGCATTGCCACAGAGAGTTGTAGCAGAGACAATGGCATCTTTTACAGGAAAATTGAATGAATATTTGAATCAGAGAAAGGTGCAAGGCTATCGGGAGGGGCCATTCATTGAGATTCGTTTTAGAGTGCTCTAGCAAAGAGCATGATCGACCGAATGGCCTCGTTCTGTGCTGCAAACTTTTATTTTTTTTTCACAAAAGGTCTGCAAGATTGGGATGAACTTATCAATACATATAAAAGTGGAGCACTGTGGTGAGTATTTTCCCGTAACAATAAGCTTACCCAGTTTTTGATTGATTCACTGCACCTGCAAGCAACTTCACTGTCTCAGGATGGTTTTCCATTCCATTACGTAAATTCAAAAATCTTCTGACAAAGTCTTCAGGCGACATGTAGCGCTCTCCATTCATCTCAACAGTTGCATACTGAAAGGTACAAGCATTGTTTCATCAGTGTGCATGACAATACATATAGCATAGGGCAAAGGGCCTCAGAAACCCTCAAAAACAGTTTCATTACTAAAATTTCCTAACACTGTTTTAGATATGAGCCTTACACATTTTTCGCAATAGTGAATTAATAAAAGGACCAAATACAAGTATATCCTAATTAAAATAATCCACAAACAAAATCTATTTAAATTAACAGCATTACACAAAGCTGCCACTTTCCTCTAAACAACTTCTCCACGGAGAAACTGCTGTTAGACAATTACACTTGGCCAGCAATTTGCACCCTTCCTGCTGTGGTGGGCACCCACCAGAAATTTTAAATTGGGAAGCTCCCCCTAATTTTGCATACTCTGGCAGAGGAGATGGCAAATGTTCCTGCTTGGCGGATCCTAGCACTTACACCAGGATCTCATGCCTGTGTATTTTCAGCCCTGAGAAACCAAATCAAAGTTAAAATGAAAAACAAAAACTGAAAAAAAAAATCAAAACCAGCAAAAGGCTTTCTAAAAAAATGAAGTACTGATGAACATCTAAAAACAAGCTCACAAAAATCCAGTGCAAAAGCTGTATAGAAAGGTACAGTTATAACATTTTGTCTTTTGAGTAAGAAGCACATACCATTACACTAAGGTTTTTGCAAAGTTCTGTTTCCAAAGCAACACAAGTGCTCAATGAAAACCTGGTCATCTATCACAGCATGTGGAAAATTAACTGATATCACACCAATAGATGTAGTATAATTGTAAATTTCATGTGCTCTTCCTCTCTTTTCAAAGTTTTTTGACCATTGATTTGACAGTAATAATATTTAATCAGCACTTTTTACTTTTGTTTGCACTGCAGTCAGAGAAAGAACAAATGATGTTTGGAAGCACAGCTATCCCAGCATTCATGGTGCAAGTGAAAGGATTTTATTAAAACTATAAGGCCTATAATTGTAGTTGAGCCCTTTCACCTATGCTATGTATGATGTGAAGGTCCTATTTCCAAACTGTGTTCTTTGACTTTCTCTGTTTTTTATAACCCACACACATCAGGCTTACCTGGACAATTCAGGACACTTACTCAGTATGGCCATGGGTCATAACGGCCATGGATCTTAATACCCTGTCTACACAGGAAAAGACTTATTGTAAGACCGGTCAGTCCTGAAAGCGTGCATGTGCATAGCATCATTAAATAAATGAAAATTATAAGTGTTCAAAAAGTTGGATGCAATTTTATTTTATTCCATCAAATTTTCAAAATCTGTTCATTATTTCAATTTTGGGGATCAATGTATCATAAATATTAATCCTCATACTCATGGTAAGAAATTACCATTATTTATGTGAATGTAGGGCAATAGTACTCAGTAATCACTCTACAAAACACTAAGTTGGCCTACTGGTAAGCAGACTGAATTTGTTGTTGGATCTGAAAATGTATTATTCAGTTTACCTGAGAACACAAATGGTGACTATAATTATACTATGCTAGATAGGAACACAAACCCACTACAATTATACTATAATAGCAACAGAAACCGCAAAATTTCTCAAAGATTGCACACTTGAAACTAACTGACGCAATAAAAACGTTCACTTAGAACATCCCTTAATTCTGCAAGGTGATCCCTCCCTGCCAAAGGTACTTCACAGGCAGCTATAAAACACCAAATCATATTCCAAAGGACACAAACCTAATAATTATTAGGTCCTCTTCACAAAGGGAAACAAAAACAGCATTTCCTGATTCACTCCAGTATCAATTTAATACCATACAAAAAATGTAAGAATTCTTTCTTTCCCAACTGGTGTCTTAATCAGCTTGAAGCATACTTATCAAATGTTATCTCTATTCAGAACTTCTATAAAACCAGTATTGCACCTGCTAAACACAACATTATTGAAAAGAAATAGTAACTGCCAACTGCAGCTTCTTCTGGGCACTTTCCAAAAATGTGCCTCGTAACTTCTGAATCCTGCTTTCCACCATCTTCCATCCTGATTGTACAGTTGCTAGCTCTCCGAATGAGAAGGCTAACCTTATTGGGTCATTGTTCTACTCCAGCTTTAATCATGATCTTTCCATCATTGCTCCATTCTGTTCTACCATTATGACTGGTATCAAG
Organism: Squalus acanthias; assembly: GCA_030390025.1. Classification (NCBI taxonomy): domain Eukaryota; kingdom Metazoa; phylum Chordata; class Chondrichthyes; order Squaliformes; family Squalidae; genus Squalus; species Squalus acanthias. Next base: position 99,052,621 of record CM059428.1, read on the forward strand.
TTTTAACCTCACCATATCTATTGAATCTTCTGCTGGCTGGAAGATTTCTAGTCCCAATGATATCCCTACCAAGAAGGTACAAACTTGCATGGCATGTTAATTTTCTTTTAAATTCTCATTGCTATGGAAAATGACATAACAGCATGATAATATGATCTGAGGACCCTGTAGCATTGTGGACAATGGTGCTCCACACTGTCAAACAAATGAAGTAACTTGCATTTATATAGTGCCTTTCGAACCCTCAGGGCATCCCAAAGTGTTTCATAGCTAATGAAGTACTTCTGAAGTGCAGTCACTTGTAGTGTAGACAAACATGGTACCCATTTGCACACAGCAAGGCCCCACAATGAGCAATGAGACAGATGACCAGATAATTTGTTTTAGTGATGCTGGTTGAGAGATGACTATTGGCCAGGAGACAAAGAGAACTCCCCTGCTCTTCTTCAACTAGTGTCATTTTACATCCACCTGAGGGCAGATGGGTCCTTAGTTTGATGTCTCATCCAAAAGTCGGTACCGCCGACAACAAAGTGTCAGTCTTGATTATGTGCTCAAGTCTCTGGAGCAATACTTACCCACAACCTTAGGACTCAGAGTGCAGCCACTGAGCCAAGGCGGACACTTATCAAAATGTTGATTCCGAACTTATCCCTGTACAATCTTTTACTTCACCTGACGAAGGAGCAGCGCTCCGAAAGCTTGTGATTTCAAATAAAGCTGTTGGACTATAACCTGGTGTTGTGCGACTTCTCAATCTTTTAAATGGTTCTTATTCCTAGTACACTTTTCCTTCTCCTTGGAAATTTTCTCATGATCGTCTTTCCAATAATAGAGCTCTATTGCCCTCATGGACTGGATACAAGAGAAAGCTGGCCATTTGATAGGTGAGACCTCTCTCTCTCCTGATTTGTACTTTCTAAATTTATGCAAGACACTCTTAAATTTCAAACTATCTATCACCTTCAAAGTTCTGGCCTTATCTATGATTGTCCATGTCGCTTTCAGCATGGCTGTTCCACTGGTGACCTTGTTCCCCAAGTTCCACACTTTTGGATCTCTGATCTTGAACATCTTGGTGAATCATCTTTCATTGCATTGAACACCTCCAAAGTCTTTTACTAAGTCTGGCACCATGCATTTCTAAACAATATGCCATATTATGGTATCACAATTTTTTTAATTTCATGGCTTTCTGGTTCCCTCTAAAATTATGCTGTACTTTATGGCTCATACTGCAACCCTTTGCCGGTTTCGGCAAAAAAATGGCGGCCGGCTCGTTTCATCCAGTTCCGGCGAGTCCCGCAGCAGCCGCCATATTGGGCAGGTCAGCAGCACGGCCGTTGCCTGCGCTCGCTAGAAAAATGGTAATGAGGCAGATCGTGACGTCAGTCAATGTACAACGCTGATTTGACGCACAATCTGCCATTTTCGACGTTGCCGTTCCAGTCAACGCCCTCTCCAAAACACGAACAGCTGAACATGCGTCCAGCTGCACGTGGGACCCCCACCAGCACTATTTGAAGGAATCATCAACAACTTGCAGGTGACTTGCTTTTCGATTTCTACTGGCTCTGTGCAAGTTTGTGCAACTGTTTGGAGCTTTCTACAGTTATTTAAATTTGGTGAAGTGATAGGGGTGGTGCTGCAAGTGGAGAAAGCCTTGCTTCTGATTTCAAGGGTTCTGCTCAGACTACTTGCTCCCAGTCATGGGGGCTCTACTTGCAGTCCCCCTCACACTAGAGTATGACAGGGAGATGGAGCAGAGGCAGCAAAGAGGGCAAGCTGTTCGCAGAGGGAGCAAGAGGAGGGGCAGGAGGGCTCTCAGCAGGAGGCTTTACTCACCTAGGGTCTTCCGAGAGCACTTTTCCTACCTACACTTATGCCAGGAGCAGTGTATTCGGAGGCTCCGCTTCATCGAGGTGGTTACAGAACTCTGCCACCTCCTGGAACCAGAGATGCAGCCTCAGGGCAGGACAACCATGGCGCTGTCCTGCCCTCAATTTATTCGCCACCAGAGCCTTCCAGTCTGGAGCAGGAGACATAGCTTACATCTCACAGTTCGCCATCCATCGTTGCATCCGGGAGGTCACAGAGGCTCTCTACTCCAGAAGGGACTTCATTGTCTTCTCTCTGAACAGAGAGAAGCAGGAGGAGCACGCATGTGGCTTTACCAGGATATCGAGCTTCCCCATGATGCAGGGCGCCATCAATTGCATATACGTGGCTTTGCGGGCACTGCATATCAATCCTGAGATGTACCACAACCGCAAAGGCTAACACTCACTTAATGCGCAGTTGGTGTGCGACCACGCCAAGCACATCATGATGGTAAATGCCCGGTATCTTGGCAACAGTCATGATGCCTTCATCCTGCACCAGTCCACTGGGCCAGCAATCTTCCAGCCACCACTTTGAACACGGAGGATGGCTGCTCGGAGACAAGGGCTGTCCGCTCTACACCTGGCTGATGACTCCCCTCCGTAAACACACCACTTGTGGCCAGCACTCATATAATGAGAGCCATGTTGCTACGAGGAACCTCATCAAGCAGACCATCGGGGTGCTAAAGCAACAGTTCCGCTGCCTTGACCACTCGGGAGGAGCCCTCCAGTATACACCGGAGGGGGTGTCCCATTTCGTTGGGTCTGCTGCATGCTCCACAACTTGACCATCGTGCCCTCGCCACCACGGGTTCCACGATCACCTCAGGAGGAGGAACAGAGGAGAAGGGAGGAGGCAGGCAGCAGATCTCGTTCCGGACAGGCTGTCCGTGAGTGCCTCATCAGAATTCGGTTCCCCTGAATGAAACCCCAGACCCCCATTGTTCACCACGTCCCCACCTTACCATCCCTCTGTCACGGAACATCACAGCGTCATCTTGGACAAAAAGCTGAAATGAATACTACCACAAAACAAACATTCCAAACATAATTTAGAAATGAATCAATGCAAAAGTACATAATAATGTCAACTAATCACCCTTATGTATTCCCTTTCGTGTTCCTTTGCCAACTCTAATGCTCCTATGCAGTGCTACCCCAGTGGCTGCAGCATGGCTGGTGGAAGGCTGCTGACTTTCAGTGGGGGAGACTGCAGATGGCCTTGCAGGACGACCTCGAGCAGCTCTGGGCTGAGAAGGCCCGGTTGTAGACTGCACCACCTCAGCATGGGCGGCAGCAGTCTGGGCTGGCTGGCTGACGGGCAGCAGCAAGGGCACTGGCGAAGTGGCAGTGGTGGGAGTTGGAATGCTGTCATCCTGAGAGAGTGCGTGTGTGATGTGGAGATGCCGGCGTTGGACTGGGGTGGACAAAAATGAGAAGTCGCACAACACCAGGTTATAGTCCAACAGATTTATTTAATTTTACAAGCTTTCGGAGCTGTTCGCTCCTTCCTCAGGTAGAGTAGCTGTGAGAGAATCTCCCAGAATTCACAATATAAGCACAGAAAAAATCTATTCAAATCTTTCCCTACATCAAAGACACACTAAGAGCACAGCCAAGACAATGAGATGTGTCCCAGGGGGTCCAACGTGTCAAAACACCTGCTGGCTGCATATCCTGTCAATTTGTGTTGGTTCTTGTGTTAGTCTTTTTAAAAAAAAAAACACCTGGAAAGACCAGCCATGATGTCAAGTCACGTTCTGTATCGTGACATGAACCCGATATCGCGATTGAGCCCATCCTCATGAGTGCGGAACTTGGCTATCAGTTTCTGCTCTATGATTTTGCGCTGTCGTGTATCCCGAAGGCCGCCTTGGAGAACGCTTACCCGCAGATCCGAGGCTGAATGCCCCTGACTGCTGAAGTGTTCCCCGACTGGGAGGCAACCCTCCTGCCTCCGACGGGCCACAGCGAAAAACCGCATAGACCTCCTCAGAAGACGAACACGGGACACAACCAACAGAGTACCCTACGTCGTCCAGTACTTCCCCGGAGCGGAAAAACTACGCCATGTTCTTCGCAGCCTTCAACATGTCATCGATGACGACGAACACCTTGCTAAGGCCATCCCCACGCCTCCACTACTCGCCTTCAAGCAGCCGCCTAACCTCAAAAGTACCATCGTTCGCAGCAGATTACCCATCTTTCAGGAGAACAGCAACCACGACACCACACAACCCTGCCACGGCAACCTCTGCAAGACATGCCAAATCATGGACACAGATACCATCATCACACGTGAGGACACTACCCACCAGGTACACGGTACATACTCATGTGACTCGGCCAACGTTGTCTACCTGATACGTTGCAGTAAAGGATGCTCCAGAGCATGGTACATCGGCGAGACCATGCAGACACTGAGACAACGTATGAACGGACACCGCGCAACAATCGCCAGGCAGGAGGGTTGCCTCCCAGTCGGGGAACAGTTCAGCAGTCAGGGGCATTCAGCCTCGGATCTGCGGGTAAGCGTTCTCCAAGGCGGCCTTCGGGATACACGACAGCGCAAAATCATAGAGCAGAAACTGATAGCCAAGTTCCGCACTCATGAGGATGGCCTCAATCGCGATATCGGGTTCATGTCACGATACAGAACGTGACTTGACATCATGGCCGGTCTTTCCAGGTGTTTTTTTTTAAAAGACTAACACAAGAACCAACACAAATTGACAGGATATGCAGCCAGCAGGTGTTTTGACACGTTGGACCCCCTGGGACACATCTCATTGTCTTGGCTGTGCTCTTAGTGTGTCTTTGATGTAGGGAAAGATTTGAATAGATTTTTTCTGTGCTTATATTGTGAATTCTGGGAGATTCTCTCACAGCTACTCTACCTGAGGAAGGAGCGAACAGCTCCGAAAGCTTGTAAAATTAAATAAATCTGTTGGACTATAACCTGGTGTTGTGCGACTTCTCATTTTTATCCTAAGAGAGGACAGCAGGTTCTTGCTTCACGGACCCACTGCCACTTCCCCGGGGTGGCACCTCAGCATTCCTAGCCATCTGTTGGAGCAGAGATTGCTGGACTGGTGTGAGACCCTGCAAGCCCCTTTCCACACTCGTAAACCCAGCCACGATGGCATCAGTCTGAGCTTGCATGGCAGCAAACTGAGCCTGCATGAGAGCAGTCTGAACTTCCACTGCAGCACTCAGACATTGGGTCGCTTCTGCTTGTGCTGCAAGGGAGCTACGACATCACCCATCACACCCAGCATCATGGCTGGGTCCACAAGTGTCCTAATGGAGTTGCCCATCACTTCCATCCTGGAGATCATGGGCTCCAAGCTCCGCGCAAAGACTCGTGCAATGTTGGAGCCGGACTCGTGCAATGTTGGAGCCGGACTCCTCCATGCTCCTTGACATTGACAAGAGGCTCTCTGGCAGGCCTGCCATTGCACCAAGCATTACTGTGTGCATCCCCATCACCCTTCTTCTGAAGGCCACCCCATCAAAGTCATCATCTGAGTCCTGTGCAGCAGAACTCATGCGCGAACTCGCCCTCCGGGGAGCTGGCACTCAAGTTACCCTTACCCCCTGACCTGGCTGCAGCCCACTCATGCCCAGTGACTCCCCACGTGCAGATTCCGCCTCTATACTACCCTCTAAAGTATGTGCAGTGCCATTTTCTGAGCTGGTGCCTGAGAGTGTCAGATCGAGTGACGGTGCCTCTTCTTCTCCTTTAGTCTCCTCCTCTACAACGTTGGGGACAGGCTGGGCTGCTGGCAGTTCTTGGATATCTGAAAGGAGAAAGACACAAGGGTCGGGTTGTGGTCAGGGGAGCGGAGGAAAGCAAGATGTGCATGCTTACAGCAGTTTGTAAGTGAGAAGAGATTGCGGGATAAGGGACAAGTGGGATGTGAGAAGATTAGGAATGAGCAATGTTTTCAACCTCGCCACAGCGACGGCTCCTAAAATGATTTCCAGCACCCTCACCTCCAGCTCAGTAAGGTTCTGAAGACGTGCTTCCCCTCCGCCCATCTGCTGCTGCTCACGTCTTTTATGTGCCACCTTGAACTGCAAGAGAAAGGGAAGTGTGTCAGTGAATGTGATGCAATGGGCTGGATTTTGATACTGGGGCGGGTTGGGGCTGTGTCATCCACTTTTCGTGTTATCCACCCGACTGCAATTGGATGTGGGAGATTGATGCGATTTTCACCTAATTGGGCAATTGAGTTCCAGCATGTGGGAACCCATGAACCAATTAGTGTTTTCAGTCTGAAAGTCGCCTCTGATGATGTCATCATTGCTGCTGCATTGAAGGTCTGCAAAGACTGTCTGGCCTTTGCTGTGAGAGGACCTGGATGCAAAATGAGCAGCAGCAGCCCTAAGTCTGCTCCCAGATATTTTTGCACCACCACTCCCAGATATGTCTCCTCCTCATCCATCCATCCAGATTGCCAGCCAGCCAGCCAAATGTGCTCCCGCCAGGTTTCACATTCGTGGTACAGAACAGGCGTGCTTCACGTAGAAAAAGGGTTAAAATCACAAAGGCCTTTCAAAATGGCATTATAGAGGCAATTTAGTGCTTGTTAAGGGCCTTAACAGCCTATCCCGCCTCTTAGAGGCGGGACGGAGTCGGGACCAGCAGACACGATTTAATGAAAATTGCGTGGAGGCGGGCTTGTGCCCGCCCACCAGTTTTCGCAATTTTAACCCCCCACACGCCTCCAAACCCACCTCCACGGTTCAATGAAAATCCAACCCAATGTGTGTGCAAGGTGTGAGATGTGGGTGTGAGTGTTGCAGCAGTGGTAAGGTTGTGAGGGTGAAGTGAAGCTATGATTGTGAGTTCTGAGTGGTGAAAGGTAGAGATTGTTGGTAGGTAAGTGATGAGGGTGTGGTGCATTGAGCAGTGTGTGAGGCTAGTGGTGCAGATGGTGGGTTATGGCATTTGCTGAAGCCTTCACTCACCGTGACCTGCCAACTTCTTGCTGCACTGCATCCATGATCTGGGGACACTGTTGGCCGTCACATATGCAGATATTGCCTGCCAGAGCCTTCTAGACGTATGGGCAGCTGGCTTCCTGCCACCCTGGGGGAAGCCCACCTTCTCTCCACGGCCACCACCAGTGCCTCCAGAGCCGCATCCGAGAACCATCTAGCTCTTTCCCTTTGCTGCTACTCAGCCATCTCTTGCAATTCATTACTGATTCCAAGTGGAGCTCCAAATAAAATGACAATGAGGAGCTGCTGCATCAAAGAACCTCCCTTTTAAGTAGTGGAGAAAGCCTAGGCCAAACATGACTTGTAATTAGACTGCACCCGATATTGGCCCATCTGTTGAGCAGTAAGCCAATGAGCAGCGGGTTTAGCATTCAGATCAGCGCTATAATCATGTAAATGAGCACTCAGCACAAATTTTGCATGCTACCTGGACCACTTTGACCCAGCACGGCTAAATAGCGGTGGGCCATGACACCGCCCGTTTTCAGGCCATATCCAATTTCAAGGCCATTGTTTTTCATCTGTTGACCTTCTTGGCTTTTCTATCTACTCTAACCTCCAATGGAACCCACCTTTCCTCCACTGCTAAAGCTCCCTCCAGAAGCTTGATTTTCTCTTTCATGCCAAACATGTCTTTCACCTTATTCTTATCTATTAAAAGTGAAGTCTGTTCAAGATCTGAATATTGCTTCCACATCTGGGGAGGCTCGAACAGCTCTCGTACTCCTGGGCATGATACAAGAAAAAAAGCTAATCTTAGTAGCAATAACTTTACTCACCTACAGTCTCCATCATCTCTCTATACTCCTCTCCATTCCCTTGGAACCTTTCTCATCTCCATTTGGTCAATACTGCCACAATCAGTGCTCCTGTGAACTTTGCTCTCGTTTCTCCAAAGTTGCAAATATGCCGTCTTACATGTTGCTCTTTCTTCCTCTATGTGGTGTGTGGTGAAATCAGTACTCATCTCAGTCTCCTACTCTAATTCATTCTTTCCCAGGTCCTCAAAACTGTGGAACTCTACTTCTTAAGCCTGATCTCCCCCCATAAGCTTCAGTCTTTCAAAACCCAAGCTTGATGTAATTTATCATTAGTTCCAGTTACTTAGTCTTCTCTATATGCTTTTGAACCTTGGCAGCAGCATAGCTTTTTGCCTTTTAACTTGGTTTCTCAATAAAAATGATTTGAAATTTGTATCAAAATAGGGAAATATTGAACAACTACAGTGAAACCTGTAAATTAGGGACACCTAAGGGATTTGCAACAGATGCCATTTATTTGCAGGTGTCCTTATGTTCAAAATGGCCATTGTATGTACAGTAAACCAGATAAGTCAAATATTGGCTGTATCTCCTGCAGCGTTCCTTCTTTTTTTCACCCTCATTTGGGATCATGCCTAATTCTGGAGCCCTGCCAGCAGGATGTGATATCAGTTCATTTTCTGTTCCCTGGGTTTCCTAGTTCACTGCTATCCCAGGGTCCTTTTTTATTGAGGGAGGGGTGTCCTGATCCTGGGATCTGCTATGTTGGCAGCCTGCATAGGACAAGGTGGTTGCTGTAGGGCTGGAGTGCCTGGCAGATCCCAGCCAAATTGGAGGGGATTAATGTCCTGCAGACCCATGTCTGGGATCCCCTCCTTCTGTGTGCTGCAGCTGCTAATGTTTGAAGTGCTGGGGAGTACGCAGGAGGCTGTTAGCAGCTCATCAGTACCCGACGTACTGGTGGAGTAGGGCTGCCAACTCTGGTGGAGGCATTCCTGGCGGTTTGATCAAGTGATGTACTGACCTCATGACATCTGACGTCAGAGCACGTGATGTCGGATCACGTGACTTCTACAAATGTTATTGGATCTACTTTATAATGGTTGGGTCCCCTGTAGTTGAGAATCTTTATTCATGGTTTCGCGCCAGCAGCTGTTGTGAGAAGTTCCAAGAACCAGGAGGCCACCCGAGAGCAGGTGAAGAGGGGAAAGCGAAGACAGGGAAAAAGGGAAACCATTAGTTCCCCCCAAGCCCCCAGTCTCTATCTTTGTCCTCCAGCCCCCATTCTTCCTTTCCCCTCAACTCTTGAACCACCCCGTGATTTCTTGGCCCCCGATTTCCCTTCCCCACCTCTTCGACCAACAGTTCCTGGCTTTTGTGTAATAGAGATCTCTTTACCCAGCATCCATAGCGGCAGAGAAACCCCTCTTTCCCTGTGATAGAGCTGTGCAAGCATTCAATCCCAGAGATAGAGCAGTTTCTCTGCCACTGTATATGCTAGGTAAAGAGATTTCCATTACACAAAAAGCCGTTTTTCACCTGCTGCCACCTCACACTTACCTGTGTGTCCGGTGTTTTATGTTGTAAACGGACTTTGTGCATTGAAGGCTATCCGTAGTTCGTAATTTGCAAGAGTCTGTGGTTTCAAGGGGAAGTTTGTATCTATTATAATGTAAGTTACTTGGGACTGTCAGTAAGCGTCCGTTTTTTGGAGTGTCCATTTGTACAGGTTTCACTGTACTTACATTTGTATAGTACCTATAATGTAAGATTTATAATGAATAGGAAATAAAGATTGTAAAATTAATTCTCAAACCAAGTTCATAATTAGATACCACCTTAGATGCAAAATTTGGATCTGGTCGCGGGAGTGCTCTGTCCTTATACCAGATGACATCGGAAGAAAGCACAAGAGCAATTAGAATACAGTCTGCTCACCCTTCTGGACTACATTAAAGCCATCAGAATGGCAACTTTTCTTGTCAAGAACTTGAGATCATAAATAGGTTACATTAGCTTGTGCAATGCCAGATTCCGATCCCATGATAGAGTAACAAATCTGCCCATTATAAAGTTGAGAACATAATCCTCTTTGAATGATAACATGATGACAGAGCCTCCACAACAACGCTGATGGAAATGGATTTTATAATTTATCGTTAAAGATAGTCAGGAATTTGGAAGAGCCAGAACTTCAGGTAAAACCATCTATCCTAATGTTAAGCAACAAATCTCTTCCCTTTGCAGTTGTGAGTTTCCTGAATGGAAGACTTTTGGGATGCCATATTGTTCGGTATCAAGAGTGGCTCGGGAGCACCACTACTAACCGAGCTGGCCGAGTCCTGAAGGACATAACTGCCAGCCTGGGCCTGCGACAGGTGGAGAGAGAATCAACACGAGGGAAAAACCTATTTGACCTCGTCCTCACCAATCTACCTGTCACAGATGCATCTGTCCATAACCGTATTGGTAGCAGTGACCACCGCACAGTCATTGTGGAAAAGAAGTCCTGCCTTCACACTGAGGACACCATCCATCATGTTGTGTGGTACTACCACCGTGCTAAATGGAATAGATTCAGAACAAATCTAGCAGCTCAAAACTGGGCAGCCATGAGGCGCTGTGGGCCATCAGCAGCAGCAGAATTGTATTCCACCACAATCTGTAACCTCATGGCCTGGCATATCCCTCACTCTACCATTATCATCAAGCCAGGGGACCAACCCTGGTTCAATAAGGAGTGTAGAAGAGCATGCCAGGAGCCGCACCAGGCGTACCTAAAAATGCGGTGCCAACCTGGGGAAGCTGCAACACAGGACTACATGCATGCTAAAAAGCGGAGGCAGCATGCTATAGACAGGGCTAAGCGATCTCACAATCAACGGATCAGATCAAAGCTCTGCAGTCCTGCCACATCCAGTCGTGAATGGTGGTGGACCATTAAACAACTAACGGGAGGCGGAGGCTCCATGAATATCCCCATCCTCAATGATGGTAGAGCCCAGCACGTGAGTGCAAAAGACAAGGCTGAAGCATTTGCAACCATCTTTAGCCAGAAGTGCCGAGTGGACGATCCATATCGGCCTCCTCCTGAAGTCCCCACCATCACAGAAGCCAGTCTTCAGCCAATTCGATTCACTCCACGTGATATCAAGAAATGGCTGAGCGCACTGGATACAGTAAAGGCTATGGGCGCTTACAACATCCCAGCTGTCTTGCTGAAGACTTGTGCTCCAGAACTAGCCACGCCTCTAGCCAAGCTGTTCCTGTACAGCTACAACACTGGCATCTATCCGACAATGTGGAAAACTGCCCAGGTATGTCCTGTCCACAAAAAGCAGGACAAATCCAACCCAGCCAATTACCGCCCCATCAGTCTACTCTCAATCATCAGCAATGTGATGGAAGGTGTCATCGACAGTGCTATCAAGCGGCACTTACTCACCAATAACCTGCTCATGATGCCCTGTTTGGGATCCGCCAAGACCACTCGGCTCCCGACCTCATTACAGCCTTGGTCCAAACATGGACAAAGGATCTGAATTCCAGAGGTGAGGTGAGTGTGACTGCCCTTGACATCAAGGCAGCATTTGACCGAGTGTGGCATCAAGGAGCCCTAATAAAACTGAAGTTAATGGGAATCGGGGGGAAAATTCTCCACTGGCTGGAGTCATACCTAGCACAAAGGAAGATGGTTGTGGTGGTTGAAGGCCAACCATCACAGCCCCAGGACATCACTGCAGGAGTTCCTCAGGGCAGTGTCGTAGGCCCAACCAATCTTCAGCTGCTTCATCAATGACATTCCCTCCAACATAAGGTCAGAAATCGGGATGTTCGCTGATGACTGCAGTGTTCAGTGCCATTCACAACTCCACAGATAATGAAGCAGTCCATGCCCACATGCAACAAGACCTGGACGACATTCAGGCTTGGGCTGATAAATGGCAGGTAACATTCGCACAACACAAGTGCCAGGCAATGACTATCTCCAACAAGCGAGAGTCTAACCACCTCCCCTTGACACTCAACAGCATTACCATCGCTGAATGCCCCACCATCAATATCCTGGGGGTCACCATTGACCAGAAACTTAACTGGACCAGCCACATAAATACTGTGGCAACAAGAGTAGGTCAGAGGCTAGGTATTCTGCGGCGAGTGACTCACCTCCTGACTCCCCAAAGCCTTTCCACCATCTACAAGGCACAAGTAAGGAGTGTGATGGAATACTCTCCACTTGCCTGGATGAGTGCAACTCCAACAACACTCAAGAAGCTCGACACCATCCAGGACAAAGCAGCCCACTTGATTGGCACTCCATCCACGGGCAACACGGTGGCATAGTGGTTAGCACTGGTGCCTCACAGCGCCAGGGACCCGGGTTCGAATCTGACCTCGGGTGACTGTCTGTGTGGAGTTTGCACATTCTCCCCGTGTCTGCGTGGGTTTCCTCCGGGTGCTCCGGTTTCCTCCCACAGTCCAAAAATGTGCGGGTTAGGTTGATTTGGCTATGATAAAAAAATTGACCCTTAGTGTTAGGGGGGGATTAAATATGTGGGGGTTATGGGGATAGGATGGGCTATGTTAGGGGGAATTAAATACGTGGGGATACGGGGGGTAGGGTGGGATATGTGTATTGTGGGGATTAAAGCAGGGACAGGGTGCTGGATTTGGATGATCAGCCTTGATCGTATTGAATGGTGGAGCAGGCTCGACGGGCCGAATGGCCTACTCCTGCTCCTAGATTCTATGTTTAAACATTCACTCCCTCCACCACCAGCGTACCGTGGCTGCAGTGTGTACCATCTACAAGATGCACTGCAGCAACTCGCTAAGGCTTCTTCGGCAGCACCTCCCAAACCCACGACCTCTTCCACCTAGAAGGACAAGGGCAGCAGGCGCATGGGAACACCATCACCTCCAAGTTCCCCTCCAAGTCACACACCATCCTGACTTAGAAGTATATCGCTGATCCTTCATCGTCGCTGGGTCAAAATCCTGGAACTCCCTACCTAACAGCACTGTGGGAGTACCTTCACCACACGGACTGCAGTGGTTCAAGCAGGTGGCTCACCACCACCTTCTCAAGGACAATTGGGGATGGGCAATAAATGCTGGCCTTGTCAGCGACGCCCACATCCCATAAAACTAATTTTTTTAAATGACTTGGAGCACACTTAAGCTCACATTATGAAAGGATACACTGGCAGTGCAGAGCCTCACCAGGGTCAGCACAGATCAGGAAGACCTGTACACCTTATCTGCAGCGTGCTCATATTTTGCAGTGAAGAGAAATGTCAGGCCATGGGAGAATGTGCTGGTGACCAGCACCAGCCTCACTGTTATCAGGCAATTATGATAAGCAGATCCCACACCAAATTTCATGACCATCATGTGAGCTCTGCCACAAGTACATTTCTCACAAGATGGGCATGTGACTAATCAACTGGATTGGCCTGCTGAAGTTGGATTCTTAGCCAGCTTTCTATTGGAAAAGTTGATACTAAACTTGTGTGTTTTTGAAGAACCATTTTTCTCCCTGGACTAGTTTCTGCTGCTGCAAACAGCGTAGTTTTTGCATAACATTTTCTTTTTTAAATAATATTGCTGCTGTAATTAAAATTGCAGCAAACAAAATGCTAAGGACGCAAATTTCTTTGGAGCTCTATGGGAACCTCGCCCGGGAAAGACAAGTTCATGAGGAAACACCAAATACAGATACATCATCACCCAAGGCGTTATGTCCACACCCATCAGTATCCCAGGTACCCTCATTCTTAGACTACAAAATTCCTGCCTCGACCTGTCAGAAGAGGCCCACCGTTGCCACCTCTACTTCACTAGAGAAACTGCCACTGAGCTATGCCATCTGCTGCAGAATGACTTAACAGCTTGTCCCACAGACAGATTTTCCTGTAGCTACAAAGATTAACACAGCATTCACTTTTATGAAATCAGATCCTTCCAAAATACAGAGGACATCCGCTTGAACAGCCTACCGTCTACAGATGCATCAAGCAACTGACAGATGTTATGCTTGCAAGGGTCAATAGTTTCCTACTTTCGCTGTGGAAGAAAGGCATCATCTGGACAAGACACAGAACCTTCACTGGATGGCAGGTTTCCAAGGGTCCAGGGCAGAGGAGATGGAACCCATGTGGACATCAGCAGTCCTCACATCAACTCCACCGCATAGATGTAATGAAAGGGCTTCCATTCAATTCATTCTCAGGTGGTGTCTGACCACAGAAACATCATAAAGCACGTCAATCAGTTATCCAGGAAGCAACCCCAATTAAGTGACAGTCCACAGTATTTGAAGGCTCACACAAACTGAATAAATAGCTTCAGGAGACTATGACTATCCTCTCCAGTGAAACATCAGACATTTACTGAATCAGAATTACTGTACAGCACACCACTGGGATACTGAAGCAAAGATTCTGCTGTTTGGACTGTTCAAACAAGGTACTCCTATATAGCCCATTTTTCAACAGCGTTGAGAGAAAAATTAGATATTTGCGTTTAGTTATGATTTCATGGATGTTGTTTTTAAAATCAGTCACAACACAAAAGCAATTTTCTTTTTATAAACATAGGTGACTGGTGAAATGGGCAGACACATCAAACAAAATGACATGCAGGGAAGTGTGCATTTTGGGAGCAAGATGAGAAGAGGAATATGAACTAAATGGTACAATTTTAAAGGGGCTGCAGCAACATAGAGACCTGGGGGTTCACATACATAAATCTTTGAAGGTGGCAGGACAAGTTGATTAAGCTGTTAAAAAAGCGTACGGGTTCCTTGGTTTTATAAATAGAGGCATAAGGGGTTAAATTGGATAACCCCAGTTGCGTTGCAGGCAGCAGGTTAAACTGGTGCTTCCTGCAGTTTTACATGATTGCTGTGTGCAGTCAGCGCTACCCGTACTGTTCATTGGCTGCACGCATTAGCCAGGGGCCCAATATTGCGAGTGGCTAGTGTTACTTAAAGTCAACCTGCATCTCTTAAAGGGGTGCATTGTGGCTGCAAGAAGAGGTGGGAGTCCTTTGTGAACTGACTCTGTGCTGTGAATGTTTGAAAGATGGCTGATCATGCGAGAACCAAGGTTTTCCGATAATGCACTGGAGGTCTTGGTGCAAGACTTGGAGAGAAGGCGACATATCCTGTATCCGCAGGGGGGGCAGAGACCCTCGAGCCATATGCTCAAGAGGCAGTGGGAATTAGCAATCTTGGTGTATGAGGCCCCTTGGGTCAGAGTGATCATAATATGATAGAATTCTTCATTAGGATGGAGTGTGAAGTAGTTGAATCAGAGACTAGGGTCCTGAATTTAAATAAAGGAAACTACGATGGTATGAGGCGCGAATTGGGTAGGATTGATTGGGGAATGTCACTCGAAGGGTTGACGGTGGATAGGTAATGGCAAACATTCAAAGACTGCATGGATGAACTACAGAATTTGTTCATCCCAGTGTGGCATAAGAATAAAACAGAAAGGGTGACTCAACCGTGGTTAACAAGGGAAATTAGGGATAGCATAAGATCCAAGGAGAGGGCATATAAATTGGCCAGAAAAAGCGGTAACCCTGAGGATTGGGAGCAGTTTAGGATTCAACAAAGGAGGACAAAGGGATTAATTAAGAAGGGGAAAATAGAATATGAAAGTAAGCTTGCAGGGAACATAAAAACTGACTGTAAGAGCTTTTATAGATATGTGAAGAGAAAAAGATTAGTGAAATCAAGTGTAGGTCCCTTGCAGTCAGAAGCGGGGGAAGTTATAATGGGGAACAAAGAAATGGCAGACCAATTAAATGCATATTTTGGTTCTGTCTTCACAAAGGAGGACACAAATAACCTCCCAGAGATGTTGGAGAGCATAGGGTCTGATGAAAGGGAGGAACTGAAAGAAATCAGTATTTGCAGGGAAATGGTGTTAGGGAAATTGACGGGATTGAAGGCCGATAAATCCCCAGGGCCTGATAATCTACATCCTAGGGTACTTAAGGAAGTGGCCCTAGAAATAGTAGATGCATTGCTGATCATCTTCCAACATTCGATGGAATCTGGAACTGTACCCATGGATTGGAGGGTAGCTAATGTTACCCCACTATTCAAAAAGGGTGGTAGAGAGAAAGCGGGGAATTACAGACCGGTAAGCCTGACATCGGTAGTGGGGAAAACGCTAGAGTCCATTATAAAGGATCTAATAGCTGAGCACTTGAAAAACAGTGACAGGATCGGACAAAGTCAACATGGATTTACAAAAGGTAAATCGTGCTTGACTAATCTACTGGAATTTTTTGAGGATGTAACTGGGAAAATAGATAAGGGAGAACCAGTAGATGTGGTGTATTTGGACTTTCAAAAGGCTTTCAATAAGGTCCCGCATAAGAAATTAGCGTGTAAAGTTAAGGCACATGGGATTGGGGGCAAGGTATTGACTTGGATAGAGAACTGGTTGGCGGACAGAAAGCAAAGAGTAGGAATTAATCGGTCTTTTTCCGAGTGGCAGGCAGTGACTAGTGGGGTACAGCAAGGTTCGGTCCTTGGACCCCAGCTATTCACAATATACATTAATGATCTAGATAAGGGAACTAAATGTAATATCTCCAAGTTTGCAGATGACACAAAGCTGGGTGGGCGTGTTTGCTGCGAGGAGGATACTGAGAAACTCCAGGATGATTTGGACAGGTTGGGTGAGTGGGCAGAAGCGTGGCAGATGCAATATAACGTGGATAAATGCGAGGTTATCCACTTTGGTGTCAAAAACAGAAAGGCAGACTATTATCTGAATGGCAATAGATTGGGAGAAGGGGAAGTGCAACGAGACCTGGGTGTCCTTGTGCACCAGTCGCTGAAGGTAAGCATGCAGGTGCAGCAGGCGGTGAAGAAGGCAAATGGTATGTTGGCCTTCATAGCGAAAGGGTTTGAGTATAGGAACAGGGATGTCCTGCTGCAGTTGTACAGGGCCTTGGTGAGACCACACCTTGAGTACTGTGTGCAGTTTTGGTCGCCTTATCTGAGGAAGGATGTTCTTACCATGGAAGGAGTTCAGCGAAGATTCACAAGGCTGATACCTGGGATGGCAGGAATGACATATGAGGAGAGATTGGGTCGATTGGGCTTATACTCGCTGGAGTAGAGAAGAATGAGAGGGGATCTCATCGAAACATATAAAATTCTGACAGGTCTGGACAAACTAGATACAGGAAGAATGTTCCCGATGGTCGGAGAGTCCAGAACCAGGGGTCATAATCTAAGGATAACGGGTAAGCCATTTAGGACAGAAATGAGGAAGAATTTCTTCACCCAGAGTGGTGAACCTGTGGAATTCTCTACCACAGAAGGTAGTTGAGGCCAAGTCATAAATATATTCAAGAATGAGTTAGATATAATTCTTAAAGCTAAAGGTATCAAGGGATATGGGGAGAAGGCAGGTACAGGGTACTGAGTTTGGATGATCAGCCATGATCTCATTGAATGGCGGAGCAGGCTCGAGGGGCCGAATGGCCTACTCCTGCTCCTATCTTCTATGTTTCTAGGAGACAGTGCTGGCCATCATGGGAAGGGGCATCGCTGAGGCTGTGGCCACTGGCGGGATCGATGATGAGGATATCTGCATTCCTAATCCTCCTTCTCTCTTCCCACTTCTCCTTCATCCCACAATCTCTTATGGCTCACCACAACCCAACCCTTGTCCCTTTTTCATTTCAGATACCAAAGAACTGGAACCTTCCCAGTTAGAGGAGGAAGAGGAAGAAAACAGTGAAGATGAAGAGACACTGTCAGTCGATCTTACACTCGCAGCCAGCAGCTCAGAGACTGACACTGCGTGTATTTTGGAGGATAGGATAGAGGAGGGATCTGCACGTGGTAAAAATGGGTAGCGCAGATGCCAGCTTGCCGGAGGGAGAGGTCACACACTAGTTCTGCTGCAGAGGACTCAGATGAGTATTTTGATGGGCCAGGCTACAGAAGAAGGCTGATGGGTGTACACAACTAAATGCTTGGTGCACTGGAATGCCTGCCAGAAAGCCTGCGCACAATGTCAAGGAGCATGGAGGAGTCCAGCTCCAACTTTGCACAGAACTTTGTGCAGAGCCTGGAGCCCATCCTTTCCAACATGGAACAGGAGGTCACCTCCATCAGCACACCTGTGGAACCCACCATGATGCAGCGTCTGATGGCCGATGTCACAGCTTCCATTGCAGCACAAATAGCTTCCATCAAAGGCATGAGTGCTGCAGTGAAATCTCAGACTGCTGCCATCGTAGCTTTGGATACCACTGTTCAAAGGGGCTTCCAGGGCGTCACAGCAGTCCATCCATCTGTCCTCCAACTGATCAGCAGGATTGCTGAGGCGCCGTCGGGGAGAGTGGCAGTTGCTCGATGGAACAGGAACCTGCTGTCCTCTCAGGATGACATCATTCCTGCTTCCTGCCACTCCGCTAGTGCCCTTGCTGTTGCCTGTCAGCCAGACTGCTCCAGCCCAGGCCAAGATGGTGCAGTCTGAAGCCGTGCCCTCTAGGCCCAGAGCTGCTCAAGGTCATCCTCCAAGGCCATCTGCAGTCTCCACAATTGAAGGTCAGCAGCCTTCCATCACCCATGCTGCAGCCACTGGGGAAGCACCTCATAGGATAGGCAAAGGCACATGGAAGACTTTATGAAGGATGTCAAGGCCGTGTAGAGGGCTCAGAGGAGATTTACCAGAGTGATACCAGGGATGAGGGATCAGTTATGTGGAGAGAATAGAGAAGCTGGGATTGATCTTAGAGCAGAAAGGTTAAGGGGAGATTTAATAAAGGTGTTCAAAATTATGAGGGGATTTGATAGAATAGATAGGGAGAAACTGTTTCCACTGGCAAGAGGGTCAGTAACCAGAGAACACAGATTTAAGATAATTAACAAAAGAACCAGAGGGGAGATGAGGAGAATATTTTTACGCAACAAGTTATGATCTGAAATGCACTGTCTGAAAGGGTGGTGGAAGCAGATTCATTAGTAACTTTTAAAAGGGAATTTGATATATATTTGAAAAGGAAAAATGTGCAGAGCTATGGAGAACGAGCAGGGGAGTGGGACTAATTGGATAGCTAAAGAGCCGGCACTGGCACGATGGGCCGAATGGCCTCCTTCAGTGCTGTATGATTTTATGACTTAATGACTGCAGTTCAGGCTCTTGTTATAAGCTTAAACCAATACAACATTACTGGATAAAGGAATAATTCAATCTTTGTTGTGTGATTGTTACAGTTTTTTTGACTGACAATTCCTTGTAAAATATGACTATCTCAGAAATTCAAAATCCCAATAGGTCTCAGCATCTCTTTTCCCTGATATAAGAAAGGGTTGTTCTGTTCAAATCAAGAGTCAACTTGGAAAAACCTCAGGGAAGGGACAATAAATTTGAAGCTCCTGAAAAAGAAACAAAAATCACTTAGAAAATTCCAAGGAATGTTTTAAATTATTATAGGCTCCTAAAGTAGTACAGAAGTGAAAAGGGATCATTGGGTTTATTTAAAAGTTATTTATAAAAGGATTAGCTTAGTTCCCAGTGTTGCGATCCTTTTATCGCTTTGTTCACTCAAGGAGTTAGATAATCGACTTTCTACTGTAAATATATAACTATCGTATGGCTGTTACTTGCTTCTTTGTCTTGTTTTAATTTAAAACCATTAAACTAATTTAGAGCAAGTTGTGATGCTCTATTTGCTCATTAAAGATTAGAACGAGATCATATGAAGGCAGGACAAATCCAGTAGCTAAAAGGCAAATACCAGACAGGGCATTTTCTGGGTATAATATTGAAACCTTACACAGATCTCAAGACAAGAATACACAGTTTCAAAGGTATGCATATTTGGGACACAACCATGAGAGCAATACAGAATACAAGACCACAAAATGTAACATTTTCTAAAATAATCACGGTCAGCTGCAAAGCTTCACAAGTATGCAGCAGGATGAAGTGGAGGCCATTGGTAAAGCAGTAAGACAAAGAGAAACAGCATGAGGAAGACGAGGAAGCAGTGGTACAGCCAAGAAGATTGATGCAGCAAGCACTCATTAATAACTGCTTCCAGTAATTCCAGATCTGGGAAATGAGACACGACACAGAAGCAACATGCTGTACATTTCCACCTATTGCACACTAAATGTTATCGTACACCATTCTACCGTTTACCTTAACAGTGTCTTTCTCCAATAAAAAGTGATCACACTAAAAGAGGAGAAAATTCCCACAATTTATTAGGTGCTTCTAGCTCCACAAACTACCGGATGACACGCGGGGGCTTTACTTTGCGGGTCGAGGGGAGGAGACCAATCACAGGGAGGGAGGCAGGTAACGGTATTCATGGAGGGGCAAATGTGGCAATGTGAGTGATGTACATTGTAGGCCTCAAGCTATCTACCTCTGACAAAAGGTTACGAGAAAGATTTGTTTCAGCTTTAGCCACATCCAAGAAGGCAATACTGCTAGTGCCTGCATATTAACTGCCAGTTCTGCAATGCTTTGAGGGGCAGGCTGAGCTGGATGCACATGTGGTCATCTGGAGATGAAGCTGTGCCGTCTGTCCCTTTTTTTGCCATGCCACAAGTGCTGGGCACCTCTGCAGATGACATAGGATCTGCCTGAAAGCAGACTGCAGTGTACCACTGCGGAGCATGAGGCCTACTGCCAAGGCTCACAATAACCCAACCTGGCAAATTCATCAACAGATTCCTGCAAATTGGAGCCAAAGATTTCCTTCGTTCATCACATGAACCCTATGGCCCCGATATTTACGGAGAGAGGGGGTTGTAGCGGGTAACGCAGAGGTCCTGCGAATTTAACGGAAAGCCGTCATTTAAATTTTTTGCCTCCGTTTCCCAGCCAGCACAAGGCTGCAACCGGGGAGCAGAGAGGAGGGAAAGAGGAAGAGATCATGGGTCGGGGGGGGGGGGCGGTTTGAACAGATCGGGGGGAGGGGCTCCGTGGCGACGGGCGGAAGGATGCACGGCGGTGGGTGGGCAGATTTTCAGCGGCAGCAGGCGGTGGTGGGGGGGGGGGGGGCTGGGGCTTCGGGCCAACGGGCCTTCGTTTCGCTGGGGGGCTTCGGGCCAACGGGCGGGGGGGCTTCATTTTGTGGGTTGGGGGATGGAGATTGATTGTGGGGAGGGAAGCAGATTTGGTTGAGGGGCCGGATGGGGGGGAAGCACTTCTGCTCCTGCTGGTCCACAAGCAGTGGTGGAAAGGCACTTACCTGCTTGATCCAGCCTTTCTCGCCTCCCTTCAGTGGTCGGGTTTCCCGAGCCCTGGGAAACCCGACCCGCAGCAGGTTAAATATGAAAGTCTGTTAAAATTTGAGGCAGGCAGCCTCATTAGCATATTTAATTGACTGACCTTTCTCTCAAGAGCAGGTTAGTCTCCTGCCCCGCTACCCAACTCCGTTAAAATTGGAAGTGGATGTTTTTGAGGCAGTTTTCAGAATTTTGACATTTTTAATTGCCCATCCGACCCTCTCCTGTCCGTCATGGGGGTGTTAAAATTCTCCCCTATGGCTCGAGATGTGCCCAGGTTTGTACCTCCACTCTCTGGTGGCAGTGAAGCTGCCACATGCTTCATGGTGCACTGCAGTCATGCAAATCCCTCACACAATGCTGCTGTGAAGTTGGATGTGCACTGCTGCACATTTGTCGAAGAGTTTTGCAGGGTCTTCAACACAATCTCAAAATATGTCACAGAGGTCAAAAACAACATTCTTTTGAAACCCTTCTTCACACAGCCAAGAGATGCTTCTAACTGTAAACTTGGGCATCTGCTTACTTTTCCTCAGCTGCCACTTCCAATTACTGCTCCTCCTGCTTACTTTTAATGGTTGATTCAAACCTGCTTTTTCATCAACTTGCTATGTAAATATCCCAGGATGCTTGGATCTCTGATGCCACTTGTACCAAGTGGAGCATAACACATGACCTGCTGTGAAGTCAAATAATGTAGGCAAAGGTGGGTGCTTATACTTTGCACTCCTGATACCACAAAATCTTTACCTCATTCATTGCCAAGCTGACTCAATTCACTGTTTGATATCTCATTCCAAGCAGCTTTCCCCTCTGATTTGACAGGAGGGTGGGCTTTCCCTCCAAACAGGGACACCATCTTTGCTGCACTTCCTGTAGCAGGATCTCCAAGGAGCAATAGTTTTCAAAACCTTCTTCAACCAATGCCATCAAAGAAAATGGTTCAAGTGATAATTCATCTCAGTGTTTAAGGGATATTGCTGACACAGAATGGCTGCTTCAGTTGCCTATATGACAATGATTCAAAATTAAATATTTCAGAGCACTTCATACAATTAAACTATATTAAGGCAGAGTAGTACAAGCATTTATAATGCTTCTTGGTGTAAATGCAACAAAGCTGGTAAATATTGGCATTTGCTAAACGTTGACCATCATTCCACCATTGACAAAAAGCAAAATCCACACATACCAGTTGAGATGTGAACCTTTTCGTGACCACTGTGGCAATTTTAGTTGCAAAGATCTCACAATATGCCTGACGTCTAGAACATTGAAATTTACTGGCATCAAGCCTTGTGAGGTTGGCTTTTGGCTGGAGTTTGATTGCTCAACTGGAGGGATGCCAGCTGTTTTTAGATATTAACTATTTGCCTGGCATTGAGAGTGTGGAACAGTCTGAAACTGGATTCCTATTAAGGAGATGTCCTGGAAAGTTTCCAACTGAGACTTTTCCAAATTCTCTACAAGACCCTGCTGGCTGAAAGCTTACAGTTTGAATGACTGGCGCTTTCCCAAGAGTCTTCCCTCTTTAATCAGCGATCTTGCTAGGGGCAGATAGATACCACTCACTGCAGCGTGACTATGACTAGAAAACATTCAGTAAGGTACCCAGAGGTCAGTAGTTAGACCAAAAGTGAATCCTTATAATGTTATCATGTAGCTAGCTGAAATCTTCGAAACTTTCAGCAATTCTCCTTGATGACCAGGTAGAAATAAATATCTATTAGGCTCCTACCCAACTTTTTGAACATACTGTGTAAATAAAATTGCACACTGTAATCATTTTGAAATATTCCTTTTAGGGAGTTTTTTTTCCCCAAGAAATAAATTATGAGAAGATTTGGGGATCTTTTTACTGGGCATGAACTGTCCATTTTTTGCCACTGTGCAAAGTCATACAGCTAAAGGACAGATTTTAATGTTTTGGGTAGAAGAAGCCTCTCTGATACTTTCTCAACCCCCACCCCACAATTCCTGCCCAACCCATCACTACTCCTTTGCCTTCCTTCTCTCCTGCCACCATTCCAGGATTGAATCCCTTTTGAATAAGCCCACAACTACTCTCTGTGCCTCTCTTGGCATTCTCCAAAGGGCCTATTGAGGCATCCATCGCTGCCTCCTTACAAGCAACAGGTAGAGTTAGAGGAAGGGGCGATAGCTCCGAAAGCTTGTAATTTTAAATAAATCTGTTGGACTATAACCTGGTGTTGTGCAACTTCTCATTTTTGTCCACCCCAGTCCAACACCGGCATCTCTGCATCATGAGGAGACTATTGGCACAGTAGCCATGTCCCACATTCTATTTATAGTCAATCTCAGTACCAGTAACAATGACAAAGTTATTAAATTAAAGCCAACCTAACAGTTTCTACACTATGGCCTGAATTTTAATCGGGAGGCGGGTTGGGAGTTGGGGGGGCTCACAAGCAGTCGGGAACACTGGGAGAACGGGTTTCCTGAAGGCCCTGGCAAATTTAACGGCAGGACCTGATTTGCATTGGAAACTTCTGTTTCCCATCCGCAGCCAGCCAGAGGGGGCAAGTTGGCCCGTGGCACTAGGCCGCAAAGAGGGAGGGGGCGGATCGCATGGGGGCCGGAGAAGCATGGGGAGGGTCAACGACTCATCAGAGGCCCGGAGGAGTAGGTGTAGGGGCCGATCGGAGAGCTGGAGGAGCCGGGGGGGGGGGGGGGGGGGGGGTTGGGACAGATTGGAGGAGCAGCGAGGGGCCGGTACCGATCAGGTGGCTGGAACGGATGATCGGAGGACCGGACAAGCCGCGGGGGGGGGAGCAGTGTCGGGACAGATCGGAGGGGCGGGTGTGGTCGCGACCAATCAGAGAGCCTGGGGGGAGGGGCGAACATCGGAGAACCAGAGGAGCGGTGGCGGGGGGGGGGGGGGGGAGGTGAGCATCGGAGGGCCGGAGGAGTGGAGGGAGGTGTCGTTGATCAGCAAGGTGCTGCAGCTGCATGATCAAGAGGCCGGAGGAGCATTGCGGGGGAGGGGGGGGGCGTTAGGCAGAGACTCTGGATACAGGAGGTAAGTGTAAAGGCAATTACCTCCTGGGTCCAGCAGTCCTCGCCTTACCTTAGCTGGCGGGTTTCACGAGGCCTGTAAAACCCGACTACCTACAGTTAATTTTGAAATGGTGGTTAAATCTGAAGCACGGCAACCTCATTATAATATTTAAATAGACAAGCCACCTCCGTCCCGCTTCCATTAAAACCGGAAGTGGACGGGTTGAGGTCGGGATTCAGACTTTTAACACTTTAACTTCCCACCCGACCCCAACTCACCCGTTTTTTGGGGTTAAAATTCCCCCCTATATTTCTGGTATAAATATCATGCAAAACTGATGAATACCAGAAAATGATTGAAGGGGAAAACAAGAGTTTAATAAAAATAACTGTCTTCCCCTCCCCTTACACCACAAAAATAGTGAGGATCACAGCTGGGGAGGATTATTTTTAAAAGTTGTAGAAAATGTATTGCTTCCAGATCTATTGTCCTATGAGGAGAGATCGAGTAAACTAAGCCTATATTCTCTCGAGTTTAGAAGAATGAGAGGTGATCTCATTGAAACATACAAAATTCTTACAGGGCTTGACAGGGTAGATGCAGGGAGGATGTATATTTCCAGTATTTTCGGTTTTTATTACAGATTTCCAGCATTTGCAGTTTTTCCTTTTTATTTCATTCAGCTCTATCTCTGTGTACGCTTGGCTTTTGTCTGCTTCTCTCAGAAGATCTTCCCAACTGAACTAGAACATGTGGTTACCTGCCCCCTTTATGCTTTCACTGGACAAGAAGATGGCAGGTTGACCTCTGACCCTGTCTGATGGTTAACCAATAGGGCTGCCCATCAAACCAGCTACCGCCCTCTGAGACTGTGCTGCCTAGCTACAAAACCTCATGCTGTCTACCCACGAATAAACTTCCTCCTGACGTTGCATGGAATTCCTACTGTAAATGGCTAGCCCATTTCATTCAAAACAATCCGTTGGGAGAGCTGGTCCCAGCCAGCCTTCCCCTGTCAAAATAACGGGGAAGATACTGAACATTATGAATCAAGCCGTAAGAATTCTAAACCCGAGTTCATATCAAAACCAAAGCTTAAACTAAAAATCCTTCCTAGGTCAAATTGTTAATATCTAATTGTGATAGTTTCTAAAAGAACATCTCCTAAAATAATTGCATGTGAATTTAATCAAAGCAAGTATGGAAATTACAAATGGAAGAAATTGAATAGCTCCATGTTTCTACAATATGGTGGTTCATCACAAACATTTACTAGTAATGTGATGAGGACACTAACAAAATAAGCACCTTACTTTGCTCAGCTGCATAGTGAAATTGGTCCATGTCAACCTTAATCTGAATCAGCAACAGCCACCTGCAGTATGGAATAAAGTGGTGTGTTATCTTAATCTTAAGGTGTCAGCCTTGACTCACTGGTAGCAATTTTGTTTCTGAGCCAGAAGGTCGTGGGTTCAAGCCCCATTCCAGAGAATTGAGCACATAATCTAGGCTGGGGCTTCAGTACAGATGGAGTGCTGCTTTTCATAAGAGATGTTAAACCGAAGCCCCATCTGCCCTCTCATGTGAACATTAAAAAAAATCTCATGGCACCTCTCGAAAAGGAGCAGGCGGGGTTTCCTGGTATACTTGCCAACAATACCACTAAAACAGAGCATCTGTTCATTTATCTCATTGCTGCTGTGAGACCCTGTTGCACACAAATTGGTTGCCGTGTTTGCTTACATTACAACAGTGACTACACTTCAGAAATAGTTAATTGGCTGAGATGTGCTTTGGAATGTCCTGCGGATCTGATAGGCACTATATCAATGAAAGTTTTTCTGCTTTCTCTTAATATGCCAAAGTCATCCTTTGTGAAGTCTGATTGGCTTATCCTTACACTATTGGATTTATGCTATCAAAATGCCCTTTTCCAAACAAAAAGAGCAAAAGTACTAATTATGTTTGTAATTTTGATCCTTAGAAATATCCTGACATAAGTATTTCACTTGCCTCACCTCCTAAACAAATGCAAATTGTGTCACCATATTAGTGCACTTGTGTTGTACTGTAAATATGCATTAAAAAAAAATCTAAGAATGCCAGAAATTCTTGGAAAGTCAGTCAGCATCTGATAGAGATACGTCAGCTTAACATTTCAGCTGGGTTTTAATGAAGAGCCCTACCCAAAATGTTAACCTATCTTCTCTCTCTTGCTGACTGACCTACGAACATCCTGTATTTTCTATTTAACCCCAGAAATTGGTCCACAATATTTTGGCACTTAAGGTTCACTCAAACTACAATGCGCTAAGACCCACATGTGCCTCATGTCTTCTGCCATCTTTGCTAGTACAGTACTACCAATTGCAGCATGCTGCAGTTACAAAGGTATGCAACATGCATGCTGAGTATCAGTCAGTAGTGACAAGGGTAGTTATACGGAGGCACAGACCATTAAGTTGACAGTTAATCCCACTACAAACTGTATTAGCAGCTTTGTTAAAAAAACATTTACTTCAAAGATTCCTTAAGTTTTAGTGTATGCTGCATTTAAAAGTCTCGAAGGTATGCTGGGAGTTGTAATCTGTTAAATCAAGCAACACAATTTAACCTCTTTAACTTCTAGATTTAAAAATAATACAAAAATAGGCCCTCGATACCTATTTCCCCAAAAGGCACATCTACAGTTCAAAAATGTAACTCCATACCGTGTTTTGTGCATAACAATTTTGGTTTAACGTTACATTAGTTTCATCCTTAATAATCCTCAGCAAGTTTATCAATGCAATTTCACACACAGCAAATCTTTGCTGAGTCATCAAGTTAAGGTACCAAGTGAAGGGTCATCGCTGAGGCAAAAACTGGAGGACAGTCAACTGCACTGATCTTGCACATCCCCTAGAGACATCTACAATTGTAGAAGACTGGAAACAGGCCGGCTTCCCATGACATCAGTATTTTGTTTGGCCCACCCCAAACTGTGTCACCATTTTAGTGCTTCAATGCTACTCTTCCAGGTATGGATAAAAAGAAAAATTGAGAATGCCAGAAATGCAGAGGATCAATCAGAATCTGAAAGAATGGAGTTTAACATTCACAAACTATAACACCCTCAAACACTTTTATAGAATCCTCACAACATACAACAATTTTGTAAATTGGAAGTAGTGAAAATTGAGAATTTTGTATTGAACTTGTCATCTGAACTATGGAGATACCAATGCCCTTCCAAACAAAGTAACAAAAGAAAGATACAATGAACTTGGGAACCAACTGAATGAGATAAGAGATTGCTATTTATTAATTGGGCCTGTGACTCTGGCTTAGTCTGAGGTTACGCAGTTTCTAAGTACTTGAATTAAGGAGAAAAAGGACCCTGAAATGTGTTCCAGGCACATGCTAACCTGTCTGCCCAACTGCTGATTAGTGCAGTGCAATCCAATACATTATGGAGATCAAAATTCAAGAAGTTAACCAATTACTAGCTGCACAGGCCATTCAGTGTACAAAATATGAATGTGCACCAAGTATTAGGTTTAGGATCAAACATCATCAAAAATGTACTAATCTTGAATGTACTTATTCCACTCAATTTCTAGTGCAGTGGAATGTCTGACATCCCATTTTGATCAATCATCCACTTCAATCTGATCTTACTGTTCATATTAGAATTCATACATAAACTACATCATAAACCATGGTTTGACTCAACAGACATTGATTTTGTGCAAGACTGTTGCAGATTGGAATTTTATTCTGTCCTGTTCTTTAAAAAGTTACTGATATTAATTTATAAAATCTGGTCCCATATGTATCTTAGGTCTGTCCCATTAGTAAATTGTGATTTTTATTGTAGTTTCTTAAAAATGTAAATATACTGACCAAAGGAAATAAAAATCAACGGTTAGTAAAGTCACATACCTTTAGAAATATAGTTTTCAGTTGAACTGGATTTGCTTCCTTGGTCAAATCCAACTGGAAAAAAATAAAGTGCTGTTAACAGACAAATTACAAAACAGCAGCATATAGTACTCATCCTTGATGTCTAACTTACCAGATAAAATTATACAACAGGTTAGATTTATATAAAGCTTAATTAAAAGGATGGGTTTTGACATTTTTAAAGGTGAAGGGAAAAACAGAGGCAGAGGGGATATGGGAATGAGTTCACGAGTAGTAAGGCCAAAGCAGCTCAAGACTCTGCCAATGGTAGGGTGAAGGTATGGGAGCATGGGGCAGAGCCATGAGGACTGAAGGGAGCAGGAGGGGACACAAGGTTGGATGGAGAGTGGGGGCAAGGGCATGGAGGGATTTCAGCATTGACAACTCCATCCTTTCAGCTGATACCCAATATCTTCCTTGCACAGTATTTCGGAAAAATATGCAGCCTCTGTTTTTGTACATTCATTAAAGCATGAGCCACACGACATCTAAACACTTCGAAACTAACTCCTGGATTTTCTTTCCAATTAACTGCTTGTGAACCTCAAACCCCTCCCAGTAGGGGAGTACATTTTAGACAGCAAACTTCTCTGCATCAGTTATCATCTCAAAGGGACACTTCCTTCTCCCAGGCTGCACTCCATCTTATTAAATACCATACTATAGAGCATTTTGGAATTGTGGTGTGATCATCAAAATCAACATGCCAGTAAGGTGTTAACCAAAAGAGACTCGCTGACAGTTCCACTAATTATGAGCAAACCAATTTTACCTTGCTGTTAATTTTAATTTATTCAGAGAGTTAAAGGAATACTCCAAGATAAGTCTCAACGATGGACTTGAGCACTCATGTTAAGTACTATCTCCAACTCTATTTATTTTCTAAACTTTTTTTTAAAACCTGTAGTCGCCAGCTACAAGGTTCAAAGGCTGGGTACTAAAATATGGCACCTTATCCCGAAGGGTCTTGCCTCCCACCAATCTGGAGTGCCGTGGGGAGGTTGGGAATTGAGGCTGAAATGCAATCAGACTCAAAAGGGCATTCCTCTTCAGTACATCTACTAATTTTCAGTACCAGTTGGCAAGTGGGCTCAGCTCAATATTGCAATCATGAACCTAATCACACAGTAATATATTCATTATGTTACTATGGTCCGAGATCAAAGGCAAATAATCTGACCTTAAAAGAGAAGGGAAGGCTAGGTTCTTGCTCTTCATTTCAAATTTTAATCAAATTTTAATCTTAGGCTTAAAAAGAAAATCCAATTTAGGTCTAGTCCTTGGTTTCTAAATTTTAGTCATATTTTTGTACTTCCCTTCTAATCTTT
Organism: Squalus acanthias; assembly: GCA_030390025.1. Classification (NCBI taxonomy): domain Eukaryota; kingdom Metazoa; phylum Chordata; class Chondrichthyes; order Squaliformes; family Squalidae; genus Squalus; species Squalus acanthias. Next base: position 99,081,849 of record CM059428.1, read on the forward strand.
TCAGCAATTCTTTGAAAACATGCATCAAAAATGTAATTTTTTTACCATTTCTTACACAACTCAAATTCATAAGAAATGTTGAGAAATAATAAACAGATCCTGCAATGTCAACTAAAATTTTAATCATCTGTTTCAATTTCCAACATCTGTTCCAAAAGTTATGGACCACTGATTAAAATTATTTCTAGAACTAAAGCTTGTAGCTTCATAAGAAATGTAATCATAATTTTCATCTTAGTTGACAAAAATACAATCATTTTAAATTGGCAAAAATGTTTGCCTTTCGCATTGACTAAAGCAACACTTTAGAAGATACACTACAAAAATGAGGTCAATAAAAAGTAAAAGGTATTGTTGGGATCCAATGTCATTAATGCTAAATGCTACCCAATAACTTAATTGCATGAAAGTTCCCAGGGTTAGTTCTACCTCCGTTTTTGAAGATAAGAGTTACATCTGTTGTTCTCCAGTCCTCTGGTACTATTTCTTTATCTACTGAATTTTTATATATACTAGTGCTCTGCTATCTCCTCCCTAGTACTTTGAGTATCCGCGGGTGCAATCCAACTAGACCCAGACCCTTATCGTCCTTATGTTTGGCTAGTTTGCCTAGGATCTCCTTTCTTTCTCTTAACTGTTGTAATATTCTTCTTGATGACTTTATCTGTTATAATTTCCTCTTTGTTAACCTCTTCAGTGAAAAGTGAGGCAAAGGAATCTATTCAGTATCATCTCCTGTGCGTTTATCTTGCTCATCCCTCAGTCATTGGCCCTATCCCAATGCTCCTTTTGTCACCTATGTCCCTATAGAATAATTTACTACTTTTTATATTCCTTGATATTTTCATTTAATATTTCTTCTTTGCCTTCCAATTCGTCTTTTTAACCTCTTTCCTAAACTCATCATATTCCCTTTTGTCATCCTCTCATTTATTGTTTATGTACTTTGCATATGCATTTTTTCTTTTTATTCAATTTTATCCTCACCCCTTTATTTATCCATGGCATCTCATTCTTTAGTTTCTTTTTTTTTAGTGGAATATATTTCTCTTGAACTCTATTGGTATCTCCTTTAAATATTGCCCACTGTTGTTCTACTTCTTGTCTTGTCAATATTTTGCTCCACTTTACTTTCCTTAGCTCCTTCTTCATTCCCTCATAGTTGGCATTTCTACAATCTATTACTTTGGTTTTTCGCCTATCTATATCTCTCTCAATCATTATTTTAAACCTTATTATATTGTGATCATCAAGCACTAGTTTATTTCCCACGCTTACTTCTTTTATCTGCTCCAGTTTATTTCCCATTGCTAGATCTACTTCCTAGTTGGTGGTCTTACATACAGGGTCAGAAAGGAGTCTTGTACACACTGTAAAAACTCCATCCCTTTATCCCTTCTCCCCTTTCATTCTCTCACTCTCTCTCCCTGCCAATTTATTTGGGGTTAGTTGAAATTGCCCATGATTATGATTGTTTTTTTACTCATTTCATACATTGGCCTACATATTCTCTCTCCACTCCCTTTCCACTATTTGGTGGTCTGTCGTATGCCCCTAAAAGTGTGACCGATCCCTTCCTGTCCTTTATCTCAATCTATATGGATTCTGTTTATATCTTTGTTAGTTATGTAATTTCTTGCTACTGCCATTATGCTAATTCTGATTAACACAGCTACCCCAGCACCCCTTCCTTCCTTATCATTTCTATATACATTATAGCCTGCAATATTGTAACTGCCAAACCTGTCCTGTCTGCAGCCATGTTTCCATTACATTTTTTCCTCACTTCTAATTATTGCGTCACTGGGTGTGAGTGCTTCAGGAAAACAAAAAGGCCAGCACCAAGACTGTGCTACTGAAAAGGCTTCAGTTAATCTTTCATTCTCCTTTGCTATTGCAAAGCTGTTAAGATATGTTATTAGCTGTAAGCAATACACACCAAGAGAGCTTCCATGCTTACTTGTGTATGTTAGCATGCACATAAAGATGCTGAAATTAGGATTCCAAATTAACAGTATCCACATGCCTCAAGGCATCAAAATAGCCCGGCAATTTAGTTATAAAAAGCCTGATTTTAACTCAGGGCGGGAATCGTAAGAGGTGGGGGGGGCAGCAGGCAACAATCTTGCATGACATTTTAACTCCTAGGCCTCATTATGATGGGAGGGCTACCCTCCTGATCGACGCGTTTCCCGACCGTACTTTGAGTGGGGATTCACCTGTTATAGCGAGGTTGCATCCCCTGCTTGCATTTTCCAGTTAACTGCAGAGATGAGTCAAAGGGCTGACCCTACATTCCTGCTAACTCCCTAGTAGAGGAAGTGAGGGTTAGGAGGGAGGTTATCTTCCCAAGTACCCACAGTAGCATCTCCAAGGCCACCGTCAGGCAGGCTGGGAGAGAAGTGGCGGAAAGGGTCAGTGCCAAAATCGTTACCTCCAGGACCTGGGCTCAATTTAGGAAGAGGTTTATGACCTCACAAAATCAGCAAGGGTGAGTACACCTCTTCATTGCTCCACTTCTCTCATCACCATTTAACCACATTCCTCCCACCCCTCCAAACCTCCCTTCCATCACAATCATCATGCAATCATAAGAGCACACTGCAACACCTCTCTTTCCCATTCCAAACATACACCTCTTGCTTTCCTCGTACCAGCACACTCTACCGCCATTCTCTTCTTACATCCTACTGATTTCGCAACCATCAACTCATCTCAGGTCTCCTTCCTCACTTCATATTACACATACTTGGCTTTACATTCATCACCTCCCTAACCTCATTCCATCTTGCTTCTTCTACACCTCTCAACACATCACTGTATGTACAAACTCTACACATCTCCATTTATCTTTTCCAGAGGCATTCACTATTGCTCTCTCTTTCTGCAGGATAAGACAACACATAATTCCCAAAACAGACAAGCAGGAAGCCCTGGACAGTATTAACCCAGGCAGGGTCATGAGCATTGGGCCACAAGAGGCTGGTGTCTGTGGGTGTCTGCATATTACTGTATCCCTTCATTCAACCCAGCACAGATGCAGACTGTTACCTGATCATATACATCTTCGCTCTCCCATCCAAACTCTTCTCCCTTTTCTCTTTCTTCCAGGGCCTTTTCAACATCAAGAGGCTCCAAGAAGAAAAGACCTCAGGAGGAGGACAATACCTGAGGATGCAGCATCAGGAGCTCCATCCCTCCCAGGTATAAGCTCAGACGTGAGCATTCTGCATGGGCTACATAGTGACCTAGAGGGGTCTGCACATGGTGAAACACCCAACACCAGTAGGCAGCAGAAGCTACCAGTGGCAGAAACAGCACAGAAGAGACCACGCTGGATGGCAAGGCCCTCCACCAGCTCTGCTAAGAATGACAGAAATGCAGCATTCCAGGACCCAGCCTGGAGAAGAAAACTACCAGCTTCACACAAACAGCTCTACGAGTTATTGGAAAGCGTGCCTAGACATTTCACCACTATGACTGAGACTGTGGAAGAGTCCGCATCCAGCCTCTGTGGTGTCATTCCTCATGGCATCAACACTCTGCAATCTACCCTGAATAGTGTGGTCACCTCCTGCAAATTAGGAGAAGTGATGAGCACCAGCCCCATGGGAGTGGCAGTGGCGCAATGGAAGCAGTATGCGCTGGCCTCTCCCAGGCAATCAGCACGTCTGCACAGTCGCTGCCGCCGCGCCCCCCCCCCTCCACCCACACCTAACCAGTACCCGCCATGGCGTCAGCATGTCAGTTGGTCTAGACTGCTCCTGCAGCAGCCAAGATGCAGCAGCCTGCAGCCGAACCCACCCAGGTTCAAGCACCCAGATCACCGGCCACGAGTATCTCAAGGGTCCACATATGAGGAACAGCAGCCTTCCACCAGCTCTGTTCAGGCCACTAGGGGAGCATCTCATAGGAGTAGTAGAATTAGGAAACCTTCACTTAAGAAAAGCACTATGGGTTGATCACCTGACTGAGAAATGAATGGAGGGCATTTTTGTTTGCCATTAAATTAATCATCTTAATTACGTTGAGCCTATTGGTCTGCAGTGAGGTTTCATAGCAGCTTCTGAGTCTGCATTGTCAGAATGTCATTGATTTAGACATTGTGCGACTGGTTTGGCTGTTCATCAATGCAGGATGAAGGGAGTGGTGAAGAATGTAACAAGGATTGTTATGCAGAGAGGCTCTAAGTTCTCAGGGTAGGGGTGTGAGAAGCTCAGCAGAATTGATTAACTCTGGCTGCAAGGTGATGCGGCCCTCCTTCCTCTGCTGCTCCCTCTCCTTCCCCCAGGTCTTCCTCATCTGATGACTGCTGCTGTTCCACCTCCGAATGCAGGGTTCTCTATAATGCAATATGCAGCAGGCCACAATAAGCGTGACACTATCTAGGACGTATTGCAGGGAGCCCCCAGAGGGGCCCAGACATCTAAACCTCTGCTTGAGCATTCCTAATGTGTGTTCTATAAGGATCCTGTTTGTGCCCTGGCTTCGATTCTATTTGCGCTGCTCAGCATGGTACGGTTGTGCGGGAGCGACATCAGCCAGGTCTGCAGGGAGTATCCCTTGTCCCCCAGCAGCCATCCTATCATGTTCCTCAGAGTCAAATTGTGGGGGTATGGTAGAGCGTCTGAGTATAGATGCATTGTGGCAGCTCCCTAGGTACTTGCATGATGATGTTCCTGTGATCAGCCACTCACTATACATTGATAATGTGGCATCCTTTTCTGTTGATGAATATTGCTGGCTCAGGTTCCACTGCCCTGCCGGCAATGTGTATATAATCTATCATACATGCGAGGAAAGCCAGCAACTGCTGAAAAGCCACAGGCTCTATCCTGGTGCCTGCTGAGCTCAGTAGGGAGGATGATATACTGCTTGGCCCTGGCAAAGGGGGCACTGGTCACCTGCTTAATGCAGCTGTGAACTGCAGCCTGAGAGATGCAACTGATGTCCTCTGTTGCAGCCTGAAAGGAGCCGGTGGCATAAAAATTCCGCACTGCGATGACTTTGATGGCCACTTGTAAGGTAGCAGGCATCAGGTCCTGTTGCAGGAGGATGCAGAGATCTGCAACAGTCTGTATACAGAAGCGCAGCCTTCTCCTGCACTGCCCCTCAGATAGGTCCAAGAAGGTGAACAAGAAGGGGCTGTGTGCAGGAGGCCTTACCCAGCACAGAGGACCTGTAGACCCTCTGTGCTGGGTAAGGCCTCCTGCACACCCTCTGTGCTGGGTAAGGCCTCCTGCACGCAGCCCCTCCTTTTTTGTCTTCTGAGAGGCTCAGGTTCTGGTGGTGGTGGTTGTTGATGCTGCTGCTCCTCCAAGTCTTGCTCCATCCAGAAGAAAGAATCCAGACTGGCTCCCATAATAAATAGAGAAAGCTCACTGAGGGATTGTAAGGCAAGAAAATAGTAGACATCACAATCTGGAAGCTGGAAAAACATCTGCCAAAACAGACAGCTAAAGATTCTGCGATCCAGTGAGCTGCAGCTGAGATTCCCCCTTTTATACTGCCTCAGAGGCTGTCAGAAACCAATCCCGCTAAGTTTTTCTGGTGGGTTCGAGACTGGGTGGGGCATCTGCGAGTTTGGGTTAAAATGCAATGGGGCCAGGTATGACGTCATCAGAGTACGATGTTGACCTTTTAATTAGGACCCCGGTTGCCTGGGGTAGGCACCTGATGCATGCCAGAAACATGTCAGTTAAAATGGTGGAGGGCAGGAAGGCCCCAAAAACGATTTTAAGCCTCCACTCGCAATGTTCCTGCCAGATGGGCTGGGTTAAAATCGGCCCTATAGATTCTAACCCAAATAGCAAATTCCCTTTTAAAATGCTCTACATATCAAACACATGACAAATGTTACCACTTTTGTGTAAAATATATCTCATTTGTTATCTTTTCTATGTTTTAGTTCGGATTGATTTGCTGAATCCATGAGCTAAACATCAAAATTTACAAATTTGTTAGTTTAATCTACAATTCATAGAAATATAGATGAAACAATAAAATTGAATGGGGAACTAGTCTGTACTAAATGGAAGAGTTATCAATTCAACCATACCATGACTTGGAAAAACTATTTAAAGCAATGTTTAGTTTTATGAATACATAGGTCAAGAGGGCGTTTACACTGGACATATATTACTTCATTTTTAATTAATACTGACAAGAGAAAATTGGGTTGAATTACTTCCTTAGTATTTGGCAAGATAGCAGATCTATTTATCTACATTGCATGAAAGCAGTGGGTGTATAAGTGATTCAGAAAAACAAAACGGGCATTTCAAGATAGTGACAGGGCTTAAACAGTCATTCCTTCTGCCTTATTGGTGGGTAGCTGTTAAATATGGTTATCAATTATGTCCATTACACACAAGAATTCAAATGTATATTTGTGTACAAATACATATAAAGAAACTGTAACAAGTTCCAAATTTACAGAATCTACATGCCAAATAATAGCAAGATCATCAATAAATAACCTTTACCTATGAAAAGAACTGTCCAACAGAAAGGCAGTACATCACTGACATAAAATGTTATTTCAAATCAATGCTAAAGTCAGGAGTGCTAGACAGGGCATACAACACTTGCACATCATTTTTGAGTCCCTTGGTGCTCCAAAAAATGTACAAGAACAGGTCAATTACTGGAATCATCTTAATTTGCTGCGCAGCTGTTTCTGATCCAAAGAATACAACATACAGATCTCTTTTACATTCAGCTTTCACTTAAATAACTACTTGCTTTTCCTTAAACTAATAATGGACACACAAATTCACATCATATTACAAATGAGGACTAGTACAAGCTACTGACCTCAACAACAAACTGCTACACGCTTGCAAATTCATTGTGATTTCAATAACATTTTTCAACAATGCTCTATGGCATAATATGATACAGATTCACTCTGAACTTCCCACATGGACAGCCCCTGTTCTCAGCTGAGCCAAGCATATGGCAAGCACTATACAAAGGGAGGGGCAGCAAGGGAGCAGCGGGAAAGTCGGAGGACCTCCTTGTGGGTCTGCTCCTTGGCCTGGCCAAGGTTCCCAGTTCCAGGATGGACGCGGCCCGTGGGGGTATGTTGGCTCTGGCTGCCTACCATGGATTTGTCCATGGCCAGGTGGCCCTGGAAAAGGAGCACATGGTGTCTGCTGTTACGCCTGAGGTATTCCGCGACCGGTGGGCACCGCCGGGACTGGAGTGTGTAGTGGATAAAGGAAATATTTAATTTGTATGATTTCGGTTTTATTAGCTGTGCCCCTCTAAAAAGGGACACTTCTGTTGTTTTATTTGGGTTGATGACACTCCTTATGAGTTAACTAAAAGAGGTATATTTAAGTTTAATGAATTACTCCAGCATGCTTTGTATATTATATTGTATACCAAATACACGGAAGTACTGAACAGAATCACACAATTCATTATGTGCATTTATGGGTTGTTTTGTCTGATAGAAAACCAGGGGAATGGAATGCAAGCAGTCATGCCTACAGGCTGCTCATATTCCTAGTTTGTCAGTAGTAGAGATAATATCTATTTTGAAAAACCATTTAGGCCCCTTTATGAAGATGGCAGCCAACAGGCCCGACCAGTCATTCTCCAGAATGCCATCCTACCAAACATTTGAAAGTTTAACTACATACACCAAAATACCAAGGACACAATGGTAGATTTTTGTTTTGCAAAGTAAAAACGCCAAAAATGACGTATGGGGGGGGGGGGGGGGGAGGAAATCTTGCAAGCCATTAATTCTGTTTTTAAAAACTCATCCTCAAAAGAAGGATGTCGCTTAAATTCTTTCAACTCTTGGTGGTCAATGGGGGTCGAAGAGAAGAAACGATGATCAGGCGAGGAACCTGAAGAGCAATTGACCACCGGAGGACAAAAATATTACTTAAAATCAAGGCAGCAGAAGACCAGGGGCTGCACGGTGCCATCTCCCTACCCACCCCGGTCGTGGTGATGGTGAGTACAGCCGAGCCCCCACCTCGACCGGCCCAGCCCGGCCGCCTCTCACCTTAGCGGCCATGCTCAATCTCCGCGCTCCACTGCAAAACAACCCACCACGTGACCGCTCGCAGTTGATTGGCTAGAACCGGCACTTGACGCGTTCAAAATTTGTCTCTGGGTGCAAGAGAGGAGGGAAATTTAAAACCAAAATACAACACATGGCAATATGAGAGGAGGGAACTGAAAAAAATGTAGCACGCAGCAACATGAGCACATGGCAATATAAAAGGTGGGGGAATTTTAAAAAAGCAGCACGTTGCAATCCGAGAAAAGGGAATTTTAAAATATAGTAAAGTTCACAGCAATAGCAGAGGATGGCAATTTAAAAATGCACCTGGCAACAGGAGGGGAGAGAAGTATTTCTAAAAAATGTAACATGTGGCTATCATAGAATAGTTCAGCATAGAAGGAGGCCACCCGGCCCGTTGAGTCTGCGCCAGCAATCCAGTCAGTCCACACACCCCCCGCCCTGCTCTTTCCCCATATCCTTGCAATTTTTTCTCTTTCAAGTATTTATCCCTTTTGAAGGCTACTATTGAATCTGTATCCACCACCCTATCAGGTAGTACATTCCAAATCCTAACTACTCATTGCATAAAAAAGTTTTTCCTCATGTCACCTCTGGTTCTTTTACCAGTTACCTTAAATCTGTGCCCTCTCGTCCCTTCAGCCATTGGAAACTTTTTCTCTTTATTTACTCTATCTAAATCCTTTATGATTTTAAACACCTCTATCAAATCTTCTCTTAGCCTTCTCTGTTCCAAGGAGAATAACCCCAGCTTCTCTAGTCTATCCACGTAACTGTATTCCCTCATCCCTGGAACCATTCTAGTAAATCTCTTCTGTACCTTCTCCAAAGCCTTCACGTCCTTCCTAAAATATGGTGCCCAGAATTGGGTGCAATATTCCAGCTGTGGCCGAATATGAGGACAAGATGGTTGCTGGGCTGGCAGCTCCTTTCTGAGCTGCACTTCTCTTCAACTGTATCCATGGTCATCTATTGCAATCCTTTGCCCTTTCTTCCCCCAATCTCCGCTCTTCAATTGCTTAAGATACCCTGCCTCTGATAGTGAAGGCATTTCAGCCCAAACTACAAGTTCAAACTACAAGTTTAAAGCTACCCCTGCAGTGTCCACTGCCCATCCCCCGGCGTGTCTTTGTTCTCACTGCGCTCCTTCAACTGCTGGAACTTTGCTGAAGCTTGAGCTCTATCACTGGATTCCTCGTGGACAGGACTTCGTTGACTACACGGTTTGACTCAGCGGCTGTTTTTCAGTCACTTCAAGTTTTAAGCTGCGGAATTCGTTTGTCAAATTAGTTTCTGATCTCCTGGACTTCTCCAACATCTAGACTATATTTCTGCTTTGAACTACATTGGATTACACTATGTTTCTGCACTGTATTACACTGTAAGACTTAACTGCTGTGTCTCTCTATCTCTGAAAAGGTAAAAAGATTTTTACCTCTAAACTTCCGGCTGTGTGTCTGCTGAACTGGTTCTACTGGTTTTTCAGGTCTGCTGGCTTGTAGGTAGCAGCTCCACTTGCCGTCCGGTGACTCGTTTTACCGGTTTTCAGCTTTGCTGAGTGCAGCGAGCACAGAGTGAACAACTGGGAGTTTGGTAAGTGTGGGAGTTTTAAAGGTTAATCTCTTTTAAAATCTAGTGTTAATTGCTAGTAGCTCTTAAGTAAGATCAACTGTTTAAGTTAAAATTTAAACTTTAAATTTTTAAATTTCTTCAGGTTTAAGCAGAGACAAACAAGCAAGCTCCCTGCTGGAGAGCTGCTGTAGTTAGTTAATTAGCAAACTGGATTAAACTGGTTCCTGAAACAGTAGCAGAGCAGTGCTGACTCATCTGAGTCACAAACATTATAAACACAGGGGCCTGTGAGTGCAGCTAGCACAGAGTGAACAACAGGTAGTTTGGTAAGTGTGGTAGTAAGGTGAAGTGGAGGAAGGAGGTGCTTGCTTTTCCTAACTTCTCCCGCAGAGTGGCGGCGGACCTGAGCGGGAGCAGACCGAGGCCTGAGAGCGGGGATAAAAGCAGCAGCAGACCTGCATCAACAAGAGAAAATGGCAGTGTGACATCACAGGTAAGGCAGGTAAGTGATTGGTAGTGACTGTGGGCCAAGTTTTAAGTTAACATACGAACATACGAATTAGGAGCAGGAGTAGGCCACTCGGCGATTCGAGGCTGCTCCGCCATTCAATAAGATCATGGCTGATCCAATTACTCCACATTCCCACCTACCCTCGTTAACTTTTCACCCCTTTGCTTACCAAGAATCTATCTACCTCTGCCTTAAAAATATTCAAAGACTCTGCTTCCACTGCCCTCTGAGGAAGAGAGTTCCAAAGACTCACGACCCTCTGTGAGAAAAAAATTCCCCTCATCTCTGTCTTAAATGGGCGACCCCTTATTTTTAAACAGTGACCCCTAGTTCTAGATTCTCCCACAAGAGAAACATCCTCTCCACATCCACCCTGTCCAGACCCCTCAGGATCTTATATGTTTCAATCAAGTCACCTCTTATTCTTCTAAACTCCAGCAGATACAAGCCTAGCCTGTCCAACCTTTCCTCATAAGACAACCCGCCCATTCCAGATATTAGTCTAGTAAACCTTCTCTGAACTGCTTCCAATGCATTTACATCCTTCCTTAAATAAGGAGACCAATACTGTACACAGTACTCCAGATGTGGTCTCACCAATGCCCTGTATAACTGAAGCATAACCTCCCTACTTTTGTGTTCAATTTCCCTCGCAATAAACGATAACATTCTATTAGCTTTCCTAATTACTTGCTGTATCTGCATAGTAACCTTTTGCGATTCATGCAGTAGGACACCCAGATCCCTCTGCATCTCAGAGCTCTGCAATCTCTCATCATTTAGATAATATGCTTCTTTTTTATTCTTCCTGCCAAAATGGACAACTTCACATTTTCCCACATTATACTCCATTTGCCAGATCTTTGCCCACTCACTTAACTTATCTATATCCCTTTGTAGCCTCCTTATGTCCTCTTCACAATTTACTTTCCTACCTATCTTTGTCATATCAGCAAATTTAGCAACCATACCTTCGGTCCCTTCATCCAAGTCATTTATATAAATTGTAAAAAGTTGAGGCCCCAGCACTGATCCCTGTGGCACACCACTCGTTAAATCTTGCCAATCAGAAAATGACCCATTTATGCCTACTCTCTGTTTCCTGTTAGCTAGCCAATCTTCTATCCATGCCAATATGTTACCCCTACACCATGAGCTTTTATTTTCTGCAATAACCTTTGATGTGGCACCTTATCAAATGCCTTCTGGAAATGTAAGTACAGTACATCCACCGGTTCCCCTTTATCCACAGCACATGTTACTTCCTCAAAGAACTCCAATAAATTGGTTAAACACGATTTCCCTTGCACAAAACCATGTTGACTCTGCCTGATTACTTTGAACTTTTCTAAATGCCCTGCTATAACGTCTTTAATAATAGCTTCTAACATCTTCCCTATGACAGATGTTAAGCTAACTGGCCTGTAGTTTCCTGCTTTCTGTCTCCCTCCCTTTTTGAATAAAGGAGTTACATTCGCTATTTTCCAATCTAATGGAACCTTCCCCGAATCTAGGGAATTTTGGAAAATTAAAACCAACGCATCAACTATCTCACTATCCACTTCTTTTAAGATCCTAGGATGAAGTCCATCAGGACCCGGGGACTTGTCAGCCCGCAGCTCCAACAATTTGCTCAGTACCACTTCCCTGGTGATTATAATTTTCTTGAGTTCCTCCCTCCCTTCCATTTCCTGATTTACAGCTATTTCTGGAATGTTACTTGTATCCTCTATAGTGAAGACCGATGCAAAATACCTGTTCAATTCAACTGCCATCTCCTTATTTTCAATTATGAATTCCCCAGACTCACTTTTTATAGGACCAACGCTCACTTTGTTAACTCTTTTCTTTTTTAAATATCTATAGAAACTCTTACTATCTGTTTTTATATTTCTAGCTAGCTTTCTCTCGTACTCTAATTTTTCTCTCCTTATTAATCTTTTAGTCATTCTTTGCTGGTTTTTGTATTCTGTCCAATCTTCTGACCTGCCACCCATCGTTGCGCAATTATATGCTTTTTCTTTAAGTTTAATACTATCTTTAACTTTTTTAGTTAACCACGGATGGTGGGTCCTCCCCTTGGAATTTTTCTTTCTTATTGGAATGTATACTGTGTATTTTGAAATATCCCCTTAAATGTCTGCCACTGCAACTCTATTGACCTATCCCTTTACCTAATTTGCCAGTTCACTTTAGCTAGCTCTGCTTTCATGCCCTCATAATTGCCCTTATTTAAGTTTAAAATACTAGTCTTGGACCCACTCTTCTCTCTCTCAAACTGAATGTAAAATTCAATCATATTATGATCGCTGCTACCTAGGGGCGCCTTCACTATGAGGTCATTAATTAATCCTATCTCGTTGCACAATACCAGGTCTAGTATAAACTGCTCTCTGGTTGGCTCCAGAACGTGCTGTTATAAGAAACTATCCTGAAAACATTCCATGAACTCCTCATCTATGCTACCTTTGCCCATCTGATTTTTCCAGTCTATATGCAGATTAAAATCCCCCATGATTATTGCCGTACCCTTCTGACAAGCTCCCATTATTTCTTCCTTTATACTCCATCCTACCATGTGGTTACTGTTAGGGGGCCTGTACACCACTCCCACAAGTGACTTCTTGCCTTTATTATTTCTCATTTCTACCCAAACCGCTTCTACATCCTGGTTTCCTGAACTTAGGTCATCCCTCTCTATTGTGCTAATACCATCATTAATTAACAGAGCCACCCCTCCACCTTTGCCCACCTTCCTGTCCTTCCTAAATGTCATGTACCCTTCAATATTCAGGTCCCAATCTATGTCATCCTGCAGCCATGTTTCTGCAATGGCTATTAGATCATATTTATTTATTTCTATTTGCGCTATCAGTTCATCGGTTTTGTTTCGAATGCTACGTGCATTCAGATGCAGAGCCTTTAGTTTTGTCCTTTTATTATTTTTGTAACCTCTAGTCTTATCTGTTGATTTACTCTTAGATTTGTACTCCTTTCCTGTCACGGTCTGTTTATCATTTCCCATATTAATGCCTTTCTCTATTGCCTTGTCTCTAATCTTTGAATTGCCACATCTTCCAAAATTTGATCCCATGCCCCAATATTTAGTTTAAAGCCCTCTCTACCGCCCTAGTTATATGACTCACCAGAACACTGGTCCCAGCACGGTTCAGGTGAAGACCTGTCCCAACGATACAGATCCCACTTTCCCCAGTACTGGTGCCAGTGCCCCAGGAATTGAAACCCATTTCTCCCACACCAGTCTTTGAGCCACGCATTCATCTCTCTAATTTTATTTACCCTATGCCAATTTGCTCGTGGCTCAGGTAATAATGCAGACATTATTACCCTTGAGGTCTGCTTTTTAATTTAGCCCCTAGCTGCTCATACTCTCTCAGCAGAACCTCTTTCCTAGTTCTACCTATGTTGTTGGTACCTACATGGACCACGACCACTGGCTCCTCCCCCTCCAAGTTCCTCTCCAGCCCAGAGCAGATGTCCCGAACCCTGGCACCGGGCAGGCAACACAGCCGTCTGGACTCTCGCTCTTAAAAACGAAACTTAATTTAATTAATTTAATAAACTAAACGAGGTAAATAATTTGATTAACACTAAACTAATTAATTAAATAAATAAAATAATGGGAGAACAGGAGATGTGTTGCTGCTGCAATATGTGGGAGCTTGTGGACATTTTTGTCCAGGGCGACTAAATCTGCAGTAAGTGTCTGCAGCTCGAGGAACTTCGGCTCCGAGTTGAGGAGCTGGAGTCCGAGCTGCAGACATTGCGAGACATCAGGGAGGGAGAAAGTTACCTGGACCTTTTACTCCAGGAGGCAGCCACACCCCTTAGATTAAATACTTTAGAATTGACACGTGGTCAGGGACAGGAGGGTGTGACTGCGAGTGAGGCAGGTGCGGGAATCCAGGAGGTAGTATTGCAGGAGCCTCAGTCCCTGCACTTGTCCAATAGATTCGAGGTTCTTGCAACCCTTGTGGACAAGTGCGGGGAATGCGGGGAGGACGAGCAAACTGACCACGGCACCACGGTACAGGAAGCCGTTCAAGTGGGGGGAGTAAAAAGGAAGGTGGTTGTAGTAGGCGACAGTATAGTTAGGGGGATAGACACTGTTCTCTGCAGCCAGGAGCGTGAGTCCCGAAGGCTATGTTGCTACCCGGTGCCAGGGTAAAGGACATCTCCTCCAGGCTGGAGAAGAACTTGGAGTAGGAGGGGGAGAATCCAGTTGTCGTGGTCCACGTATGTACCAACGACATAGCTAGGACAAAGAAAGAGGTTCTGCTGAGAGAGTTTGAGCAGCTAGGGACTAAATTAAAAAGCAGAACCACAAAGGTCATAATCTCTGGATTATTACCGGAGCCACGAACAAATTGGCATAGGGTCAATAGGATCAGGGAGATGAATGCGTGGCTCAAAGATTGGTGTGGGAGAAGTGGGCTTCAATTCGTGGGGCACTGGCACCAGAGAGAGCTGTTTCGTTGGGACGGACTACACCTGAACCATGCTGGGACCAGTGTTCTAGTGAATCGAATAACTAGGGAGGTAGATAGGGCTTTAAACTAAATAAGTGGGGGAGGGGTGTCCCGGTGGAGAGAAATCTAGAATGCTAAAGAGAAAAGACAAGGAAGCAGTGCAGAAAAGTGATTGGGGTAAGGATAACCAGATTGTGTCAGGAAAGGACAGAGCGTACAAACAGAGGAGTGCACTAACGAATAGGGTCCAGGTAATAAGACAAATGGTAATAAGACAAATAGGGCCATAGTACAAAAAAATGTCAAGGTGTCTAAAAATGTTAAAAAGACAAATCTAAAGGCACTGTATCTGAATGCACGAAGCATTCGTAATAAGGTAGATGAATTAACTGCGCAAATAGATGTAAACGGATACGATATAATTGCAATTACGGAGACATGGCTGCAGGGTGACCAAGGCTGGGAGCTGAATATCCAAGGACATTCGATATTAGGAAGGACAGGCAAAAAGGAAAAGGAGGTGGGGTGGTGTTGTTAGTAAAGGATGAAATCAGAGCAATAGTGAGAAAGGATATTGACTCAGAAAATCAAGATGCAGAATCAGTCTGGATGGAGCTAAGAAGCACCAAGGGGCAGAAAACATTGGTGGGAGTTGTCTATAGGCCTCCAAACAGTAGTGGTAATGTAGGGGATGGCATCAAACAGGAAATTAGAGATGCATGTAACAAGGGTACTACAGTAATCATGGGTGACTTTAATTTACATATAGACTGGCCAAACCAAATTAACAACAATACTGTGGAGGATGAATTCCTGGAGTGTGTTCGAGATGGTTTTTTAGTTGAGGAGCCAACTAGGGAACAGGCTATCCTAGATTGGGTATTGTGCAATGAGAAGGGGTTAATTAATAATCTTGCTGTGCAGGGTCCTTTAGGGAAGAGTGACCATAACATGATAGAATTCTTCATTAAGATGGAACGTGAAGAAGTCCAATCCAAAACTAGGGTCCTAAATCTAAACAAAGGAAATTACGAAGGTATGAGGAGTGAGTTTTCTATGATAGATTGGGGCACTTCATTAAAAGGCATGATGCTGGATAGGCATAGAGTCATAGAGTTATACAGCACAGAAAGAGGCCCTTCGGCCCATCGTGTCTGCGCCGGCCATCAAGCCCTGTCTATTTTAATCCCATTTTCCAGCACTTGGTCCGTAACCTTGCATGCTATGGCATTTCAAATGCTCATCTAAATGCTTCTTGAATGTTGTGAGGGTTCCTGCCTCTACCACCCTTTAAGGCAGTGAGTTCCAGATTCCAACCACCCTCTGGGTGAAAAGGTTTTTCCTCAAATCCCTCTAAACCTCTTGCACCTTACCTGAAACTATGCCCCCTGGTTATTGACCCCTCTACTAAGGGGAAAAGTTCCTTTCTATCTACCCTATCTATGCCCCTTCTAATTTTGTACACCTCAATCAGGTCCCCCCTCAGCCTTCTCTGCTCTAAGGAAAACAAGCCCAGCCTGTCCAGTCTCTCTTCATAGCTAAAGCGCTGCAGCCCAGGTAACATCCTGGTGAATCTCCTCTGCACCCTCTCCAATGCAATCACATCCCTCCTATAGTGTGGCGACCAGAACTGCACACAGTATTCCAGCTGTGGCCTAACTAGCGTTTTGTACAGCTCCATCATAACCTCCCTGCTCTTATATTCTATGCCTCGGCTAATGAAGGCAAGTATCCCATATGCCTTTTTAACCACCTTATCTACCTGTCCTGCTGCCTTCAGGGATCTATGTACATGCACACCAAGGTCTCGCTGATCCTCTGTCCTTCCTAGGGTCCTACCATTCATTGTGTATTCCCTTGCCATGTTAGTCCTCCCAAAATGCATCACCTCACACTTTTCAGGGTTAAATTCCATTTGCCACTGTTCTGCCCATCTGACCAACCCGTCTATATCGTCCTGTAGCCTGAGGCTTCCCTCCTCGCTATTTAACACCCCACCAATTTTCGTGTCATCTACAAACTTACTGATCATACCTCCTACATTCATATCTAAATCATTAATGTACACTACAAACAGCAAAGGACCCAGCACCGATCCCTGCGGTACACCACTGGACACAGGCTTCCAGTCACAAAAACAACCTTCGACCATCACCCTCTGCCTCCTGCCACTAAGCCAATTTTGGATCCAATGTGCCAAGTTGCCCTGGATCCCATGGGCTTTTACCTTCTTGACCAGTCTCCCATGCGGGACTTTGTCAAAAGCCTTACTGAAGTCCATGTAGACCACATCAACTGCACTACCCTCATCCACACACCTAGTCACCCCCTCGAAAAGTTCAATCAAATTGGTCAGACATGATCTCCCCCTGACAAAGTCATGCTGACTATCCTTGATTAATCCTTGCCTCTCCAAGTGGAGACTAATTCTGTCGCCCAGAATTTTTTCTAATAATTTCCCTACCACTGATGTTAGGCTCACTGGCCTGTAATTCCCTGGTTTATCCCTACTACCCTTCTTGAATAATGGTACTACGTTAGCTGTTCTCCAGTCCTCTGGCACCTCCCCTGTGGCCAGAGAGGTTCTGAAAATTTGTGTCAGAGCCCCTGCAATCTCCTCCCTTGCATCACACAGCAGCCTGGGATACACCAGTAATTGACTCCTTGATTAATATTGCGACACCCCCTCCTCTTTTACACCCCCCTCTGTCTCGCCTGAAGATTCTATACCCCGGAATATTGAGCTGCCAGTCCTGCCCCTCCCTCAACCATGTCTCTGTGATAGCAACAATATCGTACTCCCATGTGTTCATCAACACCTTCAATTCATCTGCCTTACTCGCAAGACTCCTTGCATTAAAATAAATGCCATCCAGCCTTGCCATACTCCTTTGTGCCGTTACATATTTGCTCTGCCTTCCAGGCTAACTTGTTTTTTCCTCTATATTTGGCTGTGCATCACCCCCTACTATAGCTCCACTCCGTATCCCATCCCCCTGCCAAGTTAGTTTAAACCCCCCCCCCAACAGTACTAGCAAACCTCCCCGCAAGGATGTTGGTCCCGTTCCGGTTCAGGTGCAACCCGTCCGACTTGTACAGGTCCCACCTTCCTCAGAAGCAGACCCAGTGATCCAGGAAACTAAAGCCCTCCCTCCTGCACCAACTCTTTAGCCATGCATTCATCTGCTCTATCCTCCTATTCCTATACTTACTACCACGTGGCACCGGGAGTAATCCAGAGATTACAACCTTTGAGGTCCTGCTTTTTAATCTGCTACCTAGCTCCCTAAATTCTTGTTGCAGGACCTCATCCCTCTTTCTACCCATGTCGTTGGTACCAATGTGAACCATGACCTCTGACTGTTCGCCCTCCCCCTTCAGAATGCCCTGCAGCCGTTCAGTGACATCCTTGACCCTGGCACCAGGGAGGCAACATACCATCCTGGAGTCACGTCTGCGGCCACAGAAACATCTATCTGTTCCCCTTACGATAGAATCCCCTATCACATTTGCTCTCCCACTCTTTTTCCTCCCCTCCTGTGCAGCTGAGCCAGTCGTAGTACCAAGGCCTTGGCTCTTGCTGCATTCCCCTGAGAAACCCTGTCCCCCATCAGTATCCAAAACGGAAAATCTGTTGGAGAGGGAGATGGACCCAGGGGACTTCTGCACTACCTTCCTAGTTCTTTTACTCTGTCTGGTGGTCACTCATTCCCTGTCTGCCTGTGCACTCTTTACCTGCGGTGTGACCACCTTGTTAAACGTGCTATCCACGAAGATCTCAGCTTCGCGGATGCTCCACAGTGACTCCAGCTGCAGCTCCAGCTTTGAAACGCGGATTTCGAGTAGCTGCAGCTAGAGACACTTCCTGCACATGTGTTCGCCCGGGACACCTAAAGTGTCCCTGACTTCCAACATAGCACAGGAGGAGCACTCCACGCTGCCGAGCTGCCCTGCCATGTCCTACCCTTAATTTACTCCCTTTAAATTAAAGAATATTAAATACACTAGGGACCTTACTTCCCTTAAAACACTACTTACTCCAAACTGGAGACCTTACTTTTACTTTAATGACTAGAATGTAGAAATATTTTAGAAATACTCACCGCTGGTTCTCTGTCCCCTCTTGTGCAACTTTTTAGCTCCTGCTCTCCTGGAAGCTGACAAAGATGGAAAAAGAAAGGAACACCTCCCTCCCCACACTCCCTCACTCCCCAAACTTGCAGCTTAACACTCTGTTCCGATCTGCACTCCGTGACAAACTGCACTCTAGCCTCCCCTATTTATACTGCTGAGATTTAAATAAATGGCTAACATTTAAGGAATGAATGCATGAATTGCAACAGTTATACATTCCTTTCTGGCGCAAAAATACAAAAGGAAAAGCGGCCCAACCATGGCTAACAAAAGAAATTAAGGATAGTATTAGATCCAAAGAGGAGTCATATAAAGTTGCCAGAAAAAGTAGCAAGCCTGAGGATTTGGTAGAGTTTCGAATTCAGCAAAAAAGGACCAAGAGATTGATTAAGAGGGGAAAAATAGAGTATGAGAGTAAACTTGCAAGTAACATAAAAGCGGACTGTAAAAGCTTCTACAAGTATGTAAAAAGAAAAAGATTAGTGAAGACAAATGTAGGTCCCTTACAGTCAGAAACGGGAGAATTTAAAATGGGGAACAAGGAAATGGCTGAGCAATTAAACAAATACTTTGGTTCTGTCTTCACGGAAGAGGACACACATAACTTCCCAGAAATGCTAGGGAACCAAGGGTCTAGTGAGAAGGAGGAATTAAAGGAAATTAGTATTAGTAAAAAAATAGTGCTGGAGAAATTAATGGAACTGAAAGCCAATAAATCCCCAGGGTCTGATTATCTGCATCCCAGAGTACTAAAAGAGGTAGCCATGGAAATAGTGGATGCATTGGTTGTCATCTTCCAGAATTCTACAGATTATGGAACAGTTCCTGCAGATTGGAGGGTGGCAAATGTAACCCCACTATTTAAAAAAGGAGGGGGAGAGAAAACCAGGAACTACAGACCGGTTAGCCTAAATGCTAGAGTCTATTATAAAGGATGTGATAACAGGACACTTAGAAAATATCAACGGGATTAGACAAAGTTAACATGGATTTATGAAAGGGAAATCGTGTGTGACAAACCTACTGGAGTTTTTTGAGGATGTAACTGGTAGAATAGATAAGGGAGAACCAGTGGATGTGGTGTATTTGGATTTTCAGAAGGCCTTTTATAAAGTCCCACATAAGAGGTTAGTGTGCAAAATTAAAGCACATGGGATTGGGGGTAATATACTGGCATGGATTGAAAATTGGTTAACAGACTTGAAACAGAGAGTAGGAATAAATGAGTCTTTTTCGGGGTGGCAGGCAGTGACTAGTGGGGTACCGCAGGGATCAGTGCTTGGGCCCCAGCTATTCACAATATATATCAATGATTTAGATGAGGGAACCAAATGTAATATTTCCAAGTTTGCTGACGACACGAAACTAGGTGGGATTGTGAGTTGTGAGGAGGATGCAAAGAAGCTTCAAGGCGATTTAGACAAGTTGAGTGAGTGGGCAAATACATGGCAGATGCAGTATAACGTGGATAAATGTGAAGTTATCCACTTCGGTAGGAAAAACAGAAAGGCAGAGTATTATTTAAATGGTGATAGATTGGGAAATGTTGATGTACAGAGGGACCTGGGTGTCCTTGTACACCAGTCACTGAAAGAAAACATGTAGGTGCAGCAAGCAGTTAGGAAGGCAAATGGTATGTTGGCCTTCATTGCAAGAGGATTTGAGTACAGGAGCAAGGATGTCTTACTACAGTTATTGAGAGGTCGCACAACACCACGTTATAGTCCAACAGTTTTATTTGAAATCACAAGCTTTCGGAGCTTACTACTCCTTCGTCGGGTGAAGTAAAAAGATACAGAATCGCCAAAGCATATATAGATAGAGAACAATGCATGTGTACCTTACAATTGCAGACAACTAAATTAAATCATCCTGACTATCTGCCGAGGTGTGATAAAGTTAATCAGGTCAGCCAGGAATGTACCACATCAAAGACATAGCAAGATACAACTGAGACAATGAGGTGGAGTCGCAGGGGGTCTAACGTGTCAAAAGCTGCCGTCTGTATGTAAAACGATAAGCTTTAAAATTTTTACTTTTTTACTGGGAAAATTTTTACTTTTTTACTGGGAATCACATCTCTGAACAAGCCAACGACGACTCGAGTCCGGATCACGTCATGTATCGTGACATAAACCCAAGATCCCGGTTGAGACCGTCTTCATGAGTGTGGAACTTGGCTATCAGTTTCTGCTCGATGATTTTGCGTTGTCGTGTGTTCCTAAGGTTGCCTTGGAGAACGCTTACCCGCAGATCCGAGGCTGAATGTCCTTGACTGCTGAAGTGTTCCCCGACTGGGAGGTAACAATCCTGCCTGGCGATTGTTGCGCGGTGCTCGTTCATACGTTGTCTCAGTGTCTGCATGGTCTCGCCGATGTACCATGCCGCGGTGCATTCTTTCCTGCAACGTATGAGGTAGACAACGTTGGCCGAGTCACATGAGTATGTACCATGTACCTGGTGGGTAGTGTCCTCACGTGTGATGGTGGTATCTGTGTTGATGATCTGGCATGTCTTGCAGAGTTTGCCGTGGCAGGGTTGTGTGGTGTCGTGGTCGCTGTTATCCTGAAAGCTGGGTAATTTGCTGCGAACGATGGTACTTCTGAGGTTAGGCGGCTGTTTGAAGGCAAGTAGTGGAGGCGTGGGGATGGCCTTAGCGAGGTGTTTGTCGTCATCGATGACATGTTGAAGGCTGCGAAGAACACGGCGTAGTTTCTCCGCTCCGGGGAAGTACTGGACGACGTAGGGTATCCTGTTGGTTGTGTCCCGTGTTTGCCTTCTGAGGAGGTCTATGCGATTTTTCGCTGTGGCCCGTCGGAACTGTCGATCGATGAGTCGAGCGTCATATCCTGTTCTTACGAGGGCGTTTTTCAGCATCCGTAGGTGTCCATCGCGTTCCTCCTCGTCTGAGCAGATCCTGTGTATTCGCAGGGCTTGTCCATAGGGGATGGCTTCTTTAACGTGGTTAGGGTGGAAGCTGGAGAAGTGGAGCATCGTGAGGTTGTCCGTGGGCTTGCGGTAGAGTGAAGTGCTGAGGTGTCCGTCTTTGATGGAGATTCGTGTGTCCAGGAATGAAACCGATTCTGAGGAGTAGTCCATGGTGAGTTTGATGGTGGGATGGAACTTGTTTATGTTATCGTGTAGTCTTTTCAGTGATCCTTCGCCATGGGTCCAAAGGAAGAAAATGTCGTCGATGTATCTGGTGTACAGCGTTGGCTGGAGGTCCTGTGCAGCGAAGAAGTCTTGCTCGAACTTGTGCATGAAGATGTTGGCGTATTGGGGTGCGAATTTGGTCCCCATGGCTGTTCCGTGTGTTTGGGTAAAAAAATGGTTGTCGAAGGTGAAGACATTGTGGTCAAGGATGAAGCGGATGAGTTGTAGGATGGCGTCTGGAGATTGGCTGTTGTTGGTGTTGAGTACTGAGGCTGTCGCAGCGATGCCGTCATCGTGGGGGATACTGGTGTAGAGTGCCGATACGTCCAGATAGTCAGGATGATTTAATTTAGTTGTCTGCATGATTAACTTTATCACACCTCGGCAGATAGTCAGGATGATTTAATTTAGTTGTCTGCAATTGTAAGGTACACATGCATTGTTCTCTATCTATATATGCTTTGGCGATTCTGTATCTTTTTACTTCACCCGACGAAGGAGTAGTAAGCTCCGAAAGCTTGTGATTTCAAATAAAACTGTTGGACTATAACCTGGTGTTGTGCGACCTCTCAATTTTGTCCACCCCAGTCCAACACCGGCATCTCCGCATCATGATTACTACAGTTATACAGGGCCTTGGTGAGACCACACCTGGAGTACTGCGTGCTGTTTTAGTCTCCTTACCTAAGAAAGGATATACTTGCCATAGAGGGAGTGCAGTGAAGGTTCACCAGACTGATTCCTGAGATGGCAGGACTGTCATATGAGGAGAGATTGGGTCGACTAGGCCTGTATTCACTAGAGTTTAGAAGAATGAGAGGGGATCTCATTGAAATGTATAAAGTTCTGACAGGGCTAGACAGACTGGATGCAAGGAGGATGTTTCCCCTGGCTGAAGGGTCGAGAACGAGGGGTCACAGTCTCAGGATACGGGGTAGGGCATTTAGGACTGAGATGAGGAGAAATTTCTTCATTCAGAGGGTGGTGAACCTATGGAATTCTCTATCCCAGAAGGCTGTGGAGGCCAAGTCACTGAATATATTTAAGAAGGGGATAGATAGATTTCTAGACACAAAAGGCATCAAGGGGTATGGGGAGAGAGCAGGAATATGGTATTGAGATAGAGGATCAGCCATGATCATATTGAATGGCGGAGCAGGCTCGAAGGGCCGAATGACCTACTCCTGCTCTATTTTTCTATGTTTCTTGCTGGTCACTGGTTTATGATTTTACTTTTTCTCCGCTGCTTTGATCTACAGTGACCTCCAACTTGCGTCAATTTAGCCATCAACTTTCTGCATCGCTACCGACTCTCATTCCTACAGCAACAACCTCCATCCTCGAACTCTCTACCCTTCAAATAGCTTCTGGACTTCACTCACCTGCTTTGGACAGCGGTTCGTCGATGCTCCGTACCGGCCCCATCCTGCTCACATCGGCTTGTCCTTCCATGGGACCTCTGACTTTGACCCTCTCTTTCTACTATTGTCCCCAACCTATTCCCTGCTACCAGGAAATATGTATTCCATTAATTATTACAGTTAAACAGGCCTATGTAACCTGAACTTTTCCCTTGTCCATTCGCGTCCGCACTTTGGCTGCCGCTCTGGACCCAAGCCATTCCACTTTTTCCCCCTATTTTCCTTTTCTCTCTATCCCTCCCTGAAAGCACTCTCCTGTCGTCATGCCTCCTTTCATCTCTGTTCTCTTGAATACACTGCCCTCCCAAATCCCTACCCCAATCCTTCATTATTCTTCGACCTTCCTACTCTCCTGCCGCCGTCCTAGGCTTCACTCCCTCTTAGATAAGCCTACAGCTTCCCTCTGTGCCTCTCTTGGCATTCTTCCCATCGAGGCACTCGTCGCTGCCGCCTTACGAGCAGCAACCCCAACTGTCCCAACCTACTCTCTTGCCGACCTTCCCGCCTAGCGCGCCCACTGGGGGCAAATCTTGCCAATTTCCTCCCCATCCAACTCATCGCCCCCAGTGCTGACCCTGTAGATGCTGGCAGTGGGGCAGCCATCACCGACCCTCTCCGCATCTCCCTCCAGAATGTCCGTTCACTTGTGAACAAGGCCCTTGCCATCCATGAGCTTATCGTGGATGACTGCATCGACATCATGGCCCTGACGGAAACTTGGTTGAGGGTTGATGACATGTTACCCTTAAATGAAGCCTTTCCACCTGGCTATACCTTCCACCACTTGCCCCGCTCAGACCGCCGTGGTGGCGGTATGACTCTCATCACCAAATCACATCTTGATCTGTCCCCCTATTCCTCCGGCAGTTTCTCCTCCTTTGAGCATCTCACCTTATTCCACCCCTCTCACCTCTCATTTAAATTTCTTGTTCTGTACCGCCCACCCAAGTACCATAAAAATGTTATTACTGAGATATCTTCACTGTTCTCCTCCCTCAGCCTCTGCACCAAACGACTTCTCATCCTTGGTGATTTGAACCTCCATCTCAATTCATCATGCTCTCTCTCCCCTGAGTTCACTAGCCTCCTATCCTCCCATAATCTCTCCCTCCATGTAAACTCCCCAACCCATATTCACGGCCACCCCCTCGACCTTGCCATCTCTCGTGGCCTCGCTACTCCCATCGTGTCAATTGCAGATAAGGCCATCTTTGACCATTTCCTCATATCGTTCTCCACCCACATCCCCCTTCCACCCACTCCCCCCCAACCCTACTTCCTTCTGTGTCCGCCCCTGGAAAAAGCTCTCTCCCAACTCTCTTACAACTGCACTTATGAAATCCCAACTGTCCAGCCTCTGGCCCTCCATTCACCATGACATTTCTGCAGCTACCGATCTGCTCAACCACACCCTCACCACTATCTTTGATGCCCTAGTCCCTACTAAAACAATTACCCTCTCTCACCCTGGCTGTTCCCCCGGTACGGCTTTCATCTTCGCTCCCTTAAGTCCAAGGGACGCAGACTCGAACGGATATGGCGGAATGGTTTAGCCATTCACCGCTAGATCTGGCTGGACCACATAAAGCACTATCGGGCCCTGCTCTCGTCTGCCAAAATTGCTCACTATTCCAGAATCATTCTGGAATGCAAAGATAAACCCCGGCTCCTATTCTCTACTGCTAAACGTCTTCTTAAACTCCTCTCCCCTGTCTCCTCCACCCTCACCTCCAATAACAAATGTGAGGAGCTCATGGACTTCTTTGTCTCTAAGATTGAGACCATCTGTTCAGCTGCCTCTGCCACTTCCCTTCCTTCCCCTAGCCCACTGGGCCAAACTTCCTCTAAAGTTCCCCCTTGCCCTAGCCCTGAACTTACATCTTTCTCCAGTTTCTCTCCGATCTCCCCTCATGACCTCTCTGCACTCATCTTGTCTATGAGACCCACCTCCTGCTCCCTCGACCCTATTCCCACCAAACTGCTGACCACCCAACTTCCTTTTCTGGCTCCCATGTTAGCTGATATTGTTAACGGTTCTCTCTCCTCAGATACTGTCCCCCTCTCCCTCAAATCTGCCATCATCACCCCTCTCAAAAAAACAAACTTTGATCCCTCTGTCCTTGCAAACTACCGCCCCATCTCCAACCTCCCTTTCCTCTCCAAAGTCCTTGAATGTGTTGTTGCCTCCCAAATCCGTGCCCATCTTTCCAGCAATTACATGTTTGTATCCCTCCAATCAGGTTTCCACCCTTGCTGCAGTACCGAAACGGCTCTCATCAAAGTCACAAATGACATCCTTTCTGACTGTGACAAAGGTAAACTAACCCTCCTCATCCTTTTTGACTTGTCTGCAGCCTTTGACACGGTTCACCACTCCATCCTTCTCCAACGCCTCTCCACCATCGTCCAGCTGGGTGGGACCGCACTCGCCTGGTTCCATTCTTATCTATCTAATCGTAACCGGAGAATCACCTGCAACAACTTCTCTTCCCACTCCTGCATCGTTACCTCTGGTGTCCCCCAAGGATCTATCCTTGGCCCCCTCCTATTTCTCATCTACATGCAGCCCCTTGGCGACATCATCCGAAAACACAGCGTCAGTTTCCACATGTACGCTGACGACACCCAGCTCTACCTCACTACTTTTTCTCTCGACCCCTCCACGGTGTCTAAATTGTCAGACTGCTTGTCCGACATACAGTTCTGGAGGAGCAAAAATTTTCTCCAATTAAATATTGGGAAAACCAAAGCCATTGTTTTCGGTCCCGCCAAAAACTCTGTTCCCTAGCCATTGACTGTATCCCTCTCCCTAACATCTGTCTGAGGCTGAACCACACTGTTCACAACCTTGGTGTCATATTTGACCCTGAAATGAGCTTCCGACCACATATCCGCAGCATAACAAAGACCTCCTACTTCCACCTCTGTAACATCGCCCGTCTCCGCCCTTGCCTCAACTCATCCACTGCTGAAACCCTCATCCATGCCTTTGTTACCTCTAGACTTGACTATTCCAACACACTCCTGGCTGGCCTCCCACATTCCACCCTACGTAAACTTGAGGTCATCCAAAACTCAGGCTGCCCGTGTCCTAACTCGCACCAAGTCCCGTTCGCCATCACCCTTGTGCTCGCTGACCTACATTGGCTCCCGGTTAAGCAGCGTCTCGATTTCAAAATTCTCATCCTTGTTTTCAAATCCCTCCATGGCCTCGCCCCTTCCTATCTCTGTAATCTCCTTCAGCCCCACAACCCCCCGAGATATCTGTGCTCCTCTAATTCTGCCCTCTTGAGGATCCCTGATTATAATCGCTCAACCTTTGGTGGCCGTGACTTCTGTTGCCTAGGCCCTAAGCTCTGGAATTCCCTGCCTAAACCTGTCCGCCTCGCTACCTCTCTTTCCTCCTTTAAGACCCTCCTTAAAACCTACCTCTTTGACCAAGCTTTTGGTCATCTGCTCTAATTTCTCCTTATGTGGCTCGGTGTCAAATTTTTTGTCTTAAAATACTCCTGTGCAGCGCCTTGGGATGTTTTACTATATCAAAGACGCTATATAAATACAAGTTGTTGTTGTTGAGTGAAATTCCCTACCTAACTCCAGTGTAGGAGCACAATCACGACGACTGCAGTGATTCACGAAGAAGGCACACCACCACTTTCTCAGAGTAACTGTGGATGGGCAATAAATCCAGCCTTGCCAGCATTTCCCACTAACCAAAAAATTAATAACTTTGATATAAGTTCCAGACAAGTATAACATGCTTAAAACCAATAAATCCACAGGGATAGATGGTATTTCATAGAATCATACAATAGTACAGCACAGAAGAAGGCCATTCAGCCCAATAAGTCTGCACCGGCTCTTTTGAAGAGAAATCCAGTTAGTCCCACTCCCCCGCTCTTTCCCCATATCTCTGCATTTTTTTCTTTTTCAAGTATTTATCCAATTCCCTTTTGAAGGCTACTATTGAATCTGTATCCACCACCCTATCAGGCAGTGCATTCCAAATCCTAACCACTTGTTGCGTAAAAAAGTTTTTCTTCATGTCGCCTCTGGTTCTGTTGCCAATCACCTTAAATCTGTGCCCTCTGGTTATCAACCCTTCAGCCATTGGAAACTGTTTCTCTTTATTTACTCTATCTAAATCCTTCATGATTTTAAACACCTCTATCAAATCTCCTCTTAGCCTTCTCTGCTCTAAGGAGAACAACCTGAGCTTCTCCAGTCTATCCACATAACTGTAATCTCTCATCCCTGGAACCATTCTAGTAAATCTCTTCTTTTAACGTAAAGTATTAAGAGAAACCATGAAGGAGATTTGTGAGGTATTGGCAATCATAATATAAGAACGTAACATAAGAAATAGGAGCAGGAATAGGCCACTCGGCCCCTCGAGCCTGCTCCGCCATTCAATAAGATCATGGCTGATCTTGGTTCAAAGCCACTTCCCAGCTCGCTCCCCATAACCCTTCACTCCCTTATCTTGTAAAAATCTGTCTAACTCCACCTTAAATGTATTTAAGGCCTCCACAGCTCTCTGGGGCAGAGAATTCCACAGATTTACGACCCTATGAGAGAAGAAATTCCTCCTCATCTCAGTTCTAAAAGGGCGACCCTTTATTCTGAAACTATGCCCCCGAGTTCTAGATTTTCCCACGAGGGGAAACATCCTCTCTGCATCTACCTGTCGAGCCCCCTCAGTATCTTATATGTTTCAATAAGATCACCTCTCATTCTTCTAAATTCCAATGAGTATAGGCCCAACCTGCTCAACCTTTCTTCATAAGTCAACCCTATCATCTCTGGAATTAACCTAGTGAATCATCACTGAACTGCCTCCAATGCAAGTATATCCTTGCTTAAATAAGGAGACCAAAACTGTAAGCAGTAAAAAAAAAACAGCGCCCGAACAGGGACATGAACCCTAAACCCTCAGATGAATAGTCTGATGCTCTACCGACTGAGCTACCCAGGCATCATTATGAGGAATTCATTAGACATTGGGGAGGTACCAGTAGATTAGAAACAGGCTAAAAAAGGTGACAAAACAGACACAGACGACTACGGAACCTTTAGGGGGAAAAATTAGGTCGCGCCCCATTTGGGGCGCAAATATCGTCTGGACGCAAATATTAGCGCCTGGCGCTAATTATCGGCACTGACTGGAAACTTCACTTTTACCGCCCCGGGAGGTGAGTGGAGCGCTAAATCAGGCGCTGCACACCTGTCTTAAGGCGCAAAGGCCGAGCAGTGAGGCGCTAACTCAGAGCGCTGGCGAAGCTCATGTAATGTCAGTCAGCAATGGAACACACACACAATGGCACGGGCCAGTTCTTAAAGGGGATGGTTAATCTTGCTTTCCTTCCACATCCTGTTCATTGCAGCCTTGAATCTCGGCCTGGAGAGACTTGCACATCAAATGTGCTGGAAAGAACAATGGAGAGTACCAGGCAAAGAGCTCAGAGTGCAGCTCCCACAGTCTCTGCTAAATCGATACAAGGAATGGCAAATCAAAATGAACCTGCAAAGTGCTGCTCAGTACCCAAAACTCCTTCACACAACGTTGAATCTCTCCAGAAGTCTCTCCCTCTCTCTCTCAGAATGCGTAGTTCAAAAATGCCACCAACAATAAAAGACAGGAAGAGGCCCCCTTTAAATAGCGCCCCCCCCAGCCCCACAGCGATTGATAGCGTTCCAGTCTTCTGGTCGTTGGATGCGCCAGGCGGTAAGGCAGGGGGCGCCACTCAATTTCCGCTCCGGGGCGCCACAAGGGCGTTGCACCATGGAATGACGTCACAATCTGCGTGCGCAGGTGGTCGCAGCGGTAAAGTTTAGCGCCGCCGCACAATCTCTAGTTAAGTTCCCGAGCGGCGCAAACATCGCTGCGCCCGGGCATTAGCGGCTTTGCGCCCCATTAGCGCCCTCTTAAGGCGCTAACGGGAGGCGCAACCAACTGAATTTTTACCCCTTAGTCTTCTATTCCATGTAAAATAATGGAATTGATTATCAGGAGTAAACCTGAAGATTATCTGTAGAATAATAATCTGAAAACCAGCAATCAACATAGATTTAGAAAAGAAAGATCATGTCTGGTCAACCTCTTTGACTTCTTTGAGGAAGTGACATCCTAATTGGACTGTGGGAAATCCTACAATATATTGAGGTCTAAATTTAACATTGTTCCACCCATTTTGTGGTCTTAAAACAGGCACAATTATAACCAATTTAGCAGGGCAGAAGCCCACACCCATTCTGCTAAATTGGTCTGGGCCTTTTTATAGGTGGCCCTGATGGCCACCTGAAATGATGCGTCTGCGCTAATTTCAGACCCAGATTGTTAAATTGGTTTGGTATTTCTGGGTCTTCAGCAGCCTAACCAGCGATCCTTAAAGAGACTGCTGGAGGTCATTCAAAAAAGGCCCAAAAACTTCAAAAATGTTTGTATTTTGTGAGTTGGAAGGTGCAAAAGTGCTCCTCCTGGTTCCACAAAACAACTGCTGGCCGCTGCCAGCCCACCCTCAACTCCTTCTTGATTGCCTCCCCAAGTAGTCAGAAAATCCGCACCTAATGAATAAAGGCTCAAGACCCAGGAGTCATATCAATTTAAGAGATTTTATTGGACTGCTCACGTGAGTAATACAAGCAAACGATACGTCTATACATTCACCAGCGGGAGACTCATCAGGGACTTGGAGCATCACCAGACGAGGTTGTTCCTACTGCTGAGTTCACCTGACGAAGGGTTTCATTATATATTTATACCTTTCTTGAAACATGCCTACTTGTACAGTTTCTTTGTCTTCAACTGTCACTCATGCTGATGCAGTAGATGTCACATGGCTGGTTTTGACACAAAACCGTGGGATCTAAACGGCTCAATTCTTGTCTATACTCGTTCTCAATGTTGCTGAATCCTGCATTTCTCACAGTGTCCTACTAAGTTCATATTGTCTCCTCAGTAGTATTTATTTCCCCCAAACTTTAATGATGTTAGCTTGTAATAGCTATGCTCTGGTTAGCTTAATTAGGTTCCTTTCATTGTTTATTTTAAGTTTAGTTTACGTGGTGGTCAATCATGGAATAAAACATCTGTTCCTGCTCCTGCTTTCTACCTTCTCACAGCAGCTACACACTGGGTGCCACTGCTGTTAAATTAATGTAGACTTGATTGTATCCTGCTATTCTTATCTCTTTACTTGGGTGAGAAAGCTATTTGTTTTAAATGTTTCCCTTCACATTCAATTGTAATAGTGTCTTTTTGTTCTAATATACTTTTATTTGGAGGTTACATTATCATGTTAACAGACAAGAGCTGAGGATTAGCATTACTATATTATTTCAGCTAACTGTTACTCAAGTTTCAGAGACCTATTTTATGATCCCTGTTGTTGTTGCTGTTGCCAAGGTGAACCCTTCTCATACCAGTCAGTCATCTTCATCAGCTTATATTTTATTTTCCCAACATATATGACCGACCCAACCCCGCCACGATCGGACTACCCCCCACCCCGCCGTGATCACAACAACCGCCCCATGATCGGTCCCCCTCCCCCGCGATCACTGACCCTCCAAACCCCCTTCTAAGAACATAAAAATTAGGAGCAGGAGTAGGCCATATGGCCCCTCGAGCCTGCTCCGCCATTCAGTAAGATCATGGCTTCAACTTCAACTCCACTTTCCTGCACTATCCCCATATCCCTTGATTCCCCTAGAGTCCAAAAATCTATCTATCTCAGCCTTGAATATACTCAATGATTCAGCATCCCCAGCATTCTGGGGTAGATAATTCCAAAGATTCACAACCCTCTGAGTGAAGAAATTCCTCCTCATCTCAATCTTAAATGGCCTACCCCTTTATATTGAGACTATGCCCCCCAGTTCTAGATTCTTCAGCCAGGGGAAACAATCTCTCAGCATCTACCCTGTCAATTCCCCTCAGAATCTTATGGGGGTAAAATTGAGTCGCGCCAGCTTTGGGGCGCTAACTTCGCCAGGGCGCTACTTATAGAGCCCTGAAAAAATTAGTGCCCCCGCAGCCGAAATTCATTGGTAGCACCCCAAGAGGGAAGCGGGGCACTACTGGAAGCGCCCCGCCTCCCTCTTGGGGCGCTGCGAGGTCCCAGCTGGGCCACCAGGGATCGGAGTGTCGGCAAAAGAGCCCGGCACTCGAGAGAAGTGCCGGGCTCACGGAGCACAGCCGGCACTCCGTGGGGGGGCTGGTCAGGAGGCCGGAAACGGCAACGGGGGCAAGTGCTGGCAGGCGGCCAGCAACAAAAATGGCCGCCCGGCACCTCACCTTTAATTAGCGCCGCCCCGGCCGCAGGTAGGCCCCCCTGACCCCGTCGGACATAGCGTCAAGTGGTAAGTCAGGGGGTGCTACTGAAGATCGCGGCCAGGGCGCGAGCAGGGTGCTGCGCATGGCGATGATGTCATCACTGGTGGTGCAGCGCCACGGGGGCGCTAACGGTTACCGCCACCGCTAACCTCCCACTGAATTTTGCGGAAGGCGTTGGCAGCGCCGCGCCCGGGCGCTAGTTGCTTTGCGCCCCGTTAGCGCCCTCTTAGAGCGTGAACGGGAGGCACAAAGCAACCGAATTTTTCCCCCTATATGTTTCAATGAGATCACCTCTCATTCTTCTAAACTCCAGAGAGTATAGGCCCAATCTACTCAATCTCTCCTCATAGGACAACCCTCTCATCCCCGGCATCAATCTAGTGAACCTTGGTTGCACCACCTCTAAGGCAAGTATATCCTTCCTCAGATAAGGAGACCAGAACTGTGCACAGTACTCCAGGTGTGGTCTCACCAAAGCCCTGTACAATTGTAGCAAGACTTTCTTACTCTTATACTTCAACCTCCTTGCAATAAAGGTCAACATGCCATTTGCCTTCCTAATTGCTTGCTGTACCTGCATGCCAACTCTCCTTGTTTCCTCTATGAGGATACCTAAATCTCTCTGAACACCAACATTTAATAGTTTCTCATCATTTAAAAATTATTCTGTTTTTCTATTCTTCCTTCCAAAGTGAATAACCTCACATTTCCCTACATTATACTCCATAGGGAACGGTATCATAGTGGTAATGTCACTGGGCTTGTAATCCAGAGGCTTGGACTAATGATCCAGAGTGAGTTCAAATCCCATTATACTCCATGTGCCACCTTATTGCCCACTCACTTTGCAGACTCTGTATTCTCCTCACAGCTTACTTTCCCACCTAGCTTTGTATTGTCAGGAAACTTGGATACATTACACTCGGTCCCTTCATCTAAGTCATTAATATAGATTGTAAATAGCTGAGGCTCAAGCACTGATCCTTACGGCACCCCACTAGTTACAGCCTGCCAACCTGAAAATGACCCGTTTATCCCTACTCTCTGCTTTCTGTCCGTTAACCAATCCGCTATCCATGCTAATATATTACCCCCAACCCCATGAACCCTTATCTTGCATAATTCTCTGACCCCCTGCAATCACCCCCCAACCCTACAAGCTGCTTTGTATCCCTCTCCCTCGCAAACTCTACCCCAGAAGCACAAACTTACCTGCTCCTGGGCTGCGGCCTCTGCTGCAGCATTCGCCGCCCGACAGGGAGCCAAGTCCATCAATCAGGCTGGCTTCCAAGCGGGGATCCTGTTTTTAAAAAAGCATGCAGTCAAAACTCCGCAGTGTTCGGGGAAATCAGGATTTCCAGGTTTCCTGACCAGAACTCTTCCCCCCGCTTGGAAATCCCGCCCCAGTAAATATCGGGGCCTATATTCTGGGGTTCAATTGAGAGTGGATATGTGCCAGAGAACTAGAGAGTGGCCAATGTGACAACAATTTTCAAAAAGAGAGATAGAGTTAACCCAGGTAATTACAGACTAGTTAGTTTAACATCTGTTACATCAATTACTTGAGTGCCAGAGGGCAGCCAAATTTCCACAGGCTGAGAGCCACTTCTGGGCGGAAAGACAGCCTGTTAATGAGGCCCAGGCGGTTAAAATTGCCGTTGCTGCCTTTTGCTGCAGGTGGGCGGGAATCTAATTGAAATCAGTGATGTCTCGGCGGAAACCCACTGCCAGTTAAAATCTCCCCCGTGTTTCTTTTTTGCACCAAAGCACAAGCATGTTTGACATGTATGTGAAAATTCTGTTCATGGAAAGCAATTGTTTTGTAAGGTACCACACAGAAGGAAGTATGGGGGGGTAGCAAATTGGATTAAAAAGTGGTTAGAAGGGACAAAACAGAAAGTAGGAGTTACGAGCAGTTGCTCAGAGAGGTTGGAAGTGAGTAGCAGGGTACAACAGGGTACTCTTCTGGAACTGCTTCTGTTCACTGTGTACAACAATGATTTGGATATAGAGCTAGAGGAAGTGGTGTTCAAATTTGCAGGCAGTACTAAAATAGGAGACAAATAGACTTTGGTTTTAACTTGAGGCAGAATCTGTGTGTTGGGGGCTTGGGTTGAATGATAATCTCGCTTGCCGAGGCCAAAGTGATTTTAATTTCCGGGCGTCATTTCCATATTCAGGATCACACACCCGCCCAAACCCGTAATCAATCACTACCTGGCCGGCAGGCAGGAGTGGATACTCGGGCAGAAGGAGGACGCTGGGGACCCGGGGAATGGTCCCTGGCAGTCAGGTAGTCTCAGGGAGGGGAATCCCGATTGGGAATGGGGGGAAGCCTGGGCTGAGGGTGTCCCAAGGTTTCCTTAGCCCTAGAAGAGAATTCCTGCTACTTCTGACCCACAAGGAAACCAAGAACAATTAACAAAAACTTATCTCGCTGGGCCTCTTCTGTTTTGGGCAGGTTTGGCCTGGCTGGTAAACTACCACTGCTCCCCTGCTCAGACCTCAGGTTAAAGTCGCAAATCAGGCCCAGATGATGCCATTGGAGCCTGTTCTGCATATTTAAAGAGGGCCCTGCCAGTTTGGAGCTGGTCAGATTGGGGTGGGAAAGGAGTGGGTAAGTTCCCTGCTCCATTTTAACTGCTTCCCTCGCCTGGTATGCGCCAGGTTAAAATCGAGGCCATAGTAAATAATTGTGAAGACAAAGGAAGCTGCAAGGGAATACTGATAAGATGCTGGAATGGGCAAAAAAGTGGCAGATGAAATTCAATGTCAGTAAATGTGAGGTGGTATATTTTGGTAAAAGATACAAAAGTAGTAATTATACTTTGAATGGGGGAAAGCTGGGTGATGTGGAAGAGTGGAGGCATTTTGGGGCTTGGATTTACAAGACGTTAAAAGCAGCACCTCAAATGGATAAAGTCATAGGAAAAGCTAATGGGGTTTTATGGTAAGAGGTATGGAATATAAAAGTTGAGATGTAATGGTAAATCTATCTAAAACAATAGATGACCACAGTACTATGTGCAGTTTTGGGTTCCACACTGTAGGAAGGAAGTTGATGCAAAGAAAGGGTACAGTGCAGATTCACTAGGATACTGTCTGGTATGAGGAAATACAAATATGTAGAAAGACTTGAAAAATTGTGGGTGTTTCTGTTAGAACAGAAACTTGGTTAAAAGAATAGAGAGTTGTATATCCAAGTTTGCAGATGACACTAAGCTGGGAGGCACAGTAAATTTTGTGAATGAGAGGAGGAAGTTACAAAAGGACATAGACAGACTAAGTGAGTGGGCAAAACTATGGCAAATGGAGTTCAATGTGGGGAAGTGTGAGTTCATCCACTTTGGATCTGAGAAAGACGAATCAGAATATTTTCCTTATGGTGAGAGATTAAGAGCTGTGAAGGAGCAAGGGATTTAGCTGTCCATGTACATAAATCACTAAAAGCTAGTGCACAGGTACAGAAAGTAATCAGAAAGGCTAATGGAATGTTGGCCTTTATATCCAGGGGATTGGAATTCAAAAGTGAGGAAGTGATGCTTCAGTTGTACACAGCCTTGGTCAGACCCCATCTGGAGTACTGAGTTCAGTTTTGGGCACCGAACCTCAGGAAAGAAATATTGACCTTCAAAGGGGCACAGCACAGATTCACCAGAATGACACCGGGGTTTAAAGGGTTAAATTATCAGGACAGGTTGCATAAACTTCGCTTGTATTCCCTTGAGTTTGGAAGGTTGAGGGGTGATTTAATTGAGGTATTTAAAATGAATAGGGTAGATACAGAGAAACTATTTCCTCTGGTGGGGGAATCCAGAACAAGAGAGAATAATCTTAAAATCAGGTGGCACTTTTTCCACACAAAACAACAACAACAACAACTTGTATTTATATAGCACCTTTAACGTAGTAAAACGTCCAAGGGGCTTCACAGGAGTATTATAAGACAAAAAATTTGACACCGAGCCACATAAGGAGAAAATTAGGGTAGGTGACCAAAAGCTTGGTCAAAGAGGTAGGTTTTAAGGAGCGTCTTAAAGGAGGAGAGAGGTCGAGAGGCGGACAGGTTTAGGCAGGGAATTCCAGAGCTTAAGGCCTAGGCAACAGAAGGCACAGCCACCAATGGTTGAGTGATTATAATCAGGGATGCTCAAGAGGGCAGGATTAGAGGAGCGCAGATATCTCGGGGGTTGTGGGGCTGGAGGAGATTACAGAGGGGCGAGGCCATGGAGTGATTTGAAAACAAGGATGAGAATTTTGAAATCGAGGCGTTGCTTAACTGGGAGCCAAAGTAGGTCAGCGAGCAAGGGGGTGATGGGTGAACGGGACTTGGTGCAAGTTAGGAGAAGGGCAGCCGAGTTTTGGATGACCTCAAGTTTACATAGGGTAGAATGTGGGAGGCCAGCCAGGAGTGTGTTGGAATAGTCAAGTCTAGAGGTAACAAAGGCATGGATGAAGGTTTCAGCAGCGGATGAGTTGAGGCAAGGGCGGAGACGGGCGATGTTATGGAGGTCGAAATAGGCGGTCTTGGTTATGCTGTGGATCTGTGGTCGGAAGCTCATTTCAGGGTCAAAAGGTCCCCCAAAAGGCTGTGGATGCTTTTGGCTTAATTAAAATGTTCAAGACTGAGATCAACAGATGTTTGTTAAGTAAAGACATCAAGGGATATGGAGCAAAGACGGCTAAATAGAGTTGAGGTATACATCAGCCATAATCTAATTGAATGCCAAACAGGCACAAGGGGCTGAATGGCCTACTCCTGTCCCTATTTACTTGGTTAAATATCATAGCGTCATCCTATGCGGGACTTTATTTTGGAAGAGTTTGCTACATGGTGTGCAGGACATAACCAGATTATTTTCCATCGCTATAGGAAATGAGCACATCTAAATAATTTTCTGATACTTTCTTAAATCTTTCCAACTGTTTCAGATTTGCAGACTACACATATATATAAAATACAGATGCAACAGTCTGAAGTGTTAATCCCACATCTGCATTTCTAAAGCTGTCTCCAAGAAGTGTAACTTCTTCTTTCATGCCAAAAACTTTTTTCCCTTTAACAACTCTTAATTTTCTACGGCCAAGTATGTGCAAGACGTGACAACTGCTCCTATATCTGGGGAGGTGCTTGTAGCACACCTCTCACACTCATGACAGCACATGGCTGCTCTGATAAAATACCTAGCTCTGACTGGTTTGTTTTCTGTTGTTAGTATATTTCCAGTGTTTGTTGCCATACAGTTTAAACACAAATTGCTAATCGAGAAATCAAATTTCAGTAAGATCATAGAAACATAGAAGTTTACAGTATAGAAGGAGGCCATTCTGCCCATCGTATTTGTGCCGGCTGTTTATTAAGGCAGTGAAAAACTACTGTTATCCTTGCTCACTCCCCATATCCTGTATCTTTCTCTGCTTTAAATATTTATCTAATTTTTTTCTTTAAGGTGCAATTTTTCTCTGCCTCAAACACTCTCTGTAGCAATGTGTTCCACATTCTAACAATCCTCTGTGTAAAGAAATTTATCTTAACCTCTATTCTGACTCTTAGTGACAATTTTAAATTTATGGGGGGAGAAATTCAGTTGGTTGTGCCTCCCGTTAGCGCCTTAAGAGGGCGCTAATGGGGCGCAAAGCAACTAGCGCCTGGGCGCAGCGATGTTTGTGCCGCTCGCGAAATTAACTAGACATTTTGCGGCGGCGCTAAACTTTACCGCCGCGATCTCCTGCGCACGCAGATCTTGACGTCATACGAGGGTGCAACGCCCTTGTGGCGCCCCGGAGTGGAAATTGAGTGGCGCCCCCATCCTTTCCGCCTGACGCAACCAACGACCGGAAGACTGGAACACTCCCCAGTCGCTGTGGGGCTGGGGGGGTGCTATTTAAAGGGGGCCTCTTCCTGTCTTTCTCTGTGGTTGACATTTTTGCACCACTCGTTCTGAGAGAGAGAGAGAGAGATTCGGAGAGAGAGAAAAAGAGACTTCTGCATTGAGTCAACGCTGTGTGAGGTAGTTTTGGCTACTGATCATAACTTTGCAGGTACTTTGGTTTTTGGCCTTCATAACTTTGATTGCCAAGAGACTATGGGGGCTGCACTGATTGGGGGCGTCGTCCTGTGCCACCAGAATCGGAGGACACAGAGACGCAGAGAGAGAGTGGCAATCATGGCCAGACGGAGGAGGGCCAACAGGCCTCTGTACAGGAGACCTTACCCTCCCAGGGTATATCGCCAACAATTCACATATATTAATATGTCTGAGGAGCAGTGTTTGCGAAGGCTGCGCTTCAGCAAGGAGGTAGTTTCTGAGCTCTGCCACCTGCTGCAGCCAGATCTGCAGCCTCAACTGAGGTCCAGGACGTCTCTGTCGGTGGCTGTGAAGATCACAGTGGCTCTGAATTTTTATGCCACTGGTTCATTTCAATCAGCTACTGGGGACATCGCCAATATCTCCCAGTTCGCGGTGCATTGCTGCATCCGTCAGGTCACAAATGCCCTCTTTAAAAGGAGACGAGAGTACATCTCTTTCCCCATGACCCCAGACAAGCAGCAAGAACGCGCAATGGGCTTTGCTAGGATAGCGGGCTTCCCCATGGTGCAGGGCGCCATTGACTGCACGCATGTGGCTTTGCGTGCTCCGTATGAGAATGCCGAGGATTTCTGCAACAGAAAGGGGTTCCATTCCTTAAACGTTCAGTTGGTCTGTGACCACAGACAGCTGATACTCGCTGTCAATGCCCACTATCCTGGCAGCTGCCACGATGCATTCATCCTGCGCCAGACTACTGTGGCAGAACTTTTCCAGGCACCGCATCAGCCAGTTGGTTGGCTTCTCGGGGACAAGGGATATCCACTGAGCACCTGGCTGATGACACCGCTCCGTACGCCCAACACCCCTGCTGAGCTGCAGTACAATGAGAGCCATCAAGCTACCAGGAACATCGTTGAGCATACAATCGGCGTGCTCAAGCAATGGTTCTGCTGTCTGGACCATTCTGGAGGAGCCCTGCAGTACTCGCCTGAGCGAGTTTCCCACTTCGTAGTTGTGTGCTGCATGCTGCATAACATGCTGCAATCCTCAGGACCCAGCCAATGCCACCAGGCCTTGGAGCACCACCAGAGGAGGAGGAGGAAGAGGAGGAGGAAGAGGAGGAGGATGATCATCAGCAGCACCAAGGCGGGAGGGAGGCCTACAATGTAGAAACTGGAAGGGCCGTCCGTCAACGGCTGATAGCAAGCCGCTTCTAGGCCCCTGCTGAGGAAATGGCTTCTGCCATTGAGAACAACATGAATGAAACCAACCCGCAACCCCTAAGCCGGCCAAGGCACCAATGATTCCAAAGACCAAACATGTATATTTTGAATACAAAAACTTATTTATTTCACAAACTCTGTGTGTGTCATTTCCTCATGACAAACTAATAGAAAGAAACACAAAAACACAGTCATTAACATAACTGGTTCTCATAACCTGGAGATAATGTTCAAAAGTTTGACCACGAACCTTAGCCTTTAATAAAAAAATGACCAACATTTTGTCACACCTCCTACTTTTTGCCCTTCGAGGGTGATCTCCTTCCCTTGCGCACTTCCCCCCCTTCCCACCCTACTGCTCCTCCGTAATGGGACCTCAGTGGCTGCAGCAAGGCTGGTGGAAGGCTGCTGATTGTCAGAACCTGAGACTGCAGATGCCCTTGAAGGACGGCCTCGACCAGCTCTGGGCCTGGAGGGCCCGGCTGCAGACTGTACCAACTCTGCATGGGCAGCAGCAGTCTGTCCTACAGGCAGTGGCAAGTGCAGTGGAGAAGTGACAGTGGTGGCAGCAGGAATGCTGTCATCTTGCGAGAGGACAGCAACTCCCTGCTCGACCGACACACTGGCACTCCCACGGGGCAGCACTTCAGCATCCGGAGCAATCTGCTGGAGCACAGATTGCTGGCCTGCTGCGGCGCGGTGAGAGCCCTGGGGAAATGTGTCCGAACCAGCGACAATGGCAGCAGTCAGTGCTCGCGTGGCCTCAATCTGAGTCTGCATGAGAGCAGTCTGAGATGGGTTCATGGCAGCCAGTGACTGAATTGCAGCACTAAGCTTTAGTGTGGCATCCGCCTGTGCTACAGCGAAGTGCTCCACACTCCTTGCCAGTGATTCAATGCATTCGGGCACCCTTCCCACTACACCCATGAGCTCAGTGTGCATGTCTACCGCCTGGGTGTTCATTTCAGCGATGAGCCGCTCCTCCTCTGCGTCCAGTGCAGTAGGACTCGCTGGCATACTCTCCCTCCGGGGAGAAGGCCCCCGAGCTTCCCTACCCCCATGGTGTTGCTGCAGCCCGCTGGGTCCTGGAGCTTCACCCTCATCAGACCCTTCCCCCCTGCTCCCCTCCAGGGAAGGCGTGTTCCCAGTGTGGGCATGGGCTTCCTCGGGAGAGGGTGGCACTGATGCTCCGTCTTCATCTTCCTCCTCGGCTGCAGCTTCACTCCCACTGGCAGCTTGAAGGCCCGTCTCCTCAGCTGGTGAATCACCATCTGAAAGCAGGGAGGTACAAGAGTGGCTTTAGCGTGAGGACAGGGTGGCAGTAAGGGAGGAATGATTGCAGCGATTTAGTAAGTTGGATTGAAAGTGTCAAAGGCTGGTGTTGTGAGGGACAAGTGGAAGGACAGAGGACAAAAAGGTGATGACCTTACCATTGCTGTCCAGAACAGGGTCGGCATCTCCAGTGGCGACGGGACCGATCACCCGGCTTGCCACAATCCTCTGGACGCGCGCCTCAAGATCGCTGAGGGGTTGCAGCTGAGGCCTGCCCTCCACCCGTCCGTTGCTGCTGTCTCCTATTATGAGATAGCTTGGCCTGCAAGAAAAAGGACGGCGTCTGAGTAAATATACAGCCATGGTCTTGCCTGATGTGCCTCCCATAGATGAATAGCCCTTACTATATGCAGCCATGGTCTTGCCTGATGTGCCTCCCATAGGTGAATAGCCCTTACTGTATGCAGCCATGGTCTTGCCTGATGTGCCTCCCATAGGTGAATAGCCCTTACTGTATGCAGCCATGGTCTTGCCTGATGTGCCTCCCATAGGTGAATAGCCCTTACTGTATGCAAAGTGTGGTATGTGCGTGTGTGTTTCATGAGAGGGTCATAGGTGTTGGATGAGTGTT
Organism: Squalus acanthias; assembly: GCA_030390025.1. NCBI lineage: Eukaryota > Metazoa > Chordata > Chondrichthyes > Squaliformes > Squalidae > Squalus > Squalus acanthias. The sequence goes on from CM059428.1 coordinate 99,122,667, forward strand.
GTGCATTGGGGTTTTAAGACCCTCTGGCCATAGAGTGAGGTTGAGATGGAGGGATGGAGAGGTATTGAAAAAAAGCCACTCACCCTGACGATCCGAGTGAGGTCGTTGAACTTTTTTCGACATTGTACATGGGTCCTGGGCACCATGCTCCTGGAGGAGACGCTCTGAGCCACCTCCCTCCACACTCTTCTGTACTCGCGCGGCAAAGGCCTCCTGCCACTCTCAGGGAAGAGTATAGATCTTCTGCGCTCCACCGTGCCAACCAGAGCATCCAAGGCCCGCTTGCTGAAGCGCTGAGCTCGTTCTCTCACCCTCTCCATAGTCCTTGGCTGGAAGATTTAGGCTCAGGTCTCTCCAGGCCGAGATTCAAGGCTCCAATGAGCAGGGTGTGGCTGGAGTGCAAGATCGACCCTCCCCTTTAAGAAGTGTCCGGCGCCAGTGTGTCTGTGTTCCATCGCTAACTGACAGCACCTGCGCCCGCGCTCTGAGGTAGTGCCTCGCTCCTCGGCCTTTGCGCCTTAAGATAGGTGTGTAGCGCCTGATTTAGCGCTCCAATCACCTCCAGGGGCGATAAAAGTCAAGTTTGCAGTCGGAGGCGATAATTAGCGCCAGGCGCCAATCTTTTCTCCCCCATGATTCCTTGTTACTGACTCCTCAACCAGAGAAACTAATCTTTCCCTATTCCCTTTATTAAATCAGTTCATAATTTAAAAAATCTCTATTAATTTTCCGTTTAGGCTTCTCTGTTCTAGTAGAAATAGTCCCAGTATTTCAACTCTCTGCATAACTATAGTTTCCCATCCCTGGCATCATCCTGGTAGTCTACAGAGTATGTTCTCAATGTTTTTCATATCCTTTCTATAATGGGGCACCCAAAATTGTACACGGTACTCTAATTGTGGCTTAACCAATGTTCTGTATAAATTCACCAGTACTTCTTTACTTATTGCACTCTATGTCCCTATTTATAACACCCAAAATTATATTAGCTTTTTATGGCTTTATCTACATGCATATGCGCTTTCAGGGAATTATGTATTTGAACCCCCAGGTCTCTGTTCATTCATACCCATCAGCATCTTTCCAATGAGTGTATGCTCCCATTCCCTGTTTGTTCTCTCAAGGTGTATTACCTCACACTTATCCACATTAAATTGCATCTGCCTCCTGTCTTCCCATTCCACTAACCTGTCTGTGCCTTCCTGAAGTCTTTTACAGTCCTCCTCACTGTTTGCCAAATCTTCCAGTTTTGTGTCATCAGCAGATTTAAAAACTGTGTTCCCTACACCCAAATGCAAAGCTATAGAACAAAAGTGGACCCAGAACAGACCCCTGTGGTACACCACTTCTGATTTTTCTCTAGTCTGAGCAACACCAATACACTAATTCATTGTTTCCTGTCCATCAGCCAACTTTGCTTCATTTTCTCTTATACCATATGCCTGAATCTTTCTAAAAAGCCTCTTTTGAACAACCTTATCAAGCACTTTCTGAAAATCCATTTACACTGCATTTATTGCATTCCCTTTCTCTATCCAGTCAGTCACTTCTTCAAAAACTCTATTAAATCATGACTTTCCATTAACAAATCCTTGTTGGCTGTCTTTGATTAACCATTGCATTTCTAAAAGCCCACTAATTATATTTCAAATTATGGATCCTGAGGCCGTAATTTTGCCGGCGCTCAGGGGGCGGGTTTGGAGGCGGGACAGGTGGTAAAATAGGAAAAAATGATGGTGGGTTCCGATCCCGCCGTCAACCTGCCTCCGTGCAACTTTACCAAAGGCGGGCTCCCAGACTCCCATTGGGTCCCACCACCAAGCGCGGGATAGGCACTTAAGGCAGTTAACTGCTTGTTAACTGCCTGGATAATGCCATTTTGACAGCCATTTTACATTTTACCACTTTTTCTGCATGTTCCACGCCGTTCCCAAAGCACGCCAGCTAATTGTGTCGGGTTCATAAGTGGCTGCCTTCTTGACAGCTTCAGCTCCAGCATAAAAACAGAGCTCTCAACAAGGATCAGTTGCAGGTGGCAGAACTTTGTTTTTTCAGGTCTTGGAAAACTTTTTGCAGGTCTACTGATCTTGGAAGTGGTGAAGCTGAGATCCATCTCCACTGTGACCTCCTGGGAAAACCCTCTCTCCACATTGACTGAGCGCTTCTTCAACGGAGATATCTACCAGCATCATGGGAACCATTTATTTCCTTTCATCCTGGTCCTCAGATTCGGAGGAAGAGCAGCTGTGGCAGCAGCAGAACCAGGAACAACAGCAGCACCAACAGCAGGAGCGCCAACCTCCTGCTCAGCTACCTGATGCTGCACAGGGCAGAAGGGATGCACATCGCTGCAGGAGATAACACAACACAAGGTTTACAGGCCGAGGATGACCTTCCTCAACATGACTCAGCAGCAGTGCCAAAGGAGGCTGAGACTTTCGCGAGAGGTAATCGGTGACATCTGCGCACTGCTGCACCAACACCTGGAGCCCAGAGGAGCGGGTGGACATCCCTTACCAGTGGCTGTCAAAGTCACAACCGCCCTCAAATTTTTTGGTTCAGGGTCCTTCCAGGGCAGTTCAGCAGACATCAGCAGCATCTCCCAGTTGGCCGCACATGCTTGCATCACGCTGGTAACCGATACCCTCTTTGCAAAGGCGCACAACTACATCCACTTCTCGACGGATCAAGCAAGTGTCACCGCACGTGCGGTTGGCTTTGCAAATATGGCAGGCTTGTAGACTGCACACATGTGGCCCTTAGGGCGCCCCATCACAACCCAACTGTTTTTGTCAACTGCAAGGGCTTCCACTACCTCAACGTGCAGCTGGTGTGTAACCACAGGAAGGACATTTTGCATGATTGCGCGAAGTACCCTGGCAGTTGCCATGACTCGTTGATCCTGCGGCAGTCTAGTGTGCCTCCGCTCTTCAATCCACCAAACCAACTTTCCAGGTGGCTCCTTGGAGACAAGGGCTATCCCCTGAAAACGTGGCTGATGACGCCGTTGAGGAGGCCGTCGAACGAAGCTGAGGAGCGTTACAATGCCAGCCACATTTCGACCAGATCCATCATCGAGCAAACCATCGGCTTGTTGAAGATGTGATTCAGATGCCTTGACAGATCAGCTGGAGCCCTACAGTATGCAGCAGCCAGGGTCTCCAGAATCGTCGTGGTCTGTTGTGCACTGCACAACATCGCACAGCATCGTGGCTTGCAGCTGCCTGAGGAACAAGTGGCTCAGCGTATAGGCTCCTCAGATGAGGAGGAGGAGGAGGAGGAAGACCTTGCGGAGGCGGATGCACCAGTTCCAGCAGCACGCGAGTACATTGCTGCCCGTGGTGCAAGGGATGCACTAATCTTTGCCAGATTCGCTTAAGTAGATGACTCAAACAAATGTGGCTGGCACCTTCTTAACACATCATACACTATGTACAAGAACCTGTGGGTTCCTATCATTCTGACCACCATCATTACAAGTGCAAGTCACTCTGAGCCCTCAATGTGGAACTTCCATTTCCCAGATCACATAGGCCAGAACTTCAACTTCTGTTTAATCCATTCACAAAAGGATGACGATGTCCAAAATTATACCCAACAGAACAGAACAGAACACCCAAGTGACTACCCTTGTGACTAATTGTGCTTTATCTTCCTCTTATGCGTGCTTCTACGTGGTGCTTCCCCTGTGGCTTTAGCAGAAGTGGAGGCCCCTTGCTCACTTTCATGCTGCTCCTGCTTCGACACCTTTGGCAGGCGTCCTCTAGGTTTGCGAGCCTGTGAGGACTCGGCAACAGTCTGCTCCTCCTGCGTCTGTGCAGGGGCTGAGACGCCCATCTCAGTTGGGTGAGGACTCTGGTGGGGCTCTGACCGAGGGCTACTCAGTGGCATGGGAGTGTGAGCGCTTGGAGAGGAGCCCCCACTTCCTTGTTGCCTGCCATCAACATCCCTCTCATGGGTCAGCCCCACTTCAGTGCTAGCAAGTGGCTTGACAGCTCCTTGCTGCACATCAGGGGGGCCATGAGGACCTGTATCTGCACTGGCAGTCCTACTCAAAAGGACGTCCATGAATCTCTGGTCTCTCTGCTCAATAGCTGCCCATCGTTCCTCCAGAGATGTCAGTCTATTCTGAACATTCACCATGTTTTCCAGACCCTGGCGACTTATTTCCTCCATGGCCATAGCCATCCTCTCCTCTACCGTAGCCAACCTTTCCAGAGAGGTAGCCATCCTTACCACGGAGATAGCCATAATTTCCACGGAGGTTGCCATCCTTTCCATGGTGGTGCGTTCATGTGCCATTGCCTCCACAAAGGCTCTGCTCATGTTAGAGTTGGACTCCTCCATCATTTCCACACTCGCAGTGACCCTGGAGACAAAACCTGCCAGAAACTCCTGCACTTGTTCCTGGAGTTCCAGCACCGCTCTCTTTCTGGATGGACCCGGAGGCACAGGGTCAACATGCAGCTAAGCAGAGCTGGGAGCGCCCTGCGGCCTCTGACGAGGATTCTCCACTGCTGTCCCTGTCTCCACCATCTGCTGATGCTCAGTTGTGAGCTGTGATACACCAGGTGACAACACTACTCTATCTCCCGAAGGTCCCACTGACGTGTGCGTATCTGCACTGGTGCTGGGTGCGCTTAATTCTGCTGACGCTGCGCCCTCAGAGGTTGCAGGTTCCTCTGAGGAGTCTTCTGGCTCAGGCTGTTCCTCCTGGACAGTGGGGAGGGGGGCTGTCGATGCTCCTGTAGGGGAGTAAAGGCATGAGTTACACATGTGATATTAACGTAGCATGCACATGGAATACTGCAGATGATCATAAGTCAATCTGTTTGAGCATCAGATGCCATATCAGTCACTCATGCAATGTAAATGAGAGAGATGCAAATCTATTCTGTCACCAGCTTGCTCTGCTGTGCCCATCTGACCGTCCCCCACTTCCAGATCCTCATCACCTCCGATTATTTCGAGGGCAGCCTCCTCAGCGTTGGTCAAATGGGCAATTCAAGGTGGCCCTCCTCCTGTCCTAGCCCTCTCCCTCTTATTGTGGGCTCTCTTTTCCTGCAATGAGAGACACAAGTGGAGTTTGAGTGAGAATGATGGAATGAATGTAGAGAAGCCATAGCATAGATGCTTAGAAGGAGACAAAGTAGGAGTGAGGTGCCAATACCGAGTGCCCTCCCTGTGCATTGTTAGTTGTTGGCATTGCATAACAGTGATAGCGAGTGTGAGGGCAGCATAGTCGAATAGTGAGGTGATAGTGTATATAGAGAGAGAGGGATGGTTAAGGGTGCAAGGGATGTGAGGGTAAAGTGGGATGTGGAGGAGTAGGTTGACAATGCAGAGTGCTGGTGATGAGAGGAGATGGGGAGCAGATTGAGGGTCATGGTGATGTTATACTCACTTTCCCTGAGCGGACCAGGTCATTGAACCTTTTTCGGCACTGCACCCAGGTTCGAATGCACATCGATGTCGAGCTGACCTCCTGTGCAATTTGCAGCCACACTGCTGTGGTGGATTCTTCCTCCCAGAGGATGGGAAGTGTACCTCCTTTTGACTTCTGACTCCTTCCACAAGAGCATGGAGGGAGTCATCAGCAAATCATGGAGAGGCCTTGGCCCTTGAGGTAGTCATGGCAGCAGCTGTAACAGCAGCAAATAATGAGAAAATGAACCAAGGCTGCATGGGCCCCTTAAATGCAGCTGGCTCACAGACGTCAGCAGAGGCGAGTTCCAGACCCAAAACAGTAATTGGCCAGGGGAGCGCACACGCAGGGAATCAATTGCCCAATTAGGGCAAAATCGCAAATTTCTACCGGCTGAATGTGGAGGCGGAACCCGGACCCGCCGACCACCTGACCCGCACCCACCCCGCCACCAATGATAAAATTGCGGCCTATGAGTTTGCCCACAATTGATGTTAGACTAACTGGTCTATAGTTACCCAGTTAATCATCCCTACCTGCTTCAACAAGGGTGCTAAGTTTTAAGTCGGTTCACGGACTCCCAGGCCACCTGCATTTTCTGCGGCCTGGAAGAGTGCGTGTTCCACATATACATAGAATGTGAGAAGTTGCAGCCCCTCTTCCACTACTTGAAGGGGCTGCTCCTTGATTTTTGGTTGCACTTCAGTCCCACGCTCCTGATCTTTGGTCACCCGGTGCGGGGGAGAACGGGCAAGTCGGAGGACCTCCTCATAGGACTGCTCCTGGGCCTGGCCAAAGTGGATATCAACAGGTCCAGGCAGCGGGCGGTCGAGGGGTCATTCGGCCCTACTACCTGACTCTCTTCCGTGGCTATGTTCGTGCCCAGGTGGCCCCGGAGATGGAGCACGCGGTGTCCACCGGCACACTTGAGGCCTTCCGTGACCAGTGGGCACCGCAGGGACTGGAGTGCATCATCACCCTGGCCAACCAAATTTTAATTTAATTTGTTAAGGTTCCTTTAAAGTTTTATTTATTTACAGACTAATTGGTTAATCACCCACACAAAAAGAGTACACACACAGAGAGCGGGGCACTACCCGCAGAGCGATAACCAATTTCAGGTGCACTCCAATCGGGACTCATCATTCACACTGGCTCCTTCCAGTTCTTAAAGGGAAGATTCAATCATTCAGCACAACCTCATTCTCAACATTGCTGGCTCTGAAGGTGACCTCCAAGCAACTCAACAGCTACACCTCTTATCCTCATGGCTGATCCAAGTCCCAGGGAGAGAGCTCGCCGTTTCAGCAACTAGGCAGTGGAAGCATTGGTCGCGGCTGTCGAAAGAAGGAGGGCAGTGCTGTTCCTGGCCACTGGCAGGAGGCCATTGCCCCAGGTCTTCAGGGCAATGTGGAGGGAAGTGGTGCAGGATGTCTCGGACAGCAGTGTGGTCATCAGGACCCTCACACAGTGCCATAAAAAAATCAACGACCTCACTCGGGTGGTCAGGGTGAGTACATGCTTCAGCAAGTCCTACATACCAGCATCTGAACATCAGTCTGTACACACTGCACAAACCAACACACCCCCACCACTCACCCACCAAGCATCTCCACCTACTACAGCTCACATCCACATCTCACGCCTTGCCTACAATGACAGCTATTCAACTATGGCAGGCACATCCCCCAAACACGTAGATGCGCACTCACTCACACACTTTCCTTTCTCTTGCAGGCCAAGCTGGCCCACAATAGGAGGGAGCAGCAATGAACAGGCGGGGGTGAAGCAGACAGCCAAAAGCTTACAGACCTGGAGGAGCGAGTGTTGAGAGTCATTGGGCGCCAGGTGCTGGGCGCCGTGGCCGTCAGCGACGTTGACCCCCTTGGGGGCAACAACGGTATGTTCATCCCCTCTCCTTCTCTCATCCCACTTCCCCCTCACAGCACAAGCCTTTCCCACTTTCCAGCTCATTATACTGTCTGCATTCTTTGCTCCCTTCCTGCCCCCCTGCCCTCACCTTAACACGAGTCTTGTGCCTTTATGCTTTCAGGTAATCAGCAACCAGATGACCAGCCTGTCCCTGAGCTTCCCAGTGAGAGTGAGGCGGGAGAAGAGGAGGAGGAAGAAAGCACAGCGTCACTGCATCTCTCACCCGTAGGCACCACCTCAGATACTGGGATTACGCGATCTTTAGAGGCAAGTTTAGTAGAGGGGTCAGCACTGGGTGATGCACCGGGGATGAGCGGGCTGCAGCAAGGCCAGGGGGAAAGGGTAGCTCGGGAGCCAGCTCCCTGGAGGGCGAGTTCGCGCGCGAGTTCTGCTGCACAGGACTCGGATGAGGACCTCGATAGGGAGGCGTTCACAAGAGGGTTGGTGGGCATGCACACGGAGATGATAGGTGCAATGGCAAGGGTGCCCGAGAGCCTGTCTGGAATGGTAAGGAGCGTGGAGGAGTCCGCCCCCAACATTGGCAGTCTGCAAAGGATGGTGGACTCCCTGACAGACTGTGGGGACCCAGACCTGATGCCGCATGTCATGGGCGATGCGGCAGCATCCATTGCAGCACAGGCGGAAGCCACACAACGTCTTAGTGCTGTAATGCAGTCAATGGTTGCTACCATCGAGTCTCAGACTGCTCTCATGCAGTCTCAGCTTGATGCCATGTAAGTTCTGACTGCTGCCATTGTCGCTGGGTCCACCACAGGCCACCAGGGATGTCATGGTGTCGCAGCAGGCTCGCAATCTGTGCTCCAGCAGATTGGTAGGGATGCTGAGGTGCTGCCCCAGAGGAGTGACAGTGTGGCAGTCGAGCAGGAATCTGCTGTCCTATCTCAGGATGACAGAATTCCTGCTCCCACCACTGCCACTCTGCCATTGCCCTTGTTGCTGCCTGTCATCCAGCCAGGCCAGACTGCCGCCGCCCAGCCTGAGGTGGTGCAGTGTACAGCCGGGCCTTCCAGGCTCAGAGCTGGTCGAGGGCGTCCTGCAAGGCCTTCTGTAGTCTCTGGTATTGACACTCAGCAGCCTTCCACCAGCCCTGCTGCAGCCACTGGGGAGACACTACATAGGAGCAGTAGATTAGGAAAAGGCACTGTAAAGAGGGGAAGTAAGGGTTTGCACAAGAGTGATTAGTTAATATTGTTGTTGTATATATGTTTACTGAATGTTGATAAATTTATTAATTGAATTTTGCAGAATTTGTGGTGTCTCTCATTTCAGCTTTGTGCTGTGATATGGCATGCAAAATGGATGGAATGATGGGGATGTGGTGAGCAACCGGGATGTGGGGTAGAATTTATTAGAACTGCAGTCTGATCAGGCGGTCATGGACCGCCCTTCTAGAAGGCCGATTGAGTGGCTGCCTCCTCCCTCGCTGCTGCTCCTCCTCTTCCTCGTCCTCCTCCTCTCCCTCTTCCTCCTCCTGAGGTGGTCCCGCAATCCCTGGTGGCAATGGCTGGGCCCTCATGATGGCCAAGTTGTGGAGCGTGCAACACACTACGACGAAAAGGGACACCCGCTCAGACGAGTACTGGAGGGCTCCTCCCGAGCGGTCAAGGCAGCGGAACCGTTGCTTGAGCACCCAGATGGTCTGCTCAATGATGTTCCTGGTGGTGGCATGGCTCTCATTATATGAGTGCTGAACAGCAGTGTTGGGGTTGCGGAGGAGAGTCATGAGCCAGGTGGAGAGCGGATAACCCTTGTCTCCGACCAGCCAGCCGCAAGCTTGATGTGGTGGCTGGAAGAGTGCTGGCACACCGGTCTGGCACGATGAAGGCATCGTTGCTGCTGCCAGGATAGCGGGCATTAATGGTGAGGAGTCGCTGTCTGTGGTCGCACCAACTGCACATTAAGTGAGTGGTATCCTTTGCGGTTACGGAATACCTTAGGATTGTTACAGGGTGCCCACAAAGCCACGTGGGTGCAGTCAATGGAGCCCTGTACCATGGGGAAGTCAGCTATTCTGGCAAAGCCACATGCACACTCGTCCTGCTTCTCTCTGGTCATGGGGAAGGAAATGTAGTCCCTTCTCCTTCTGTAGAGAGCCTCTGTGACCTCCTGGATACAGCAATTGACGGCGAACTGTGAAATGTTAGATATGTCTCCTGCTGCAGACTGGAAGGATCCACTGGCGTAGAAATTGAGGGCGATGGTGACCTTGACTGCCACTGAGAGAGCCATGGTGGTTCTGATCTGAGGTTCGAGATCTGGCTGCAGGAGGTGGCAGAGCTCTGTGACCACATCCTTGTTGAAGCGGAGCCTTCTAACACACTGCACCTCAGTTAAATTTATGTAGAAGTGCTCTCGGAATACCCTGGGAGGGTAAGGCCTCCTGTTGACAGCCCTGTTGGCCCGCCTCCCTCTGGCCACATTTTCCAATCTTTGTCTCCGCCTCCAATGCCTCCGACATTGATGTTGGAGGGCGAGGTCGAGTGCCAGTACAGCCCCCATTAAGGTATCCAAGTGTCGGAGTTCGAAATCTCAGCACAATGAGACTGACAAATTTTTAGCAGCCAGAACACTCCTGAAAGTAATAAACGTTTACCTCACTGAAAATGGCTGTTTCCCTATGTCAAACTGAGAAGGCACCATTGATTGGTGACTAAAATGAAACCGAATGTTGATCCCTTTAAATACCGCTCCTACAGCTGCCATCCGACTGCATCACGCCTCCTCTTCCTGCTGTTGTCCACGCCAGGCGCTAAGGCAGGGGCGACAGTCAATTTTGCATCTGGGCCGTTAACGGGGCATTCCACAAGCGTTGACGTCACGATCTGGCAGCCGCTAAAGGAGTAGGCGCTAAATGTTATCGGCAGCACTAAATCCCGGGTGAATGTCACGTGCGACGTTGGATTTGCCGCGCCCCACCGCAAACCCATTAGCGCCTCGTTAGCGCCACCCCAGGCGCTAACGGGAGGCGCTAATATGCCGAATTTCTCCACCTGTGTATTGTAGGAAGAGCAAGAAGTTTACTTTCTGATGCCAAAACCAAGTGAGCATAATGTCCATCCCTAGGGCATGGCATACCTCCAGAGCATAATGAATGAAGTCCAATTCTGTAAGAGTTCATGGAACAGCTGTCTCTGTCTTCCATTATTCGACAGATGCTGACACAAAAGGGAAACATCACCATTTATGAAGGGAATTGAAAGCTCAATTCTCCCTCCTGTCAGACAGTCAAACTTAATTTTATGCAAGTTAAGCTCAAAACAGTTACTCTACTGGTTTTGGTCTTAGCTGGAAGAATCATTCAGCTGCAATCTTTAGTAGCTTAAATATTTGTTTGATTTGGCATAAGGATGGAACAGCTTCATTCCACATTTATCCCTGAAGTGATTTCTAAGATCTATTATTGGGAAATTACTATCCCATCTTTCTTTCTCCTCACGGAGGTACAGCATCAACTTCATATTGCTCGTGGAATTATGTGTGGATATATAAATATGGTAAAAAGGATTAGGAAAGCTTTCCAAATGTTTGTCTCTTTTAGGGGAAATACTTTGGGCCATCCTGTATCAAAACAAAGAATAGTAATGAGGTTAATGGAATTCATCCAATATTGTTGCCAACTGGCACGGAAAGAATCTTCTGGTAAGATAAAAGAACATTCAAAAAGCAAAATTCATAAGATGGGCCAATTTTAAATATGTATCTATTCAAGACTTCTGTAAGGCAGCCATGTGTTCAAGCTTTGTAACTCATGATTGCCCAAGTTTTTTTGTCTTCACTGGCCACTTAGGTGCATGCAATGGAGCCTTGAGGACCAAATATAAAATTTAAATCAATGTTTCCATTAATTTGCATTTATTTCAAGCTACAGATACCAGCAAAACTAAGTGTTCTGATAGAGGATTTACCCACTAGTATTAACAACAGCCCTTTCCAGGCATTCAGGGCCACATAGAATTCAAATAGGACAAAGCAGCGGCTAACAAATACTCATCATTGAGAACATACAAAAACAAAGGGCAGGAAAATACCAGCTGGTTATTAGACCCTCATGGTGTAATTTCTATACACAGTGACCCTCATCCAGTGGTTCCAGTGGTTGATGATTCTTTACAAAAAGAAGTGCCTCCCAACATCTAATTTACATAGAATTACATAGAATCTACACCACAGAAACAAGCCATTCGGCCCAACCACTCCATGCCGGCATTTATACTTCACTCGAGCCTCCTTCCATCTTTCCTCATCTAACTCTATCAGCATAACCCTCTATTCTCCCTCATATGCTTATCTAGCTTCCCCTTCAATGCATCTATACTATTCGCCTCAACCACTCCCTGTGGTAGCAAGTTCCACGTTCTCACCACTCTCTGGGTAAAGAAATTTCTTCTGAATTCCCTATTTGATTTCTTGGTGACTGTCTTATATTGATGGCCACTAGTTTTGCTCTTCCCCACAAGTGGAAATACTTCTCTCTCTGTCTACTCTGTCCAAACCTTTCATAATTTTAAAGACCTCTATTAGGTCATCCCTCAGCCTTCTCTTTTCAAGAGAAACGAGACACAGCCTGTTCATCCTTTCCTGACAGGTATATCCTCACAGTTCTGGTATCCTTGTAAATGTTTTTGCACCCTCTCCATTGCCTCTATATCCTTTTTATAATATGGCGACCAGAACTGCACACAGTACTCCAAGTTTAGCATAACTTCTCTACTTTTCAATTCTATCCCTCTAGAAATAAATCCTAGTGCTTGGTTTGCTTTTGTTATGGCCTTATTGACCTGCATCGCTACTTTTAGTGATTTGTGTATTTGTACTCCCAGATCCTTTTGCTCCTCTACCCCATTTAGATTCGTATTTTCAAAGTAATATGTGACCTCCTTATTTTTCTTATCAAAATGTAATACCTCACACTTTACTATGTTGAAATTCATTTGCCAATTATATGCCTATTCTTCAAGTTTATTAATGTCTTCTTGTAATTTGTTGCAGTCCTCCTCAGTGTTAACTATCCCTCCCAATTTGGTGTCATCCGCAAATTTAGAAATTGTGTTTTTATTCAAAATCTAATTCGTTATTATAAATTGTGAACAACAGTGGTCCCAGCACTGATCCTTGTGGGACCCCAGTTCTCACCATCTGACACTCTGAATAGCTACACATTACCCCTACTCTCTACTTTCTGTCTTTCAGCCAGCTAGCTATCCATTCTGCTATTTGTCCCCTGACTCCGCATGCTCTGACCTTATTCATTAGCCTATTATGTGGTACCTTATCGAAGGCCTTTTGGAAATCTAGATATATTACATCTACTGAATTACCCTTGTCTACTCTCTCTGTTACCTCTTCAAAGAATTCAATGAGGTTGGTCAGGCAAGACTTTCTTTTTTGAAATCCATGTTGACTATTCATTATTATATTTTTGGTTTGTAGATGTTTTTCTATTTTCTCCTTTAGTATGGATTCCATTATTTTTCCTACCACTGATGTTAAGCTGACTGGTCTATACTTCCCTGGACATGTTCTATCTCCCTTCTTAAATATAGGTATTACGTTAGCTATCCGCCAGTCCTCTGGCACTACACCATTTTCTAACAAATTATTAAATATGTGTAGTAATGCCTCTGCTATCTCTTCCCTAGATTCTTTTAAAATGCGTGGATGCAATACGTCCGGAACAGGGGTTTTATCCTCTTTGAGTTTGAGTAGTTTATTTAATTTTTCTTCTCTTTTTATTTTAAATGTGGTTATATTATTTCTAACCTCATCTTCTGATGTCATATCCACCTGATCCGTCTCCCTGGTAAATACTGAAGCAAAATAATGATTTAATATTTTTGCCATTTCGCTATCGCTGCTTGTGATTTTATCCTGACCATTCCTTAGTGGCCCGATTACCATTCCAACTTTCCTTTTTGCTTACGTGCGTTTACAACAACAAAAACTTGTATTTATATAGCACCTTTAATGTAGTAAAACGGCCCAAGGCGCTGCAAAGGAGTATTTTAAGACAAAAAAATTTGACACCGATCCACATAAGGATAAATTAGGGCAGGTGACCAAAAGCTTGGTTAAAGAGGTAGGTTTCAAGGAGACCACGGATACAGTTGAAGAGAAGAGCAGCTCAGAAAGGAGCTGCCAGCCCAGCAACCATCTTGTCCAGTCTTGTTTACGTAACATACTCATGTCCCCTGGTCCTCCCTAACCTATCTAGCTCTAATAGCCTAGCCACATGGATTGGATCTAATCCTTAAATCAGTATTTTAAAGACCTCAATCAAATCTCCTCAAAGTATATGCTTTCCTAGACTAAAAGCCCCAGCTATCTAAGCTTATTGTGGTAACTGAGGCCTCTGAACTAGGTATTAATCTAGTGCCCCTTGGCTGAGCCTTTTTCAGGGCCTCTATCACCCATCATGTGAGGAGACCAAAACTGGACACAATATTCTAGATGAAGGCTAACCAAGGCGTTGTACAGAGAGAGTACAGTATTTCTTGTTTTTTTAATCACAGCACTTTATTTGCTTTAATTACCCTACTGTTACAGGCCAGGCCATAGGCAGTGTGGCTGGTGAAGAGGTGATGAGAAAGGCACAGCTTCAGTGAGGGACCAATTTATATAAAATCTTACGAATAATGAGGCTTGTGCCAACAATGCAACCTCCAAAATCCAGGCATTTTTCTTCCCACAATATATAGTTTGCTGTGAATTGGGCACACTAAACTGCACTCCCAATTTTGTAACATCTGCTCACCCACAGTGAGACTCTGCACTGCGAGGGCTATCTTGGCCACTACAATTACTCCCCAGTGAATATTAATCTTGGCATGAAGACATGGATACAAATGAAGAATAATAGGTATTCACTTAAGGTTTGGCTGTTAATATAGTCTTTATTCAGTTAATTAACTCTAAATACCATTATTTCCACTTTCCACTGCCTCAGAACCCAGATCTCAGTGGTTCTGTAGTTACAAGGATACTTGTAGAGCATCAATCATACAGGCACTGAGGATGGTGTCTCAATGTGTGCTGCAGAAGGTTAGTCAGTTGGAGGAGTTCACTACCTGCATCTGCAAAATTATGATTGATGCATTCTCAGCACTGTAGCATGAGCTGCAGCACAGGTCTCCTAACAGAGGACATAGTGGCAGTGACACTTTCTGGCATTGAAACTGTGACTGCTGCCATTGACACCTTTGGACAGATTTTCCTCCTTTCTGTCTGGACGTAAATATCTCCTGGGTGGAGTAGATAGAGGAAATTCACGTGGGGAGGATTTCATGCCTGGAATGCAGCCTGGCCGATTTTAAGTCCATTTAATTTAATGAATAAAAAAATGGAAGGTCTCCATTTCAGGTGTATGATCACCACAATTCGTTATGCCCAAGTGCAAAATCTGTGCCCTTATGTGGTAGGATAGAGAGCGCTATCTCTTCAGGCCTCCAAAAGACTGTGGCTGGAATACAGATGTATCTCTCAGGGCTTCAACAATCTGATTGTTATTATTTTGGCAGCTTTCCCGCCGCTCAGTGGCCAACTAGAGCCAAGGCCCAGACCCAGTGGCCTGGCAGGTGTGTGCTCCCACGATGCTGCTGTCTCAGGACATAACCGCAGGTGCACCCTTCAGTTGGCCAACCCAGATGCCTGTACATTTGGTGGAAAGTAGCCAGGGCAAGGCTGCCCTTATAGTAGCAGATGAGACGCAACTTGCAGTAGATCCCCCTGGGGCCTCAGTTGCCCTAAGATGAGGGTCACGTCAGTCCGCAAAGGCTCCTGGAGGAAAGCAACAGACAAACGCTTCCCAGCCTGCTACTATTGAGGGAGCACTGAGGAGAAGTAGGAGACTAGGTTTGAAAGGGGACATAATAGCTTGCACCAAGGGGATGCACAATGGTAAAGCAACATTAGGAATTCACATAGATTTCTGTTCATTAAAAAATTGTTAATGTTGTTTGTTTTAGAGCAAGGTGAGGGTATGCTTTTGATAATGAGTTAATGGATGTTCCAAAATGGAACCCATAGTTATTATGGATGAAACCAAATTAGCTGGATATCAATAACTTGGTGTTTGCGAAAAAGATGGAACTTGATGCCAGGATTGTTTTTGCAGTGGTCACAGGTAGTGAGATGGCTCGTGTGAGCTGTGACCGCAAATATCTCACAGCTGTCAAAGGGTTCTTTTGTGCAACCTTTTCATGAAGCGGGGCCTCAGCTATCAGCTACCTGCTCCTCTTCCTACTCTGCAACATTTACCAGGAATTTACTCTGCAAATTGTAAAATCATGCAACATGTAGCAAATGACAATGATTTGGGACACCCCGGCTGTAATGTATTGGAAAGATCTTTCAGAGTTATCAAAGCACATGATCTGTTCCATCAGTCTCATTATATCAGTGCTCACCAGGGGTCGTACGGATCTGAAGCGGAGTCAACAGTGACAGCTGCAGATGATAAACGTGATCACCGAGCAGCCAGTCAGACACCTACCTTTCACATGAAAACAATAGTGGTATGGCGGACTGCCTTAAAATAAATGAATTGTAGCAGTTTATCTTCTACCTCTACATAGTACAAGTAGAGGGGAATCCCTAAAAGAAATCCCATTACATCCTGTGGGGAATGCAACAACGGTCCATAAGTGCTGCTGCATTTCTTAAAGGGAAGCATTTGGTTTGATTGGTTATTACTGCACAACATGGCTGGTGAGCACCCAGATCTGCTCCTTCACAGAGGAGCTCCTGGATGTTTTTTTGTGAGAGATGGCCCCCGAGGAAAATGTACATTTCTGGAAAAGGGAAAATCTCCAAATAATGCTAGTGTACAGCAAGCATTCTGTCTCCTTGTGGGAGCAGATGATGAAAACATTCTCAGACTGAGGAAGAATGCTAGGATAGGAAAGACTAATGCCAACTGTTAGTGATTGATGCTAACAGTTAGTATTTGCACAATTTTGCCTGTGTGCCAGCGTTTGCTGACAGAAAACAGCACTGCCTGGAAGTGTGGCATCGTCGCCCCAGAATATAATTCTTTTTTGCGCATGTGATTGTGTGCCCCACGTTGACTGAGTCTTCTTCTACAGTCATCCCAGAATGCCTCTCACTTCTTTTCTACGTGTCTGCAATCATGCGGGTTTCACATTTCCTGTCAGCTAAAAAAGAAAGCAGTAATTTAATAGTTATGCACAAATTGTAGCCAAAATAAACTGTCAAAATACATGAAATCTTTCAGAACTTACGAGAAGAAAATACTGACTTTGGTGGATGCTATGATCATACATTCACTAGTAAACCATCTGCAACCTGATGCCAGGGAATATTGTGCCCTGTGGGTCCCACATTGGCTTTTCAGACCAGACGCCAGTACTGATCAAAGCACTGGAAACTGCTGGCAGGTACTGAGTTTTTAGATAGCAAATACTGTTGTTTCAAATAGCCAATTTAAAAAGAGGTGCCCCTGATATCTTTAGTATGCCAAAGTTCTCCCCTTACAGAAACTGTATATTCATTGGAATTTGTCCACTTGGTGAAAAGGGAAAATATTGTTCCTTCTCTCCATTTAAAGGCCGCTGCACATTTTTGAATTTTACAGACATGGACATAAACCAAGTTCCACAAAAGGAAGTGTGACCTGGGGAAAAATAGTATTCTTGGCAAAACGTGGAAATACTGAAGTTTCATACATGCTGACCATCACCGTTTCACACGGACAACCAACATCTCTTGCATTGCATTCATGTGTCAGCGCTTGCTGACATAAATCAATGTGGGCTATACTAATTAGCTGCTACCCTTAGGCCATTAAAGAATGCTATGGGAATATCATCTGTATATGCATAAAACTGGAGTGCATGTGTATAATTTGTGTGCAGTGATTGTTTGGATACTTAAATTCAGAACTTATCAGAGGAAAATATGGACTTTGGTTGATGATCAGATTGTAAATTGTACTTGAGAGTCTAAATGATGTCAAATGTATCAAGGGAAGATATGCAGCAGAGGTTGATGTAAAATGTAGCTTTGCGCTGAATTATCTGAGGCATGACTTGTAGGGGCGCACTAGCACCTGCCTCATCTAAAAGAATTATTATGAAAATCGAGTCCCACACTGAATATCTTGACTTTGAGTGAGGGTCCTCACCTTGCCTAAAATGGGCACATCAGGGATCCTGGACAGCTGAAGTACACTTATAAAAGGTAAGTTCATCTTGTTATGAAGAGTGTTTTTTCTCTATAATTTTATGCTAAATGTTGCTCAATGCATTAGTTATTTATACTGGGTAGTACACAATTTGTGTATGCTTTGTTTTTTTCAGCACTTTCTTCCATTATTCTCAGTTGCTGCTATCATTAAATAGTACCACACAAAGTGGTGAGGATGGGAATTTCTTTAGGGATCCTGATAGCGCTGCATGATTCAGATGAAAAAGAGGAGTTCACAAGGGACCAATAAATGTAGTGCAATAACATCGGAGGTTTTTTTCCCCACACCCATCACGAGAACTGTGTTTATAGAGCCTGCCACATCTACCTGGATATGTCAGAGGAGACCTGTTTTCACTACCTCTGCTTTACAAAAGCAGCAACCACAAGGTTGTACCAGACCAGGGACGGCTCTTCCCATTAGAAGAGAAGGTGACCACAACATGAAGCTTTTTTGCTAACACATCCTTCCAGTCCACCACATGGGACATCTGTCACATCAGGCAGCCAACAGTACACGCATGCATCAAGTAAGCGACAAACTCTATGCTTACAAAGGGCAACACCTTCATGGCTTTCCCCGTGGAAGGCCTTCACTGGTAACAGGGTTTCCTTCTGTGCAGAGTATTGTAGATGGCACCCAGACGAGGGAACTAGATGTAATATCTCCAAGTTTGCAGATGACACAAAGCTGGGTGGGCATGTGTGCTGTAAGGAGGATGCAGAGAAACTTCAGTATGATTTGGACAGGTTGGGTGATTGGGCAGATGCATGGCAGATGCAGTATAATGTGGATAAATGCGAGGTTATCCACTTTGGTGGCAAAAACAGGAAGGCAGATTATTATCTGAATGGCAATAGATTGGGAAAAGGGGAAGTGCAATGAGACCTGGGTGTCCTTGTGCACCAGTCGCTGAAGGTAAGCATGCAGGTGCAGCAGGCAGTTAAGAAGGCAAATGGTATGTTGGCCTTCATAGCGAGAGGATTCGAGTACAGGAGCAAGGATGTCTTGCTGCAGTTGTACAGGGCCTTGGTGAGACCATACCTTGAGTATTGTGTGCAGTTTTGGTCGCCTTATCTGAGGAAGGATGTTCTTGCCATGGAGGGAGTGCAGTGAAGATTCACCAGACTGATACCTGGGATGGCAGGAATGACGTATGAAGAGAGATTGGGTCAATTAGGCTTATATTCGCTAGAGTTTAGAAGAATGAGAGGGGATCCCATTGAAACTTATAAAATTCTAACAGGACTACACAGACTAGATGCAGGAAGGCTGTTCCCGATGGCGGGGGAGTCCAGAACCAGGGGTCACAGTCTAAGGATAAGGGGTAAGCCATTTAGGATTGAGATGAGGAGGAATTTCTTCACCCAGAGAGTGGTGAACCTGTGGAATTCTCTACCACAGAAGGCAGTTGAGGCCAATTCATTAAATATATTCAAGAAGGAGTTAGATATATTTCTTAAGGCTAAGGGGATCAAGGGATATGGGGAGAAAGCAGGGACAGGGTACTGAATTTGGATGATCAGCCATGATCGCATTGAATGGCGGAGCAGGCTCGAGGGGCCGAATGGCCTACTCCTGCTCCTATCTTCTATGTTTCTATGTTTCATGTGAGTATTATGGTTCTTCACATCAACCCCATGGCCTAAATGAACAGAAACAGTTTGCATTCAATTAATGTTCAGAGGATACTTGACCACGGGAGTATCATTATGCATGGCAGTGGTTTGTGCCATGGTAGTTGGGCCCCACAAGAAGTGTGAGCAAAACTGAGGAAACAGTTACCTTTGCTTTCCTCTTGATACCAACAAATGTCTTCCTCATTTGGAGCCAGGTACAAGGGACCAGAGTGACCTCATTCACTCTGTTGAAGACAAAAGGGACAAGAGTTAGGATAGCAGATAGAAACTGGACAGTCACAGATGACAGTCTTGATATTGTGGCATGAATTTGTGAAGCTTATTGCATATTTGCTAAGGTGAATGAAGGGTTACAATAATATGCAGACACCCTGCTGAGTTAAGCCGCCAGACTCTTCTTCTATGATACTTATGGCTCTGCCTGGGCCACTGATCTCCAGGGCTTCTTGCTCTGCTTGGGTGAGGCCGATGATGTTGGGTACTCCTCCTTGGTTCTTTCCCTCGAATTATGTGCTGAATTGCCCTGCAGAAATAAAGGGTGAGAGTTAGTGAATGACTGTTGAAAAGGTAAATGGAGATGTGTAGGGGATGTGCATATAGTGCATGTGGTGAGAGGTGGAGAAGAAGCAAGATGGAATGAGGATGAGGAAGTGATGAATGTAAAGCCAAGTGTGTGGAATATGAAGTAAGGAAGAAGTCCTGGGGGTAGTTGGTGGTTGTGCAAGTGATAGGTTGTGAGAAGACAATTGTGTTAGTGTGTGGTGTGAAGAGAGGAAGGTGAGTCTTCCTGGAATAAGAAGGAGAAGCATTATAGTGTGCCCTTGTAATTGTATGCTGAGGATGTGATGGAGGGGAGGGAATAGAAACATAGAAACATAGAAGATAGGAGCAGGAGTAGGCCATTCGGCCCCTCGAGCCTGCTCCGTCATTTAATGAGATCATGGCTGATCATCCAAATTCAGTACCCTGTCCCTGCTTTCTCCCCATATCCCTTGATCCCTTTAGCCTAAAGAAATATATCTATCTCCTTCTTGAATATATTTAATGAATTGGCCTCAATTGCCTTCTGTGGTAGAGAATTCCACAGGTTCACCACTCTCTGGGTGAAGAAATTCCTCCTCATCTCAGTCCTAAATGGCTTACCCCTTATCCTTAGACTGTGACCCCTGGTTCTGGACTCCCCCGCCATCGGGAACATCCTTCCTGCATCTAGTCTGTCTAGTCCTGTTAGAATTTTATAAGTTTCAATGAGATGCCCTCTCCTTCTTCTAAACTCTAGCGAATACAAGCCCAATCGTCCCAATCTCTCTCATACACCATTCCTGCCATCCCAGGTATCAGTCTGGTGAATCTTCGCTGCACTCCCTCCATGGCAAGAACATCCTTCCTCAATTGTTGAGAGTGGTGGGGGAGGGGTGAAAGGAATATTGTCAGGTGTTGTTGAGCAAAGTAGAGGTGAAGAGCTCTACTCATCCTTGCTGCTCTCGTGAGGTCATTGAATCTATTCCTACATTGAAGCCAGGTCCTGGGGTGATGCTGCTGTCACTGACCCTCTCAGCCATCCCTGTCCAGGCCTGCTTAACAGTGGCCTTGGTGATGCTCCTGCGGCTGCTGGGGAACAGTACCTCCCTCCTTGCCCTGACTCCCTCCACCAGCACTTACAGGGAGGGCTGAGAAAAGCCTGGTTTATATGGGTTTATTTTACCCAGAGCGCAGTGGTTCTGTGTACATCGCCACTAGATGATTGGTGCTCCTATGCAAATGAGCCCTTCAGGGCTTGGGCAGGTGGAATCTCAAAGCTGCTAAAATGATTGAGGAAATTTACGTTTAGCACAGTAACTGCGCGTAAGCGCCGTAATTTGCTGAAACGCAGATTTCCCCAATCCTTTCGACGCTATAATGACGTAACCATGGAGTTACTGCTGAAGATGGTGAAGAAGTTCAGCTCCAATGTATCTTAACTGTAACCTTAGCAGAGCACCTCTGCTGCACCAGTGATATTCTTCTTTCCCATACTATCCTTATGGCTTCACTGAGTGAGACTGACAATTTAATACCTCTTTGTGACACATTGTGGGAATTTTTGTGGACTGGGCACTTACTGATTTTTGAACTGGGTAAATATTGCTGGAAGAGACAGGAGACTTTCCTCCTATCAGTATGGATTGGACTTCAATTCAGACCTGAAATTTGAAATGACATAGCAGACTGCTACTAATCTCCCTCCCCCGTTCTGTACTTGGCATTACAACTGGGAACAAATGGTCATGCATCGTGATGAGGCACATTGAAGCATTTGGAAGCAATAGGATAAGGGTTCAGATCAGCAATTTCCAGGAGAGTAAGTTCGCAATCTGAGCAGCGCCATTAAATGGAAGACAGTTCCACATAGAGGAAAGGAAAATACAGAGTGCAAGGCGCCTTGAGTCACTGTTATGTAACTCCCAGCAGCTGAATAAAGAGTGGTATTGTTGGAACCCTCGGAGAAGGTTGTTTGCTCACCCTCGCAGCAGGGAATATTTCACGGCCTATTCCTCCCTCCACCACCTATCTGTTGCAGAAAAATTACTGAGCCACTGGACTAATGAATCACATCGCTGATCAAGTACGTTTTGAATAAAAATGTTCAGCAATGGAGAGGGATTTTTGACAAATGAAAGGTAGAATTGTTTTGAGGTGCAATGAATAATTGCTTTAGTTGGAGGTACATATCTATAAAGATGATTAAACTTTGATCCAGAAAAGATTGTCATTCTCATGTTGGACACTCTGTACTTGTGTTTCGCATTTTTCCAAGTTCTGGCTGTTGACACTTAATCCGCTCCAATAACATTTTTTAAACTCAATTAAGTCTAGGCGTATTGTATTTCCTTTTCAGCTTTCCTAATTTGCAGGTAGTTTCTATGTGTTTGGAAAGGTGATTTTGTTTTGTATATATTAATGTTGAATAATGGAAAGTGAAGGGAAAAAACACTAGAATTAATTATAAAATTGATTAATTTACTGTGAAAATGGCAAGCCTATATGAATTCATGTTTTAAATTATTATTTATGGTCCTAATTAATATTCATTGACATTTTTTATTATAATATACCATTCAATTCAAATGCAACTGCAAGCCATGCAGCCCAATACAAATTATTCTCTTCAAATGGGATACCAGTACTGATGTGGGACCACTCCATCATTGCTGCTCTATGTTCAGACAGCATGAAGCTTGTGCCTTGATATCAGATTTTATCATTGCTTTTCAGATAGTTCACTGTGTTCTTGCGATTCTCAGTATTTGAGTGGCAACTAGTAATCGGAATCCTTGGTACTAAATTTATAATTCCCCAACTGAGGGTTAAATACTAAACTACTTGAGCTACTGAGGATCCACTCCTGAATACTTTTGTATTTCGGGATTCAGCTAGTAAAGCAATGCACTCAATAACTACAAATAACTCCTTCCATTCCCCTCCAAAACAATTGCTGGCTATGAAGTATACAAACAGATTCAAACAGTTATTACCTGCAATGGCAGTTTTAATGAATGCAAATTTTTAAGGTAACATGGTAAAACAGGTACAGAACTATTCCGCATAGCTAAAGGATTATCAGAGAACAGTAAGGATTAAACATAAATGACTTCATTTAACACCAGGTAATCAAGTCAATCGAAAGGGGAATAACAAGTAAAGGAGGAAGGGATTAACAGCATTCTAACCATTTGCCTGCTTGTTTTGAACATCAAGGAGCTCAATAATGTGCAGGTCTGATTTATAGTTGTACACAAATGAATTAAAAACAATAAAGACTCTGACAGTGGTACACCTTCGGAAGCAATGATTACTACTATTGATTGGCGATGAGTAGTGTTCTAAAAGTCTACAAAAGTCTTGCAAGTTAGAAGTATTCCTGTATGTTCCTATATTCCTATACGTGGCTAGCTCTCTGCCTTTCTGTCTGTCAGCCAGTCACATAAATGCATAAATCTGCTTGCCTATGCAGAAAAATCCATCGCATGCTCAGATGTCAGCTCAGACCTAGATAAATGAGGCCACTGATCTTCCTGAGGAAGGTGAATCAAAATTCAATAATTGTACAATTTGAAACACAAAAAGTTGACATTTAAGGAAATAGCTATTTAGATATTTTGTCACTCTCCACTCCTCTTCGCACATAGTTTATGTAAGTGGAAGTTTCAATTTTAAAGCATTCTGGAAAAAAACTTTGCAAGTTGCAGGAATCAGTTCATGACACGAGAGAGGCATTTACACCACAACTGCAAACTTAGGCTATAGTCAAGCAGCTGTTGTTCTCATTCCAGCATCTGTGAAGTGAACGTGTGGACAGTGGCCAGAGTTATACTACAGGCTGCACATCTCATTCAAGTCACAGTAAGATCTACCACAAAGAAGTTCTGTGCATTTATATTTAGACAGATACAGAGCTTGGCTCCTTGGGATACTTAGTTTAAATGTCAGAAAGGAGAGGTAGGAGAATCATTATCAAGTTCAATAGGTTTGCAGGAGGTTCAACGGACAGCCTGGACACCTTTAAAGTCTGGCTTTGCACCAGCCTGGAATTATACTGCAGCCAGTCTGAACCGAGAAATGTGCAAAGACCTCCTGGTAGGGGTCTCAAACTGTTGGGCCTTAGTCCACTCAAGCCAAGAGCTTGGGATCAGACACCCAAGTTATGCTGGCACTTTCTTGCAGGGTAGATTTGAAACTGTTTTGTATTGATGCAAAAGTAACAGCATAACTGCAGTCTAACAATTATACTTATATACAGAATGCATTTCATTAAAAAAAAACTTAATCTGTGGTGAAGAGAAAATATCTATAAAATAGCATCAGTACTAGGACTAACTTAACCCTCTCTCTTCTAGCCATTGTATTGGAAAGCCAGTTCAAGTAAATGCGAACATTTAAAGCTCCAAGTATAATGTTATTTTATAGTTGATGGTAGAGAAAGTAAAAATAATTTGCCCTGTGACTGAAGAGTACTTTGGAAATTATTGAAATCCAGTTCAAAATATGTCCTCCATTTCAGAAAGCAAAAACTCCAAATGTTAATGTTGTGAATGATAACTGTATTTACATGCTCTATGATAACTGTGTTTACATGCTCTATGTTGGGCTCTGAAGTCCAGAACTGATTTTAGGACCACTGAAATAAAAACAGAAAATGCTGGAGAAACTCAGCAGGTCAGGCAGCATCTGTGAAGAGAGAAACAGAGTTAACGTTTCCAGTTCTGACGAAAGGTCATCGACCTGAAATGTTAACTCTGTTTCTCTCTTCACAGATGCTGCCTGACCTGCTGAGTTTCTCCAGCATTTTCTGTTTTTATTTCAGATTTCCAGCATCTGCAGTATTTTCTTTTTGATTTTTTTTTTTTTTAAAGGACCATTTGGTTAAGAAAAGCCAACTGTTTCCCCTCTCTGTGGCTTATAAAAATCATGTTATAACTGCTCAGGGCTGTAAATAACAGCTTAAATTATTGAACTAACATCTTCTTCAGAGGATACCTCAAGGTAGCAATCTAACTTTACAGTTTCCTACAACAGTTTCCTATACTTCAGAAGTACTTAATTTGCTGTAAAATGCTTTGAGACATCCTGCAGTCGTGAAAGGGTTATATAAATGCTTGCCTTTCTTTTTTAATTTAACTTCTCTACAGCGAGATGAAAGCTGCCTCACCTGTCTATTGATAAATAGTATTCACTAAAGTGAGATGCATGTTTCGTTTTTTAGAATACCCTATAGGTAACAGTGAAGTTCACCGTACTACTTTGGCCTTCCATTGGGTTCCCTTTAAAATCCCAGTGAGGCGCTCAGGTTAATTTTGGGAAAAGCATGTGTAAGCTCTCCATGTAGATAATACAGGTAAGATTTTAGACAGAGCTGGAATATCTTGAAATAGACATTGCTAATTAACGAAATACACATATAGGTAGCATACAGTATGAGCTCCCATCTTTTTCATTTGTAGCAGTTTGTGAAGCAGTGAAGGACATTCAATCCAAGATTTAAATATAATGGCAAATTCACAGATTGGCTTTCCACTGGAAAATGAAATACTAAATGCAACCGAATAATTTCTGTTTGAAGGGTTTGGGGATAAAACTCGGAGATCCATGAAACTATTAAAGTAGGAAAAGGGAAGAATTTCACTGACTGGATTGCAGCAGATAGACTTGATTGTTTGTACAGCACAGAAAGCAATGTTTGAAACTGAAGCACATTGTTTAAAAAAAGACAGAAGGAACTTACATTTATATAGCGCTTTTCACGACCTCAGGACGTCCCTAAGCTCTTTACAGCCAATTAAGTAGTGTTAAAGTGTAGTCACTGTTGTAATGTAGGAAACAAAGTACCTATAATGAGCCGATCCTGGTATAAATCCGAATTTGGGACAAATAGCTCATTCTCTTCCTCCTTGTACAAATTGTTAAACAGACATTTGGTACATCTTGATAATTTCCCCCCTGTGGGGTAACTGTCAGATTTGCTGCATCGATTCGCTATTAATTAACTCGTTAAAAATATTAAAGCTTAACACGACCAAAATGCACACAAGTTTAAACAAATCCAGCTTTAGCTACTTAGTGCCTGACGCTGGGAGGCTCTTGTGATGCAAGAGTCTCGTCGACATTTTAGAA
The DNA here is from genome assembly GCA_030390025.1 of Squalus acanthias. NCBI lineage: Eukaryota > Metazoa > Chordata > Chondrichthyes > Squaliformes > Squalidae > Squalus > Squalus acanthias. Next base: position 99,148,537 of record CM059428.1, read on the forward strand.
AAAATTCTGTTCTTTGAAGATATTCAGAGCCTTGTTTAGAATATCGAGGGCTGAATATCACATGTTTCTCCCAAGTGCTCTTATTTCGTTGATTTTATTTTCAGCAAGCAATTTCCTGTCACGTTCAAAACTTGTGCACATTCATGATCCACAATCAAAGGCTATATGTAACATGGAAAGAACCGTGCACCCACTGTGGTTAACAAACCGGTTTCATAGTTTCTGCAACCCAAATGTTTTGTAAATATTTTTACCTTGTTGTGAAGTCACAAATGACAACACGCTGAAGTTAGGCTCAATGACTGGGGTTTCTTAGAAAACCCCCACCTGTAAAGAAATAAGTCACTTCAAGCCACACATTATAACCTCCGGCCTCGGTATCAGCTGTGTTATCCGGAACAAAATGTCTGCATCCGTCTTTAAACAATTAAGTGCAATTTCTTTCTGCTTCAAGAGTATTTACTTTGCAAATTGTTTAGGGATTCAGAAGCTCGCTACCTACATCCATGTTTCATCACTAAAATAAATCATTTTAAAACGTGCTCCCCGTCCCCGAGACGTTAAAGGCAGCGACGGTTTGTTTGTGGACCGCGAAGAAGTTTTCTCTGCATTGAGCAACATACAAATAAATGTACGGGCTGCTACTGTACTAGGTTTGATATGTAGACTTATACATATACACACATAGAGAGAGCAATCAAACTGCTAGATTTTATATGTAGAGTCTATATATAGAGAGATAAATAGACACACTATAGAGAGATCAATATACACACATACACTATATATATATAGAGAGAGAGGTATGTAATCATGAATTGGCGCTGCCTATCCAACCCGACAAGGCACCGATACAAACGGACAGAAGTGTTATAGAGTCATAACGGCGCAGAAGGAGGCCATTCGGCCCACAAGGCGTTGATTTCCCTTATTCCGACATCAGTTTCAATCTGGTACCATCTATAGGGGATCTGTGGCATCCAGGAACAGTGAAGTCATCAAGCAGGCTGAGCAGCCAATCAGATTGAAGAATTCTCACAGACCGCAAACCAGGAAGTAAAAAGCACTGATTATCATTCACTTTTTAATCATTTTACAGAAAGAAAAATAAAGATTGTGACATACACATGGGATTAAGATAAAAGCTGAAATATCATAAACAAACTTTACAAAAGTAAAATAAAAATAAATTTTTATTATTTAAAAAATCTATGGAGAATGGAGTGAATGACACTCCACACGTATAAAATTAGTTTTTCAGGGCCAGAGAGGTTGTTCAGTATTTATGACTTAGTACGCTGTTAAAAACTCAGTTATCCCTCATTCAACAAGGCTTAACTTCTTCAGTGGTTTTTATAGCGAGAATAGTGCGTAAAAAGGTGACGTTCACGTCAAATCACTGATTCCGTGTTGATTGCATCTATGAAGACTGCAACAGTGCACCCTGTGGTGGAGCAGGGTATCACTTACAGCAACTTCCGGATTTCCGTGTTTAACTGCGCATGTGCGGACGCCAGAAGCTGCTGTCAGTTTTACACAGTAATGATGGCAAGCGCTGACAGTTTCGATGCCATTACAACTGCAAATTCCAGGCCAATATGGAATGAGACCTCTTGGAGGTGCTGGCGTTAATCACTGAAGCCGAGGTTGGGTTGGCGCTGGGAATTCTATTCGACTATGTGAGGTATTGAATTTTGGAGCTGGCATGAAGCACATTTCAGTGAAGTACCAGACCCAAAAGAACAGTACAAAAGTGCCATTTCAGCCGTCTAATGTTACACCAAATTTACTAGGCTTTGCAGGAAACATCAGGTTGTAGCAACACAAGTGTGATTGGTTATCATTGCAGTGCACAACCATATACCAGGCAAACACACGCAGGAGCCTGGTTTTAGCATTTTAATGGTTTCCTCTGCATGCCCCTATATAAAGGGTCCTGTCACTATCACTAACCACAATTGTAAGCTCAAGGACTGTTTTCAAACTGTTAACTCTGGGTTAGGGTTTTAACATTATTTAGAAATAAATACATTCATTGTATGTGAAGAGCTTTAGACATTTCTGAAAGATGTGATAAGGGGTTATATAATGTAACCCATCCTTTTTAAAATGGTAATTGAATTTTACTTACAGATCAATTATTAGCAATAATAAATGAGTGATTATAGGTAAAACTAGGCTCCACCGTGTGCCAAGACAATCAATGGTGTGCTCCTCCCACTGTATACATATCTCATTCATAATAGGTTAGCTACACCATGCAACACTTAGGGGGAGAAATTTATCATAGCCCAGGAATGGGCGGTAACTTTTCAAAAGTTGAGAATTGGAGCCAGGCGCTAATGCTTCAGACTGCACGCAAAGTTCAGTCTCATTGCACAAAGAAAGGATTGGAGCGCCATATCAAGCACTAATGGCCTAGCTCAGTGGTGTTAAACTCAAAGCGCTGACCAATATCAGGCGCAGTCTAATCACAAGTCATAATTCCCACAGGCTCTTTCCAGTTCTTAAAGGGAAGGTTCACTGATGCTGTAGAACCTCATTCCCATCATTGCAGGCCATGCAGTCATCACAGCCAGCAGCAGCAGGTCAAGGAGAAGGAGCCGGACGACTCACGCAGCCGTAATGATGGCAGATCCATGCCCCAGGGAGACAGCCCGCAGATTCTGTGACCATGCATTGGAGGCGTTGGTGGTCGCAGTGGAAAGACGGAGGGCGGTGCTCTACCCGGCAAGTGGCAGGAGGCCCTCGCCACAAGTCTTCCACACCATGTGGAGGGAGGTTGCCCAGCATGTCTTGGGCAGCACTGTGGTCCCCAGGACCCACACACAGTGCAGGAAGGCATTTAATGACCTCACTCGGGTGGTCAGGGTGAGTGAATTCTTCAACAAATGCTACATACCACCGTCTGAACCACAGTCTGTACACACTGCCCAAAGCACCACACCCCCAGCACTCACCCACCAACAATCTCTACCTAGCAACACTCACACCAACATCTCACACATTGCACACAATGACAGCTATTCAACTATGGCATGCACATCACCCAAACACATTGCTCCACACTCACTCACACACTTTCCTTTCTCTTGCAGGCCAAGGTGGCTCACAACAAGAGGGAGCAGGAGCACACAGGTGGGGGACAAGCCGACATCCAACCACTGTCTGAGCTAGAGACGCGAGTGCTGCTGATTATTGGACACCAGGTGGTGGGCGCCGTGGCCACCGGTGACGTTGACCCCCTTGAGGACAACAACGGTATGTTCATCCCTACTCCTTCTTCTCACATCCCACTTCCTCCTCACCCTACAAGCCTTTCGCACTTTCCAGCTAATCATGCTGTGTGCATGCACTTCTCCCTTCCTGCCCCCCTCCCCTCACCTTAACACGACTCTTGTGCCTTTATGCTTTCAAATAATGAGCAAGCACTGGAGCAGCCTGTCCCTGAGTGCACCGTTGAGAGCGATGCGGGAGAAGAGGAGGAGGAAGAACACACCGCGTCACTGCATGTCTCACCCGCAGGCTCCAGCTCAAATACTGGCACTATGCATTCTTTAGGGGCTAGTATAGTAGCGGGATCTGCACAGGGTGATGCACCGGGGACGAGTGGGCTGCAACAAGGCCAGGGGGAAAGGGTAGCTCGGGAGCCAACTTCCCGGAGGGCGAGTTCGTGCGCGAGTTCTGCTGCACAGGACTCAGATGAGGACCTTGATGGCGAGGCCTTTAGAAGAAGGGTGATGGGCATGCACACGGAGATGATAGGTACAATGACAAGGGTGCCCGAGAGCCTCTTGGCAATGGTAAGGAGCGTGGAGGAGTCCGCCTCCAACATTGCACAGAGCTTTGCGCACACCATGGAGCCCATCATTTCCAGTCTGCAAAGGACGGTAGACTCCCAGAAAGACTGTGGCGACCCAGACCTGATGCCGTGTGTGATGGATGATCTGGCAGCTTCCATTGCAGCACAGGCGGAAGCAACGCAACATCTTAGTGCTGTAATGCAGTCTATGCTTGGTGGCTTTCAATCTCAGACTGCTCTCATGCAATCTCAGCATGATGCAACACAATCTCTGACTGCTGCCATCATGGCTGGGTCTACCACCGTCGACCGGGGCTTTCATGGTGTCGTAGCAGGCCAGCAATCTGTGCTGCAACAGATTGCTAGGGATGCTGAGGTGCTGCCCCGGGGGAGTGGCAGTGGGTCAGTGGAGCAGGAACCTGCTGTCCTCTCTCAGAATGACAGCATTCCTGCTCCCACCACTGGCACTCCGCCATTGTCCTTGTCGCTGCCTGTCATCCAGCCAGCCCAGACTACTGCCGCCCATATTGAGGTGGTGCAGTCTACAGCCGGGCCTTCCTGGCCCAAAGCTGGTGGAGGGCATCCTGCAAGGCCATCTGAAGTCTCCCACACGGACACTCAGCAGCCTTCCACCAGCCGTGCTGCAGCCACTGGGCCAACACTTCATAGCAGCACTAGAGTAGGCAAAGGCACAGTAACGAGAGACACTAAGGGATTGCACAAGGGTGAACAGTAAATATTGTTGTTGTAAATATGTGTTCACCGATTATTGATGAATTTATTAATTCAGTTTGGATTATTTTGTGGTGTCTCTCATTTCAGCTTTGCACTGTGATATGGCCTGTGACAGGGATGGATTGATGGGGATCTGGTGAGCAATGGGGATCTGGGTTTAATTTATTGGAACCGCAGTCTGATGAGGCGGTCACAGACCGCCCTTCCAGAAGACCGATTGAGTGGCTGCCTCCTCCCTCGCTCCCATTCTTCCTCTTCCTCCTCCTCCTCCTCCTCATCTTCCTCTTCCTCCTCATCCTGCTCCTCCTTTCCCTCTTCCTCCTCCTGAGGTGGTCCCTGCATTCCCTGGTGGCAAGGGCTGGGCCCTCATGATGGCCAAGTTGTGCAGCATGCAGCACACCATGACAAAATGGGACACCCGCTCAGCCGAGTACTGGAGGGCTCCTCCTGAGCAGTCAAGGCAGTGGAACCATTGCTTGAGCACTCCGATGGTCTGCTCGATGATGTTCCTGGTGGCGGCATGGCTCTCATTATATGAGTGCTGAGCAGGAGTGTTGGGGTTGCGGAGGGGAGTCACGAGCCAGGTGGAGAGCGGATATCCCTTGTCTCCGAGCAGCCAACCACGAGCTTGATGTGGTGGCTGGAAGAGTGCTGGCACACCGGTCTGGCGCAGGATGAAGGCATCATGGCTGCTGCCAGGATAGCGGACATTCACATTGAGGATTCACTGTCTGTGGTCGCACACCATCTGCAACAATAAGTGAGTGGTAGCCTTTGCGGTTACAGAAGATCTCAGGATTGTTATGCGGTGCCTGCAAAGCCACATGGGTGCAGTCAATGGCACCCTGCACTATGGGGAGGCCCGCTATCCTGGCAAAGCCACATGCATGTTCGTCCTGCTTCTCTCTGGTGATGGGGAAGGAAATGTAATCTCTTCTCCTACTGTAGAGAGCCTCCGTGACCTCCCGGATACAGCGATGGACAGCGAACTGCGAGATGTTTGCTATATCTCCTGTTGCAGACTGGAAGGATCCACTGGCGAAGAAATTGACCTTGACTGCCACTGAGAGAGCCGTGGTCATCCTGATCTGAAGCTCAAGGTCTGGTTGCAGGAGGTGGCAGAGTTCTGTGACCACCTCCTTGTTGAACGGAGCTTTCTAATACACTGCTCCTTGCTTAATTGGAGGTAGGAGAAGTGCTCTCTGATACCCTCAGAGGGTAAGGCCTCCTGTTGAGAGCCCTCTTGGCCCTTCTCCTCCCTCTGATCACATGTTCCAATCTTTCTCACTGCCTCTGCTCCCCCGCCGTAGATCCAGGAGGGCGAGGTCGACTGCCAGTACAGCCCCATTAATGTAATCAAGTGTAGCACTTTGATATGTTGTGAGAATAAATGTAATTAATTGTTAGTAGCCACAACACTCCTGATACTAAACAATCTTTAAATTACTGTGCAACTGTTTAATTCAATGTCAAACTGACGAGGAAGCAGTGAAACAGCACTAACATGATAGCTGCGATTCATTACTCATGATCCCTTTAAGTAGCACCCCTGGAGCCGGCATCCGCTTGCTTGACGACTCCTGTCCCTGTCGTTGTCAGGGCGAGGCGCTAAGGCAGGGGGCGACAATGAATTTTGCAGCTCGGGCGCCCAGTGAGCGTTGCACACTCACTGATGTCACGATCTGCTTGGCGCTGAGGTCCCCGGCAGTAACTTTAGTGGCAGCGCTACTGGGGATCCGGATTTGGCATGCATCACTGGATTTGCCTCGCCCCAGCGCTACTGCATCAGCGCCCAGTTAGCGCCCCCACCAGGCGCTCACTGGAAGCACTAACCAACTGAATTTCCCCCCCTTGTGTTTATGGTTGCTGTGCTTTATTAAAAGCAATGCTGCAAAGATTTTTGCTTTTAAGAAAAAGAAATACAAAATTCATTTCTCAAACATTTGTATCTATTATTCATGAACTATTGAGATCTTACCTATAATGTTATAAAGACAATACTGAAGAAGTTGAGTAATGTATATATATGTAATCCTAATATTTTAGTAGGATTGGCAAGACGGGGCATTAGAAATGTTATTGCACTTATAGGTTATATTAGAAGTACATTTGCTTTAAGAAAAATATAAGGAAGTTGAATTTATAATTAAAGTTTATTATCTGGGAGTTGCATGTTTGAAAGTGTTCTAATATTACAGTAGGGTCATCTGTTAGCCCACGGAAGGGATGAAATTAAGCAGTAAAATCAATGTCACTTTGATTTCACCGATCTAACTAAGGAAGAGGTATCATTATTGTACTAAGGGTTGAACACTAAATTGCAGTTCGCTGGCCTGTCACTCAGACTGACAACACAGACAAGGGGGCTTTGATCTCCATACGGGTAAGGTTGCAGGCAGGAGTCTGTATGGGAGAGACTGCAAACAGACTGATTTCTACTCGCAGTCAATAGGAGTAGGAAACCCTTTTATTATAAGTCGCACATACATCACTACACGAATAACCCATCGAATGTGATTGTTTTTCTTTTGAAATTACTGTCATGGTGATCACAACTTGTCTGTATACTAACTTGAACACCTTCAATAATATTTGTAACAAATGGCAATAGAATCTATAAGACACTGGGATCCAAATATAATTCTTAGAATTTAAATGATGTGTTTATTTTCAGTTTGCAGAATTTATATTTCAAATGTTAGATGCAATTTGTATGCAAATTTCACAAAAGATAGGACTAACAATATATCAATTCTCTAGATATTGGTGTTGTACAATTATTATTTTCATTACAATAAGCATAACACTATATAAAAGATACATATAAGCTAAATTTAAGCATATACAAGGCATCAAACTGGACTTTAAAAAATTGATTAGTCAATGAGCACAGAGGATTGTGACTCCTTAACAATACTTACAATCTGCAACAGTAAACCGTGCCTCTTATTATGAGACTCTGAAACTATACCTGTTTAAAACATGGGAAACATACAAAGTCTTTTAAACAATTTAATTTGCTTTCAAAATATAATGTAATATATAACTACAGTATTAAAATAGAAAACAAAATTATTTTTCTGCTTAAAGCAAGACTTCAACCTTCTTCAAACATATTAATTGTATTGAATTCATTTCTATTTTAAAATAGGATGTCAAACTAAATTCACCACAATCAGTACTGTTCCTTTCTACAATTTCCTTCTATATTTCAGATCTCTTAAACAAGATTAACAAACCCAATCAGTTTCTGCTATCTCCTGTCACACTGAATATTTATAAAATTACTGAAAATATAAATTAAAATATTTATCAAGTGTGGATTCAAGATGAATTGTAATTTCCATCCAAACTGAAGTCACTTGCATTTTTGCATAAAGGTCAGATATTTTGCTCTATCAATTTATATTTAAATTGCCATCAAAACAATACTCAACTGATTTCTCTGCTTTTATGTTTCACTTAACTAAAATACTAGTAATAATTATTTGAAAGCAATCATTCAACCACACAAAGTATTTTCTTCCTTTTCATGTTTTCCTTTTCTTGATTGAATTATTTGAACAGCTGCCCCAAGAATGGTTTATTTCAGTACACATATTAGTCTTAAAACATTTCCCCACTTGGTAATGGAAGGGTTATTCCTGTGGTGTGTTTACAAACTTATCCCTGTCTGAAACAGATCTTATGCAATTAACCTATTTTTAACATCCTAAAATTAGCGTTAAAAATAACAAGATGGTAAACAAGCTCCAGACTGCCTCATTACACTTGTTATTACTCTGATGGTCTGTGTCTCTGTCTATTAAATAGCAATGACAGGAGATTATTAATACCTCTGGGTCACATCGTACCAGAATAAAAATTCATAGTAAACTACTATCCCCTCTTCAAACTAGGATATGATTTCCTTGATATACTAGATTGACCTCCACTGATATTTTTTCTTTTAACTTTTAACATTTATATTCTCCTCAGATAAATGAATTGAATGATTTTCTAAATGAGAGCCATTCATATTGTTTGGTGCGTTGCATTGACAATGTCAGACGTTGTTTTCATCCAGGAAAATAACATCTTGATTATTCATTTTACTCCCATTTTATTGAATCAGAAACGTGTTAGTTAAATACACTCTAAATGGAAGTTTGCCTTTATTTTATATAATGGTAATTCTCTGATAGGCAACAGGATATGTGTGAGTGAGCTCCACTCATTCAAAACAAGCTCAAACTTTAATTCTGTGGTGGAATAAATATTTATTTAATAGTGTTAAACTTTAAAACACATAAAATTTGTGCTGGTGGTATGTTTTGCACTAAAACCAGTTATATTATTTGAATGTTCTTTTGATTTGCAATCATACCCTTTAGTGCAACCCACAAATTACTTACTGGAACAGAAATTCCAGTTGAAAACGAATTCAGTGTAAATGATACATGCACTTGTAGTGTGAATTTAAAGTAGCATAATGTTGAAAAATCCCAATTTCAACAAATATTGCCTTTTTAAATCAAGTCTGATTGAGGAAACATGCTCAGTTTGTCCTGAACCATGTCCTTATTAAAATGATTGAAGACAAAACTGTGGCCAGCAGAACTCTTGGTTGTAATAGTTCAACTTGTAAATTTCAGATGATTCTGAATTTTCCTAATGCTTAATGTTAAAACACACATTCTTTTCAGAAATGTCATTCAAAAATTCAGCACACCAAGTACACATTCACAATTAATTTAGATCAGTCCCAGGTCTCGTGATAAAAGTGATTTAAAATGAATGAGGTTTGGTATTAATTATAATCACAGACCGTGTTTTTTCTTTCTTACAGTACATCATCTCGCATTGAAGAAGGATGAATATACAGCAGATTCATTCATTTGAATATTTTATTTTGTTTGGCTATATACAAAATGCAGGAACATAAATCATTGTAATTTATTGGGTTAACTGCATTAAAGTGAATGAGTGAGTACACTGCAGGAAATTACCAGCATCACAAATGATTTTACTCTAATTTATGGATGCTTTCCAGTTTTCATTTTCTACCCTGATTTTCCTACTTACTTTTTTATTCAATCCCAAGCACGACAGCTTCTGAATATTTCTGCTCAACATCTTTCACATTGAATGAAAAGATACACTAAACATGCATCCTTGCAGCTGGTGTTGGTGCAATTACTCCTCTGGAGGGATCAACGGATGCACTTGGGTTTGAGAAGGTCCTGGCAGAAGAGGCACAGAGCCCACACTCAGCTCTGCAACTTGAGAAGATGAGGTTCCCTGTTTTTTTTTAAATGAATACAGATGGCTGGCACACAGAGTGGGCAACTTGGAAAAGTGCCCCAGGGCACTCTTCTCGCTGTCGTGTTATTCAACAAAATGAGTTGCCTGCAAGATGTCTGTGTTCTTTCTTAATCCCTGATCAGTCCCTTTTGGGCTTTTATCCTCTTCCTTTTGGAAAATGTCACAAAACCATCAAGTGTTTGCACAAAGATTGAATTGACTGAAATAATGATTTTCCCTGAAAAGCATGTAGCCTGATCTCCACAGTAATAAACATCAGGTTGAAATGGTAAATACACTGGTAAACACAAGATAGAAATTCCTACTCATGCTTTGTTTCTACGTTGCTTTTGCACAAAATTTTTACTTTGAGCAAGATTGTGGATAAATACACTGATGTACCTGGTGTGTCACACTGACTGAAATCAATGTCTGGAAGGAGGCTGAACAATCCTGCACTTCATTACAAACTATACCACTATATATTTTTAAAGAAAGTAAGGACAAAAACTAAGATAGACACAGAATTTGATGGTATTCATAGTAAAGTGGTATATTCTAACTTTAATTTTATGCCATGCTTTTGCATCATGAAAACAAACTAAGCAAGATAAGAATGGTCATTGGGCCAGATTTTAGGGGGGTAAATTTCCTCTTGTTGATGATTTTCTTAAAAAAATCAGCATAAGTACAAAATGGGCAAGGGGTAATTTTAGCCGAACCCATCCCGAGGGAAACTGTCAGAAATGGATTGGGTGCCCATTTTACACTCTGCCTGATTTTATTTTCCATTGACTTCAACAGAACGCAAAATCGGGTGAAGTGTAAAACTGAATCCCGACAGTTTCCCACCAAGCGGGTTAGGTTAAAATAACCCCGAAAATCTAATTTTGTACTCACACCATTATGAAATGTGAAATTATCAACAGAATGATAAAAATTATAGCACAGAAGGAGCCCATTTAGCCCATTGGACAAGTCCTTTGCTAGCTCTTCTCCTGGAGCTACATACTCTAGTTCTATTTTTTCTCATTTATTCATGGGATGTGAGTGATGCCAGCAAAGCCATATTTATTGTCCATTCCTGATTACCCTGGGAAGGTGATGGTGGGCCTTTTTGAATCACTGTAAAATGGGTGCATATGTGTCCAACGTGGTTAGTGGATTGTGTGCAAACATTGCATGCTGGAGGTACATCACCCGCCATATTAGTAAAAACTCCAGTATAGGCATCCAGGGTCTGTGCCTGAAACAGGTGTTAGACTCTTCACATATGCAAATAGGGGGAATAACGCTTGTTTGAGGACCCCTTCCTGAAATTGGGCTGCCCCAAATGCAATCGGCACCAGACCTGCTGTGTTCAGGAAAACCAGGTCTACATGCAATCTAACCAGTGGTTCTTAAAGGGACCACTGGAGGTCGCCACCAAAATGGTAAATTAAAAAAAAGTACTTACTTAAAAGCCGGGAGGAGCAGGCATGCTCCTCCCGGCTCCACACCAGTCCCGCAGACCATTGCCGGCCCCTGCTCAGCTACCCTGATCTCCCCCTTTCCTTTTGATTGCCCTCGGTTCCTCTCTCCCGATTGTGCCCCTCCCTCCTGCCCGATCCTTACCAGGATCTACACCTCGCTGCCTCTGGACACCTAAATGGCATCTGCAGCTCACCAGAAATATGGGGCTGGATATTAACTCAGAGGCAGGGAGGGAGCTGCTTTGAGGTCAGGACACCCAGAAGAAATTTTTATCTCTGTTTACTGGCCACAGCCAGCCAGATTGAGAGGCTGGCTGGCTGTCAGGCGGGTAGGCCCTTGGCACCAGGCTACAGCTGGGGAGGAGGGAGAGAGGGATCAGAAAGGGAGGAGGTGGAGGGAAGATCGGAGGCCAGAGGAAAGATCGAGGTCCAGTCAATGTTTCCTTTAATTTTTTTGGGGGGTGCGCGGCCCATTCAAAATACCACGCATGAGCGGTTTTTCCCACCTAAAAGCCGGGGAGCCAGCTGCTTGGGAGCTCCAGCGAGAGTTTTAGGTCTGGGGTCAGGGGAGATCGGAGGCCTCATTGAGGAGATTGGAGGCTTCGTGGAGGAGATCAGAAGGGTCGGGGGTGTCCGATCGCAGGGATTGATGAAACAGGTATACTGGATCCAGCAGGTAAGTGGAAAGGCACTTACCTCCTGGATCCAGCAGTTTTTGCCTCCCTTTACCTGTCGGGTTTCCCGAGGCCTGGAAAACTCGGCCGGCCAGGGTTAAATTTAAAATGGTAGTTAAATATGAGGCACGCAGTCTCATTATAATATTTAAATTGCCAAACCGTCTCCTGGGAGCAGGTTAGTTGCCTGCCCCCGTCCCGCCTTCAATTGGAAGTGGGCAGGTTGGAGGTAGGTTGGGGTCGGGATTCAGATTTTTAACATTTTAACATCCCACCCGACCCAAACCTGCCTGCTTTGAGGAGTTAAAATACAATGGGGGAGAAATTCAGTATCGCCCAGTTTGGGGCGCAATTATTGGCCAGGTGCAAAGTTTAGCGCCTGGTGCTAATTATCGCCTTCGACTGCAAACTTGGCTTCTATCGCCCCTGGAGGTGATTGGATGCTAAATCAGGTGCTACACCCTTCTCTTATGGCGTTAATGCCGAGGAGCGAGGCGCTAACTCAGAACGCTGGCGAAGCTCATGTGATGTCAGTCAGCAATGGAACACAGACACAATGGCGCCGGCCAGTTCTTAAAGGGGAGGGTCGATCTTGCTGTCCATCCACACCCTGCTCATTGCAGCCTTGAATCTCGGCCTGGAGAGACCTGTACATCAATTCTGCTGGAAAGAACAATGGAGAGGACAGGGAAAGAGCTCAGAGTGCAGCCCCCTAAGTCTCTTCTAAATCGATGCAAGGAAGGACAAATCAAAATGAACCTGCAAAGTGCAGCTCAGTACCCAAAACTCCTTCACACAGCGTTGAATCTCTCCAGAAGTCTCTCTCTCTCTCAGAATGCGTGGTGCAAAAATGTTGCCGACAAAAAAAGTCAGGAAGCAGTCGCCTTTAAATAGCACTCCCCCAGTCCCTTCCCGACTGCAAAACGTTCCCCTCAACCTGTCGTTGCTAGCGGCAGGCGGTAAGGCAGGGGGCACCACTCAATATCTGGTCCGGGGCGCTACCGGGGCTTTGCATGCTCGACTGATGTCACGATCTGCGGGCGCAGGAGATCGTGGCGGTAGTGTTTAGCGCCGCCGCAAAATGTCTGGTCAATTTCGCGAGCGGCGCAAACATCACCGCGCCCGGGCGCCAGTTGCTTTGCGACCCATAAGCGCCCTCTTAGGGCGCTAACGGGAGGCGCAAAACAACTGAATTTTTCCCCCAATGTTTCCTCTAATTTTTGGGGAGGTGTGTCCCCTTTAATGGGCTGCGCGGCCCATTCAAATTTCCACGCATGCACGGTTTTTCCATTCAAAAGCCGGCGAACGGCCTGTGTGGGACCTCTAGATCTCCGCACGGCCGTGCAGCTTAACGGGAACATTGTTAAAATTCCCCCCATGGTGCTGAGGCCCAAGGCCTAATTCCGGGTGAGATCCTCTCCTCATTGCTTTCTTTATCCCTTAACCTCTTTCGTTATTTTTTCATATTCTCCTTTATGTTATCATTGTTATCATACCTATTGGCCCCATATGCCTTTTGCTTCAATTTTTGTTTGTTACTAATCCGTTTACTTATCCACTTTATTCTGAAACTTGAAGTAGTCTCAGTTTTACTGGCATATATTTATTCTGCAACTTTGCAATGTCAACAACAACACATTCTAAATTTAGTACGTACTGCAAGCACCATATGTCGGTGGTGGAGGGAGTGGATATTGAGTCTAATGGCAGGGGCCCCATTAAAAACAACTGTTTTCCATGAATAGCGTCGAGCTTTTTGAGTGTTTTTGTCGCTGCAGCCATCCAGGCAAGTGGTGAGTATTCCAGCACACTCCTGAATTGAGCCTTGCAGATGGTGGAGAGGCTTTGAGGGGTCAGGAGGTGAGACACTAGTTGCAGAGTAACCAGCCTCTGCCCTGCTCTTGTAGTCATAGTGTCGACATGGCTGGTCCAATTCAGTTCATGATCAGTAGTGACCCCCCCACATGTTGATGATGGAGGATTCAGCAAATGTGGTGCTGTTAAAGGTCAGGGGGAGGTGGTTGGACTTGTTCTTGTTTGTGAATAAATTTTGTCTGGGTTTAAATTGTGAATTCTGGGAGATTCTCTCATTGCTAACTTACCTGACGAAGGAGCGACAGCTCCGAAAGCTTGTAAAATTAAATAAATCTGTTGGACTATAACCTGGTGTTGTGCGACTTCTCATTTTTGTTTGAGATAGTCATTATCTGGCACATATGAGGCGCACATGTAACCTTCCACTTGTCAGCCCAAGCCTGGATGTTGTCCAGTTCTTGCTGTAGGCTGACATAGGCTGCTTCATTATTGCAAGAGTTGTTAATGGAACTGAATGCTACAGAATTATCAGTGAACAGCCCCACTCCTGACCTTATGATGGAAGGAAGGTTGAAGCAGCTGAAGATGGTTGGGCCAAGGACACTGCCTTAAGGAACTCCTGCAGTGATATCCTGGAGCTGTGATGATAAACCTCCACCAAAATCACAACCCTATTACTGTGAGTCAGGAATGACTCGAACCACTGACTTCAGGTTTGCTAGGGTGTCTTGGTATCATACTCAGTTAAAAGCTAACTTGATTTCAAGGGCAACTACTAACTACCTTCCCTCCATGGAATTTCACCAACTAAGTATTTTGTGCCAGTGATCAACTCTCTTTGCCCAATATAGAGATGAAAATGGATTGTAGTGTTGTAAAAAAATTATCATAGGACCCCAATTACCATAGGGCCCCAATTATCATAGGACCCCAATTATCATAGGACCCCAATTATCATAGGACCCCAATTATCATAGGACCCCAATTATCATAGGACCCCAATTATCATAGGATCCCAATTATCATAGGACCCCAATTATCATAGGACCCCAATTATCATAGGACCCCAATTATCATAGGGCCCCAATTATCATAGGGCCCCAATTATCATAGGACCCCAATTATCATAGGGCCCCAATTATCATAGGACCCCAATTATCATAGGACCTCAATTATCATAGGACCCCAATTATCATAGGGACCCCAATTATCATAGGACCCCATTATCATAGGACCCCAATTGACATAGGACCCCAATTATCATAGGACCCCAATTATCATAGGGCCCCAATTATCATAGGACCCCAATTATCATAGGACCCCAATTGACATAGGACCCCAATTATCATAGGACCCCAATTATCATAGGACCCCAATTGACATACCTTAAAGAGGCTCCCGGCTGAAACAAGCGGGCCCTGGGCCGCCCTTGTGTAGGTCCAAACAAAATGGCAGCGGGTGGATCGGGAGCGCGAAATGGGTGGGAGGTTTAACCCCATGATTTTCAGCATGACCTCACCCTGTTCCCACCCGGCAGAGGCCATGAAAATAATTTTCTTCCCACAAGAAATAGTGGGATATGCTTCCGAACTGACCTGTGTAGTGTGACACCATTCCTCTCTGGTGTTCAGTACTGGATATAGTACAGGATCGATTAACACTCTAGCACAGCATTTTGGTCCTCCTAAACCCTATTCCACAGACTTCTGAGATATGCGTTTGTGCCCACAACTGTTCCTGGGGCAAGTTTTGGATCTCAGCAGTGCCTTGGTGGATAAATTAAACCTCTCTGCTGCCCCTATAGAAAGTGAGATCAGAAACATTGGGCAGTGAGCTTCCTGAGACACTCTGACGAATCTCCTTGCAGCCAGTTACAGAGCAGTACTCACAGAGGCCTGGGAACAGCTTTTCAGCCCTGTTTCCCGACAGGGAAAGTGATGTGTGGTGCAGAGTGAGAGAAAATTAAAGTAATTGAATATGTCAGAGAAAGCATGATAACACGCTAGAGGTAAATGTCAATGTCAATATTTAAGTGGAAGTGCCATGCCCCACAGAATACCAAATGTGTGCTTGAATGCAAATATTTGCTGTTGGTGTTATACTTCTACAGATGTGAGTAGTGGCAGTAAAATCAGGAGCATTGCAAGCAGCCAGGAACAAGGTCCTGATATTGTGCTTTATTTATAATTATTTAATAATGGACACTGAATCAAGACATATATATATATAAATTTAGATGGATGCTGATAAAAAGATGATTAATTTGTGATATATATAAATATGGCATATTAATTCTTTCCAATTTTACTGATTATTCAGAGCAGAATATTAAGTACTGACCTGGGTGTTGCATTGGTCCTCGAATTAATATAAAAAAGGGAGGCCTAGGAATTCGTCTCTGGCGATGGCGCAAAGCGGCGGTATCGGATCGGCCGCCCGTTATACGCAGCACCTGGTGTTCAGTCCATTGCAGTCAATGGAATTAAATATCAGGTGCTGCGTATAACAGGCGGCCGCTGCCTGAGATGAATTTCTTGGCCGGAATGTCTGAGCTCAGCTGGAAATGAACTGACTAGTGTAGCGCTAAGCAATCCAGACCACCAGACAAGTCCTAGGGGGTAATCTTGACTTTGGATGATAGTGTAAAATGGGATATATCGATTCAGCCGCCTGTTATACATCTCTCCCGATTTTGATTTCCGTCGCCGTATCTGGGAGAGATGTATAATGTGTGGCTGAATCATTATCGCCCGTTTTACACCCAAATCCAAAATTACCCCGTAGGTTCAATCCTCTGTCGGTGATGTTCTCAGACGGGACAACAGTGGGGGTGTTAAAATTAGCCTCAATAACCCTGATTTTAACCCTGCCCACCCGATGGGAACAGGGTGGTGGGGGGGTTAAAAAAGCAGTAGAGTACTTACTGCTGAATTCTCACCGCGCTCCTGCTCGCTGCCATTTTAACCGTGCACGTTTCAGAGGAGGCTGAGGTGCCCGCCAAGGCAATCGGGTGGGGGGCCCTCATGAATATATTTAAATCAGTGCCCTATGATATAATTAGGACCCTGACACCATTTTCGCATAAAATCACAGAAGTCCCACTCTGTGCCCAACCGGCCAGTAAAACCTGGTGAGTTTGGTGTCTCCGAGCCGCTGAAGCAGTATTTAAAGGTGCACTCACATGCAGCCAATTGAATCACAGGATTGCTCGTCAATCATATTAAAATGACACCTGGGAGTTAAAGTCGCCCGGGTCTCACGTTTGTGACCTCATGGGGGCTTCCCGCTTCACCCATCCCACGCCCGCTTGATTCGCGCTCTGAGTTAAAATCAGGCCTCTAGGTTAGAGAGGGGAAACAGTCAGCCAGAGATCCTGGTGCAGAGAGATCCTCTGTGTGTGTAGATATCATGCAAGGACAGGCTTTCCCCTTGCCAGTCAAATAGCCTGCATACACTCACTGTCTGGGGTGATACATGAAGAATGGACACTTTAGCGAGGCAGTGAAAGGCAGCTGAGGCCTGTGGAACATATGAGTCACCATCTTTGAAAGAGGAAAAACAAAAGTTAAGGAACAAAAGAAGAGGGGAGCAAATTGGAGAAGCAAAATAAATGTATTATATTGGACAGTTGTTATTCCCAACTGAGAGGTTTGTGGTCATTTACTGAAAGTTAACAGAGCTTGAATAGAAACTGTTATCCTTTCCAAACAAACGATTGATATTAAAGTATCGATCTTTGTGATTTAAGAAGTGTTTTTTTAAGCATTTATGATTGATATTTTAGGGAGCAAAAGCATTTGAGGGTTAAACATTGTACATTTCAAATTAACTAGTATGTGCATATTGAATAACACAATATCATTAAGATTATTATGATTGATATTTCTAATGATAATGCAGACATTTGTAAATTCTTATTACTTTTTTTTACTCTGACTCTGTTGGAATCTATCACTCTTGGGCTGTCTAAGTTAAATTAAAGTGATCATTTTTTCTCAAATTACAATGAAACCTGTCTTAAAGATCAACTATATGTAAAATCCATTTATCTGTAGTGGCTGTCCGCTGATAGATGGCATTATATTAATGATTCAGACTGAAATCTGGATTGAAATGCAACTTATCTGGGATCTATGCACTTTGCATGTTTTGTATGTTTTTATCTGATTTCGTATTAGATGTTGGTTTTTACCAATACTGTTATTTTTGTAATCATAGCTATTGTTGCCAACTGAGAATTTTAAAAAATATTTTTCTGGCTTGCAAGCTTTCAATTTTATTTTAGTTATTCCAAAAGATTGTAAATTAAAAAATATCATTTAACTATAAAGGCAGCCCAGAGTGACTCCCAGAGATGGGTTATGTATAAATGAGCAGGTATCACTGCAAATTCTCTCAGTAACGTCAAAGAACTTGCCTAGGGTCAAAAATAGCACAGTTCCACTCCCAGAAAACTTTGATTTAATACAGAAGGATGTTCATCTCCAGAGCTATCCTTATACTATTTGATGTTTAGCCTTTAATAACAAACAAAAGTACCACTTTTTACTCATATCTACTTTGTTGCTATAATTAGAAAAGGAGGTAATTTCAGTGCCACAACATTCTCATATTACTAGAATCCATATAAAATACTTTCTTTTTAAAGTAGCCATCACTGAAACATGTTTTCATATGAAGGCCTAAACATGCCAAAATAAGGATGACTCACACTAGAGGAGCATAGGAGAAGGACATCCACCTCCCTCTAAATCCTTATTTATACTATATATTGAGTTAACTTTATTGTTGTATCCAATTAAAATAGAAACATAAAAAGGCACTGAATAAGTTGATGCTCAAACTACTAACTGTGAGCATTTGATTAGTAATGGCTTTTTAACGGAGAAATCAGCATCCAGAAGGAATAAATTATTCTGCTGCTGGACCAAATCAAGGAACTTAATGCTGAGCCCAGCACTCCTCTTTGTAAAGTCACAATGCATGAATGCACCATTGTCACAGCTTACATTACATACGCATGAACTACATGATGTCATGGTTGTACACTAAAGGTAGAAAAGCCATAAAAAAGGACAAGTGGGATTCAAAGTTTTACATACGAAGCACTGAATACAAAAGAAATGGAAGTGATAAATTTGTGCCAGTCATTTGTTGGAGAAGCTTGTGCAGTTTTGAGCACCCATTATAGAAAGAATATTCAAGTTATGAAAGGTGCAATATAAATTCACTAGGATGCTAACAGGGATGAGAGGATATAGTTATAATGGGAGGCCAAAAAAACGAAGTATATATTCCCTGAACTGGTGTAATTTGAGAGGAAATTTCTTCCTGGTAACTCCAATGTGGAGATAGCACTGGTTGCATAAATGCTGATTTTTTTTAATGATTACACATATATAAATGTGCATGATGTCATGACTGTTCACTACATTCATTGCCATTTTTCCTTTTTTCTTATTGGAATATTATTTCCTTGTTCTTTACTTTGTATTATATTGCGTATAACTCTGTATATTGTTTGGTTTATTTAGTGCCACTGTTATCACTTTGTTATGTTATATCGAACTTGAAGGGTTCCATTTAGTCTTAGTATGGATGCAACTTTGGGTGTTCCGCACAGCAAATGTAAAGAGTATATAATTCATAGTTATCTAATTCAAAGTGGATAACCAGGATTCCAATTTAATTTGCTTTGCTATTAGAAACGGGGAATTAGACTGAAGTTCTTTGCCAGAGGGAAGAGACATAAAACTCATGCTGAAATGTTTCATACTTATCAGGGAATTGCAGGATGCGGTCTTCATAGAACAATCTGGGATTACATGTATAGGAAAGAATGCAGAATTTTTGATGTTGCAAAGCACATAGAGTTACAATCCTGGGTGAATTATATTTGAACAGTGTGTTCTGTATCCTCAGCAGCCTTCAAATTCATTACGGTTTCCTTTATCTAACTTTTTCTTTTGGTTGCTTTCAACTATGTCATTGTAACAAAGCATCAGATTAGGCTGCGAAATTCAGTATGTTAGCACCTCCCGTTAGCGCCTGGCGGGGGCACTAACAGGGTGCTAAGGGGTTAGCGCCCGGGTGCGGCGAATGCAGCGACACCCGCGAACTTCAGTGCCGGTTTAGCGCTGGTGCTAACACTTAGCGCCTGGACTTCTAGCACCTCACAGATCGTGATATCATAAAGTGCACAGCGCCCCGTTATCGCCCCAGATGAAAAATTGACTCTCACCCCCTGCTTTATCGCCTCGCGCCGACAACGCCAGCAAGAGGAGGCGTTGTGAACTCGGCTGGCCGCTTCGGGAGCGGTAATTAAAGGGAATGGTTTTCAGCTAGCGGAACCTTTATTATTTGCACCAGTCTGGTGCCTGCGCAAAGTTTTTAATGTTTCATTGGTGCAAGATGTCCAAGCCCTCCACTTTGTGAGAGTGTTTGGGGCTGTAATGGCAGTTGCCCAGGTCACCTTGCAAAACAGAACTGATGACAACTAGCTTGTGCAGCATCATTGGCCCTTCCCTTTAAGCGAGGGAAGAAGCCTCTGTGATGAAAGAGTGCCGTTTACAATGCGCTCAAAATTGTTTAGCGCTCTGTCGCTACCACCCCTGCTCTCGGACTTTAGCACCCTAAGAAAAGTGGTTAGCGCTTGATTTAGCGCTCCACTTCCCTCTTGGAGCGCTAAAACTGAATTTCGTGGGAGGCGAGAATAATTAGTGCCTGCCGCTAATTTTTCAACTTTTAAAGATTTAGCACCCCAAATGGGGCTATACCGAATTTCTCCCCCTAAGTATTTTCAGATCATTATTTTAGTGAACTAAGTTTTATCTGACATGCATTTGCTATTCTGCTCAAGTAGGATACGTAATCATTGTTTATGTGTAATCAAAACTCAAACATGGAGGTTGGAGTTTGGGTTTGTCTTAGTCAGGTCCAGGATGGTTAGGAAATTATCGACTTGGTTTGGTGCATAGGGCTGTTCTGGGTCCTAGTCTCAGTGCTTCAGAGTATCCAAAGCAACCTTTGATTAATTTAAAATGGCCTCAAATTTCCTCAGAGCCAGATTCACCACTGGATTTAATGATGGGACGAGACTTCTGGACACTGGTGGCTCGGCCGCTGACCCCGACCCATTTTCCAGGCTTAGAGCCTTTGCCTTTATTGGTGGGTACAACAGGGGTGCCGGTCTCAGGAAACTCACGATGAGGCTTGTCTCCAGCACTAGTGGGCCGATCCAAGGAAATGGAATAGAACATTTTTCGGTCATTAGTTTAATATGTCAGGTTCGCTATGATGGATTGCAATAGGGAAACCTTTGTCTTCTGAATTTTAAAAGCCTCCAAAATCCTAGTAATGCACAGGCATCCGTAGCACCCAGTGTTACTAAGGGTGCAAATGCAGCATTGGTCCATATGATGTAATTCTCACATTTGCATGTGTCCGTCCATTTGTGGATGGGCATAATATATGCTGTCGCAATAGACTGGAAATTTCAATGGGTGGAAAAAGAGGTGGGGATTCTTTGTCATTCCATAGAGTTTTCTCTCTTCATTTGCTTTCTTCTCATCTTATATATCTATGTCGAGGTGTACTGGATGTACAATTGACTTTGATATTAGACTCACCATCAATAAGGAGAGTACCACAGAGTAGAACAGAAACTCTTAATTTTAGGAAGGTGGACTTTGAGGGAATGAGGAAGTAATTAATGGAGCTGGACTGAAAGATAGTTAGAGAGACAAAGCTTGGAGATGAATTGGTATACTTTGAAATGCACAATGCGGGGATTCCAAAATCAATTTATACCACTGGGTAAAAAGCACAATCAGAATGAGAAGAAACCTACATGGGCAGCAAAGGC
The DNA here is from genome assembly GCA_030390025.1 of Squalus acanthias. NCBI lineage: Eukaryota > Metazoa > Chordata > Chondrichthyes > Squaliformes > Squalidae > Squalus > Squalus acanthias. Next base: position 99,170,182 of record CM059428.1, read on the forward strand.
TGACTCAGGTTATGCACCAAGGAATTGTTTCCTAAATGCCAGATTGCAATGTTTCCCTTATGCAGAAACTCCAATGGTTTTCATTATCCCACCATCATAATAGCTGGCAAATAGCTATAGCCACAATACTAAACATAGGATCTTGAATTTTACTTTTTTTTTAAAAACTATCCAGGGGTTACCTTAAGTTTACTTTCCCTTCCAAGCTGCCTACTTTCCATTCCAAGCTCTCTTACTTTTCCCCTCCCCCTGCCTTATTAATTTTTAAACACTTCTCCACAGCTCTACTTAACCTCCTGCCAGGTTCTTTCTGTGTTCAGGTAGAGAAAATTCCATCAGTGCAGCTCACTCCCTTGCCAAAGCCCCAGGAAGTTGAACTCTTAATTGAATCACATAAACAATATTAGAATTAAAATGAACTCATGTACCTTTCGATTCCATTACATTCAGTTTACAGTTAAGAAAGAAACACAAGCCAATGTTACATGGATTTAGCACCAATAATCGGAATCATGTAGTAAACGGTCTAATTCAAATGTGAAGTGAACTTTATTTTCTAACAAATTGTAAACAGGCAAAATAGGTACACAGCAATTCCTTTCTCAAAAATGTGATTTACATTTATAATGAAATAAACTAGTGTTAGAATTATCTTAAATGAAATTTAACTTTAAAATGAAAAAGCAGAAAACCAAAAGCAGAAAAAATAATTGTTTCCTTTTTGTTCTGATCTCTTTGCTTAATCTTCCCATTTCACAAATTATCTGTCACACTGAAAATGTTATTCAAACTGTAAGCAATGACAAAATAAATGAAAAATTGGTGGAAATGCAACTGTCTAATGCCAGTTTAAATATTTGTTGCATGAACTGTTTTATAAATGATTAGATAAAAATATAGAAAGGGAAAGGTTACCACAGGAATGCAACTGACCAACAGAGGGCAATCTTACCAGAGGTTCAGCTAGTGTGCTCATCATGGAATAAAATGATGATTAAACCCCGTGTACCCATTTAAAGATTTCAGAAGTATTTATATTTCCATGAGAACACATTTAACGTATCTTTATAGCTCACTGATCTAAGACTTAGAACCGCCCTTGCTCTTTCTTGAATTTATTACACTACCTCAGTATATACTCATAGGAAACTGACCAAAGTTGAATACAACACTTCATATTTAAGGAAAGTTTCCCTTTGCACATGTGTAACAAAATCATCAACCCATTCTTAGTAAACAGATTTATGATTCTGTCACACATGGGGCATAGAGGACTTCTTCTTCCATGGTTACCTGAGTGGCAATATTACTTTTTATATGTGAATCTACTTATACATCTTAACATACTACTTGTTTTGGCAGTTGCAGTCAGGCAATATGATGATGCTTCCAATATTTGGTTAACTATTACACCAAATATTATGTACATTTGTACATAGAAACAAAAGCTGTAAATTGGTGCAATTTTGTATCATAAAATAACCACACCCAGAATGTTCATATCTCAGTGACCATACAGCCCTGCATAAGATTTAGTTAGAAAATTGAATGAACTGTGACATCATATTGCCTGACTTTAAACACAAGTTGCTAACAGAGAAATCAAGTATGTAATAAGACCAGAGAACCACAGAGGTTACAGAACAGAAGGAGGCCATGTGTCCATACCTGCTCTATGCAAACCAGAACTAATCCCACTGCCCCACACTCTCCCCATTGCCCTGTATTTTCCTCTGCTTCAAATACTTATCTAATTTTCCTTAAGAAATGCAATAGTCTCTGCATCAACCATTCCCTGTGGCAAAGCATCCCATGCTCCAGTAATCCCCTGCTTAAAGAAATTTCTCCTAACATCTCTTCTCACAGTCGGTGACAATTTTAAATTGATAACCCCTCATCACAGATTCCCCAACCAGAGGAAATATTCTTTCCCTATAAGCCATCCAAAAAAGAGTGAGATGATCAGGAGGCCCAAAGGGCCACAGATCCACAGGATAAGGATGAGGGTAGGGAAGAGGATGACAAGGAGGGACCTATGTCTAAGTGCTCCTTGAATGAGAGGAGCTACTGTGGTGATTGCTTTCAGATTCTGTGAGCCTTTTGGAATCGAGGTGGACTTGAACCCCTGAGGGTGGGGTCATAATATGTCCCTGCATAGCTAGACCCATGTCCAACAACGCACTTTATCAGTCCTTTGTAGGACCTGGCTGAAGTGGCAGGACATTTGGTCATCTTTAGAGGAAGTCACCTCATCTGGTCCTACTTCTGCGCCATCGTTGATGCTGGTCAGCCCAGCTGGATGGCTACAATTGTCATGACAGGAGTCAGTATGGTGTCTGATGTGGGTTAAGCCCAATGTCATTTTTCTTTCCAAGTGATCATTCAGTCTGTCAAACCCAACAGTGGTAGGTTCCTGTAAGTGAGTACCCAAAGTGTCAATGACACCAGTCATGATGTTCATGTAAGGAAGTATTTCAGCCATGGCTTTCTTTGTTGTTTTGAGTTCCCCACAGATTCCATGATACCCTGCCTTTCCAAAAAATTCATCTGCATGATTGCCTTTGACCCCCCCCCCCCCCCCCCTCCACACCCACCCCTTGACCTCAGTTTTGCTAGAGTTCCTTGATGCCATACTCAGTCGAACTCTGCCTTGGTTTCGAGGGCAGCTACTCCCGTCTCTGTTCTTGGGTTCATGTCTGGATCAAGGCTGTGATAAGTTCTGGAGTTCATTGGTTCTGGTGGAACCTGAATTCAAGGTTGATGAGCAGGCAGTGGGTATCACTTGATGGCCCTTCCATCATTTTACTGATAATTGTGAGGAGGCTGATAGGGTGGTGATTGGGTGAGTTAGTTATCCTGTTTTTTGCACATAGGACATACCTGGGTAATCTTTCACATTGTTGTGTAGCTGCAGTGGAGCAGCTTGGCAAGGAGGCCAGCTAGTTATAGTGTGCAGGTCTTCAGCATTACAGCTGGGATGCTGTCATGGTCCATAACCTTTGCTGTGTCCACTGTACTCAGCTGTTTCTTAATGTCACATGGAGTGAACTGAATTAGCTGGACACTGGCATCTATGCCAGTGTAGACCTTGGGAGGAGGCTCGTTCACTCTGCATTTTTGACTGAAGGTGCTTGCAAACACTTCAGCCATGTCTCTTGCATTCATCTGCTGGGCTCCATCATGGTTGAGGACAGGGATGTTCATAGAGTCTCCTCCTGCTGTTAATTAAGTGCCTGGTCACCCACCACTATTCTCGACTCGATGTGGTAGAGTTACAGAGCTTTGCTGTGATCTGTTAGTTGTGGGACTGCTTAGCTCTGTGTATAGCCTATGGCTTTTGGTGGTTATCCCTGTGCAGTAGCTTCACTAAGTTAGCACCTGATTCTAATTTATGCCTGGTGTTACTCGTGACACACTCTCCTGCACTTTGCATTGAACCATGGTTTCGTCTGCTGGATTGATGGTAATGGAGGAATGAGGGATGTGCTGGGCCATGAGGTTACAGATTGTGGTGGTATACAATTCTTCTGCTGCTGATGGCCCACAGAGCCTCATGGATTCCAAGTTTTGAACTGCTAGATCTTCCTTAGTATCAACCACACTATGATGTCCTCATTGTGGACTCAAGACTTTGTCTTCACAATGACTGTGTGGTGGTCACTCGTTCCAATGTTGTCATGGACAGGCGACAGTTAGGTTGGTAAGGTGAGGTAAAATAGTTGGTTCCCTCACCACCTGATGTACTCACAGTCTGGCATCTGTGCTCTTCAGGCCAACTCAGTCAGTGGTGCTACCATGCCACTCTTGGTGGTGGATATTCTTTACTATATAGAGCTTCCTCCAAGTGAAATTCAACATAGCACTGATTTGTCAGTTGAGGTTGTCAGTGGTAAACAACAGAAGGTTTCTTTGGCCTTGTTTAACCTGAAGCAACGCTATTTCATGGTCTGGGGTCAAGGCCACTCCCATCCAGTAGTGTGCCCTCACCTCTGGTGGGTCTAATCTGCCACTGGGACAAGACATTGCCAGGGATGCAGATGGAAATGTTTGGGATGATGGCTGTCACTTGGCATAGTCATTCCTCACTGTATTTTTATCATCTTGAGTACCAGTCCCTAGATGTTGGTGAGGAGAACTACAGAGTTGTTAAATTTTTCCCCTTATTTTTGAACTTGGTAGCAATAATATTTTGTTAGGCCATTTCAGAAGGTATTAAGAGTCAACCACATAGTGTGGAACTGGAGTCTGTGTAGGCTAGATCAGGTAATTAGTGAATCCAGAAACTATCATTGTTATTTTTCTGGTGCTAGCCTACAAATTACCACTACTTACCATGGTGGCATTTAAACTTATGACCTCTGGTTTGCTAGTCAAGTACCAGAACCACTAGGCTACCAGACCCTGCATTGTCTCTGACGGTTGATTCATAACCAAAATTTATAAATTTGGTTGCACAAGTTGAATGACTATCTGACTAAATGTCAGACAGTTACTTTTTTTGCTTCTGTTTGTTGATCTTTCAATAATTGGTTTTATTTTAAATCAGGAAAAGTCTCATATTTCACTCTACCATACAATGTAAGGTAAAATATTCCAGTACTGCTAAATTTGCTATTAACTCATCTACATTCTGAACACTAATATATTTTCCCTATTATGCTTCCTTGACTGTGAGAAAAACATTAGTGGATTCCTGCTGGTGCCTTCAAGATGAGAGGTTGCACATGGCTGTGTGTTTCTCAATGAAGACCTCTTTGTCCACTATTTTCCTGAGGGCACATGTTCTGTGAGGGGCCATGACAGATTCTGTTATCACGCAGACATTTCAATTTGGATGACAATCATCCCCTTCCAAAAAACATTTTTCCTCATTATGTCAGTTTCTCTGAAAATTCAACATTGAAAGCTAAGGAAACTGAGCTTCATGTTTTCTCAAAAGCAGAAAAATCAAAACAAAAATAATGAGTAAACAAGTCATCAGTAGTCAATGGACCAGGTTTTGTTTGAAATTATTAAACTAATAAGACTGCAATGTTAAATTGACATACACTTGCTTATGTGACAAAAACTGCCCATGAAAACAGAATTAATGCACAAAAACGTTACTTCACATTTGTGGAATGTGGAGAATTTCTATGAGAGAGACTTAATTAGCAGGACAGGAAACAAAATAGTGTACTGAATAAAACCAAGCAGGGAGAAAAAATGTCTAGTGATACTTCACTGCTTGGTATTCTAACTTTCAATTCAAAAACCAAGTAAAAACAACAGAGAAACATACAGGACCACAACCAATGATCTCTGGTGTTTGGATGTGGAATTCTGAAGGGCAGCTTATATCGAGGACCCCTACGCAACCTGTGTCATCCTCAATTTCTAGCAACTTCACTAACTTAAGACAGACCCCATAATCAGAAATGCACGCGAGCTCTTTGTTTGCTATTGAGTCACACGGATAGTTTTATGCCAGGCTCTTATTAGCAACAGTACAAAGCACAATTTCCTACTATTGGCCTGCTTTTACTCAGTTTGAAATAGTTTGCCACTAGATAATAACATTCCCTTTTTTAAGCATTATATTTGTGTGAATTATACACCTGAGTTTAAAAACGCTCTGCAGCAATCAGCAACAAGAAACACACTATCACAGCTTTGAAGTGGAATAGACTATTTTAACATGCGTACATACTAAGTAACCTTGGAAACTGCATATTTTCTTGAAAATAAAAATAATACAATGAATAGTGATGCAAGTCTGGTAAATACCTCTACTGAATCGTGTTCTCATTTCCACTTTGCAAACATATAATTTAATATCCATTTTTGTAGCTGCTGCTAAATATGAGACACGTTTTAAGCTTCTTGCTGAGGATTGTTTTAAACTTCACATCATTTCGAACCATTAAGGCATTAGAGGGATCAGAGCATCATTCAGTCCAAGTTAGATTTCAACTGGGTTCCCAGAGGTGAAAGGGCAGTGTTCTGGCACTCTATGCTGCCATGCTCCCATTTGTAAGTTTACGCACTTTATTTACAGTAAAACTACTTACTGCATTATTTAGGCATTAACAAATTGTTCAAATTGAAATGCAGATCTAATCTACCTCACTTAACAGATGTTGCTAATTGAACTAATTATTGATTGTTTTCCTTGACTTGTGTAGTTAAGATAATGGCCCTGAAGTCTGTAGAGGGTGTGCTGGTCTCTCGCAGTACCTCAGAGAGGTGACTGGTGGAACCCTCAGAGAAATGGTGAAGACCTGGTTACGCTGCGTTTCAGCTGTTTCGGGGAGTTTCCTCATTGACTTGCAAGGTGCAGAATTTCCATCAGTGGGTAGAGAAAAAGTATTTGAGAAATTAATGGGACTAAAAGCCAACAAATCCCCTGGACCTGATGGCCTACATCCTAGGGTCCTAAAAGAGGTGACTGCAGAGATAGTGGATGCATTGGTTGTGATCTTCCAAAATTCCATAGATTCTGGAACAATCCCAGTGGATTGGAAGGTAGCAAATGTAACCCCTCTATTCAAGAAAGGAGGGAGAGAGAAAACAGGGAACTACAGGCGGGTTAGCCTGACATCAGTCGTCGGGAAAATGCTTGAATCATTATTAAGAAAGTGATAGCAGGGCACTTAGAAAATCATAATATGATTAGGCAGAGTCAACATGGTTTTATGAAAGGGAAATCGTGTTTGACAAATTTATTAGAGTTTTTTGAGGCTATAACTAGCAGGGTAGATAAAGGGGAACCAGTGGATGCAGTATATTTGGATTTCCAAAAGGCATTCGATAAGGTACCACATAAAAGGTTGTTACGCAAGAGAAGGGCTCTTGGGGTTGGGGGTAATATATCAGCATGGATAGAGAATTGGTTAACGGACAGAAAACAGAGAATAGGGATAAACGGGTCATTTTCAGGTAGATAGGCTGTAACTGCTGACGATACAAAGCTAAGTGGGAATGTAAGCTGTGAGGAGGACACAAAGAGTCTACAAAGGGATATAGACAGGTTAAGTGAGTGGGCAATAAGGTGGCAGATGGAGTATAATGTGGGGAAATGTGAGGGTATTCACTTTGGTAGGAAGAATAGTAAAACAGAATATTTTTAAATGGTGAGAACTATTAAATGTTGGTGTTCAGCGAGATTTAGGTGTCCTAGTACAAGAAACACAGAGAGGTAGCATGCAGGTACAGCAAGCAATTAGGAAGGCAAGTGGCATGTCAGCATTTATTGCAAGGGGTTTGGAGTACAAGAGTAAGGAATTCTTGCTACAATTGTGCAGGGCTTTGGTGAGATCACACCTGGAGTACTGTGCACAGTTTTGGTCTCATTATTTAAGGAAGGATATACTTGCCTTAGAGGCGGTGCAACGAAGGTTCACTAGATTGATTCCTGGGATGAGAGGGTTGTCCTATGAGGAAGGATTGAGTAGATTGGGCCTATACTCTCTGGAGTTTGGAAGAATGAGAGGTGATCTCATTGAAACATATAAGATTCTGAAGGGGTTTGACAGGGTAGATGCTGAGAGATTGTTTCCCCTGGCTGGAGAGTCTAGAACTAGGGGGCATAGTCTCAGGATAAGGGGTTGGCCTTTTAAGATTGAGATGAGGAGGAATTTCTTCACTCAGAGGGTTGCGAATCTTTGGAATTCTCTGCCCCAGAGGGCTGTGGAGGCTCAGTTGTTGAGTATATTCAAGGCTGAGATAGATAGATTTTTGGACTCTAGGGGAATCAAGGGATATGGGGATCGGGCGGGAAAGTGGAGTTGAGGTCGAAGATCAGCCATGATCTTATTGAATGGCGGAACAGGCTCGAGGGGCCGTATGGCCTACTCCTGCTCCTAATTCTTATATTCTTATGTTCTTATGTGAGGCCAGGGGTGGGGACTACCTTGGCTAAACTGGCAGTTCCCGCTCCTGATCCATAGTCAGGACCCAGTGTTTGTGTGGTGGCTACTGTGCTGAGTGAATGGAGGTGGAAGTGGGCCCCACTGGTGGGGTCCCGCTCAGGGAGTGGCCTGGACCCATGAAAACCTCCCATTTAAAAAAAAATAGTTGGAGATCAGGCCCTGTGCTCAGGGGGGCAACAATATAATGACCAGGGTCAGAGGGATCTGGGCAGTACCTCCTTTCCGTGGTGCTGGAGTTTCCAGCAGGCATAGGCTGGACATGTGACTGAAGTGGCTTTTGTGCTTGCCTGGCCCATGCAAATGAGGTTGCCCCCCCACCCTCCCCCATTGACCCTGCCAACTCCAAGGAATTTTGGGGCTGGTGTAATAAACAGAGTATGTCTGCAGGTGATTTTTTTTTACAGTTTTCCCCTCCCCATCTGGTATCTTGCTCAAGTGACCATTCTTCATCCATGAAAGTGAGTGTCAGGATATTATCAAAACATGAGAGGGAAGGCCCCACTGCCAATGCTGAGTCTGTTCTCACCTGATGGCCACATGAGTACTACCCAACACTGACCACTGGATAGCAATCAGGAATGGAAATCAATGGATTGTTTTTTATCTCCTCCTCAGCCTAAAAGCACTAAGGCAAGTTATGGGGCCAATTTTCCTTTACGTTGTGCCTGTGTTCTCCTACTTCCAGGATGCAATGCAGAGGAAAAAGAGTCACAGACACGTCTGGTCTCCACCCTGTTTGTGCTTCACACACACTGCTGGTTGTGAGTTGGGCAAGGACTGAGTTACTGCACCTAAAAAAAAGTGTTACATAGGAACAGGAGTAGGCCATTCAGCCCCTCGGGCCTGCTCAGCCATTCAATTAGATTATGGCTGATCTGTACCTCAATTCCATTTACCTGCCTTTGCTCCATATCCCTTGATACCCTTACCGAACAAAAATATATTGATCTCAGTCTTAAAAGCTCCAGTTGTCCCAGCATCCACAGCCTTTAGTGGAAGAGAGTTCCAGATTTCCACTACCCTTTGTGCAAAAAGGTACTTCATGATTTCGCATCTGAACAGTCTAGCTCTAATTTTAAGATTCTGTCCCATTGTTCTGATTCCCCCACCAGAGGAAATAATTTCTCTGTGTCTACCCTATCAAATTCTTTTAACATTTTAATCACCTCGAAGAGATCACCCTCAATCTTCTATACTCAACGGAATACAAACCAGGTTTATGTGTTACTGTTCAAATTACATTCAAAGATAAAACTGACCTCATCATAGCCTGTACATCAATTTGCTCCAATTCCACCAGTTGCAGGCCACCGTATCCATATAAACTGGGCTTTCTGCTTAGCAATGCTGCGTTTGAAATGCTCATTAGTTTAGAGACAGGCAACAACTGGAATAAAAAGTGAAGAATCAATTTTTGCCGACTGAAGTGAGAAAACTTTTGAAGACAACTGTTGCAGGAGGGCTGCACTGTGAGCAGTTACTGTGACAACCACTTGAAGCTTTTCTTCCTCAGGTGGGATAACGCTGGAGATTGAGGTAAAATTCTGAGGTGAGGCCTACTGTCGCCTCACCACCACAACCTGTATTTCCTCTGTCCACCACTCCTGCTGGCAGTGCCACTGGCAGCACCTTCCCTGTTCACCAGATATTCATGGACTCTGCCAATTCCTGGGGCCGCCATAGGAAGTTGGTGATAGGCCCCAGGAAGAGATAGTAAGAGCCCTGAGGTGCCAGTGGAGGAAAATGTCCTTTTTGCTGCCTCCTTTTCCCTCTAACCTGTCCTCCATTTCTCTTTCAGCACATTGGCTGCCTTGTAAGCCACAATCTCAAAATAATAACACAAAAAGGAAAAACTGCAAATTAGGTAACAAAAATTAAATTAAAACTTAAACTGGTACTAATTATACGGTGTACAAAAGGAATATGCAATGGAGAACATGACATGAGAAGTTATTCCATACATGAGAATAATTATTCAGTACTTGATTACTCAATCATGACTTCATCACACATGAGTTATTAAGTCTTCCTCACTTTTTGAATAAATGCTGGATTTCACAGTTCCCTGTTAATTATCCTCTATTTATTTTCAGATTCATGTGGGCAATGAAATGACCTATGTGTATGACGTTTGGTATGATCTAAGCAATGCTTGTTTTTAAAGGGCAGCTAAATGCAAATAGTGAGCTCTCTCTTTCATTACATTACGCATTTATTTACATTTGTTAGTACAGTAGATAAAAATGACCTAATGGAAGGAGCACTTTACAGAAAGAACAACCTGCAGTGACACTACATATTACTGGCTTATAGCAGGAAAATAGGTCATGACAGCTCCTGATGCCTAAATAAGCTGGTACAATGATTTTGACTTGTCAAGGAAACAACATGGAAAAAGATCACAGTATGAATCTTGAGGTGAAAAAACAATAATAGAAAGGGTTCCCTGTTCATTTTTTTTTATCAATTTCATTTTAGTTATTTTCTTCCCCCCTCCTTAAGTTGCTCGACACATGCACCACTCCCTGAGAGATCAGAAAGGCAACCTATTCCTAAGCATCTGCCAATGCCACACTGCACTGCAGTGACATCTTCAACCTTCGTCACTGCAACCTGCCACTAGGGAGGGCATGAGACCATCCTGATTTATGTACCATCTGATTTCACCTCCCTTTCTGTGAAGAATCACCTTATATCTGCTTGGGACCTGCCTTGTGTAATGCTGCTGGGCTTGGGAACTCACCATGATAACTAACTTTGTCCTACGCTTCATGAATAAGTACACTGATGCTATAGGTTTAATGCAAGTGAAAAGACATTCTGCTTAGCTATTGGAATATTTTTTATATCCAAAAGTTATGCAATTATCTGGTGGACTAAAATGGTACATACTATGATCACAATTTAAAAGAAATAAAAAGGAAAAATTGCAAATGTTGGAAATCCGAAACAAAACTAGAAAATGCTGGAAATATACAGTACGTCAGTCAGCATCTGTAAAGAGAAAAGATGAATTATGACATTTTGGGTATGTACCCTTCTTTAGAACTGAAGATTCTTCTGTCTATTAAAAGAATATATCGCTTTCACTGTACTGTTTATATGTGGTACTGCGCGAGGCGCTCGAGAACGGTGACAGGGGAATCGATACTCGATACTGCACAGGCAGTGACATCTTCAACCATTGTCAGCTGCGTCCTAACATGAAATGGGCGCAGATAACTGTTTGCGACATGCTCTTTGCCGATGACTACACGTTATTTGCTCACACTCTCTCTTTTGAGGGCACCCAGCTGCTGTCCGACCGCTTTGTTCGAGTGACACAACATTTTGGCCTTACAATCAACTTAAAAGCACTGAAGTCACAGCCCAGCCTAGCCCATACCTGATCATCCAGTCACACCCCCTGTGGTTATAATCAATAGCTTACCACTTAAGGTCTCGGACAAATTCTCCTATCTCAGGAGTGTTCTTTCGCAGAACGCCATAATCAACGACAATGCCGCTCATTGGATTGGCAGGGCCAGATGCGCCTTTGGCAAACTCAAACAGAGACTCTGGCAGGAACGAGGGGTTAGTCTGCCATCAAGAATCACTATACACCAAGCTGTTCTCACCACCTACTATGTGGATTGGAGTTGTGGATCAGCTGCTGCTGTCACATCAAGTGAGAACCATTTTCACTTGCGCTGTCTACAACGTATCAATGGCATCAAGTGGCAGGACAGGGTGCCCAGCAAGGGCTGCAATAAATTGGTGTTGAGGCCATGTTACACTCATTTGACATGTCATTCTCATGCTTGATTGTAGAATTCTCAAAGCTGTCTTCTATGCCGAGCTGCAGTCTGGATATCGCAAAAGAGGTGGGCAGATGAAACATTATAAAGATACACTAAAGGCCACCTTAAAATCTTGCAATATTAACCCCGACACCTGGGAAGACGCAGCCAGCGACAGAGCACGACAGCAGCATGTCTGCCAGGTCGCTTTGAATGAATTTGAGGCTGTGATACCATCATCTACCACTTTGAAAACAGTTCCCAAACTGAAAACACTCAATTATAATACAGCAATGGAGAGAGGCCTAATAATATTAACACTATTTTCCTAAAGACAAGGTTGCTGCTGGCAGGACTTTTTCCTGTTAGAGTCATTATTAAGTGGGCTCCACATTACAGCCATTTGGCCTTTGTAAAAGAAAGTAACATTAATGCTCTCAACAAACATTAAAGCATCGTGATATGCTGAAGAGAAGGTGGATGCCTGAAAATAACTTTTGTTATTGCTTCCACTTAGGTGGAATACATAAATGACGTCAGAAGATGACACAACAAAGCACTGGTGCCCTCTGGTGCCACACTTCAATGCTCAAATTACCAAGTATACAGGCAATGCAGAATAGAAAGTGCTGAATGACTCAGTGATGACATAGCAGGTCATTTGTGTCCTATATCTTTGGTTATAGCCTTCTGTGCTCACGGAGGGACTCCAACTCCAACTCCAACTCCACTCCAACTCCAACTCCACTCCAACTCCAACTCCAACTCCAACTCCAATGCACAGACTACATGTAGGATTAGATTTGGTCATTTCTTAATGATCTTTGAGAATTCTACAATCAAGCATGAAGTACAGTGATGTCAATTCCTACGGTGGCAAAAACGTTTATTGATGCCATACTGCAGTTAAAATTTCTAAGTCAAACCATCTGTACAGACCCTGGGGGTTATTTTGGCCAAAGGGTGAAAACAGGTGCTAAATGGGTGCTGTGTTAATAAGAAACACCTGTTTGAAAGTGTGAATTTAGCATGCAATTTTCGGGCTAATTGATGATTATCATGATTTGAATGTGCCTGCAGGCGCTGAAACCGACAACTGCAGATTTAACACTCAAGCGCTGATTAGACGCAATTTTCCTGGAGCTGTATATGTCGCCTGCAATCAATCCACTTCCACTGAAGGTGTGGAGTGCGCTGGCTGGGAGAGAAGCCAATGTGGAAGGATGTCTCAAGGGCCTAGAGAGAGGGCGCCCAGATTCTCCGATGCGGCATTGGAGGTCCTGGTGGAGGAGTTACAGAGGAGGGAGGGATGTCCTGTACCTGCAGGGAGGAAGGAGGCCACAGAGGCAGCTAATGCGGTGCATGTGGGAGGAGACCAGGTGGTCACAGCCAGGTGCCCCAGGACATAGCTCCAGATCCGCAAGAAATTTAATGACTTGATACGAGTGGTCAAGGTAAGATCCCATCTCACAAGCCCATTTCTCAGTAACTGCACCACCACCACCAAGCATCACAACCTCAACACACTTCATCCACCATCTAACTATACACTGACATTCACACACCCCACACTATTGCATCTTTCACAGCACTACTCACAACTCAGACACATCACCTAGCTCTTCAATTATGTGAGGCATCACACACACATAAACACATCTGTCAATACACTCATTCACAATCACCACTTTCTCTTCCAGGAAAAAATAGCACATAACGGGTGATAGCAGGACCTGACCGGGGGAGGACAACCATGCCTACATGACATCACTCCCCTTGAGGAGGCAGTGCTGGCCGTGATCGGGAGGGGAATGGGAGGCTCCATGACCAGATGTAGAGCAGGGGGCATATCGCCTGGAGGTATGTGACCATTCCAGCTTCCTTACAAATATTTTTGGTGGCTGAGTGGCTCTCATTGTATGAGTGCTCAGCTGGTGTCTGGGGGTTTCTCAGGGGAGTCATGAGCCATGGCATCAGAGGGTATCCCTTATCACCTAGTAGCCAGCCATGCATTGCATTGGGGCTCAAAGATCTGTGGGATGGATGATTGTCTCATTATAAAAGCATTGTGGCAGCTCCCTGGATAGCAGGCATTCACCTGCATAATGCGCTGCTGGTGGTTGCACAAGAGCTGCATATTGAGGGAATGGAATCCCTTGCTGTTCCTAAACGCCTTTGAGTTTAAATGAGGGGCTCGCATGGGCACATATGTGCAGTCAATGGCTCCCTGAACCATGGGAATCCCACAAGCCTGTCAAATCCTGGAGATCGCTGCCTCTGGTCTTTTCTAGCAATAGGGAATGATATATAATCAGTCCTCAGAGCGTATAGCGCCTCAGCGACCTCCCTTATGCAGAAGTGCACAGAGGATTGTGATATGTGACTTATATCACCTGTGGCAGCTGGAAGGTTCCAGTAGCATAAAAAATAAGAGCTACTGTGGCCTTGACTGCCACAGGCAATGCAGTCCTGGCTGTGCTGCGAGGTCTGAGTCTTCATTCCACGAGGCCGCAGATCTCTATGAAGATCTCCTTGGTAAAACGTAGCCTCCTCATGCACTGGTCTTGGGTCATGTGAATGTAGGAGTAGTGCTCTCTGAAGACCCTGGGATGATAGGGCCTCCTGCTGAGAGCCCTCCTCGCCCTCCTGTCCCTCTCTCCTGCAGCAGCTGGTGCTGATCTGCCTGGCCACATCTCCTCCTCCAATTCCTTATGCAAAGCAAGAGGGACCCCGAGCAAGATGCCCAGGACCAAGCACTCCCTTCATCCTGGTGACTCCTATAAGGTGTCCAATAAGATAGAGTAGCACAGCACTCACTCTCTTTAGGTGAAGTCCTGAGAGAATTTCCAGGAAAAATGTTGATAGAGTGTTGGTGAAGCCTTGACAAAGTGTCCCAGAAAGTCTCCCAATGTGTCTCAAAAGTCCTCTTCAAATACAGTGTAGTCAATCGATCTCAATCAGCAAGTGAACATTAAAAGCTGAGTATGGCTTTAAGTAGCACTCGAAATCCTCAGTAACAACTTGTTTACTCTTGTTCAGCTGGACGCTGTTAGGAAAGGTCGTTAAATAACGCATTACCCACCAAAATGGCGTCCAGCCTCTTTAATGAATGCTAGCAGGCAATTTAATTGTCAATCAGCCCCTTCGTGATTCTCCGGGCAGCTGTTCCTAGTGGCGTTTCAACTCCTTTACCAAGATGATGTCTTGCGCTAAACCCGGGCTAAACGGGCGCGGGGATCAAGTTACCCAGTGCCCGTTCAATGTAATGCAGGCAGCACGCCAACTTCGTGCTGCCTGCTCATTATAATGATTGCTGCATGCAGCCAGTGCTAACCGCACTGTTCCTTGGTTGCACACATCAGCAGGGGACCCAATATCGTAACATGCCAGCACTACTTAATGCTAGCCTGCACTGCTTAAAGCTAGCCTGCACCTCTTAAAGGGAAGGTGGATTTTGGCTGGTGGTGGTGCTGAGATCATTTGGAATAGTGCTGTGCAACAAATAACAAAGGCTGAGCATGCGCAAGAGCGTGCACCAAGGTTTTACAATGCTGCACTGGAGGTCTTAGTGGAGGAGGTGGAAAGGAGGAGAGATGTCCTGTATCCGCAGCAGAGCAGGATGCCCTCCAGAGACACAATGAGAAGGCATTGGAAACAGATAGCCGCAGAGGTCAATGCCAGGAGTTTAGTCCCAAGGACCTGGATGCAGTGCCACAAGAAGTTTAATGATCTCACACAAGTGGTCAAGGTCAGTGAATGCATTTTCAATGCCATATCCTAACAACTGTACCACTAGCCTCAGCCACTGCTCTATTCACCACACACCCATCACTCACCTACCAACAATCTCTATCAATCAGGATTCATACCTAACATTCATATGCTTCACCTCTCCCGCACACACAAACCACTGTTGAAATCCTCACACCCACATCTCACACCTTGCACATATTGCCAGCTATTCAACCTTGACAGCCACATCACCCAAATATATTGCACGACACTCACTGACACACTTCTCTCTCTCTTGCAGGAGAAGGTGGCAGCAGGAACTAACCAGAGGGGGAGAGGTGCACCTGCATGTTCTAACCCCCATGGAGGAGAGGGTGCTGGCCATAATGTGAAGGGCCATTGCTGAGGCCGTGGCCAGCGGCGAGGCTGAATCCATTGAAGATGACGGTATCCTCATACCTAATGCTCCTTCTCACAGCCCACTTCCCCTCAACCCACAATCTCTTCTGACTTACAAGCTGCAGGTGGTTTAAGCACACACTTCTTACTTTCCCCTCTCCCCTCACCACAACCCATCTGCACTTAAACCCATGTGCTCCTCCATGTTAAAATTTCTCCCTAACAGTAGTAAGCTGGGAATCCATGAGACACTGTGGGCCATCAACACCAGTTAAATTCACATGCAATGGAATAGTTGTACCACATAATAGGCTTGTCAGCAAAATTGAAGCCCATGGAATAAAAGGGACAGTGGAAGCATGGATACGGAATTGGCTAAGTGATAGGAAACAGAGAGTAGTGGTGAACGGTTGTTTTTTGGACTGGAGGAAGGTATACAGTGGTGTTCTCCAGGGGTCGGTTCTAGGACCACTGCTTTTCTTGATATATATTAATGACTTGGACGTGGGTGTACAGGGCACAATTTCAAAATTTGCAGATGAAACAAAACTTGGAAGTATAGTGAACAGTGAGGAGGAGAGTGGTAGACTTCAGGAAGACATAGACAGGCTGGTGAAATGGGCAGACACGTGGCAGATGAAACTTAACGCTGAAAAGTGTGAAGTGATACATTTTGGTAGAAAGAATGAGGAGAGGACACATAAACTAAATGGTACAATCCTGAAGGGGGTGCATGAACAGAGAGACCTGGGGGTATGTGTGCACAAATTGTTGAAGCTGGCAGGGCAGGTTGAGAAAGCAGTTAAAAAGGCTTACGGGATCCTGGGCTTCATGAATAGAGGTATAGAGTACAAAAGTATGGACATTATGATGAACCTGTATAAAACATTGGTTCGGCCCCAACTGGATTACTGTGTCCAATTCTGGGCACCACACTTTAGGAAGGATGTGAAGGCCTTAGAGAGGGGCAGAAAAGATTTACGAAAATGATTCCAGGAATGAGGGACTTCAGTTACGTTGATAGACTGGAGAAGCTGGGGTTGTTCTCCTTGGAGCAGAGAAGATTGAGAGGAGATTTGATAGAGGTGTTCAAAATCATGAGGAGTCCAGACCGAGTAGATAGAGGGAAACTGTTCCCATTGGCAGAAGGGTCGAGAACCAGAGGACACAGATTTAAGGTGAATGGCAAAAGAACCAAAGGTGACATAAGAAAAAACTTTTTTACGCAGTGAGTGGTTAAGATCTGGAATGCACTGCCTGAAAGGGTGGTGGAGGCAGACTCAATCACGGCTTTCAAAAGGGAGTTGGATAAGTACCTGAAGGAAAGAAATTTGCAGGGCTACGGGGAAAGGGCGGGGGGAGTGGGACTAGCTGAAGGTCTCTTGCAGAGAGCCGGCATGGGCTCGATGGGCCGAATGGCCTTCTTCCATGCTGTAACCATTCTATGATTCTATGATTATATTCTATGAGTCAGGGGGAGAGGGAATTCTTGCTCTGTGGTAGGGAAACAACTTAGTGGTTTAGGAGAGGGCCAGGAAAATTACTTCAGCAGCTGTAAAGAAGGTTTGTGGTTGTTTACCCTTATCTGCCTCCAAATAAGCCATATCGCAAAAGAGAGAGGTGAGACTTAAGAAGATAAGAAATAGGAGCAGGAGTCGGCCATTCGGCCCTTCGAGCCTGCGCTGCCATTCAATAAGACCATGGTTGACCTCCAACTCATCTCCACTTTCCTGCACTATCCCTATATCCCTTGATTCCCTTAATAGTCAAAAATCTATCGATCTCTGTCTTGAATATACTCAACGACTGAGCCTCCACAGCCCTCTGGGGTAGAGAATTCCAAAGATTCACCACCCTCTGAGTGAAGAAATTTCTCCTCATCTCAGTCCTAAATGGCCGACCCCTTATTCTGACACTGTGGTTCTAGACTCCCCAGCCAGGGGAAACATCCTCCTTGCATCCACCCTGTCAAGCCCTGTAAGAATTTTGTATGTTTCAATGAGATCGCCTCTCATTCTTCTAAACTCTAGAGAACTACTCAGTACTAAACACTTCCTCCAGCACTCAGTGTAAAAGACTAACAGCATTCTGCACAAACCAGTTGCTCTGGAAGCAGTAGCTTCTGTGGGTGAAATATCTGCACTGATCTTGGTAGAACGTAATACTGGGGCAGTGAAATCCTGGGGATCGGACTTATGGGCAGGAGGTATTTCCACTGTTTCCTATTTTTCATTCTGCTGAAATTTCTGGCTCAATTGGAAAGCGCCTATTCCTCTGCTCACTCCTTCACTGGCGTATATATGCAATGAGATGCATGGCATTAAGTGCCTGAATTCCCGTCAATTCCACCCCATTACACAGAATTGACGTTGATGTACATTAGGTGTAGGTAAAGTGAGGCTGGGTCATGAGCAAAACTGCTCACCAGAAGTGGCAAACGTTCTTCCTGCCTGGAAACCTATTGACCATTTCTCAGGTGCGCTTTCAAATTTTGGGAATTTCGTTTCGGTTTGGGAAGCAACTGAACTGCCCTCAAACTGTCAGACTAAGGGATTTTCTTGTCATCAGCACATTTTCAACTCCCACCCATGGTAAGGGATAATATTGAACAGCTTAGATTTCCCAATAGGAATTCACCTTTTCACTCTCTTGAGGTAGCATGGTACTAAAAGTTTGTCAGTTCCCTTAAATCAGGGTCCCCCTGAAGGTAGCCACCCTCTCCCAAGCATTTTGTGGTAGGTTCTGCTGGAACAATATTAACAGCAGTAGGTGGAGGGATGCATCTGAAGGATATCTACAGGTGACAGCAGACAGTTGATGTCCCAGGAGGACAAGTGTTAGAAGGACCCTGTAACTTGAAAGGTGGCATTGTATGGGGCAGCATGTAAGAAGCGCTAGTGATACTCTGGACTGCTTCCAGAGCAACTGGTTTGTGCAGAGCGTTTCATGCAGTAGCTTTATATGGAAGAGAGCCATTGACCCACATCTGATGCCACTCGTCATTTTATACAATATTGTCATGAAACAGGTATTTGTTGCTGAACTGTATCATTTCTAGTCAAATGAGTCAGTTATAACTGTTTACAACTCCTTTTGTGATCTAAATCTGTACAATATGCAAAAAGTGACTGACTTATTCCATAGTGAATGTTTTGCAAGACTTACTTGCTCAGATTGTTTAACTGTGAGACACCACATCAGTTTTAAAGTAACACTTTGGTAGAGGAGGCAATTAGATTTTCTTATGAGGCATTCTGAAGTATTGATTTATAACTCCATCACAGCTCCAATTACAGGTCAGAGGAAAACAGCAAGAAATGACTGGCTTGTCTTTAAAGTGAGAGATAGAAATTTGCATTTGTGACAAAGTGTAATACTAAAGTGTGATGGACATGTCTCACAACTTATATGTAGAGGATCTCCTGTGCCATTGCTCATCGAAAGTTGGAGGGTATACTGTTTTGTAAGCACAGGAACATTATACCATGTAATGAAAAATGTATCTTCTGCTTCTGATGGGTGTCTGTGCATAATCAGGCATGACCCTTTAAGGTCACAAGGTCTAAGTGCTGTAATATCCTGAGATCTCTTGGGGACATTCTGAGACCTTAAGTCAATTAGAGGACATTTTCTGTTGCTGCTGAAGTTTGTTTGTATATTAAAAATGATTAGCTTTCTCTCCCATATTTTTATTCATTATATATTAAATTTCAGATTGAGGCCCTGTCTGCCCTCTCAGGTGGACGTAAAATATCCCATGGCACTATTTAGAAGAAGTGCATGGAGTTCTTCCCGGTGTCCTAACCAATATTTATCCCTCAACCAGCATCACAAAAAAACAGGTTATCTGGACATTATCACATTGCTGTTTGTGGGAGCTTGCTGTGTGCAAAATGACTGCCACGTTTCCTACATTACAATAGTGACTTCAAAAGTACTTCATTGGTTGTAAAGTGCTTTGAGATGTCCTGAGGTCATGAAAGGCGTTATATAAATGCAAATCTATTATTTTAGTGGGGCACGCATTTCATTGCAAACTCATTATAAGATCCTACAGTGCTTGCTATTGCAGTGGGTGGTGCTATAATAGATATTTGAATGTAAAAAGTGTCATACTGTATGATACACAACAGCTACTATCTTATAGTTAGAGTATGTTACCCTTTGTGCATGCTGGCCACTGGGTTCCCACATATTGCTTAAAAACGTTTCTGAACATTTTTTTTCTGTAACTGAAATTTCTAATATCTAAAATAAGGTTTAAACAAAATTAAAAATCAAGAAATTACATATTTCACAATAACATTATTAGATTTATCCATTGAATTTTCTTTTAATGCCTCCAGTGAAGTTTTAATTAAGGTCTCTCCCAAAAGCCTGAGCATGAACCTGATGACCTAGATTGCTAAAGAAGTTTGATTTGGGTGCACAGATCTCATGTGCAGGCAGTGGCAACAGTCGCATCTCATGTATTCCCATAGTAGATAGATTGGAGGAGTCCACGGTCCACATCTTCAACACAATTAAGTGATTCATCAGGGGATGAATGTGGCAGTCCAGGAGATTTCAGCGGCAACAAGGCATCAGGAGGTGGTTCTAAAGGCAATAATTCCATCTGGAATGGCAGTTACAACTGCTTCCATATGTTCCCTCAATAATACCCTAGCTCAGGGCTTTCACGAATTGATTGGGATTTTTCAGTCTCATGTAGATCATTAACCCAACTTGGCTCGTGAGACGAGTGCCATCTCAAGGGCTCCATCACTACAGTAAGGTTAAATCAATATTCTGGAATTTTGTCCTATTTAGCTTGCGGGGGCAGAATTTTGCTGAACTTTCCTCAAGAGTTTAATGGTTTGAATAGAGTCCATGATAAAACAGATTGTACATGGACTATAGAAGAATTAGGCTTGATGGTCTAAGTGACCATAATTCTAACATAAGAGCTGCTATAGCTCAGCTCAACACGAGCAATTTCAAAAGAAGTCTGCACAAGATACAAGTGGTGAAGCTTCACACAGCACTCCTAATTGTGGATCACTCTTTCAGGCTTGGAGCAGCATGCAGTGGGCTGTGGCATATCCGTGATTTGCCTATTGGTGCCTCAGTATCATTTTCTCAAGTCTTTCCCTGCTGCAAACAACTAATCTGCTCAAATTCTGAACACTTTGATTGCTATAACTTTAATCTATGCCCTGTTGTTATGCACCTAATATATTAAAAATAAATTTGTAATGGTCCTTTGTATTTAGGAAGTCTAAACACTGCTCCCAGAGGGCATCAGCCTGCAATGCTAAACTGCTGTAAATCGGCACTGACTGGCACTAAATTGCAATGCTATTTAGAGAGGCGATTGGATGGCTGGTGTGGGAAATGGAAAATGCTATACTGATGAGGTAGGGTTTGCTCTTCTCAGGTTAGTGCTGAGACACAAAGCTGGGGCATAGTAGAGGGAATTTAACTGATTATATCAGACTTGGGAGCGCTTGATCCTGATACTGGGAGCCTAAAATGTGAAAAGTTCCATTTCCCACATTTCCCAGCACTAACATCCTTTCCTTTGTTTGGGGTGAATTTACACTGTGCAATATTAACATAAAAATACTTAAAGTGTTAATATGAAATTCCTTTATCTGCTATTCTATAATTTTTTTTAAACAAAGAGTGTTTGTAAGCTAGGGCTAATTAAATAAGGGTTTCCTGATTATAACTACAGTATTTGTACTTGGGACCGTGTACTAGTAACTCCCAATCCCTGATTATGTAAACCTAGTATAGTCAATCTCGGTATGTATTCACAGACTGGTGACTCGCAAAGACATATTCGAAGCCTTGATTCAGCAGTTACTGTGGATACAATTTGCACTGAAACAATGGATAGCTTGTTTTTTTTTAGCTCGCTGTACAGACTTGCTTTATGGAATTCCTAGACCACGGCTGTGACATTATAGGGTAATTTTTAAAGGTAACCTGGGTGGGCGAGAATTAAGTTTGGTGGCAGGCCATTCTGCCGGCTCCCTGTTACCAGATACCACTTCCAGGATTTTCCAAATATGGGCGGGTGTACTATAATAAAGCGCAAATGATGGGATAACTTCATACGATGTATTACATCATTTTTGCCTTAGCATTTCTGGGCATCAGCGTCACAATGGGCCACAGGGGTTGTTAAAATTTTAAGGGTTACTTGACTAGTCAAAGCAACAAATTGAGAGTGCAACATTTCAGGACGCCAGTCACACCAAGCTGTGGAAAGGCACGCAGCAATTTCACTCTGCCCACCTGAGACCTGTGACTCAGTGACAGCATAAATGGCATCGGCACCAGCCCAAATTATGATAATGAGCCTGACCCTGGAAATTCGATCGTGGTCAGGGGTATAGGCATGAGGTGATTTGAAATCTCACTGCCATTGCAGCGAAGAGGAAAATCTGCTCTTACATACATAAATGGAATGTACTGGCAGAATAAAAAATGTGCTATACAATCTAAAAGGGACCATTGTATTTTCTACCTACAGAAAATAAAAGAAAACTAATTGATAATTATTATCTTTATCATCTGTCATTACTATTTATCTTTTTGTTGTAAGTGGACAATTTGTCTACTTTGTCTGTCATGTCATGCAATCATGCAGTCTCATTTCTGTGATTAAGAGATGATCAACTTGGAGCATATTTGCTGTAGTTGTTTTCTGATTGGGTGGTGGTTACATCATATAGCATGATTAAAATTATACTAAACGGGAATCTACTTATCTACTGTAATTTAAATATATACGTTTGTTATTGTTCTCTTTTCAGAGGTCAAAGAACCCCCCCACCCACTAAAATCTAATCTTAATGACAATGTAATTTGTTTTAGGGTAAACTTACTGTAAGCGATTAGAATATATAAAAAGTTCACCTTAAAAGGGAAGTAATTTTCAAGTGAAGCTGTGAGCTTCAGTGGTAGAGTATTGGACATGCAACCTAGAAGTCTGAATGATATTTAAACACACTTCACATAATTTGGCAACTTTTGTCTATTCTTTACTCTACAGTACTACAGCCCTTTATCTTAGTAGGAAGGGAGAGGGAAAATACTGTCAGGACCAGACCCTGAGAAACACAGGTGTTACTGAGTGAAGATGGCCATTAGGGTTCCAAGAATCATGACAGACTGGATGAAGAAATGGGCAGAAGCATGGCAGATGCAATATAACGTGAATAAATGCGAGGTTATCCACTTTGGTGGCAAAAACAGGAAGGCAGATGAATGGCAATAGATTGGGAGAAGGGGAAGTGCAACGAGACCTGGGTGTCCTTGTGCACCAGTCGCTGAAGATAAGCATGCAGGTGCAGCAGGCGGTTAAGAAGGCAAATGGTATGTTGGCCTTCGTAGCGAGAGGGTTTGAGTACAGGAACAAGGATGTCTTGCTGCAGTTGTACAGGGCCTTAGTGAGACCATATCTTGAGTATTGTGTGCAGTTTTGGTCGCCTTATCTGAGGAAGGAGGTTCTTGCCATGGAAGGAGTTCAGCGAAGATTCACCAGGCTGATACCTGGGATGGCAGGAATGACGTATGAGGAGAGATTGGGTCGATTGGGCTTATACTCGCTGGAGTTTAGAAGAATGAGAGGGGATCTCATTGAAACTTATAAAATTCTGAAAGGACTGGACAGACTAGATGCAGGAAGGATGTTCCCGATGGTCGGGGAGTCCAGAACCAGGGGTCACAGTCTAAGGATAAGGGGTAAGCCATTTAGGACAGAAATGAGGAGGAATTTCTTCACCCAGAGAGTGGTGAACCTGTGGAATTCTCTACCACAGAAGGCAGTAGAGGCCAATTCATTAAATATATTCAAGAAGGAGTTGGATATATTTCTTAAGGCTAAAGGGATCAAGGGATATGGGAAGAAAGCAGGGACAGGGTTCTGAATTTGGATGATCAGCCATGATCGCATTGAATGGCGGAGCAGGCTCGAGGGGCCGAATGGCCTACTCCTGCTCCTATCTTCTATGTTTAAGAAGGAATAAACTGAGAGATATGAAACTATAATAACTACCTTTCAACGTAGCTTCTTGTGACCCAGAGGGCTGGATTTTACTTACCGAGACGAGTTGGGGGCGGAACTGCTGCCTTCCGGATTCTAGTCCCGCCCCCAGCGACGTCCGATGCACAGACGCTATTTTCCCCTGATTGGCCTTGTTAAGCCCGCCCTGCGGGCTTGCTGGCCAATTAAGGGAAAGCCGGTGTCAGATGACGTCAGTTGATGATGCTTCATCTTCCAGTTTTCTTAAAGGCACATGAACCATCTATTTTTGACAGATGATTTGACAGTGTTTGACAGCATTGAGGTGCTGTCAAACTCTGACAATCACTGTACAAAGGTGAGCCCTTGCACTGAGGCTCTCCAGTGACTCTCTCCTTAGGATAAAACAGATGGCAGCTGCAGGTGAGGGTACAGAAGTGATCTGTCACTTCTCCCAATGAGGTGAGGCCACACAAACACTTCAAAGCTTGTCACCTACAGAAAAATCTAAACACATTAAAAATGACTTTCCCAACATTTCCTTACCTCTGATACTCACCAGTGTCCCATTGCATCCTTCACACCACTTCTGCAGCTGTCATCTAAACACAAACATTACAACAGACCCACAGCACGCCTCACTTACCCTGGCGGGGTCCCCCGACGTTGGGAAACCCGCAGCAGAAGTCGCAAAATGGGAAAAAGCCTCTTAACTGCCTGTTAACAGTCAGTTAAGTGGCTATAATCCTCTTGCCGCCGCTAGGAGTCGGGTCCCTGCGCAAATTGGGGACCCGACTCCCGGGAAGATTGGTTGGAGGCGGGTTGGGAGGAGGTTCGGGACCCGCTCCCATTCTTTTTGATTTTCCCAGCAGTCCCGCCTCCAAACCCGCCTCCTCAGGGCTGGTAAAATCCAACCCAGAGTCTTTATACCACAAGGTTGAGTATTCCGTCAGTAAAATAAATCTCATGTGTTGTATAAAGGAATGAATAATTTTGACAAATGTCTATTCCCTCATTTATGTTTAATTTGAACTTCTCTGCTTTCTTTTGGTTCCCCACACCATGTACTGTTTCTTGATTGAGAGGATCGTCCTAAACACTTACTACTGCTGCTTCTGGCCCAACCTCTAGAAATACATAGAAGCAATAAGTGTTGTCCCATACAAGCAGTTTTCCTCCCCGTCGAAGACATAGCCTAGATCACATACACAGTAGCCTAAACATTCTGATTGGAAATGTCTGTTTTTTAGGTGTAAAGTGGGCAGTCCTGATTGGAAAATTGGGTGGAGATACATGATGCCAGATCTCTGCCCATTTTCCCTCCTTTTTGATTCACTGATCAAGATTTAAATTGTTTGTAGGTATCACCTGCCAGCTTGTGAGTGGATGCATATAAATTAGTGAATAATAATGTGATTGCATCAGACACCCTATTTTCCATCATTTTGCGGGCTGGATTTTGCCAGGCCTGAGGAGGCGGGTTTGGAGGCGGGTCAGGTGGGAAAGTTGCCAAAAATGGGGTCGGGCTCCGATCCCGCCTCCAACCCGCCTCTGAGCAACTTTCCCAAATGTGGGCTTTCAGACCTCGTTTCGATCCCACCTCCAAGAGGCGGGATAGGTCCTTAAGGCCCTTAACAACCACTTAAGTGCCTCTATAATGCCATTTTGAGAGGCCTTTCTGAGTTTAACACATTTCCCGTGTGCTGCACGTCTCCCCTGGAACACGCCAGTTAATCCTGGCGGGCTCACAAGTGGATGGCTTACTAACAGCTGCAGCTCCACCATAAAAACTGAGTTTTCAACAATGATCATTTGCAGGTGGCAGAACTTTCTTTTCTCAGGTCTGGGAGAACTTTTTGCAGGTCTACTCATTTTGGAAGTTTTGAGGCTGAGATCCATCTCCACTGTGACCTCCTGGGAAATCCCTCTCCCCACCTTGACTGAGCGCTTCCTCAACTGAGGTATATACCTGCAGCATGGGAACCATTTATTTCCTTTCCTCCTGGACCTCAGATTCAGACGAAGACCAGCCGCGGCAGCAGCAGAACCCGGTACAACAGCAGCACCAACAGCAGGAGCAACAACAGGAGTGCCAACCTGCTGCTCACCCACCTGAAGCTGCACAGGCCAGAAGGCACCAGCGCAGGGAAGGACGTCGCCGCAGGAGATACCCACAAAACAGGTTTTACAGACAGAGGATGAGCTACCTCAACATGACTGAGCAGCAGTGCCAAAGGAGACTCAGACTTTCGCGAGAGGTAGTGGGTAACATCTGCGCAATGCTGCAGCAAGACCTGGAGCCCAGAGTAGTGGGTGGACACCCCTTACCAGTGGCCGTTAAAGTCACCACCGCACTCAACTTTTTTGCTTCAGGCTCATTCCAGGGATCAACAGCAGACATCAGCGGCATCTCCCAGGCGGCCGCACACACTTGCATCACGCAGGTAACCGATGCCCTCTTTGCCAACGCGCACAATTACATCAACTTCTCCAAGGATCAAGCAAGTGTAACCGCGTGTGCGGTTGGATTTGCTAATCTGGCAGGCTTTCCAAGGGTGCAGGGCGTCGTAGACTGCACACATGTGGCCCTTAAGGCACCCCATCACAATCCAGGTATTTTTGTCAACCGCAAGGGCTTCCACTCCCTCAACGTGCAGCTGGCGTGTAACCACAAGCAGGAAATTTTGCATGTTTGCGCCAAGTACCCTGGCAGTTGCCATGACTCCTTCATCCTGCGCCAGTCTAGTGTGCCTCCGCTCTTCAGTCCACCAAACCATCTTTGCGGATGGTTACTTGGAGACAAGGGCTATCCCCTGAAGACGTGGCTAATGGCGCCGTTGAAGAGGCCATCCAACGAAGCTGAGGAGCGCTACAACTCCAGCCACATTTCCACCAGATCCATTATCAAGCAAACCATCGGCTTGCTGAAGATGCGATTCAGATGCCTTGATAGATCAGGTGGAGTCCTGCAGTACTCAGCAGCCAGGGTCTCCAGAATCGTCGTGGTCTGCTGTGCACTTCACAACATGGCACAGCATCGTGGCTTGCAGCTGCCTGAGGTACAAGTGGCTCATCGCATAGCCTCCTCAGATGAGGAGGAGGAGGAGGAGGAGGAGAGCGACAGCGAACAGCTTGCGGAGGCGCATCAACCAGCGGCAGCAGCACGCGAAAACATTGCTGCCTGGGATGCAAGGGATGCACTCATCTTGGCCAGATTTGCTTAGGCTGCCCAATCAAACACATTTGCCTCGCACCTTCTTACCACACCATTGACAATGGACAAGAACCTGCGGCTTCCTATCACTCTGACCACCATACTGACAATTCCAAGTCGCCCTGAGCCCTCAATGTGGAAGTCCCATTTGCGAAATGACACAACCTACAACTTCAACAGTTTGCCATCAAGTCATTTTATAACATTAATTCACGGATGGCATTTCAGAATTAAACACAACAGAACACTCAAGTGACTACCCTTGTGACTACTTGTGCTTTATCTTCCTCTTACGCGTGCTCCTACATGGTGCTTCCATGTGGCTTCAGCAGATGTGGAGGCCCCTTGCTCACTTTCATGCTGCTCCTGTCTCGACACCTTTGGCGGGCGTCCTCTGGGGTTGCGAACCTGTGAGGGCTCACCAACAGTCTGCTGCTCCTGCGGCTGTGCAGGGGCTGAGAAGCCCATCTCAGTTGGGTGAGGACTATGGTGGGTCGTGTGAGCGCTTGGAGAGGAGCCTCCACTTACTTGTTCTCTGCCACCATGAGTCAGCCCCGCTTCAGAGCTAGCAAGTGGCTTGACAGCAGCTTGCTGCACTTCAGGGGGGCCATGAGGATCCATTTCTGCACTGGCAGTCCTACTCCAGAGGACTTCCATGAAGCTCTGGTTTCTCAATAGCTGACCATCGCTCCTCCAGAGATGTCAGTCTATTCTGAACAATGACCATGTTTTCAAGACCCTGGCGACTTAGCTCCTCCATGGCCGTAGCCATCCTCTCCTCTACCGTAGCCATCCTCTCCTCTATGGTAGCCAGCCTTACCACAGAGGTAGCCATCCTTTCCATGGAGGTTGCGATCCTTTCCGCGGTGATGCCTTCATGCGCCAATGCCTCCACAAAGGCTCTGCTCATGTTCGCGATGGACTCCTCCATCCGCTCCACACTTGCAGCGACCCTGGAGACAAAACCTGCCAGAGACTCCTGCACCTGTTCCTGGAGTTCCAGCACCGCTCTCCTTCTGGATGGACCCGGAGGCACAGGGTTGACATGCAGCTGAGCCGAGCTGGGAGAGTCCTGCGCCCTCCTATGAGGACTCTCCACTGCTGTCCCTGTCTCCACCATCTGCTGATGCTTACTTGTGAGCTGTGATACACCAGGTGACAACACTACTCTATCTCGCGAGGTGTGAGTGTCTGCGCTGGTGCTGGGTGCGCTGAATTCTGCTGACGCTGCGCCCTCAGAGGTTGCAGCTTCCTCTGAGGAGTCTGGTGGCTCAGGCTGTTCCTCCTGGACAGTGGGGAGGGGGGTTGTCGATGGTCCTGTGGGGGAGTAAAGGAAAGAGTTAGACATGTGAGATAAACGTTGCATGAACATTGAATTGTGCAGATGATCATAAGTCAATCTGTTAGAGCTTTAGAATCAAGATCCGTCACTCATGCAATGTCAATGAGAGAGATGAAAAACTATTCTGTCACCAGCTTGCTCTGATGCGCCCGTCTGTCCGTCCCCCACTTGTGCATCCTCCTCGACTCCCACAATCTCCAGGGCCGCCTCCTCTGCACTGGTGAGCTGGGCTGTTGAGGGTGGCCCTCCTCCTGTCTTCGCCCTTTCCCTCTTATTGTGGGCTCTCTTTACCTGCAATGAGGGACACAAGTGGAGTTTGAGTGAGAATGAAGGAGTGTAGAGAATCCATAGCATAGATGCTTAGAAGGACACAAAGATGGAGTGAGGTCCCAAGACCAAGGGCCCTCCCTGTGTGTTGAAAGTTGTTGTCATAGCATCACAGTGATAGGGAGTGTGAGGGCTGCATAGTCGAATAGTTAAGTGAATGTGAACATACAGAGTGAGGGAATGGTTAAGGGTGCAGGGATGTAAGGGTGAAGTGGGATGTGGAGGAGGAGGTTGGCAATGAAGTGTGCTGGTGATGAGAGGCGATGGGGAGCAGATTGAGGGTCATGGTGATGTAATACTCACTTTTCCTGTGCAGAGAAGGTCATGAAACCTCTTTCTGCACTGCACCAGGTTCTGCTGCACATTGAGATGGCATTCACCTCCTGTGCCACTTGCAGCCACACAGCTGTGGTCTGCTGGGGAGGTTTTTTCCTCCCAGAAGAAGGAAACAGCACTTCCTTATGAGCTCTTGCTCCCTCCACCAGAGCTTGTAGGGAGTCCTCATCAAAGCGGGGCGCGCACTTGGGTCTTGAGCTTGCCATGTTTGCACCACTAATCCTTCAGATGTCTCAGCAAAAAGTTGTAAGGCAGAAAATGAACCAAGGCTGCTTGGAGGCCTTAAATGCAGCTGCATAGATGTTGTCATCAGAGGCGAGTTTCAGGGCCAAAAGACTCATTGGGTCAGTGGTGTGCACACGCTGGGAATCAAGTGCCCACTTAGGGCAAAATCGCTCAATTGTCCCGCCTCACATCGGAGGCGGGGGCGGGGCCTGCCGACCACCTGACCCACCCCCAACCCGCCCCCAATGACAAAATCCAGCCCACTGTCTCCTTTACCCACTCATATAAATTAGGGTTCTTGGTTGCTGGGCCCTGTAATCCATATGAAAATTAGTTTCAAGAGACTAGTATTAAAATTACAACATTGTTCAACTACTGCTGAAGCTTTCTTCTTGTTTTTTTTTCCTCTTTTTCTTCTTGCCACTGATGTGTTTGTAGAGCCTATGGCTATCGCTGTGGTGCTGTATTTCATTCTGCTCCTGCCACCATAATGCCAAAAGGGCTTTTCAACTTCGGAACTCCCCCATATTTCTGCTTTTTGAAGGAAGAAGAGGGGCTACAACAGAAGGATACTAAGCAAGTCAGTCTGCTTCTGAGATGATTGGCACCCATGCGCTGGTAATCCAAAACCAGAACATGCAGACAGAGGAGCACATCCCTCCACTAGTCCAAAGAACATTCTCCATGTCATGGTGTTATGCCACATGCAGCAAGCAGGCCTGCTGTCAAATTCCAACACAAGCGTGGCACTGCCAATTGCTGTTAAAGCCACAACTGCACTAAACTTTCATGTTTCTGCAACATTTAAAGCTGACACTGGGGACTTTGTGAAAATCAGCCAATCAGCAATGCATAAATGAGTGAAGCAAGTCACAGACGCATTGTTTGCTTGAGTATCACAGTTCATTTATTTTGCTATGGACAATTGAGAGGGCTCTGCAACTTTACGGGTGGCGGGATTCCCATAAATGCGGGTGGTTATCAATTGCACCCACATGGCCCTACATGCTTCATTGCACAGTACCACTACCTACATGAATCGCAAAGAATTCCCCACTCTCAATGTTCAGCTCATCCGAAAGAAAGACTTGCATTTCTATAGCGCCTTTCATGACATCAGGACACCCCAAAGCGCTTTACAGCCAATGAAGTACTTTCGAAATGTAGTCACTCTTGTAATGTAGGAAATGCGACAGCCAATCTGCGCACAGCAAGCTCCCACAAACAGCAATGTGATAATGACCAGATAATCTGTTTTAGTGATGTTGGTTAAGGGATAAATATTGGCCAGGGCACCCGGGCGAACTCTCCTGCTCTTCTTCAAAATAGTGCCATGGGATCTTTTACATCCACTTGAGAGGGAAGACATCTAATCTTAATGGCAATGTAATCTAGGTTTAACATCTAATCTGAAAGACGGCACCTCCAACAGCGCAGAACTGAAGTATCAGCCCAGTTTTTATGCTCAAGTCTCTGGAGTGGGACTTGAATCCACAACATTCTGACTCAGAGGCAAGAGTGCTACCCACTGAGCCACATCTGACATCTGTAACCATCATCACCACATTATGCAAGTAAATAGTCACTTGCCTGGTAATTGTCGGGATGCATTCTTTTTATGGCAACCCACAGTCCCACCAATATTCGATTGTGAAAAGCATGTCTGCCTCCTGCAGCCTCTGCAGCCATAGTCTGTGACATCTCTGCAGTTTCCCAGGACAGCAGCTGATTGCAGGTATAATGAGGTTAGAATTGGCAACCCGCCTGAATTACCCGGGAGTCTCCCAGAATGGACGATCGATCTCCCGGGCACTGCTGCTGGTGACCCGGGAAAAAAAGTACTTCCGAGTTCCGGTTCACATCTGCGCGTGTTATGTAACAAGAGGTTTTTTTAATTATACGATTAGAGAGTTTCAAGTGACCTCTCAGAGAATCATAGAAATTTACGGCACCGAAGGAGGCCATTCGGCCCATCATGTCTGCACCGGTCGAAAAAGAGCGATCCAGCCTAATCCCACTTTCCAGCTCTTGGTCCGTAGCCTTGCAGGTTGCAGCACTTCAAGTGCATATCCAAGTACTTTTTAAACGTGATGAGGGCTTCTGCCTCTACCACCCTTTCAGGCAATGCGTTCCAGACCCCCACCAACCTCTGGGTGAAAAAATTTCTCCTCAACTCCCCTCTAATCCTTCTACCAATTCATTTAAATCTATGCCCTCTGGTTATTGACCTCTCTGCTAAGGGAAATAGGTCCTTCCTGTCCACTCTATTTAGGCTCCTCATAATTTTATACACCTCAATTAAATCTTCCCTCAGCCTCCTCTGTTCCAAAGAAAACAAACCCAGCCTATCTAATCTTTCCTCACAGCTAAAATTCTCCAGTCCTGGCAACATCCTCGTAAATCTCCTTTGTACCCTCTCTAGCACAATCACATCTTTCTTGTAATGTGGTGACCAGAACTATATGCAGTACTCTAGCTGTGGCCTAACTCGTGTTTTATACAGTTCTAGCATAATCTCTCTGCTCTTATCTTCTATGCCTTGGCTAATAAAGGAAAGTATCCCGTATGCCTTCTTAAACACCTTACTTACCTGTCCTGCTACCTTCAGGGATCTGTGGACATGCACTCCAAGGTCCCTCTGTTCCTCTACATTTCTCAGTATCCTATCATTTATTGTGTATTCCCTTGCCTTGTTAGCCCTCCCCAAATGCATTACCTCACACTTCTCCTGATTGAATTCCATTTGCCACTTTTCTACCCACCTGACCATTGATATCTTCCTGCAGCGTACAGCTTTCTTCCTCACTATCAACCACACGGCCAATTTTTGTATCATCTGCAAACTTCTTAATCATGCCCCCTACATTGAAATCTAAATCATTGATGTATACCACAAAAAGCAAGGGACCTCGTACTGAGCCCTGCGGAACCCCACTGGAAACAGCCTTCCAGTCACAAAAACATCCGTCGACCATTACCCTTTGCTTCCTGCCACTGAGCCAATTTTGGATCCAACTTGACACTTTCCCTTGGATCGCATGGGCCTTTACTTTTCTGACCAGTCTGCCATGTGGAACCTTGTCAAAAGCCTTAAAGGTAAGTAGCAAAGCTTGATCCCCAATCATTTTATAACTTTTACACTGATTCTATCCCAGTTGATTCTGCCCGAGACATGTGAAAATTGGCATAGGGACAGACAAATCAGAGAGTTAAATGCGTGGCTCAAAGAGTGGTGTGGGAGGAAGGGGTTTCGATTCATGGGACAGTGGCATCAGCACTGGGGAAAGAGGGAGCTGTTCCGTTGGGACGGGCTCCACTTAAACCGGGCTGGGACCAGTGTCCGGTGAATCGAATAACTAGTGCGATAGATAGGACTTTAAACTAATGAAGGGGGGGGGGAGGATAACAGTAGTTGTAGTGTTGGGCAGAGTATAAATCAGGAAATTAGAGATGCGTGTAACGGGGTAATATAGTAATCATGGGGGACTTTAACTTTCATATAGACTGGGCAAACCAAATTTGCAGTAATATTGCAGAGGAAGGGTTTATGGAATGCATTCAAGATAGTTTTCTAGATCAGTATGTCGAGTAACCTACTAGGGAATATTTTAGATCTAGTATTGTGCAATGAGTCAGGGTTAATTAATAACCTTGTAGTAAAGGAGCCTCTGGGGAGCAGTGATTATAATATGATAGAATTTTATATTGTGTTTGAGAGTGATTTAGTTAAGTCCGAAACAAGGGTCCTAAATCTGAACAAGGCAAACTGCATAGGTATGAGAGGTGAGTTGGCTAAGGTAGGTCGGGAAACTAGATTAAAAGATATGACAGTAGAAAAGTAATGGCAAACATTTAAAGAAATAATGCATAATTTGCAATGAATATACATTCCCTTAAGGAATAAAAACACCACGGGAAAAATGGTCCACCCGTAGCTAACAAAAATCCCACAGGAAAAGTGGTCCAACCATGGCTAACAAGAGAAACATAGATACATAGAAGATAGGAGCAGGAGTAGGCCATTCGGCCCCTCGAGCCTGCTCCGCCATTTCATGAGATCATGGCTGATCATCCAAATTCAGTACCCTGTCCCTGCTTTCTCCCCATATCCCTTGATCCCTTTAGCCTTAAGAAATATATCTAAGAGAAGTTAAAGATAGTATTAGATTAAAGGAAGAGGCTTATAATGTTTCCAAAAAGAATAGTAAGCCTGAGGATTGGGAGGATTTTAGAATTCAGCAAAGGAGGACCAAGAAATTGATAAAGAAACGGAAAATAGAATATGAGAGTAAACTAGGGAGAGACATAAAAACAGACTGCAAAAACTTCTATAGGTATGAAAAAAGGAAAAGATTAGCAAAAGTAAATGTGGGTCCCTTACAGGCTGAGACAGGAGAAATTATAATGAGGAATAAAGAAATGGCAGAGAAATTAAACAAATACGAGTGTCTGTCTTCACGGAAGAAGATGCAAAAAACATTCCGGAAATAGTGGAGAACCAAGGGTCTAGTGAGAATGAGGAACTGAAAGAAATTAGTAGTAGTAAGGAAATAGTAATGGAGAAATTAATGGGACTGAGAGCCAATAGATCCCCTGGACCTGATGGTCTACATCCTAGGATTTTAAAAGAGGTGGCTATAGAGATAATGGATGCATTGGTTATCATCTTCCAAAATTCCATAGATTCTGGAACGGTTCCCACAGATTGGAAGGTAGCAAATGTAACCCCATTATTTAAGAAAGGAGGGAGAGAGAAAACAGGGAACTACAGACCAGTTAGCCTGACATCAGTAGTAGAGAAAATGCTAGAATCTATTATTAAGGACATGGTAACAGGGCACTTAGAAAGTAAGGATTGGGCAGAGTCAACATGGATTTATGAAAGGGAAATCGTGTTTGACAAATCTGTTAGAGTTTTTTGAGGTTGTAACTAACAGGATAGATAAGGGGGAACCAGTGGATATAGTGTATTTGGATTTTCAGAAGGCGTTCGATAAGGTGCCACACAAGAGGTTATTAAACAAAATTAGGGCTCATGGTATTGGGGGTAATATACGAGCATGGATTGAGGATTGGTTAATGGACAGAAAACAGAGAGTAGGAATAAACGGGTCATTATTGGGTTGGCAGGCTGTAACTAGTGGGGCACCGCAAGGATCAGTGCTTGGGCCTCAGCTATTCATAATCTATATCAATGATTTGGATGAGGGGACCAAATGTAATATATCCAAGTTTGCTGATGATACAAAGCTAGGTGGGAATATAAGTTGTGAGGAGGATGCAAAGAGGCTGCAAGGGGATATAGACAGATTAAGCGAGTGGGCAAGAACATGGCAAATGGAATATAATGTGGAGAAATGTGAAGTTATCCACTTTGGTAGGAAAAATAGAAAAGCAGAGTATTTTTTAAATGGTGAGAGATTGGGAAATGTTGGTGTTCAGAGGGACCTGGGTGTCCTTGTACATGAATCGCTGAAAGTTAATATGCAGGTACAGCAAGCAATTAGGAAAGCAAATGGTATGTTGGCCTTTATTACAAAAGGATTTGAGTATAAGAGTAAAGACGTCTTACTGCAATTATATAGGGCCTTGGTGAGACCACACCTGGAGTATTGTGTACACTTTTGATCTCCTTACCTAAGGAAGGCTATACTTGCCATAGAGGGAGTGCAATGAAGGTTCACCAGACTGATTCCTGGGATGGGGGGATTGTCCTATGAGGACAGATTGAGTAGACTAAGCCTATATTCTCTAGAGTTTAGAAGAATGAGAGGTGATCTCATTGAAACATACAAAATTCTTACAGGACTTGACAGGGTAGATGCAGGGAGGATGTTTCCCCTGGCTGGGGAGTCTAGAACCAGGGGTCACAGTCTCAGAATAAGGGGTTGGCCATTTAGGACTGAGATGAAGAGAAATTTCTTCACTCAGAGGGTGGTGAATCTTTGGAATTCTCTACCCCAGAGGGCTGTGGAGGCTTAGTCGTTGAGTATATTCAATGCAGAGATCGATAGATTTTTGGATGTTAAGGGAATCAAGGGATATGGAGATAATGCAGGAAAGTGGAGATGAGGTAGAAGATCAGCCATGATCTTATTGAATGGCGGAGCAAGCTCGAAGGGCCGAATGGCCTACTCCTGCTCCTATTTCTTATGTTCTTATGTTCTTAATATTTGGGTAGTTGAAATCCCCTATTGTTTACTGCCCTATTGTTTTTGCACTTCTCAAAAATTTTCACTTTTCAGAGAGTGAACAGAAATAAAGATTGCAGTTTAGTTTGTAGCTTGCCAGAAGGCAGCTTATGCTTATCTCTTTCCACGAGAACACAAGGAGTTTGCTATTGATTCAAATATAGTTTTGTGTATCCTCATTTCCACACCATGGACAACATTACACTCTCAGAGGATGTTTACATGGTTTAATGCTGGACAGCGTCCTAGGCCCAACTATCTTCTCCTAATGAGGGGCCAGATGCATCAATTACTGGAAGTGCTACTCAATCACGGATGACACGCCTAACTTCCAGCCTGCTCCAAATCAATATCCTCTTCAACAACAACTTGCATTTATGTAGCACCTTTAACATAGTAAAATGTCCCAAGGCGCTTCACAGGAGCATTATCAAATAAAATTTGACACTGAGATATTAGGGCAGATGAGGTAGGTTTTAAGGAGCATCTTAAAGGAGGAAAGAGAGGTAAAGAGGTGGAGAAGTTTAGGGAGGGAATTCCAGAGCTTAGGACCTTGGCAGCTAAAGGCACGGTTGCCAATGGTGCAGCGATGAAAATCGGGGATGCGTAAGAGGCCAGAATTGGAGGAGCGCTGATATCTCAGAGGGTTGTAGGGCTGGAGGAGATAGGGAGGGGCGAGCCCATGGAAGGATTTGAAAACAAGGATGAGAATTTTAAAATCAAGGTGTTCCTCAATCGGGAGCCAATGTAGGTCAGCGAGCACAGGGGTGATGAGTGAATGGGACTTGGGGCGAGTTAAGATTCAGGCAGCAGAGTTTTGGATGAGCTTAAGTTTATGGATGGTGGAAGATGGGAGTCCGGCCAGGAGTGCGTTGGAATAGTCAAGTCTAGAAGTAACAAAAGCATGGATGAGGGTGTCAGCAGCTGAGGCAGGGGTGGAGTCAGGCAATGTTATGGAGGTGAAAGTAGGCGGTCTTAGTGATGGCGCGGATATGTGGTCGGAAGTTCATCTCTGGGTCAAATATGACACCAAGGTTGCGAACAGACTGGTTCAGCCTCAGACGGTTGCCAGGGAAAGGAATGGAGTCGGTGGCCAGGGAACGGAGTTTGTGGCAGGAACCGAAGACAATGGTCCGTAATTTACTGTGGGTAATAACAGTGAACGAACAGTGCTGTGCACCCCCTGCCCCCAACTCCCCCCCCCAACAGCCGGCAACCAGTGTAATCTGTCAAATCATGGAAACTGATGAAAACTTTTGCTCTTCCGCGGTAATACCGCTGTTAAATACCCCATTAAAAGTTAGACCTTTAGGATTAGGTGTAACTGGGGTTTTAACAGCGTATCATGTCCCTTACATTGAAGTCTAAATCATTGATATATACCAGAAAAAGCAAGGGACCTAGTACTGAGCCCTGTGGAACCCCACTGGAAACAGCCTTCCAGCCACAAAAACACCCATTGACCATTACCCTTTGCTTCCAGCCACTGAATTTTGGATCCAACTTGCCACTTTCCCTTGGATCCCATGGGTTATACTTTTTTGACCAACCTGCATGTGGGACCTTGCCAAAGGCCTTGCTGAAATCCATGTGGACTACATCAAATGCACTACCTTCAACGACCCTCTTCTTTACCTTCTCAAAAAATTCAATCAAGTTAGTCAGACATGACCTGCCCTTAACAAATCCATCCCTTAACAAATCCATGCTGACTGTCCGTGACTTTCTAAATTACGATTAATACTGACCCTCAGAATCTTTTCCAATAATTTTCCCACCACCAAGGTTAGGCTCACTGGCCTGGTCTATCCTTTTCTCCCTTTTTAAACTATGGTGCAACGTTCACAGTCCTCCAGTCATCTGGCACCACGCCTGTAGCCAGAGAGGATTGGAAAATAATGGTCAGAGCCTCCACTATTTCCTCCCTTGCCTCTCTTAACAGCCTGGGATATATTTCATCCAGGCCTGGTGATTTTTCTACTTTCACAGATGCTAAACCTCTTAATACTTCCTCTCTCACTATGTTTATCCCATCTAATATTTCACACTCCTCCTCCTTAACTACAATGTCTGCATCATCCCTCTCTTCTGTGAAGACAGACGCAAAGTATTCATTAAGAACCATACCCACGTCTTCCGCCTCCACACATCGGTTACGTTTTTGGTCTCTAATCATGCAAGAGTAAGAAAGCTTTTATTCGATTAAAATGACAAACGTACATGTCCCCACACACATTCTTCTATGTTACAACTGCCAAATACTACTGCAAGAGAAGTTAGTCTACATTGTAAAAGAAACTTGAAAAAAAGTGTTAAAACATGAAACAACTGTTAGTTTTTATTCTGCTTCCTATATTACAACAGTGACTCTGGGGGGAATTTTTCAGGGGGGTCAGTGGGCGCATTTGGTGGTGGTTAGGGTGGGAAAAAAAATGTTGACAGCGGGTCGGGACCCCGCTGTCAACCCGCCGCCACACGTCTTTCCCAATTGTCGGGTTTATTAGCGCTGAACAGACCCAACATGCAGCGATGGGGGAGGCAATTCAGGTCATTATGACAGCCCATTAAGAGGTATTTTGAGCTCACCTTTACATTTTACGAGGTCGCCCACGGGGTCCACGCTGCTCGGGGATCACGTCAACTAAGCAGGTTGGGAGTTGTATGACCATGGAATTATCTATTTACTTGACAGCTGCAAATGTGCTATAAAAGCTCCCATCTCACTTCTTTTCACTTTCCAAGCTCAGAAGTTGTTGCTTACTGCATTTGGAAGACAGGTTGAGCTTTATACAAGTTATAAGTGTTTGGAGTGAACTCTCTATCCAGTGTCACCTCAGTGGAACAACCTCTCTCACCATTGACAGATCGCTTCTGTCATCTCAAGTTCACCTGCCATCTACTACAGACAGCTACCCGCAGATCCGACCAAAGAACACACCCGCCAACTCAATAGACTGATCAAGACCTTCGATCCAGACCTTCAAAATATCCTACGTGCTCTCATCCCACGTACTCCCCGCGTAGGAGACTTTTACTGCCTCCCAAAGATACACAAAGCCAACACACCCGGACGTCCTATCGTATCAGGCAACGGAACCCTGTGTGAGAACCTCTCTGGGTACGTCGAGGGCATCCTGAAACCCATCGTACAGGGAACCCCCAGCTTCTGTCGCGACACTACAGACTTCTTGCAGAAACTCAGCACCCATGGACCAGTTGAACCAGGAACACTCCTCGTCACGATGGACGTATCGGCACTCTACACCAATATCCCCCACAATGACGGCATCGCTGCGACAGCCTCAGTACTCAACACCAACAACAGCCAATCTCTGGACGCCATCCTACAACTCATCCGCTTCATCCTTGACCACAATGTCTTCACCTTCGACAACCATTTTTTTACCCAAACACACGGAACAGCCATGGGGACCAAATTCGCACCCCAATACGCCAACATCTTCATGCACAAGTTCGAGCAAGACTTCTTCGCTGCACAGGACCTCCAACCAACGCTGTACACCAGATACATCGACGACATCTTCTTCCTTTGGACCCACGGCGAAGGATCACTGAAAGGACTACACGATAGCATCAACAGGTTCCATCCCACCATCAAACTCACCATGGACTACTCCTCAGAATCGGTTTCATTCTTGGACACACGAATCTCCATCAAAGACGGACGCCTCAGCACTTCACTCTACCGCAAGCCCACGGACAACCTCACGATGCTCCACTTCTCCAGCTTCCACCCTAACCACGTTAAAGAAGCCATCCCCTATGGACAAGCCCTGCGAATACACAGGATCTGCTCAGACGAGGAGGAACGCGATGGACACCTACGGACACTGAAAGACGCCCTCGTAAGAACGGGATATGACGCTCGACTCGTCGATCGACAGTTCCGACGGGCCACAGCGAAAAACTGCATAGACCTCCTCAGAAGACGAACACGGGACACAACCAACAGAGTACCCTACGTCGTCCAGTACTTCCCCGGAGCGGAAAAACTACGCCATGTTCTTCGCAGCCTTCAACATGTCATCGATGACGACGAACACCTTGCTAAGGCCATCCCCATGCCTCCACTACTCGCCTTCAAGCAGCCGCCTAACCTCAAAAGTACCATCGTTCGCAGCAGATTACCCATCTTTCAGGAGAACAGCAACCACGACACCACACAACCCTGCCACGGCAACCTCTGCAAGACATGCCAGATCATGGACACAGATACCATCATCACACGTGAGGACACTACCCACCAGGTACATGGTACATACTCATGTGACTCGGCCAATGTTGTCTACCTGATACGTTGCAGTAAAGGATGCCCAGAGCATGGTACATCAGCGAGACCATGCAGACACTGAGACAACGTATGAACGGACACCGCGCAACAATCGCCAGGCAGGAGGGTTGCCTCCCAGTCGGGGAACACTTCAGCAGTCAGGGGCATTCAGCCTCGGATCTGCGGGTAAGCGTTCTCCAAGGCGGCCTTCGGGATACACGACAGCGCAAAATCATCGAGCAGAAACTGATAGCCAAGTTCCGCACTCATGAGGATGGCCTCAATCGCGATATCGGGTTCATGTCACGATACAGAACGTGACTTGACATCATGGCCGGTCTTTCCAGCCTTTTTTAAAAAAAAAACTAACACAAGAACCAAAGTCAACTGCAGAGGATATGCAGCCAGCAGGTGTTTTGACACGTTGGACCCCCTGGGACACATCTCATTGTCTTGGCTGTGCTCTTAGTATGTCTTTGATGTAGGGAAAGATTTGAATACATTTTTTCTGTGTTTATATTGTGAATTCTGGGAGATTCTCTCACAGCTACTCTACCTGAGGAAGGAGCGACAGCTCCGAAAGCTTGTAATTTTAAATAAATCTGTTGTACTATAACCTGGTGTTGTGCGACTTCTCATTTTTGTCCACCCCAGTCCAACGCCGGCATCTCCACATCATGATCTATTACATCAGCATCGGTGCCCTTGAAACTTTCTCACCTTGGTCCTCAGAATCCCACCACAAACAGCCCCAACACCAGCAGCACCAGGCACACCCGCAGCACCAACAACATCACCAACCTTCTCTGCAATCAACTGATGCTGCACAGGGCACAGGGCATCAGCACCCGACCACATTGCTGCCCAGGACGCCAGCGATGGCCTCACCATGGCCAGATTTACTTCACTTGATGTTGTACCCCTGGCTGCCACATGATGCGCCAGGTTGCCACCACCCCACACCAACGCCATAAAGCATCCCTACAATGCCCAAGCCATTCCTTTCACACTCATGACCATTGCGGGGGTACTATTATGTCTCACCATTCACTGCAATTCACTAAGCCACTTCCAAAGGTTCACACAAATCTGTCCAAGAACGCAAAATGTTGAAAATAAAAATTTCAATGTTTGATACCACATTAACAGAAACTTCACATGAACATTGCATAAAACACTCAAGTGCCTACCCTTGTGTGTTATTAGTTGGTATGATTGGACTAGGATGAGGGTGAGTGTGAGGGGTGGCTAGTGAGATGGGGAAGTGATAATGTAGATAGAGAGGGATGGGTGGAGGTGCAAGGAAAGTTGGTGTGAGTAAGGATGTGCAGGGGTAGGGTAGGGAAGGCAGAGTGATGGGTATGTGATGAGTGGCACAGCAGGTTGAGGTTGAGTGTGGCTTTGTACTAACGTTTCGTGATCTACTGAGATCATTGAAAGGTTTGCGCCACTGCAGCCTGGTCCTCCTGACCACATCCCTGCTTGTGCCCTCCTGTGCAATGTGCAACCAGGCAGCGTTGGTCTCCTGGGGAGGTCTCTTCTGCCCATTGGAAGGGAAGAGAACCTCCCTGCGTGCTGTGACTCCCTCCATAAGCATATGGAGGGAGTCATGGGAGAGCCTGGGTGCAGCCGTGCACCTCTGTGCAGTTCTTGTCAGTGCTTGCAGCACCTCAATGCTGTAGAACACTGACGGCACAACTGTCAAAATCAATTTGTGCATGGTCCCTTTAAGGAAACCGGCTGATGACACGTCATCAAATGACATCATCAGACCCGCTTCCTTCAATTGGCCGGCAAATGCGCTGGGCGGGCTTAACAAGCCCAATCAACGTAAAATCATTCTACACAGCGGGCTGGAGCCAGCAGCGGGGTCGGGACCTGCCACCGACATTGCCCGCCACGGACCCACCAAGGTAGGGGAAATCACGGCCTATATTTCAAAAGTACTTCATTGGCTCTAAAGCACTTTGGAACGTTCTGACGTCTTTCAATTCTTTCATGTATTATTTTAGTGCCTGTAGTTCCTAAAGAAATGCTCACCTGCATCAAAAGTAACTTCAGCAAGATTACAGAGTACTCCCACACCTCACCACACTCACAAATCAGAAGATGTGACTGAGGTGCTCCAATGAAAATAGCCAGGCCTAGTCCAGAAGGCTCATATGAATTTAACCTAAATTGTG
Source organism: Squalus acanthias (assembly GCA_030390025.1). Taxonomy (NCBI): domain Eukaryota; kingdom Metazoa; phylum Chordata; class Chondrichthyes; order Squaliformes; family Squalidae; genus Squalus; species Squalus acanthias. Next base: position 99,212,125 of record CM059428.1, read on the forward strand.
TATCTGTTGGTCAGTGTCTATGCCAATCCCAAGTAAGGTTTACCAAAATCATCAGACTTCATAGCATCTCGACATTTGTTTCCATGTTTTGTAACACTTCTGAAAACACCACTCAACCTGTGATGTGGTTTGTAAGAGGGCCACAGCAGGGTACATTTTAATGGCTTATTTTCTCACGTTCTGTCAGTAGTGTAGACAAGCTATCAGATTCAATGTAAATCAAATGATTATAGCCTGAAGTGCCTCGTAATTTCCAATAACATATTACATTATGTCATAGATTTGCTATTCCCTGAAAAAGACGCATATTACAAAATAAATTCTATGCAAAGGAAGGTTAAGCTATAATAAACTGGCAAATTACAACAGTCTGCACATATAATTTTTAATTTTTTTTGTGAACATTGGAAAGGTCAGAGATGTTAGTGTTAAGGAGTGGAGCACTTTTTATCCTTGGTGCCCAGTGCCAGCATCAACCGCACTCAGGTCAGATATAAAACAGTTATATCAACTTCTAATAAGCAGCACCCAAATGAGGAAAGAAATATAATGGACATTTAAAGGTAGGCCATTCATTTCTGCTGCACAATGTTAAATAAATTATTATGTCATGTAGCTGAATGTTATGTGACAGAATCTCCAGGAATAGGTCCAACCAGAGTTGGCAGCCTTAAATGAGATGTGTGCTTCCACTAGAGTTATCAATGAGCACACCATTGGCATGTTGAAGAAGCTTTTCAGGTGCTTTGATCAATTTGGTGGTGTCATGCAATATGAGCTTGGTGAGAACATCTGGAATTGCTCCTACTTGCTACTTGTAACCCAAATTTGCCATTTAAGGAGGCATTGTTATGGAGGCCAAGGAGGCGCAAGATGCCTGGGCATAGCAAGGGGACCACAAGAGTAGCTGAAGAAACATGAAGAGCCAGTGGAAGAGAACCCTTGCAAACAGTTGAGAAATTTATGCTGCTCTCATTCAGGAGACCTACCGACCTTAAAATATGCCCACTGCGTTAATAGTCCTGGCTACATTATCTTGCCCTCTGCACATGTGCCTTCAGATACAGTGCCTTTCTTTTCAGTGTCGTGGTTATGTTATTGGACTTGTAATCCAGAGGCCTGGACTAGAAATCCAGGGCTGGATTTTCTCAATGGGGAGGTTTTGGAGGCGAGACTTGTCGGGTTTTAGTCCCGCCTCCATTGACTTCTGGCCAAGCCACGCTATTTTCCCTTGATTGACCTTGTTAAGCCTGCCCAGCGGGCTTAGCAGGCCAATTAAGGGAAAGCCGGTTACTGGTGACGTCAGCGAGTGACGTTTCATCTGTCAAGAGCTTTTGACAGATGAATTGTCATCGTTTGAGAGCTCTGTGAAGCTGTCAAACACTGACAATCTGTCTTCTAAGTTGAGCCCTGGGACACAGGCTCACTTAGAGATCTCTCCTGAGCAGAAAGCAGAAGGCTGATGCATTTGAGAATGCAGCGGCCATTCTGCTTTCTCTGCCGGTGAGATGAGGGACTCCCGAGACCTGAAGGGTTGAAGCCTGGAGGAAGAAGCAAAGGTAAGTAAAGCTTTTAAAACACTTAAGACTCACCTCACACACTTACCTCTCCACACTTGCACCCATCACTCACCTGCACACCAGACATTTTGGCCCCTCCGACCCCTGCAGACCCATGGCTCGCCTCGCTGACCCTGGCAAGGTTCGGAGCCGTCGGGAAGCCCACACTTTAGGGCTCAAAATAGGGATTATCCAAAAAACTGCGTGTTAACTACCTGTTAACAGGCAGTTCATTTGCACTAATCCCCTTCCCGCCTCGAGGAGGCGGCTCCCAGGGTGGGTCGGGTACCCGCCTCCTGGGAAGATGGCACGGAGGCGGGTTGGGGGCGGGATGGGTACCCGCCCCCAGATTCTGCCATTCTCCCGGCAGTCCCGCCTCCATACCCGCCTCCCCAGGGCTGGCAAAATCGCCCCCCCCCCCCCACCCCAGAGTCCAAAGCCCACCATAGAATCATAGAATGGTTACAGCACAGAAGGAGGCCATTCAGCCCGTTGAGCCCATGCCGGCTCTCTGCAGGAGCACTTCAGCTAGTCCCAGTCCCCTGCCCTTTCCCCATAGCCCTACAAAAAAATTTTCCTTCAGGTACTTATCCAATTCCCTTTTGAAAGCCATGATTGAGTCTGCCTCCACCACCCTTTCAGGAGCATTCCAGATCCTAACCACTCGCTGTGTAAAAAAGATTTTCCTCATGTCGCCTTTGGTTCTTTTGTCAATCACCTTAAACCTGTGTCCTCTGGTTCTCGACCCTGCCACAATGGGAACAGTTTTTCTCTATCTATTCTGTCTAGACCCCTCATGATTTTGAACACCTCTATCAAATCTCCTCTCAATCTTCTCTGCTCTAAGGAGAACAACCCCAGCTTCTCTAGTCTATCCATGTAACTGAAGTCCCTCATCCCTCGTAAATCTTTTCTGCACCCTCTCTAAGGCCTTCACATCCTTCCTAAAGTGCGGTGCCCAGAATTGGACACAATACTCCAGTTGAGGACGAACCAGTGTTTTATAAAGGTTCATCATAACTTCCTTGCTTTTGTACTCTATGGGGGAAAAATTTGGTATTGACCATTTTGGGGCGCTAACATCGGCCGGCCGCGAAATTTAGCGCCCAGCGCAAATTATCGCTGCTGACCACGAAATTCATCTCTAGTGCCCCTGGAGGTGATTGGAGCGCTAAATCAAGCGCTACAAACTTCTCTTAGGGCGCTAACGTCGGGGAACGGGGCGCTACCTCAGAGCGCTACTCAAGCTCAGGCGCTGTCAATTATCTTGTACTCAGACAGACTGGCGCCTTCCAGTTCTTAAAGGGGAGGGTCAATCATGCTGCACAGCCACACCCTGATCATTGCTGCTTGTGACCTGGGCCTGCAAGGATGTGCAAATCTTGAACCACGAATATCATGGCTGCTCAGAGGCCCTGGGGGAGAGCTCACTGGTTTACCGACCAGGCATTGGAGGCTCTGGTTGTGGCTGTGGAACGCTGACAGGCGGTGCTGTTCCCAGACACTGGCAGGAGACCATTGCCCCGGGAGTTCGCAAGGGTGTGGAGGGAGGTGGCCCATTACGTATCGTCCAGGAGCCTGGTCCAAAGGACTCACACCCAGTGCCACAAGAAGTTTAACGACCTCACTCGGGTGGTCAGGGTGAGTAGATGCTTGAAATAACTCTACATCTCACCATCTCAACCTCACTCTGAGCACAGATGGTATAAACCGCCAAATCCCCAACACTCACCCAACAACTATGCCCATCTACTAAAAGACACATCCACATCACACACCTTGCAGACATTAATGGCTATTCAACTATGGTAGGCACATCTGCCAAACACATGGCTGCACACTCACTCACACGCTGTCCTTTTTCTTGCAGGCCAAGCTTTCTCATTACAGGAGGGAGCAGCAACAATGCATGGGAAGAGGTCAGGCGGAGCTGTACCCCCTCACACAGCTGGAGGAGCGAGTGCACAGAATCATCGCGAGCCATGTGGTGGGCGCTGTGGCAGTCGGAGAGGTCGACCCCCATGGGGACAGCAACGGTATGTTCATCACCTCTTCCTCCTCTCTCATACCACTTCCCCCTCACAACACGAGCCCTCACAACACGAGCCCTTCCCACTTTCCATCTAAGTATACTGTCTCCATTCCTTGCTCCCTTCCTGCCCCCCTCCCCTCATGTTAAAGCCACTCTTGTGCCTTCCTGCTTTCAGATACTGAGCCACCATCTGAATAGTCTGTCCCTCAGCCTCCCAGTGGCAGTGACACGGGAGAGGATCAGGAACACCAAGCCGGAGCTTCACTGCCTGCGTCTCCCGAGGGCAACACATCGGATACTGGGGCCACGCGGTCACTGGAAGGGAGCAGAGGATTTAGCTCTGATGTGGGTGAAGCTCCTTGACCCAGCAGGCTGCAGCAACGCCATGGGGGAAGGGAAGCTCGGGGGCCATCTCCCCGGAGGGTGAGTACGCGCACAGGTTCTGCTGCACAGGACTTGGATGAGGACCTCGATATCGCGGTGATGAACACACAGGTGATGAGCATGCATACTGAGCTCATGGGTGCAATGGCAATGGTGCCCGAGAGCATGGATGCACTGGCTAGGAGCATGGAGGAGTCTGCCGCCAGCACAGCTGTCATCTGTGCACAAATCCTCGATCCCATCCTTGCCTCTTTGTAGAGGATGGTTGACTTCCAGGGAGACCGTGGGGACCCAGAGCCCATGCTGCGTGTAATGGGCGAGGTGGCAGCATCTATTGCAGCCCAGGCCGAGGCAACACAACGGCTTAGTGCTGGAATCGAGTCAGTGGCTGGTGCCATCCAAACTCAGACTGCTCTCATGCAGTCTCAGATTGATGGCACGCAAGCGCTGACAGCTGCCATCATCGCTGGGGCAACCACTGTCCACCGGGGACCTGACTGTGCCGCAGCAGGCCAGCAATCTGTGCTCGAGCAGATCACTCCGGATTCTGCCCCGGGGGAGTGGCAGTGTGTTGGTCAAACAGGAAGGTGCTGTCCTCTCTCAGGATGACAGTATTCCTGCTCCTACCACTGCCAGTCCGTCATTGCACTTGGCACAGTCTGTAACCCAGCCAGCCCAGACGGCTGCCGCCATGCAGAGTTGGTGCAGTCTGCAGCTGGGCCCTCCAGACCCAGAGCTGGTTGAGGGCGTCCTGCAAGGTCATCTGCAGTCTCTGGACCCGAGATTCAGCAGCCTTCCGCCAGCCTTGCTGCGGCCACTGGGGCCACATTACGGAGGAGCAGCAGGGTTGGAAGGGGGGCAAGTGCGAAGGGGAGGGAGATCATTGAAGAAGGCCGACTAACTAAGAGTTTTCGACTAAATGGGGGGAGTGTTTGTACCAAAGTTGGATGTGTTTGTAAATTTATTGTTCACTTTGTTAAGAATTATTTCGATGTGCTAAGAACCAGTTGTGTTTGTTAATAAATTGTTGTGTTTGTTTGTTATTGGTTGTGCTTACTAAGACACAGTTGTTCAGAATAATAAAAAATGTTATTAAACGTTTCAAGTTTCCTCATGTTTCTCATTGGAACTTTGGCCGGTCATAGGGGCTGTGGACTCGCTGTAATGATGTGGTTGTTGATCCCAAATGCCATCTTCTCTGTCATTCATGGGAAGCACTGTGTTATGAGGCATTCACGAACAGCCCTTGCAGAAACAACATTGAGCGCCTCCCTTCCACGCTGTTGCTGCTCCTCCTCCTCTTCATCCTCCTGCTCTACCTCCTCCTCCTCCTCTCCCTCTTCCTGAGGTGGTCCACCAATCCCTGGTGGCAATAGCTGGGCCCTCAGAATGGTGAGGTTGTGCAGCATGCAGCACACAACTATGAAAAACGATACTCGATCAGGGGAATACTGCAGGGCTCCTCCAGAGTGGTCAAGTCCCCGGAACCGTTCCTTCAGCACGTCGATCGTTTGTTCAATGAGGTTCCTGGTGGTGCTATGGCTCTCATTGTAGGCGAGCTCAGCAGAAGTGTTGGGGTTATGGAGCGGTGTCATCAGCCAGGTGCAGAGTGGATAACCCTTGTCCCCGAGGAGCCAGCCACGAGCTTGATGCGGTGGTTGGAACAGGTCTGGGACACCAGTCTGGCGCAGGATGAATGAATCATGGCTGCTGCCAGGATAGCAGGCATTGACGGCGAGGATGCGCTGTCTGTGGTCGCAAACCAACTGCACGTTCAGAGAGTGGTAGCCTTTGCGGTTGCGGAAAAATCCTGCATTTTGATGAGCTGCCCGCAATGCCACATGCGTGCAGTCAATGGCGCCCTGAACCATGGGGAAGCCCGCTATCCTAGCGAAGCCACATGCACGTTCACGCTGTTTGTCTCGGGTCATGGGGAATGAGATGTACTCCCCTTCTCCTTTTGTAGTGAGCATTTGTGATCTCCCGGATGCAGCAATGAACAGCGAACTGGGAGATGTTTGCAATATCCCCTGTTTAAGCCTGGAAGGAGCCGTTGGCGTAGAAATTGAGAGCCACTGTCACCTTCACTGCCACCGACAGAGACGTCCTGGTCCTGAGCTGAGGCTGGAGCTCTGGTTGCAGGAGGTGGCAGAGCTCAGTGACCACCTCCTTGCTGAAGCGGAGCCTTCTAATACACTGCTCCTCTGACAGATGGATATATGAGAATTGCTCCCGGAATACCCTGGGAGGGTAAGGTCTACTGTTGCGAGCCCTGTTGGCCCTCCTCCCTGTTGGCCATGTTTTCCACTCTCTCTCTCCGCCTCCGCTGTCTCCGACGGTAAAGCTGGAGGGCGAGGCCCCGTGCCAGTACAGCCCCCATTAACTCTTCTAAATGTGGTAGTACTAAAGGTTACAGAAATGGGAACCTGAAAAGTCTTGCTGATGACCAAAACTCTTTCAAGTAGGAAACCGTTAAATGTCTCCAGACGCCTCTCTCCCTCTCTCAACCTGCGTATGCAGAATTGATTGCCAACAGGAAAAAACAGGAAGCACACGCCTTTAAATACCACTCCCCCAGCTCCCAGCCGACTGCAAACTGTCCCCCTCTACCTGTCGTTCCTAGCGGCAGGCACTGAGGCAGGGGGCGAGAATCAATTTCCGGTCCGGGCCGCTACTGGGGCGATGCGCGCTTGGATGATGTCACGATCTCCGGGCGCAGGAGATCGTGGAGGTAGTGTTTAGCGCCACCGCAAACCGCCAGTTCAATTTCACGGGCGGCGCTAAAACCAAATTTTTCCCCTTATGTCTCTATTTATGAAGCCCAGTATCCCGTATGCTTTTTTAACCGCTTTCTCAACCTGCCCTGCCACCTTCAACGATTTGTGCACATATACCCCCGGTCTCTCTGTTCATCCACCCCCTTTAGTATAGTACCCTTTCGTTTATATTGCCTCTCCTCGTTCTTCCTACCAAAATGTATTACTTTGCACTTTTCTGCGTTAAATTTCATCTGCTATGTGTCCGCCCTTTTCACTAGCCTGTCTATGTCCTCTTGAAGTCTATCACTATCCTCCTCAGTGTTCAATGGCCTAGAAATTCGCGTGGCCGGCTTGCCGCGGGGGTAAGGATCGCGTGCGCTCTTACCCACCGCGCCTGCCGTTGTGTTTTGGGCCCACAGGAACTTCGGGTCCTGGGCCTCTCCCAAGAGCCGGCGCGCAGTGCTTGCGTGTTCCAGGGGCGCAGTTAGTGCGATGCAACCCCTGGGATCACGTGGGCCATGGAGTGCCAATGGCAGCAGACCATCTTTCATTCATAGATTTGACAGGAGTCAAATCTGTGAATTGAAATCGGCCCCAAAAGAACAGCTAAACTTAAAATAAATTTTTTTTAAAAACCATCACATTTATAAAATAACTATAGTTAAATAAATTAACCACTTTAAACAAAAATTTAAATTTTTGAAAAAATTAAAATACTTTTTAAAAGTTATAAAAATAAACTTACCTTTCTTTAAAGTATCTAAAAAAGATAAACCTGTTGAAATTTTTTTTTAATTATTCTTAATTAACTACTTACCTTGTTCAAAAGGGGTCTTACGCCTCCTTTTTATTAGCGTAGCATCTTCAATACTTACCCTCGCGTTGAAACCTGAAAAAAAATCTAAGTGTGCTGCGTGCGCGCAGCCTCTAGCACGCACGCGGTTCACCTAGGAACCGCCCCCTTCACCATACCGGAAGTTCCGGTTTCCCGCGCATGCGCAGTGCATGCAGGAAACCGGCACTTCGGGAATTAATACGGGTGAGTACACACTGAGTACTTACCCGGGAACGGCCGAATTTTTGGGCCATTATACTTCCAAGTTTTGTTTCATCTGCAAATTTTGAAATTGTGCCCTGTACTCCCACGTCCAAGTCATTAATATATATCAAGAAAAGCAGTGGTCCTAGTACCGACCCCTGGGGAACACCACTGTACACCTTCCTCCAGTCCGAAAAACAACCATTCAGCACTACTCTCTGTTTCCTATCAGTTAGCTAATTTCGTATCCATGCTGCCATGGTCCCTTTTATTCCATGGGCGTCAACTTTGCTGGCAAGCCTATTATGTGGTACTTTATCAAACGCCTTTTGGAAATCCATATACACCACATCAACTGCATTGCCCTCATCAACCCTCTTTGTTACCTCATCAAAAAACTCGATCAAGTTAGTTAAACACGATTTGCCTTTAACAAATCCGTACTGGCTTTCCTTAATTAATCCACACCTATCCAAGTGACTGTTAACTTTGTCCCTGATTATCGTTTCTAAAAGCTTCCCCACTACTGAGGTTAAACTGACTGGCCTGTAGTTGCTAGGTTTATCCTTACACCCTTTTTTTGAACATCTCCTCTTTAAAGGCAGCCCATTGTTCAATTACAGTTTTGCCTGCCAATCTTTGATTCCAATTTACCCAGGCCAGATCCATTCTCAACCCACTGAAATTTGCCTTCCTCCAATTAAGTATTTTTACTCTAGATTCCTCCCTGTCCTTTTCCATAGCTAATCTAAACCTTATGATACTATGAGCACTGTTCCCTAAATGTTCCCCTACTGACACTTGCTTCACTTGACCCACCTCATTCCCCAGAACCAGATCCAGCAATGCCTCCTTCCTCATTGGGCCGGAAACGTACTGATGAAGAAAGTTCTCCTGAACACACTTCAGAAATTCGTCCCCCACTCTGCCCTTTACACTATTACTATCCCAGTCTATATTAGGATAATTGAAGTCCCAATTTATTACTACTCTATAGTTCTTGCACCTCTCTGTAATTTCCCTGCAAATTTCCTCCTCCATATCTTTCCCACTACTTGGTGGCCTATAGAATATACCTAGTAGTGTAATGGCACTTCTATTATTTCTTAACTCTAACCAAATAGATTCTGTCCTTGACCCCTCCAGTACATCCTCTCTCTCCAGCACTGTAACATTCTCCTTAACCAATACTGCCACCCCACCTCCTTTCTTTTCTTCCCTATCTTTCCTGAACATCTTATATCCAGGAATATTTAGTACCCAATCCTGCCCTTTTTTGAGCCAGTTCTCCGTTATTGTCACAACATCATATTCCCATATGGCTATTTGCACCTGCAGCTCACCAACCTTATTTACCACGCTTTGTGCATTTAGCCCTTCTTGTATTCTCTCTTAATCTGACCCCACCTAATACCTTATTATTTCTTACTCTAGTGCTATCTGTCTCTCCCAATCCTTTGTGCACCTGGTTTCTCCTTTCTAAAGCTACATCCTGGTGCCCATCTCCCTGCCAAATTAGTTTAAACCCTCCCCAACAGCACTAGCAACCGCCCCCCACCCCCTCCGCGAGGACATTGATTCCGGCTCTGTTGAGGTGCAACCCGTCCGACCTGTACAGGTCCCACCTCCCCCAGAACTGGCCCCAATGTCCCAGGAATCTGAAGCCCTCCCTCCTGCACCATCTCTCCAGCCACATATTCATCTGCTCTATCCTCCTATTTCTATACTCACTAGTTCATGGCACAGGGAGTAATCCAGAGATTACTACCTTTGAGGTCCTGCTTTTTAATCTCTTTCCTAGCTCCCTAAAATCTGCCTGCACGACCTCATCCCTTTTTCTACCTATGTCGTTGGTACCAATATGGACCACGACCTCTGGCTGTTCACCCTCCCCCCTCAGAATGTTCTGCAGCCACTCAGTTATATCCTTGACCCTGGCACCAGGGAGGCAACATACCATCCTGGAATCACGTCTGTTCCCCTAACTATCGAATCCCCTATCCCAATCTTCCGCCTCACCCCGTGAACAGCTGAGCCACCCGTGGTGCTGTGGACTTGGCTCTGGCTGTACTCCCCAGAGGAACCATCGCCCTCATCAGTATTGGAGAGAGAGATGCACTCAGGGGACTCCTGCACTACCTGCCTGGTCCTACTTGTCTGTCTGATGGTCACCCATTCCCTCTGCCTGCACACTCTTACGCTGCGGGGTGACCACCTCCTGAAACGTGCTATCCACGAAGCTCTCAGCCTCGTGGATGCAGCGCAGTGACACCAGCTGCTGCTCAAGCTCCGAAACCCGGAGCTCGAGCTCCTCCAGCTGACGACACTTCCTGCACACGTGGCTGTCCAGGACACGGGAAGCGTCCTGGATTTCCCACATGGCACAAGATGTGCATTCCACTGGACTGAGGTGTCCTGCCATGCCTCTATTTATTCGACTATTAACTAACTTACAGAAATAAACTTAAGACTAAGGGGGAGAAATTAATTATAGCCCCGTTTGGGGCGATAACTTTTAAAAGTTGAGCAAATTTGCGCCAGACACTAATGTTTCTAAACTTTTAAAAAATTCGGTTTTGCACTCCAGGAAGGAAGTGGATGCTAAATCAAGTGCTTCACTTCCTTCTTGAGCTCAATCGGCAGCAGGTGGGGTGGAGACTTCAGCAGCGCTGCACACTGGGCCGTGCAGCGCTGCCGCATTCAAACGCTCCTTCCCTCCCTTAAAGGGAAGGGCCATCGCTGCAGGCTCTGCAATATAAAAAGTACCCACCTGGACCACCAAGGCAGCCGCGATCCCGCGCGAGCAGGGGCGATGCGCACGGCGATGACGTCACGATCTCAGGGCGAAGGAGATCGGGGCGCAACGCCGTAGCGCTGCCGCAAAACTCCCGCCGAATATTGCGGGGGCGCTAACGGGAGGCACAAAGACACCCAATTTTGCCCCCTAAGAGACTTAAGAGTCGGGCCTACCTTTATCTCTGGCCGCTTCTCTCGCTCTCTTAGTTAAAGTCTTTATTCGCACGATTATTGAGAGTTATGTTAATTCGTTTATCTAGTTAAGTTAGAGAGAATAAAACGCTAATACTCACCGACCAATCACCTACCTGCTGTCCTGTGACATCACTCCTTGATTTTGCTGTTCTTTTGGAATTCGCCGGATTTGTTTCTGCCTCGGCCTCGCTCTGTGTTTCTGCCTCCTCCTCCGCTGCTGCTGCCGACTCCTCACAGGTCCGCGCTGTCCTCGGCCTCGCTCTGTGTTTCTGCCTCCTCCTCCGCTGCTGCTGCCGACTCCTCACAGGTCCGCGCTGTCCTCGGCCTCGCTCTGTGTTTCTGCCTCCTCCTCCGCTGCTGCTGCCGACTCCTCACAGGTCCGCGCTGTCCTCGGCCTCGCTCTGTGTTTCTGCCTCCTCCTCCGCTGCTGCTGCCGACTCCTCACAGGTCCGCGCTGTCCTCGGCCTCGCTCTGTGTTTCTGCCTCCTCCTCCGCTGCTGCTGCCGACTCCTCACAGGTCCGCGCTGTCCTCGGCCTCGCTCTGTGTTTCTGCCTCCTCCTCCGCTGCTGCTGCCGACTCCTCACAGGTCCGCGCTGTCCTCGGCCTCGCTCTGTGTTTCTGCCTCCTCCTCCGCTGCTGCTGCCGACTCCTCACAGGTCCGCGCTGTCCTCGGCCTCGCTCTGTGTTTCTGCCTCCTCCTCCGCTGCTGCTGCCGACTCCTCACAGGTCCGCGCTGTCCTCGGCCTCGCTCTGTGTTTCTGCCTCCTCCTCCGCTGCTGCTGCCGACTCCTCACAGGTCCGCGCTGTCCTCGGCCTCGCTCTGTGTTTCTGCCTCCTCCTCCGCTGCTGCTGCCGACTCCTCGCAGGTCCGCGCTGTCCTCGGCCTCGCTCTGTGTTTCTGCCTCCTCCTCCGCTGCTGCTGCCAACTCCTCGCAGGTCCGCGCTGTCCTCGGCCTCGCTCTGTGTTTCTGCCTCCTCCTCCGCTGCTGCTGCCGACTCCTCACAGGTCCGCGCTGTCCTCGGCCTCGCTCTGTGTTTCTGCCTCCTCCTCCGCTGCTGCTGCCGACTCCTCACAGGTCCGCGCTGTCCTCGGCCTCGCTCTGTGTTTCTGCCTCCTCCTCCGCTGCTGCTGCCGACTCCTCGCAGGTCCGCGCTGTCCTCGGCCTCGCTCTGTGTTTCTGCCTCCTCCTCCGCTGCTGCTGCCAACTCCTCGCAGGTCCGCGCTGTCCTCGGCCTCGCTCTGTGTTTCTGCCTCCTCCTCCGCTGCTGCTGCCGACTCCTCACAGGTCCGCGCTGTCCTCGGCCTCGCTCTGTGTTTCTGCCTCCTCCGCTGCTGCTGCCGACTCCTCGCAGGTCCGCGCTGTCCTCGGCCTCGCTCTGTGTTTCTGCCTCCTCCTCCGCTGCTGCTGCCGACTCCTCGCAGGTCCGCGCTGTCCTCGGCCTCGCTCTGTGTTTCTGCCTCCCACGCAGGTCTGCCATGGCAGTTTGAGAATTTGAATTAAGTTTAAAAAAATCTGGAAATAAAAGGCTGGTGTCGGTAAACGTGACTCTGATGCTGTTAGACTGTCATAAAATCCCAACTGGTTCTAATGTCCTTTAGGGAAAGGAACCTGCCGTCCTTACCTGGTCTGGCTTATATGTGAATCCAGTCCCACACAGATGTGTCTCTTAACTACCCTCTGAAGTGGCCTAGCAATTCAGTTGTCAGGGCAACTAGGGATGGGCAATAAATGCCATTCAAGGAGGCATTGTTACAGAGGCCATGGAGGATGAAGGCCCCCTGGACACAGCCTTGCTAGCAACACCCAATCCAAGAATGAATTTTTATAAAGTCACCTCCCGAGCCCACTTCTAACATTTGTTTATCCTCTGGGCTCGTGAGTTATCCAGGTTCATGCCACTCGGTTGCTTATTTTTTGGCTAATCATCAGGCCAAGTCTTAGACTCTAGAATTTTTTCCCTCAAATTTCAAATTACAGTTATGCAGTCAAAGGGCACAATTGAGTTTGGTTTCTGGTCTATACACTTGCTCATTATTGAAGCACTTAGCGATACTAGCAATCAAATCAGTGGATCCGCAACATGCCCTCATACAAGCCAATTTTTGGGGGAGTGGGGGGTGGTTGTGCTATTGTACAAATGCACACAGCTGCTGCTGAAATCCTACTAATTGCAGACTGCTCTGCAGAGTAAATTAGCAGTGAAACAGTTTCAAACTAACTGACAGCTAAATATGAGTCACTGAGGAAACTGCTGCCAGTGAGGTCAAATCTCAGCGACCATTGTTCCACAGCCTACACCTGCACACTTTGAATGGTAAACATATAATAAGGCATAATTGCAGGAAAAAATATGCAGCACTCCAAATGTGACACAGTGCTTGTTTCTTGTGCTGGTGAATAGCAGATAATAAGACTGGCTTTGAGTGTTTTATTCTGTCAAAGGGACGAGTGGGTAGTGGCTGCTAAATTAATAATTGTGATGATGATAAGAGATACAGAGATACAGGAACATATATTTTTTCTCCCAGAAAACCTTAGTCCTACCAAAACCAGACAATGTACAAAAAATTATTTAAAAGCACAGTTGAGAAGAGTTTTAAAAGACTTCATCAGTAAAATTACTTATGTAACATTTTTTGCAATAAAAATGATTGTTGCTTATCTCCATTGAAATTGAATAATATATTTTTTTTAAACATGTGTCTGGTGCGTTGTAGTTCATTGCATTGAATATAGAAAATAGGTCAAAAAGGAACTGTACATAGTAATATTTTCTATATTTAATGAATTTCAATATATTGCTCTAATTGCCAGCTTGGTTCAGTTGGTAGCATTGTCACCTCTGAGTTAGAAGGGTGTAGGTTCAAGCTCCATTTCAGAAAGTAAGCATAAGACTAATTTAACACTTCAGTGCTGACTTGTTGGAAATGCCATCTTTTGGGTGAGAAATTAAACCTGTTCAGGTGGATATTAAAAGATTTCATGGCACTGTTCAAAGAAGAGCAGGAGGAGGTTCCCAGTGTCCTGGTCGATTGCTCCCCAAAACAACACCACCAAAACTGGTCATTCATCTAATTTCTGTGCACAAATTGACTGTTGCATTTATCTACATAACAACAGTGACCATACTTCAAAAATAATTATTTGTCTGTCTTCTTCTTCTTTCGTATGGTAGTAGCAAAGCAAGTCAAATGTCAATATCTAAGTTGGATATCCAGGCCAAAGCTTCCGGTGTAACAGTGTGGATATCTTGTAGGCTGCCTGCAAATTTCCTCTTAGGGTAGTGCTCAATGATGTGCTCCAGGGTCTGATTAGGAGCTTCACAGCCGCATGATGGGGATGCTTTAATCTTCCATCTGTGGAGAAGGTGGCAGCATCTACCATGACCAGTTCTGAGGCGGTTAATGGTTGTCCACTGTTTGCGAGGAAGGTTTGATCCTTCAGGTTGTACTGTGAGGTCCTCTTTAAGGAATCCATTCCATATGTTGCAGTTCTTCCAAGCATTTCGCCATCGGTCATCAAGGCTGAGGGGAGATCGCTGAAGGGCTTCGGTGACGATCCAAAATAGCCTTCTAGATTTGAGACGGGTTGGTGGTAGGTTGTTCAAGTCGGCCTGGATCGGCATGTCTTTGCTGGTGTAGCGGTTGTGTTCTCTGGAGACTGCATATTTGTGGCGTAGGTGTGGTGGTACGATGTTTGCAAGCATGGGCAGCCAAGGTGTTGGTGTTGATAAAAGCATGTCGGTGATAATTCTCATAGTAGAATTCAGCTGTACATCAACGGATTCGACATGTGGACTCAATAGCCATGCCGGAGAGCAGTACTCCGCTGTAGAGTACACCAGGGCGAGTGCTGCCATACAGAGGGTTTGAGCGTCTGCTCCCCATGTGGATCCGACGAGTTTCTGGATCAAGCTGACCCTACTCTTCAGTTTCTTCCCAAGATTCTGGAGATGTTGTCTATGACAAGGTGCGATCAAGTGTGACTCCGAAATAGGAGGGTTTTTGGCATGGTTTACCTCTGCGCCGCAGAGGAGACTTTCAAAGCTTGGTTTGTTTGATGGGTTTTGAGGTGGAATGTCGAGGTGACGGTCTTTTGCGGGTTTGACCGAAGTCGCCACCGGCAGAAGTAGGCCTCCATCCTCTGTAAATCACTGGTTAGGTGATGGACAGATTCACGTTTTGCGTGGCCAAGGCAATGTCATCAGCATATACGAACTTGCGGGTCTCTGTTTCGGGCAGGTCATTGATGTAAATGTTGAGTAACATGGGTGCCAAGACAGAACCCAGTGGGAGTCCATTGTTCAATGTCCTATATCTGCTCTTCTGGGTGCCAGAGTATACATGGAAGCATCGGTTGCTAAGCATGGAGTTGAGAAGATGGATCATTGTTCTGCAGGGTAAAATGGTAGAGAGCTTGAAAAGCAGTCCATGCTTCCATACTGTGTCATACGCTGCTGACAGGTCCACGAGTGCTACGGCGGTCTTGAGCTGGCGCTGGAAGCCTGCTTCGATGTGCGTAGTTAAACCTACTTCTTGGTCGCAGCAGTTACAGCTGCTCCGGAAGCCCGCTTGCTCCTTAGGAATGGTTGGCTTGATGATGGGGGCTAGTCTGTGGAGTAGTAGCCTCTCCAGCACTTCATAACAAGTGTGAAGTAAGGAGATCGGGTGGTAGATGGAGGCTTCACAAGCATTCTTCCCCTGCTCCAGGAGGGCAATTATTTTAGTCTCCCCCCAAATAGGTGGAATTTTACCAGTTGCCAGTACCTCAGAGAAGGAGGTCAACCATCTCTTCACTTTGGGTCCCAGTGCTGGCTGCCCAAAGCATGCCTCCTGCAGCTGTTGGTGTTTAGGATGATCCTACTCAGCCTTCTTCTGAGCTCTCTTCATCATAGATTCTAGTGTCCAGCTAATCAGTTCACTCTACATGACATTAAGAAATGGCTGAGTGTACTGGACACAACAACGGCTGTGGGCCACGGCAACATCCTGGTTGTAGTATGAACAGCCTTCACGCCAGAACCGACTGGTCTCCTAATCAAGCTGTTCCAGTACAGCTATGACACTGCCATCTACCAACAATGTGGAAAATTGCCCTATCCACAAAAAGCAGAACACACTTAACTCACCCAATTCCTGTCCTATCAGCATCCTCCTAATCATCAACAAAATGATGGAAGGAGTTATCAATACTGCCAGCAATTGACACCTACTCACCAATAACCTGCTCACCAATGATCAGATTGGGTTCCCCATAGGATCATCCACTTGGCACTTTTGGCTGAAGACATCAATAAACACTTCAGCTTTGTCTCTTGCACTCAGTGCTGGGCTTCACTGTTCATGGAACCTCCTTCTCCAGTTCGTTGCCTGATTGTCCACCTAACGATATGTTTTTGTATTTTGTACTGATGTCACCTAATTCTCCTCTACCTATCTAGCTCAAATAACCCATCCACCCAAACTGAATCTATTTTCATCATCATTTTAAAGACCTCATTCATGTCATGCTTTTGTAGTGAACCAATTTAAAATAACAGGATTAATATGTCCCCAGTAAAATGCCAGGCAAAGGTATTATATACAAATACATTAACATGCTTATATGTTGAAATTGAACACTACGATTTCACCCCACAAGTTCTAATGTTTGCATAAGTTTACAGGAAAGTGCTATCAATGTTGCACTGGCCCTCTCAAACAGCCAGAAACTGGACGATTTCTGGGTAGTACTGTGTGGAGGGAAGGTGGCGACTACCATTTCAATGCTGACATTTTTATGTGGACTGGTTAAAGGAAAGTATTTGCCTAGTTTAAAAAAAAAGAAACAGAACATCTGGTGGGCACTGAAATAGCATCTTGTGTAGTCAGAGGTTAATTAAGGTCGAATTAGTTTATTTTCTGTTGTTGAACGCAGTTCCACTGGAAATAAAACATTGCTTCCCTTCCTACCCACACAAGTGGTGTAAAACCTGTTCTTCAGCGCAAACCTTTATTCAGTTTGACCATATTGCTTGATAATTTGTAGTTTGTTCCGCTATTTTCTTAATATTTTTTGTGGTGTATCGCAAGTTTCCTCTTGTACCTCTCTCATATAGTTCTAAACATCTTACGAGAATCCCGATAAAAATCACAAATGATTCTTTAAAATGTTTGAGACAAAGCCAATAGCTTAACCCCCCAAGGCAATTTCAAAAACCTATCGGCTTGTTTTGATTAACAGATGGAAGTATAGTGGAATCCAACTTCGGGTTCTGGTATGGCAGTATTATTGTGAAACAAATTCCCAAAAGCTATAATACCTGTGTTTTTTATTGGGAGCTGCAGGAGGAAGTTAGAGGGATAGAGGGAAGGAGGGGAGAGCCTCTGTGAAGGGAGAATGCCTACTGAGGTATTTTGTGGAGAAATGATATCTGGTTGGTCTGTTGAATATGGATAAACCCAAATGACATTTATTTTACCTATTTTTAAAATTAAGAATCTATCAATTGTGAAGTTAAAAAAACCTTTTACGATAAACCTGGGGGCATTGACTATAAAAGCAAACAGGTCATGTTGAATTTGTACAAAACATTGGTTAAGACAAAGTTGGAGTTTGTGTATACAGTTCTGGCATCCCATGATAGGAAGGATATTAGAGCCACGGAAAGGGTACAGTGAAGATTCACTAGATTGATACCTGGAATGAGAAGTTGTAGTTGTGAAGAAAGGCTTGAAAAATTGGGGTTTTTCCTCATTGGTACAGTTTAAGTTACAGGAGATCTGGAGAGGTTTTCTAAATTATGACAGATTTTGAGAGAATAACAGTGAAAGATTGTTTCCACTCATTGGCAAAATGGCAATAAGGGGGCCTAGACGCCAGATTATTATTAGAAGAATGAGGGGGAAAGTTATTAGAATATGAAATGCTTTAGCACAAGTGGCTATTGAAACAGACACTGTAACATCATTTAAAATGGAATTGAAAGGTATTTGAAAAGGAAGATTATAAAATGAAACGGAAAGGGGATTAAAGTAGATAGTTCCAATTAAAAAGCTAGCACCAGCACAGACATGATGGGCCAAATGACCTTCTTCTGTGCTGTAATTTCTATGATTCTGTGAACTAGAGTGCACCACTTTTAATGTAAAAATTCAACATTTTCTAGGGGAGCATAGTGAGGGGAGGGGGCAGCATTTGGAAGAAATGTGAAAAAAATGTATTTGCTGCCTACATCCCTTATCCTTATAACTAAGAAAGACCTACAATAATTTAGATTCATTAACTATTGACACTCATTTTATTTTTAAATCTAGCCTAAACCTTTGATAATAACGTGACTCTCCTGATCGCCATGTGTGTGCGAGTGGTTGGCCAGAAAAGATCGGTGCTAAAGGCCAGTTTTTTCTCTCCGCCTTATCTAAACCAAGAAATGTTATTGTGGGTCTAAAGTACATATCATAGAGTCTCCATGATTTACAGAATAATAGCTCCCTTGTTCCATCAACCCTAAAAAGATTTACAGTTGAGAGTGATGATATCAGCTCGTTGTTTTTTATTTACATGTACATTCATATATATATTTTAGAGTCCCAAATGATTAATTTTTATAACAGCGAATGCCTTTGTCCTGGTAGTGTCACCAGCCCACAATTTGTGTTGAAAACAATTTAAGAAAAAACAAAACTTTGACTCATCTGTACTAATTGTCACCATCCAGATTTGTAGGACATTCCCAGGGTGAATCCCAGTTTTGTGACGAAATTTAGGATATTTTACGGAAATTTAGTTAAAGTGACAATATAACTACAAAAATCAGTAACTATAATATTAATTAAGAGCCTTAAACAATTTCAATGGAACAGCACAATGTTGCTATTCAAACTTGATCTGTGAAATAATGGCACAAAATTGGCAGAAAATCTATTTCATAAAGGCACTTTGAGAACCTGCAATTGTGCTGACAGTTTAGAAATATGCCCACAGTATTTAAATCATAGAAATTATAGACTGTTTCTTCAAATGATTCCAAAGATTCAGACAAAGCTAAAACAAACATTTAATTTGCTGTCTGATGGTTTTTGTCAAAAATGTTTGCCGAAAATGCCGTACATGCAAAACCGATAATGCTAGAGATTCCCTTGGGGTGTCTGAGAGGAGAAAACACAAATAGAATACGAGAATATGTACTTAGAGATGGGGACACAGAACTATATTGAATTTACTTACGTGGGCCTGAAAATCCAGTGCCATCCAGGCAGACGTCCACCATAACTTTGGCAAGAGTCCATCAGAAAGGCTGAAAATCTGACCACATCTGGATCATGGCCTTACATCAGGGATTCATGACCTTGTGGGGGTGGTGCCTTTGTCTGCCTCTACAAGGCCATCAATGTAGGGGAACAAGGAATTTCCTAGGTTGGTAGTTTCCATGCTGCAGCCCTTAATCGGGACCCAGGGTAGCGTTGGCAGAGGTACGTCCCTGACACCTGAGTGGGGCTCATCTGGAGGTCCAGGCTGGGATTGGGGTCTGCAGTATCAAAGATCAGGGGTGGAAATTTTTAGTTTAATATTTAAAGCATTCTCCTGACACATGGAAGCACCGGGAGCAGTCTCCACCTTTCTGAGTAGGGAACCAGTACCATCCCCAGCCTGGTAAGCTTCAGCCAACATTTCCGGCCTCTACAGTGGGGAGGGGCACTGCAGATGCCTAAGGCCTAATAGTCCTGCCCATTACCCTCCGCCCCGTTCCCATTAACTTTGGTGGGGTCAGGCTGTGGACGCTGTGGCTTGGTACATCCCAGCACTTACGCTCAAATTCTCCCTGTGGATTTTCGCAGTCAATTGTGAAAAGAAAGACTTGCATTTATATAGCGCCTTTCATGACCACCGGACGTCCCAAAGCGCTTTACAGCCAATGAAGTACTTTTTGAAGTGCAATCACTGTTGTAATGTAGGAAACGCGGCAGCCAATTTGCACACAGCAAGCTCCCACAAATAGCAATGTGACAATGACCAGATAATCTGTTTTAGTGATGCTGATTGAGAGATAAATATTGGTCAGGACACCGGGGATAACTCCCCTGCTCTTCTTCGAAATAGTACCATGGGATCTTTTACGTCCAACTGAGAGGGCAGACGGGGCCTCGGTTTTACGTCTGATCCGAAAGACGGCACCTCCAAGAGTGTAGCACTCCCTCACTACTGCACTACTGCACTGGGGTGTCAGCCTAGATTTTTGTGCTCAAGTCTCTGGAGTGGGACTATGAAACCACAACCTTCTGACTCAGAGGTGAGGGTGCTATCAACTGAGCCACTGGCTGTGTTTAAAATTATAGGACATTTGTTTGCAGGATTGGTCCACAGGCACAGAATGTGTGACGAGGGGCTGGGAAATTGGATGGGGAATCCCTTTCAAAGGATTCCTGCCTTATTTGTGCACAGTGTGATCTTCTGGCTGGCTTTTCATTTTAATATGAAATTAGAAACCAATGTCATTAGCAACAATCTTCTGCCTACACGAATGCACCCAATTCATTATCCAATCCAAAATCTGTTTGCTTATTTGACCTTGGTAGATGGAAAGGCTGGCTAAAATACCATGGCTGATTCCTGAGGCTGACAAATTTCATCCTCACTGGCTTCCAAGTTCCATGGATGTTAGAGACCATGTTCACCTTCTCCCTCACAGTCTGCATAGCTCTGTTATGAGGAGGGAGTGCCAAACAAAGTGACCTTCCCTTCATCACTCACTTTAGGAGCAACTCTATAGCTGTAACAGTGATGGAGGTGTTCGGCTCTGTCACTGATCTATTAGGCTGTATGACAAAGAAAGATTTGCTGCCTACCTAAAAAAAATCAACCTGCCTTTGGATACATTGGGGGTAATTTTAACATAGAGGAGCGTATGGGTTTGGGTGCGATGGGGAGTTAAAACCGGGGAAAATGACAGCGCGTTGGGAAGCCGACTCCAAACCGCCGACTTCTGCATTTCACTCGAGTGCGTTAGGTTGCGTGCGTGCAACCCCCTCAGGAGAGGCGGGTTGGCAATTAACATATGTTAATCACTCAATTAGAGTGATATTTGTGCAGACTTTTGAGTTTAACGTCAGGTCCATCGGTTTCCTGGGCTTCCTGAAAATCGCCAGTGAAAGCAAGGCGAGAACACAGCAGCAATTGAGGGGGTCAATCCATCTCATGGAAATATGGCAATAAATACTCAGTACTCACAGCTGCTTTCTTACCTGCTATTGGAAAAGGGTTTGTTCACAATACTTTTGCTGTGAGTTTACTTTCTACACTTTGGAGTCTTGTTCTATCACATCAGGATGGGTGGCACTTTGGCTGCCTTAGATTGGACCTCAGATGAGGAGCAATATGACCAGCGGCAGCAACAGCACCAGCAACAGCACCAGCAGCCTGCTGGTCACAGACCTGTAGCTGCAGAGGAGAGAGGGCAGCGGCAGAGAGGGCAGCAGAAAGGGCAGCGGCAGAGAGGGCAGCAGAAAGGGCAGCAGCAGAAAGGGCAGCGGCAGAGAGGGCAGCGGCAGAGAGGGCAGCGGCAGAGAGGGGAGCAGCAGAGAGGGCAGCAGTAGAGAGGGCAGCAGCAGAGAGGGCAGCAGCAGAGAGGGCAGCGGCAGAGAGGGGAGCAGCAGAGAGGGCAGCGGTAGAGAGGGCAGCGGCAGAGAGGGGAGCAGCAGAGAGGGCAGCGGTAGAGAGGGCAGCGGCAGAGAGGGCAGCAGCAGAGAGGGCAGCGGCAGAGAGGGCAGCGGTAGAGAGGGCAGCGGTAGAGAGGGCAGCGGTAGAGAGGGCAGCGGCAGAGAGGGGAGCAGCAGAGAGGGCAGCGGCAGAGAGGGCAGCGGCAAAGAGGGCAGCGGTAGAGAGGGCAGCGGTAGAGAGGGCAGCGGCAGAGAGGGCAGCGGCAGAGAGGGCAGCAGTAGAGAGGGCAGCGGTAGAGAGGGCAGCAGCAGAGAGGGCAGCGGTAGAGAGGGCAGCGGCAGAGAGGGCAGCGGTAGAGATGGCAGCGGCAGAGAAGGCAGCGGTAGAGAGGGCAGCGGTAGAGAGGGCAGCGGCAGAGAGGGCAGTGGCAGAGAGGGCAGCGGCAGAGAGGGGAGCGGCAGAGAGGGCAGCGGCAGAGAGGGGAGCGGCAGAGAGGGCAGCGGCAGAGAGGGGAGCAGCAAAGGGGCACAGCTCGCAGGAGGCATTACCCGCGAAACAAGGTCTACAGGCAGAGGTTCAGTTTCCTTGACATGTCTGAACAGCAGCACTCAGGAGGCTCAGGTTGACGTGTCAGGTAGTGGCAGACATCTGCAGCCTCTGAGAAAAAAACCTGCCGTGCTGGACCTGGTGGCCACGCTTTACCAATGGCTGTCAAAGTCACCACTGCCCTCAAATTTTTAGCCTCCGGATCCTTCCAGTGTTCTGCCAGAGACATATCCAGGATTCCCAGTCGGGGGGGCCCACAAATTCGTAAGTCAGGTGACTGATGACTTGTTTTCCAGAGCCGGCAAGTATGACAACTTCGCCTGTGATGACACCAATCAGAACGAGCGGGCACTTGGGTTTGCGTCTCTGGCTGGCTTCCCACAGGTGCAGAGTGTCATCGACTGCACACACGTGGCAATCCATGCACCCCCAGATCAACCAGGAGTATTTGTGAACTGCAAGGGCTTCCACTCCATCAATGTGCAGTCATAAAAAGATATTTCTGCAGGTGTGTGCAAGATTCCAGGGGAGCTGCCATGATGCTTTCATCCTGCAGCCGTCCAAAATCCCAAACGTCTTCGGACCTGCAAGCACACTGCTAGGAGACAAGGGATAGCCACTTCAAACCTGGCAGATGACACCCGTCAGAAACCCGACCAATGAAGTGCAACAGTATTACAATGAATGCCGTATGACCACCAGATGTGTGATCGAACAATCCATTGGCATATTGAAGATGCGCTTCAGGTGCCTAGACAGATCTAGGCACCCTTCAGTACACACCAGCCAGGGTTTCCAAAATGGTTGTGGTTTGCTGCACTCTGTACAACATTGTGCAGCAGTGAGGTTTGCATCTGCAGGTGGAGCAAGGCGAAGAGCTCAAATCCTCCTCAAATGATTCGGAGGGGTAGAAGGAGGAGGAGGTAGATGAGGAGGAGGAAGGTGATGATGGCAATGCACCGAGCTGCTCACATTACTGCCCGGGATGCCAGAGATGCCCTTATTAATGCAAGGTTTACTTAGGTTGCACCAGTGGACCCATGTCACAAGCACATGCAACAGCCTCTCTTACCGCACCCCTGTCCTCCAATGCCACTGACACAAAGCAGTCCTGCAAACAACCAACCTCCCGTTGAACATCCCCCCCATTGGCCCACATCAATTAATGTCTTCCCATTCATTATCAAACAAGTTAAAAAGCGACTTGCCACCTAGCACTCAAAACATGGCCAAGACGGGAAAGTGGTGCAAAAGAATGATATTTATGTGACCTAACTAAAGAACAAAATCTTAACAACACAACATTTTCTCATACACCGGAGTGCATACCCTTGTGCAACTACAAAGCCTTTCTCTTCCTTTCCTACAACTCCTACGTGGTGCTACCCCTTTGGCTTGAGCAGAGGTAGAGGCAGGCTGCTCAGATCCCTGCTCTGACTGCTGAGAAGCTCTTCGCCCAAGTCCTCTGGGTTTTGGAGCACATGAGGGCCCCGCCAAAAACTGCTACAGCATCTGTGTCTGGTTGAGCAGAGCTTGGAGAGGGCTGTGCCCTCCGATGTGGACACTCCACAGTTGTCCCTGCCACCCCTGTCTGCTCTTACTCACTTGTGAAGTGTGAGTCACCAGGTGAAAAGCCAACTATCGGTCTAACTGATCCCACCAAAGTGCAAGTATCTTCTAACCGGTCCCACCAAAGTGCAAGTATCTTCTAACCGGTCCCACCAAAGTGCAAGTATCTTCTAACCGGTCCCACCAAAGTGCAAATATCTTCTAACCGGTCCCACCGAAGTGCAAGTATCTGAGCTGGTGCATGATAAGCATGAGAACTGCAATGGTGCACCCTCAGAAGGATTCAGCTCCTCTGAGGAACCGTCGTCCATGACCTCCAGCAGCTCCTGCTGCATGCATGATGGGCCTGTCAGAGATAAAAGACATGAATGAGTACTGGCAAGGTAAGAATGTTGCAAGTTATTGCTGTTGAAATCAAGTGCCATATGACATGTGGGTGGCTGATATTTAATTGTGTCACCGGGGAGCTGGGAGCTCCCCATCTCCCCGTCTCCCCATCTCCGACGGCCAGACATGCTGAAACTGCACTGATCTCCAGTGCCTCCTCCTCTGCTGTTGTTAATTGTGAGATGGCTGGAGGGCCACCTCCTGTTATCTCCCTCTCCCTGGTGTTCTGTGCTCTCCTGCAACGAGGGAAAGAACAGACCTATGAGTGAGTGCAATGGCGTGTGCTCAGCTGATGGATGGAGTTAATTTTGTGAGGGTGACTATCAGGGAGTGGCATCAAATTACATAAGGATGAGGGTGAGTGGGAGTGGTGGATGGATAGCTGGGGATGTGAGAAAGTGCATCGACAGAGAAGGATGGATGCACCTGCAAGATAAGTGGGTGTGAGGAGTGATGTGATGGAGTATGTTTAAGAAAGCAAAGTTAGGGGGTCGGGGTGATGTGCACAGCAGGATGTAGGTGAATGTGTAACTGTTCTCACCTTTCCTAACCTAGTTAGGTCATTAAACCGTTTCCTGCACTGCATTCAGGAGCGTAGCACTAGGCTTCTGCTGCTCACCTCCTGGGCAACCGCCAACCACGCCTTCTTTATTTCTGCTGCAGGTTTCTTCCTCCCATTGCTGGGGAATAGTAGGTCCCTCCGGCTTCTCACAGCCCCCAGCAGCACATCAAGGGAGGCATCAGTGAACCCGGGCGCAGCCATGGAACATCTCGACGCCATTCTTTAACTTACTCCTCTCTTGTTTCTAACTCCAAGCTCCTCCAAATTGCATGTTTGGAAATAGCCCTTTAAATAATGGAGTTGAGATCGCATCATATTGGTCCACATCACGCCTGCTGGCGCTGATTGGATGGCAAACCGGAAGTAAAATGATAATGAGGTGGCTGAGTTAAAAAGCCATGACATGAATCTTGTCATTCATGTGGAAATGACTTATGAAATAATACTGAGTGGCCTGCGGGTGGCGCTGTCCAGGGAGAGTATAAATACTCGAGCACGGGCCCAGCTTGCGCAGGACATTCTTAACAGGAACTAGTGAAGGACACAACTAGACCTCCATGTTGTAAAACAGTTGATTAAAGCTTTGTTTAACGTTAGACCAAGTGCCTAGTAGTTTTTCTTACGTCAAGCCACAGACAAACACACTGAATATACTTCCAGGTTTCCTACGCGATATCGGATCAACCCCCCAACCCCCGGCACCCCACCCCCCTACCCACTCACAGCACGTTTCTCAATTAAAATCGGGGCCACAACTTCCCACTCCTCACATTATGTGAGCTCCAGTGGTAGATCTGTCTCAGTGCCATCTTCATGTTGGCTGGAATTTCTGGCTTGCAAGCTAAAAATATCTGATTCTATGCAAAGTAACCATTTGGGGTATCAAGAAACACATGAGTCTACTATAGGTTTTTTGTAAATGAAAATTTTTTGTACTATAAACTAAAATAACTTTTTGAATTAGTAGTCCTCTATTTAATATTCTGAAAATAATAATATGATCATATACAAATGTTTCCAACAATTAAAATCACTTTCAGTGTTCCCAATGTGAATATATAAGTATTTACGAGATTGTATTTACATATTTAAAAGAGTCCTTAATCATTTATATTTTGCAGGTATACTGCATTAAGATACTTTTCTCCTTTACTCCTACTTGGTTTACCCTTGCTATACACAGCTGAGAAGATGAAACATTCTGCTCACCCAGGCCTACGCCAATGCTGCTCTGTAACCAACCATTGTGGGTGGGGGGAGGGAAGGGTGTTGAGAGAGCAGATGTGGTAACTCTCCCTCTGATTTTTCTTCCATCTCTGTGATGAAATACCTGGCAGCACAGCTGAGATCTGAAAAACAGCATGTGAAGGATTGCAGGACTGAACACACCTCCTATCCATCCATGGCACACTGTGCCATTATAGTGCCTGCCTCAATAACATTTTTATCTCATGTCTACCCTGATTATCATTTGGATTGAACCAGTAGCATTGTTAAGGTTAAGCTGTTGAAAGCTTATTGGCTGCCAATCCTAAGCTTTCCTCCCTGTCCTCGCTGTGCCTTTTACTTTATACCAATTTAAATTAAAACACAGATTTGCCATACATGCCCACGTGTACTGAAGCTAAAGCTCAACAAGAAAGTTTGAATTTTGTCTGAAGTACGAGTTGAATTCCTCTCATGTACCAAATTTATTTGAAAAATACCATACGGGTAGCTGTTTCGTTTATCTAGTGCTATTCGTTCTATTTATTTTTTAAACCAGTGGCAAGAGAACTGCTTCCAGTATTAAATGTTTGTTGTTCAAACAGTTCACTTGTCAGTTTTGATTAGAAACAGAATACTGGGCTTCAAATACCACGACGTAAAATTGCAGAAATTTGGAAATTCAAAAGATTGTATGACATCCGTAGATGTGCCAGTCCATGCTGATCTTTTGAGATGGGACATTTATTTGCACTCGATAGCAGAGCAAACAGAGGATGTTGAAGAGTTTTTGACTGCATCCTGCCAATTCTTTTCCATTACAGTGACATAACATAACACCCAAATTATAGCTTAACGTTGCAACGTTTCCTTTCTAAATCTCAGAAAAATAGATCAAAAAGAAAGGGCATGTTTGAATTTCTGTTTATATTTCATTCTCACTATTTCTGCCTTGAAAGCTTTTTCCTAAAAATATATTTTTTGGTTGAATGTTTGCAATTTTCTACTTTTGGCACCCAACATCAGTAGCAGTACTGAGCAATCTCAGGTTAGATATAACATAGCTCCTGTTGTGCTGCCCCAACAATGTATCCCAGCCCCAACCTCGGAAGAATGTCCCCACTGTACCACTGGGACATTTTCATTTTCTCAACAAGTATTTCTTAGGCCTCTCTGAGTGGCTGCCAACTAGTGTTGGACTAGGGAAGGTTTTGTGCTGTGGATTCATGGAAATGGCCAAACTTCTGTCATATGGGATCCTTACAGTTGGCATAGAAAGGAGACTTTCATCCTTGGCTCAGATTGGATTAAAATCCTGGGTTCCAGAAATGAAACAAAATGCATTAACCCCTTGAGTGATCAAGTCCTAAGTAATAGCTTTCTATTTTCAGCTGTTGACTGTCTACTGAAACTTTTAAGGGGAAATCTTCTGATTTTGCACTTCCGTCTAGGAAGCCTTACCCACTGGTAGCACATGCCAGAAATTCAGGTGTGTGCTACACACGATTTTCTGACCATTAATTGAAAGTTTGCATCCATTGGACAAGGGACCTCTCCAGGAGCACAAAGTCAGAAAATTACCTCTTAAGTGTATGAAATTAAATATTATAAAGTATACAGTTGAATAATATTTGTTATTTTAGTGTTCAAATGCTCCTTTAACAGGTACTTTGAAATATTATGTTATAGCATTAGTATCTTAAAGCCTTAATATTTACAGAGGTTCTTGTTCCCCCATAGAGTAAGCCCAAAAGATACATTTAACCAACTTAATTCGAGAACAGCAAAAGAACTTTGCCTCGTTAGCCATAGTTCTGGTCTCACTATTAGCAGCTTCACACGTTCTCATGTAAATGAGTATGTTTTCCTCTCTTCTGACTAACTTTTGTATCTCAACAGTGTACTGCATATTACAAAACTTCCTCTGCGGAGTTGTCAGCCTAATAAGCGGCTGTTGTATCGACTAACTAACTTTCTTGATGCTATTTGTTCCTGATCCTACAGCAGTTTGTTGCTGTGGTAGTGGTACACTGATCATAAGCATATGTGGAGACTGTAGTACTGTACTGAAATAACATACCTTATATCTAGATTGGCCCCACTGAAATCCTACAGTGTGTCATCCTGGAAACATATCACATGCCCTTGGGATAAATGCTCAGCAAGCGCACATGGACAAAATGTCTGTCTTAGCTGTGATTCAACACCATTGTTGATTCTGGATTTGTCTTATTTAGTTAAATCCCAATGTTGAAACAGAACCTCCTATTCCATTGTCACTTTATGTGAACATGTCCTTAAGTGGAACATTAACACGACAACATTTGAATAATTGGGTTTAATTCATTGGGAAAAACATAGACAATAGTATTGACTCATTATTGTTCCTCTCCCACCTATTCCATTTGTGTAATCCTTTCCCTTTCTATGGCCGCGATTTTGTCAATTGATGCGGGTTGGGAGCGGGTCAGGTGGTTTCCGGCTTCCAGTCCTGCCCCCAACTGCATCCGGCCCACGGACGTGATTTTACATTGATTGACCTTGTTAAGCCCGCTCTGCAGGCTTGCCGGCCAATTAAGAGGAAGCCGGTCAGATGACATCATTTGATGACGTGTCATCTGCCGCATCAATTGACAAAATCGCGGCCATAGAAAGGGAAAGGATTACACAAATGGAATAGGTGGGAGAGGAACAATAATGAGTCAATACTATTGTCTATGTTTTTCCCAATGAATTAAACCCAATTATTCAAATGTTGTCGTGTTAATGTTGAAGGGACCACGCACTATTTTTTTTTGACAGCACATTTCTCAGTGTTTGACAGCATTGAGGTGCTGCAAACACTGACAATCACTGTACAAAGGTGAGCTCTTGCACCCAGGCTCTCCAATGACTCCCTCCATAGGCTGGAACCGATGGCAGCTGCAGGTGAGGTGACAGAAGCGATCTGTCACTGGTGAGAGAGGTTCTCCCAATGAGGTGGGACTGGACATAGTTTTCAAAACTTGTTACCTAAAGAAATGTGTAAATGCATTAAAAATGATTTTCCCAACATTTTCTTACCTCTGAGACTCACCAGGGCACCATTGGATCCTTCACACCACTTCTGCAGCTGTCATCAATGCAGAACCATTACAGCAGACTCACAACACGCCACACTTACCTGGCGTGGTGTCTGGACGTCGGGAAGCCCGAGACAGAAGCGGCAAAATTTAAAAATAGCCTGTCAACTACTCTCAACTACCTGTTAACAGGCAGGTAATTGGCTTTAATCCTCTTCCCGCCGCTAGGTGTCGGGTCCATGCGCAAATCGGGGACCCAACACTTGGGAAAATTGTTTGGAGGCGGGTTGACGGCGGGATTGGACCTCGCCCCTCAATCAAAACGATTTTAACCTTTGACCCACCTCCAAACCCGTCTCGCAGTACTGATAAAATCGCGGCCTATGTTTCTGCCTCCACCTTGCCCCGTTTCTGTAACTTGCCTTCAATCTTTCCCTTCAATCCATGTGGGGCTGGATTTTCCTTTGAATGGCAGGTGTTCCTCCTCCAGTTGTACTTATTTGTTGCATTTTTCTTTGCAAGGGTAGAACACAGTGATTAAGGAATCTCAGTGGCAATTACATTTCACCCAGGTGTCTACATCCAGCCCATGACTATAATGGTGAACAGGTGCAGCCTCCCACCTCCCACGCATCTGTCACTCAGGGAGTGCTACATAGAAGAGGTTAGGAGCATGAGTTAGTAAGCATTTAGCCACAATGGGGTAAGAAGAAGTAGTAGGAGCTACTCTTTGAAATCATTATTACAATTTGGAAAATATTATACTGAAAAGTCAAATTTGTTAGACCACATTGACTTCAGAGTTCATTCCTCTGGATGTTTGCAACTTAGTAGACTGAGCAGATGAAATATGAGATTGAGATTTCTATTACTGAGGTAAGGTACAGAAGCCTTTAGGAATGCGGATCTTAATGAGATAGGTGGGGTATGGGGGCGACTAGCCATAGGGGAAGGATTTTTTTCCCTCTACAACTTTTTAAATTGAAACCAATCTGCAATAAGTTGCTCCCTCCATTCTCTGGCTGCATGTTGATGGATCTCTTGCTTGACCTCCTCTTCCTCCTGTGCAACCTCTTCCTCCTGCTGTGGGGATGCAGGGCATCTCCCTGTTTTCATTGTCATTTTCTTCAGGGAGTGGTAACCTTTCTGCATTGCAACATTATGTTGCACGCGCAAAGCTATTTTAATGTTGCTGGGTGCCACAAGACATGTTCAGGCAACTAAAATGAGACTTTAGAATGCCAATAGTCTGCTCTGTCACACTTCTTGTAGTCCCATGGATCTCATTATATTTATTCTCCTCCTCTGTCTGCAGATGCCATACGGGAGTTATTAGCCATGTCTGCAGGGATCATCCCTAACCATCAATTAACCATCCTGATGCATGGTTTTGAGTCATCAAGACTGATCTTTGCTTTTCAGGTTCCATTGAGAAGGTAACAAACTGTGGGGCTAGCCCGAAAAGAGCATCAGTGACCACCTTTATACAGTGGTGATCTGCTACCTGACTAATGTGATAAAGGTTACCCAAGGCTGCCTGGAAAAATCTAGTTGCAAAAAAAAATCAAGGCAGTGGTCTGCTACAGATAATGCTGTGCCCCTTGTTGAAGTGGGCTGAAGGACTTCCTGCAACAGCTTCCCAATAGGAAGAAGCACAGCCTTCTGGGGCACTAACAGGCAGAGCATTCTAAGTAAGACCTTCTATGTCTCTGAGCTCTGTGGCATAGGTATAGGTATTGTCTGTTGGAAACAAACATCTTCTGTGGTGCCTCACCCTAAATTTCTGCAATCTAACCTTTTCCATTTCTTATCCTCCTCCGCTTTCCCATTGGGAAATCCACATCGCAGTCCAAAAATCAACTTGCTGCAATATTCACTATAAATGGCAAGAGAAGCCTTCAGAAAAGCTCCAGAGCATCACACAGCAAAATTGATGTCCAAGTAAAGTTTCATAAGATTGTGATATATCGGCAAAAATAGCCTCTTCAATGCTGCATCTGCTTCAGAAATACTACCGTGCTGCTCAAACATCAGGTATGGGTCACTAATTATGGGAAATTGTGCTGAGAACTTGGCCACACCCTCATTTACATGCGGCAGGGAAAGTTCAGGGGGAACGGTAATGGTGACTGAAGAGTGTTAATGAGGTGAATTTTGGTGAGCATTTTTTGGGGCGAGGTTGTGATGGTAAGCCACACCAATCCATTTTACTCTTTTTTTTACGCTACAAAACTGTCCAAGAACTTCGGTCCACTAAGTTGCAAACATCCAGAGAAATTAACTCTGACGTCTAAGGAAAGTACAGCCCCTGTCTATGACTGATGCTTCCTCACACCTTCTGTCATGCATCGAGCTGTGCCTCTTCTGCCCCTCTTGCCTGATGCCTCCATCCTTCTGCTGCTGTTTCGTGGCTCAAATTCATGGATACACAGTACAGGGACCCAATTTTAAAAAAACAAACACAGTTACAAATCCTTCGTTTCTCTAAGATTCCACATGGGCAAAATTGGACCTTGCTTCGCCCGTTTCTCGGGCACGAAACGGATCCACAACCTACCAATTTTTGTTGCCGAACGCACGAGCTGAAACACTCATTGATTTTGTGAAAAATAACTTTTCAAATCTTTTGTCCATTTTGATTCACAAACTCATAACACAATGACATAAACCTCATTTAAATATCTTACTGCATTAAAGCGCATTATCATGTAACTTGTGTTAATTTATCACAAAAAAAATGCTGATTTTTGCTTCTTCCCCCCAGTGATGAAGATAGAATTATAACTCCTTTAACTAGATGCAAAATCACAAGTACAGTGGAGAAGGGTTCAAATGGATTGACTGCAGAAAATCTATTTCTCATTTTGTTGTGAAATGGAAATGATATTTGGGAAGGGACCTCAGCTTACTTGAACATTTGGGCAGGTACCCTTCTTTGTGCTGATGTTTCTTCACTTTATGAACCCCCCACCTCTCCCATACCATTCACCTTCTATGTCCCATTGCTGATGTCAATCATGGCTGCCCACCAGAAGGCCATCTTTTCACTCTGTGCTGCTGAGTGTTCATTTTTCATTGCACAGTTGCATTGTACCATCTTTTTTAATCTCCTCCTTATCCTTATTTCTTTCTGTGGATTTATCTAAAGGGTGGGGTGCAGCCC
This sequence comes from Squalus acanthias, assembly GCA_030390025.1. Classification (NCBI taxonomy): domain Eukaryota; kingdom Metazoa; phylum Chordata; class Chondrichthyes; order Squaliformes; family Squalidae; genus Squalus; species Squalus acanthias. The sequence continues at coordinate 99,244,025 of CM059428.1, forward strand.
ACTCCAATGCATCGGTCAGTACTGTCCTCGAACCAGGTTCTAGGAGGTGTATGAGAAATACACTGATTTTTTTTTGATTTACTGTAAATCCTGGGCATTAACATTCCAGTGTGACTCCTGCTTAGAAAAATATCAACAATTGAATAATTTGTTTTCTTCATCATTTCCCTTCTTTCTCTTCCTCTCCTGAAGGTGCAGACTCTTGTAGGTGTGCAGTTCAATGGGTGCTGGCTGCCCTCTACTACCTCATTCAAGTAGCTTGGACAGTAAGCATTAGCAGGCAATTCAACTATGGTGGACATCACAACTGAGCCTGATGCTAGCCTTGCTTGACATCCACACACGCACGCTTTCAGTAATACTTCTTTAACAGGAATTACTGCCATGGAATATGATTGGGGTGAGGTATCAATTATTTTCCTTTTTTATTATTGTTGTAGAGAAGGGGTTAAAGGAAGGCATGTTTAAATTGTAATAATCACGAGTGCGTACTTTATTGCAAGAGCATAACATGGCACAGAAACATGCACTCAGTATTCTCAACTGTAATTGTATTGGGAGCTGTCAGCTTTTTAAATAAGGTTTCCAGAGTAAAAATGACAATAGGAGTAGGACACAAATACATCATGTAAGGCTGTATTAAGAAACTGGACATACAGTGAAATGTGTACGGCCTTACAGATTTCACAGAATAGGCACCTGCACTAATCCTCCTACTTTGTTAACAAAGGCAATGCACACTCTGAAAACCTTTAGAATAAAGAGGTGCTGACAAGGTGATATACAACTAGGATTAAAAACATTCTTAGGCGTCCTTATGCATGTCATGGTGTGAAAAATGAGTCATCTTAAATTATAGGTGGGGAGAAAAATTCCCAGAAATGCCATAAATGTGAAGTTCTGTCCCTTCTTTTTCAAGAGCCATGGGAATAGGAGGGGCAGAGGATGGCACCTTTGTCTTCTATACAGACACCTCCCTTGGAGCCTGAGGCTGTGCTAATTGACAGAGATTTCATGCTTGTGATTTGACCCATCCAAAGCCTGTTTGTGGTATTAACCCCCAACCGAGTCCCAGGCCCAGACTGAAAGGATCTGAATGATCAGCTAACTCAATGGTATGTGTTAAACAGGTATTTACATCTAAAGTACAGAAAATGTTGCCCATCCTTAGCTTTAAGTGCAGGCAGTGGACTTGCATCCTAGGGAGAAAATAATGAATATAACAGGTACTAAATCACCAGAAGCCTCTACTTTACCCACCCAGCAACAAGTCTCTTAACCTTTTAAGCTGCTTCTACTTTCCAGACTAGGCAGCAGGATTGCAGTGACGCAAGGCAATGTACAGCCACATGCAGCACTAACAGCCTCTAAAATGAATTGTATTGAGATTATTTGGCACAGTGAACCAATTTAACTACATTCTATACTTTTTCTGAAGTAGTTAGTGCTAAAATCAATACTTTAGGTTTGGGTTTACATTGAAAATTAGACAATCTCAAGGCAGGAAGGCACCACTGAAAAGATTTTCAAATTTTGAGGGGATCCGGGGTGGGTAGGATCAGAAATCGGTCAGGGAGCTGTTGTGCCGGTTTCCTGCCAATTGCCGTCACTTCCGGGATTTTTCACAGGAAGCGATGATGATTGTTGAATATGTCCACGGAAATCTGGGCAAATGTATTCAAATTGAATGGTGATGACAGAATGACATCATGCAGCGTTTTCTGCCATTATTGTCATAGGATTACATACATAGGATTACATAGGATATACGGCACAGAAACAGGCCATTTGGTCCAACCAGTTCATGCCGGCGTTTATGCTCCACTCGAGCCTCCTCCCGTCTTTCCTCATCTAACTATCAGCATAACCCTCTATTACCTTCTCCCTCATATGCTTATCTAGCCTCCCCTTAAATGCATCTATACTATTTGCCTCAACTACTCCCTGTGGTAGCAAGTTCTACATTTTCACCACCCTCTGGGTAAAGAAGATTCTCCTGAATTCCCTATTGGATTTGTTGGTGACTATCTTATATTGCTGGACTCTAGTTATTCTCTTCCCCACAAGTGGAAACACACTCTCTGTATCTACACTATCATAATTTTATAATTTCATAATTTTAAAGACCTCTATTAGGTCACCCTTCAGCAAAAAGAGACCCGGCCTGTTCATCCTTACCTGATAGGTACACCCTCGCATTTCTGGTATCATCCTTGTAAATCTTCTCTGCACCCTCTCCAGTGCCTCTATATCCTTTCTATAATATGGCGACCAGAACTGTACGCAGTACTCCAAGTGTGGTCTAAACAAGGTTCGCTACAGGTTTAGCATAACTTCACTACTTTTCAATTCTATCCCTCTAGAAATAAACCCTAGTGCTTGGTTTGCTTTTTATGGCCTTGTTAACCTGTGTCGCTACTTTCAGTGATTTGTGTATTTGTACTCCGAGATCCCTTTGCTCCTCTACCCCACCTAGACTCACCCCCTCTAAGTAATAAGTGACCTCCCAATTCTTCCTACCAAAATGTAATACCTCACATTTATCTGTGTTGAAATTCATTTGCCAATTATATGCCCATTCTACAAGTTTATTAATGTCCTCCTGTAATTTGTTGCAGTCCTCCTCAGTATTGACTATCCGCAAATTTAGAAATTGTGTTTTTGATTCCAAAGTCTGAATCGTTAATGTAAATTGTGAACAACAGTGGTCCCAGCACTAATCCTTGTGGAACATCACTACCCACCTTCTGCCACTCTGAATAGCTACCCTTTACCCCTACTCTCTGCTTTCTGTCTTGAAGCCAGCTAGCTATCCAATCTGCTACTTGTCCCCTGACTCCACATTCCCTGACCTTGTTCATCACTCTATTATGTGGTACTTTATCGAAGGTCTTTTAAAAATCTAGATAAATTACATCTACTGCATTATCCTTGTCTACTCTCTCTGTTACCTCTTCAAAAAATTCAATGACGTTGGTCAAGCAAGACTTTCCCATTTGAAATCCATGCTGACTATTCATTATTATATTTTTGGCTTCTAGATGTTCTTCTATTTTCTCCTTTAGTAGGGATTCCATTAATTTTCCTACCACCGATGTTAAGCTGACTGGTCTATACTTCCCTGGACATGTTCTATCTCCCTTCTTAAATATAGGCATTATGTTAGCTATCTGCCAGTCCTCTGGCACTACACCTTTTTTTAAACAAATTATTAAATATGTGTAGTAATGCCTCTGCTATCTCTTCCCTAGATTCTTTGAAAATGCGTGGATGTAATCCATCCGGACCAAGGTTTTATTCCTCTGAGTTTGATTAGTTTATTTTTTACTCTTCTCTAATTTGTTTGCATATTTCTTCCTCCACCTCCCTTCCGCTATTAGGTGGTCTGTAGGCTACCCCTATTAGTGTGATTGATCCTTTATTATCTTTTATCTCTATCCACATGGATTCTGTTTCTGTCTTGCTGATAGGTGCGTCACTTTTTTCTACTGCCATTATGTTATCCCTAATAAGTACAGCTATTTCCTTCTCTATCTTTTTTAAGTATGTTATACCCTGCAATGTTTAGTTCCCAGTCCTGATTTTTCTGTAGCCATGTCTCAGTGATCCCTATTATGTCTGGTTCCTCGCAACGCATGATTGCTTCCAGATCTCCTGTTTTATTACAGACACTGTGCGCATTGCTGTACAGACAGTTTAACTCATTTTTAACAGCAGTTCCTTTCACTTTATTTTTAATCATCTTTTTACTCTTCTGTTCTATAACTCTGTTTATTCCCTGGCCATCAATGTCCTCCCTTACTTTACTCTTTCCTATGCTCTGCTTTCCTGTTTTGTTTATATTTAGACTGGTTTCATTTCTTGTAGATCCCTCCCCCCATCTTACTAGTTTAAAGCCTTTGCCACCTCCCTATTTACCCTTTCCGCTAGGACACGTCCCATCGGTACAGCTCCTTCCTGTCCCAGTACTGGTGCCAGTGTCCCATGAAAAGGAACCCCTCTGTCCCACACCAGCCCTTTAGCCACATATTAATTCTCCTGATCTAACTGCTTCTATGCCAATTTGCACGTGGCTTGGGCAATAATCCAGAGATTATGACCCTCGAGGTCCTGCTTTTTAATTTAGCTCCTAACTCCTGATACTTCTTCAGCAGGACCTCCTCCTGTTCCTACCTATGCCGTTTGTTCCGACATGGACCACGACAACTGGATTTACCCCCTCCCTTTCCAAATTCCTCTCCCTTATGTGTTGGAGTGTCTCTAGCTCACACTCCAGCTCAATGATTCTGAGCCGGAGCAACTGAAGGCAGAGACATTTCCTGCAGATGTGGGAATCCGGGATGGTCTCGCTGTCCACAAACTCCCACATACTGCAGCCCCGACACATAGCCTGCCCTGCCATCTACAGAATTCTTTATTTATTTGCATAACGTAACATAACATTTATCTGCATAGCTTAACATGCATAACATGCAAGGAATGCCAGCATGTTCCTAGGTCCAGCATTGGTGTGCTGGACCTAGGAACATTGGGAGGGAACTTAAAATGTAAAAGGCCCCTAAAAGAATGCAGTCATACCCCATGACTTTTTTTTTAAGTTAAAAACACAACCTTCCTCTTCAGCTGCCCTGGAGGCAATAGCCTTTTTCTATTGCTGCAAGTATCTGAGGCTTGCAGCAGCCATTTTCCTGCCTCCACCTGAATCAGGCTCCCTGGCACAGGTGGGAATTCCCAGTCGGAGCTCATCAAAATAATGCAAATGAGGCTGACCCCAGAATATTCCCCAGTATCAGTGGCGGGGAAGTTGGGCAGGTGCAAATCCTTAAAACAATTCCAAATTCATGTGCTTGCTGAGTTCTTTAAACAGTCCTTGAGTTTGTTTTCCTTATATTGATCCATACTATCCTCTGTTTGAGACAACTTATAGCACTGGATGATCTGTACTTATCCCTAACAAATTCCTTGTCATACAGTCCGGCCTTCCTTCCCTACTATTTTATTAATAAAATCTCAGACTTTTAAAAAACAGCGTAGAAAGTACAAAGACATAAGGCAAAGCTGCCTATCAAAGTACAAAATGAGTGTGTAATTTACAGATTTAATAGACAACTCCAAAACCAAATCCAAAGCAGGCTACTTGTGAAGCAACAGGTACGATCACTGCTTTCAGCTTGATGCTTGCTTTGTTGCCCATGAAAACTCACTGCAAAGCTCAGTAAAGTTTTAGTACATCCACATCACAAGCCACAGAAATATCAAACTTTTGGTATCCAGTTTTTATTTTAGGAATTTCTGGATTGTACGTTCAAAAGACAAAACTGAGTGCCAACCTCTCTGTGATATTCTGGGTACTTTCAGTGAGATGCTGGGAACAGCCCTAACTTAAAATGTCCCCAAATCACTGAAATTTGATGTTGCGGATTATCGCAGAAAGCCATTTTTCATTCTTAAACACAAAGAACCCTATTTTAAAAGTTGTGGATATACTGACACAGTTTTATATAATTGTACATAATTGTTCTTTCAGAAAGGTTGTGGTCATTTTTGAAATTGCAGACTATCGTGGCAGATCAATCAATATTCTATTTCTGTAGAATCGACATATTAAGAGGTAAATGTGTCATTTGTGTGTCAAAGTTATTAGGAAAATGCCAAATTTGAACACTGCTTGAAAATGACATTTTGCAGAAAAAATAAAGATTAGTGGTGAAGTCCCAGAAGGTCAGTCTCAATTAAAATTATCCCTTATGAGCAGAAAGCACATTGTACATGATTCTCCAAACACAGATACATGTCCAGACAATTCCAAAATATCAACATTACCATGATAATTATTTCTTTCATTTTTAACAATGTTTACAACAAGATATAATTTGTATGAATTATATTACAATAAATTTAATTCAAATTTTGAAATATACCAGCAGAAGAAAAATATATTAAAATCCTTGAGTTGGTAACACTGTCACACCCCCAGTCCATTGAAATCAATGAGTAATTCTGTAACGGTAACCGTTGCAATTTGTACTTCTTCCAGATGTGGCGCTGCAACCTGTATATACAAAACAATGGCCTGGAATTTGCGGTGGGTAATAACAGCGAACGAACAGCGTTTGCTGTTATTACCCCTTTGAAACTGACATGTGCATCACAACGTGGAAATCCTGAAGTAGCGGTCAGTCATTCACTGCTCTGACACTGGCTGCACTGTGCCCCCTCCCCCCCCCCCCAATAGCCGGTAAGCAGTGAAACTGACAAAAACTTGGGCTTTTCCGTGGTAATATCGCTGTTAAATACCCCATTAAAAGTTAGACATTGTTGGATTAGGTGTAACTGGGGTTTTAACAGCGTATTGACTGCTAAACAAAGATTATGGCCCTGAAAAATGAATTTTTATTTTGTGGAGTGTCAAATTTCTCCATTTATAATAAAAATTACAATTTTTAAGAAACTTTTTCTAAAAAAAATTATATTTTTTAAATGTTTATTCATATTTATTTCAGGTTTACCTTTTCCCCATGTGAGAGCCCCAATCTTTGTTTTGCTCTCTATAACATTTTTAAAAGTCAGAATAAAAGCAATTTGTTCACTTCCTGGTTCCCTGTCTGTGAGAATTGTGCAATGTGATTGGCTACTTAGACATCTTGTTGACGTCACAGGAGATCGCTATGGGATTCCCACTACGCTACACTGATCTCAATTGCATGTCGACAAAGGCAAACTTTTCGCCACAGAAATTGCGAGATCTTTGTGGGCAGCTTTCTTCGTGGCCAGCAGCGAACACCTTTGCTTCGCCGCTGACTGCAAATTATGGGCCTATATGAGGACAATGCATATGACTTTTACTTGCTCCAGAGGTGGAGCTGCCTCTCTCAGCCTGTTGCAACAAACACAACTAAGACATACCGGCAGCCTAGAAATACATTGGCATGCCACTTCTTTCACAGTATCCAATATGACAGGAGACACGTGCCCGCCCGTCCCACACCTAAACTGTGGCACCCGCCATATTGGATCGGTCTCCTCCATAGGCATGCCAGAAGTATTCAAAATGGTAATTAAAATATTTAAATGAGGTCCTATGCTTGTGGTATATCCCTTTTATGAAACTGGATTGCTCCTGGTGCCATAGGCGGCACCCACATTGCCTTGCATGCTCCCATCACCATCCTGGCATATTTCTGAACAGAAAGCGATTCCAATCCCTCAACGTCCAGCTTCTTTGTGACCACAGGCCTGTGCCTAGTTTCCTGGCAACAATTTTGATTTATTCATCCTGCACCAGTCCTCTGTCCCGCCTTTATCCAACCATGCTGTCCAGTTGCAGATAGGCTACTGGGATCACGACTCATGTCAGGAACCCGGGCACAACTACAGAGTTGGCCTTCAATAAGAGCCATGCTGCCACCAGAAACATCATTGAGCGCAGTCAGCGTACTCAAGGAAAGCTTCTGCTGCCTTAACCTTTCAGGAGAAGCTTTACAATACAGCCCTGAGTGGTTATCCATATTTGTGGTCACCTGTTGCGGGCCCTATAACTTTGCCATCATGAGGGACCAGGCCTTACCACTACCTGGGCAGCAAGAACTGCAGCAGGAGGAGGAGTAGGAACACGAGGACACAAGGAGGAGGAGCAACATGAAGATGAGGAAGAGCAGGAGCAGCATTGACCACCAGTGCCCCTAGCTCCCACAACTCTCAGAGAGCAGCTCATCCCACCCATCCCCTAGGTAGTCCCCACTTACGCTGGCCAGAGTGCCGCTATGTATGCTCTCAATTTGCTGTACTGCTGCTCTTCCTTCTATCTGGGGACAAGGAAACGCTTGACCTGGGAGTCCCCTGATACTGCCTCTGATGTGGGGAAACCATGTTTGGAGCAAGCGGAAGCTCTACCCCAGACAGTGCCCTATGGAAGCGTTCGGCGAAGGACAACAACAACAACAATAACTTGCATTTATACAGTGCCTTTAACATAGAAAAGCATTCCAAAGCACTTCAAAGAGGCATAATCAGACAAAAATGGACGCTGAACCAAAGAAGGAGACATTAGGAGGGTGAACAAAACCTTGGTTAAAGAAGGTGGATTTCAAAGATGGCCTTAATGGAGAAAAGGGAAGTGGAGAAGCAGAGAGCTTTAGGGAGGGAATTGCAGAGTGTGGGACCTAGTCAGCTGAAGGCACAGCCGCAAATGAGGGACTTGGCATATCCGGGTGCCCATCTTAATATGTAACCCTTCATCCCAGTCCTACCGGATTTATGATGGAAGTGCACTGGAAGACCTATGGATTTTCGGTCCATTGTGTTTGGAGTCCAAATTAATTTATTTTGGAGGATGGAGCTGGGAAGTTGAAAGAGTATATACTTTGAGAGGGGCGTAAGGTCGTAAAGTGTACAAATGAGAATGGGGCAAGGAATCAAAAATTGAGATTTAACTCATACATACTTTATGGACATGATGTGGAGATGCCGGCGTTGGACTGGGGTGGACAAAAATGAGAAGTCGCACAACACCAGGTTATAGTCCAACAAATTTATTTAAAATTACAAGCTTTCGGAGCTGTCGCCCCTTCCTCAGGTAGAGTTACTGTCACAGTAACTCTACCTGAGGAAGGGGCGACAGCTCCGAAAGCTTGTAATTTTAAATAAATCTGTTGGACTATAACCTGGTGTTGTGCGACTTCTCATACTTTATGGAGAGCTCCTCTGCCTATCTTTCAACCTGAGATCCAACTGGCTCCTGTTCCATAAACCCATCACTCAGAGTAGTCGCATTAAACATCAAAGCATGAACACACTGCTCCACCAGACTGCCTCCTGGAAGCTGTTTTTTTCAACACAGACAAAAATGTGGATACAAAGTAAACAAAACAAAAAAGTTAAGTGGATAGAAACCCATTGTTTGCCATGTCACCTGGGACCAGCAGGTCCTGATTGGTCTCTTACTAAAATGTTCCTGGGTGCTCTCCTGCAGCTTTAAACAAGTAGAAACATGTTCCCATGGACTGACAAAATCTAAATGCAGACTAAAATAAATAGAGACATTGTAAATGAGATGTTCTTCAGCCAAACAATAAATAATACTGTCTATTCCATGGCTAGTTAATTTATATTAAAATACCATGGGGTAGATCTTGACTTTGTGCGATAGTGTAAAATGGGTGACAGCAAGTCAGCATTTTATTTCCATTGAAGTCAGTGAAAATAAAAATCGGGAGGCTGCTGACTCGCTATCGCCCATTTTACACTATCGCACAAAGTCAAAGTTTACCCCCACTCTTCTAGATCGCATGCAGGACTTTTTCTCCTGAGTTGGAGTGTTTACTTCTGTTGAGCGATAGTTGGCTCAGGCTGTGGTCATAGCTGATTACATGAAATTTTCCTTTTTCTGTTACTTTGAAGGGACCTATGTGAAATTATTTTGGTCAGACTGAATTCATTGGGTGCAGGCACACAGCTCAAAACTGATTATAGTGTGGTACAAATTGGCAACTGACTATAAAGATGGGTGGTATAGGAATGGAAAAAATTCACAAAGACACAGTAGAGGGTACTCTTCTCACCACAGTGTTGGGTGGAATAAACTGAAATTAATTTACATCTGTCCTCTGGTATACTTGACCAAGAGTGTTGATACTAGATGTAAGCAGTGGAAAAATATTTAATTTCCCAGCAATGATATAACTTTTGTTTTATTTTTTTATTCAGTCACAGTATGTGGGTGTCATTGGCAAGGCCAGCATTTATTGCCCATCCCTAGTTGCCCTTGAGAAGATGGTGTTGAGCCACCTTCTTGAACCGCTGCAGTCTGCGTGGTGAAGGTACTCCCACAGTGCTGTTAGGGAGGGAGTTGCAGGATATTTGCCCAGCGACGATGAAGGAACGGTGATATATTTCCAAGTCAGGATCGTGTGTGACTTGAAGGGGAACTTTGAGATGGTGGTGTTCCAATGCACCTGCTGCCCTTGTCCTTCTAGGTGGCAGAGGTCACGGGTTTGGGAGGTGCTGTTGAAGAAGCCTTGGTGAGTTGCTGCAGTGCATCTTGTAGATGGTACACAACTCAGCCATGGTGCGCTGGTGGTGGAGGGAGTAAGGAGGGAAAATTGGCTCGGGCCCCCTTTGGGGCGATAACTTAGACGAGGCGCTACTTTTAGCACCCCGAAAAAGTTAGCACCCCCAAACCCGAATTTCAATGGTAGCGACCCAAGCAGGGGTGCTCCCATTGAATATCGCGGCGCTACGTGCAACAGTGCCACGCCGCCGGCACATAGTACCGCTGTGCTGCAGGCCTCCCTTCCCTGATTATAGGGGAGGGGCCTAGCGCAGTGAGCACCGGGGGCCCTGCTGGACCACCAGGGAGCGGGGTGCCACCAAAAGAGGAGTGCCGGGCTGACGGATCGCTGCCGGCGCCCCGCAGGAGGAGGCCAGAGGGGGCAGGTGCTGGCAGACGGCCCAAAAAAAATGGCTGCCCGGCACCTGCCCTTTAATTATCGCCGCCCCGGCCACAAACATACCACCTGACCCTGTCGGACATAGCGTCCGGCGGTAGGTCAGGGGGCTCGTACCACGTTTGCGGCCGGGAGTTTGTGGCCTACTTCTACTCCTATTTCTTATGTTCTTATGTTCTTAACTCTCAGGGCAACTAGGTATTGGCAATAAATACTGTGCCCACATCCCAAGAATTTTATTTAAAATTACATGCCTGAGAAAAGGATCAGAGAACTTGGTTGCTATGACTAAGCCAAGTTGCTCCTATGGGTCCCAGTACAATAGTGAATTATATCTCCACTGATTATGTTGTGAACGCCTTTACTCCAAACATCCTTTGGTTATAATTATTATTCAATTTATGTTCATTGTAAATACACAATCTCGCACAGAAACAAGAAAGATAAAAGAACCTATTTTTGGACTGTTGTGTATTAGACTACTTTGCAGTGGTGAATGTAGATACTTATTCCAGCCAATATTGCTGCATGTTTAGGTACTCAGCAACTTAACTTACTATGGCAGAAAATCAGGACAGCCATTCAGATGTTACTTGAAATTGTTCGCATTTACTATCTCAGGGAAGAGGTACTTGGCTTGTCTTAATGAAAGTGACATTGCTGATCCCATTTTAATTGTGGGAAGCACCCTCTCAATTTCCTGTTCTGTGCTAAGAGAGGGACGATGCTCCCCATCAGCAGCGCACATTCGGACAATGCACCCTGATAAATCAGGCAAAAAATAGCAAGTAAAGTGAAAGGGCTAAGATGACCATGTGTTTCTGGAGTTGACATTTTTCAACTAGTCAAACTGCCAATTATAAAAACGTTTACATCACCAACTAGAATAATGGCTACAAAAGAGCAGAGAAAGTTAACAAGTTTAAAAAAAATACATGAAGTTTGCAAGATTGCTGTAAATGCATCAATGTTTTCAAAAGTATCAAATGCAAACATTAATCACCAATCAATTCTGCACATTTCCCCTTCCCTCCGTAGATAAAAAGATTTTGCTTTCATCACATCGACAACGGAGACAATGGGGTAGATTTTCACCTTGCTGACTCAGGTAACGCTGGTGTTGTGGATGGGCCACCTGTTATAGAAATGGCCTGGTTTTCCTTTCCATTAAAATCAATGTAAATGAAAATCAAGCCATTTCTATAATGGGTGGCCCATCCACAACACCAGCTTTACGCTAGTCAGCAAGATGAAAATCTACTCCAGTACCTCCTCAGATTCTAAATATCCGAGTGAGTGTGACATACAGGTTTTTAAACAAATGTCCTGTGGAATTAAACAATATAAACAAAAAGCAACAAAATAAAACTTCAGATGCTGGGAATCTGAAACAAAACAGAACATTTTGGAAACACTCAGCAGGCCAGTCAGCATCTGTGGAGAGAACAGAAAAGTTAATGTTTCAGGTGTAAACGTTGACACCCTAACAACCATCCCAGAGTCTAATAGAGGAGCATTTGCACCTCATTTGTAAAGCCATTAACAATGTCCATACCAGTGCACAGACTGGAAATACCCAAAGGCGCACTGATACACCTAGTCATTTGGATTGGGCACAGTTGAGAGAGCAGGCCAGTTCATAAGTCCAGCAGTGGCAGCAATGCTCCTTGGCTATAATGATCGTATAGAATAAAGAAATATCATGTAATGTGATTTGGGACATTCTGAGGATGCTATATAAATGTAATTTCTTTCTTTACCTGGCAATGATTAGGCATAATTGCCACTGCAAGCTGTGAGCCAGTATGAAACCAATTGCAGAGCTGTGCCATCTTCTGCTAGAATTCCTGCAACCAACCTCAGTAAAGGCCACTGTCCCCCTCAATTTTTCATCCTGGATCTCCTTCAGACTAGCACTGCAGTATCAACTGATGTATCAAACACATGACTGATGCATTATAATAATGGCTAGTACTTTCATCTCTTTTCCACTGAGTAGCAACAGCAGCGTGACACAGCTGCCCAATCTCATTGTATTATTGTGTTATCCAAAGTTCATGGGGTCATTGATTGCAGCCAGGTGGGCATCCAGGCAGCAGGTTCCTACTCTTCCTCTGCCAACACCACTTCGCCCTCCTTATCTGTGCCCTGTGATTCCCCATTGCTACCTCCTCAAACTCATTAGCTGCATCATCTGAGATGTGTGTTTACTGTGCTTGCAAGTAGTGCAGGTGTTGTGAGGTGTTGTCTTATTCTGGGCCACTGACAGTGCTGGTAGGCTGCTCTTCCAGGTCTATGACAGAAAAGTGTAGAGTTGATTTTATGAATACATGTTACTGGTGGAGAGCCTCACCTGTCAGCCACACAAATCAGGAAATCACAATGATGTTGCCCATGATTTTCGGTCCACTTATTTTAACATTGATTCATATAATTGGCCCTTATGTTTGTTTGCCAGTGCACGTGTGACTGAGAAAGGAGAAAGAGAAAACAAGAGCAATTCAGCACTGGGCATGAGCATGGGGGAGGTCTCTTGATTCACCTTTCCCTACTCCCTCGATGCTCTTAGGAACATAGGAACAGGAGGCTATTTAGCCCTTCGAGCCTGTTCCGCCATTCAATGAGATCATGGCTGATCTGCGACCTAACTCCATAGACCTGCCTTTGCCCCATATCCCTTAATACCTTTGGTTAACAAAAATCTATCAATCTCAGATTTAAAATTAACAATTGATCTAACATCAACTGCTGTTTGCGGAAAAGAGTTCCAAACTTTTACCACCATTTGTGTGTAGAAGTGTTTCCTAACTTCACTCCTGAAAGGCCTGGCTCTAATTTTTAGACTATGCCCCCTAGTCCTAGACTCCCCAACCAGCAGAAATAGTTTCTCTCTATCAACCCTACCTGTTCCTCTTAATATCTTGAAAACTTCAATCAAATCACCTCTTGACCTTCTAAATTCCAGGGAATACAACCCTAGTTTGTGTAATCTCTCCTCATAATGTAACTATTGGAGTCCAGGTATCATTCTGGTAAATCTATGCTGCACTCCCTCCAAGGCCAATATATCCTTCCTAAGGTGTGGTGCCCAGAACTGAACACAGTACTCCAGGTGTGGTCTAACCAGGACTTTGTATAGCTGTAGCATAACTTCTACCTCCGTGTATTACAATCCTCCAGATATAAAGCCCAGCATTCCACTAGCCTTTCTGATTATTTTCTGTACCTGTCCATTACATTCTAATGATCTATGGGCTAGAAATTCGGTGCATTTGTGCCTCTCGTTCGTGCCCCCAGCGCTAATGGGGCGCAAACGACTTTTCACCCGGGCGCAGTGCCGCTAACAACTCCTGCTAAATTCAACGGGAGTTTAGTGGCGGCGGTAACCGGTAGCACCCCACTCCGCTGCGCAGGTGATGACGACGTCATCACCGTGCGCAGCACCGCGTTTTCACCCCGCCTGCAAAATTGGCCTGTGCCTCCTGAATCTGCGCCGGCCAATGACAGCGACTGATTCAAGGGGCGGGAACGGAGCAGCAGGAGGCTCGTGGGGCGCCAACTAAAGGGGAGGTTGTGGGCAGGGGGAAAAAAATCGTCCGACTTACTTTGTATGTGGGGTCCGTGCCATGATCTGGCAGCCTGGCACTCCTCTTGTGTGCCGGGCTGCTGGCACGGCACCCCGCTCCCTGGTGGTCCAGGTAGGGTCCCGCAGAGTTGTGAGCTTGGACCCTCCCCTTTAATGAGGGGAAGAGCCCTTCCATGCGGCAGCGCTACGTGGCCCAGTGCGTAGCGCTGCAGAACACATCACCCCGATATTCGGGGTTAGCGCACTAAGAAGGAAGTGGAGCGCTTGAATTAATGCTCCACCTCCCTCTTGGGGCGCTAAAACTGAAGTTAGTGATCGCCGGCACTATTTTTCACCAGGCGCTAAATTTAGTGCCCAGGCGATGTTAGCGACCCAAAATGGTCGCTCATGAGTTTTTCCCCCTATGTACCTGGATCCCTAAGTCTCTTTGGACTTCCACTGATTCTAGCTTTTCACCATTTAGGAAGTATTCTGTTCTATCCTTTTTAGGTCCAAAGTGGATGACCCCACACTTGCCTACATTGAAATCCATTTGCCACAGTTTTGCCCATTCACTTAATCTATCAATATCCCTTTATAATTTTATGCTTTCATCTACGCTGCTTACAATGCTGCCTATCTTTGTATCATCGGCAAACTTGGGTATCTGGCTCTCTATCCCATTATCTAAGTCATTAATAAATACGGTGAATAGTTGAGGCCCCTGTGGGACACCACTAGGCACATCCTGCCAATGAGAGTACCTGCCCATTATCCCTACTCTGTGTCTCCTGCCGCTCAGCCAATTTCCTAACCAGATCAATAATTTGCCTTCAATTCCATGAGCTTCAACTTTAGCTAGCGGTCTACTATGAGGGACTTTATCAAGTGCCCTCTTATAGGTAAGGAGTCTTTGGTGAGCTTCTCCAAGGGCGACAAGGGCTTGTAATTCCTGGGACCTCCTCGGTTTGGATCTGTTCCCTTGCATTTGTGCAAGGAGAGAAGTGATTTTGTAAGTTGAAGGAGCACATACAGTGATAGCTGTGGCTATCTGTGGTCTCTTTTCTCTTGAAAAGAGAAGGCTGAGGGGTGACCTAATAGAGGTCTTTAAAATCATGAAAGGTTTTGATAGAATAGATATAGAGAGAGTGTTTCCACTTGTGGGGAAGATCAAAACTAGAGGCCATCAATATAAGATAGTTACCAAGAAATCAAATAGGGAATTCAGAAGAAACTTCTTTACCCAGAACGTGGTGAGAATGTGGAACTCGCTACCACAGGGAATGGTTGAAGCGAATAGTATAGATGCATTTAAGGGGTGGTTAGATAAGCATATGAGGGAGAATGGAATAGAGGGTTATGCTGATAGGGTTAGATGAGCAAAGACAGGAGGAGGCTCGAGTGGAGCATAAACACCGGCATAGACTCGTTCGCCGAATAGCCTGTTTCTGTGCTGTATATCCCATGTAATCTTGCAGCCTATCCTGTGTGACAGTAATTGACAATAAAACATGCAACTGTGTTGTTTTCAGAATGATAGGCTGTGTTAAATTGATTTAAGATGTCAATGTACCAAGATTTTCAGTTCTACATTGTAGCTTGAATGTGTGCCCTGTTGGAATATTGCTGTGTGTAGGAAACAATTAAAGAACTTTAAGATTGTCTGAGGGCTTGGCAGGGGCCAGCAGTGAACGTGTAGCATGTTGACAGGCAGCACTTTGTGGCTTGATACTTGGGCCATTGACCTGGTATATGGTTCTGTTGTATAGCTGTATCTTGGCACCATTATTAAGGTATGCCAGCATCTTCCAAGCCTTGTCAGGAGTGGCTCAGTGGGTAGCACTCTCACCTCTGAGTGTCAGAAGGTTGTGGGTTCAAATCCCACTCCAGGGACTTGAGCACAAAAATCTAGGTTGACACTTCAGTGCAGTGCTGAGGGAGTGCTGCACTGTCAGAGGTGCTGTCTTTCGGGTGAGATGTTAAACCGAGGCCCCGTCTGCTCTTTCAGGTGGACCTAAAAGATCCCATTTTGAAGAAGAGCAGGGGAGTTATAAGATCCTAAGGGGTCTTGACAGGGTCGATGTGGAGAGGATGTTTCCTCATGTGGGAGACTCTAGAACTAGGGGTCACTGTTTAAAAATAAGGGGTCGCCCATTTAAGACAGAGATGAGGAGAATTTTTTTCTCACAGAGGGTCGTGAGTCTTTGGAACTCTCTTCCCCAGAGGGTGGTGGAAGCAGAGTTTTTGAATATTTTTAAGGCAGAGGTAGATAGATTCTTGATAAACAAGGGGGTGAAAGGTTATCGGGGGTAGGCGGGAATGTGGAGTAATCAGATCAGCCATGATCTTATTGCATGGTGGAGCAGGCTCGAGGGGCCGAGTGGCCTACTCCTGCTCCTAATTCGTATGTTCGTATGTTATCCCCGGTGTCCTGGCCAATATTTATCCCTCAATCAACATTACTGAAAAAAACCCCAGATTATCTGGTCATTATCACATTGCTGTTTGTGGGAGCTTACTTTGCCCAAAATTGGCTGCCGTGTTTCCTACATTACAACAGTGACTACACTTCAAATTACATAAAGTACATAATTGGCTGTAAAGCGCCTTGGGACGTTCGGTGGTCGTGAAAGGCGCTATATAAATTCAAGTCTTTCTTTTTTGTCTGTTCCCAGGTCCTGCAGCATTGACACTGGATGCTTCCTGCCAGGCATGCTGCACTGCTGTCCTCTGGGAGGGTGCTCGGGAGTGCCAAACAGGGCAGTCTTACTTGCACCCACCTCATGCAGCAGCCATCAAACAGGCTGTTTGGGTGCTGGGCCATTCCATCGTTTGCCCACAAATTTTCTGTCTGTACCTTTGTTTTCCCCAGAACTAGTTTTTATCAGCCATTTCTTTTGCCACATGGAGTCTTCAGAAAGAATGCCACGTGTGGCCACTTACTTTTAAGTGGCTGCATCCCTTTAAACCCCAGCTGCAGCCCTTTAAGGCTTGCTCTTGGGAAGTGGTTGACACTGACACTATTTATTGCCCATCCCTAGTTGCCCTGTGGGCATTAAGAATCAATACATAGTGTGGGACTGGAGTGTTACCATGCCAGACCAGGTGGGGTGCCAGATTCCCTTCCCTGAAGGGCATTAGTGAAGCTGTTGGGTTTTTACAACAAATCAGCTTTCATGGTAATTAATTCTGGTACTAGCCCACAGATCACCAGATTTATTACATTTGATTTCACAATTTGCCATGGTGGGATTTGGATGTAATCCCAGTATCAGAACCACTACTCTATCATACTGGTACTACCCACTTTGACAAGCTCTCAGTGCTTGAATCCAAATCTAAATATTAAATAAGGGCTGACGCTGGAAGTTCTGGTGCTAATGGCCATTTCCAGCTTCAATGGGACTGCAAACCTGGCAGTGCACCAGCCCCATAGTCTTAATGTTGCAACTGGAAAAATATTCCCTTTCTTCATTGTGTACTTTTATGTGTGTGTGTGTGTGTGTGTATGTAGATGTGCCTCAGTGCATGTGTGTGCCAAATCTGTAGGTTTCCATATATGTAGCTACTGCAAACTTGTTCCAGAGCATCTAACCCATTATCTATTTGCTAATTTGCTCTGTGAATTTGGTCTGTCAAAGTTCATTGCGAGTTATCTTTTTCTGGTCAAACTAAAACTCCTACAGGAAAAGAAATCTGAAACAGAGTTACCTTTTGGTACGGTTAGCTGTCAGTAGAAACGGTGGAGAGACAAGCATGTTTAACAGAAAATCGCTTTGGCAAGAAGCCTTTAAACTCTGCTTACTGACACTTGAGCCACACACAGGTGTCATTGATGCCTATGGGACACACAAACTACTTGGAAACACCACTGCTGTGTATTGTCTCAATCTTTTTCTAAGCTCATTGATTACACATTTCAACAGTTTTTTCCAATAATTATAGTAATGATCCACCACATTTGTTGGTCTACAAGGGTTTCACTCTGAATTTTTTAAGTGAGAGGAAAACAAAATCTGAACTATGGTGGCATTTGCATGCAGTGTCCTCAGGGCAACTACTGTGCATTATTTGAACAGCTGCTACCTTGGCACAATGTTTCTATGCAACGAAAGTACTCTTTCAACACTGTGCATCTTGATTTCTTTTCTGAGGTGAGCATGTGCCAAACCTGTTTTCCTCTACTGGTAATAATTTTTTAAATTGCAGGTCATGGAGCTGTGAGCCTTTCAGAGTTCAGGCTTTTTTTTTCAGGTCAATGCCACTGAAAGGGTCAAAGTTTCCTGAACTTGGAACCAGATCTGAACAACTACATATTTTCAGAGGTCAACTGGTAAGGGTTTCTACTTTGTGTTTAAAAGGACGTTCTGTATTCTCTTTTAAACAGAAATAAGCCTTTTTCTAGGCCTTTTTTAAAAGCTCTGTACTGAAATGTGAAGAAATCACATGGAATTCTATATGTAATCAGTTAGACTGTGAAAAGAACTTGCTTATTACCAGGATTGTATTTAACAAGAACCACTGAGCCATTATACAGCCAAGAAATAACTAATCTTGAAAAAGGCTTTTATTTAACAGGAATTGACTTTTATCGGATTTGCTCAGAAATGGATATCAACGACAATGTTCCCTGTTTGTTGTTCTGCATTCATTTATTCAAGAATTTTTAAAAAAATCATTTTTTCTCCCCTATTATCTCCTCCTGTTGCTGGGGTATTGTTCCACCCTGCGGTAGCCCACTTCCGTGGCCGTATTCTCCGTGAATGCCACAGTGAATGTTGGTAGCGTGTTGGAATGTGAAAGGGATCACAACCAAGTCCAATCCTGACCTCAACTGTCATCTACACAGATGCACTTTCCATCAGAGGTCACTGGGTAGCAATCAGGAGTGGGAGCAGACCAAATTTTGCTTTAATAAGATAACTTAAATTGTACAGTGTTCACACCCTGTCTTACCTGTTAGTTACATCTAGTACACAGATCCTTTCTTGTTCAGACTCTGAATTTAAGTACACATCATCAAAGCTTCCTTGATAGTTCACATGATTAAGGCAGTTGAGCAACTGATCCATGCAGACGAGGAAGGTCCTCGGTTCTGTCCCCTGTTTGCGCTGAGCCCGCTGATCTGAGCCAGTGCAACCGTATGCATTTTATAATTGTCCTCAGCAACCCTGGGGAAATTCCCATGGTTCCACTTCTAATCACTAGCTAGTGACCCCGCTGGAGACACATGTGGACATCAGTTGAGGCCAGGAATAGATTCACTGTCTAGACACACACATAAAGAATAGGCACTGACCATTTTCTGGAGGGGGGAATCTGTGAAACCATACCCCAGAAAGAAGTCAATATCGTCAGGAAGGAGGAGCAGAATATTGGTAGAAAAAGAAGCTACAAACACACACTGTATCATACTAACCTAACTAAATGTCTATAGTAACATGAAATGAAACTAAAAAAGTGAGCAATAGCAAAATACTGCTGATGCTGGAAATCCAAAATAAAAACAGAAATGCTGGAAATCCTCAGCAGGTCAGGCAGCATTTGTGGAGAGAGAAACAGAGTTAACGTTTCAGGTTAATGACCTTACATCAGAACTGGAAAATGTTAGAGATGCAACAGGTTTTAAGCAAGTACAGAGGCAGGGAAAGGGGGAAGGGGAGGAAAGAAAAAGGGAAGACTGTGATAGGGTGGAAGGCAGGAGAGGTTAAATGACAAAAGAGATGATGGGACAAGGCAAAAGGGAATGGTAATGGGACAAATATTGAAACAAAAGATGGGTCTAGAGGAGGTGTAAATAGTAATATCAGAGTCATTACCAACAGCTGCTGTTCGAAAAAATGAAAGCAGAGATTAAGATCAGAAATTGTTGAACTCAATGTTGAGTCCAGAAGGTTATAAACTGCCTGATCAATATATGAGGTGTTGTTCCTCGAGCTTCCATTGAGCTTCATTAGAACTGTGTAGAAGGCCAAGGTCAGAGTAGGAGTGGGGCGGAGAAATGTAAATGGTAATGACTCTGCTAGTCCCATTTACACCTCTTCTAGACTTATCTTTTGTTTCTTTACTTGTCCCATTACCATCCCCTTTCGCCTTTCACCATCATCCCTTTTGTTATTTAATCTCTCCTGCCTTCCACCCTATCACAGACCTTCCCTTTTCTTTCCTCCCCTCCCCTCTTTCCCTGCCCCTACACTTGCTTAGAACTTTTTACATCTCTAACCTTTTCCAGTTCTGATGAAAGGTCATCGACCTGAAACGTTAACTCTGTTTCTCTCTCCACAGATGCTGCCTGAGCTGCTGAGTAGATCAGTGAGCACTTCTCATAAAAATTGCCCAACTTCCTCTGTTGGGCAGTAACAGAAAGTGGACAACAGCTGTAGACTATCCTGACATCCCGGCAGGAGAAACAGTTGAGGTGGAAAAAAATTATGTAACTAATGCTTAGCATGAGACTAGCTTTTCTTAATCATTTTATTTGAGGTCAAAATCATTCATTTTTGTTTTTTCAGTTTTCTTCCCATTTTTCCCATTTCTTCAAGACACTGAAGTATATTCCACAGGTACCAACTGTCCTCCAGTACCTCACTCAAGTTAACCGTTCTTCATGGTTAATTAATCCAATCTATCTAATCAGGAGACAGTTTTTCTCTTTCCCAGCCTCAGGATATTGAGTTCAAATGCAGCGCCTCTATTCCAGCCCCAGGTGAAATTAGCTAACCTATCACAAGGTCACAAAATAGCTATTTGTTCTACAACAACAACTTACATTTATACAGCGCCTTTAACATAGCAAAACGTCCCAAGGTGCTTCACAGGAGCATTATCAAACAAAATTTGACATCGAGCCACATAAGGAGAAATTAGGGCAGATGACCAAAAGCTTGGTCAAAAATGTAGGTTTTAAGGAGCATCTTAAAGGAGGAAAGCTAGGTAGAGAGGCAGAGAGGTTTAGGGAGGGAATTCCAGAGTTTAGGGCCTAGGCAGCTGAATGTATGGCCGCCAATGGTGGAGCGATTAAAATCGAAGATGAATAAGAGGCCAGATTTGGAGGAGCGCAGATATCTCGGGGGGTTGTGGGGCTGGAGGAGGTTACAAAGATAGGGAGGGGCGAGGCCATGGAGGGATTTGAAAACAAGGATGAGAATTTTAAAATCGAGGAGTTGCTTAACCGGGAGCCATTGTAGGTCAGCGAGCACAGGGGTGATGGGTGAACAGGACTTGGCGTGAGTTAGGATATGTGCGGCAGAGTTTTGGATCAGCTTAAGTTTATGGAGGGTGGAAGATGGGAGGCCAGCCAGGAGTGCATTGGAATAGTCAAGTCTAGAGATGAGGTGTTCAGCAGCAGATGATCTGAGGCAGGGGCAGAGTCAGGCAATGTTACAGAGGTGAAAATAGGCGGTCTTAGTAATGGCGTGGATATGTGGTTAGAAGCTCATCTCGGGGTCAAATATGACAAGGTCAAATTTGATAAGGTCCTGCATGGCAGACTGGTCACGAAAGTAAAAGCCCATGCGATCCAAGGCAAAGTGGCAAGTTGGATCCAAAATTGGCTCAGAGGTAGGATACAAAGGGTAATGGTCGTAGGGTGTTTTTGTGACTGGAAGGCTGTTTCCAGTGGGGTTCCGCAGGGCTCAGTACTGGGTCCTTTGGTTTTTGTGGTATATATCAATGATTTGGACTTGAATGTAGGAAGTATGATTAAGAAGTTTGCAGATGATACAAAAATCGGCCGTGTGGTTGATAATGAAGAAGAAAGCTGTAGACTGCAGGAAGATATCAATGGACTGGTCAGGTGGGCAGAACAGTGACAAATGGAATTCAATCAGGAGAAGTGTGAGGTAATGCATTTGGGGAGGGCTAACAAGGCAAGGGAATACACAATAAATGGTAGGACACTGAGAAGTGCAGAGGATCAGAGGGACCTTGGAGTACATGTCCACAGATCCCTGAAGGTAGCAGGACAGGTAGATAAGATGATTAGGAAGGCATACGGGATACTTGCCTTTATTAGCCGAGGCATAGAATATAAGAGCAGGGAGGTTATGCTTGAACTGTATAAAACACTAGTTAGGCTGCAGCTAGAATACTGTGTACAGTTCTGGTCACCACATTACAGGAAGGATGTGATTGCACTAGAGAGGGTACAGAGGAGATTCACGAGGATGTTGCCTGGGCTGGGGAATTTTAGCTATGAGGAAAGATTGGATAGGCTGGGGTTGTTTTCTTTGGAACAGAGGAGGCTGAGGGGAGACTTAATTGAGGTGTATAAAATTATGAGAGGCCTAGATAGAGTAGATAGGAAGGACCTATTTCCCTTAGCAGAAGGGTCAAAAACCAGGGGGCATAGATTTAAAGTAATTGGTAGGAGGTTTAGAGGGGAGTTGAGGAGAAATTCTTTCACCCAGAGGGTGGTGGGAGTCTGGAACTCACTGCCTGAAAGAGTGGTAGAGGCAGAAACCCTCATCACATTTAAAAAGTACTTGGATATGCACTTGAAGTGCCCTAAACTACAAGGCTACGGACCAAGTGCTGGAAAGTGGGATTAGGGTGGATAGATCTTTGTCGGCCGGCACAGACAAGATGGGCCGAATGGCCTCCTTCTGTGCTATAAATTTCTATGATTCTATGACATGACATCAAGGTTGTGAATGGTCTGGTTCAGCCTCAGGCAGTTGCCAGGGAGAGGGATGGAGTCAGTGGCTAGGGAACAAAGTTTGTGGCAAGGAGTGAAGACTATGGCTTCGGTCTTCCCAATATTTAGTTGGAGGAAATTTCTGCTCATCCAGTACTGGATGTTGGGCAAGCAGTCAGACAATTTAGAGACAGTGGAGGGATGGTAAGATAGAGCTGGGTATTGTCTGCGTACATGTGGAACCTGACGCTGTGTTTTTGGATGATGTTGCCAAGGGGCAGCATGTAGATGAAAAATAGAAGGTTCTATATTAGTTCATCCATCCAGAGGCTCCCTACAGCCCACGACTGCAGCATCCAATTGTTTCTTAAATGGATTCAGGGTTTTTGCCTCCTCCACTCCACTGGGAAGTCCATTCCAAGTGTTGATCACTCTCTGTGTAAAGAAGAACTTCCTTATATCAGTCCTAAAGTTAGCTATAAGTAGTTTGAACCCATGTCTCATTGTCTTACTCCCACTATTTAAAGTAATATTCCAGATTAACCTTTTCCATACCATTTACTATCTTATAAAGCTCTATAAGATCACCTCTCAAACATTTCCTTTCTAGGCTGAAAAGCCAGAGTCTCACCAATCTTTCCTCATAACTCAGACCACAGGCATTAGCTTTGTGGCCTTTCTCTACACTACTTCCAGTACTTGAATGTCTCCCTTGTGTCTCAGTGACCAGAAATAGGCACATTACTCAAGGTGTGGTCTGACTAGAGCTTGATCATGACTTTCTCTGACTTATATTCAACTGTTTTGGCGATGTGATTCAACATTCTATTGGCTTTCTGGCTTGCTGCTCTGCATTGGTTGTGCAGGTTTAAGACTCCTCGGTCTGTTTCCCCTTGATCTTTAGTTATTTTAACACCATTCATGGCATATGTGTGTTGCTTATTTTTCATCCTATTTCCAGCACTTTGCATTAAATTTAATCTGCAATTGTTCCGTGCACATACTTATTTTGTCCAACTCACTGCAATTTCTGATCTGCTTCGTCCACTGCCCCATCCAGTTTGGTATCATCAGCAAATTTGACCAGTTTGCATTGGGTTTCTGAGTCCAGGCCATTTATGTGAATGAGAAACAGCAGTGGTCCTATCACTGAGCCCTGGGACAACCCACTCAGTATTTCCCCCACTTGGGATGTTACTTTCTCAGAGAAGTTGAGGAGGTGAATCAGGCATGGTCTTCCCTTTCTGAATCCATGTTGGCTACTAGAATCATAGAATTATACAGTACAGAAGGAGGCCATTTGGCCCATCAATCCTGTGCCAGCTCCTTAGTAGAGCTATCCAATTAGTCCCACTCCCCTGCTCTTTCCCCATAGCCCTGTAATTTTTTTCTCTTCAAATATTTATCCAATTCTCTTTTTTGAATGTTACTATTGAATCTGCTTCCACCACCTTTTCAGGCAGTGCATTCCAGATCACAACAACTCGTTGTGTAAAAAAATATTTCCTCATGTCACCTCTGGTTCTTTTACAATTACCTTAAATCTGTGTCTTCTGGTTACCGACCCTTCTGCCACTGGAAACAGTTTCTCCTTATTTACTCTATCAAAACCCCTCATCATTTTGAATACCTTTATGAAATTGACCTGAAAAGTTAACTCTGTTTCTCTCTCCACAGATGCTGCTTGACCTGCTGAGTATTTCCAGCATTTTCTGTTTTTATTTCAGATTTCCAGCATCCACAGTATTTTGCTTTTGTACCATTCTAGTAAATCTCTTCTGCACCCTTTCTAAGGACTTGACATCCTTCCTAAAGTGTGGTGCCCAGAATTGAACACAATACTCCAGCTGAGGCCTAACCAGTGTTTTATAAAGTGTTTACTAGGTTATTATTATACAGTTTTATCCTGATAATTGATTCTAATATATTACACAGAATTTAAGTGAGACTAATTGTTCTGCCATTGCTTTTGTGTCTGTTTTATCCCCCTTTTTGGGCACCACCTTGGCTCATTTTCAATCTACTGGTACTTCCCCAGCATCCAGAGACTCCTACATAATAGATATCACAAGACACTGCCTATCCTGGACTGTAGGGCTCAGTACTAAACCAGGGAATGTGTTTACCCATTAGAAAGAAAGAATTGTAATTAAGCGATTGGGAGATCAGAAAAATGTGAATTAAAGATAGAGATTTAACAATGGTTGTCAGTTTCAGAACAACTTCAAGTTTTCAAGAAGTAAAAGGAAGACCAATAGAATTGGTAGCTTTATGCCACTTCACATCATTTTAAGCAACAATTGAAACGTACTGTAATTGTTTAGTCAATGGACAGATACATGCACTAACAATATTGAAGAAAGTTAAGCATTTCTGTCTAGGCTTGTTCTGAGTTAACTATGAGAACCTTCATTTGGATCCCGCTTTTCTCATACAATGCACTGCAGCTTTTTAACAGTGTGGCAAGAAAAGAATTACTGCCAGTAAACAGTTACAGTTATTTTCTGAAATAATTGTTTTTAAAAACAAGAGCAGCAGGGAAGAGTAATTGTGCAATGGAATGGTGGCGAGCCTGGTACTGTGCTAGGTTCTTTACTAAGGTCAAAACATCCAAGTCCTTTATTTTCATGTGTTTCTGGGTTCCTCTGATAAAATTTCATGATTCTATAAAAGAGGTAAAACAGACTAGTGTCAGACCATACTAATGTCCGTAATGATGCTGCTCCCTTTCTGTGGCAGTCAGTGTGCTGAGACGCCACCTATGGTACTGCTACTAATGTATTTCACTGACATGACTTTTAATTCGTGTTTCCCAATTAATGGTTTCAATATCAACACAAAATTATTTTGGTGGCATTGTAACATAGCAAAACAGGTTCTTCCACATAAGGAAAATTTGTCTATCTTCAGGCATAATTACAAATATACAGAAAGAAGAGTAGTAAGTCCTTATTGGCCAAGATTACATACTGATGAAGATACATAAGCTGCTACGTTTCCATGTCATTTTTGATATTGTGCAACCTACACATTACAGTCCAGCTACTTACATAACATTGTTCAAGTAATCAAAATCAGACTCACTGCTATAATGAGATGAAACCAGTTGAAATGCCAGAACACAGCTCAAAGTGATGTGTTAGAATCTGTAATTCTTTTGTTATCCTTGGTATTTTCATGCTTTGTTCCTTTGCTGCTGAGAGTAATGGCCATTGCTACAGCACAAACTGTCCCTAATTCAGCACTGTTTCATTCAAAGAGACTACAGGATGGCTAGTGTGGATTGCCTTTGTTATCTCTAGACTTGGCACGGGAAGCAGAGTTTTGGATGACCTCATGTTTACGGAGGGAAGAACGTTGGAGGCTGGCTCGGAGTGTGTTGGAATAGTCAAGTCTAGAGTTAGCAAAGGCAATCCACAAGTTGTTGTTGTTGTTGAAACTGGGAAAAATGTCATGCTGGTGCATTATGGAGTGCTTTTCTGAGGATGGAGCCTGAAGCACATTGTAGGGGTGTGTTTTTAAAAACACTGTTGTTCACTTGAGTAGCAACGAACTCAGTCGATGGTTATAATCACTTTATTCCTTAACTTCAGCATAAAAAACAATTTACAAGTGGAGTATTGTCTGCAGATAAGACACACTTGAACGTAGGCATGCGTTCCTTCTTTGTGTCTTTACTTCTCTCTCTCACAACCTCTCTTTACACACAGTTTTCTTCATGTCAAACAGGAACTGGCATTGCCTTATATGGTAAAAGAAAGAAAGACTTGCATTTATATATATATCACGACCACCGGACGTTTCGAAGCGCTTTACAGCCAATGAAGTACTTTTGGAGTGTAGTCACTGTTGTAATGTGGGAAACACGGCAGCCAATTTGCGCACAGCAAGCTCCCACAAACAGCAATGTGATAATGACCAGATAATCTGTTTTTGTTATGTTGATTGAGGGATAAATATTGGCCAGGACACTGGGGATAACTCCCCTGCTCCTCTTCAAAATAGTGCCATGGAATCTTTTACGTCCACCTAAGAGGGCAGACAGGGCCTCTCAACATCTCATCTAAAAGACGGCACCTCTGACAGTGCAGCACAGGCTCAGCACTGCACTGGAATGTCAGTCTAGCTTTATGTGCTCAAGTCCCTGGAGTGGGACTTGAACCCACAACCTTCTGACTCAGAGGCGAGAGTGCTACCCACTGAGCCACAGCTAACACAGTAAATTAAAGGATATGCTGTTTTATAAGGAGCCAGTAACCCATTTATAACAAACAGTTAACACTTCTCTGATAGTAAACAGAGGAATGTCAGATGAATGTGTTCAGCTGCTATTATCGTCAACAGTAATTTCTAGATTAATGTTTCAAACTGCAATGTGGAGTTCAAGACGCAAATAGATACTGTCCAGTTCACTAGATAGGGAAGCAGAAGACACTATTGGCTAAAGGTTTCACTTTTCCCAGACAATAGCTATAATAATCACTGTTAAAAGAGCACTTTAACTTTCTGTGGCTAGAAAACTGCACTGATGAAAGAACTCAATGCTGAAGACAGGGAACAAGACTTCATGAAAGCTACAGTATGACTGGCAACAGAGTCAATTTGTGAGGGTTAACAACTTCTCCAAGGAAAACAGATTTGCTGCACGTCATTTACTGTAATTGCTGTACCATAGAGAACCTACACTAAGAATTGGAGGGTAGACTCTGTAATGAATATTTCTTGGTGAAATCACATGCCAGTATATTTGCTAATGCCATGATGTGTTACTATCCAATGGTTGTAAACATTTAATCAAATCATTGAAATTAGAAAGTGGATAATGTACCCA
This sequence comes from Squalus acanthias, assembly GCA_030390025.1. Lineage (NCBI taxonomy): Eukaryota > Metazoa > Chordata > Chondrichthyes > Squaliformes > Squalidae > Squalus > Squalus acanthias. The sequence goes on from CM059428.1 coordinate 99,271,501, forward strand.
GTTTTGGTGTATTAAAAATCATGAAACTGAAAGTAATAAACAATCTTTTCAAAACTTACTCTGAGTGTTTTACGTCTATCCTACTAGTACCTTCCAATGCCTCAATGCTCTCCAATGGCTAAGTCATTTTATTGGATGTCTGGGCAAGAACTCACTGTGACCTACCTGAGTAAAGAACTCAGGGCTGAGACCTATTACTAAGCACCTGAGAAGGGGACAGCTGATTTGTTCCCAAGACTCTGCCTATGACCCTTGGTGGGGTTTTGAGGGGTAAATAAATACCAACATACTACGTAGATGCCCAGAGGATACTACTGGCAAACCCAAGGTTGCAATCTTCAAAGACAATAGCTGTGGTAATCACTGTTGTAAGATAATCTTTAACCTTCAGGGCTAAATGAGACAGTGCTGGTGAAAGAGGTGGAACTGCTCAGAGGTGCATAAGAGGGGTGTGGTTTCATTCACCCTCTAATTGCCACTCCCTCTCTCTCTGGGAAAGGAATCTTATCTTCCTCAGTAACTCAGCATGTGGGAAATTGGGCGTAACTCATGTCTTACTACTAAGTGTATTGGTTGAGTTAGTAGCTCATTGACTAAGGTGCTGCTTGAAAATCCACGATGCGGCATTTCTGAACATAACTGCTGAGAAACGCTCACTAGGAACCTCCACCGCTGACCCTGTTGAACTTTCCAGGATCAGGAGGAGGTTCCATGATTTGTGTCCCAATGGCTTATGTCCACACAACTGGGGACACATCTAGGGCACCCACTTGCTGAAGAGGCTGGAAGTCTGGCCAAAGATTGCTTGGCCAGTGGAGTGCCGGGTCTCTGACCCCCCCACCCCTGAAACCAACAGAGAGGTGCCCCCCTATACCACTTTGTACCGGCTGGTGGTCCCCAAACTCACCAGTAGTCAGGGAGGTACAGCTTGTCTGAACAGGCATACCTCTACTGACCATATGCCAGGTCCCACTGTAGGGGTGGGGATTTCACTCTTAGTCCCGCACCCTCTTATAACAATAGCCATGTTTGGGACATGTGGAGGCTCTGCCTTCAACATGCCATAGGGGAATCCCTGATTTAACGGTGGGAGGTGGAGGGAGAGAACAAAAAGAAAATAAATAAAAGGGTATAGGAATGAATACTATATTGTTCAGCTGTGGTGGAACAGTTAGGAGAGTTGATGGAAAGCTTAGAGAAAAAGATACGTTTTAAGAAAGTTTGTAATAGTGGAAAAAGAAACAGAGAGGAGGGATGTATGGCGGGAAGTCCAAAATGTAGGGCCAAGGCAGTTGTAGGGTTGCCCACTAATGGTGGAGTGAAGGGAATGGGTGATGTACGAAAGGCCAAAGTTGGAGGATCAGAGGGTGTGGGAGGAGATTTAAGGCTGGAGAAGGTTGCAGAGATAGGCTGACGTGGGGCCATGGAGGGATTTGAAAACAAAGATGAGGATTTTAAATTAAATTAATTGGGGGATAGGTAGTCAATGTAAGTCAGCGATGATGGATAGACGAATGGGATTTACTTTGGCATAGGAAACAGTTGGCTGAGCTTTGAACAAGTTATAGTTGATGGAGAGTGAAGGATGGAAAACCAGCAAGGAGGACTTGGAGAAATTGAGCTTCGAGGTTACAAAAATGTAAGGTTAAGTATTGGTAGTGAATATACGCTAGAGTCGGAGGCAGAGAAGGTTGTGGAGCTGGAAGTAAATGATCTTGCTCATGGATAGGATGTTGGGTTTGAAGCTCAGCTCTGAGACAAATAGGATGCCAAGGTTTCATACAGTGTGACTCAGCCTGAGTGAGTGGTAGGGGAGAAGGTGGAGCCAGTGGCAAAAGAGCAGAGTTTATGTCAAGGGCCAAAAATGATGACTTCAGTCTTCCCAATGTTTCCCACATTACAACAGTGTCTACACTTTAAAAGTACTTCATTGGCTGTAAAGTGCTTTGAGACGTCTGGTGGTGGTGAAAGGCGTTACATAAATGCAAGTCTTTCTTTTTTTCTTTCATTCTTTCTTTTTCAGTTGGAGTAAATTTTAGCTCATTCAAGATTTGATGAATGTCAGCTTGGCTCTCTGGTCGCACTCTTGCCTCTGAGTCAGAAAGGCATGAGTTTAAGTCCCACTCCAGGACTTGAGCTAGCAATCAGTGCAGTACTGAGGATGTGCTACATTGTCGGAGCTGCTATCATTCCGATTAGATGTTAAACCAAGACATTGTTGCATTTATCCCTCAAATAAAATTACCAAAACAGAGTAACTGGTCATTTGTCTTACTGCTGTCCATAGGATCTTGCTGTGCGCAAATTGGCTGCCACGTTTCACTACCTAACAACAACAATTAGACTTCAAAAGTAACTTATTGGCTATGAAGCACTTTAGGATGTCCCAATGAAAGGTGCCATATAAATACAGAGATTGGCATGGGATCATGGGAAGAAGAGTTGTGTGTCATCAACACGTGCGGAAGCTAGTTCTATGCTGTGGATGATGTCATCGAAGGGCAGCATGTAAATCAGAAAGAGGAGAGGCCTGATTGTTGATCTTGTTGTCCTTTTTGTGTGCCGTGTTCTCCACTTAAGTTGAAACTTGAGTGGTGTGGTAGAATTGTTTCCAGAAGGCAATAGCAGGGGTGAGCTAAACGCAGCAAGTCAAAGTTAGGGAGAACAGTTCTGTCAGTACAGTATAGTTATATCTGTTTGTATAAAAATAAAGGTCATGAGATTCCTTTATAATAAGCAATTTGTTCCAGTCTTCAAATAAAACACTTCTTTTTGAATAATCGAAAAAAGCTCTGAGAATATAAAGAGTGTCTATTGACATTTTGTGGCAATTCTTGGTTCTGATAGGTAGTTTTTTTAAATCAGGAGTTGGATTTGTAAGGTTCCTTGTTTATGATTGGTAGTGATAGCTTTTCCTACCTGTCAGATATTTCAACAAATCGGCATGATTAACTAAATAGATAGTACTTATTTAAACCACTCAGAAAATTGTAAAAGATGATTTTGGTGTTTTATCTGTGACATTTTAGTGTAATGTGCACATTTGGTTTGATATCCTATATGCAAGACTTTTCATTATATAGATGCAAAAAATATTTGGCAGTTGTTATCAACCTGTAGTTCACAGTCAATATGTAGATAAGAAGTTAATTAGGCAATGAGGAAAGGTTCCTGGGCATTGTAATGTAATAGTCTCAAGAATTTCAATATTGCAGAGGTAATGTTAACAGATCAGGCAGGGAGGAGTGAAAAGATAAGCAGTTTCAAGGAGATTATGTGAATGCTTTTTAACATAACATATGAAGTAGAGTATTAGGGCGGCTGCTATATTAGATTAAGTATTTAACAGTCCACCAGAAATTATTAGTAGCCTGGAAGCAAGTGAACACAGGTTCTAGTGATCTTTATAAACACTGAGGCTAAGGCCGAACAATAGGAACACACATGTGCAAGTCTTTAAAAGTGTAAACCTTGAAGCTATGAGGACAGCGCTAGAAGCAACACCAGAAAACCACATTGCATCGGGAAAAAAAACTTGTAAGACTAATTTCAAGAAATATATCAGAAGAATAAAATAGCAATAGCAAGACAATGGGTGAATAAGAAGATCGAGAAGCAAAAGGTAAGAAGAATTATTTTAAAAGATTAACAAAATCACAAAGTTACAATGACAGGAAATCACATGAAAATAAGTTGATGATCATTAAAATTAATTTTGAAATATGTAAAAGGAAAATAGAAAGGCAGTAAGAATCATCTGAAGAATATTTTGCAGCTAATTACAAAATAGGCAGAATGTCAAAGCTCAGCTAGGTCCCATAAATGGGATGTTAAATAGAACGGAGTTCAATAATTTAGGCTGAATAGGAAATCAGGAAATGGCAGATGTGTCAAATTAATTATTTATATCAGTCTTGGCAAATGAAAACTGGACAAATTCCAGATTCAGTCAAACTGGTTTGGGAAACTATAACATATGTGGAGGTCAGTAAAACATGTGTTGTGAAGAAACTTAAAGAATGTCTGCAGGGCACTAGGACCAGATGGGATTCGCTCTTGAATCTTTAGGGAAATGAGTTAAAGGAAAACGTGGGACGCTGATTAATATTTTTCTGAGTTCCATAGATATGAGGGTGAACTTGAATACTGGAGGATAGCAAATGTAATACCACCATGCAAAAAAGAAAACAGACCAGTTGATTTAGCATTAATGGTGCAGAAATCCTCAAGACCATCCTATCGGACTCTTTTTGCATTTGTTTAAAGATCATAGAGCCCCGTAATTAGCAATCATATTGTTTTTAGAAGCAACAAGTTGTGCCTCATGAATTTACAGGATTTCTTTGAGGAGAGCCCAAATTATTGATGAGGATTATCCAGTGGATTTAAAATATAAGGGGTGATTTTAACCCTACCTGCCTGTTGAAAACCAGGCGAACAGTTAAAATCAGCCGGGTGACTTATCTGTTGACATCCCGCACAGACCCCACCATAGAACATAGAACAGTACAGCACAGTACAGGCCCTTCGGCCCTCGATGTTGTGCCGAGCATTGTCCGAAACCAAGATCAAGCTATCGCACTCCCTATCATTCTGGTGTGCTCCATGTGCTTATCCAATAACCGCTTGAAAGTTCCTAAAGTGTCCGACTCCACTATCACAGCAGGCAGTCCATTCCACACCCCAACCACTCTCTGAGTAAAGAATCTACCTCGGACATCCCTTCTATATCTCCCCCCATGCACCTTATAGTTATGCCCCCTTGTAACAGCTACATCCACCCGAGGAAATAGTCTCTGAACATCCACTCTATCTATCCCCCTCATCATCTTATAAACCTCTATTAAGTCGCCTCTCATCCTCCTCCGCTCTAAAGAGAAAAGCCCTAGCTCCCTCAATCTTTCCTCATAAGACCTCCCCCCCAAACCAGGCAGCATCCTGGTAAATCTCCTTTGCACTCTTTCCAATGCTTCCACGTCCTTCCTATAGTGAGGTGACCAGAACTGCACACAATATTCCAAATGTGGTCTCACCAAGGTCCTGTACAGTTGCAGCATAACCTCATGGTTCTAAAACTCAAACCCCTTGTTAATATACGCTAACACACTATAGGCCTTCTTTACTGCTCTATCCACTTGAGTGGCAACCTTCAGAGATCTGTGGATATGAACCCCCAGATCCCTCTGTTCCTCCACGTTCCTCAGAACCCTGCCGTTGACCCTGTAATCCTTATTCAAATTTGCCCTACCAAAATGAATCACCTCGCACTTATCAGGGCTAAATTCCATCTGCCATTTTTCGGCCCAGCTCTGCATCCTATCAATGTCTCTTTGCAGCCTACAACAGCCCTCCACCTCATCCACTACTCCACCAATCTTGGTGTCATCAGCAAATTTACTGATCCACCCTTCAGTCCCCTCCTCCAAGTCATTGATAAAAATCACAAACAGCAGAGGACCCAGCACCGACCCCTGTGGCACACCGCTGGTAACTGGTCTCCAGTCCGAAAATTTTCCATCCACCACCACCCTCTGCCTTCTATGAGATAGCCAGTTACTTATCCAATCGGCCAAATTTCCCTCTATCCCACAACTCCTTACTTTCTTCATGAGCCGACCATGGGGAACCTTATCAAACGCCTTACTAAAATCCATGTATACGACATCAACTGCTCTACCTTCATCTACACACTTAGTTACCTCCTCAAAGAATTCAATCAAATTTGTTAGGCAAGACTTACCCTTCACGAATCCGTGTTGACTATCCCGGATTAAGTTGCATCTTTCCAAATGGTCATAAATCCTATCCCTCAGGACCTTTTCCATTATCTTACCAACCACCGAAGTAAGACTAACCGGCCTATAATTACCAGGGTCATTCCTATTTCCTTTCTTGAAGAGAGGAACAACATTCGCCACTCTCCAGTCCTCTGGCACCATCCCCGTGGACAGTGAGGACCCAAAGATCAAAGCCAAAGGCTCTGCAATCTCCTCCCATCTTCTACTTTAACCTGCACTTCTGAGCAGGTGACAAGGGCATCCGCCTGCAGCTGGTGGAGTCCTTTTTTAAATATGCCGAGCATAGTCTGATGACATCATCGGGCCCAGACTGCAATCTTAACTGTGGTGTGAGTGGGGAAGCCAATGTGGCTTACCCACCAGGTGAACAATGTGTGAAGAGGATTTGGGACTGGAAGAGGCTCAAACAGGGATTTTTTTTTTACTTTACTTTGGAGGTGCAAGTGTACTCTGCCCCCTCCACTCCCCCAGCTTCCCTCCCATGAGACCCTCCCGAAACCCCCTACTCGCAACATACCCCCGGCTGGCGGTCTCCTGCTGTCCGTTCCCACCCACCAGTTAGCAGTGGTTTACCACCTGTTTTGGGCTTGCAGCTGACCGGCAGCATGCATGTGAAGCCCAGGAGTTAAAATCACCCAGGCCTCCTGCTCACCTGAACCTGCCACCCTCCACTGCCCATCCGATGACTGATGTACTACAGGGTCTGTTCTAGATCTGCTGATGTTCATACTAAGTTGATATTCATACTAAGCATAAACTATGTGTAGGTAACATTATTACATTTACGTGGGGACATGGGATTATTCAGGACCGGAAAAGACCATTTTGGTCCCAGTGTTTAGGAAAAACATATCCTACGATATCTCTCATAACCCTTTATTAAATTTTTCTCCAGGTACTTGTCCAACTCTTTCTCAAATTTGCTGATACAATCGGTCCCACTGCCTCTCTTGGCAGTCCATTCCATGCATTCACCACCCTCTAGGTATACTTTAATCACCCCGCCCGGCAGGAAGAGTGAAGGCGGGTATTAAGCTGGACGGGTGGGTTCATACTGCGTTCCCATCCTCCACCATTTTAACTAACCTGAAATCAGGCATGGGAAGGACACCTGCCCTCCCCAAAGGAACGAAGGCCTATATAAATTGTAAAGTCGCATCCTGTCCAGATGTCCTGCAGAATAATACCATTTAATTATATTACCATTGCTTATTATCCTTTCTGATCTCATGACTTTGCATTTGTCCACAATAATGGATACCTGCCACTCACCAGCCAGGCTCCCCAATCTAAAAGAAAGAAAGACTTGCATTTATATAGTGCCTTTTACATCCTCAGGACGTCCCAAAATGCTTTACAGCCAATTAAGTACTTTTGAAATGTAATCACTGTTGTAATGCAGGAAACGTGGTACCCAATTTGCGCACAGCAAGCTCCCACAAACAGCAATGAGATAAATGACCAGATAATCTGTTTTTGGTGGTGTTGGTTGAGGGATAAATATTGGCAAGGACACTGGAAGAACTCCCTTGCTCTTCTTCAAAAAGTGCAGTGGGATCTTTTAAGTCCACTTGAGAGGGGCCTTGGTTCAATGCCTCAACCGAAAGATGGCACCTCTGGCAGAACAGCACTCCCTCAGTACTACACTGGAGTGTCAGCCTGGGTTATGTGCTCAAATCTCTGGAGTGGGGCTTGAACCCATCACCATCCAGGTCCTTCTCTATTTGATCAGCTTTTTCCCTCGATTCAGTCTCTACCTGGTTAGTATCATCTTCAAACTTGGAGTGTTTTATTTCTGACCCAACGCCAAGTCATTTATGTACATTTTAAAAAGCAAAGGCCCCAGTACAGATCTCTGCTAGTCACCTCCTTCCATGCTGATCTAGCTCCACCTACAACCACCCTTTGCTTCCTGTTTCAGCTTATCTTCAATTCATTTTAGAAGAACTCCATCTTTCAACCTTGTGCGCTAGTCTCCTAGGTGGCAGTTTAGCAAAAGCTTTGCTGAAATCTAGGTAAACAAAATTCACTGGCGTTCCCCTGGTTCACAAGGTTTTTCTTCTCCTTAAAAATCTCCCAAGAGATTCATCAGGCAGGCCTGCTGTGCATTTCCTGTTTTTATTTGAGATTTCTAACATTTGCCATTTTTCTTTTTACTGCTGGTAGACGGCCTGCTTTCCTTCACCTGTTCCCTTTCTCCTTTTAATTGTATTTTCCAGAGTTAGATTGAATGTTGGTGCTACAAATAAGAGGGAGCCAACCAGCCCTTGTTTAGTATTTAATCAAGTTCCATCATGTTTTATAATGTGTTTGAGATTTGAGTACTATTGATTATTTATAGCTTTGTAGTACATCCATTTATAATTAGAATTAAGAATAAGAGAAGCCACTTACAAAGTTTAACATGTTTTAACTTATTGATGTGACATGTAATTATTAGTAAGCTGATGACAGATAAGAACTACACAATGCCATAGCAAATTCCTCTCCTTCACCTGCCTCCACCGCCCCCCCCCACCCCCCACCTTTTCCCTCTTGGGGCCTTTTGCCGTATGTGCATGTTTGGGGGGGGGGGGGGGGGGAATTAAAAATGAAATTTGACACTTGTTTGCTACACTTTCAATACTTAAGGAAAGCACCAAATCCTAAAAGCCTACAGATCAGAGCAGTCAGTCCCCAAGTTGTAAAGAGGAGGAAGTATTAGCAAAGTCATGCAAGGTGCTCCGCTGAAAATTCTTAAGTGACATCAACCACAGCTCATTAAATAGGAGGGAGGCAAAGCTGATATTCACAATACTCATTTTAAATAGTGCAGTTCCTCACTCCACAAAACACCTTTTCATGAGCAATGAATTGGCACCTGCTGTGTGGCCTGAGAATGCACTTGCTCCACTGGGGAGTGGGCAGGTCCAGGCAGGATGGGAGAGCAACAGCAGACAGCAGCCACATGCTGAGAAGGCCTTTGTTTCCAAAGGACTCAGCAAAATCATCGTGACAAAAACCAACATCCGCAGCATGCCACTTACCAAGCAATGATCTTCTTTAGTGCCTTTGAGAGGGAGGAAATGAACCTCCGCTTAATTGTTCACTGAATAAGGTTAGTTGGAGTGCTGAGACAATGAAGTCCAAAAACCATCGTGATGTCGGATACCAACTTTCTTGATCTGCAGTGATGCAGCTTTGTTTTATATTAGTCTCAGCCACTGGCATCAGGTGTGTAACATATGGCACTAAAGAACATGAGACTTTACAGTGCCTGGTATGCCAGGAAGGAATGTAATTTAATACAGGTCCATCTGAGCCCATTTTTAGTACTATATGTGTTCAGTTCAGAGGTGCAATCATGGCTGCATCTGGTGTACTAGCTTCCAAAAACTGAAGCTAACTCATGCTTTTACAAGAAACCACAGCATTAGCGTATTTTGTACAGTGTAATGAATTAATCAGTTATAAAAGAAAAAGGGACATTACTGATCAAGGTTTACTTTCTACTTCAAAATTTATAAAAAAAAGTAATGTAGGCCGCACTTCAAAATATTAGTAAGCAACACATTGTATGTGGTGTCCAACATCTGTACATGTCCCGTAGTAAGAGATGAGTGGGATCAGTAAGTTGAGAGAGTTAAGTGTGGTCAGTTCAGTCAGGAATCAAGAAGTCCTGTACACACCAGAAAGCAGCAATTTTTAGAATGCAAATCCTCTTTCTTCTGTGAAGTTTGAATTATATTCTCTTCTTTATTGCCATTAAATGCAATTCATTTTATTTTAATTAAATAAAGGTTAGGTTTGTTCACATTGATCATATCTTACCTACAGATGTGGAAGGAGTTAAAGCTGGGATGATTCAATTTATTCTGACAAGTCAGATAGTCTTGTTACAAGTAGAGTGCCAGTAGCAAATCCTACATCAGACGTACCAGAAACAAGTCCAAGACAAAGTCAGAATTTAAGTCTGAGCCCGAGTCAGGCAGACAAACAGTCTGAAAGTGTAGAGAGTCCAAATTTAGATCAAGGTCAGCCCTTGGAGAAAAATTCTCCACAGGCTCAGCCTAGAATGAGTCAAAGTCCGACAACAAGATCCTACAACAAAATTATATATAAAAAATGGTGAATGAAAGCGGTTCTTGAGTGACTTGGTCATCAATTATCTTGTGGGAAAAAGCAATACTGTACCTCTGTTTAGAAACACCGTGTGACTGAGAGCACTGAATATGTGGGTGCAAATCACCACTCCACACTATAGTGCACTGTGCACAAATAACCACTTCACAGACCTCAGGATGCCCCAAAGCGCTTTACAGCCAATTAAGTACTTTTTGAAGTGCAGTCACTGTTGTAATTTAGGAAAGGCGGCAGCCAATTTATGCACAGCAAGCTCCCACAAACAAGAACCATCTTCTTAAACCCCTCTCCCCTGCCTCCTCCACCCTCGCCTTCAACAAGTGCAGGGGGCTCATGGACTTCTTTGTCACTAAGATTGAGACCATCCATTCAGCTGCATCTGCTGCTTCCCTCCCTTCCCCATGATCATCGGGCCAAACTTCCCCTAAGGTTCCCCCTGCCCTAGCCCTGAACTTACATCTGTGATATCTTGAGACATAGCATATATATACACAACAGCACAACATGGCTTCCGGTAAGAACTGTACTGCACATGGCTTTATTATTATATTATTATATACATCAGTATAATATTTTATTATTATATACATCAGTAGTCCACCAGGTGGCTCTATTACATTTCTCTCTCCTTATTGAAGAAGTTAATCATAGCAAATAATCATTGTGCATGATTTGCATGGTATACACAACTCTTGGTACACATTTCTCAAATGGAACCCATTTTATGTTTCCAAATTCTACTCTAGAATTCTGTAACACAAACAAAAGATATGAACTTATTTTCCATATTTGCAGATATGATATGATTAATGTGAACAAACCTAACCTTTCCATGATCAAACATCTTGACCAAATATGTGCGAAGGCCACATATCTTCACTACTCTTCCTGGTAACCACTTTAACCATTTATGGTGACGGTTCTTCACTCTAACCTTTTGGTTCAACTTCACACTTCTCTCTCTAACTCTACCTTTATCATGACTCTCTTTTTGCCTTGATTGTTTCTCTTCTACGGACTGTGCCAAGTTTGGCTTTAACAACAAGAACCTGGTTCATGATCGTCGTTTAAGAAACAACTCTGCTGGTTTTCTACCAGTAGTGGTATGAGGAGTATTCTGATAGGTAATCAGAAAATTTGCCAGTTTGTGGTCCAATGACAACTGATGTTTCTTTGGATTTGGATCCAACATTTGCTTGATGAGGGCTCGTTTGACAATTTGTACTGTGTGCTCTGCTGCACCATTTGAAGCAGGGTGGTGCGGTGGAACTTTGTATGTTTCACATCGATTCTGCTCATGAACTGTGTGAACTCTTCTGAACAAAATTGCAGCCCATTATCAGACACAATGGGCAGAATTTTCATTGACCCGTGGAGGCGGGTTTGGAGGCATGTGGGGGGGTTAAAATTGCAGATTCGGGGGTCCCGAACCCATCCCGCCCCCAACCCGCGTCCATGCCAGTTTCACAGGAGGCGGGTACCCGACCTGTGCTGGGACCCGCCTCCCCGAGGCGGGAAGGGGATTAGTGCCAATAAAATGCCTGTTAACAGGCAGTTTTTTGCCTAATCCCTATTTTTAGCCCTGAAGTGTGGGCTTCCCGACAGGTCCAAACCACGCCGTTTTAGCGAGGCGGACCGTGGGTCGGCAGGGGTTGGAGGGGTCGATATGTCCGGTGGGCAGGTGAGTGATGGGTGCATGTGTGCAGAGGTAAGTGTGTAAGGTAAGTGTATAGTGTGGAAAAAAGTTTTACTTACCTTAACTTCCTCCTGCAGGTGTCAGCCCTTCAGGTCTCGGGAGTCAGAAATCTCACCGGCACAGAAAGCAGAATGGCCGTTGAGCTGTCAAAAGCTGCAGCCTCTGCTTTTTGTTCTGCAGCGATCTCTAAATCAGCCTGAGAGGAAGGAATTAACTTAGAGGACAGATTGTCAGTGTTTGACAGCTTCAAGGAGCTGTCAAACGCTGATATTTCATCTGTCAAAAGCTCTTGACAGATGAAATGTCAATCTGTGATGCCACCTGTTGCCGGGTGGCCCTTAATTGGCCTGCTTAGCCCGCTGGGTGGGCTTAACAAGGTCAATCAAGGGAAAATACAGTGGGTTGGCCACAAGTCGATGGAGGTGGGACTACAACCCAAAAAGTGGGAGTCCCGCCTCCATCACGTCCCCATTGACAAATTCCAGCCCAATTTCTTCTGGGAGGCCACATGAAGAAAACAATCTTTGCAAATTGTCTAATGTTTTGCTTGTTGTTATTATCCGCATCGGAAACACCTCTACCCACTTCGAGTGACTATCTATCACTATGAACAATTGCTGCCCTTCTAGCTCAGCAAAATCTACATGTAACCTTTGCCACACTCTGGGAGGCCATTTCCATGGCTGTAATGGTACTGATGGTGGTTTCTTGCTCACCGATTGACATGTTGTACACTGACTGACTATGTACTCTATCTCTTTATCTAAACCTGGCCACCATAAGTAACTGCGTGCAAAGCTCTTGGTCAAGCACATTCCCAGGTGCTGGTCATGAAGATCTCCTAACAATTTAGACCTGAACCTATTTGGGATAACCACTCTTGCTCCCCACATGATACAATCTTTATCCACTGACAATTCATTTCTATGAATGAAATATGGATGGATATCTTCCTCTGATCCATGGTTTGGCCATCCATTTGCTATGTAATCATACACCTTTGACATAATTGAGTCACGTTTGGTTGCCCTACCAATCTGTTTAGCTGTGACTGGCAGCTCATCAATGTATGAGAAATAGAACACTTCTTCCTAATTGGGTGTAACTTGTGATGGGGATGGCAACCTGGACATAGCATCAGCATTACTGTGATCAGCTGATCGTCTGTACTCAATGTCATACGTATACGCTGACAAAATCTCTGCATTTGGGCTGCAGCTAAGGTTGGAACTGGGGACTTTGGATGGAGAATTGCTGTCAGGGGCTTATGGTCAGTAACTATGGTAAACTTATGACCAAACAAGTATTTGTGAAACTTCTTGACCCCAAAAATCAATGACAAAGCTTCCCTTTCGATCTGCGCATAATTCCATTCACTGGCACTGAGAGTGCGTGAAGCAAAAGCAATTGGTCTCTCCTCCCCACTATTTAGTACATGAGAGATCACTGCCCCAACTCCGTACGGCGAGGCGTCACACACTAGCTTGATCTCCTTAAATACATCATAGTGAACTAACATGGTACTCTCTACTAACTGGCTTTTACACTCTTTGAATGCTGTGTCGCATTCTTTTGACCACTTCCAAGGGATCTGTTTTCTCAACAGCTCATTCAGTGGATGCAACAATGTAGCCAAGTTTGGGAGGAACTTTCTGTAATAATTCAAAAGACCCAAAAATGATCGAAGTTCAGAGACATTCTTGGGAGTTGGTGTATTTCTGATTGCATTCAGCTTTCCCTTGGTTGGATGTAAACCATCTTTGTCTACTTTGTGCCCTAAGTACTCCACTGAGTTTTGAAACAACTCACACTTGTGAGGTGTCACTCGTACTCTGTGCTTCTCTAACCGTTTGAGCACTTCATTCAACACCTCATCATGGATTTGCCTGTTGGGTGCTGACATGAGTATGTCATCCAAATAACACACTACCCCTTCAATCCCTTGCAAAATTTGGTCCATCACCCCCTGGAATATATCGGGGGCAGAAGACACTCCAAATGGTATCCTATTGAACTGATATAGGCCTCAGTGAGTATTTATAGTCAAGCATGACTTGGACTCTTCATCTAACTCTAGTTGTAGGCAGGCATTTGTTAGATTTAACTTCGAAAAGATCTGGCCACCTGTCAGCGTTGTGAACAAATCTTCCACATTTGGCAACGTATTGGGTAGATTACACTCTAGAACCTGGTTTACGGTTACCTTATAATCACCACACAGCCTTACTTAACCATCTGACTTAGGTACAACAACAATGGATGTAGCCCAATTACTCAGACCTACCTTAGAGATAATGTTCTCAGTTTCTAGTCTTTTGAGTTCTTGCTCAACTTTCTCCTTGAGTGCGTATGGTACGGGACGTGGCTTGTAGTAAACTGGTCTTATGTCCTTCTGCACTCTGACACTCGCCTTGAAGTCTTGGATCGGACTGCCCGTTTCGCTGAACACCTTCGGATACTGCTTGATGACATCATCTTTCGATGCAAATTTCGCTTCCACAAGAAAAATCTCATTCCAATCCAGCTTCAGTGATCCCAACCAATTTCTACCTATCAAGGCAGGCTTGTCTCATGCCACTACTATGAGAGGCAAGCTCTGACACTGATCCTTGTATCTCACTGGTATGGTGACACTTCCTACTACAGGGATTTTCTCTCCTGAGTAGCCTCGCAGCTCTACCTTCGATTTCTCTAGTCGATAATCACGCAACTTGTCGTGATATAGTGATTCCGGTACTACGCTCACAGATGCACCAGTGTCGATTTCCATGGGTATCCTGGTTCCTGTGACATCTACTTGAATGACGATACCTCGCGAATCGCTGTTAGAGACCTTCGTGCTCCTGATGATGTGAATCTCCAGAAACTCCTCGACCTGCTGCTTCTCTTCAACAGTATGTAGTGTCTGGAGATTTCTACTTCTAGCATTGCCAGTCGGTTTACTCTTCTGTCGGCACGCCTTCACAAGATGCCAGGTTTTCTTGCAGTAGAAACACTCTGCCTTCACATATGGACAGCTTTGAGCGATGTGTTGTCCCAGGCACCGATAGCACAACTTCAATACACTGTTACCTTGGCCAGTTGCTGAGGCCTTGGGGCCCAACTGCCTTTTACTTTTAACCTGCAGCCGATTCATCTCGGTTGTCTGGTGACTGGAATGGCGCAGAACTCTCGGGAGTATCGGTCGTCCATATCCATCGACATAGCTGTCTGACAAGCTAAGTCAAAAGTCAAGTTAGGGGTTGTCAACAATTTACTTCTGATACGTTCATTTTTCAACCCACAAACAAAGCGGTCACGCAAAGCTCGGTCCTGAAAGTTTCCGAAATGACAGTGAATGGATAGCTTTTTTAAAGCTACAATGTACTCACTGATACCCTCGTCATTTAATTGATCACGTGTTCCGAAACGATAACTTTCAGCAATTTCCAGGGGCTCAGGACTGTAGTGCTGTTCTAACTTGGTTAGTATCTGCTTCAGTGGCGTGTCCTTCGGCTTGGCGGGAATAAGCAAATTTTTCTGGGTATCAGAAACCTCGGGGGCTGCTTCAGTCAAAAAAATAGCCCGTTTATTTTCTAACCTAGTTCCATTCTTATCTATCCAGTCGTAGCCAGAGAATCACCCACAATGATTTGTCTTTCTGCTCCCACACCGTTACCTCTGGAGTCCCCCAAGGATCTGTCCTTGTCCCCCTCCTATTTCTCATCTAAATGCTGTCCCTTGGCGACATCATCCAAAAACACATCAGGTTCCACATGTACGCTGACGACACCCAGCTCTACATCACCACCACCTCTCTCGGCCCCTCCACTGCCTCTGATTTGTCATGCTGCTTGTCCGACATCCAGTCCTGGATGAGCAGAAATTTCCTCCAACTAAATATCGGGAAGACCGAAGCCGTTGTCTTCGGTCCCCACCACAAACTCCATTCCCTAGCTACCGACTGCATCCCTCTCCCTGGTCACTGTCTGAGTCTGTATATCCCTCCTTCGTTAAAGAGACCAGAACTGTACGCAATACTCCAGGTGTGGTCTCACCAACGCCCTGTATAGTTGTAGCAAGACTTCCCTACTTTTATACTCCATCCCCTTGCAATAAAGGCCAACATTCCATTTGCCTTCCTAATTACTTGCTGTACCTGCATGCTAACTTTTTGTGTTTCATGTACGAGGACACCCAGATTCTTCTGTACCGCAGCATTCTGTAGTCTCTCTCCATTTAAATAATATTTTGCTTTTCTATTCTTCCTACCAAAGTGGATAACCTCACATTTTCCCACATTAAACTCCATTTGCCAAATTTTTGCCCACTCACTTAACCTATCTATATCCCTTTGCAGACACTTTGGGCTGGATTTTACTTACCGAGATGAGTTGGGGGCGGAACTGCTGCCTTCCAGGTTCTAGTCCCGCCCCCAGCAACGTCTGATGAACAGACGCTATTTTTCCCTAATTGGCCTTGTTAAGCCTGCCCTGCGGGCTTGCCGGCCAATTAAGGGAAAGCTGATGTCAGATGACGTCAGTTGATGATGCTTCATCTGCCGGTTTTCTTAAATGCATATGCACCACACTTGTTTGACAGATGAATTGTCAGTGTTTGACAGCATTGAGGTGCTGTCAAGCACTGACAATTACTGTACACAGGTGAGCCCTTGCACCCAGACTCTCCAATTACTCTCTCCTTAGGATAAAACAGATGGCAGCTGCAGCTGAGATTGCAGAAGCCATCTGTCACTTCTGATGAGATGAGGCTACACAAACACTTCACAGCTTGTCACCTGCAGAAACATCTAACCACATTAAAAATGACTTTCCCAACATTTCCTTACCTCTGATACTAACCATTGTCACATTGCATCCTTCACACCACTTCTGCAGCTGTCATCTATACACCAACATAACAACAGACCCACAGCATGCCTCACTTATCCTGGCGGGGTTCCCCGATGTCGGGAAGCCCGCAGCAGCAGTCAAAAAATTGGGAAAAGCCTCTTAACTGCCTGTAAAGTACCTGTTAACAGGCAGTTAAGTGGCTATAATCCTCTTCCCACCGCTAGGAGTTGGGTCTCTGCACAAATCGGGGACCCGACTCTTGGGAAGATTGGTTGGAGGCGGGTTGGGGACCCGCTCCCATTCTTTTTAACTTTCCCAGCAGTCCCATCTCCAAACCCGCCTAAAATCCAGCCCTTTGTGTCCTCCTCACAACTTGCTTTCCCACCTATCTTTGTATCATCAGCAAATTTGGCTATAGTGCAATTGGTCCCTTCATCCAAGTCATTAATATAGATTGTAAATAGTTGAGGCCCCAGCACTGATCCCTGTGGCACCCCACTAGTTAGTTTGCCAACCTGAAAATGACCCATTTATCCTGACTCTCTGTTTTCTGTTAGTTAGCCAATCCTCTATCCATGCTAATATATTACCCCCAACCCCGTGAGCTCTTATCTTGTGCAGTAATCTTTTATGTGGCACCTTATTGAATGCCTTTTGGAAATCCAAATACGCCACATCCACTGGATCCCCTTTATCCACCCTGCTCGTTACATCCTCAAAGAACTCTAATAAATTTGTCAAACACGATTTCCCTTTCATAAAACCATATTGACTCTGCTTGATTGTATTATGATTTTCTAAATGTCCTGCTATTACTTCCTTAATAATGGATTCCAGCATTTTTCCAATGACGGATGTTAGGCTAACTGGTCTATAGTTTCCTGCTTTCTGTCTCCCTCCTTTCTTGAATAGGGGCGTTACATTTGCAGTTTTCCAATTCGCTGGGACCTTTCCAGAATCTAGGGAATTTTGGAAGATTACAACCAATTCATCCACTATCTCTGCAGTCACTTCTTTTAAGACCCTAGGATGCAGGCCATCAGGTCCAGGGGACTTGTCAGCCTTTAGTCCCATTAGTTTGCCTAGTACTTTTTCTCTACTGATAGTGATTGTTTTAAGTTCCTCCCTCCCTTTTGCCCCTTGATTATCTACTATTATTGGGATGCTTTTAGTGTCTTCTACTGTGAAGACAGATACAAAATATTTGTTCAAAGTCTCTGCCATTTCCTTGTTTCCCATTATTAATTAATACTTGATGATTCCAATGCTCTTCTGGCCGGTGTCCCGTCTTCCACCCTCCGTAAACTTGAACTCATCCAAAACTCTGCCGCCGTATCCTAACTCGCACCAAGTGCTCGCTGACCTACATTGGCTCCCAGTCAAGCAACACCTCGATTTAAAAAATGTCAACTTTGTTTTCAAATCCCTCCATGGTTTCACCTCTTGCTATCTCTGTAACCTCCTCCAGCCGTAAAATCCTCCGAGATCTCTGCGCTCCTCCAATTCTCCTCTTGCGTATCCCTGATTTTAATTACTCCACCATTGGCGGCTGTGCCTTCAGCTGCCTGGGCCCTGGGCTCTGGAATTCCCTCCCTAAACCTCTCTGCCTCTCTACCTCTCTTTCCTCCTTTAAGATGCTCCTTAAAACCTACCTCTCATCTGCCCTAATTTCTCCCTATATGGCTCAGTGTCAAATTTTGTTTGATAACGCTCCTGTGAAGCGCCTAGGGATAGTTTATGTTAAAGGTGCGAGATAATTGCAAGTTGTTGCTGTTGTTATGATATGAATACCCAAAGGTGAATCAAACAGCTGTTGGAACCTATTAATCTGTTCAGTATTTTTAATACCTGGTTTCTGCAAACGTCCATACTATGAAATCAATAATGACTGATGGGATGGTGACCAAAACAATAATATCTTGCCCTGAACAAAACTGGGAAGTGAATTGAGGTAGGTGTTCTGCATGAGTCCTAAGGATTCAGTTAGGATCCCAAACAAAACAAGAAAACATATAATTCACTAATTCTGGATATTGGAATACAGAGTAGAATTTCTAAATTCGCCGATAACACCAAACTTGGGGGTGTGGCAAACAGTGAGGATGATACCAATCGACTGCAACAGGACATAGAAAGGCCAGCAGAATGGGAAGACAAGTGGCAGATGGAACTTAATACAGAGAAGTGTGAGGTGATGAATTTTGGCAGAATGAACAGGGAGAGGCAATATACACTTAATGGCACACTTTTAAAGAGTGTGCAGGGACAGAGATACCTGGGAGTTAATGTGCATAGGTCCCTGAAGGTGGCGGGACATATTGAGAGAGTGGTTAGCAAAGCATATGGGATCTTGGGCTTCATAAATAGAGGTATTGAGTACAAAAGTAGAGAAGTTATGCTGAACCTTTATAAAGCACAGGTTACATGCGTATTGTGTCCAATTCTGGTCACCACACTTCAGGAAGGATGTGAAGGCCCTTGAGAGGGTGCAGAGGAGATTTACCAGAATGGTTATGGGGATGGGGGATCTTAGCTACAAGGACAGTTTGGAGAAGCTGGATTTGTTTTCATTAGAGCAAAGGAGGTTGAGGGGTGATTTGATAGAGGTGTACAAGATTGTGACGGGTTTGGATAGGCTAGACGGGGAAAGGCTGCTCCCACTAGTTGATGGTACAAGGACTAGAGGACACAGATTTAAGGTTTTGGGGCAAGAGATACAGGGGGGATGTGAGGAAAAACTTTTTTACGCAGCGAGCGGTGAGGACCTGGAACTCGCTGCCGACGGAGGTGGTGGAAGCCGAGACACTGAATGTTTTCAAGGAAGACTGGATAGGCACTTGAGGGAAATAAACTTGCAGGGCTACGGGGATAGAGTGGGGGAATGGGACTGACTGGAATGCTCTACAGAGAGCTGGCACGGACTCGATGGGCCGAATGGCCTCCTTCTGTGCTGTATGACTCTATGACGACTTCATGGAATGCATTTGAAACTGTTTTTCTAGAACAATATGTTGAGGAACCAACTAGGGAACAGGTTATTTTAGATCTAGTATTGTGTAGTGAGACAGGGTTAATTAGTAATATTATAGTAAAGCATCCTCTGGGGAAGAGTTATCATAATAGGATAGAATTTCATACTAAGTTTGAGAGTGATGTGGTTAAGTCCGAAACTAGGGTCCCAAATTTGAACAAAGCCAATTACGGAGGTATGAGGGGCTAACATTTCCAAATTTTCTGATGATACAAAGCTAGGTGGCAGTGTCAGTTGTGAAGAGGAAGTGAAGAGGCTTCAAGGGGATCTCGACAGGCTCAGTGAGTGGGCGAGAACATGGCAGATGGAATATAATGTGGATAAATGTGAAGTTATCCACTTTGGTAGAAAAAACAGAAAGGCAGAGTATTTCCTAAATGGTGAAAGATTAGGGAATGCAGATGCTCAAAGGGACCTGGGTGTCCTTGTACATGAGTCACTGAAAGTGAATGTGCAGGTGCAACAAGCCATTAGGAAGGCAAATGGTATGCTGGCCTTCATTACAAGAGGATTTGAGTACAGGAGTAAAGAAGTCTTACTCCAATTATATAGGGCCTTGGTGAGACCACACCTGGAGTACTGTGTACAATTTTGGTTTCCTTACCTAAGGAAGGATATACTTGCCATAGAGGCAGTGCAACGAAGGTTCACGAGATTGATTCCTGGGATGGCGGGACTGTCGTATGAGAAGAGATTGAGTAAACTAGGCCTGTATTCTCTTGAATTCAGAAGAATGAAAGGGGATCTCATTGAAGCATACAAAATGATTACAGGGCTTGATAGGATAGATGCTTGGAGAATGTTTCCCTTGGCTGGGGAGTCTAGAACCAGGGGCCACAGCCTCAAGATAAAGGGTAGGCCATTCCGGACTGAGATGAGAAGAATTTTCTTCACACAGAGGCTGGTGAATCTTTGGAATTCTCTACCTCAGAGGGCTGTGGAGGCTCAGCCATTGGATATATTCAAAACAGAAGTTGATAGATTTCTGACTAGTAAAGGCATCAAGGGATATGGCGATAGGGCCGGTGAATGGAGTTGAGGCAGAGGATCAAACATGATCTCATTGAATGGCGGAGCAGGCTCAAAGAGCCGAATGGCCTATCCTGCTCTTATTTCTTATGTTCTTATGAGTTGGCTAAGGTAGATTGGGAAATTAGATTGAAAGATATATTGGTCGATAAACAATGGCAAGCATTTGATGAAATAATTCATAATTCTGAATGAATATACATTCCATTGAGGGATAAAAACTCTACTGGAAAAGTGGTACAACCATGGATAACAAGAGAAGTTAAGGATAGTATTAGATTAAATGAAGAGGCTGACTGTTGTCAAAAAGAGTAGTAAGCCTGAGGATTGGGAGGGTTTTAAAATCAGCAAAGAATGATTGAGAGATTGATAAGGAGGGAGAAAATAGAATTTGAGAGTAAACTATCAAGAAATATAAAAACAGATTGTAAGAGCTTTTATAAGTATGTAAAAAGGAAGAGATTAGCAAAAGTAAACGTGGGTCCCTTAGAGGCAGAGACAGGAAAAATTATAATGGGGAATAAGGAAATGGCTGAGGCGTTAAACAAATATTTTCTATCAGTCTTCACAGTAAAAGACACAAAGAACATACCAGAAATTGTAGGGAACCAAGGGTCGAATGAGAGTGAGAAACTTAAAGTAATTAATATTCATTAATAAATAGTACTGGAGAAATTAATGGGACTAAAAGCTGACAAATCCCCTGTACCTGATGGCCTACATCCTAGAGTTTTAAAAGAGGTGGCTGCAGAGATAGTGGATGCATTGGCTTTGATCTTCCAGAATTCCATAGATTCTAGAACGGTCCCCGTGGATTTGAAGGTAGCAAATGTAACTCCCACTGTTCAAGGAGGGAGCAAACAGGGAACTATAGGCCAGTTAGCCTGACATCAGTTGTCGGGAAAATGCTGGAATCTATTATTAAGGATGTAGTAACAGGGCACTTAGAAAATCATAATATGATTAGGCAGAGTCATCATGATAGGGAAATTGTGTTTGACAAATCTATTGGAGTTTTTGATGATGTAACTAGCAGAGTGGATAAGCGAGAACCAGTTGATGTAGTGTATTTCGATTTTCAGAAGGCATTCGATAAGGTGCCAAACAAGAGGTTGTTGCGTAAGATAAGGGCTCGTGGGTTGGGGGTAATATATTAGCATGGATTGAAGATTGGTTAATGGACAGAAACAGAGAGTAGGAATAAATGGGTCATTTGCGGGATGGCAGAGTGTTTTTTTATTCATTTTTATGGGATGTGGGCGTCGCTGGCAGGGCCAGCATTTATTGCCCATCCTAATTGCCCTTGAGAAGGTGGTGGTGAGCGGCCTTCTTGAACCGCTGCAGTCCGTGTGGTGAGGGTACTCTCACAGTGCTGTTAGGGAGGGAGTTCCAGGATTTTGACCCAGCGACGATGAAGGATCGGCGATATACTTCTAAGTCAGGATGGTGTGTGACTTGGAGGTGGTGGTGTTCCCATGTGTCTGCTGCCCTTGTCCTTCCAGGTGGAAGAGGTCGCAGGTTTGGGAGGTGCTGCCGAAGAAGCCTTGGCGAGTTGCTGTAGTGCATCTTGTAGATGGTACACACTGCAGCCACGGTACGCTGGTGGTGGAGGGAGAGAATATTTAAGGTGGTTGAGGGAGTACCAATCAAGCAGGCTGCTTTGTCCTGGATGGTGTCGAGCTTCTTGAATGTTGTTGCAGCTGCACTCATCCAGGCAAGTGGGGAGTATTCCATCACACTCCTTACTTGTGCCTTGTAGATGGTAGAAAGTCTTTGGGGAGTCAGAGGTGAGACACTTGCCGCAGAATACCTAGCCTCTGACCTGCTCTTGTTGCCACAGTATTTATGTGGCTGGTCCAGTTAAGCTTCTGATCAATGGTAACAACAAGGATGTTGATGGTGGGGGATTCGGCGATGGTAATGCCATTGAATGTCATGGGGCAGTGGTTAGACTCTTGCTTGTTGGAGATAGTCATTGCCTGGCAGTTCTGTGGCGCGAAAGTTACCTGCCACTTATCAGCCCAAGCCTGCACATCGTCCAGGTCTTGCTGCATGCGGGCATGGACTGCTTCATTATCTGAGGAGTTGTGAATGGCACTGAACACTGTGCAGTCATCAGCGAACATCCCCATTTCTGACCTTATGTTGGAGGGAAGGTCATTGATGAAGCAGCTGAAGATGTTTGGGCCTTGGACACTGCCCTGAGGAACTCCTGCAGCGATGTCCTGGGGCTGTGATGATTGGCCTTCAATCACCACAACCATCTTCCTTTGTGCTAGGTATGAACTCCAGCCAGTGGAGAGTTTTCCCGCCGATTCCCATTGACTTCAGTTTTACTAGGGCTCCTTCATGCCACACTCGGTCAAATGCTGCCTTGATGTCAAGGGCAGTCAATCTCACTTCACCTTGGAATTCAGCTCCTTTGTCTATGTTTGGACCAAGGCTGTAATGAGGTCTGGAGCCGAGTGGTCCTGGCGGAACCCAAACTGAGCATCAGTGAGCAGGTTATTGGTGAGTAAGTGCCACTTGATAGCACTGTTGATGACACCTTCCATCACTTTGCTGATGATTGAGAGTAGACTGATGGGGCGGTAATTGGCCGGATTGGATTTGTCCTGCTTTTTGTGGACAGGACATACCTGGGCAGTTTTTCACGTTGTCGGATAGATGCCAGTTTTGTAGCTGTACTGGAACAGCTTGGCTAGAGGCACGGCTAGTTCTGGAGCACAAGTCTTCAGCACAGTAGCCGGGATGTTGTAGAGCTGAAGCTGTATCCAGTGCGCTCAGCCGTTTCTTGATATCAGGTGGAGTGAATCGAATTGGCTGAAGACTGGGGACCTCAGGAGGAGGCCGATATGGATCATCCATTCGGCACTTCTGGCTGAAGATGGTTGCAAACACTTCAGCCTTGTCTTTTGCACTCATGTGCTGGGCTCCACCATCATTGAGGATGGGGATATTCATGGAGCCTCCTCCTCTCATTAGTTGTTTAATGGTCCACCACCATTCACGACTGGATGTGGCAGGACTGCAAAGCTTTGATCTGATCCGTTGATTGTGGGATCGCTTAGCCCTGTCTATAGCATGCTGTATCCGTTGTTTGTCATGCATGTAGTCATGTGTTGCAGCTTCCCCAGGTTGGCACCTCATTTTTCGTGTACTTAGTGAAGTGCCGCAAAGATCAGTGCTTGGACCTCAGCTATTTACAATCTATATCAATGATTTGGATGAGGGGACCGAGTGTATTATAGCCAAGTTTGCTGATGATACAAAGCTAGGTAGGAAAGTAGGCTTTGAGGACGCAAAGAGATTGCAAAGGGATATAGACCGGTAAAGTGATTGGGCAACAAGGTAGCAAATGGAGTATAATATGGGGAAGTGTGAAATTATCCACTTTGGTAGAAGAATGGAAAAGCAGAATATTTTTTAAAAGGTGAGAGACTAGTAAATGTTGTTATTCAGAGGGACTTGGGTGTCCTTGTGCACGAATCACAGAAAGTTAACATGCAGGTACAGCAAGCAATTGGGAAGGCAAATGGTAGGTTTGCTTTTATTGCAAGGGGTTGGACTATAAGAGTAAGGAAATCTTGCTGGAATTATACAGGGCTTTGATGAGACCACACCTAGAGTACTGTGTACAATTTTGGTCTCCTTACCTAAGGATATACTTGCCTTCGATGGGTGCAACAAAGGTTCACTAGAGTGAATCCTAGGATGAGATGGCTGTCCTATAAGGAGAGATGAGTAGATTGGGCCTATATTCGCTGGAGTTTAGAAGAATGAGAGGTGATCTAATTGAAACATAAAAATCTTTGAGGGCTTGACAGGGTAGATTCGGAGAGGTCAATCATCACAGCCTCAGGACATCGCTGCAGGAGTTCCTCAGGGCAGTGTCCTAGGCCCAACCATCTTCAGCTGCTTCATCAATGACCTTCCCTCCAACATAAGGTCAGAAATGGGGATGTTCGCTGATGACTGCACAGTGTTCAGTGCCATTCACAACTCCACAGATAATGAAGTAGTCCATGCCCACATGCGACAAGACCTGGACGACGTTAGGCTTGGGCTGATAAGTGGCAGGTAACATTCGCGCCACAGAAGTGCCAGGCAATGACTATGTCCAACAAGCGAGAGTCTAACCACCTCCCCTTGACATTCAATGGCATTACCATCGCCGAATCCCCCACTATTAACATCCTGGGGGGTCACCATTAACCAGAAACTTAACTGGAGCAGCCACAGAAACACTGTGGCAACAAGAGCAGGTCAGAGGCTGGGTAGTCTGCGGCGAGTGTCTCACCTCCTGACTCCCCAAAGCCTTTCCACTATCTACAAGGCACAAGTAAGGAGTGTGACGGAATACTCCCCACTTGCCTGGATGAGTGCAGCTCCAACAACACTCAAGAAGCTCGACACCATCCAGGACAAAGCAGCCCGCTTGATTGGCACCCCATCCACCACCTTAAACATTCACTCCCTCCACCACCGGCGTACCGTGGCTGCAGTGTGTACCATCTACAAGATGCACTGCAGCAACTCGCCAAGGCTTCTTCGGCAGCACCTCCCAAACCCGCGACCTCTACCATCTAGAAGGACAAGGACAGCAGGCGCATGGGAACACCACCACCTCCAAGTTCCCCTCCAAGTCACACACCATCCTGACTTAGAAATATATCGCCGATCCTTCATCGTCGCTGGGTCAAAATCCTGGAACTCCCTACCTAACAGCACTGTGGGAGTACCATCGCCACACGGACTGCAGTGGTTCAAGAAGGTGGCTCACCACCACCTTCTCAAGGGCAATTAGGGATGGGCAATAAATGCTGGCCTTGCCAGCAACACCCAGATCCCATAAACGAATAAAAAAAAAAGCTTGTTTCACCTGGCTGGAGAGTCTAGAACTAGGGGGGGTCATAGTCTCAGGATAAGGGGTTGGCCATTTAGGACTGAGATGAGGAGAAATTTCTTCACTCAGAAGGTTATGAATCTTTTGAATTCTCAACCATGGAGTGCTGTGGATGCTCAGTTGATGAGTATATTCAAGACTTGAGATCGATACATTTTTGGGCACTAAAGGAATCAAGGGATATGGCAGGAAAGTGGAGTTGATGTAGAAGTTCAGCCATGATTTTATTGAATGGCTCAAGGGGCCGTATGGCCTACTCCTACTACTATTTCTTATGTTCTTAAGATGTGATCAGAGCACTATACAATTTGAGCATTTCCTTTGACTCATACTTTACTGTTTTGGCTATACAGTTCAACATTTTATTTACTTTGTCCATTGTTACTCTACAATGGTAGACGTGTTAAGCATCAAGTCTACTAGGACCGTAGGTCTCTTTGAACTTTATCCTCAATTCCTTTTCCCAGTTTCTCATTGCTCATAGACACATAAATTAGGTCAGTAAAGCCAGTGGATACTGGAATCAGTGCAGTGGTTTTAAGATATCCGACAGTAGACTACTCTAAAGTCTCAAGTGCCAGTTGGATGCAGATAAATCCGTGTGCGGTCCCCAGGATCCATTATCACTAATGTAATAGTAGCAGTCTGATGCTAGTGCAGGGTAGTTTTGGTTTGGGGCAATGCCAGTTTTGAGTTAGAACAAACTGGTACCAATCTGGTCCCCTCAGCACTCAGTTTCTTTGGTTGACATGATACCCCTGGACATAATGGTGGTGTTGCTAGTGCCAACGAGAAGCCAGTATTGCTCGGTTACAGGGACATGACCCAGAAAAACCAATCAATTGCCACGCCTTTCTTTGGACTTTGTTTTTTTTTGTTTATCCTGCTTCATGCAAGGTAAGTTCTGTTCTTGAAGCAATGTTTAGAGAACCTGAGGCAAACTATCTTTTTCATTGTGATATGGCTTTAGACATTTTATGCACGTTTCATGACCATTTATTGGTTCTAATTGTTTTCATTTTAAAAATAGTTCACCCTGCATGGGCAGTGGAAGCATAATTTTGTTTCATTTGAGTGAGAACACCTACACTACTCATCTCTCATAGCCAGTAAGACATGAACCACATTAGAAGCTCTATGCTAGTGCGGAGGGGAAATTAATCTGATGTGCAGGTACCCACATCCCATGAACGAATAAAAAAAACTTAATGCCCTTTACTAATTTGAATAACCAATTAAAATGCGACTTTTAACCTCACTTTCTCCTATCTTTGCCACTCTGCAGCTTATTGGAACAATGTAACTGAAGCAATCCCATAATACCAGTTAAATAATTAGGGTACATCCGAAATCCCAATACTGTAAATATCATTAAACTTTTATTCCTTTAAAAAAGTTGATTGACTACATCCAATAATTTTTCTTATTGGTTTATCACCAAAAGAATCAAGAGTCTACATTTATCATGACTGCTAGCATTAATTTGTATACAAAAGACCCCACTTATGGGACAACACTGATCTGAGCAAGAACAATTAATTAAATACTTAATTAAAATATTTTAGTTCCCAATAACTAGATGTTGTTCTGAATTAAATTCAAAGGCTTTTCCTTTAACCAATGCAGAAGACAAGTCTACTGGGACCGTAGGTCTCTTTGAACTTCATCCCCAACTCCTTTTTCCAGTTTCTCAGGGAACGGTAGCATAGTGGTAATATCACTGGGCTAGTAATCCAGAGGCTTGGACTAACGATCCAGAGACATGAGTTCAAATCCCACTACGGCAGCTGGGG
Source organism: Squalus acanthias (assembly GCA_030390025.1). NCBI lineage: Eukaryota > Metazoa > Chordata > Chondrichthyes > Squaliformes > Squalidae > Squalus > Squalus acanthias. The sequence goes on from CM059428.1 coordinate 99,298,708, forward strand.
AATTTAAATTCATTTAATTAAATAATCTGGAATAAAAAGCTAGTATCAGTAATGGTAACCATGAAACTATCGGATTGTCGTAAAAACCCATCTGGTTCACTAATGTCCTTTAGGGAAGGAAATCTGCCGTGTCTGGTCTATATGTGACTCCAGACCCACAGCAATGTGGTTGACTCTTAACTGCCCTCTGAAATGGCCTAGCAAGCCACTCAGTTGTAACCAACCGCTAAGAAACACAATAATAAGAATGAAACCGGACGGATCATCGGACATGGCAATGGCACACCCAGCCCAGTCGACCCTGCAAAGTCCTCCTCACCATCATCTGGGGACTTGTGCCAAAATTGGGAGAGCTGTCCCACAGACTAGTCAACAACAGCCTGACATAGTCATACTCACAGAATCATACCTTTCAGCCAATGTCCCAAACTCCACCATCTCCATCCCTGGGTATGTCCTGTCCAGGACAGACCCGCCAGGGGTGGCGGCACAGTGGTATACAGTCGGGAAGGAGTGGCCCTGGGAGTCCTCAACATTGACTCCGGACCCCATGAAGTCTCATGGCTTCAGGTCAAGCATGGGCAAGGAAACCTCCTGCTGATTACCACCTACTGCCCTCCCTCAGCTGAAGAATCAGTACTCCTCCATGTTGAACACCACTTGAAAGAAGCACTGAGAGTAGCAAGGGTACGTGGTGAGAGAATCAACACAAGGGAAAAACCTACTTGGCCTCGTCCTCACCAATCTACCTGTCACAGATGCATCTGTCCAAGACAGTATTGCTAGCAGTGGCCACCGCAGTCATTGTGGAGACGAAGTCACGTCTTCACACTGAGGACAACCTCCATCGTGTTGTGTGCCACCATGCTAAATGGGATAGATTCAGAACAGATCTAGCAGCTCAAAACTGGGCATCCATGAGATGCTGTGGGCCATCAGCAGCAGCAGAATTGTATTCCACCACAATCTGTAACCTCATGGCCCGGCATATCCCTCACTCTACCATTACCATCAAGCCAGGGGACCAACCCTGGTTCAATAAGGAGTGTAGAAGAGCATGCCAGGCATACCTAAAAATGAGGTGCCAACCCGGGGAAGCTGCAACACAGGACTACATGCATGCTAAAAAGTGGAAGCAGTATGCTATAGACAGGGCTAAGCGATCCCACAATCAACGGATCAGATCAAAGCTCTGCAGTCCTGCCACATCCAGTCGTGAATGCTGGTGGACGATTAAGCAACTAACGGAAAGGAGGAGGCTCCATGAATATCCCCATCCTCAATGATGGTGGAGCCCAGCATGAGTGCAAAAGACAAGGCTGAAGCATTTGCAACCATCTTCAGCCAGAAGTGCCGAGTGGATTATCCATATCGGCCTACTCCTGAGGTCCCCACCATCACAGAAGCTAGTCTTCAGCCAATTCGATTCACTCCACGTGGTATCAAGAAACAGCTGAGCGCACTGGATATAGCAAAGGCTATGGGCCCTTACAACAGCCCAGCTATCGTGCTGAAGACTTGTGCTCCAGAACTAGCCGCGCCTCTAGCCAAGCTGTTCCAGTGCAGCTACAACACTGGCATCTATCCGACAATGTGGAAAACTGAAAAGGTATGTCCTGTCTACAAAAAGCAGGACAAACCCAATCCGGCCAATTACATCCCCATCCGTCTACTCTCAATCATCAGCAAAGTGATGGAAAGTGTCATCAACAGAGCTATCAAGCGGCACTTACTCACCAATAACCTGCTCACTGATGCCCAGTTTGGGTTCCGCCAAGACCACTCGGCTCCCGACCTCTTTACAGCCTTGGTCCAAACATGGAAAAAGGAGCTGAATTCCAGAGGTGAGGTGAGAGCGACTGCTCTCGACATCAAGGCAGCATTTGACCGTGTGGCGCATCAAGAAGCCCTAGTAAAACTGAAGTCAATGGGAATCGGGGGGAAAACTCTCCACTGGCTGGAGTCATACCTAGCACAAAGGAAGATGGTTGTTGTGGTGGTTGAAGGTCAATCATCACAGCCCCAGGACATCGCTGCAGGAGTTCTCAGGGCAGTGTCCTAGGCCCAACCATCTTCAGCTGCTTCATCAATGACCTTCCCTCCAACATAAGGTCAGAAATGGGGATGTTCACTGATGACTGCAGTGTTCAGCACCATTCACAACTCCTCAGATAATGAAGCAGTCCATGCCCACATGCAACAAGACCTGGACGACATTCAGGCTTGGGCTGATAAGTGGCAGGTAATATTCACGCCACACAAGTGCCAGGCAATGACTATCTCCAATAAGCGAGAGTCTAACCACCTCCCCTCGACATTCAACGGCATTACCATTGCCGAATCCCCCACCATCAACATCCTAGGGGGGTCACCATTGACCAGAAATTTAACTGGACCAGCCACAAATACTGTGGCAACAAGAACAGGTCAGAGGCTAGGTATTCTGTGGCGAGTGGCTCACCTCCAGACTCCCCAAAGCCTTTCCACCATCTACAAGGCACAAGGAGTGTGATGGAATACTCTCCACTTGCCTGGATGAGTGCAGCTCCAACACTCAAGAAGCTCGACACCATCCAGGACAATGCAGCCCGCTTGATTGGCACCCCATTCACCACCTTAAACATTCACTCCCTCCACCACCGGCGTACCGTGGCTGCAGTGTGTACAATCTACAAGTTGCACTGCAGCAACTCGCCAAGGCTTCTCCGGCAGCACCTCCCAAACCCGCGACCTTTTCCACCTAGAAGGACAAGGGTAGCAGGCGCATGGGAACACCACCACCTCTAAGTTACACACCATCCTGACTTAGAAGTATATCGTCGATCCTTCATCGTCGCTGGGTCAAAATCCTGGAACTCCCTACCTAACAGCACTGTGGGAGTACCTTCACCACACGGACTGCAGCGGTTCAAGGCGGCTCACCACCACCTTCTCAGGGGCAATTAGGAATGGGAAATAAATGCTGGCCTTGCCAGCGACGCCCACATCCCATAAACGACTAATACTTTTTTTTTTAAAGAGTTAAGCTTGTGAACTTTAAAGATGTCATGGCACAATGCAATGAATTTAGTGTCATTTTCTCATGAAACGTAGAAGTGGAGGGACTGTAGTGATACAGCCACCCAACCAATCTGTTTTTAAAAAGAAAACTGTCCCATGTAATTTTTCCTAAATGAGTGAACAGGTACAATAGGATCCATCCAATCTTACCTGGATTAACACAGAATTAATGAATGTAGCCAAAAACAGGAGACTTTGGAAATACACTACAGGGCAGTTTTTCTCTTTCAGATGCTAATTGTATAATTTCAGATTTTCAGCATTCACTGCCATTCTTTTCATACTTATTTTGGGCAGATACACAAAAGACTAATATACAAGAGATATTCATCATGAATGTAGCAGAGAAAGGCAATTTTCAAAACAAACTTGTATAATGGTTAGGCAGCCAGAAAGTATTTAATTTGGTGCAAATCCAGTGGTGACACCTCAAATTTCACAAACCATCACATTTTAACAAGGCACTATTTCAGTTGAAACCCAGTAATATGTACTTGAGTGGAAGTCCACAGAAATATTCGTAATGCTCAATATTGTGAATTGAGGTGCCCACTGCACTTTGGGAATTATTTTAGTTTTCACACATGGTTTGCATTTTGCTGTTAACCTCTTTACCATTATGACAATACTGCAGTTCTATACAACAATAGACCATGATGGGAATTCTAGCCCTTTTAAGTCAATCAACACTGGACAAGATGGGCAATCAAGTTCAGAGGCTGATTTAGGTTTTGGATCTCATTCCAGTTTTTCTATATTGTAAATGGTGAGTTTACAATTTGACGTAAAGGAAAACAGAAGCATTGTTCAATGAAAAACACAAGGTTAACGTTTCTGATGAAAGGTCATGAACGTGAAATGTTAACCAGTTTCTCTCTCCAGATGCTGCCTGAACTGCTGAGTGTTTCCAGCATTGTGTGTTTTATTTCAGATTCCCAGCACCTGCAGTATTTTTATTTTTGCAGAAGCATTGTTCGTCCGGACTAACTGCTGCAATTGCAGACTAAAAGACCAATTAAACAGAGATGCAAAACCATCCACTTCCCAAAATGTGAAAGATACTACTCATTATTTTTAGCCTGAGAAAAAATTAATAGAAATATTAGTAGTCATTAATTATGGAAGTAGTAGTCTTGGTGTCTGGTGTACTCAAAAGTTGAAAAGGATATTCCCAGTAACCAATTGTAAAATTATGAGGTTAGCAACCATTAGTTTTTGTAATTGCAAGAGATGTGCACTGCAACACTGAAATGCATGTTCTTCATTTAATAATATCCAATTAATTATGTTCATCTTCCTCTTAGGACATGAACACTGTCACAATTCCAAATAAGGTTTAAAAAATTTGTGTATAGCATATGTTGAAAAATATATTTACTGATGACAAGGTACTGACTACAAATGGACATATTTTGGGTGGAGATACAAAATTGAGTATCACAAAGTACAGATGGAGGGCATTCAGCTTGGTCACAAAAGGTTGGTTTTAGTGTCTTAAGGCTGAACAATCCAAGTTTTTCTAATCATAACTCAGTCCTCCTACTCTAGGGATCAGCTTTATGTCCAAGCCCAGGATGCAGTGAAGGGTCATTTCCCTTGTGTTTCAGATGACCCAAACCGAACATCCTCTTAAGGGATCTGGACGCCACACGGCCTTTCACCTTCTGGACCTGGATTCAAATCTAGTCAGTGTCGAGGTGAAAATCTTCCTTGTTGACTAAGGGTCCTATGCAAAATTAGTCGAGATAGTCTCAATTGGTGGGTGTGGGCCACAGTACAAAACTGTTCCTAACTTGGCACTAATTGACAATCTGACCCAGGCTAAATAGATAACAAGTGCACAAAATGGAAAAGTTACATTGGTGCAGTGGGAAGTGGCATTGGAAGAGTAAAGGGAGCCTTGCTCTACTGCTGGTTATGCTATACTTAATCTTAGTATGTGCTTGATGTTGACGTTAGGTGTTTGAAATGAAAAGCATTTAATTTTCTAATACTAATACTCCACGATGAGCATAAAAATTAAACATACTGCACTGCTGATAAAGTCTACTCCTGATAATTTAAATTGCTTCAAGAATTTAAATTATGTAACAAACAGAGCAAAGTGGTAAGTTAGTGCTCAGATTAACCGACTTCAAAGAGTGGGCTGCAGCAGGTTTTTAAGGCACATTAAATAGTTCAACTTAATACCACGATTTAATAAAATAAAAGCTACACATCATGTGAACTTTAGAATTGCTTTTGCAATGCCATTTTGATGGTCTAGTCCAATTTAGAGTTCAGTGATATAAAGAGGCACAAATCCTACCACGGTGACCTCAAAACCAAAGCTTTGGTTATGTGAACTCTTGACCTTTTGCACCTACTCAAAAATTCTAGCTTAGGTGAAATCTGTACAACAGGTTCTTGGAGTGTAGGGCTTTTGTCCACAGCTAGACTCAGCATAATGTTCTAAAGTGAATGTGACCATTACAGAATAAGAGTGAGGGAAACAAATACAGATCACATTACATTTCAAAACAATTTATTATATGAAAATAAAAAGGAAAATTCACAAGCAAAAAATCTTCGTCCTCCTTTGCCAACAGAATGTTGAGTTACATTTCATTCTTCTGTCGCACATCCAGCGATTTTAAACATTCACGCAGAATTCTGCATTCATATCCTGCAGCATCACTCCAACTATGAGGTTTCCATCTTGTATCCAAATTTTTCTAGTTCAGCTCTGGAAAAAAAAGTAGAAATACCTTATTTACCTTCTGCCCAGAAAACACATGATCCAGAGAAAGCAGTAAATTCAGACAATTCTCTGGTTCTATTCCCTTCCTCCAAAATAACCAACCGTAACTCCTCCGCGACATCTTTTCATTAGTAACCCATACAAGGTAAGTCCCATGAATGAATAAAAAAATTGTGGGAACTCCAGGATGCTTCCCGTGTCCTGGACAACCACATGTGCAGGAGGTGTTGTCAGCTGGAGGAGCTCAAGCTCCGGGTTTCGGAGCTCGAGCAGCAGCTCGCGTCACTGCGCTGCATCCACGAGGCGGAGAGCTATGTGGATAGCACATTTCAGGAGGTGGTCACCCCGCAGCTAATGAGTGTGCAGGCAGAGAGGGAATGGGTGACTGCTAGACAGAAGAGGAGGACCAGGCAGGTAGTGCAGGAGTCCATCTCGCTCTCCAACCAGTATTCTGTGCTGAGTACTGGTGAGGGTGATGGTTCCTCTGGGGAGTACAGCCAGAGCCAAGTCCATGGCACCACAGGTGGCTCAGCTGCACAGGGGCGGTGGAGGAAGACAGGGAAAGCAATAGTAGTAGGGGATTCAAGTTAGGGGAGCAGACAGACGTTTCTGCGACCGCAGACCTGACTCCAGGATGGTATGTTGCCTCCCTGGTGCCAGGGTTAAGGATGTCACTGAGTGGCTGCAGAACATTCTGAGGGGGGAGTGTGAGCAGCCAGAGGTCATGGTTCATATTGGTACCAACAACGTAGGTAGAAAGAGGGATGAGGTCCTGCAGACAGATTTTAGGGAGCACGGAAAGAGATTAAAAAGCAGGACCTCAAAAGGTAGTAATCTCTGGATTACTCCCGATGCCATGCGCGAGGGAGGATAGAGCAGATGAATGCGTGACTGGAGAGATGGTGCAGGAGGGAGGGCTTCAGATTCCTGGGGCATTGGGGCCAGTTCTGGGGAAGGTGGGACCTGTACAGGCCAGACGGGTTGCACCTCAACAGAGCCGGTACCAATATCCTCGCGGGGAGGTTTGCTAGTGCTGTTGGGGAAGGTTTAAACTAAGTTGGCAGGGGGCTGGGCACCAGGATGTAACATTAGAAAGGGGAAATAAAGTGCTCAAAGGATTGGGAGAGGCAGAGAACACTAAAGTAAGAAATAGTAAGGTATTAGGTGGGGTCAAACTGAGAGAGAATACAGGATGGTCTAAGATGGGTTTACATTGTATGTATGTGAACACAGGAAGCATAGTAAACAAGGTAAGTGAGCTGCAGGCACAAATAGCCACATGGGAATAGGATGTTGTGGCAATAACTGAGAACTGGCTCAAAAAAGGGCAGGTTTGGGTATTAAATATTCCTGGTTATAAAGTGTTCAGGAAAGATAGGAGGTGGTGTGGCAGTATTGGTCAAGGAGAATGTTACAGTGCTGGAGAGGGAGGATGTCCTGGAGGGAGTCAAGGACGGAATTTATATGGCTAGAGTTACGAAATAGAGGTGCCATTACACTACTAGGTGTATTCTATAGACCACCAAAGATATGGAGGAGCAAATTTGCAGAGAAATTACAGAGAGGTGCAAGAACTATAGCGTAGTGATAATTGGGACTTCAACTATCCTAATATAGACTGGGATAGCAATAGTGTAAAGGGCAGAGAAGGGGAAGAATTTCTGAAGTGTGTTCAGGAGAACTTTCTGGATCAGTATATTTCTGGCCCAACGAGGGAGGAGGCATTACTGGATCTGGTTCTGGGGAATGAGGTGGGTCAAGTGGAGCAAGTGTCAGTAGGTGAACATTTAGGGAACAGTGATCATAGTATCATAAGGTTTAGATTAGCTATGGAAAAGGACAGGGAGCAATCTAGAGTAAAAAATTTTAACTGGGGGAAAGCCAATTTCAGCGGGATGAGAACGGATCTGACCTTGGTAAACTGGAATCAAAGGTTGGCAGGCAAAACTGTAATGGAACAATGGGCTGCCTTTAAAGAGGAAATAGTTCAGGTACAGCTGAGGTACATTCCCACTAGGGGGAAAGGCAGGGCAACGAAAGTCAGGGCTCTCTGGATGACGAAAGAGATGGTGAATATGATGAAGCAGAAAAAGAGCGTGTATGACAGATGTCAGGTTGCAAATATATCTGAGAATCAGGCTAAATATAGAAAGGTCAGAGGAGAAGTGAAAAAGAAACTAAGAGAAGCAAAGAGAAGGTATGAGAATAGAATGGCAGCCAACATAAAAGGTAATCCAAAAGTCTTCTGTAGGCATATAAATAGTAAACGGGTAGTAAGAGGAAGGGTGGGGCCGATTAGGGACCAAAAAGGAGACCTATGCATGGAGGCAAAGGGCATGGCTGAGGTACTAAATGAGTACTTTGCATCTGTCTTTACCAAGAAGATGCTGCCATAGACATAGTAAAGGAGGAGGTAGTGGAGATACTTGATACGATAAAAATTGATAAAGACGAGGTATTAGAAAGACTGGCTGTACTTAAAGTAGATAAATCACCAGGAGTGGATGGGATGCATCGTAGGATGCTGAGGGAATTGAGGGAGGAAATCGCGGAGGTACTGGCCATAATATTCCAATCCTTCATAGAAATGGGGGTGGTGCCAGAGCACTGGAGAATTGCAAATGTTACACCAGTGTTCAAAAAAGGGTGCAAGGATAAACCCAACAACTACTGGCCAGTCAGTTTAACCTCGGTGTCATACAGCACAGAAAGAGGCCCTTCGGCCCATCGTGTCCGCGCCGTGCCATCAAGTCCTGTCTATTCTAATCCCATTTTCCAGCACTTGGTCCGTAGCCTTGTATGCTATTGCGTTTCAAGTGCTCATTTAAATGCTTCTTGAATGTTGTGATGGCTCCTGCCTCGACCACCCTTTCAGGCAGTGAGTTCCGGATTCCAACCACCCTCTGGGTGAAAAAGTTTTCCCTCAAATCCCCTCTAAACCTCCTGCCCCTTACCTTGAAACTATGCCCCCTGGTTATTGACCCCTCTACTAAGGGGAAAAGTTCCTTTCTATCTACCCTATCTATGCCCCTCATAATTTTGTACACTTCAAATCAGGTCCCCCATCAGCCTTCTCTGCTCTAAGGAAAACACCCCAAGCCTGTCCAATCTCTCTTCATAGCTGAAGCGCTCCAGCCCAGGTAACATCCTGGTGAATCTCCTCTGCACCCTCTCCAATGCAATCACATCCTTCCTATAGTGTAGCGACCAGAACTGCACACAGTATTACAGCTGTGGCCTAACTAGCGTTTTGTACAGCTCCATCATAACCTCCCTGCTCTTATATTCTATGCCTCGGCTAATAAAGGCAAGTATCCCATATGCCTTTTTAACCACCTTATCTACCTGTCCTGCTGCCTTCAGGGATCTATGTACATGCACACCAAGGTCCCTCTGATCCTCTGTCCTTCCTAGGATCCTACCATTCATTGTGCATTCCTTTGCCTTGTTTGTCCTCCCAAAATGCATCACCTCACACTTTTCAGTGTTAAATTCCATTTGCCACCGTTCTGCCCATCTAACCATCCCGTCTATATTGTCCTGTAGCCTGAGGCTTTCCTCCTCGCTATTTACCACTCCACCAATTTTCATGTCATCTGCGAACTTACTGATCATACCTCCTACATTCATATCTAAATCATTAATGTACACTACAAACAGCAAAGGATCCAGCACCGATCCCTGCGGTACACCACTGGACACAGGCTTCCAGTCACAAAAACAACCTTTGACCATCATTCTCTGCCTCCTGCCACTAAGCCAATTTTGGATCCAATGTGCCAAATTGCCCTGCATCCCATGGGCTCTTACCTTCTTCACCAGTCTCCCACGTGGAACTTTGTCAAAAGCCTTACTGAAGTTCATGTAGACTACATCAACTGCACTACCCTCATCCACACACCGAGTCACCCCCTCGAAAAATTCATTCAAATTGGTCAGACATGATCTCCTCCTGACAAAGCCATGCTGACTATCCCTGATTAATCCCTGCCTCTCTCCAAGTGGGACTAATTCTGTCCCTCAGAATTTTTTCCAATAATATCACTGGCTCACTTTATTAGGCTCACTGGCCTGTAATTCCCTGGTATATCCCTACTACCCTTCTTGAAGAATGGTACTACGTTAGCTGTTCTCCAGTCCTCTGGCACCTCCCCTGTGGCCAGAGAGGTTCTGAAAATTTGTGTCAGAGCCCCTGCAATCTCCTCCCTTGCCTCACACAGCAGCCTGGGATACATCCCGCCAGGGCCTGGGGATTTATCCACTTTTAAGCTCGCAAAAACCGCTAGTACCTCCTCCCTCTCAATACTAATTTGTTCAAGTATATCACAATCCCCCTGCCTGATTTCTATGCCTACATCACCCTTCTCCATAGTGAACACAGATGCAAAATATTCATTTAAAACCTCACCTATATCTTCCGGCTCTACACAGATTGCCACTTTGGTCCCTAATGGGCCCTACTCTTTCCCTGGTTATCCTCTTGCCCTTAATATACTTATAAAACACCATGGGATTTTCCTTTATTTTGCCCGCCAATGTTATTTCATGCCCCCCTCTTCGTTCTCCTAATTTCTTTTCTTTTTTTTTTTAAGTACCCCCCTGCACTTTCTATACTCCTCTCGGGCTTCCACTGTTTAGTCCTTTGTATCTGCCAAAAGCCTCCCTTTTTTTCCTAATCCATTCTTGTATATCCCTTGACATCCAGGGTTCCCTGGGCTTGTTGGTCCCACCCTTGACCTTTAAGGAACATGTTGGCGTTGTACTCTCTCTATTTCCTTTCTGAAAGACTCCCACTGCTCTGATGTGGATTTTCCTACAAGTAGCTGATCCCAATCCATTTTGGCCAGATCCTACTTTATCATATTAAAATCGGCCTTCCCCCAGTTTAGAACCTTTATTTCCGGTCCATCTTTGTCCTTTTCCATGACTATCTTAAATCTCACCGAATTATGGTCACTGTCACCAAAATGCTCTCCTACTGACACATCTACCACTTGCCCGGCTACATTCCCTAGAATTAGATCCAGTACCGCCCCCTCTCTTGTCGGACTTTCTACATGCTGGCTCAAAAAGCTCTCCTGGATGCACTTTAAGAATTCCACACCCTCTAAGCCTTTCACACTCTGACTATCCCAGTTAATTTTGGGGAAGTTGAAATCCCCTACTATTATTACCCTATTATTTCTACACTTCTCTGAGATTTGCCTACATATCTGTTCCTCTATCTCCCCCTGACTGTTTGGAGGCCTATAGTACACTCCCAGCAAAGTGCTTGCCCCCTTTTTGTTTTTAAGTTCTACCCATATGGCCTCATTAGAGGAACCTGCTAAGATATCATCCCTCCTTACAGCAGTAATTGACTCCTTGATTAATATTGCGACACCCCCTCCTCTTTTACACCCCCCTCGGTCTCGCCTGAAGATTCTATACCCCGGAATATTGAGCTGCCAGTCCTGCCCCTCCCTCAACCATATTTCTGTGATAGCAACAATATCATACTCCCATGTGTTCATCAACACCTTCAATTCATCTGCCTTACTCGCAAGACTTCTTGCATTAAAATAAATGCCATTCAGCCTTGCCATACTCCCTTGTGCCATTACATATTTGCTCTGCCTTCCAGGCGGACTTGTTGTTTCCTCTATATTAGGCTGTGCATCACCCCCTACTATAGCTCCACTCCGTATCCCATCCCCCGCCAAGTTAGTTTAAACTCTCCCCAACAGTACTAGCAAACCTCCCCGCAAGGATGTTGGTCCTGTTCCGATTCAGGTGCAACCCGTCCGACTTGTACAGGTCCCACCTTCCCCAGAAGCAGACCCAGTGATCCAGGAAACTAAAGCCCTCCCTCCTGCACCAACTCTTTAGCCACACATTCATCTGCTCTATCCTCCTATTCCTATACTCACTACCACTTGGCACTGGGAGTAATCCAGAGATTACAACCTTTGAGGTCCTGCTTTTTAATCTGCTACCTAGCTCCCTAAATTCTTGCTGCAGGACCTCATCCCTCTTTCTACCCATGTCGTTGGTACCAATGTGAACCACGACCTCTGACTGTTCGCCCTCCCCCTTCAGAATGCCCTGCAGCCGTTCAGTGACATCCTTGACCCTGGCACCAGGGAGGGAACATACCATCCTGGAGTCACGTCTGCGGCCACAGAAACGTCTATCTGTTCCCCTTACGATAGAATCCCCTATCACTATTGCTCTCCCAATCTTTTTCCTCCCCTCCTGTGCAGCTGAGCCACTTGTAGTACCACGGACTTGGCTCTTACTGCATTCCCCTGAGAAACCATCTCCCCCAGCAGTATCCAAAACAGAAAATCTGTTGGAGAGGGAGATGGTAGTGGGGAAGCTTTTAGAAACAGTAATCAGGGCCGAAATTAATAGTCACTTGGATAGGTGTGGATTAATTAAGGAAAGCCAGCACGGATTTGTTAAAGGCAACAGAGAGGGTTGATGAGGGTAATGCAGTTGACGTGGTGTACATGGATTTCCAAAAGGCATTTGACAACGTGCCACATAATAGGCTTGCCAGCAAAGTTGAAGCCCATGGATTAAAAGGAACAGTGGCAGCATGGATACGAAATTGGCCAAGTGACAGGAAACAGAGAGTAGTGGTGAACGGTTGTTTTTCGGACTGGAGGAAGGTATACATTGGTGTTCTCCAGGGGTCGGTTCTAGGACCACTGCTTTTCTTGATGTATATTAATGACTTGGACGTGGGTGTACAGGGCACAATTTCAAAATTTGCAGATGACACAAAACTTGGAAGTGTAGTGAACAGTGAGGATGATAGTAATAGACTTCAAGAGGACATAGACAGGCTGGTGGAATGGGCAGACACGTGGCAGATGAAATTTAACACAAAAAAGTGCGAAGTAATACATTTTGGTGGAAAGAATGAGGAAAGGACATGTAAACTAAATGGTACAATCCTAAAGTGGGTACACGAAGAGAGAGACCTGGAGGTATGTGTGCACAAATCCTTGAAGGTGGCAGGGCAAGTTGAGAAAGCAGTTAAAAAGGCTTACGGGACCCTGGACTTAATAAATAGAGGTATAGAGTACAAAAGTGTGGAAATTATGATGAAACACTGGTTCGGCCCAACTGGAGTACTGTGTCCAATTCTGGGCACCACACTTCAGGAAGGATGTGAAGGCCTTAGAGAAGGTGCAGAAAAGATTTTCGAGAATGATTCCAGGAATGAGGGACTTCAGTTACGTGGATAGACTGGAGAAGCTGGGGTTGTTCTCCTTGGAGCAGAGAAGATTGAAAGGAGATTTGATGGAGGTGTTCAAAATCATGAGGGGTCTAGACAGAGTAGATAGAGAGAAACTGTTCCCATTGGCGGAAGGGTCGAGAACCAGAGGACACAGATTTAAGGTGATTGGCAGAAGAATCAAAGGTGACATGAGGAAAAACTTTTTACGCAGTGAGTGGTTAGGATCTGGAATGCACTGCCTGAAAGGGTGGTGGAGGCAGACTCAATTGTGGCTTTCAAAAGGGAATTGGATGTGTACCTGAAGGGAAAAAAATTGCAGGGCTACGGGGAAAGGGTGGGGGAGTGGGACTAGCTGAAGTTCTCTTGGAGAGCCGGCACGGGCTCAACGGGCCGAATGGCCTCCTTCTGTGCTGTAACCATTCTATGATTCTATACCCATGCTAGAAATATTTCTCCAACCTTCTCTCATATGAACAATTCTGTAGTCCAGGTTTTCATGGGCTGTGGAGTTGTAACAGTCACAAGGACTTAATTGATTTAGCCAAGAGTTTGAGGGTTTGTGCCAGTAAAAGGGATTAACTCAGTTATATCATAATGACAAGTATCTGAAGATCTCAGATGAATGAGAGTTGATACAGTAATGTTATAATATGTAGAAGCTACAATATTCCCTTTTACCAAGTTAATAAATCTCAGACACTTCTCATCTATTCATGTAGTACAATAGCACTTCTTGCTCAACTGGCCAAGTTTAGGAACGAGAGCCAGAGCAGCAACAGAAGTTTCCCCAACAAATGTTTTGCTTTTGCCAATCTACTACATTTTAAGAGAGTCGAATGATCCCTAGGGATAAATGAAAGAATACATTTCAACACTGAGAAATTAAGCATTAGAGGGACTTTTAGGGATACTGAAACAGAGCTCACAGGGTTCTGAAATTAATGAAGTAGAAGTGAAGAATGCACAGCAGTTTCTGCCGTGGCAGAAAGAGAGTTTTATAAATATTTAAAGATGCAAAAATAGTGCTCAAGGCTGGGAAAAATGCTGTGGAAATTGATGAGAATCATTTGGAGGAAGAGGTTTGGGTGCCAGAAGTGGATACATGACAAAATAAAAAGGACTCCAGAAATTTTAGACAAATTTCTGAACACAGAAACTTAAGATTCTAGTGCCAATAGTGGTAGGGAGACTTGATAGACTTCTGCTTTAAAATAACTACGTGGTTACTGAGCAAGGAAGAGTGTTCGACAAAATATACAAGTCACTTGGTATTTGTTGAGAAAGGTAAAGGAGGAGCAGCTTACGTGTATATAACCTGACCAAGCATGGATCAGTGGCTCATTCCCTAAATGGATAGGGTTTGAAAATAGTATTGCCAGGGTATATTGATGTATTATATGAACATTTCTGGATGCTGATTATACATGGTGCCAAGAACTGGAGTTGAAAATCTTGAGTTGGTGCAGTTCTATTTCCATCTGGGAAGGCAGTGAATCAAATAACACCACTTGAGCTAATTGAGTCTGGGGGTTAAGCCATAGCGAAGTCTATCAGGAATTATGTGGATGATCTGACATTAATATCTTGTTGGAAAAAAATGCCACATAATAGGTTAGCAAAATTGCAGCCAGCAAGATTAAGGGGCAGTGGCCGCATGGATAGCACGCATCGGCTAAGACAAAAAGCGTAGTGGTGAAGAGTTGTTTTTCCAGACTGAAGAGATGTATACAGTGGTTTCCCCCAGGTGTCTGTATTAGGACCACTGCTTTTTTGATATATATTATTTACCTAGAATTGGGCATAGGGGCAGCACATTTTCAAAGTTTGCAGATGACATAAAAGTTGGAAATGTAGTAAATGGTAAAGGAGTAGCAGACTTCAGGAGGACAGACAGACTGGTGAAATGGGCAGACACGTCATATGAAATTTAATGCAGAGAAGCGTGAAGTGATGCAGTTTTTTTTGGGGTGGGGCGGGGGAGGTTCACATACACATACTTCACATGTGTACATTTACTTTACAAACATCTACCACGATTCAGTAACTAAGGAAATAAAGCACTCAATGATCAAAAAACACTTACACACTCTTTTTCATCTTCCCATTTTACCAATAAACCCACAAAAAGGTTAAAGTACACAAGCATTACATTCCTAAATGTACAGTTCAGTTGAACACAATCTTGGCTGACATTTCAGTACAGTATTAAGTGCTGCACTGTCAGGGCAGATCTTCAGATGAGACATTAAACAGAAGCCTCATGTGCCTGCTCTGATGGATTCAGGTAGGTGTTTTAAAGATCCATGACTATTTGAACTGCATGGAATTCTGATCAATATTCCTCCGTTAATCAACACGAAAATAAATCATCTAGTCATTCACCGCATTGCTGTTTATGCTGTGCACATAACAGTGCCTACACTTGTGTCATTGTAGGTGATGTAATGGGACATTTGAGACATGGTGATAAGGCACTTATAATTGTAAATTCTGTTTATACAGATTTTTTTCAATACATTTATAAAATGACAATTTAGTTGGCTAACATTCAAGATCTAGTAATGATGATCTGGAAAGCACTACCTGAAAGGGTGTTTGGAAACCGATTCAACGGTAATTTTCAAGAGAGAATTGGATAAATACTTGAAGGGGAAAAAAATTACAGGGTTATGGGGAAAGAGCAGGGAATTGGATAGCTCTTACAGGGTTATGGGGAAAGAGCAGGGAATTGGATAGCTCTTTAAAGCTGGCACAGGCACGATGGGCCGAATGGCCTCCTGTGCTGTATGATGCTAGGATTCCATGGTTATAAAAGTTAACATTTTGTATGTGTCATATAAAAGACAAATGTCAATTTTAAGAACAGGTGGATTTGATTTATTTTGTAAACATAGAAAAAATAGTTTAGAGAATTAGTAACTTTGTATCGGGACAATTTTTGGCATAAACATGCATGATAATTTTATATTAAACTGTTCCTGTAATTGAAAACTATCTTGCATGGCATGATTGATGTGGTCTCTCCCATGCCAACAGTATTCCAATTAGTCTTCTAAATTTTCAAGTGCCAGTGAGTGGAATGCATACTACTGAATGTACCGTAAAGAGCTGAGATTGTGCTCAATATACTGCAATCCATTCACCACACTCCTGGTTAAATACTTCCATCTATGCTGAGTGAGTTTCCTATGACTTGGCAAATAGAAGCACTTTTATATTGTATCATAGAATCATACAGCACTGGAGGCCGCCATTCAGCCCCATCATGCTTGTGCTGGCTCTTTGAAAGAGCAGCCGTGCTTAGCCCCACATCACTGCTTTTTGTCTCTAACCCTGTAAATTATTTATGGAATCAGATACCGACAACTCAAAACATTTCTCATCCCCTCTCCAGATTTTTTGCCAATGATTTTGAATCTATAACCTCTGGTTATTGATCCACTCGCCAGAGGGAATAATTTTCTCTATCTACTCTATCAAAACCTCTCATCTTGAAAACCTATTAGGTCAACTCTTAACTATCTCTGTTCCAATTTTTCCAACTTCTCCTCATAACTGGAGTCCCTCATCCTGTTAAACCTCATCTGCACCCTTTCCAAGGCCTTTACAACTTTCTTGAAGTGTGCTGCCCAAAATTGTCCACAATACTCCAGCTGAGGCCTAACCAGTGATTTATAAAGTTCCAGCATGACCTCTCTGCTTTTATATTCTATTCCTCTATTTACAAACCTAAGTAACCTGTATGCATTTTTTAACCACCTTATCAACTTTCCCTGCCACCTTTAGGATCTGTGTATATGGACACCAAGGTGTCTCTGCTCACCTACACACTTTAAAATCATGTCATTTATAGCATACTGTCTTTCCATTTTAGTCCTCCCAAAGTGCATCACTTCAATCTTCTCCACATTGAACTCCATCTGCCATGCTTCTGCCCATTTCACCATCCTGTCTGTCATCCTGAAGCCTATCCTCATCACTACTTACTACTTTGCCAAGTTTCAGATCATCTGCACTCAATAGTTTAAAGAAGTCCAGTTTCCTCATCTCAACAGCATTTGCAGACCCATGAAAAGACTGGTGTACAATTCTACCATCAAGATAAGTTAGCTGGTTTCAGCAATGTAAATGTGGGATACTAGTCCCACAAACTTGTTATCTGAAGGGCTCCATATAAAACACAGCTCAATGTAAAAGTGGGAGTACCACACAAATGTCGCTCTCCTAATAGAGGCATGGCAAAAAGAAATCAGGATTTTGAAAAAAGTATATGCATTTAACAGACATGCACTTAAGTGTGATCCTCTGTATTAGAAAATTAGAACTTGACCACACACTGACTATAGCATTTTTCTTTGTTCCCGATCCCATTAAACTGATTCAGCAGTCACGATTAATATTTGAAGAAACTGGAAAAAAGGTCAGTTTATTAATACCGTTAAAATTCATTCATTTTTTAAGAAACACTAAACACTGGTTCAGATGAACACACCATTTATTACATCTACACTGCCATTAAAAAAATGGGATCCGAAGTATATAATTTACAATAATGAGGGAGTCAAGTCAGTAGTGTGCGGTTTTCAGACCACCTTGAATTCTACAAAATACAATTTAAGCTTTGTATGACATTGTATTTCGTTATTTATACAATGTTATATCTGCTCTACATGTGATTTAGATTAAAACTAAACATTTTAAGGGTTTAAACCAGTGTAGCCCAGTGCAAAGTGAGATAATAACGAATGCCAAGACATCCATCAGTAATTATTTATCATACAGAAACCATAGCACAAAACACTGGTGTGGCAACAGTGCCATCTCAGTTTTGTAATTATTACCCTTACACCTTGGCCACTGGCCCAGAAGTAAATGAAGTCTTTACTGTCTGCCACTAATTACAAAGTGAGTTTCCCTTTTTCTTACAAATAGAAAATACCACCCAAAAGACTTCAACATTATAAAGCATTTTCCAAAATCCAAAAAGACCAGAGCATTCTAGACAAGTTTTACAAATAAATATTCCTCACTCTAATCCCCAAGCACCAAATAAAACCAAATCCTTTTACACAGAACCTAAAATTACCAACACATACCATACGCCTCCTTTGCCATAGATTGTCCTAGGTAAACGTCTTCTCCTCTATCCCAATTTCTGACTTCTAAATTGTAGCCACTTAACAGCCTTTATATTCTGAGGAACTGTTCTGGTTCTAATTAAGAACAAGACTGAAATTCATCCCTCTAGTACCCTAACTGTGTCAGCATCCAAATATATTTTGAGATTTCCCAAAGTTTTTGTATGTACTACTCTGTCTGGCAGATTATTCCAAGTTCTTCTTGATAATCTATTTTAAATTTACTTTTCACTGCTTTCCATTCGCCCTCTGGTCCTATTTTGTTGGTTTGAATGTAGAATTAGGTCAATCTGCAGAGGCCTCAATTTTCCTTTATTATAGAGCAGATCTTTCTTTTCATCTCCCATGTCAACGAAATACAGGTCTTGAATTGATATTTAAGTTTACGTTATCTACACCATTTAATTTATATACTTCAATGAGGTCCCCACTTAACCATTCTCAACTATAAAGCCTTAGCGTCCCTTATAGCTCAGCCCTTTTACACTTGAGAGCAGTCTTGGTACTCTTTTCTGTAACACAAGTATATCTTTGTGACATGGGTGACCAAAACAGAACAGAGAACTCAACTGTGGTCTGACCAGCGTATTGTAAAACCTCAACATAAATTCTATATTTTTCTATTCTGGCTATCCCAAATTACTTTGCAAGTCTGCTTGTGCTAATTCAGCTCCATTCACTGCACTTTTTTACCTACATAAAATACTTGCAATTACCAGTGCCAAATTTAATTTGCCATTTGGTTGCCCAAATGCAGAAATGATCTGAATCCTTCTGCAATTCTTTAGCCACATGCTCCTTCTTTACTGCTCTGACAATCCTGGTTCTTTCCAGAATCCAAGTCATCTATTGTTAGATACAAGCTCTGACCCATGTGGCACTCCAATCAACACCTCCCAGGCCCGACACTACACCTCTTATATCTGGTTTCCTATTAAGCTTATTTAGTCCCATATTCTACCCAAGGATTCTTGTGGTTTATAAGCTTAATTAGAAGTCTTTCACATGAAATTTTGTCAAAAGTTTTCGGACAGTTCAAATAGAGTTCCACTATCTACTTAAAAAAATGCTTTCTAGGCCAGCCTTTCTTCAGTCTATATTTTCTAGTTTGAATAGAAGAGCTACCTAATTTTAAACATCAGAAATCCAAACACCTACAATGCTTGACATTTGGAGAACTATAACCTCCCAAAACGCGATGCAAATTATGTACATAATTTACCCCATTGCTTGCATCTCCAACATTTGTCTAGTCCCATTAAACCCATTTTATGAATATTACCAGCCTAAAAAAGGGATATATGTGCAATTGTCAAGATGCCCTTTTACATTCAACAGGATATGCCAAGCCTTTAACCTTGCTATATTTATTTTGTGTAGTGATCATTCTGACAATCAAATGTGTATGCTGTGGATACAAAATGTCATTTTGTTCCATCTCTATTTGATGAATTCTTCTAAAAGTTCATCATTTGGCAAACTGCTAAATATGTTAAGTTTAAACTTAGAATAATCCAGAAGCCTACAGAATCTATTCAAGGATATAATATACGGGGATAGGGTGGGATGTGTGTCGGTGCAGGCTCGATGGGCCGAAATGGCCTCTATCTGCACTGTGGGGATTCTGTGAATTCTAAAAATCAACAAGTATAGCAGAAGTTTTACAGCACAATGGTAACTAGTCACCCCCTTGATATTATTCAGTGATCTTCTGAATCTCACTTCAGAATCAAACATGAAACAAAAGTTACAGAATTGCATCAATTTCCTTTTCTGTCAACTAATATATACACAGTAATATTGAAATGCACGTCTAATTTTATTCTCATAGCAGTAGTGCATGATCAGACTGATGGCACCTTCAGGAGGCTAAAATATCCAATTTTGCTATAAATACTGTTACATGCTCCATGTCTACTTTTAAGTGCATGTGTTTTTCCTTCAAATATTCCATCTATAATGAACCATCCATTAAATAAATCATATGCCTGTGATAAAATGAAGCACTTTTGTCTGAGATTTAACATGGTATTTGGCTTCTTTAATTGTGTCACGGTACATAAGGAGTTAAAATAGTTACTAACTGAAATCATGTTCCAACTTAAATTGATACAACTATTACAGATTTTAATCAGTTTGTCTGTTGATGTCAATGGAAAGGGTGGAGGAGGAGGACAAGCTATTCAATTCAAATACAAACATCTTGTGGGATTTACTCAAATATGTTTGACAGATTTTCTTTGAATTTGACTATTTAAATCTGTTTGATCCTTTAAAAAAAAAATAAAAAAAAATATATATATATATATATTAAAAAAAAGGTATTTATCAACCCATCTTCTTTAATTCAGGGAGGCTATTTGTAGACTTTGATGAGAGATAGACCAGATAATTTTTGTAAATGGCAAGAAAAAGAACAAAAGCCCCAACACAAGAATATTACTTGTATCAATTGAAATGGCAGTTGTAAACTATTATTTACAACACAATGAGCTAGCTAAGATTAACTACTGTAAAATACGTTGTTACTAATATTTCCTTGTTCTTGTACTGTTGATTAAATTGTTTGCCAGTTGAAGTCTAGTGTAGTGTTATTCTGTTGCTTTTCAAAGACGAGGACAAGGAGGATCACACAAAGGCACAGGATAAAACCAGTAGCTGAAATAGATTGAAGCGGGTTCTCTGTTCATTCACATGGAATTTACATGGACAAGTGAAAACATTCTCTCTGGACCACAGGCTCATCTAAGATTAGTCTGAAACATGGAAACCAAAAAATCTCCAAGAAAAAATTCCCAAAATGCACACCTTCCAAAAATAATATTTAAACAGAGCCTAAAGTTCTTCTCCTCATTTCTGGGTCCTAAGTTAGGTAAATTATAAGGCTGTTTGCTGTGGGGTTTTATTTAAAAGATACTAGCCATTTTAAAACAAAGATTTTCTGCAGCCACAGAAATAAAGTACTGTACTTTTCTTTGTAGCTTAAACCAACTGAGGAAAAATTGGTTTCTATATTTTTGCTATACCTTAAAATGTTGAAATGTGCTTTTAGTATTAAGTCCAGAGTACTCAAACTAAAATCCTACAGATTTTTTTCTCCAAATTTTGTTCCACAGCTGCTTTTAGGTATTGTACCACATACAGCTTTTCCTAATTAAAAACTGATGGAAACAATAAATTTACAAGGAACTTAAAACTTTTCCAAATTATTATAGCAAAATACTAATCTTCCAAAATTTGAGTGTCTTAAAATGCAACTTTGCTACCTTTCTAACATTTCTCACACTGCCCAAGTTTCTCTTCTCTGTGCTGAAAATCATTTAAAAAACAAATGCTGGCAGCCAATCCAATCTCTACCTTTCCTGATAGAAAATGAGTACAGAAGGTTGACTGTGAGCTTTTTCATCCTTAGGAAGTTAGGAATTTGCTGGGTGAGAAACAACATACAGAGAATGTGTAGTACATTACTTAGCAGGGCAGCACATCAGTGTACCAATGTAGTCACAATATAAAAAGTTAACTGAATGGTCCAATCCAATTTCATAAATGTCATACATTATTCAGCTCACTTTCTTCCACAAAAATACACAAGATGTGATGATACCCAGATGTTAAGACTTTTTATTTCCACTATACCCTTTCTTTGTATAAACCTAATCATCAGTAAATTCTGTATAGGATTCTAGATATCATGTTACACCCTATTAAAAAGAAAAAGCTTTCAAAATAATGCAATAATCAACTTCACACAACCAGCTACCTACACCCTGTACCAGAAATTATTCCGTAGAATACTATTGGACACTTAGTGTGTTTGAAATTTCTTGGTCCACTATCTCATCAGAGGTGTCAACACATTGAAAATGAGTAAGTGCCTCATTAAATATCAGGGAGAGAAATATCCGATGAATACATTAAGCATTGGAATATTAATAGCCCACTGCATAATTTCAGAGCCCCCATGTCACATAACACGAGTCAAAATTATTTTAGTTAGGCTTCACCTAAGAAGCTGATAAACCTAAAGTTCAAATTAACTTCTCAATTGAAATTTTAAATATTGCCAGTTCACTAACTTACTGGCCCAAGAAACACTCAGGCTTTTATTTGAAGCAAAGGTTTCCTACAATGCTACAGGATACAAGAGCAGGTTTCGTTTCACAGTACCTAGCTTTCTTTAAAATAGCACAAAGCCAATGGGATAGTGAGGAGGGGGGCTGGCATGACTTGGTAATCTTAAACAGTACACCTCTGATCACCAGCAGTACAGAATTTTCAACACAGGTCATACCTATAATAATTCTAATATTTCAAGAGTCTAGAATGCAACATTGAAGACAACTTTCGAAAATGAATGCTTTCTAACTGCATCAATTAATTCCTCTACACATTTCCCTTTTCCTTTACAGTCAATTATCAAGTCAAATTTGTAATAGTGGGAGATTACACTGGGCAATACAAGTGTATAAACTGAAGTAAAAATGGAAAAAGAAATAGCCAAAGTAAATTAGAAAATGATACAAGACAAAAAAATACATTGAAAGAACAAAAGTTGCAAAATTTATATTTTAGGAAAAAAACATCTATTTGCAAACTGAACTATATATAGTATTTATTAAAGAGGAATATTGCTGTAGGGAACAATACATCCAGTGTAAAGTCTCCTTTCCTTTTAGATTAAAATAGGCGAAGAAGTCTCTTACTCAACAGGAGATATTTCATCACTTCATCCACAACTTCTGGAGACTAATCACTTTGGGTCTGAAGTTCAGGAAACAGCCACTCAGGATCATTATTGGTAGTCGAGCCCAATCCAGAGTTACTTGCTTTAAAATTCAGTTCTGGCTGTGTCTCACAAAAAGAATACGGGGGCAATTTTAACTTTATATTGCTGGGCGAAAAACTGCCGATAGTGAATTGGCTGCATGTTTTGCAGCCTGCCTGATTTTCTTGTCCATTGACTTCACTGGAAGAGTAAATCGGCAGCTGATTCACTATCACCAGCTTCCTGCCCACTGATAAAAGTTCAAATTAACCCCCACCAATCTCCACTAATACTGTGAACAGTGCCGGACAGACCAGGCTGACAAGCAATCCTTTCCATGTATGACAACAGGCCACCCAGGAGTTGCAGGCAAGGAGATTGGATATAAATTTTCCTAACCAAAAAGATTTTTAATGACTTTATAAATATAATACTAAAAAAATGAAGTAAGTGCTCTCTTTAGCAACCGTCTCCATTGAAACTTATAAAATTCTAACAGGACTAGACAGACTAGATGCAGGAAGGATGTTCCCGATGGCGGGGGAGTCCAGAACCAGGGGTCACAGTCTAAGGATAAGGGGTAAGCCATTTCGGACTGAGATGAGGAGGAATTTCTTCACCCAGAGAGTGGCGAACCTGTGGAATTCTCTACCACAGAAGGCAGTTGAGGCCAATTTATTAAATATATTCAAGAAGGAGATAGATATATTTCTTAAGGCTAAAGGGATCAAGGGATATGGGGAGAAAGCAGGGACAGGGTACTGAATTAGGATGATCAGCCATGATCTCATTAAATGGCGGAACAGGCTCAAGGGGCCAAATGGCCTACTCCTGCTCCTATCTTCTATGCTTCTATTAAATAACTGTTCTAACAATCCTAAAGTGAGAAAAAAAGTTTTTAGCATTTTCAATTAGTCAACTCTGTGATTAGCAGAGATGCTTTAATCTAGAAACACTCCTCCCCCAACATTAAATATGCTTCAGCACATGACATGGGATAATTAAATAGAAACTAATTATAGAGCTCGGCAATAAACATAGAATATAAAACTTACATAAGAACAGGAGGCCATTCAGCCAACTGAGCCTGCTCGATTTCTTTTTTAAATCCATGGCAGCATTCCATCAATCCCAATTTCCTGGTCTCTCTATATCTCTTAATACTTCCCATAAGTCTACTCTTAATTCAAATGATCTGATTATTCAATTTTTTAAAGCACTAAATTCTGACTTTGTTATTTACATTGCTTAATTCAAATTATTGGATAATTAGGAATGTACAATCACTCTATTCTTCTGGCTATACTGCCCAAGATCCCATTTGGTCTCTCTATAGCTGCCGCACACTTTGCTGATGGTTCCAGCGATCCATTCACCAATTCCATGAAATTCTGCTGCTTCATTATCAGAGGAGCTGTGAATGGAGTTGAATTCTGCAGCAGTCAGCAAAAAGCCCCGCTCCTGACCTTATGACAAAGGAAAGATCATTGACAAAGCAAATGAAGATGGTTGATCGGAGGATGCGTCCGAGGAACTCTTGCAGCGATGTCCTAGCCCTGCGATTATTGGCCTACAACAACCACAACCACCTTCCTTTGTTGTAGGTATAACTCCAGCTACCTGTCAGTTACATCTATTTTTCCTAGAAACCCTACTCCAAAAGAAAGATTGTCTGAGGTTTCCACTGAATACAGAGGCAGATAATCCATTTAGAAAACATCTATGTAATTCTGTGCCATTCCTTGGTTACTTATAACCTTCCCTTTGAAGCCCAAACTGCCCAATTGCTATGAATTTACTTATAAAAGCTTTTCATATGTGTTTTATATTCTCAGCAATCCTGATATGGTCATTTGTTTTGGCTCTCAACCAATTTCTTAACCTCCCTAATCAAATTCCTATACTCATCCATGCCTTCTAGTCTGTGCAAGGCTTTTTATTGAGGAAAACGCGATTTGTCCTTACCATATTATGGTCACTATTTCCAGGATGCTGCCTTACTATTTCATGTCTATTACTCTCATAACTAAGTTAACTTCAGTGTATATCTGCAATATATTGGGGTCCTTCATTAGTGATTGATCCAGCAATTCCCTCTGCCCCTTAAGCCCCAAAAGGTCTATATCTAACTTGCTGATTTACTGCCAAGAAACTAAATTGTGAGCTTTACCTTAACTGGTTAGAAAAATCATCCTCTACATTGTCATCATCCCAGTTGTCTTCCCAGACATGGGCATCTTCATCTTCATCTAAACCAGTCCAGCCTACAAGAAAAATCAGGTAAAACAAAGTTAATTTTGTTTGGGTGCTCATTTGATTTTTCAGTTTCCAATGAAAGGTAATGAGGTGGAAATATTATCTAACAGTACCTAAACAGAAAACCTTATGAAACAAAAAAACTACTTTTAAAGATATTTAGCCATTTGTAGATATTCAAATCAAAGTACAAGAAAAAGCATTGCGAAAGATGTCTTTTTTTACGAATAGTTATTGTCTCCATATTTTGTCGTTTTATATATTGGTTTAGGTAGGACAAGGAACAAATGTAGGTATAACTTCTGTTATTCCAGATGAAAGTAGTCTACTTCTGTCTGTCTACATATATAAAGTACACACAACCTGTCTATCAAGTGTATTTTGACAGTTTTGAGATCGCTCTCTCTTGGTCTTCCTTTGTCACAGTTTGGATTTCAAAGGGTAGAGAAGCATTTAACCTAAATCAATAAACCAGACTCTTGTGTATTTCTATTTTGCCAGATGGTTAATGAGACAGGGATAAGAGTGTGGCGGATGAACATCCAGTCTCACGTAAAATCACAAGCACCTGGCCAAGCTAAGAGCACCCTCCAGTTCTCTCATTTCAATCTTCTATGAACCCCTTCACCATCCTTTGCCCTACTCTCAAACTGCATCCCTAAACCCTCCTGCTTCTCTCTTTCTGACTTTAAAACCCTCCTGAAAAACCATGACGGCTTGGCCTATGTTCCTTTTACTTTGAAGTGCTTTGCGACATTTTTCAATGTTAAAAATGCTATATACAGTCTACTACTTTTAATCCAAAGTCGCTTAATGAAAATTATCTGATAACTGAGTCATTTTGTGCAGTATAAAAATGGAATTATCAGATTCAGACTTTATATGCAAGTTGCTACTGACTTTACCAGTTAGCACGTATGCGCACTTCCAGCCAGGGTCGCTGGATAACGATCACAAGTGATGATCCTGGTCAATTTCCCTCTTGCTAACCCAGCTGAGAACAGATAATTTAGCACAAAGGATCAAACTTGTGACTTTCTTGCTCTGTAAGGCTCAGCTACTCACTAACTTAACCAGCTGCAGAATCAAGAGAGTATTTATCCATCATCTATTACTTAAGGCAAATAGTACACTAATAGCACAGTAATATAAATCATTAAGTGGAAGTGAATGTAAAGAAAGAGCAAACTTGCATTTATATAGTCTCTCAAAACCTCAGGACGCCCAAAGTGCTTTCCAGCCAATGAAGTACTTTTGAAGTATCGTTACTGTTGTAATGTAGGGAACACAGCAGACAATTTGTGCAAAGCAAGGTCCCACACACAGCAATGAAATAAAGGACCAGATAATCTGTTTTAGGTGTTGGTTGAGGGATAGACATTGGCCAGGACACCAGGAAAACTTCCCTGCACTCGTGCCATGGGATCTTTTACAACCATCAGAGAAGGCAGAGGGGGCTTCAGTTTAACATCTCATCTGAAAGACAGCACCTCCAACAGTGCAGCACTCCCTCAGTACTGCATTGGAGTGTCAGCCTACATTATGTGCTCAAGTCTCTGGAGCAGGCTTGAAACCTCCTACCTTCTGACTCAGAGGAGAGTGTGCTACAACTGAACCAAGGCTGATACCCAAGGTAAACAATTACTTGCTGAATGGGGATCTAGATATCTGCAATGAAACAATTTAAATTCTTCTACAATTTGCTAATATTTAAGGGATGAGTAAAGTTGCTTTCATCAGACCAGGAAAGGCACTAAATTAATTCTACTGGAATAGCAATTTTTGCTAGTAAATTGGACACAATTTGTACCACATCAGAAGGTTTGCAATACAAGAACATAAGAAATAGGAGCAGGAGTCGGCCATTTGACCCTTCGAGCCTGCTCCGCCATTCAACAAGATCATGGCTGATCTTCTACCTCAACTCCACCTTCCCGCACTATCCCCATATCTTTAATTCCTTTAGTTCCCAAAAATGTATCGACCTCTGTCTTGAATATACTCAACGACTGAGCATCCACAGCTCTCTGGGGTAGAGAATTCCAAATATTCATAACACTTTGAGTGAAGAAATTTCTCCTCATCTCAGTCCATAAATGGCCGACCCCTTATTCTGAGACTGTGACCCCGTGTTCTAGATTCCCAGCCAGGGGAAACATTTTCTCAGCATTAACCCGGTCAAGCCCCTTAAGAATTTTATATGTTTCAATGAGATCACCTCTCATTCTTCTAAACTCTAGGGAATATAGGCCTAGTCTACTCAATCTCTCCTCATAGTGCAATCTCCTCATCCCGGGAACCAATCTAGGGAACCTTCGCTGCACTCCCTCTAAGGAAAGTATGTCTTTCCTTAGGTAAGGAGACCAGAAATGTACACAGTACTCCAGGTGTGGCCTCACCAATGCCCTGTATAATTGTAGTAAGACTTCTTTACTCTTATACTCTAATCCCTTTGCAACAAAAGCTAACATACCATTTGCTTTCCTAATTGCTTGTTGTACCTGCATGTTAATTTTCTGTGATTCATGTACAAGGACACCAAGATCCCTCTGAATGCAAACATTTCCCAGTCTCTCACCATTCAAAAAATATTCTGCTTTTTTGTTTTTCCTACCAAAGTGGATAACTTCACACTTGCCCACTCAGTCAACCTGTCTATATCTCTCTGCAGCCTCCTCACAGCTTACTTTCCCACCTAACTTTGTATCATCAGCAAACTTGGATACGTTACACTCAGTCCCTTCATTTAAGTCATTAATATAGACTGTAAATAGCTGAGGCCCAAAAACTGATCCTTGCGG
This sequence comes from Squalus acanthias, assembly GCA_030390025.1. Taxonomy (NCBI): domain Eukaryota; kingdom Metazoa; phylum Chordata; class Chondrichthyes; order Squaliformes; family Squalidae; genus Squalus; species Squalus acanthias. The sequence continues at coordinate 99,326,696 of CM059428.1, forward strand.
AGCCCCGCTAGTTACAGCCTGCCAACCCGAAAAAGTCCCGTTTATTCCTACTCTGTTTTCTGTCCATTAACCAATCCTCAATCCATGCTAATATTACCCCCAATTCCATGAGTCCTAATTTTGTGTAATAACCTCGTGTGGCACCTTATCGAATGCTTTTTGAAAATCCAAATACACTACATCCACTGGTTCCCCCTTATTCATCCTACTAGTTACATCTTCGAAAAACAGATTTGTCAAACACGATTTCCCTTTCATAAAACCAAGTTGACTCTGCCTAATCATATTATGATTTTCTAAGTGCCCTGTTACCACGTCCCTAATAATAGATTCTAGCATTTTGCCTACTACTAATAGTGGGGGGGGGGATCCGCTGAGTGGAAATTAAAAAAGTCAAAGAAAAATGAGAAGGCAAAAGTGCAGGGTAGCGATAGGGGTAATGATAACCAGAGTATGACAGGAAGGGACAGAGCGTATACACATAAGAGTGCATCAGAAAGTGGAGTCAGAGTAGGGAAAAATGGTAAAAAGATAAAATTAAAAGCTCTATATCTGAATGCACGCTGCATTCGTAACAAGATAGATGAGTTTCAGCACAAATAGAAGTAAATGGATATGATCTGATAGCCATTACAGAGACGTGGTGGCAAGGTGACCAAAGCTGGGAACTGAATATTCAAGGGTATTTGCCATTTCGTAGGGATAGGCAGAAAGGAAAAGGAGGGGTGTAACTCTGTTAATAAGGGAGGAAATCAATGCAGTAGTGAGAAATTATATTGGCTTAGAAGATCAAGACATAGAATCAGTTTGGGTGGAGATAAGAAATAATAAGGGTAAGAAGTCACGGGTGGGAGTTTTCTACAGGCCACCAAACAGTAGCCACATGGTAGGACAGAGTATAAATCAAGAAATAATAGAGGCTTGTAAGAAAGGTACGGCTATAATCATGGGAGATTTTAATCTTCATATTGATTGGACAAAGCAAATTGGCAAAGGTAGACTTGAGGAAGAGTTCTTAGAGTGTATAAGGGATGGTTTCTTGGAGCAATACGTTGTGGAACCAACCAGGGAGCAGACTATTTTAGATCTGGTAATGTGTAACGAAGCTGTATTAATTAATGATCTCGAAGTGAAGGATCCTCTTGGGAAGAGTGAACATAGCATGGTAGAAATTCAAATTCAGTTTGAGGGTGAGAAAGCTAGGTCTCAAACTCGTGTCCTGAACTTAAATGAAGGTAATTACAAAGGTATGAAGGCAGACTTGGTTAAAGTGAACTGGGAAAATATATTGTAATACTGTAGAAAAGCAGTGGCAAACATTTAAGGAGATATTTCATAACTCTCAGCAAAGATATATTCCAGTGAGAAAGAAAGACTCTAAGAGAAGGATGCACCATCCGTGGCTAACTAAGGAAGTAAAGGATGGTATCAAATTGAAAATAAAGGCATACAATGTTGCGAATAGTGGAAGGCCAGAGGATTGGGAAATTTTTAAAAACCAGCAAAGGACGACTAAAAAAATGATAGAGAGAGACAATAGCTTATGCGAGTAAGCTAGCAAGAAATATAAAAACAGATAGTAAGAGCTTCTACAGGTATATAAAAAGGAAGAGAGTAGCTAAAGTAAACGTTGGTCCCCTAGAGGATGAGTCTGGGGAATTAATAATGGGAAACAGGGAAATGGCAGAGACTTTGAAGAAATAATTTGTATCACTAGAGAAAAAGTACTAGGCAAACTAATGGGACTAAAGGTGGATAAGTCCCTTAGACCTGATGGCCTGCATCCTAGGGTCTTAAAAGAGGTGGCTGCAGAGATAGTGGATGCATTGGTTTTAATCTACCAAAATTCCCTGGATTCTGGAGAGGTCCCAGCGGACTGGAAAACCACAAATGTAACGCGCCTCTATTTAAGAAAGGAGGGAGAGAGAAAGCAGGCAACTATAGACCAGTTAGCCTAACATTTGTCATTGGGAAAATGCTGGAGTCCATCATTAAGGAAGTGGTAGCAGGACATTTAGAAAATCATAATATAGTCAAGCAGAGTCAGCATGGTTTTATGAAAGGGAAATCATGTTTGACAAATTTGCTGGAGTTCTTTGAGGATGTAACGAGCAGGGTGGATAAAGGGGAACCAGTAGATGCCGTGTATTGGATTTCCAGAAGGTATTCGATAAGGTGCCACATAAAAGGTTACTGCACAAGATAAGAGCTCACGGGGTTGAGGGTAATATATTGGCATGGATAGAGGATTGGCTAACTAACAGAAAAGAGAGTCGCGATAAATGAGTCATTTTCAGGTTGGCAAACTGTAACTAGTGGGGTGCCGCAAGGATCAGCGCTGGGGCCTCAACTATTTACAATCTATATTAATGACTTGGATGAAGGGACAGAGTGTAATGTACACAGGGAACGGTAGCGTAGTGGTAATGTCACTGGGCTAGTAATCCAGAGGCCTGGACTAATGATCCAGAGACACGAGTTCAAATCCCACCACGGCAGCTGGGGAATTTAAATTCAGTTAATTAAATAAATCTGGAATCAGTAATTGTAACCATGAAACTATCGGATTGTCGTAAAAACCCATCTGGTTCACTAATGTGCTTTAGGGAAGGAAATCTGCTGTCCTTACCTGGTCTGGCCAATATGTGACTCCAGACCCCCCACAGAAATGTGGTTGACTCTTAACTGCCCTCTGAAATGGCCTAGCAAGTTGTACCTAACCGCTACGAAACATAAGGAGGAAAACAGACGGACCACCTGGCATCGACCTCAGCACCGGCTACAGACACGGCAACGGCACACCTAGCCCAGTCAATCCTGCAAAGTCCTCCTCACTAACATCTGGGGCTTGTGCCAAAATTGGGAGAGCTGTCCCACAGACTAGTCAACCAACATACTCTCAGTCATACTCACAGAATCATACCTTTCAGCCAATGTCCCAAACTACACCATCACCATCCCTGGGTATGTCCTGTCCCACCGCCAGGACAGACCCACCAGGGGTGGCGGCACAGTGGTATACAGTCAGGAAGGAGTGGCCCGGAGAGTCCTCAACATTGACTCTGGACCCCATGAAGTCTCATGGCTTCAGGTCAAGCATGGGCAAGGAAACCTCCTGCTGATTACCACCTACCGCCCTCCCTCAGCTGATGAATCAGTACTCCTCCATGTTGAGCACCACTGAGAGTAGCAAGGGCACCCAATATACTCTGGGTGGGGGACTTCAATGTCCATCACCAAGAGTGGCTCGGTAGCACTACTATTGACCGAGCTGGCCGAGTCCTGAAGGACATAACTGCCAGTCTGGGCCTGTGACAGGTGGAGAGAGAACCAACATGAGTAAAAAACCAACTTGACCTCGTCCTCACCAAGCTATCTGTCGCAGATGCATCCGTCCATGACGGCATTGTTAGCAGTGACCACTGCACAGTCATTGTCTTCACACTGAGGACACCCTCCATCGTGTTGTGCGGCACTACCACCGTGCTAAATGGGATAGATTCAGATCAGATCTAGCAGCTCAAAACTGGGCATCCATGAGGCGCTGTGGGCCATCAGCAGCAGCAGAATTGTATTCAAGCACAATCTGTAACCTCATGGCCCGGCATATCCCTCATTACCATCAAGCCAGGGGACGAACCCTGGTTCAATAAGGAGTGTAGAAGAGCATGCCGGGAGCAGCACCAGGCATACCTAAAAATGAGGTGCCAACCTGGGGAAGCTGTAACACAGGACTACATGCATGCTAAAAAGTGGAAGCAGCATGCTATAGACAGGGCTAAGCGATCCCACAATCAACGGATCAGATCAAAGCTTTGCAGTCCTGCCACATCCAGTTGCGAATGGTGGTAGACCATTAAACAACTAACGGGAGGAGGAGGATCCATGAATATCCCCATCCTCATGATTGTGGAGCCCAGCACGAGTGCAAAAGACAAGGCTGAAGCGTTTGCAACCATCTTCAGCCAGAAGTGCTGAGTGGATGATCCATATCGGCCTACTCCCAAGGTCCCCACCATCACAGAAGCCAGTCTTCAGCCAATTCGATTCACTCCACGTGATATCAAGATATGGCTGAGCGCACTGGATACAGCAAAGGCTATGGGCCCCGACAACATCCCGGCTATCGTGCTGAAGACTTGTGCTCCAGAACTAGCCGTGCCTCTAGCCAAGCTGTTCCAGTACAGCTACAACACTGGCATCTATCCGACAATGTGGAAAACTGCCCAGGTATGTCCTGTCCACAAAAAGCAGGACAAATCCAACCCGGCCAATTACCGGCCCATCAGTCTACTCTCAATCATCAGCAAAGTGATGGAAGGTGTCATCGACAGTGCTATCAAGCAGCACTTACTCACCAATAACCTGCTCACTGATGCCCTGTTTGGGTTCCGCCAAGACCACTCGGCTCCCGACCTCATTACAGCCTTGGTCCAAACATGGACGAAGGAGCTGAATTCCAGAGGTGAGGCGAGAGTGACTGCCCTTGACATCAAGGCAGCGTTTGACAGAGTGTGGCATGAAGGAGCCCTAGTAAAACTGAAGTCAATGGGAAGCAGGGGGAAAATGCTCCACTGTCTGGAGTCATACCTAGAACAAAGGAAGATGGTTGTGGTGATTGAAGATCAATCATCAAGGCCCCAGGACATCACTGCAGGAGTTCCTCAGGGCAGTGTCGTGTGGCCCAACCATCTTCAGCTGCTTCATCAATGACCTTCCCTCCAACATAAGGTCAGAAATGGGGATGTTCGCTGATGACTGCACAGTGTTCAGCGCCATTCACAACTCCTCAGATAATGAAGCAGTCCATGCCCGCATGCAACAAGACCTGGACGACGTTCAGGCTTGGGCTGATAAGTGGCAGGTAACATTCGTGCCACAGAAGTGCCAGGCAATGACTATCTCCAACAAGTGAGAGTCTAATCACCTCCCCTTGACATTCAACGGCATTACCATCGCCGAATGCGCCGCCATCAACATCCTGGGGGGTCACCATTGACCAGAAACTTAACTGGACCAGACACAAATACTGTGGCAACAAGAGCAGGTCAGAGGCTAGGTATTCTGCGGCGAGTGTCTCACCTCCCGACTCCCCAAAGCCTTTCCACCATCTACAAGGCACAAGTAAGGATTGTGATGGAATACTCTCCACTTGCCTGGATGAGTGCAGCTCCAACAACACTCAAGAAGCTCGAAACCATTCAGGACAAATCAGCCCGTTTGTCACCCCATCCATCACCTTAAACATTCACTCCCTCCACCACCGGTGTACCGTGGCCGCAGTGTGTACCATCTACAAGATGCATTGCAGCAACTCGCCAAGGCTTCTTCGGCAGCACCTCCCAAACCTGCAACCTCTTCCACCTAGAAGGACAAGGGCAGCAGGCGCATGGGACCACCACCACCTCCAAGTCACACACCATCCTGACTTGGAAGTATATCACCGATCCTTCATCGTCGCTGGGTCAAATTCCTGGAACTGCCTACCTAACAGCACTGTGGAAGTACCTTCACCACTCGGACTGCAGTGGTTCAAGAAGGTGGCTTCTCAAGGGCAACTACGGATGGGCAATAAATGCTGGCTTTGCCAGCGACGCCCAGATTCTATGAGCGAATAAAAAAAGCCAAATTTGCTGATGATAAAGATTGGTGGGAAAGCAAATTGTGTGGAGGACACAAAGAATCTCCAAAGGGATATAGATAGGCTAAGTGAGTAGGCAAAAATCTGGCAGATGGAGTATAATGTGGGAAAATGTGAGGTTATCCACTTTGGTAGGAAAAATAAAAAAGCAAATTATTTAAATGGGGAGAAATTACAAAATGCTGAGATACAGAGGGATCTGGGGGTCGTTGTACATGAATCACAAAAAGTTAGCATGCAGGTACAGCAAGTAATTAGGAAGGCAAATGAAATGTTGGCCTTTATTGCAAAGGGAATGGAGTATAAAAGTAGGGAAGTCCTGTTACAACTGTACAGGGCGTTGGTGAGACCACACCTGGACTACTGCGTACAGTTTTGGTCTCCTTATTTAAGGAAGGATATACTTGCATTGGAGGCAGTTCAGAGAAGGTTCACGAGATTGATTCCGGAGATGAAGGGGTTGTCTTATGAAGAAAGGTTGAGCAGGTTGGGCCTATACTCACTGGAGTTTAGAAGAATGAGAGGGGATCTTATTGAAACATATAAGATTCTGAAGGGGCTTGACAGGGTAGATGCAGAGTAACCTGTTTGTGAATGTGTGAAGTGGTTTCGGGATGGCTCCATCCTGTCGATCTGCTTGCTTGATTGTAGCTGATTGTTCTCATGTTGTGAGTTTCTTGACTGGGCCTGGGAATTCTATAGAGTGGGACTAAGTGATCTCTTTTATGCATGGTTTTGATGGGTCCTGTAATTTGGGTGGGGACTGTTCTTCCTCGGGTCTATTGTTAGGATGTTAATGTCTGATAGGGGCCGATTAACTCCAAGTGAGGTCATGTGGTTCCCCAGACAGTTTGATTAACTCCAATATCCAAACTGTCTTTTACAGAGGTTGATTCCAACTCCTGTACAGCCTTTTCTCCCTTACAAGTCCAGACATGTTTTTTGAAAAGCCAAATCTTGTTTCTTTGCTCTAAATGTCCTTCGGTTAGGCCCAATGCATTTAATCACCCTGAAGTAGTTAGAAAAGAGTCCAAAGTCCTTCTCCTTAGGGTATGTCTCAGAGTTTTGGGGGATCTGTGAATTTTGAGAATCTTACAACTTGAGAAGTAGGGGCTTTAACACTAGAGCTGAGGGGTGACCTGATATAAGTCTTCAAGATTATGAAAGTTATAATAAGGTAAATTGTGATAGATTGTTTCCACTGGTCGGTGTGAAGGTATTGAAAACGTACAAATTTAAGTTAATCATGAAAAGAATTAAAAAGGAAGGTTAGAAAATGCCCCTCCGCCACGAGCTGTTGTGGAAACAGAGTTCATAAATTCTTTTAAAGGCAAATAAGATGGTTGCTTGAAAAAGAGGAATATTAATAGGTGTGGGGAGTGAGCAGAAGAGTGGGATGAGTAGGTGGCTCACGCGGAGAAAAACATCGACACAGATTTAACGACCAAGTGGCCTGTTTCTGCGCTTTAACATTCTCTCGGTTAGAAATTAGACCGTGTCGTGACTGGTTTACTGACCGCTGCTGGTTAGGAAGCTTAAGACCCGGAAATACTAATCAGAGCTTTCACATCGCAAGCTACGACTAATCAAGCTCCAATTAATCAAAATGAATTCAGGATAAGCAACGCCTCGATTTCAAAATTCTCATCCTTTTTTTCAAATCCCTCCATGGCCTCGCCCCTCCCTATCTCTGTAATCTCCTCCAGCTCCACAACCCCCCCTCCCGAGTTATCTGTGCTCCTCTAATTCTGCCCTCTTGACCATCCCTGATTATAATCGCTCAATCATTGGTGGCCATGCCTTCTGTTGCCTAGGCCCTAAGCTCTGGAATTCCCTCCCTAAACCTCTCCGCCTCTACCTCTCTTTCCTCCTTTAAGACGCCCCTCAAAACCTACCTCTTTGGCCAAGCTTTTGGTCACCCGCCCTAATTTCTCCTTATGTGGCTCAGTGTCAAATTTTTTGTCTTATAATACTCCTGTGAAGCACCTTGGGATGTTTTACTACATTAAAGGTGCTATATAAATACAAGTTGTTGTTGTAGTTGTTGTTGGAGTCTGGGTCTGAAATGGGCACAGGAGCCTCATTTCAATATTAAAATGATGCCTGTGCTCATTTCAGGCGGTGGGAAAGGCTACCTAAAAAAGAGGCCCCGACCAATTTAGCAGTGGCTCGAATGCTCGTGCAGGCCTCTACCTTGTTACATTGCTTATCATTGTGCTTGTTTTACACCTGTAAAACAGGCACAATAATGTTGGATTTAGGCCCTAAAAAGTCTCTAGTTCCCTCCTGCATTTTATGAATGTAGAAAGTACAGAGGCGATCTAAAAAAGGGAAAAAGAGGTTCAAAGAGAGAGTACGAGAACAGATTAGCAGCTAACATAAAAGGGAACTCAAAAGTTTTTTCTAAACACACAACTAGTAAAAGGGTAGTCAAAGGGTGGGTGGGGTTAATTAGAGACCAAAAAGGAGATATTCTTGTGGAGCCAGAGCGAAAGCCTGAGATACTAAATGAGTACTTTGCATCTTCCTTCACTAGAGAAGAGGATGCTACCAATTTAGCAGTAAAGGAGGAGATAATAGCGATATTGGATAGGATAAAAATAGATAAAGAGGACATACAAAGATTGGCAGTCCTCAAAGTAGAAAAGCCACCCGGTCCGGATGGGATGCATCCGAGGTGACTGAAAGAAGTAAGGGTGGAAATTGTGGAGGCACTGGCCACAATCTTCTAATCCTCCTTAGATATGGGGGTGGTGCTAGAGGACTGGAGGATTGCAAATGTTACACCTCTGTTTAAAAAAGGGGAGAGGGATAAACCCAGCAACTACAGGCCAGTCAGCCTAACGTAGGGAAACTTTTAGAGACAATAATCTGGGACAAAATTAATTGGCATTTGGAAAAGTATGGGCTAATAAATGAAAGTCAGCATGGATTTGTTAAAAGGCAAAATGTTCAGAAGGAAAAAAATTTGCAGGGCTACAGGGAAAGGGCGGGGGAGTGGAACTAGCTAAAATGCTCTTGCAGAAAGCCGGCACGGGCTCGATGGGCCGAATGGCCTCCTTCTGTGCTGTAACCATTCTATGATTCTAAGATGTTTCCCCTCGTGGGGGAATCTATAACTAGGGGGCATAATTTCAGAATAAGGGGCACCCATTTAAAACGGAAATGAGGAGGAATTTCTTCTCTCAGAGGATCGTGAATCTTTGGAATTCTCTTCCCCAGAGAGGTGTGGAGGCTGGGTCATTGAATATATTTAAGGTGGAGATAGGCAGATTTTTGAATGGTAAGGGAGTGAAGGGTTATGGGGAGTGGAGTTGAGACCAAGATCAGATCAGCCATGATCTTATTGAATGGCGGAGCAGGCTCGAGGGGCCAAATGACCTACTCCTGCTCCTACGTCTTATGTACTGATGTCAGGCTAACTGGCCTATAGTTCCCCGTTTTTTCTCTTCCTCCTTTCTTAAATAGCAGGGTTATGTTTGCTACCTTCCAATCCTTGGGGACTGTTCTAGAATTTAGGGAATTCTGGAAGATTAATACCAGTGCATCCACTATCTCTGCAGCTATCTCTTTTAAAACCCTAGGATACAGGTCGTCAGGTCAAGGGGATTTGTCACCACTTAGTCCCAATTACAGGAAACTCTTGTTTAACCGGCACCTAAATATCCGGAATTCTCTCTTAACCGGCAAAAATCATCCTCCGAAAACTCCTCTCAAATAACCGGCAATGTTGCCGAGTCCGAGTCTCCCGCGAACGCCGAGTTAGTCAGTGGGGCTAGTTCTCCAAAGTGCCACTACTCGGCCTCCTGGCGCTGTCGGAAGTCCGAACACTGCAGTAACAGGAGTCTGATTTTCCCGCGCTGCCGGGAGGCTCTTTTGATACACCATTTTACTGTGCGTCTCCCACGCTGCTGGTAGTCTCTTCTGATACACCATTTTACTGTGTGTCTCCCACGCTGCTGGTAGTCTCTTCTGATCCACCATTTTACTGTGTGTCTGCCACGCTGCTGGTAGTCTCTTCCTAGCCACCATTGTTCTGTGTGTCTTTCCATCTTCATCGGCAATTATCTCCTCCATCTTGCATTATGGAATTCCCAAAAGCTGGTCCAAGCAAAAGGAAGAGAGTGGTCTTAACTTTAAAACAGAAAATCGAGATATGCCAACGACTAGAAAAGGGGAGAGAAGCCTATCAACATTATGAACGAGTTCAAAATCAGTTCGTCAACAATCTACGACATCAAATCGCAGAAGGATAAGCTGCTCAAGTTTTATTCAAGCTCGGAGACATCTAAGAGTGTAGAGAAACGGCGTACGCTTCGTAAGCCTAAGCTTGAAGAGCTGGATACCGTGCTTTATGAATGGTTTTCTCTTAAGCGTTCAGAGGGTGTTCCAATTTCCGGACCCATGCTAATCGAGAAAGTGAAGGATTTCTACGAAAGGATGGAGCTCACTGACAAGTGTGCTTTCTCCGAGGGATGGCTAACGTGCTTCAAGTTACGGCACGGGATACGACGACTCGATATTTCCGGGGAGAAGAAATCAGCTGATCACGACGCCGCAGAAGAATACTGCGATTATTTCAATCGGATTGTGCAGCAACATGATTTGTCGCCAGCACAGTTATACAATGCCGATGAAACTGGCTTGTTTTGGAGGTTTTTGCCAGAATCAACGCTTGCTGGGGCTAGTGAGGCTAATGCTTCAGGTTACAAGAAAAATAAAGATCGTGTAACCGTGCTAACATGTGTGAACGCTGCTGGATCACACCGGGTTAAACTTCTTGTTATTGGGAAGTATAAAAATCCCCGTGCATTTAAAAATGTGAGGCACTTACCTGTTGAGTACAAAGCTCAAAAAAATGCTTGGATTGATAAGGAAATCTTCTCCGATTGGTTCCATCATATTTTTGTTCCATTGTGAGGGAACATTTCCGTAAAATAGGGAAACCTGAAGATAGCAAATGCATTTTATTGCTTGATAATTGTAGAGCCCATCCGCATGAATCCAAGTTGGTTTCGGGAAATATTTTCACCATTTATTTGCCACCAAATATAACTCCTCTCATCCAACCCATGGACCAGGGCGTTATCCAAAATCTGAAGTGTCATTACAAGAAAGACTTCCTACGTAAACTGATAAGCCAAGATGACAATATTCAAGAATTTCAGAAGGAATACAATATTAAAGATGCCATCTATAATGTTGCATGTTCCTGGAACTTTGTGAAAGGTCACACTCTGAGGCAAGCCTGGCGCAAATTGTGGCCTTCTGTAATGTTTGCTGAAGGTTCTTCTTCAGAGGAAGAATTTCATGGGTTCAATGTTCGTCCCAAGAAGAGTACAATAATGGAAATGGCTGGCATGGTGAAAAATGCAGGCCCAGCAAACCCTCTACATCACCTCAGTGAAAGTGATATCGAGCAGTGGGTTGATGCAGATAGAGAAGTTGGTGTTGTGCATATGCTAAGTGATGATGAAATAATTGAGAATGTTTTGAATCCAAAGAAAGAAAAGGAAAGTGAGATGGAAAGTGAAGAGGATGATATTTCTGAAGAGACGATTTCTTGGGCTAAAGCTGCAGAAGGATTATCTTCATTCCTCAAATTTGCTGAAAGGCAGACTTGCTACTCTACCCAAGAAGTTATGCAACTCCATATTCTGCATTCCACCTTTCTACAGAAAAGGCAAGAGTCCACTAAGCAAACCGACATCCGCAACATGTTTAAGAAAGCTTCCAAAAGAGTCACAGCAGCGGAAGTGCCTGAAGAATCTGTGGCATCTGTGGAACTGCATGGTTCTGATGACCCAGCTGGCACGGATATTTCTGATGAACCAGATGACTCGAAATAAGTGTACAGTCAACTACAGTACTGTATACAGTTGTTTATAAGTTTTGTTTTACTGTCAAGTAATTAAAGAGTTATGGATTACCCTCAACTGGTAGTACTGTACTTAATCAAGCATCTTCCACCATCCATTTAACACAACATTCTGTAGGTGAGTACCCAAATACTGTATACTGCACATTTCTTGATTTTTTTATTTTTCTTTGTTAAAAATAGCCTCGGTAGATATAACTCTCCATTATCCGGAACTTTCGATCAACCGGCACCACGCCGGTCCCGGATACCAAAGAGTTTCCTGTAATTTCTCCAGTACTGTCTACTTATACTAATTTCTTTAAGTTTCTCATTCTCTCCAGACCCTTGGTTCCCCATTATTTCCGGAATGTTTTGTGTCTTGTACCATGACGACAGATGAAAAGTATTTGTTTAATGTCTCTGCCATTTCCTTATTGCTCAATATAATTTCTCCTGTCTCAGCTTCGAATGGGCCTACGTTTACTTTAATTAATCCCTTCCTATTTACATACCTACTGAAACGTTTACAATCTGTTTTTATGTCTCTTGCTGATTTACTTTTTTTTCCTCTTTCCTGGTCAATTTCTTGGTCCTCCTTTGCTGAATTCTAAAATCCTCCCAATGCTCAGGCTTACTACACTTTGGCAACATTATAAGTCTCTTCCTTTAATCTAATACTATCTTTAACTTCTCGTTAGCCACAGTTGGACCACTTTTCCTGTAGGATTTTTGTGCCTTAAAGGAATGTATATTTGTTGTAAATTATGTATTAATTCTTTAAATGCTAGCCATTGCTTGTTTACCATCATACCTTTTAATGTAGTTTCCCAATCTACCTTTCCCAACTCGCCCCTCATACCTACGTAGTTTGCTTTGTTTAGATTTAAGACCCTAGTTTCCGATTTAACTAAATCACTTTCAAACTCAATATAAAATTCTACCATATTATGGTCACTCTTCCCTAAAGGCCCCTTTACTACAAGGTTATTAATTAACCCTTTCTCATTGCACAATTCTAGATCTAAAATAGCCTGTTCCCTAGTTGGCTCCTCAACATACTGATCTAGAAAACTATCTTGTAAACATTCCATGAACTTGTCCTTCACACTATTGCTGCAAATTTGGTTTGCCCAGTCTATATGTAGATTAAAGTCCCCCATGATTACCGTATTACCCTTGTTACATGCACCTTTAATTTCCTGATTTACATTCTGCCCTACATTGCAACTACAGTTTGGGGGCCTATAAACAACTCCCACCAATGCTTTCTGCCCCTTGCTGTTTCTTAGCTCCACCCAAACTGATTCTACTTCTTGATTTTCAGAGCTAAGATCCTTTCTCTCTACTATCTTTATCCCATCCATTATCAGGGCTAGCCCTCCTCCTTTTCGCCTATCTCTTCTAAAAGTTAAGTATCCTGGAATATTTAGTTCCCAACCTTGGTCACTTTGCAACCACGTCTCCGTAATGGCTATTAGATCAAACCTATTCATTTCTGTCTGTGCTATTAATTCATTTATTTTGTTGTGAATGCTTCGCGCACTCAGATATAGTGCGTTTAGCTTTGACTTTTTTCTATTTTCCCTGATGTCACCTTAGTCACTGATGCCCTATTACCTTTGTTACTCTCTGTCCCTTCCTGACCCACTCTGCTTATTTTTACCTAAATCTCTGCTCTGCTCTAGAGCCATGACATTCCCTTTGCTGCTTTTAAATTTACTCTTTCCTGAATCCTCTCACCACCCGCCCCCGCCCCCCCTCCCTTCATTAGTTTAAAGTCCTGTCTACTGCCCTAATTATTCGATTCACCAGGACACTGGTTCCAGCCTGGTTTAAGTGGAGCCCGGCCCAACGGAACAGTTCCCTCTTTCCCCAGTACTGGTGCCAGTGGCCCATGAAGCGAAACCCCTGCCTCCCACACCACTCTTTCAGCCACGCATTTAACCTTCTAATCTGCTTATCCCCATGTCAATTGGTGCGTGGCTCAGGTAACAACCCAGAGATTATTACCTTTGAGGTTCTGCTTTTTAATTTGAACCCCAACTCCTCAAACTCTCTCAGCAGAACCTCGTTCCTAGTTCTACCTATGTCGTTGGTTCCTACATGGACCATGACAACTGGATCCTCCCCTTCCCACTCCAAGTTCTTCTCCAGCCGCGAGGAGATATCCTTAACCCTGGCACCGAGCAGGCAACACAGCCTTCGCTACTCCGTCATGGCTACAGAGAACAGTATCAATCCCCCTGACTATACTGTCGCCTACCACTACCACATTCCTTTTTACTCCCCCCACTTGAATAGCCTCCTGTACCACGGTGCCGTGGTCAGTTTGCCCATCCTCCCTGCAGTCCTTGTTCTCATCCATACTGGCAGCAAGTACCTTGTACCTGCTGGACAAAGTCAAGGGCTGAGGCCCCTCCATCACTATATCCTGGGTTCCCATACCTTCCTGACTCGCAGTCACACCCTCCTGTGCCTGACCATTGACCAACTCTAAAGGACTACTTAACCGAAGGGGTGTGACTGCCTCCTGGAACAATGTGTCCAGGTAACTCTCCCCCTCCCTGATGCATCGCAGCTCGGACTCCAGCTTAACGACTCGAAGCCAAAATTCCTCGAGCTGCAGGCACTTACCACAGATGCGGTTGCTCATATTTTGAAATGGTTGTTTTTTCTATAATGGAAATTGTTTTTTAAAAACTTTAAATCTTAATCTAACAAGTTTTGCAATGGGTTCATAAACTTTAAATGGAAAAAAACTGTGTGGTCAATCACTTTCTGAATCAAATATAGGCTCTACATTTTACACAATCACAAATAGAGGAAGTCCCAAAGTACATCATATTGACACCTAGCAATTAATTCCATAGACTAATAGTTCCATCCATATCCATAAATCAATATCTATTAACATGTCTTGCAGCTGGCATACAAGCATCACACCGTCAGATACAAAAAAAGTGCTTGAGCAGCAGGGACAGGTCAGGTTAGCAGCTCAGCACCACAACCATGCCTCAGGCTATCTAAGAACAACACCAGTGCAGATTTGCAAGTATTGTCAATTTGGCTAGGTTCAGGCTTTGGATCAGAATACTAAAATAAATCTCTTCTTTCATATTAGCTACAGTTCAGCTGGATCACCAGAATGTATGCTCTGCTCATTAGAAATATGGATAACAATGGGTATAGTGTCTTCTTCATATACACTCAGCTGACAAAGTTATACCACTGCCGTGAAGTCAAAGTTTCTAAAACTAAAATAACCATAACATACCCTAACGGACAGTGCAACAGGCAAAACTGAATATAAAAAAACTTCCTACTTTAAACTAATTTCAGTGCGTTGCATAGGATGAATTGACATGGTCTGTTATTTCTGCACATTATATTCCTATTGTGATAAATGTACTGAAATTTTATAAGAACATAAGAAATTGGAGCAGGAGTTGGCCACAGGAGTGGTTCATGTCCCACCCCACCTGACTTGAGTACAAAAATCTAGGCCGACATTCTAGCGCAATACTGAGCGAGGACTGCACTGTCAGAGGTGCCGTCTTTCGGACGAGACTAAACCAGGGCTTTATCTGCCCTCTCAGGTGGGCGTAAAAGATCGCATGGCACTACTTCGAAGAGGAGCAGGGGAGTTATCCTTGGTTTCCTGGCCAATCCTTATCCCTCAACCAACATCACAAACAGATTATCTGGTCATCACATTGCTATTTGTGGGAGCTTGCTGTGCGCATATTTGGCTGCCGCATTTCCTACATTACAACAGTGATTACACTTCAAAAGTACTTAATTGGCTGTAAAGCGCTTTGGGACATCCTGAGGTATTGGGTAAGGGTATTAAGGGATATGATCAAAGGTGGGTAAATGGAGTTGAGGTACGGTTCAGCCATGAAATAATTGAATGACCGAATAGGCTCGAGGGTTGAATGGCCTAATCCCGTTTCTATGTTCAGTCAACCTGCCAAGAGCTCATTTTAAAAAGAAACTTGCTCATTCCTTACTCTGCTCCATCCAACTCCCAGCCAGAGCCACAGGCAATTGAGATTATTAAACTCATCTTCAAAAAAACTGCCAGCAGAAACAGCTGATGTTCCATCGGGGCATCGACAGTGCCACAGCTCTCAAAACAGGAGCTGATAAAGCTGACGGACCCCTTATAGTTTTCCTCTCCCCTGACAATTGGGACCTGCAGTAAAGTGGATGATGAACGAGCAAATGAGTGCTGCTAGTTAGCTTGGATCAACTGACAGCACTCACTGGAGTTAGCACTCTTACTGGAGTTAGAAGATGGTGGATTTAATCTTCACTCCAGTACATGAATATATAATACCAGCAGAAATTCCAGGGCAGTACTGAGGAACGCTGCCTTGTTGAAAGTGCAGGCCTTCCAAAGAGCTGTTAAAACAAGACTATTTCAATGGTTTCAGCAGACTTTAGATCCCTTAGGACTATTCAAAAGCACCCAGTGTAATGGCCAACATTACTTGCTCAACTATCACTAAAAATAGATTATCTAGACTTTCAACTTTTTGCTGTTTGTGGATTCTTGCTGTGCACAAATTGGCTGCCGCATTTGCCTACATTTTATCTACTTTGCAATTTTAGCGCTCCAAAAGTAAAACAGCAATATTAGTTAAAAGCCAGAGGGAGTTCTGACAGGTTAATGTGCTTCTGCTGCCTTATGGTGGCAACGCTGATCCAGTTTGTTCTTCATTCTGTCTCGTTCTGCATGGGCAGCTCAGTGAGCCAACTGCTAAAGAAGTGCAACTGCATGGCAAACTAGATCATTGGAGAAATGGTCTCAGCATGTCGGGGGTGGGGGGAGCGCGAACAAAATATTAAAATCACCCAGAGTGGTTAGAATGCAGAATTCGCTACCATAAGGAGTAGTTGAGGCGAATAGCATTGACCCATTTAAGGGGAAGTTAGATAAACACATGAAGGAGAAAGGAATAGAAGGTTATGCTGATAGGGTTAGATAAAGAGCAGTGGAAGGAGGCTTATGCGGAGCAGATTTATCACCTTACCCATTCAGCCCCACTGTGCTGTACATTCTAAGTAATTCCACGTAAAATGATTGACAAATATAAAAGAAGAAACAGCATGGAGGGAGAGATTAGGAGTGGCCAAAAGCCTGGTGGAAAGATGGTTTGGGAGGGGGGGGGACCACCACACACAAAAGGCCAGAGTCAGAGGACTGAAAGGTGCGAGGAGGAGGTGCATGCAATACTGAAGTTGTAAAAAATGGGGCAAGAGTGTGGAAAATGAGGATGAGGAGCTTAAAGTTAATAGTTTGGGGATAGTAAGGTAGCAATAGTCAGCAAGGACAGTGTGATGGGTGAGCAGGGCAGGATACAGGTATCGATGTTTTGGACAAGGTGGAATTTGTGAAGGTTGGAGGATGGGAGGCCAGAAAGAACATCAGAATAATGCAGTCTCGAGATGACAAATGCATGGATAACACTTTCAGTTGATGGAGGGACTGAGATAGAGGTGATCGATGCTGCACAGGTGGAAATAAGTGATCTTAGTGAAGGATAAGATGGCAGAGAGGTCGAACTGGATGTAACCAGGAAGCTGACCCTGTTCTTTTCAGATGATGCTGCTAGGGGAATAATATAGGAGACCAAAGATAGAAAGTTTTGGGGATTCCAGAGATGACCATGTCAGAACGGGAAAAGAATACACGCTGGCTGTGTTCGGATAGATAGAAGAGTCGAACTACCCCAGGGTAATTCCATGGAGTGGGACAACGAGAAAGCAAGAATTTGGATGTTTTTCATGTTGTAACATATCAATCACTGCAGAGAGGTCAAGGAGGAGGGACAACACGCCATGGTCACAGAGGATAAGGCTTGTAATTTTTGTCCCGGGCCATCTCTGAGCTGATGAAGCGATTTAAGTAGGGCCAAAGAAGACAAGATTTGGCCAGGAGCCAGCAGAGTTGATCCGGAGGCCAGTGGTGAAGTGGGGATTGATCCAAGGGAACACAACCATATTTTACTCTCACTAACAAATCCACAAACCTTCTTATATTCAACACTGTGAATTACAAAACATCAACACAGCTCCCTTGATATCTCTCACTGCACAGTGTGGCATGGAGTTATACAAATCAGGAGTGTCAGATCACAGTCAAAGCAGCTGCAGAAAGAAAAAGAATCAGCCAGCATTCTCACTCTTGATTGCAACTCAATGGCCTATGCTAGAACATGTTATGTGGACATCAGTGAAGAAACACTAATACAATAGCAAAATACTGCGGATGCTGGAAATCCGAAATAACAACAGAAAACACTGGAAAAACTCAGCAGGCCAGGCAGCATCCGTGGAGAGAGGAACAGAGTTAACATTTCAGGTTGAAGACCTTTCATCAGAACTGGAAAAAAGCAGGAAATGGAATAGATTTTAAAGCAAGTTTTGGGGCTGGGAAAAGGGGGAGGGGGATGATAGAACTAAAGGGAAGGTCAGTGATAGGATGGAAGCAGGAGAAGTAAAGAGGTATTAAGAGATATTCAAGGGAAGAGGAGGTGGTAATGGGACAGGTTAAGGAACAAAGGATAGCTCTAGATGAAGTGTGAATTGCGCTGGCAGAATGAAGGACAGCTGTCATGTGGGAGGGAAAAAAAAGGCACAAACAAAAAGTGTGGATAAAAAAAGATATATATATATGGGCCGAGGTTATGATCTGAAATTGTTGAACTCTATGTTGAGTCCAGAGGGCTGTAAAGTGCCTAATCGAAAGATGAGGTGCTGTTCCTCGAGCTTACGCTGAGCTTCCGTGGAACAATGCAAGAGGCCGAGGACGGTGAGGTCTGAGTGGGAATGGAGCGGTGAATTAAAGTGACAGGCCACCGGGAGCTCGGGGTCCCCCTTACGGACTGAACGGAGGTGTTCCTCAAAGCGGTCACCCAATCTGCGTTTGGTCTCCCCAATGTAAAGGAGACCACGTCGTGAGCAGTGAATACAGTATACTAAATTGCAAGAAGTGAAGAAGTTCTGCTCTTCTCTTCGATGGGATTTCCGTTTGTCTCTTCAACCTTGTTCATCTTCATTGCTTTCAGTTTCCCTTCTCGTGTTTGATCAGGTATCTGCCAAGACTCGGTTTCACAGCCACATCTCTTTCCTCAGCAACTGTCTCCGGTTCCGACTTATTCCACGTGGATTCCAACTCAACTTCCCTTTGTGTTTTGGACCCACCCAGGATTACAAATATCTCCAAGATATTCATCGTTCCTCGAACTACTGCTCTCGCCGCATCTTGAGATCCACGCTCAACGCCATGTGGCGCCACATCAACACTCGACCTCTCTCTTCAGCAGCACCGACGCACTATCTCAAAGCTGTCCGGGTCCACAGTTCCATTTCATCCTTCGACTCATCCGACGCTTCAACAAAAAACTTTTTTTCTTCCTTTCCGATGTCAAGGATCGCAAGCTTCATCAACTCTTGAACACCAACGCCCCGCCAGAACCTTCTTCCCCTTCACTTTCCTCTGACCCCACTTCTCCCAATCTCACCCCCTGCCGCGTTTTCACTATCCCTTCTGACCTTCCCCTCTCTGACCCCGAATGATCAGTCCTCAGCAAAGGCCTGAGCTTCATCCCCTTATGCCCCCACCTCAATGAATTTCGAGTTTGGCACGATGCCGAGTTCTTTTTCTGCCGCCTTCGCCTCCGTGCCCACTTCTTTGGCCAGGAGTCTTCCCCCCCCCAGCACGGCTGACCCTTTCTCCCACTTTCAGAATTCTCGTTCTACCTGGACCCCTCCCTCTGGCCTCTTACCCTCTCTAGATCTTTTCGTTGCAAACTGCCGCCGTGACATCGGCCGTCTCCATTTCTCTGCTCCCCTCACTCACTCCAACTTACCTCCCTCTGAACTTGCAGCACTCCATTCTCTCCGATCCAACCCCGACATAGTCATTAAACCTGCTGACAAGGGTGGTGCGATTGTTGTTTGGTGAACCGACCTCTACCTAGCGGAAGCTGAACGCCAACTCTCGGACACCTCCTTCTACCTCCACCTGGACCATGACCCCACTACCGAACATCAAGCCACTGTTTCCAAGACTGTCACTGACCTCATCTCCTCTGGAGATCATCCCCCCACGGCTGCCAACCTCATAGTTCCCCAACCCTGCACAGCCCGCTTCTACCTCCTTCCCAAGATCCACAAACAGGACTGCCCTGGTAGACCCATCGTTTCAGCCTGTTCTTGCCCCACGGAACTTATCTCTTCCTATCTCGACTCTATTTTTCTCCTTGTCCAGTCTCTTCCCACCTACATCCGCGACTCTTCCGACGCCCTCCGCCACTTTAACAGTTTCCCGTTTCCCAGCCCCAACCGCCTCCTTTTCACTATGGACATACAATCCCTCTACACCTCCATCCCCCACCAGGATGGCCTGAGGGCACTCCGCTTCTTCCTCGAACAGAGGCCCAACCAGTCCCCATCCACCACCACCCTCCTCTGCCTGGCTGAACAGGTTCTCACATTGAACAACTTCTCCTTTGACTCCACTCATTTCCTCCAAATCAAAGGTGTTGCTATGGGTACCCGCATGGGTCCTAGCAATGCCTGCCTTTTCATGGGATATGTGGAACACTCTTTGTTCCAGTCCTACTCGGGTCCCCTCCCTCACCTCTTTTTCCGGTACATTGATGACTGTATCGGTGCCGTCTCCTGCCCTCGCCCTGAACTAGAAAATTTCATTCACTTTGCTTCCAATTTCCACCCTTCCCTCACCTTCACATGGTCCATCTCCGACTCTTCCCTCCTCGACTTCTCCGTCTCCATCTCTGGGGATAGGTTATTGACAAACATTCACTACAAGCCCACTGACTCCCACAGCTACCTGGACTACACTTCCTCCCACCCCGCCTCCTGTAAGGACTCTATTCCATTCTCCCAGTTTCTCCGTCTCCGCCGTATCTGCTCCGACGATGCCACCTTCCATACCAGTGCTTCCGACATGTCTTCCTTTTTCCTCAACCGAGGATTCTCCTCTACTGTGGTTGACATGGCCCTCGACCGTGTCCGTTCTATCTCCCGCACTTCTGCCCTCACCTCTGCCCCTCCCTCCCGGAACCACGATAGAGTTCCCCTTGTCCTAACCTTTCACCCCACCAGCCTTCACATTCAACGGATCATCCTCCGCCATTTCCACCACCTCCAGCGTGATCCCACCACCAAACGCATCTTCCCCTCACCTCCCCTTTCAGCATTCCGTAGGGACCGCTCCCTCTGCGACACCCTAGTCCACTCCTCTACCACCCCCAGCACCCCTTCGCCCGGCACCTTCCCGTGCAAGCGCAGGAGATGCAACACATGCCCTTATACCTCCCCCCTTCCCACTGTCCAGGGCCCCAAACACCCCTTCCAGGTGAAACAGCGATTTACTTGTACTTCTTGCAATTTAGTATACTGTATTCACTGCTCACGATGTGGTCTCCTCTACATTGGGGAGACCAAACGCAGATTGGGTGACCGCTTTGCGGAACACCTCCATTCAGTCCGTAAGGGGGACCCCGAGCTCCCGGTGGCCTGTCACTTTAATTCACCGCTCCATTCCCACTCAGACCTCACCGTCCTCGGCCTCTTGCATTGTTCCACGGAAGCTCAGCGTAAGCTCGAGGAACAGCACCTCATCTTTGCCCTCTGGACTCAACAAGGATAGAGATATATTTATCCTCACTTTTTGTTTGTGCCTTTTTTTCTTCCCTCCCACATGGCAGCGGTCTTTCATTCTGCCAGCGCAATTCACACTTCTAGAGCCATCCTTTATTCCTTAACCTGTCCCATTACCACCTCCTCTTCCCCTGAATATCTCTTAATGCCTCTTGATTTCTCCTGCCTTCCATCCCATCACTGACCTTCACTTTTATTCTATCATCCCCTCCCTCTTTTCCCGGCCCCTAAACTTGCTTTAAAATCTGTTCCATTTCCTGCTTTTTTCCAGTTGACGAAAGGTCTTCAACCTGAAACGTTAACTCTGTTCCTCTCTCCACGGATGCTGCCTGGCCTGATGAGTTTTCCAGCATTTTCTGTTGTTATTTCAGTGAAGACACAACTGGACTTGGTTGTGCTGCCTTCCACAATTAAATAATCTGCCAATATGGATTGTATAAACTCATATGTGAAGAATGGCCACTTGGCTGAAGCACCTGTGGGCAATCAGCACACATGGAACCGTGCCCCAGTATGAATCAGCACCCTTAGGAGAGATGATTGAAGGATTAAAAAAAAGAAAGAGTTAATGGACAATTTTGTTCCAAAAGTCAGACAACCAATTTGGCAGTATTACTTCAGAATTAACGAATGCATTAAAGAAGTTTATTTCAAGATTTTTTGAGAGAAAGGCAAGAATATTAAGTCTCTGAAAACCCAATGCTAGCAAACAGTCCCTTTATCCATGCATTGCCAAATGCATAGAGAACAAAGTTATGCGAGTAAAAATAACAGCCAACACATTATGGTAGACACTAAACATTGCTTTAGTGCAATGTCCACTTTATTAATAGTTTTAACAGAACAGAAATTTCGATATTCCAATGCTGTACTGTGCAAAATTAAGATTCAAATTCAATGTTTAAAAGGTAAAACACGAGGGAAATTTTGAAGTGCTGAGAACAATTTAGCAGTAAGCTGCCAAAAATATGACTATAAAATTTTTTTTTTTGGACAAATGGACATCAATTCAAATTTATGAGTACAGCATGCCAATTTAACAAGCCACATTAATATGAACATAAAGGAAACATTTCCTCAGGGCTCAGATTAATGCCATATACATTAAACTGAAAAAAAATGCTCATTATGAAACAGTAGACTATGGTTATTTCATTGCAGTGCTGCCGTAGAATTATGCCAATGAATTCATTACTGCATTTAAAGAGACTAGATTGGTTCCCATTGAATATTTGATTGAGTACCAGAACAATTCTTTGCTTGTGACTGACTGGTTGGTTACTGAAAGTTTAATAACTATTTGGTAGTCATTCTATTCATTTATTGCTCTGTCAAAATAAGTTTTTTTTGACTAGCTTTACTGCTCAGCACATTTAGGGATATCAAGATAAATGCAGTTTTTTTTTAAATTTCAATTCCCCTACAGTTCTTCACTTCCAAAATGAGAAGTGGTTTTACCGCAATAATGCACATCTTGCGTCAGTGCAGAGCACTTTTTGTGATGTACCAATGTAAACTTAAACTTTGAAACTACATGTATAGACAACTCAACAAACTGCATGAATTATTTTTAACCTTAAAATTTTTACTCGTCATTAAGTTGATGAGCAGCGCAGACCAGCTGTACAGGAGTTTCCCTCCCCCCCGCCCCCGACATCAGGTAAGGTCCATAGCCAAAAATTCAAAGTTGAGTTTTAAAAAAACATTAAGTGCAGTTTTGAGCTGCTCCAATGCTCTAAAATTCACTTCACAATGGAACTGGAAGCCATATTATATGGTCATAAGATATTTTCAGCAAGAACAAACTTGTATTTATATAGCATTTTTCATGTCCTTAGGACATCCCAAAGTGCTTCACAACCAGCAAATTACTTTTGAATCTCAATCACTTATGTGGGCAAATACAGTAACCAACCTGTGGGCAGCAGGGCCCCAAAACAGCAAGGAGATAAATGGCAAGTTAAACCTGTTTTGGTGGTGTTTAGAAACATAGAAACATAGAACAGTACAGCACAGTACAGGCCCTTCGGCCCTCGATGTTGTGCCGAGCATTGTCCGAGACCAAGATCAAGCTATCACACTCCCTATCACTCTGGTGTGCTCCATGTGCTTATCCAATAACCGCTTGAAAGTTCCTAAAGTGTCCGACTCCACTATCACAGCAGGCAGTCCATTCCACACCCCAACCACTCTCTGAGTAAAGAATCTACCTCGGACATCCCTTCTATATCTCCCCCCATGCACCTTATAGTTATGCCCCCTTGTAACAGCTGCCTCTACCCGAGGAAATAGTCTCTGAACATCCACTCTATCTATCCCCCTCATCATCTTATAAACCTCTATTAAGTCGCCTCTCATCCTCCTCCGCTCTAAAGAGAAAAGCCCCAACTCCCTCAATCTTTCCTCATAAGACCTCCCCCCCAAACCAGGCAGCATCCTGGTAAATCTCCTTTGCACTCTTTCCAATGCTTCCACGTCCTTCCTATAGTGAGGTGACCAGAACTGCACACAATATTCCAAATGTGGTCTCACCAAGGTCCTGTACAGTTGCAGCATAACCTCACGGTTCTTAAACTCAAACCCTCTGTTGAGGGATAAATGTTGGTCGGGAGACCTTCCCTGCCTTCTTTGAATACGTGAATATATTTAGATGAAAATAAATTAAAATAGCATTCTTCCTTAAACCTGGTTAAAATTAGGTGATGCATTTAATTGTTAAAATGGCTAGTAAATAAATTGTATAACATCCCCCTCCCATCATTCTTGAGATATGGCATAGAAGAGAGAAATGAGAAGCTACTAAAGAGGAACACAAAAGTGAAACTGGTACCGCAGAACAGTGTGAGGAATCTGCCCCAATTCGCTCACTTCTGTCCTCAGCTCTTTCTCCTTGGAGTTTCAGCCATGGCTCAGTAGGTAGCACTCTTGCCCGAGTCAGAAGGTTGTGGATTCAAGTCCCACTCCAGAAACTCGAGAAATAAAAATCTAGACACTCCAGTGCAGTACTGAGGGAGTGCTGCACTATCAGAGGTGCTGCCTTCCAGATGAGACGTTAAACCAAGGCCTCGTCTGCTCTCTCAGGTGGATGTAAAAGATCCCATGACATGATTTCAAAGAGGAGCTGGTGAGTTATATCCGGTGTCCTGGCCAATATTTATCCTCAGTCGACATCACTAAAAACAGATTATCTGGTCTTTATCACATTGCTGTTTGTGGGAGCTTGCTGTGCGCAAATTGGCTGCCACATTTCCTACATTAAAACAGTGACTACACTTCAAAAGTACTTAATTGGCTGTAAAGCGCTTTGGGATGTCCTGAGGTTGTGAAAGGCGCTATTTAAATGCAAGTCTCTTTCTTTTTCTCCCTTCCAAAACTGCAATAGAGTCTCCCTTGTCTTTACCTTCCACCTCACTAGCCTCCACAATTGGCAAATTATCCTCAGCCATTTCCATCACCTCTAACACAATCCCACCACCAAACTCATCTTCCTCTCCCCTTTTAGCATCCCAAAGGAACCATTCCCTCCCTTTGTGACTCCCTGGTCTACTTCTCAGTCGCCCCTAACACCTGGTCTCCTTCCATAAGCACCTTCTGCTGCAAGCGCACGAGATGTAACACATGCCCTTTTACCTCCTTCCATACCACTATCCAGCCCAAAACATTCCTCCTGAGTGAGAGCGATTTACTGTACTTCTTCCTCGTATACTGTATTCATCGCTTACGATGTGGTCTCCTCTATGCCGGGGAGACTAAACGCAGGTTAAGTGATTGCTTTGCTATGTTATGCCTATCAGAGTAGATTGAATAGGCTGAGGCTCTTTTCTCTAGAAAAGAGAAGGCTGAGGGGTAACCTGATAGAGGTCTTTAAGATTCTGAAAGGGTTTGATAGAGTAGACAGAGATATTTCCACTCGTGAAGGAGACCAAAATTAGGGGCTATAAATATAAGATAGTCACTAATAAATCCAATAAAGAAACTTCTTTATAGTCAGAGAGTGATTAGAATATGGAACTTACTACCACATGGAGTAGTTGAGGCGAAAAGCGTAGATGCCTTTAAGGGAAGGCTAGATAAGTACATGAGGGAGAAAGGAATAAAAGATTATGCTGATGGAACAGTGGAGGTCCAAAGAGATTTAGGGGACCATGTACACAGATCACTAAAATGTAGTACCTGTAGTCAGGTACAAAAAAATCAAAAAGGCTAATGAACTCAAAGGCTAGAATATAAAGGGGTGGAAGTTTTGCTACAGTTATACAAAGCCCTGGAATACTGTGTACAGTCTGGGCACTGCACCGTAGAAAGGATATATTGGTCTTGGAAGGAGTGCAGCGCAGATTCACCAGAATGTTACCAGGTCTCCAAGGGTTAGATTATGAAGCGAGATTACATAAACTAGGCTTGTATTCCCTGGAATATAGAAGGTTAAGGGGCGATTTGATTGAGGTTTGTAGGATTTTGAAAGGAATTGATAGGGCAGATAGAGAAAAACCATTTTCCGCTGGCAGGGGAGTCTGGGACATGGGTACAGAACCTTAAAAATCAGAGGCAAGCCATTCAGGAGAGAAGTTACAAAACACTTCTTCACACAAAGGGTGGTAGAAGTGTGGAACGCTCTCCCACAAAAAGCAGTAGATGCTAGCTTAATTAATAATTTTAAATCTGAGATCAATAGATTTTTGTTAGCCAAGGGTATAAAAGAATATGAAGCCAAGGCAGGTGGACGGAGGCTCGCGTGGAGCATAAACACCGCATAGACCAGTTCGGCCGAATGGCCTGTTTCTGTGCTGTACTTTTTGTAATACAGCTCCGTTCTGTCCACAATAGCGATCCTGAATTCGCGATTATTTGCCACTTTAATTCTCCTTTTGTCTAGTGCTATCACTTCTGTCACTTAATCATCTCCTGTTCTCCATTTAATCACTTTACAAACCATCTTTTCTTTAAAAATCCGCACCCCTTTTTCCTAGCTCTGTTCCTCCTTATAAGCTGTTCATCTGTAACATCTTCCAGTTCTGACAAAAGTGTCATAGACCTGAAATGTTAACCTAACCTTTTTCCATTCTCCAGATGCTGCCTGGTCTACTGAATATCTCCAGCATTTTCTGTTTATATTTCTAGTTTACTGGATTTTTTTTTTTTTTTTAAATTGAATTTTAGAATGACAACCTTCATTTGTTGCTTTCCCCATTTTACACTCCGCATTGGATACCCAGCCCCTCTAGTGCTGCTGATTTTCATTGTTAATACGGAGACCTAGAATCCAAACACAGGAGTGGCTCACCACATTTATCTCAATTAAAATGGATTACTCCAGCAAAAAGCAGACAGACAGAATGGCTGCCTCCTGTGTTATAAACTTCTACAGCAGCCATAACACAACAGCATATTTGCAGACTCATTTTCATGGATCTATTATACAGTTGATTGAAGAAGAATTATCCATCTGCATGGGGAATTTCAAAATATATGTTGGGCTGTAGCAAAAGTATTCCTTGTTATTCAGTAACTGACTCCTAGTTTTTAAAACCATTGATACAAGTGTTTGTAAACTGCAATTTCAAAGCAGCCTGCAATTATAGTAGACTTGAGCATTTTAAGAAATTACCTTCCAAATATATAAAATATGGCAACATGTTCTCACATAGTCGGGTGCATTTGTGCAAGGGCAGCAATATCAAACATTAATCTTACTATTGAAGAGTAGTGCTAATTTTAAGATAAAATGTTAAAATAAAATCCACACAAAAATCTAACCCAATTTATATCTAAGAGTGGTGCAACAACTATCCACTGAATGTTCAGATAATGCATAAAAGTTTAAGTTTCTGCAGCAGAGATCATATTCAGGTACAATTTACATACTCAAGTCATTGATTTCCATTCTTGAGGCCTTTTCACTAAGTGATAAGTACACAAACCACATTTTCCTAAGTGACTAGGGCAAATATTTATATTCATAATGGATGGGATTAAGATTTAATTTAGGTTTTCTTTGCTCGTAAGTAGGCATCTCGACAAAGCAAAATTGCATCAACTGGAGGGGAATAAATTTAACATGAATCCAGTGGATGATCCTCACTCAAAAGAATGCATATATTTGTTATACCATGAAAATAATGTCTAATCATTAAATATTAGATGTTATCTTGAAGATTGAAAAAAGTGAAAAGTGAAGATCAGTATAAGCTTTCTACAAAGTACATTTATAGCTCCTATGTTAAATTTTTTATGCTTTCAGACCTCATTGGTGCAAATGTACAACTTTTGGATCTTGACCATAAAAATATAGCATTCCATTATGACTTCTATACTCCACATAACATTATATCCATAGGACTAGTCGTTTCATACCTGAACTCAAATAAGTAGTTAGCGATATTATTGCAATGTCAGTTTCTTCACATCATTCACAATTTGCTGGGCCACCTTCACTCAAAAGTACATAAATGGCATTTCCAGATTCTCAGCAACATTGATGTGAAGAAAGACCAGTGGAAATGATAAGCATATGGCAATGACACCATAATGACAAAGATTTCAATTTCAGGATGAAATCTGAGCTAAACAATGCAAGTAAAAGATACAAATATTTACATCTAGCAAGATGCTATAAATATCGCCAATCATTGGGACGATCATAACTCGCAATCGTTATTCGAGTATACAGCACAGAAACAGGTCATTCAGCCCCACTGGTCTATGCCAGTGATTATGCTCCATGCGAGCTTCCACCCACCCTTCATCTCACCCGATCAGCATACCCTTCTATTCATCTCTCCTTCATGCTTATCTAGCTTACCCTTAATTGAACCTATGATATTTGCATCAACTCCTCCTTGTGGTAGCAAGTTCCACATTCTTACCACTCTTTGGGTAAAGAACATTCTCCTGAATTCCCTATTGGATTTATTAGTGACTATCTTATATTTATGATCTAGTTTTGGTCTCCCACAAGTGGAAACATTTTCTCCACTTTTGCCCTATCAAACCCTTTCATTATCTTAAAGACCTCCATCAGGTCACCTCTCAGCCTAGTTACAACCTTAGTTCTGGTATTATCCTTGTAAATCTTTTTTGCACCTTCGCCAATGTCTTTATCCCTTTTATAATATGGAGACCAGAACTGTTCACAGTACTCTATGTGTGGTCCAACCAAGGTTCTACACAAGTTTAACATAACTTCTCTGCATTTCATTCTATCCCACTAAAAATTAACCCCAGTGCTTGGTTTGCTTTTTAAACAAAAAAGGGCTTATTAACCTACTTCGCTATTTTTAGCTGTTTGTGTTTCTGTACCCCTAGATCCCTTTGCTTATCTACCCCATTTAGGACGATTATCCAAG
Source organism: Squalus acanthias (assembly GCA_030390025.1). Taxonomy (NCBI): domain Eukaryota; kingdom Metazoa; phylum Chordata; class Chondrichthyes; order Squaliformes; family Squalidae; genus Squalus; species Squalus acanthias. Next base: position 99,355,239 of record CM059428.1, read on the forward strand.
CAGTTGTGGCCTCTATTCTTCCTACCAAAATGCACCACCTTGCACTTATCTATACTGAAATTAATGTCAATTACACACATTCTGCAAGTTTATTAATGTCTTCTTGTATTTTGTCACATTCTTCCTTTGTGTTAACTACAACCCGAATTTGGTGTCTTCTGCAAATTTTGAAATTGTACTTCCGATTTCTGAGTCCAAATCATGAATATAAACTATGAACAACAGTGGTTTCAGCACCAATCCTTGTGGAACACCACTTTTCCACCTTTTGCCAGTCTGAGTAGTTACCCTTAACCCCCAGTCTCTGTTTTCCGTTTTGTAGCCAGTTTGCTATGCATTCTGCTACCTGCCCTGACTCCACATGCTCTGACCGTAGTCATGAGTCTACTATGCGGTAGCTTAATGAAGGCCTTTTGAAAATCCAAATATATTATATCTGCTACATTACCCTAGTCTACTCTGTTACATCAAAAATTCAATAAGTTTGGTCAAGCATGACCTTCTCTTTTGAAATTCATGCTATTATATTTTTAGTTTCTAGATGTTTTTCAATTACATCTTTGAGTAAAGATTCCATTACCTTTCCTACCACTGATATTAAGCTAACTGGCCTATATTTCCCTGGACTTGTTCTAGCTCCCTTTTTAAATTTTAAATATAGGAACAACATTAGCTGTCCTCCAATCCTCTGGTACTATTTCCTTTTCTAATGAATTTTTATATGTATGTAATATTGCCTCTGCTATCTCTTCCCTAACTTCTTTCAATATGTGAAGATGCAATCCAACCGGACCAGGTGCTTTATCCTCTCTAAGCTTGATTAGTTGATCAATTATCACCCCCGTTCCATCTTAAATGTCTTTATATCTCTTTGGATCTCTTCTTCTAATGTCATGCCCACCTTATTAGTCTGCCTGGTAAATACTGAGGCAAAATAACTATTCATGAGTCATCTTGAAAACATCAGCTGTTGAACAAGTCATCTTGAAAACATCAGCTGTTGAACTATCAAATTGCACTACAGGCAAATTCTATTTATAGAAAAGATGTTTTGATAAAACCTGAAAGAAGCTACCATTCCAGCAGTTACAAACCTCAAAATGTGGCAGCCTGACCTGCTTCTCTCCCGCTACATGTCTGTTTTAAAAGCAGCAATATGATAAGTCTTTAACTTACTGCTTTTAGAAAGCAACACCAGTAATGCAGCTCGACAGTTTGGCAAGCTTATTTATCAAACAGCTGTGCCAAATATACCTGGAAGATCCCAGGTTCGATTCTCAATTAACGCTGAGTTAGCTGACTCAGGTCAGGGTGACAGACGACGCATTCTAATTGGCCATGGCTCCCGAGGATCACCACGACCGCAATATTGCCACCGTCATCTCAACTGGCGCTGACAGCCTTCAGGTTCAACTTTTCCAAAGCCCTCGCCCGACCTCTACTGTCCACCGGCCACAACTAGTAGGACCGGGGGGGGGGGGGGGGGGGGGGGGGGGGAGGAATCTACACGAAATGAAAGCAGCCTAAATATAAACAAAACAGCAAAGGAGAGCATAGGAAAGAATAAAGTAAGGGAGGACACTGATGGCCAGGGAATAGAGAGAGTTATAGAACAGGAGTGTAAAAAGATGGTTACCAATAAAGAGGAAAACTGTTATTAAAAATGAGTTAAACTGTCTGTACAGCAATGCACAGAGTGTCCGTAATAAAACAGGGGAACTGGAGGCTATAATATGTTGCGAGGAACCAGACATAGTAGGGATTACTGAGACATGGCTACAGAAAAACCAGGACTGGGAATTAAACATTGCATATTAACATACTTAGAAAAGATAGAGGTGGAAAAAGGGGAGGTGGAATAGCTGTACTTATTAGGGATAACATAATGGCAGTAGAAAAAAGTGACGCAGCTATCAGCAAGACAAAAATACAATCCATGTGGATAGAGATAAAAGATAATAAAGGACAAATCACACTAACAGGGATAGTCTACAGACCACCTAATGGAAGGGAGGTGGAGGAAGAAATATGCAAACAAATTAGGGAAATGAGTAAAAAACGTAGAATAATAATCATGGGGGATTTCAACTACCCCAATATTAATTGGCTAGAAGAGGCCAAAGTGGATAAGGGAATGGAGTTCCTATAATGTGTACAGGACTCCTTTCTAACCCAATATGCAAGAAGCCCAACAAGGGAAGATTCGCTATTGGATCTAGTAATCAGAGCAGATAAGGGAAGTAAAAGTAGGGGAACATCTAGGCAATAGTGACCATCATATAATACGCTTTAATATAATAATTGAGAAGGACACAAGTATGATGAAGACCAGGGTAATAGATTGGAGAAAAGACGATTATGCGGGGCTGAGAATAGGACTTGGGGAAAAAAGGACAATATTGGCAAACAATGATGTAGAACAGCAATGGGAAATATTTAAAACGATGTTCAACAGAGTCCAGGAAAAATATATTCCGCTAAAAGAACAAGCTAAACACTAATGAGACACCATGGATGAATAAAGACATAAGGGAAAAATTGAGGGTAAGGAAAGAGGCATACATTAAGTACATGGACAGCAGGGGCGAGCATGACAAGAGAATACACAAAGAGATTAGGAGAGCAGTCAAAAAAAAATTAGAAAGGCAAAAAGGAACTATGAAATTAAACGATCAAGGAACATAAGTTAAATATTTTATAGGCACATCAATAAAAAAAATGGAAAGTTGGGATGAGAATAGGCCCACTAAGGGATGGACAGGATAATATCACAGGCAGCAATAGAGAGATGGCAGAAATATTAAATAATTACTTTGCTTTAGTATTTACCAAGGAGACAGAACAGGTGGACATGACGTCAATGATGAGATTAGAAATGAGGTAACTGCATTTAAAATAAAGAGGAGAAATATTAAATAAAGTAATTGAGCTCAGTGGATTAAAACCCCTGGTCCGGACGGATTACATCCGCGCATTTTAAAAGAATCTAGGGAAGAGATAGCAGAGGCATGACTACACATATTTAATAATTCGTTCATACAAGGTGTAGTGCTAGAGGACTGGCGGATAGCTAACCCTACATTTAAGAAAGATTAGAAAGGTTAGAAAGATTAACTGTAGTCGTCTGGCATTGTTCTCTGACTATTTATGCTGTGCCCATATGTATTTCTTCACTTCACCTGATGAAGGAGCAGCGCTCCGAAAGCTTGTGATTTCAAATAAAGCTGTTGGACTATAACCTGGTGTTGTGCGACTTCTTACATTTAAGAAGGGAGATAGAACATGCCAAGGGAACTATAGACCAGTCAGCTTAACATTGGTGGTAGGAATAATAATGAAATCCCTACTAAAGGAGAAAATAGAACATCTAGAAACAAAAAATAATAATGAATAGTCAGCATGGATTTCAAAAGGGAAGTCTTGCTTGACCAACCTCATTGAATTTTTTAAGAACATAAGAAATAGGAGCAGGAGTAGGCCATTTGGCCCTTCGAGCCTGCTCCGCCATTCAATAAGATCATGGCTGATCTTCTGCCTCATCTCCACTTTCCTGCACTATCCCTATATTCCCTTAATATTCAAAAATCTATCGATCTCTGTCTTGAATATACTCAATGACTGAGCCGCCACAGCCCTCTGGGGTAGAGAATTTCAAAGATTCACCACCCTCTGAGTGAAGAAATTTCTCCTCATCTCAGTTCTAAATGGCCAACCCCTTATTCTTATACTGTGACCCCTGGTTCTAGACTCCCCAGCCAGGGGAAACATCCACCCTACATCTACCCTGTCAAGCCCTGTAAGAATTTTGTATGTTTCAATTTAGATCACCTCTCATTCTTCTAAACTCTAGAGAATATAGGCCCAGTCTACTCAGTCTGTCCTCATTAGGACAATCCCCCCATCCCAGGAACCAGTCTGGTGAATCTTCGTTGCACTCCCTCTATGGCAAGTATATCCTTCCTTAGGTAAGGAGACCACAACTGTACACAATACTCCAGATGTGGTCTCACCAGGGCCCTATATAATTACAGTAAGACATCTTTACTCTTATACTCAAATCCTCTTGTAATAAAGGCCAACATACCATTTGCTTTCTTAATTGCTTGCTGTACCTGCATGTTAACGTTAAGTGATTTGTGTACAAGGACACCCAGGTCCCTCTGAACACCAACATTTCCCAATCTCTCACCATTTAAAAAAACTCTGCTTTTCTATTTTTCCTACCAAAGTGGATAACTTCACATTTCTCCACATTATACATGTATTCCATTTGCCATGTTCTTGCCCACTCACTTAGCCTGTCTATATCCCCTTGAAGCCTCCTTGCATCCTCCTCACAACTTACATTCCCACCCAGCTTTGTATCAGCAAACTTGGATATATTACATTTGGTCCCCACATCCAAATCATTGATGTAGATTGTGAATAGCTGAGGCCCAAGCACTGATCCTTGCGGTGCCCCACTAGTTACAGCCTGCCAACCCGAAAATGACCCGTTTATTCCTACTCTCTGTTTTCTGTCCGTTAACCAATCCTCAATCCATGCCAGTACATTACCCCCAATCCCATGAGCCCTAATATTGTGTAATAACCTCTTGTGTGGCACCTTATCAAATGCCTTCTGAAAATCCAAATACACTACATCCACTGGTTCCCCCTTATCTATTCTGCTCGTTACAACCTCAAAAAATTCTAACAGATTTGTCAAACATGATTTCCCTTTCATAAATCCGTGTTAACTCTGCCCAATCCTATTATTATTTACTGAGTGCCCTGTTACCATGTTCTTAATAATAGATTCTAGCATTTTCCCTACTACTGATGTCAGGCTATCTGGTCTTTAGTTCCCCATTTTCTCTCTCCCTCCTTTCTTAAATAGTGGGGTTACATTTTCTACCTTCCAATCCGCAGGAACCATTCTAGAACCTATGGAATTTTGAAAAATGACAACCAATGCATCCACCATCTCTACAGCCACCTCTTTCAAAACCCTAGGATGTAGGTCATCATGTCCAAGGGATTTATCAGCTTTTAGTCCCATTAATTTTCCCAGTACTTTTTTTTACTAATACTAATTTCTTTCAGTTCCTCATTCTCGCTAGAGCCTTGGTTCTCCACTATTTCCAGGAAGTTTTTTTGCATCTTCTTCTGTGAAGACAGAAACAAAGTATTTATTTAATTTCTCTGCCATTTCCTTATTCCCCATTATAATTTCTCCTGTCTCAGCCTGTAAGGGATCTACGTATATTTTCGTTAATCTTTTCCTTTTTACATACCTATAGAAGCTTTTACAGTCTGTTTTTATGTCTCTCACTAGTTTACTCTCATATTCTATTTTCCCTTCATCAATTTCTTGGTACTCCTTTGCATAATTCGAAAACCCTCCCAATCCTCAGGCTTACTACTCTTTTTGGCAACATTATAAGCCTCTTCCTTTGATCTAATACTATCTAACTTCTCTTGTTAGCCATGGTTGAACCACTTTTCCTGTGGGGTTTTTGTGCCTTAAAGGAATGTATATTTGTTGTAAATTATGTATTAATTATTTAAATGCTAGCCATTACTTGTCTACCGACATACCTTTTAATGTAGTTTCCCAATCTACCTTAGCCAACTCGCCCCTCATACTTACATAGTTTGCTTTGTTTAGATTTAAGACGCTAGTTTCGGATTTATCTTTTCAGCTATCCTTTCAGTCTACTCTCTAGCTGTATTACTGCTCATCACCTATTTCTGCTCTGAAATGTCTTGGATGTTTTAAGAGTTAAATGTACTATACAAATCCAAGTTGTTGTTGGTTAGGGAAGACAGGGAAAACATATGCACACTTCCCAGTGAGGAAATCTGAGCATATGTCCAATAAGCACAGGATCGCATTTGACAGTGATGGACCCCATGGTCAAATAGTTTACCAATTAAGGATTAATTTGGCTGCACCCGGGAGGGTGACAATAGGTAGTTTCACAGTGAAGACATAACTTTAGAAGAGAAGAAAATGTTCAAGACAAAAAGGTAACAAGTGTGTAGTATTTCTGCCTATTATACAAAAACGAAACCAATCATAAACTTCATTCACAAACAACTCTCAGGCAGATGTTATCTGAAGTAATTTTAGTACAAATACCAAAACTAACAAAAGCTGCAACTCAGGATTTAATTGAGCTTAGACTAAACTGCTGGCTACTAACGCATGACGCGCACACAAACTCATGAGCTGCCCGCCGTGTCTGCTTAGTGGCGAAAGGTGGAGAAATGTTAACGTCCGCAGCAGCACCTGTTACCCGGAGCTGGTCACTGCGACTGAAGTCAGCGCCGGTTAGCCGTAGTCTCGCGCGCGGTGCAATGGGGAATGCACGAGGACCTTGCGCCCCCCGCCCGACCCGGCCCGGCCCACCCCACATCCTCCTCCTCCCGCACCGCCCGGCCCGGCCCGGCCCGGCCCACCTTCTCCTCCCGCACCGCCCGGCCTGGCACCACAGGCCCGCCTCACCTCACCGCCCAGCCCGCCTCCTCCCCCGCCGCCCCGGCGGCGGCCTGACCTGGCTCCGCTCCACAGGCCCGCCTCGGGCCTTGCCTGTCACTCACACAGACTAGGCCGCAACCCGTTAGGGGCGGGGGAGCAGGATAGAAGGGACCAGGAGGAAAAGCGAATCCATCCCGGGGCGTGATTCCTACTCACCTTCCGCTGGGAACTCCTCGAACTCGTCGTCCTCCTCCAGCAACCCCAGGTCGACCGGCGCCTTCTTCTCCGCCATGATTCAGGGCAAACTGAGCTCTGGGGCCCGTGTGCGCACGCGCGATCACTCCCCGGATCACTGCTGCTGTCTCTCAGAAGGGAATTCCCTCAAATTATTTTTTTTAATATTAGAATCAGAGCCATTGCCTTCCAATGTAAAAAAAAATCAGATTCTTCTTTATGTGAGATTTTTACTGGTGGTTTGAAAATTGCATTGTGAATCCGTACATTTTCCCTGAAAACGCTAAAGCAGTGATATTGATTATAGTAAGGACCTTTCAAGTCCGTTTTTATTGTCGATTTAAAAAAAAAATTCGAGTGTTTTTCAGTTATTATTTTAGCAACAAAAATTGGAGCAAATCAGGGAAAATAAAGCTCAAAAATATAAAATTCAGAGAAAATTGGTAAAAATCAGTTCTTATTTTGGACATCTTTAAACAGCAAGAAAATAAACAAGAGACTAACAAGACACACTTAAGCTAAAGTCATCAAACATATAAGCAATGAAAGAATAAACCTAAGAATTCATATTTAATCAGACTTTGGAACATGTAAATAGGATCTCATGAAGCCAAAAATCTAGCTTCAATCCCACCAATACGCGAGAGTCCATCTAATTGAACTTTAAATAAAAAGATTTCAGACTCTTATGCTTGAACAAATTTGAACAATTCATGTCCCATTCACCCATCTCTATTGTCCTTGCTGACTTACATTGGCTCTTGATTCTCCCATGCTCAATTTTAAAATTTACATCCTCCCAGGATGTGATAGTGACCTAGTTGTAGGTGTTGGGGGAGTGATCTGCAAGTTTGTAGATGACACCAAGATATGTCAGAGTGTTAGGACTGTAGAGAATACTCAACTACTGCAAGCAGATCTTAATGTATTGGGGGAATGAGCTTCTGTTTGGTAAGTTAGAATAGTATATAGTATGATGCATGTGGGCAGGCCTAATGCTAAATATACATACACCCTACAGAGAACAGAATTCAAGCCAGTGTATCAATCTCTAAAAGTTTATTGCTGTGAGGCTATAGCTAAAGTAAACAGGATTCTAGGTTGCATTCACAGAACAATTCACTACAAAACAAAGAATACGATTTTGTCCTTGTACAAGAACTTGGTTAGGCTTCAGTTAGAATACTGTGTTCAGTTTTGGTCTCCTCACATGGTGGGGGATATTGAGGCTTTGGAAAGGGTGTAGAGCAGGGCCACAAGATTAATTGCTAGTCTAAAGCACCGTAGTTATCCAGATAGGTTCAAAGAACTGGGTTTGTATATTTTAAATAGCATAGACTCAGGGGTGATTTGATTGAGGCTTATAAGATAACATAGAAACATAGAAACATAGAATCTAGGAGCAGGAGTAGGCCATTCGGCCCGTCGAGCCTGCTCCACCATTCAATACGATCATGGCTGATCATCCAAATCCAGTACCCTGTCCCTGCTTTAATCAACACAGTACACATATCCCACCCTACCCCCATAACCCCACGTATTTAATTCCCCCGAACATATCCCATCCTATCCCCATAACCCCACATATTTAATCCCCCCCTAACACTAAGGGTCAATTTATCATAGCCAAATCAACCTAACCCGCACATTTTTGGACACGAAGGGACTAGATTGTGTTTATGTGGACCAATTATTTCAACTGGATAGGTTAGGAAGGACTAGGGGTCACATTTACAAGTTATGTAAAGGCAGAACTTGGTTGGATGTCAGACAATTCTTCTTTTCGCAGTGAATAGTGGACCTGTGAAACAATTTGTCAGCTCCTGTGGTGAATGCTGATTCGCTGCATTCCTTCAAGATAGGTCTGGACCTGTTTCTGGCTGGGGCAGAGATAAACCTCATACAAGAGGTAGGTTTCCTGAGTCAATGTGATCTCCTGGACTAGTTTTGATTGCTTGAAGGGGTCAGAAAGCAATTTTCCAGATTTTTTCCCCCTTAATTGGCCAGGTTTTTATTTGTTCTTTCGCCTCTCCAAGGAGATTACATGGCTCTGGGTGGATAGGGAGTGTCTGTATCGTGATGCATAGGGCATCACATTATACGGGACAGGCTAGATGGACCAGTGAGTCTTTTCATGTCTGTCAATTTTTTATGTTTGTGTAAAGGCACAAAGCCATACAGATCAAAAGATCACGATCCCAGTGTGTGCTGAGTTATCTGATCATAGCCAGTGTAACAGTTAGGGTGCTACAAATGGCATCAGGGCTCTTGGGTTAGGGAAGGAAAAAAAGTCAGTCTTGCTCTTAACTGTTCCCCAGTGATTCCTGCTGTGAATTGCTTGTATGGGGAAATCAGGTGGGGATATGTCTTGGCTTACATGGGATGCCCCCGGTGGTGGAGGAACATGCCAATATTCACTGTCAAGACTCCCATGGGAAAAGTAGCCATTTAGGCAAGGTACTGGAAGATGGGTAGTGCGACTGGAACTCTACCCCAGCAAGACTGAGCATCATCAGAGAGAAAACACAGATGGCCTTTTAGGTCAAACGGCCTTTTCTCATTGCTAGCAGGCTTATTTTAAGTGAAAATGTAGCTTTAACAACAGTGAAATATTTGTGAATTTTAATACTTTTCCCTGGGACTTAAACCATTTCATCCTCAGAGTCATAGAGTTATACAGCACAGAAAGAGGCCCTTTGACCCATCGTGTCTGCGCCGGCCATCAAGCCCTGTCTATTCTAATCCCATTTTCCAGCACTTGGTCCGTAGCCTTGTATGCTATGGCGTTTCAAGTGCTCATCTAAATGCTTCTTGAATGTTGTGAGGGTTCCTGCCTCTACCACCCTTTCAGGCAGTGAGTTCCAGATTCCAACCACCCTCTGGGTGAAAAAGTTTTTCCTCAAATCCCCTCTAAACCTTCTGCCCCTTACCTTGAAACTACGCCCCCTGGTTATTGACCCCTCTACTGAGGGGAAAAATTCCTTTCTATGCCCCTCATAATTTTTTACATCTCAATCAGGTCCCCCCTCAGCCTTCTCTGCTCTAAGGAAAACAACCCCAGCCTGTCCAGTCTCTCTTCATAGCTGAAACGCTCCAGCCCAGGTAACATCCTGGTGAATCTCCTCTGCACCCTCTCCAATGCAATCACATCCTTCCTATAGTGTGGCGACCAGAACTGCACACAGTATTCCAGCTGTGGCCTAACTAGCGTTTTGTACAGCTCCATCATAACCTCCCTGTTCTTATATTCTATGCCTCGGCTAATGAAGGCAAGTATCCCATATGCCTTTTTAAGCACCTTATCTACCTGTCCTGCTGCCTTCAGGGATCTATGTACATGCACACCAAGGTCCCGCTGATCCTCTGTCCTTCCGAGGGTCCTACCATTCATTCTGTATTACCTTGCCTTGTTAGTCCTCCCAAAATGCATCACCTCACACGTTTCAGGGTTAAATTCCATTTGCCACTGTTCTGCCCATCTAACCAACCCCTCTATATCGTCCTGTAGCCTGAGCCTTCCCTCCTCGCTATTTACCACCCCACCAATTTTCGTGTCATCTGCGAACTTACTGATCATACCTCCTACATTCATATCTAAATCATTAATGTACACTACAAACAGCAAAGGACCCAGCACCGATCCCTGCAGTACACCACTGGACACAGGCTTCCAGTCACAAAAACAACCTTCGACCATCACCCTCTGCCTCCTGCCACTAAGCCAATTTTGGATCCAATGTGCCAAGTTGCCCTGGATCCCATGGGCTCTTACCTTCTTGACCAGTCTCCCATGCGGGACTTTGTCAAAAGCCTTACTGAAGTTGATGTAGACCACATCAACTGCACTACCCTCATCCACACACCTAGTCACCCCCTCAAAAAATTCAATCAAATTGGTCAGACATGATAGCAAAATACTGCGGATGCTGGAAATCTGAAATAACAACCTTTCGTCATCGTCATCGACCTGAAACGTTAACTCTCTTTCTCTCTCCACGGATGCTGCCTGGCCTGCTGAATTTTTCCAGCGTTTTCTGTTGTTGGTCAGACATGATCTCCTCCTGACAAAGCCATGCTGACTATCCTTGATTAATCCTTGCCTCTCCAAGTGGAGACTGATTCTGTCCCTCAGAATTTTTTCCAATAATTTCCCTACCACTGATGTTAGGCTCACTGGCCTGTAATTCCCTGGTTTATCCCTACTACCCTTCTTGAATAATGGTACCACGTTAGCTGCTCTCCAGTCCTCCCTGTGGCCAGAGAGGTTCTGAAAATATGTGTCAGAGCCCCTGCAATCTCCTCCCTTGCCTCACACAGCAGCCTGGGATACATCTCATCAGGGCCTGGGGATTTATCCACTTTTAAGCCCGCAAAAACCGCTAGTACCTCCTCCCTCTCAATACTAATTTGTTCAAGCATATCACAATCCCCCTGCCTGATTTCTATGCCTACATCGTCCTTCTCCATAGTGAACACAGATGCAAAATATTCTTTTAAAACCTCACCTACATCTTCCGGCTCTACACACAGATTGCCACTTTGGTCCCTAATGGGCCCTACTCTTTCCCTGGTTATCCTCTTGCCCTTAATATACTTATAAAACACCTTGGGATTTTCCTTTATTTTGCCCGCCAGTGTTATTTCATGCCCCCTCTTTGCTCTCCTAATTTCTTTTTTAAGTACCCCCCTGCACTTTCTATACTCCTCTAGGGCTTCCACTGTTTTAAGTCCTTTGTATCTGCCAAAAGCCTCCCTTTTTTCCCTAATTCATTCTTGTATATCCCTTGACATCCAGGGTTTCCTGGGCTTGTTGGTCCCACCCTTGACCTTTACGGGAACATGTTGGCGTTGTACTCTCTCTATTTCCTTTCTGAAAGACTCCCACTGCTCTGATGTGGATTTTCCTACAAGTAGCTGATCCCAGTCCACTTTGGCCAGATCCTGCCTTATCGTATTAAAATCGGCCTTCCCCCAATTTAGAACCTTTATTTCCGGTCCATCTTTGTCCTTTTCCATGACTACCTTAAATCCCACCGAATTATGGTCACTGTCACCAAAATGCTCTCCTACTAACACTTCTACCACTTGCCCGGCTACATTCCCTAGAATTAGATCCAGTACCGCCCCCTCTCTTGTCGGACTTTCTGCATGCTGGCTCAAAAAGGTCTCCTGGATGCACTTTAAGAATTCCGCACCCTCTAAGGCTTTCACACTCTGACTATCCCAGTTAATATTGGGGAAGTTGAAATCCCCTACTATTATTACCCTATTATTTCTACACCTCTGAAATTTGCCTACTCTATCTCCCCCTGATTGTTTGGGGGCCTATAGTACACTCCCAGCAAAGTGCTTGCCCCCTTTTTGTTTTTAAGTTCTACCCATATAGCCTCATTAGAGGAACCTGCTAAGATGGGGATAGGATGGGATATGTTAGGGGGAATTAAATACGTGGGGTTACGGGGGTAGGGTGGGATATGTGTACTGTGGGGATTAAAGCAGGGACAGGGTACTGGATTTGGATGATCAGCCATGATCGTATTGAATGGCGGAGCAGGCTCGACGGGCCGAATGGCCTACTCCTGCTCCTAGATTCTATGTTTCTATGTTTCTATGTTTCTATATCATCCCTCCTTACAGCAGTAATTGACTCCTTGATTAATATTGCGACACCCCCTCCTCTTTTACACCCCCCTCTGTCTCACCTGAAGATTCTATACCCCGGAATATTGAGCTGCCAGTCCTGCCCCTCCCTCAACCATGTCTCTGTGATAGCAACAATATCATACTCCCATGTGTTCATCAACACCTTCAATTCATCTGCCTTACTCGCAAGACTCCTTGCATTAAAATAAATGCCATCCAGCCTTGCCATACTCCCTTGTGCCGTTACATATTTGCTCTGCCTTCCAGGCTGACTTGTTTTTTCCTCTATATTTGGCTGTGCATCACCCCCTACTATAGCTCCACTCCGTATCCCATCCCCCTGCCAAGTTAGTTTAAACCCCCCCCCCCAACAGTACTAGCAAACCTCCCCCGCAAGGATGTTGGTCCCGTTCCGGTTCAGGTGCAACCTGTCCGACTTGTACAGGTCCCACCTTCCCCAGAAGCAGACCCAGTGATCCAGGAAACTAAAGCCCTCCCTCCTGCACCAACTCTTTAGCCACGCATTCATCTGCTCTATCCTCCTATTCCTATACTCACTACCACTTGACCCCGGGAGTAATCCAGAGATTACAACCTTTGAGGTCCTGCTTTTTAATCTGCTACCTAGCTCCCTAAATTCTTGTTGCAGGACCTCATCCCTCTTTCTACCCATGTCGTTGGTACCAATGTGAACCACGACCTCTGACTGTTCGCTCTCCCCCTTCAGAATGCCCTGCAGCTGTTCAGTGACATCCTTGACCCTGGCACCAGGGAGGCAACATACCATCCTGGAGTCACGTCTGCGGCCACAGAAATGTCTATCTGTTCCCCTTACGATAGAATCCCCTATCACTATTGCTCTCCCACTCTTTTTCCTCCCCTCCTGTGCAGCTGAGCCACTCATAATGCCACAGACTTGGCTGTTGCTGCATTCCCCTGAGAAACCATCTCCCCCATCAGTATCCAAAACAGATAATCTGTCGGAGAGGGAGATGGACCCAGGGGACTCCTGCACTACCTTCCTAGTTCTTTTACTCTATCTGGTGGTCACCTATGCCCTGTCTGCCTGTGCACTCTTTACCTGTGGTGTGACCACCTTGTTAAACGTGCTATCCACGAAGATCTCAGCTTCGCGGATGCTCCACAGTGACTCCAGCCGCAACTCCAGCTCCGAAACACGGATTTCGAGTAGCTGCAGCTGGAGACACTTCCTGCACATGTGTTCACCCTGGACACCTAAAGTGTCCCTGACTTCCAACATAGCACAGGAGGAGCGCTGCTGAGCTGCCCTGCCATGTCCTACCCTTAATTTACTCCCTTTAAATTAAAGAATATTAAATACACTAGGGACCTTACTTCCCTTTAAACACTACTTACTCTAAACTAGAGACCTTACTTTTACTTTAATGCCTGGAATGTAGAAATACTGTAGAATTACTCACCACTGGTTCTCTGTCCCCTCTTGTGCAACTTTTTAGCTCCTGCTCTCCTGGAAGCTGACAAAGATGGAAAAAGAAAGGAACACTTCCCTCCCCGCACTCCCTCACTCACCAAACTCGCAGCTTAACAATCTGTTCCAATCTGCACTCTAGCCTCCCTTATTTATACTGCTGAGGTTTAAATAAGTGAGCTCTTTGGCAGATACAGAACCAGATTAGACCACTTAATTAATTAATTACTCTCACCTGCTCTCCAGCACAGAGCTTGCTTAGCCCTGCCCAAGCTTGGAAAAAACAAACTCGCAGCTAAACACTCTGTTCCAATCTGCACTCCTCCTTTCAGTGAAGATGGCCGTGATTTTGCCAGCGCTCAGAGGGCGGGTTTGGAGGCGGGTCAGAGGTTAAAGTCATTTTGATTGATGGCAGGTTCCGAAATCGCCGCCATCCCGCCTCCACACAACCTTCCCAAGTGTCGGGTCCCCGATTTGCGAATGGACCCGACACCTAGCGGCAGGAAATGGATTAAATGCAATTAACTGCCTATTAACAGGTACTTGTGCACAATTTTCAGGGTCTTTTTTGATTTTCCAGCTTCTGGGTTGGGTTTTACGATGTCCGGACAACACGTCAGGTAAGTGTGGCATGTTGTAAGTCTGGTATGATGTTTGTGAAAAGATGACAGCTGCAGAAGTGGTGTCAAGGATGCCATGTTGCACATGGTGAGTTTCAGAGCAAAGAAAATGTTGATTACTGCATTTTTAATATATATACAGATTTCTTTAGCTTACAAGTTTTTAAATTCAACTGTATGTCCAGTGCCACCTCATTGGGAGAACCTCTCTCACCCATCTCACCTGCAGCTGCCATCTATTCCAGCAACATCGGAGCCAATGAAACAATCAGACCTTGGTCCTCCAAATACTTCCACGATCAGCCCAAACACCAACATCACCAACCTCATCACCAACCTTCGCCGCCATCACCTGATGCTGCACTGGACACAGGGCATCAGCCCCTGACAGAATTGCTGGCCGGGAGGCCAGGAATGGCATCACCATGGCCAGACTTTCTTCACTTGATGCTGTAAACCCTGGCTGCCACATGAAGCATCCCTTTAATGTCCAAGCCATTCCATGCACACACATCGCTATAGTGCGGCGGGGGAGTTATGACTGAACAATCACTGGAACTCAGTAAGACATTTCTCAATGTGCGCTCAGATCTGTCCAATAAGGGGCACTTTTTGAAAAAGAGATTTCACTGTATGACAACACATTACCATAAACTTCACATGGACATTGGCTAAACCTCTCAAGTGCCCACCCTTGTGTGTTGTTAGTTGGTATGCTTGCAGTAGAATGAGAGTGAGTGTGAGGGGTGGCTAGTGAGATGGGGAAGTGATAAAGTAGATCGAGAGGGTTGGGTGGAGGTGCAAGGTAAGTTGGTGTCCTGGGGAGGTCTCTTCCGCCCTTGGAAGGGAAAAGAACCTCCCTGTGTTCTGTGGCTCCCTCCATAAGCATATGGAGGGAGTCATTGGAGTGCCTGAGTGCAAGAGATCACCTTTGTGCAGTGATTGTCAGTGTTTTCAGCACCTCAATGCTGTCAAACACTGAAAATTCAATTGTCAAAATAAAATTGTGCATGGTCCCTTTAAGGAAACCAGCAGATGATGCATCATCAAATGACGTCATCAGACCCGCTTCCTGTTAATTGGCCGGTAGGGCAGGCTTAACAAGGCCAATCAAGGGAAAATCATGTCTGCAGAGCGGAGGCAGTTAGGGGCGGGGCTGGAACCCGGAAACCAGCTGACCCACCCCCATCCTGACACCACTGAGAAAATCGCGGCCGATGACTTTATAATATCCAGCATTACTGGTTTCAGAGCTCAAGGAGCTGGGGATAGCCCCACCTCCCAGTTGTATCGCTGACAAATTCACTGTGAGAAAAATCAGACATATTTACTGAAGCACATCATGTGGGAGAGTCAGAGACAAAGAGAGGAATCGACATTGGGCTGGAATCCTGTAGAAATTAAAAATGTTGGTCTGGATTTTATGGGGCCGATGACGACATACGTACAGCGTATACCATCGTAAGTGCCCCGCAAGATCCGGGTTTATGCATGCGATGCACATGCGCGAAAACCCAGAACTTGCGATCATCAAATTTCTCCTTGACAGATCGTACCCATCTGCTGGAAATTCACTTTCGCTGGGCTATTTGGGCATAATGCCTTCTTTTGCCAGTGTAAGGGTTTGAATAAATGTTAAAATAACATTTTTTAAATGATTTAAACATTTACTTACATTTAAAATTAGTTTCGGTCAATTTTGTCCCGGTTAAAAATGTTTAAATTTATTTCTCAAAAATTACATTTTTATTTTAAATGTTTAATTAAATGGTATTTTAATTAATTTTGAACCTGTGATCATTTAATTATATTTCAGTGTTGTGAAGTTGTATTTTTTATGTGATTTCTATTATGCTTATGGGGATTCCGTACGTAAATGGAATCTCCATAAGCATAATAGGAATGCCCCTTTGTCATTGGTTGGTCTGGCCCACGTGATCCCAGGGACGTTTGCGAACTGCCTGCACCCCTGGGATGTGTGGGTCTTTACACAGGCGTACGCCTGCAGGCCCAGGACTGCAAGAGTCCGAAGCTCCAGAGGCAGCAAGTAAGTACGGAGTTTTCTTGCGGTTCGGAGGCGTCCGCAGGCATCAAGCCTCCGACCGCAATTTCCAGGCCGTTAATTTTCCCTTCTATAACCTATTTTTGGAATCAAAACTCCTAACTCCCACACATCTGGGAATCCTGAAACTGTGACGGTGAAGTTTGAGCAGTTTTTATACATCTTCTGTGCCCCTGGATCAGATTAGAACCTTGAAATCAGTCCCATACCTTGTTGTTCCAAATCAATATATGTGCTGAACTTAACTGGAATGGTTTAATTATAAATTAAGCCCATTTTTGTTGCTAGCTGTGCATGCTATGACAGGTGCTGTTGGCTATTACACTTCAGGTTGATTATGTATGATTATATTCATGTGGCGCACTAAGAACTCATTCTGTATTCTCACTAAAATAGAAAGATTAATGACTGTGACACTATCACTGCAAATTTATTAAGTAATAATAAACATTTGATGATCAGAAAATAATACAATCAATATATTGCTAGCAAAATTGAAGGCCATGGGATTAAAGGGGTAGTGGCTGCATGGATACGAAATTAGCTAATGGACAGAAAGCAGAGATATAAAAACAAAATACTGCGGAAACTGGAAATCTGAAATAAAAACAGACAATGCTGGAAATACTCAGCAGGTCAGGCAGCATCTGTGGAGAGAGAAACAGAGTTAACGTTTCAGATCGCTGACCTTTCGTCAGAACTGGAAAAAGTTAGAGATGTAACAGATTTTAAGCGAGCACAGAGGCAGGGAAAGGGGGAGGGGAGGAAAGAACAAAAGGGAAGGTCTGTGATAGGGTGGAAGGCAGGAGAGATTAAATGACAAAAGGGACGATAGTGCAAGGTGAAAGGAGATGTTAATGGGACAAGTAAATGAACAAAAGATGGGTCTAGAGGAGGTGTAAATGGGAATGGCAGAATCTTCAGCAGCAGCTGGCGTCCGAAAAAGTAGGGGCAGAGGTTATGATCTGAAATTGCTGAACTCAATGTTGAGTTCAGCAATGTAAAGTGCCTAATAGAAAGATGAGGTGCTGTTCCTTGAGTTTACGTTGAACTTCATTGGAACAGTGTAGGAGGCCGAGAACAGAGAGGTCAGATTGGGAGTGGGGCGGAGAATTAAAATGACAGGCAACTGGAAGCTCGGGGTCCTGCTTGTGGACTGAATGGAGGTGTTCCGCATAGTGGTCACCCAATCTACTTTTGGTCTCCCCAATGTAGAGGAGACTGCATCGTGAGCAGCGAATACAGTATACTAAATTGAAAGAAGTACAAGTAAAGCGCTGTGAGTTGTGGTGAACGTTTGTTTTCAGACTGGAGGGATGTGTACAGTGGTGTCCCGCAGGGGTTGGTGTTGGGACCACTGCTCTTTTTGATATATATTAAAGACCTGGACTTCAGTATACAGGGCATCATTTCAAAGTTTGCAGATAACACGAAACTCGGAAATGTAGAAAACAGTGAGGAGGCTAGTAACAGACTTCAGGAGGACATAGCCAGACTGGTGAAATGGGCAGACACATGGCAGATTAAATTTAACGCAGAGAAGTGTGATGTGATTCATTTTGGTCGGAAGAATATGAAGAGGCAATATAAACTAAATGGTACAATTTTAAAGGGGCTACAAGAACAGAGAGATCTGGGGGTGTATGTACACAAGCCTTTGAAGGTGGCAGGACAAGTTGAGAAGGCTGTTAAAAAGGCAAATGGGATCCTTGGCTTTATAAATAGAGGCATAGAGTACAAAAGCAAGAAAGTTATGCTAAACCTTTATAAACCACTGGTTAGGCCCCAGCTAGAGTATTGTGGCCAATTCTGGGCACCACACTTTAGGAAAGATGTCAAGGCCTTACAGCGGGTGAAAAGGCAATTTACTAGAATGGTACCAGAGATGAAAGACTTCAGTTATGTGGAGCGACTAGAGAAACTTGGGTTGTTCTCCTTAGAGCAGAGAAAGTTAAGGGGAGATTTGATAGAGGTGTTCAAAATCATGAAGGGCTTTGATAGAGTAAATAAGGAGAAACTGTTTCCAGTGGCAGAAGGGTCAGTAACCAGAGGTCACAGAATTAAGGTAATTGGCAAAAGAACCAGAGGCGACATGAAGAAAAAAATTTACGCAATGAGTTGTGATCTGGAATGCACTGCCTGAAAGGGCGGTGGAAGCAGATTCAATAATAACTTTCAAAACAGAATTGGACAAATACTTGAAGTGGACTAATTTGCAGGGCTATGGGGAAAGAGCTGGGGAGTGGGACTAATTGTATAGCTCTTTCAAAGAGCTGGCACAGGCACGATGGCACCGAAGGGCCTCCTTCTGTGCTGTATCATTCTCTGATTCTATGATTTTATCATTCTATGATTCTATGATTTTATCATTCTATGATTCTATGATTCTATGATTTTATCATTCTATGATTCTAGTATATGTTGTATTTAATTAACTTGCACAACTCTAAATATATCTGTCCTTCATGCTTTCTCTCAATTAAAAAGAAGGTTGCTTCACCTTACCTCCTTGAACTAAATTCTAGTAAACAATGGCTTCACTTTGCCTGTCCCAGTTAAACATAACAACATAAGAGCATAAGAAATAGGAGCAGGAGTAGGCCATTCGGCCCCTCGAGCCTGCTCCGCCATTCAATAAGATCATGGCTGATCTGATCTTGGCCTCAACTCCACTTTTCTGCCTGTTCCCCATAACCTTTGACTCCCCTATAGTTCAAAAATCTGTCTATCTCAGCCTTGAATATATTCAATGACTCAGCCTCCACAGCTTTCTGAGGTAGAGAATTCCAAAAATTCACGACCCTCTGAGAGAAAAAAATCCTCATCTCCGTCTTAAATGGGCGACCCCTTATTCTGAAACTATGACCCCTAGTCCTAGATTCCCTCACGAAGGGAAACATCCTCTCAGCACCTACCCTGTCAAGTCCCCTCAGAATCTTATATGTTTCAATAAGATCACTTCTCATTCTTCTAATCTTCAATGATTATAGGCCCAACCTGCTCAACCTTTCCTCATAAGACAACCCCTTCATCCCAGGAATCAACCTAGTGAACCTTCTCTGAACTGCCTCCAATGCAAGTATATCCCTCCTTAAATAAGGAGACCAAAACTGTACGCAGTACTCCAGGTGTGGTCTCACAATGCCCTGTACAGTTGTAGCAAGACTTCCCTACTTTTATAATAGCAAAATACTGCGGATGCTGGAAATTTGAAATAACAACAGAAAATGCTGGAAGCACTCAGCAGGCCAGGCAGCATCCGTGGAGAGAGAAACAGAGTTAATGTTTCAGGTCTGTGACTGGTCGCCTGTCACTTTAATTCTCCGCTCCACTCCCACTCTGACCTCTCTGTCCTCGGCCTCTTACACTGTTCCAATGAAGCTCAACGTAAGCTCGAGGAACAGCACCTCATCTTTCGATTAGGCACTTTACAGCGTTCTGGACTCAACATTGAGTTCAACAATTTCAGACTAAAACCCCTGCCCCCATTTTTCAGGTGGCTGTTGATGATTCTGCCATCCCCATTTGCAACATTTAATCTCTCCTGCCTCCTACTCTAGCACAGCCTATTCCTTCAGTTCCTTCCTCCCCTCCCCCTTTCCCTGCCTCTGCACCTGCTTAAAACCTGTTACATCTCTAACCTTTTCCAGTTCTGATGAAGGGTCACAGAACTGAAACGTTAACTCTGTTTCTCTCTCCACGGATGCTGCCTGGCCTGCTGAGTGCTTCCAGCATTCCCTACTTTTATTCTCCATCCCCCTTGCAATAAAGGCCAACATTCCATTTGCCTTCCTAATTACTTGCTGTACCTGCATACTAACTTTTTGTGTTTCATGTATGAGGACACCCAGATCCCTCTGTACCGCAGCATTCTGTAGTCTCTCTCCATTTAAATAATATTTTGCTTTTCTATTCTTCCAGCCAAAGTGGATAACCTCACATTTTCCCACATTATACTCCATCTGCCAAATTTTTGCCCACTCACCTATCTATATCCCTTTGCAGACTCTTTGGGCTGGATTTTACCAGCCCTGAGGAGGCGGGTTTGGAGGCGGGACTGCTGGGAAAGTCAAAAAGAATGGGAGCGTGTCCCGAACCCGCTCCCAACCCACCTCCAACCAATCTTCCCGGGAGTCGGGTCCCCCATTTGCGCAGGGACCTGACTCCTAGCGGCGGGAAGAGGATTATAGCCACTTAACTGCCTGTTAACAGATAGTTAACATGCAGTTAAGAGGCTTTTTCCAATTTTTAGACTTCTGCTGTGGGCTTCCTGACGTCGGGGAACCCCGCCAGGGTAAGTGAGGCATGCTGTGGGTCTGTTGTACTGTTGTTGTGCAGATGACAGCTGCAGAAGTGGTGTGAAGGATGCAATAGGACACTGGTGAGTATCAGAGGTAAGGAAATGTTGGGAAAGTCATTTTTAATGTGTTTAGATTTTTCTGTAGGTGACAAGCTTTGAATTGTTTGCATGGCCTCACCTCAATGGGAGAAGTGACAGATTGCTTCTGTACCCTCACCTGCAGCTGCCATCTGTTTCATCCTAAGGAGAGAGTCATTGGAGAGCCTGGGGGCAAGGGCTCACCTTTGTACAGTGATTGTCAGTGTTTGACATCACCTCAATGCTGTCAAACAATGTCACATCATCTGTCAAAATTTTATGGTCATATGCCTTTAAGAAAACTGACAGATGAAGCGTCATCAACTGACGTCATCTGACACTGGCTTTCCCTTGACTGGCCAGCAAGCCCACAGGGTGGGCTTAACAAGGCCAATCAGGGGAAAATAGCGTCTGTGCGTCGGACATCACTGGGGGCGGGACTAGAACCCAGAAGGCAGCAGTCCCGCCCCCAACTCGTCTTGGTGAGTAAAATCCAGCCCTTTGTGCCCTCCTCACAACTTGCTTTCCCACCTATCTTTGTATCATCAGCAAATTTGGCTACAGTACACTCAGTCCCTTCATCCAAGCCATTAATATAGATTGTATATTGTTGACGCCCCAGCACTGATCCCTGTGGCACCCCACTAGTTACATTTTGCCAACCTGAAAATGGCCCATTTATCCCGATTCTATGGGCTCGATTTTAATTGCCGAGTCGGGTTGCGTGGTGGGTGGGTTCCGGAGCCGCTTCCGGCGGGATCAGCTGCTGATGTCCGATTTTGATTCAATGAGCTTGTTGATTTCAGTGAGGCGCGCTGGTCGGTCCAATGAGTGCGATCGGGTCGGCTGGCTGCCTCTGATGACGTCATCATAGCTGCTGCTTTTAAAGCTGCCATTCAGCCTAAGCCTTTCTCTTGTGGATTCCTGGACTCATTGATATTGATTTAGACGCAATGACTTCTTCCAGAGGCAAGGCAGCTCCTCGGTTTAATGATGACTCCCTCCATGTTCTTGTGGATGCTGTCAGAGGGCGCAGGGAGATTCTCTTCCCTCCTGATGGCTGGAGGAAGCCTCCTCAGCAGACCAAGGCAGCCTGGCTGCGCATTGCTGAGGAGGTCAGCGCAAGGTCCATATATGCAAGCTCATGAATCCAGTGCCGAAAAAAGTTTAATGATCTTGTGCGAACATCAAAAGTGAGTATCCCCTCACACTTGATTTCAATCAGCTTCCCTTCTCTTCTCATCACCAACACTGCATTGTAAGCCTCCTCCTTCATATCCCACCTTACCCTTACTTCCCTTGCACCCTTACCTATCCATCTCTGTCTCTGTGCTGAATCACTTCAGCATCCTGCCTATGCACCCCATAGACTTGCTCTCACTGTCATGCAGTGACAACAACTGACAACGCACAGGGAGATAGCTTCCTCTTGGCACCTTACCCCATCTTCGTCTCCCTCAAAGCTTCTATGGTAGGGATTATTGACCCTCACTCCATCACTGTGGCTGAAACACCGCTTGTGTCCCTCCTTGCAGGAAAAGATAGCCCACCATAAGAGGGAGAGAGCAATGACTGGAGGAGGAACACCTACCCTAGCCACATTGACCAGTGCTGAGGAGACTGCAAACAAAATTGTTGGAGGTGGCGAGGATCTGGAATTGGGCGATGGAGAGACGGGCACACTAGAGGAAGCTGGTGACATAATAGAACTTCATCCCTCTCAGAATGCAATGGCATATGATGTTCATAGAGAATCGCGTTGTATCATCTGCTCAAAAGGATGTGTCTGCTACATCAATATCAGATGTCTAAATCATGCCTTTACACTCCCACAGGACCATCGAGTGCTCCCCTCCCCACGATCCAGGACGAAGAGCCGGACAACTCCTCAGAGGAACCTGAAGCCTCTGGGGGAGTAGCGTCACCAGGACTCAGCGCACCCAGCACCAGCGCAGCAATGCACACCTCGATGGGGCACTCACGAGTTAGAGTAGTGTTGCCACCTGTTCTATCACAGCGCACAAGTGAGCATCAGCAGATGGTGGAGACAGCAACAGCAGTGGAGAGTCCTCGGTGGAGGTCGCAGCAATCTCCTAGCTCGGCTGAACTGCATGCAGACGCTGTGTCTCTGGGGCCATCCAGAAAGAAAGCTGTTCATGAAATACAGGAACAAGTGCAGGTGTCTCTGGAAGGGTTTTCCTCCAGGGTTAGTGCGAGTGTGGAGAGAATGGAGGAGTCCATCAGTAACATCAACATTGCTGTGGTGGAGGCAATGGCGCATGAACGCACTACCATGGATAGGATGGCAACCTCCGTGGAAAGGATGGCTACGGCCATGGAGGAAATAAGTCGCCAGAGTCAGGAAAACATGGTGACTGATCAGAATAGAATGTCATCTCTGGAGGGGCGATGGGCAGCTATTGAGCAGAGAGACCAGAGCTTCATGGACGTCCTTTTGATGAGGACTGTCAGTGCAGATACGGGTCCTCATGGCCCCCCTGAAGTGCAGCAAGGTGCTCTTCAGCTACTTGCCAGCACTGAGGTGCGGCTGACCCATGAGAGGGATGTTGTTGGCAGGACAGAAGGAAGTGTGGGCTCCTCTCAAAGCGCTCACACGACCATGCCACTATGGAGCCCTCGGTCAGAGACCCACTTTGCAGAGACAACTGAGATGGCCGTTTCAGCCCCTGCACAGCCGCAGGAAGTGCAGACTGTAGAAGAGCCCTCCCAGACTCCCAAACCCAGAGGACACCCACCAAAGGCATCTAAGCAGGCGCAACATCCTAGTCAGCAAGGTGCCTCTACATCTGCTGAAGCCACAGGGGAAGCACCATGTAGAAACACGCGTAAGAGAAAGATTAAGCACCTATAGTCACAAGGGGAGTCACTTGGGTGATTTATCTTTTTTTTCTGACTGTTGCTGGTTTATTATCCTTTTGTGATGTGTAAAAGAAAAATTATGGCAAACAGTTGATTGTGTGGCCTATGTGTTCTGGGAAATGGCAAAAGCGCATTGAGGGCTCAGGGCAACTTACTTTTGTAATGCTGATGGTAAAAATGATAGGAAATAACAGGGTATAGCAGAGATGATGTATGACGTTGGACAAATGTCACCTGCAATTACAGAGCTATATGGTAGCCACTTATGGTTGAAGAGTAAGTTTATGCTAATGTGGCATGGCAGTGTGCATACCCTGCTTGACGGGCAGCAGTGAACTGGAGGGATGCTGCATTGGTCACAGCAGGACATGCAAGGCGCCCCTCGTCCTCCTCCTACTCCTCTTCCCAGGAAGATCTGCACTGAGCCATGCAGCTGCTACTCCTTCGATTATGAGGACCAGGATGAGAGGGCATAAATTTTTCCCATCCCCTTGCTATAGATTCCATTTGAGGCAACAA
Source organism: Squalus acanthias (assembly GCA_030390025.1). Classification (NCBI taxonomy): domain Eukaryota; kingdom Metazoa; phylum Chordata; class Chondrichthyes; order Squaliformes; family Squalidae; genus Squalus; species Squalus acanthias. The sequence goes on from CM059428.1 coordinate 99,379,488, forward strand.
GCTTGCAAATGCACAGTCGAAGTGGCCTGAAATATTTCCATTCATGTCACACTGCAGATGGGTGTCAGCTTGAACAGTCACAAGGTCAGTAGATGTGCAAAATCTTATCCCAAACCTACAACAGCAAAGTTGTTGCATTTGAATGTCAGCCATGTTTCAGGGGCACTTTTAAAGTGCTCCACCAATGCATACAAATCATGTCCTCCAGCAACTCGTCTCCTTGAACCTGGCCTGTTTCTGACAAGTCGGGAAACAGGAGCCAGAAGCACAAAAATGGGAAACCACTATGAAAATAGGATTAGCAAGGCAGTTAACAGGCTGTTAACTGCCTTAACTACCTGTCCCACCGGTTCCAGACAGGTCAGTTTGGGAGTGGCTGAACAGACACTCATGAAAATCGGGTGGGGGCGGGATGGAGGTGGGTTGGGTGTCTGAAGCCATTTTTTCCGATTTTCGCTACAGACCTGCCTCCAAACCCGCCTCCTCAGGGCTATTAAAATCGAGCCCTCTGTTTTCTGTTAGTTAGCGAATCCTCTATCCATGCTAATATATTACCGTCAATACCATGAGCTCTTATCTTGTGCAGTAACCTTTTATGTGGCACCTTATCGAATGCCTTTTAGAAATCCAAATACACTACATCTACTGGATTCCCTTTATCTACCCTACTCGTTACATCCTCAAAGAACTTTAATAAATTTGTCAAACACGATTTCCCTTTCATAAAACCATGTTGACTCTGCTTGATTGTATTATGATTTTCTAAATGTCCTGCTATTACTTCCTTAATAATGGATTCCAACATTTTCCCAATGACAGATGTTAGGCTAACTGGTCTATAATTTCCTGCTTTCTGTCTCCCTCCTTTCTTGAATAGGGGCGTTACATTTGCGGTTTTCCAATCCGCTAGGACCTTTCCAGAATCTAGGGAATTTTGGAAGATTACAACCAATGCATCCACTATGTCTGCAGCCACTTCTTTTAAGACACTAGGATGCAGGCCATCAGATCCAGGGGACTTGTCAGCCTTTTGTCCCATTAATTTGCTTAGTACTTTTTCTCTAGTGATAGTGTTTTAAGTTCCTCCCTTCCTTTTGCCCCTTGATTTTCCACTATTGTTGGGATGCTTTTAGTGTCTTCTACCATGAAGACAGATACAAAATATTTGTCCAAATTCTCTGCCATTTCCCTGTTTCCCATTATTAATTCCCCAGTCTCATTCTCTAAGGGACAGTGGCGGATCGCCACCTAAACGGGCGCAATCCACTTTTCCGTCCGTGGACAATAAATCGGGCACCTTGCCTTTAAGGTGCATGCTGCCTTTAAGGCAGGGAAAAAAGGAGTGGGCGTGGCCCTCAGAGTTTGCAGAGAAATGTTAGCAGCCATTTTTACCAGAGATGTGATTAAAAGCCATGTGTTCCACTTATTGACTCGGCTTCAATTCGTGCTCCGCGGCAGCCACAACATTGGTGACCCCGACGCTCAGAACGTATTCCGAGCACTGCAATGGCGGACACGAACGCAGTTTCCGTGAAACTGCCGGAGTTTTGGGAAAACCAGCCCGAAGCCTGGTTCTTCCAAGCCGAGTCCCGATTCCGGCTGCAACAAATCACCACAGATGGGACGAAGTACGACTACCTCGTCACATCACTCGGTAGCTCCACAGTTACGAAGGTCTGGACAGCGCTGCAGAACCCACCAGAGGAGGGCAAGTATGCACATCTTAAGGCCGCGCTCCTTAAAAAATTTACGGCCTACTGGTAGACATCCCTCGACACCGCCTCGTGGACATGAACACCATGTCCCCCATCCTGGGCGCCATGGCCCCCCGTCAACCCGCCGACATGGTGTCACAGTGCCACGCCTGGGCCACGGATGACTACTCGGCACTCCTGGCCGAATTCCCGGCCCTTACCAATCCAACCTTCTCCGCGGAGGCCGCCAAACACGGGGTGGAACACTTCATCCCCACCACAGGCCCCCCAGTGTACGCCCACGCCCGCAGGCTGGACCCGGCCAAACTGGAGATCGCGCGGACCGAGTTTGCCACCATGGAACAGCTCGACATCATCCGCCGCTCCAACAGTCCCTGGGCCTCCCCACTCCACATCGCTCCCAAACCAGGCGGGGGTTGGCGCCCCTGCGGGGATTACTGCTGCCTCAACGACGCCACCACCCCTGATCGGTACCCCGTGCCGCACATCCAGGACTTCTCGGCTAGACTGGCCGGCCGCTCAGTCTTTTCCAAGGTCGACCTGGTGCGCGGCTACCACCAAGTCCCCGTCCACCCCGCGGACGTCCCCAAGACGGCCGTAATCACCCCCTTCGGCCTTTTCGAGTTCCTGCGGATGCCCTTCGGCCTCAAAAACGCGGCCCAGGCATTCCAACGGCTCATGGACTCGGTCCTTCGGGACCTGAAGTTCCTGTTCGTCTACCTGGACGACATCCTGGTAGCCAGTTCCTCCAAGCAGGAACACCTTGAACACCTTCGCATCCTGTTCGGGCGCCTCAGCGACCACGGGCTCATCCTCAGCCCAGCCAAATGCCAGTTCGGCCTGGACAAGATCAACCTCCTCGGCCACCACATCACCCATGCTGAGGCCATTCCCCTGCCCACCAAGGTGCAGGCCGTCCAACAATTTCCCCGCCCCACCACCATCAAAGGCCTCCAGGAGTTCCTCGGGATGGTGAATTTCTACTACCGCTTCATCCCCAAAGCGGCGTCCCTCATGAGGCCCCTGTATGAAGCCCTCCGGGGCAGGAGCGGCAAGATGGCGGTCGAATGGACGGCAGACACGTCAGCCGCCTTCGACTCCACCAAGACCGCGCTCGCCAACGCCACCCTGCTCGCGCACCCACGGCCCAATGCCAGGGTAGCGCTCACCACGGACGCCTCCGACCACGCGGTCGGCGCCATGTATGAGCAGTGGGTCGACGGCGCCTGGCAACCACTTGCCTTCTTCAGCCGCCAACTACGCCCCCCGGAGGTCAAGTACAGCACCTTCGACCGCGAGCTCCTCGCGCTGTTCCTGGCGGTCCGCCATTTTCGGTTTTTGCTGGAGGGCCACCCCTTCACTGCGTTTGTCGACCACAAACCCCTGACATTCGCAATGGCAAAGACAACCAACCCCTGGTCCGCCAGGCAGCAGCGCCAGCTCGCAGCAGTGTCCGAGTTCACCACGGACATCCAACACGTCTCCGGCCGAGACAATGTGGTAGCCGACTGCCTCTCCCGCCCCGCCATCCATGCCGCACACCTGGCAGTCGACTACGCTCAACTCGCAGCAGACCAGATCACCGACCCTGATCTGCTCTCCGCACCTACCAACCTACCAGGGCTACGCCTGGCCGACGTCGCCTGTGGCCCGACCGCAGTCACGGTCAAGTGCGACATATCCCTATGTCAACCTCGGCCCGTCGTCCCAGCGTCCTGGCGCCGCCGGGTATTCAAGATTCTCCACAACCTCTCCCACCCCGGTGCCCGCGCATCTATCAAGTTGGTAGCCAACCGCTTTGTCTGGCGCGGCCTTCGCAAGGATGTGCGTACTTGGGCCAACTCTTGCCTAGCCTGCCAACGGGCCAAGGTGCAGCAACACACGAAAGCACCCCTCGAGAAGTTTACCGTCCCTTCGCGTAGATTCGACCACATCCACGTGGACATCGTCGGGCCCCTGCCGCCGTCGCAAGGCCACACGCACTTGCTGACGATCATTGACCGCACCACGCGCTGGCCCGAGGCAATTCCACTGACCTCTACCACCACCGCCGACATCACCAGAGCCTTCGTCAGCACCTGGGTCGCACGGTTCGGCGTCCCCTCCGACATGACGTCGGACAGAGGTCCGCAATTTACCTCTGAACTCTGGACCGCCGTCGCACGCAATCTCGGGGTGACCATTCACCGCACCACAGCGTACCACCCCCAAGCCAACGGACTGTGTGAGCGGTTCCACAGATCCTTGAAGGCATCTCTTCGAGCCAGCCTCCAGGACGGCGCCTGGACCGACCGACTCCCGTGGGTCCTCCTCGGCCTGCGCACCGTGGTTAAAGAAGACCTCCACGCATCGGCAGCAGAGCTCACGTACAGCCAGCCGCTGCGCGTACCCGGCGAGTTCCTGCCCACCGCCACGACACCCTGGTCAGCCGACCAGCAACGCCACGACTTCGCCTCACCGGCGCTACAGTTCGCCCCGGTGCCCATTGCCCGACACGGCGAATCCACCTCACACGTCCCACTAAGCCTGCACCAGGCACGGTTCGTTTTCGTCCGGCACGACGCCCACCGCGGACCCCTTCAACCCCTGTACGACGGGCCCTACAAGGTGCTACAGGCTGGGGACAAATTTTTCACCCTGCAAGTGGGCGACAGGACCGAAAAAGTGTTGGTTGACCGACTCAAGCCAGCACACTCGGAGCCCGGTGAGCAGGTCCCTGTAGCCCGTCCACCGCCACGCGGCTGACCTGCCCCCAAGCCAGTTCACCCGGCTGCTCCACGCCCAGCCGTTCCACGTCCACCCGCGTCCTACAAGAGCTGCTCCGGCCGGCCCATCAGACCGCCACACCGTCTCGTCCACACCTCCTAAGCGGATTCTGGGGGGAGCTGTGTGGCGGATCGCCACCTAAACGGGCGCAATCCACTTTTCCGTCCGTGGACAATAAATCGGGCACCTTGCCTTTAAGGCGCATGCTGCCTTTAAGGCAGGGGAAAAAGGAGTGGGCGTGGCCCTCAGAGTTTGCAGAGAAATGTTACCAGCCATTTTTACCAGGGATGTGATTAAAAGCCATATGTTCCACTTACTGACTCGGCTTCAATTCGTGCTCCGCGGCAGCCACAACAGGACCAACATTTACTTTAGCTACTCTCTTCCTTTTTATATACTTGTAGAATCTCTTACTGTCTGTTTTTATATTTCTTGCTAGTTTACTCTCATAATCTATTTTCTCCCTCTTTATTTTTTTTTGTCATCCTTTGCAAGTTTCTAAAAATTTCCCAATCCTCTGGCCTACCACAAATCTTCGCAACACTTTATGGCTTTTCTTTCAATTTGATACCCTCCTTAACTTCCTTAGTTAGCCACGGATGGTTCATCCTCCTCGTAGAGTCTGTCTTTCTCACTGGAATATATCTTTGTTGAGTGTTATGAAATATCTCCTTAAAAGTCTGCCACTGCTTATCTACCATCTTAACTTTTAATCTATTTTCCCAGTCCACTTTAGTCAACTCTGTCTTCATACCCTTGTAATTGCCTTTATTTAAGTTTAAGACACTAGTTTCAGACCCAAGTTTCTCACCCTCAAACTGAATGTGAAATTCTATCATGTTCTGATCACTCTTCTTTAGAGTATCCTTTACTATGAGATCGTTAATTAATCCTGTCTCATTACACATTACCAGATCTAAAATAGTCTGTTCCCTGGTTGGTTCCACAATGTATTGTTCTAAGAAACTGTCCTGAATACACTTTATGAACTCGTCCTCAAGGCTACCTTTGCTAATTTGATTTGTCCAATCTATATGAAGATGAAAATCACCCACGATTATTGCAGTACCTTTCTTACAAGCCCCCATAATTTCTTGATTTATACTCTGTCCTACAGTGTAGCTACTGTTAGGGGGCCTATAGACTACTCCCACCAGTGACTTCTTTCCCTTATTAGTTCTTATCTCCACTCAATCTGATTCTACATCTTGATTTTCGGAGCCAAGATAATTTCTCACTACTATACTGATCTCATCCTTTATTAACAGAGCTACCCCACCTCCTTTTCCTTTCTGCCTATCCTTCCAAAATGTCAAATACCCCTGAATATTCAGTTCTCAGCCTTGGTCACCTTACAACCACGTCTCTGATACGGAGATGCCGGCGTTGGACTGGGGTGGACAAAAATGAGAAGTCGCACAACACCAGGTTATAGTCCAACAGATTTATTTAAAATTACAAGCTTTCGGAGCTGTCGCCCCTTCCTCAGGTAGAGTTACTGTGAGACAATCTACCAGAATTCACAGAATATAAACACAGAGAAAATGCAGGCGGCCTTCGAGACACACGACAACGCAAAATCATCGAGCAGAAACTGATAGCCAAGTTCCGCACTCATGAGGACGGCCTCAATGGGGATATCGGGGTCATGTCTCGCTACAGAACGTGACTTGACATTGTTGTCTGTCTTTCCAGTTTTTAAAAAACAAACACAAAAAAAACAAACACAAAAAACAAACACAAAAAAAACAAAACACTGCAGACAGCAGGATTTGCCACGTTGGACCCCCTGGGACACATCTCATTGTCTTGGCTGTGCTCTTGGTGTGTCTTTGATGTAAGGACACCTTCCCTGAAAGATTGTATCTCTGCAGTTTCTGTGTTTATATTCTGTGAACTTTTGTAGATTCACTCATTGTAACTCTACCTGAGGAAGGGGCGATAGCTCCGAAAGCTTGTAATTTTAAATAAATCTGTTGGACTATAACCTGGTGTTGTGCGACTTCTCATTTTTAACCACGTCTCTGTAATGGCTATCAGATCATACCCATTTATTTCTATTTGTGCCGTCAATTCATCTATCTTGTTACGAATGCTGTGTGCATTCAGATAAAGAGTCTTTAATCTTGTTTTTTTACCATTTTTCCATACTCTGACCCTATTTTCTGGTGTACTCTTATGCTTGTACGCTCTGTCCCTTCCTGTCACACTCTGGTTATCATTACCCCTATCGCTACTCGGCACTATTGCCTTGTCCTTTCTCTTTAACTTTCTAAGTTTTCCCTCACCTGAACCCTCCCCCCACTATTTAGTTTAAAGCCCTATCTACAGCCCTAGTTATTCGATTCGCCAGGACATTGGTCCCAGCACAGTTCAAGTGAAGCCATCCCAACGGAACAGTTCCCTCTTTCCCCAGTGCTGGTGCCTGTGCCCCATGAATCGAAACCCATTTCTCCCACACCAATCTTTGAGCCATGCATTCAATTCTCTGATCTTATTGACTCTATGCCAATTTGCTCGTGGCTCAGGTAGTAATCCAGAGATTATTACCTTTGTAGTTCAGCTTTTTATTTTAGCCCCTAGCTGCTCATACTCCCTTAGCAGAACCTCTTTCTTAGTCCTACCTATATCGTTGGTACCTACATGGACCACGACAACTGGATCCTTCCCCTCCCACTCCAAGTTCCTCTCCAGCCCCGAGGAGATGTCCTTAACCCTGGCACACACAGGCAACACAGCTTTCGGGACTCCCGCTCTCGGCTGCAGAGAACAGTATCTATCCCCCTAACTATACTGTCCCTTACCACTACTACATTCCTTTTTACTCCCCCAACTTGAATGGCCCCCTGTACCACGGTGCTGTGGTCAGTTTGCTCATCCTCCCTGCAGTCCCTGCTCCCGTCCACACAGGCTGCAAGAACCTCGTACCTGTTGGACAAGTGCAAGGGCTGAGGCTCCTCCAATGCTACCTTCTGGATCCCCATTACTGCCTCACTCGTAGTCACACCCTCCTGTCCCTGACCACGGACCAAATCTGAAGTATTTGAGTGTGACTTCCTCCTGGAACAAAGTGTCCAGGTAACTTTCTCCCTCCCTGATGTATCGCAGTGTTCGAAGCTCAGGCTCCAGCTCATCAACTCTGAGCCGAAGTTCCTCGAGCTGCAGACACTTACTGCAGATGTGGTTGCTGTGGATCACACTGGGGTCCACCAGCTCCCACATACTACAGCTGCAACACATTACCTGCCCTGCCATCTCTATTGTATTTTATTTAATTAATTAGGTTTTCAAGTTTTGAAATACTCAATTGTCTATTAATAGTTTTTAATCTAGGTAATAACCTTGTTTAATTTATTAAATGTAAAGTCGCACAACACCAGGTTATAGTCCAACAGATTTATTTAAAATTACAAGCTTTCGGAGCTGTCGTCCCTTCCTCAGGTAGAGTTACTGTGAGACAATCTACCAGAATTCACAGAATATAAACACAGAGAAAATGCATTTTCTCTGTGTTTATATTCTGTGAATTCTGGTAGATTGTCTCACAGTAACTCTACCTGAGAAAGGGGCGACAGCTCCGAAAGCTTGTAATTTTAAATAAATCTGTTGGACTATAACCTGGTGTTGTGCGACTTCTCATTTTTGTCCACCCCAGTCCAACGCCGGCATCTCCACATTATTAAATGTAGTTATATGTTTTAGGTCTTTACTGTAACTTAGCCCACAGTCCGAATTTAACCCTAGTTGTTTATATTTTTTTAATGTATCAAGCAGCACCTCTTACCCCCACCTCACCGAATTCCCTCATTCACCAAATTCCCGAGTTTAGTACTCTGTAGAAGCAGTACTCCGTAGAACTGGACTCTGTGCTACTTAGTTCTGGAATTTTAGGTTGAGAACTTTATGCTTTGTTTTGTTTTTTAACTTTAAGTGTGCATTTTGTCAAACTCTTTACAGCATATTATAAAACATTGTACACAATATGGGTAAATGGCATATTATGGAGGAGTGAAAAAACAAAGTACAAAGAAATTAGTGAACAGGAAGGGAGATTAGATTTCAAATTGATAAAACACAAGTATTGTACACTAGGAAGTCATTCTGTATTCACATCTGTGTAGAAGGGCATGCTTTGGAAACATGCTCAGCTAATGTGACTCCAAGTGTATTAGGTGACTAGGTGGAAAATTGTAGTTTTACGTGTTATTCAACACATCATCACTCATATACAATAATTTGTATGCCATATTACAATAGGTGTGGAGAAATTATGAAGCAATACCAGCTTACTGTGAGTTAAATGGCAAGAATAATGTATTACTGATGAGATTATGGATGATTAAATAGATGAACATAATTTTATATTGAAATTTCACCTCAGTAATTATGTATTGGAGCATGAATATATTATGCATTCGGGTACCTTTAAAGTGAGCTCCCACTGATTTCCTTGACCTACATATAATGACTTTTATGGTGATTAACTCTCAGTCATTACACCAATGTGCAATAGCTGACAAGTTTTACATAAACAGTATTAATGTTTCTTACAAACTCAGTTATCACATTGGAGCACAAATTTTCAATATACCTGTGTAAATTATATCAACCATTTGCCCACTTCCAAAAAAATTATAGCAATTATTTTTTTAAACTGTCTATCAAAGTATTGTATTTTATTATTCTGGTATTTTAATAAATCTTCACGGCAATGAGGTAATATCAAAACTGAAGGAGAAGACTGCTAATGCTTGTAGAATTAAAAAAGCTGTGACACATTAAGACACAATATCCTTTTGTTGGCCTGACAGCAGCTGCATTGATTACATTTACAAATCCAAATTATAATAACTGTTGTCACAAAAATTATCTCCTCTACAAATCTGAAAAGAATCTTAGAAAGTAAATCAAGGGAAGTATGGTGGACCTCAAAAGACCAAGCGTGCTGAGCAGGCGCCTGATTTTTTTTTTTTAATTGCTAAAATTTCCATAAGTTTTTTTATTTCATTTTCTGAGGTAACAGAGTTTCTAGTATTTTGTAATCCTGCTATTTTTATGGAACCTATTGGATAATATTTTCAGAGGCTTAAACAGAGCAATCAAAAGCATTAAGCAAATGTTTAGAAATAACACAAAACTGATGTATTGTGGAAAGATTAGCCACATTGGGAGGGACTGCAGTGATCTGGAAGAAAGCAGTAGGAAGATTTCATAGAAATAACCTGTAATAACTTCTTGGAGAAAGTGGGGCCCAAAATACTGCAGATAGGCATGCTTGTGAAAAACATGTACAAACAATTTGAAAATGTGCATATACCATATGGTGAGATTGTGCACACAGACATATACCATATGGTGAGATTGTGCACACAGACATATACCATATGGTGAGATTGTGCACACAGACATATACCATGCATGGAGATGATCATCTTGAAGTCACAGTCCTCAAATAAATATCCTACTTCAATATTGAAAGATGCTGAACTAAAAGGTAAAAGTTCTTCCATTTTTAGCAATCCATAACACTCATAACATCATTAAATAATAGCTCCCAAGTGAGAATAGAAAGACAATTAGGGTAAATACACAAAGATAAGAGCCCTAGTGGCAGCTGGCAAGGTGAACTCAGTAGACACGAATACTTTTGCAAAATTTACATGCACATCGTTATTTGTTCACCTCTACAAAAAATTGTTCTTCTTTTTGTCAAGGATAATTCTGCTGAAAAAGACTTCATTGTTCTTAACAAATACTCATTTCATAGAAAATTATTTTAGCAACTTTTCTGAAAGATAGAAGTTTGTTTATATATGTCGGTACAAGTCAGGGTAGTTTTGCATTCTGTGTTTATCTTGTTTAAGCTGAAAATAATGTGTGGATAACTACAGGTTAACTATACAGTTAATTATACTGTTAACCTTTGGTCATCCACACATTATTTTTGATACTGAATTATTGATAGGTGAATATATCTATTGCTGCCAGCAGTTATTGCTGAATACACTCAATCCTCAGGGACTGTTGATGTTTAAATAATTGCCAAAAATATATATTTGTACTGTATACACAGTATTTTAGCAGGAGAGAAATTAATTACTAAGAGATAAAGATTCGATTTAAAATTATTGCATCTTTATTTTCATACATGTGTTGGAAGGACTCTTAATAAGTTTATAAATTTTGTTTTAATTTTAATGAGACTTACTACATGCACTAAAATGACTTTGTTACTTTCTGTTGTGACACATGAGCTGCTACTCAAGACTTGACACATTCTTGAAAATTGTCTAACCTGGGATTTGCGGAGCCGTCTCAGTCCTAGATACTGCTTGTTTATTCAATGACTAGCATGAATATTTATCTTCATGATATTGATATAAACAACCAAAAATGTTCAATATCTTTACCAGTACTTCATCAGCTGCTGCATGGAAGGAAAGCTGCTCCTACAGCTTCTAGACAGAGACTGTATGTGTGATTCTACTGCTATAAAGTGGACTAATGGAGTAGACTTACAGCAGATATTTGTGCTTTAGTAGAATGGTGCAGTACAAGTAATTTTATTGCCTTCCATAATAACATAATGAATAAATTCCATATTTCACATACAAGGTAACATGAAACTAGTTTTATCTCCAGTATTCCTGTATCGTCAGTCATTAATGCAATTAGGTGCATTCACAATACAAATATGTACAACATTTTTTCACTCTACATGGACTCATGCAAATGCAGCTGCAGACTGAACACATCATCTTCTTTTTCTTCCTGTGACTGTTGGTTAATTATGTGTACGGAGATGTAGATTTGCACAAACCTTTAGTTACACAAATTTGATTGTTCTGCTTCACCATAAACAAGGTTTAATAATGGTTGTAGACTCCTCTCCATGTTCAGACATAAATCCAGCATGGGAGCAGGAACTGAAATGTTGGCTACTAGAAAAATTACAAATTATTGGGTGGGAATGACGAATTACTAGTTCAGACTTTCATGCATTCATTCCTTTCATTTGCTTTACTATCACTAGGCACTCAGTCCTTGAATATGTACATATCTCATATGACAGCCTTCAATGTCTGACCTCAAAACTGTGATGAAAGTCAGGCTATTTATTCATGGCTTTGAATACAAATAGGCACATGCAACCACATAGACAAAAAGTTGACCTAAGACGTTTCATCTCAAATCCATTTGTTTCTTGCTTTCATGTTCAAATTCGTCAGTGAAAGATTTTGATAGATAAAGTTTGCATTTTTTTTTAAACAGTCAGCTCTTTTTTGGCAGTATTACAATTGAAAAAATAAGAAAAGCTTGTAGTAGGAATTGGACTGACACATACATCTTGAAAAGCTGCTCTTGCTGGCCGAGCTAGCCTGCTGGCTGGCAGATAGGTTCTCACTTTCGTATCTTTAATTACCATATGAATGTTTGAGAGAATAAAGCTTTATTCCAGCCGTATTGTAATTTGAATGATTAGACATCAGGAAACAGACTTTCTTAAGTAAATGTAAACACTGGTGGTAGCTGGGATTTATTGTTCCTCATAGTTAATGAGATAGTGAGGGTGCCATGAAGGTTGGGATAAATTACAATAATTTGTGGTCCTCGCCAATTAAGATAGTTATCTGTACAGATGTACGTGTGCTCATGTGACTTTAGAAGATGCTTTAGGGTTTATTGTTTCAAAAAGCTGTATTCTTTATCACTGAATTTAGATAATTTGAAAAGTGGAAACCCGTATATGGAAAAGCATTTAATAATGTTTAGACTGAGGAAGGTGAATTTATTTATTTTTCTTTGTGATGTCAACATGTAATTTGTTTTTAAGATTGAGTGTTATTAAGGTACGGTGGGAATATTCAGTATATGTTGTCGTTCTGTACAGATTTGATAAATTACGTATAATGGCAATAAGCACAAGTAACATGAAGAAGCTGATTGAAAGTTTTGCCATGTGAAATGCAATCTGTTGCATCCTTGTATTTCGACATATCTCTAAAGTGTAAATCTAACAAAAAGAAATCGTAGAAAATGGAGTCAGATGACACCTGATAGCATTTTTTAAAACATCAAAAGCTGGAATGGATAGTCTAATAATTATAGCTGAGGTCTGAGTACTATGGTTTGGACTGATGGTCTTTGAAAAGAGGAGTCTAGATCAAAGTGCGAACATCCTGTATCTAACAGCTACACAGAGTATCAAATGCAGTCCAGGAAGATGTTTCAGGCAATCTAACTTCAGAATATTAAGATCACAATTGAAGAACATAAGATATACACTGGGATTAGAAAACCTTAGTACATATGGATCCTGCAGCATTTCATTCAAATTATATTCATGGTTGTAAAGGAACCCACTTGATTTTTCTCCATTAATTTAAATGAAGGAACATTAGGTGAGTGCCTTTACTTTTAAGATCTTGAACCCACCCGAATTTCCAATATTCTCTGTGCCTCGGTGATCCAATGCACCTGAGTGCACACCCAGGAAAGTTTCCCCTCGTGTTTATAGCCCATTTACGATGACACGAGGTAAGAATATAGTACATGGGCCAGATTTTACCTCTGTTAGAAAAAAGATAATGCACATTTTCATCATAATTTACAACCTGTAAAACTGAGATTGGTAGATCTTTGTTAGGCAAGGGTATTGAGGGTTACAGAACCAAGGCAGATAGATGGAGTTAAGATACAGATCAACCATGATCTAATTGAATAGCAGAACAGGCTCGAGGGGCTGAATAGCCTACTCCTGTTCCTATGTAAAATCATGGTATGTATTATTTGGAAAGGGCAGATGGGGCCTCGGTTCAATGTCTCATCCGAAAGACGGCACCTCCGACAGTGCAACACTCCCTCAGTACTGCACTGGAGTGTCAGCCTAGATATGTGCTCAGGTCTCTGGAGTGGGACTTGAATCAACAACCTTCTGACTCAGAGGCGAGAGTGCTACCCACTGAGCCACGGCTGACACCAGGTCAGAAGCTCAGCTTGGGGTCAAACAGGATGCCGAGGTTGTGAACAGTCTGGTTCAACCTGAGGCAGTGGTCTGGATGGGAGGTGGAAATGGTGGCAAGACTATGGAGTTTGTGATGGGGCGGGGGGGGGGGGGGGGGGCGGTTGTGAAGACAATGACTTCAGTCTTCCAAATGTTTAAATGGAGGAATTGTGGCTCATCCAAGTCTGGATGTCGGGCAACCAGTCTGGCAGCATAGAAGCAGTGGAGGGGTCGAGAGACGTGGTGGAGTGATAAAGCTGGGTGTCCTCAGTGTACATGTGGAAGCTGACCCTTTGTCTGCAGATGATGTCGATAGGCATGGATTTGAGATGCAAACAACACATTCAAGGATTTTGAAGAAGAAAGGGAAGTTGGAGACAGGGCAGTAGTTTGCTTGGACAGAGGAGTCGAGGGTGGGTTTATTTGAGGAGGGGTGATGATGGGGGACAGTACCTGAGGGGAAGCAACCAATTTAGAATGTCAGCTAACATGGGGGCCAGGAAGGGAAATTGGGTGGCCATCTGTTTAGTGAGAATGGGGTCACAATGAGTAGGAGGTAGAGAAGATATACAGTTTATCTTCAACCTCCAATCAGTGGTTTTAGTGGAGTTATGCTGACAGCTTCTGAGCTGTCAAACTACTCAAATTATCAGAAACAACTAAAACATAATTTTGTGGGAAATCAATTTTGTTCTTTGGCAATGCACGCACCCGTGTGAATCTTACACTATTCTCCAAGCCAAGTGAACAGTCAGGCAACCTATTCCAAGACCTCTGCCTAAGTTACTTTGTAACTGCATTGTTAGGAAGTGTTGTCCAATACATTTGACACTAGCCACATGTGCCTAATTGGGAATTCAGACGTGGCTAATTGCATTTTGAGTAAATAAAAAGTGAGTAACAGACACCGTCGTTGCGCATATGATCTCAATGCTCATATTTGCACGGTGTGCGCATGTTGTACTTTAACATTTTTGTGCATTTGTTGGTAAAATGGTAAAATAAAAAGTAGAGTCTAAGGGGGAAAAATTGGGTTGGCTTGTGCCTCTCGTTAGCGCCCCTGACGTCATTGCCGTGCGCAACGCCCTGGCCGCAAACTTTCCTTGCGCTCTCTGACCTATCGCCGAACGATATGTACGACAGGATCGGGGCGGTTTTGCAGCAGGTGTCGGGTGGCTATTTTTATTTTGGCCGACTGCCAGCACCTGCCCCCTTTCACTTTTGTATGCGGGGTGTTGGCCACGATCACTCAGTATTCACGGCACCCCGCTCCCCGGTGGTCCGGCAGGGCCCCGGTGTGCACAGCGCTAGGCCCCTCCCCTTTAATCATAACTTTCCAGTAGCACCCCACCTCCTGCTTGGGACGCTACAACTGAATTTATGGCGGAGGGGCGCTAAAATTAGCGCCCCGGCAACGTTAACGCCCCAAGAGGGGTGCCACCCTATTTTCCCCCCTAAGTGTTTTTGATCTTTCTGAGTGCTTTGCTTCTTTGTTTACTGAATGGTGATAATGTTTGCTAATAAATTCATACAGTTGAAATACATTTACCTTTATTGTTTGAGTGCAAGTAAGGCGTTATCTACTGAAATTAGTACCTGTGGCTGAAACGGTGTCAGTGTAGTCACTCCTGTGGCTAGTCAGCAATTTCTATTGGACTGGTCTACAGCAAACCTGTGCAGTGATTTTTTCCTTCCTCCTTGTGGAAATGAGTCTCACCTTCACTTGGTGCATCTAACAATGGTCTGGCTGAGATTAGAAACTGGGGGGTTGAACTTCTGCAGGGGTCTGTCGTAACTTTGCCAGAAGATCTGCTGCTTTTATACCATTTGTTCAGGGTTTCTGCGGTTATTCCATCAAAGTTATGGCGGGTGATCGGGAGAACCCCTGTGGAAGTTTAACCCCTTGGTGTGCAGGAAATTATGGCCAAAAGTTATGTTTTACCACTCTATAAAAATATGATTGTTGCTGCACCATCAGGCTTTTTCAGGAATTTTACTGCTCGTGTTGTGAAATGGAATATTTTCCCACTTTAGAGATGCATCAAACATTCTCAGATATAACGCAATTTGATACAGAGTAAAATTCATCTGCTTTGGCGGTCTCAGAAGAGCATCCCTATTATACCACTATTTTTTCCATTTCCCACAACAGCCATCTGTAATGATATTGATTGCTGTTGCTGGAGTTGAAAAGGAAACAGCATCTAAAGCTCTGAGTAAACAACGGGTTCATTGTTAGAGGAATAGACAGACAGATAGCTGGTGTGTAATAAAGGAAACAGATACTGAAACATGGCTGTTTGGTAATGACTCCAACAAAGTCCTCTTGAGTTGTGTGAAATTTTTAGTCCCTTTAACAATACATCCTTATGACCTCTCTGAGGGAGATTGCCAACTTCGTGCCAAATTAGAAGTAGCTTTGTGCTATGTGTCCATGCCCACTAGGATCTGGATTGAGACTCCTGGAACTCATTTCTCATAAGACCCTTGCAGCCAGTGGACCGAAAACACTTTTATTCCATCAGTCCAGGCTGTATTTGAATTCAGTTCCAGCAGCTGAAAAACACTCTGCTAACCTAATGTGCCACCCAGTTCACATCAGTGCTTCCCAGACTCCCAGTAGGGAGCCTTGATCAAAGGGAGCACAAGTCAGAGAACTGGCACCACAGTTTTGAAGCTCTGGCCGTAATTTTAAGTTTTTGACCCGCCCGGAGTGAGGGGGGGGGGGGGCCGGGGGGGCGGGGGGGTGGTGTGGAGAGCGGTGGCGTGCATGTGACGACACGGACAGGTTCCCTGCCCAGAAGTCAGCCTGATTGACAGGCTGACTTCCAGTTGGGCAGGGAACGCTGGACAGGAGGCCGCAACCACAGGTAGGTGCGAGCCCGACCCCTGGTGGGGGTCTGATCCCGGGGGGTGGGGTCCGATCCCGAGGCCCAGGATCCCTGACCGGCCACTGTTAAACTTGCATAGCAGGTTAAATCAGAGGCTTCCGGCCTCATTTAATATTTAAACTGCCCAGCCCCCGACCCACCTCCATTAAACTCAGAAGTGGGCAGGTTGGAGGTGGCTTGGGGTCGGGATTCACATTTTTAATACTTTAATCTCCCAGCCGACCCCAACCCACCTATTTTTGGGGGTTAATCCTGTTCCCTTTTCCTTCTTTCTGTACATGTTCCCTTTGAGCAAAGCTTGTAGCTGGGAGAACGGTAATGCTGAATTTACCCTGTTAAGTTGACTTGGTTTTGTAATCAGGAGCAAGTGTAAGTGAGGTAAGTAACATAGATTTGATTTCTGATGGTGCTGATAGCCCCAATTTTAACCTAACCCGGCATGGTTTGGGTTGGAAGCCCGTTTTACATCCCACTCGACTTTATACTCCATTGAAGGATATTATAATAGTTTAACATCAAGGCTCTCATTTCTGAAATACCTGTTACCTATAGGAGCATTGGGGTCAATATTAACCCCCCCCCCCGCCTCCACACATAGGATGGGTGAGGGTTGGGGAGGGATTAAAAATTTAAAATCGTGAAACACGACCCCAACCAGCAACGTATTGCACCTGCCACCATTTTTACGGCAGTGGTTTGCGTGGTGTGCCTGCGTCCTGTCTTGGAGAGGCGAGACACTTCATTATAATATTTAAATCAGGCTCCCACAGTGTAGTTGGGAGCCTGATTTAAATTTAATGGTTGCCGGTCGGGTGCCCCAGGGCTTGGAAAACCCGGCAGCTAAATGGAGACGGGAGCAGTTGGCTGCAGCAGGTACGTGCTTTTTAGTGCAGTCCTTGTGAGCCAGGAGGAGCAGGAGTGCTCCACTCGGCCCCTCAAGCAAACCTTTGGCCTCCTTGCTGCCGAACGCAGGCTTTCCTTGCTGCCGCGATCTGCGACCCTCCAGTTCAACTGCGATCCCGAGCCTCCTGCCTCATGATCTGCTGATACCCCTTCGCCCACCTTCAACCGCGATCCCGAGCCTCCTGCCTCATGATCTGCTGATACCCCTTCGCCCACCTTCAACCGCGATCCTGCGCCTCCTGCCTCATGATCTGCTGATACCCCTTTGCCCACCTTCAACCGCGATCCCGAGCCTCCTGCCTCATGATCTGCTGATACCCCTTCGCCCACCTTCAACCGCGATCCTGCGCCTCCTGCCTCATGATCTGCTGATACCCCTTTGCCCACCTTCAACCCGCGAACTTTCCCTCCCGATTGCTGCTCCAACCCACCCCCTCAACCCACGATCTTTCCTGATTGCCGACACCATCCCCAACGGTCTCTGACTGCGGCCTTCTGCCGCTGGCTTTCCTGCTCAGCCTCTCAATCTGGCTGCAGGGCTGGAAACGGAATTTAAAAAATGATAATGAGGTCCTGCCGTTAAATTCGGCAGGACCTCCACCTCCCTTGGATTTCCGCATTTCCCATCCCCTGTTACCACATTCCCCATAAATATTGGGGCCATTAAATGTCCTAGCTGAAGGTTTTGCCTACATCTATGTCATTACAAAATAAAACTCTTCAGCAGGAGATCCAGAACCCAGGGTTACGGTAAAAATAAATTTGCTATTCTGACCTTAATCAGAACTGTAGTAATCTATTACACACAATAATAATGTTTGAATACTTCACTTCTAATATGAATTTCCGAATATCTATATATTTTTTTATCATACTTCGGGATGTGAGCATTGCTGACAAGGCCGGCATTTATTGCCCATCTCCAGCTGTGCTTGAGAAAGTGGTGGTGAGCCTTCCTCTTGAAATGCTGCTGTCTGTGTGCTGAAGGTACTCCCACAATGCTATTCGGTAGGTAGTTCCAGCATTTTGACCCAGTGACAATGTAGGAACAGCGATATATTTCCAAGTCAGGATGGTGTGTGACGTGGGGGGGGGCGGGGGGGGGGGAGGAATTTGGAGGTGATGTTGTTCCCATGCATCTACTGCCCTTGTCCTTCTAGGTGGTAGAGGTCACATATTTTTGAGGTGCTGTTGAAGAAACCTTTAAGAAACATAAGAACATAAGAATTAAGAGCAGGAGTAGGCCATATGGCCCCTCGAACCTGCTCCGCCATTTAATAAGATCATGGCTGACCTTCGACCTCAACTCCACTTTCCCGCCCGATCCCCATATCCCGTGATTCCCCTAGAGTCCAAAAATCTATCTATCTCAGCCTTGAATATACTCAATGACTCAGCATCCACAGCCCTTTGGGATAGAGAATTCCAAAGATTCACAACTCTCTGAGTAAAGAAATTCCTCCTCATCTCAGTCTTAAATGGCCGACCCCTTATCTTGAGACTATGCCCCCTAGTTCTAGACTTTCCAGCGAGGGGAAACAACCTTTCAGCCTCAACCCTGTCAATCCCCCTCAGAATCTTATATGTTTCAATGAGATCACCTCTCATTCTTCTAAACATCAGAGAGTACAGGCTCAATCTACTCAATCTCTCCTCATAGGACAAACCTCTCATCCCAGGGATCAATCTAGTGAACCTTTGTTTCACCGCCTCTAAGGCATGTTTGTCCTTCCTCAGATAAGGAGACCAAAACTGTGCACAGTACTCCAGGAGTGATCTCACCAAAGCCCTGTACAATTGTAGTAAGACTTCCTTACTTTTGTATGGCAACCCTTGCAATAAAGGCCAACATGCCATTTGCCTTCCTAATTGCTTGCTGTACCTGCATGCTAACTTTCTGTGTTTCCTGTACGAGGTCACCTAAATCTCGCTGAACACCAATATTTAATAGTTTGTCACCATTTAAAAATATTCTGATTTTCTATTCTACCTGCCAAAGTGAATAACCTCACATTTCCTCACATTATACTCCATTTGCCACCTTATTGCTCAGTCACTTAACCCGTCTATATCCCTTTGTAGGCTCTTTGTGTCCTCCTGACATCTTACTTTCCCACCTAGCTTTGTATCGTCAGCAAACTTAGATACATTGCACTCGGTCCCTTCATCTAAGTCATTAATATAGATTGTAAATAGTTGAGGCCCAAGCACTGATCCTTGCGGCACCCCACTAGTTACAGCCTGCCAACCAGAAAATGACCCGTTTAGCCCTACTCTCTGTTTTCTGTCCGTTAACCAATCCTCTATCCATGCTAATATGTTACACCCAACCCCATGAGCCCTTATCTTGCATAACAACCTTTTATGTGGCACCTTATCGAATGCCTTTTGGAAATCCAAATATACTACATCCACTGGTTCCCCTTTACCTACCCTGCTAGTTACATCCTCAAAAAACTCTAATAAATTTGTTAAACACGATTCCCCTTTCATAAAACCATGTTGACTCTGCCTAACCATATCCTTAATAATAGATTCCAGCATTTTCCCGACGACTGATGTCAGATTAACTGTAGTTCTCTGTTTTCTCTCTCCCTCCTTTCTTGAATAGCGGGGTCACATTTGCTACCTTCCAATCTGTTGGGACCATTCCAGATTCTAGGGAATTTTGGAAGATCACAACCAATGCATCCACTATCTCTGCAGCCACCTCTTTTAGAACCCTAGGATGTAGGCCATCGGGTCTAGGGGATTTGTCAGTTTTTAGTCCCATTAGTTTCTCAAGTACTTTTTCTCTACTGATATTAATTACATTAAGTTCCTCACTCTTATTAGCCCCTTGGTTCCCCAATATTTTTGGTATGCTTTTTGTGTCTTCTACTCTGAAGACAGATACAAAATATTTGTTTAAAGTCTCTTCCATTTCCTTATTCCCTATTATAATTTCACCCGTCTCAGCCTCTAAGGGACCAATGCTTACTTTTGCTACTCTCTTCCTTTTTACATACTTTTAGAAGCTCTTACAATCGGTTTTTATATTTCTTGCTAGTTTACTCTCATTCTATTTTCTCCCTTTTTATCAATGTTTTGGTCATCCTTTACTGTTTTCTAAAGCTCTCCCAATCCTCAGGCTTACATCATAAGCCTCTTCTTTTAATCTAATACTATCCTTAACTTCTTTAATTAGCCATGGATGGACCACATTTCCCATTGTGTTTTTATTTCTCAATGGAATGTATATTCGTTGAGAATTTTGGAGTATTTCTTTAAATGTATGCTACTGCTTATCTACCGTCAGACCTTTTAATCTAATTTCCCAATCTACCCAAGCTAACTCACCTCCATACCTATGTAATTGCCTTTATTTAAGTTTAAGACTCTCGTTTCCGACTGAAGTATTTCACTCTCAAACTCAATGAGAAATTTTATCATATTATGATCACTCTTCCCCAGAGGATCCTTTACTATGAGATTACTAATTAACCCTGTCTTATTACACAATATAAGATCTAAAATAACCTGTTCCCTGGTTGGTTCCATGATGTATTATTCTAGGAAACTGTCTCGAATGCATTCCATGAACTCGTCCTCCAGACTACCTTTGCCAATTTGATTTGCCCAGACTATATGAAGATTAAAGTCCCCCATGATTATTGTATTACCTTTGTTACAAGCTCCTGTTATTTGTTTATTAATACACTGTCCAATGGTATAGCTACTGTTTGGGGGCCTATAAACTACTCCCACCAGTGTTTTCTGCCTCTTGTTATTTCTTATCTCCACCCATACCGATTCTACTTCTTGAGAAGTGACCATAATATGATTGAATTTTACATTAAGTTTGAGAGTGATGTAGTTCAATCTGAAACTAAGGTCTTCCATCTAAACAGAGGAAACTACAAGGGTATGAGGGACAAGTTGGCCATGGTAGACGGTGGACATACAATGGCTAACATTCAAGGAAATAATGCATAATTTGCAACAAACATATATTCCTCTAGGGCATAAAAACCCAAAAGGAAAAGTGATCCAACCATGGCTAACAAAAGAAATTAAAGCTAGTATTAAGTAAAAGGAGGAAGCTTATAAAGTTGCCAGAAAAAGCGGTCAGCCTGAGGATTGGGATCTTTTTAGAAATCAGCAAAGGGGGACCAAGAAATTGATAAAGAAAGAGAAAATGGAATATGAGCACAAACCAGCGAAAGATATAAAAACGGATTGTAAAAGCATCTATAGGTATGTGAAAAGGAAAAGACTGGCAAAGGTAAATGTAGGTCCTTTACAGTCAGAGATGGGAGAATTTATAATGGGGAATGAAGAAATGGCAGGGAAATTAAATAAATACTTTGTTTCTGTCTTCACGGAGGAAGATAAAAAAAACTCCCAGAAATACGAGAAAACCAAGGGTGTGGCGAGAATGAGGAACTTAAAGAAATTATTATTAGTAAAAAAAACAGTACTAGCAAAATTAATGGGACTAAAAGTCGATAAATCCCAAGGACCGGATGACCTACATCCTAGGGTTTTGAAAGAGGTGGCCATTGGGATAGTGGACGCATTGGTTGTCATCTTCCAAAATTCTATAGATTCTGGAACGGTTCCTGCAGATTGGAGGATAACAAATGTAACCCCGCTATTTAAGAAAGGAGGGAGAGAGAAAACGGGGAACTACAGACCTGTTAGCCTCACATCCGTAGTTGGGAAAATGCTGGAATCTATTATAAAGGATGCAATAACTGGGCACTTAGAAACTAATGGTAAAATTGGGCAGAGTCAACATGGATTTATGAAAGGGAAATCCTGTTTAACAAACCTATTGGAGTTCTTTGAGGATGTAACTAGTGGAGTAGACAAAGGGGAACCAGTAGATGTGGTGTATTTGGATTTTCAGAAGGCATTTGATAAGGTCCCATACAAGAGGTTGGTGAACACAATTAGGGCACATGGAATTGGGGGTAATATACTAGCATGGATTGAGAATTGTTAACAGACAGAAAACAAAGAGTAGGGATAAACAGGTCCTTTTCAGGATGGCTGGCTGTGACTAGTGAGGTACTGCAAAGATTGGTGCTTGGGCCCCAGCTATTCACAATCTATATCAATGATTTGGATGAGGGGACTAAATGTAACATTTCCAAATTTGCTGATAATACAAAGCTAGGTGGCAGTGTCAGTTGTGAAGATGATGTGAAGAGGCTTCAAGGAGATATCGACAGGCTCAGCGAGTGGGCGAGAACATGGCAGATGGAATATAATGTGGATAAATGTGAAGTTATCTACTTTGGTAGAAAAAACAGAAAGGCAGAGTATTTCCTAAATGGTGAAAGGTTGGGGAATGCAGATGCTCAAAGGGACCTGGGTGTCCTTGTACATGAGTCACTGAAAGTGAATGTGCAGGTGCAGCAAGCCATTAGGAAGGCAAATGGTATGCTGGCCTTCATTACAAGAGGATTTGAGTACAGGAGTAAAGAAGTCTTACTCCAATTATATGGGGCCTTGGTGAGACCTGATGTATTGTGTACAATTTTGGTCTCCTTACCTAAGGAAGGATATACTTGCCATAGTGGGAGTGCAACGAAGGTTCACGAGATTGATTCCTGGGATGGCGGGACTGTCGTATGAGAAGAGATTGAGTAAACTAGGCCTGTATTCTCTTGAATTCAGAAGAATGAGAGGTGATCTCATTGAAGCATACAAAATTATTACAGGGCTTGATAGGGTGGATGCTGGGAGAATGTTTCCATTGGCTGGGGAGTCTAGAAGCAGGGGCCACAGCCTCAGGATAAAGGGTAGGCCATTTAGGGCTGATATGAGAAGAAATTTCTTCACACAGAGGGTGGTGAATCTTTGGAATTCTCTACCGCAGAGGGTTGTGGAGGCTCAGTCATTGGGTATATTCGAAACAGAAGTCGATAGATTTCTGACTAGTAAGGGCATCAAGGGATATGGCGATATGGCGAATGGAGTTGAAGCAGAAGATCAGCCATGATCTCATTGAATGGTGGAGCAGGCTCGAAGGGCCGAATGGCCTACTCCTGCTCCTATTTCTTACGTTCTTATCTTCTGAGCCAAGATCCTTTCTTACTACTGTCCTTATGTCATCGTTTATTATCAGGACTACCCAGCTCCTTTTCCATTCTGCCCGTCTTTTCTAAATGTCAAGTACCCTGGAATATTTAGTTCCCAACCTTGGTCACCTTGTAACCACATCACTGTAATGGCTATTAGATCAAAGCCATTTATCTCTATTTGTGCCACTAATTTGTCTATCTATGGGACTTGATGGAGTGCATTCTGTAGATAGTACACACTGCAGCTATGGTACTCCATTGATGGAGGGAGGGAGTAGATGTTTTAACTAATGGATGGGGTGCCGCTCAAGTGGAGTGCTTTGTCTTGGATGGTGTCGAGCTTCTTGAGTGTTGTTGCAGTTGCATCCATCTGGGCAAGTGGAGAGTATTCCATCACACTCTTGATTTGTACCTTGTAAGTGGTGGAGAAGCTTTGGGGAGACAGCAGGTGAGCCACTCGCCACAGAATACCAAGCCTGTGATCTTCTCTACTAGCCATGACATTTATGTGGCTGCTCCAGTTGAGTTTCTGGTCACTGGTGAACCCCAGGATGTTGATGGTGGGGAACTCAACGTTGGTAAAAGCTTTGAAGTGGAGGTGGTTAGGTTCTCTCTTGTTGGAGATGGTCATTGCCTAATACTTGTGTGGCGTGAATGTTACTTACCACCTATCAGCCCAAGCATGGATGTTGTCCAGGTCTTGGTGCATGTGGACATGGACTGCTTCATTATCTGAGGAATTGCAAATGGAACTGAACACTGTGCAATCATCACCGAACATCCCCACTTCTGACCCTATGATGGAGAGAAGGTCAATGATGAAGCAGTTGAATATAGTTGGGCCTAGGTCACTGCCCTGAGGAACTCCTGCAGTGATGTCCTGGGGCTGAGATGATTGGCCTCCAACAACCACAGCCATCTTCCTTTGTGCCAGGTATGCCTCCAGCAAGTGTACAGTTTCCCCCCAATCCCTATTGGCTTCAATTTTACTAGGACCCCTTGGTGCCACACTTGATTGAATGCTGACTTGAGGCCAGTCCCTCTCACCTCACTTATAGAACTGAGCTTGTGTCCATGATTGGATGAAGGTTGTTATGAGGTCTGGAACCTGGTTGAACTGAGCATCAGCGAGCGGGTTATTGATGAATAAGTGCTGTTTTATAGCACTGTTGATGACTCCTACTATCACTTTGCAGATGATTGTGTGTAGGTTGATGGGGAAGTAATTGGCTGGGTTGGATTTGTCCTGCTTTTTATGGACAGGGCATTCCTGGGCAATTTTCCACATTGTCGGTTAGATTCCAGTGTTGTAGCTGTACTGGAACAGCTTAGCTAGGGGCATGGCTTGTTCTGGAGCACAGGTCTTCAGCACTTCAGCCTGGATATTGTTGGGGCTTGTAACCTTTGTTGTGTCCCGTGCGCTCGGCCATTTCTTGATGTTTATAGTATGACATGACCTGATTCCAGTTACTGGTACTTGAAATATATATTTATCAAACAGAGCAGAACTTCTTTCTGACAGTGAATAGTCAGTTGTAGTTCTGTTGAATTTCAGTGACATTCTTCTGTGTCCCACAAATTTGTGCAATAAAACAATGTGAAATCTCATTGCTCCAGCATAGTGTGAAATTGTACATTGCAGCTAAATATTCAATATCTAGGTTAAGTGGAACTGTATTATTTTAATTGTTTGCCAATATCTTCAATGCAGAGCAAAGTTTAATATAAAAAATATACCCAAAAATCTCTGAGTCATGATCTTGGCTAGTGTGCTCCAGTGTTGACTCAGCCAGAGTTTCTGGGGTCAGTGGGACTTGCATGGGGCTGGCAGGTGCATGCACCAGTACAAGTGCATCTTGGCCATCCACACTGGCCTTCAGAAAGGTGCAAGCAGGTCTCATCAGAGATGGGTTGGTCCAAGCCTGGGAAGCGGCTTTGTCCCTCAAAGATTAAGATTTCTTTTTAATCCTCAGTACTGTCCCTTTTGGTAAGGGGGCTGAAGGGGGGTGGTAAAAATATTCCTCGGCGGGATGGGGTGGGGGGCAGAGGGAAATGTCCAGACATTCTGGATGGCAACCAGGCACCAAAGGCCAGTGTGTCTCACCTCACTGGGTGTTCAGATCTCCAAACATACACCTGATTCCACTGAGGCTGGGGAAATGGGAACTTCCAGCGTAGGGAGTCTTGCCCCAAGCTCCATTATTTTTATATCATTGACCTTGTAGTTACAGTGGGAGTCCACCGGAATGGCTGAGTAAGTTTTGCTCCAATCTGTGGAAAGTAGGCTAATATTACAATGTGTGTCTGACAGTTTTTTAAATTTACATAGATTTAAAGGTTTAGTAGTTTCGTGTTCAGAAGATCATTGTCCTATTATTTTTCAGTTCCATCTGGTTCAGTAATGTCCTTTAGGGAAGGAAATCTGCCATCCTGCAAAAGGTAAGTCGTGCTTGACTAATCTACTGGAATTTTTTGAGGATGTAACTGGTAAAATAGATAAGGGAGAACCAGTGGATGTGGTGTATTTGGACTTTCAAAAGGCTTTCAATAAGGTCCCGCATAAGAGATTAGTGTGTAAAGTTAAGGCACATGGGATTGGGGGCAAGGTATTGACTTGGATAGAGAACTGGTTGGCAGACAGAAAGCAAAGAGTTGGAATAAACGGGTCTTTTTCCGAGTGGCAGGCAGTGACTAGTGGGGTACCGCAGGGATCGGTCCTTGGACCCCAGCTATTCACAATATATATTAATGATCTAGACAAGGGAACTAGATGTAATATCTCCAAGTTTGCAGACGACACAAAACTGGGTGGGCGTGTGTGCTGCGAGGAGGATGCCGAGAAACTCCAGGATGATTTGGACAGGTTGGGTGAGTGGGCAGAAGCGTGGCAGATGCAATATAATGTGGATAAATGCGAGGTTATCCACTTTGGTGTCAAAAACAGAAAGGCAGATTATTATCTGAATGGCAATAGATTGGGAGAAGGGGAATTGCAACGAGACCTGGGTGTCCTTGTGCACCAGTCGCTGAAGGTAAGCATGCAGGTGCAGCAGGCGGTTAAGAAGGCAAATGGTATGTTGGCCTTCATAGCGAGAGGGTTTGATTACAGGAACAAGGATGTCTTGCTGCAGTTGTACAGGACCTTGGTGAGACCACACCTTGAGTACTGTGTGCAGTTTTGGTCGCCTTATCTGAGGAAGGATGTTCTTGCCATGGAAGGAGTTCAGCGAAGATTCACAAGGCTGATACCTGGGATGGCAGGAATGACGTATGAAGAGAGATTGGGTCGATTGGGCTTATACTCGCTGGAGTTTAGAAGAATGCGAGGGGATCTCATTGAAACTTATAAAATTCTGACAGGACAGGACAAAGTAGATGCAGGAAGGATGTTCCCGATGGTCGGGGAGTCCAGAACCAGGGGTCACAGTCTAAGGATAAGGGGTAAGCCATTTAGGACAGAAATGAGGAGGAATTTCTTCACCCAGAGAGTGGTGAACCTGTGGAATTCTCTGCCACAGAAGGCAGTGGAGGCCAATTCATTAAATATATTCAAGAAGGAGTTGGATATATTTCTTAAGGCTAAAGGGATCAAGGGATATGGGGAGAAAGCAGGGACAGGATACTGAATTTGGATGATCAGCCATGATCTCATTAAATGGTGGAGCAGGCTCGAGGGGCCGAATGGCCTACTCCTGCTCCTATCTTCTATGATTCTATGATTCTATGGTGGTGTCATAAACCATTAGAATGACATTCAAACAATTTATCAATGTCAGCTGAACTTCCTGATTTATTACTGTCTTGTACCTTTTCTTTGTTCTACATAATGTAATGAAAAAGTACTTAAAGGAAGAACAGGAAAAGCACATTTCATGTCCATCAGAGCCAATGAATTTACTTTTGACGTGCAGTACTGTTTTTATGTAGTCAAACATAGCACCCAATCTATGCACAGCAAGGTCCCACAAAAAGCAAGTGAATAAATAACCAGATAATCTGTTTTTGGTGATGTTGGTTGAGGGTAAAATGTCCAACTGAGCAGATAGACTTGAGCTATGGTTTAACACCTCATCCAAAAGACAGCACCTCTAACAATGCAGTACTCCCTCAGCACTGCACTCAAGTGCCAGCCATATTCAAGTTTGTATTGGGGCTTGAACCAACATTCTTCGAACTCAGTGGTGAAAGTACTACAAACTGAGTCAAGCTTACCAGTTATAAAAACTGAGTGCCAATATTCTTGTTGGCAGATAACCTCAACTATATCGTAATATGTTTGGCACTGCAATGAATTACATCTCAAATTACAATACCTTGCGACTCATACTTCAGAATTGTACTATGTGATTCAAACTGCAGTAATATTGTAACACAGACTCGACATGGGTATGGAGAAGCATGATTCCTATAATACCAGAACATTTATTGAAAACACAATCGTTAATGAGGTCATGAGAATAAGGGAGATGAAGAGGGTACTGGACCATTTGAACAATTGGTTCAGGAATAGCAGATAAAATTTCATGTGGCTAAATTTATAGTATTGCATATGGACCATGAAATATAATGCATAAAAATATGTACACGGTGAAGAATTGGTTGAAGTACACAACCTCTGTTTTACATTATCTTTGACCCTACCGCGTAACAATTGACCCTGCTGCATAAACTTCAGCCCCACCAATAAACTTTCTCTAATTTAAATTAATGAATAAAGTTAATTATGAAGAAACAAAATCAATGAATAAAGTTGACTGAAAAAAATAAGGGGCGGGACTTTCCTCTGCAATCCTGCCCGAAATCGGGCAGAATCGTGGTAGAAACGATGGGAAAATACGGCATTGAGACCTCACTGCCCTGACTGCGATTTTTCTCTCCTGGGACCACCACTGATCATTCCTTCTCCACCTGCCACATGCAAATGGTGGCGAGAGGGGCATGGCCTGGATCCTGGTGGATTTTCCTTCTTTCTGTACATGTTACCACCATTTCCCAGGGCAGCCATGGTGGTGATAACTGCCACTCTTGCTCCTTCTGGCCTACAAGGAAACTAAAATAAAATGTCTGAACTTACCTTACTGGGCTTTTACTGGCTCACGATCCAGCACCTAGCGGGTTTGGCCTGGTGGAGAACCCACCACTACTCTCCGGTTAAGATAGCAGATCGGGTCCCAACGACATTATGAGAGCCCAATCTGCATATTTAAAGAGGACCCCGCCGGCTTGTGACGCGTGTCCTTGCCGCCTGCAATTTAAAATGATGGAATGTGCTGTGGAGAGCGAGCATGTCCAGATGTAATGGGGCCTAGTTCAGCTTTCTGTGACTAGAGAAGATGAGAGGAAGACAGGTTACACTGATGTCCTTATACATACCATTCACACATAGCTTACAGTAGAAGGCATGAGATAGTAAACTGCTTCAGTATATGCTTTGTTCTCAGTAAGTGAATGGGAAAATAGGCTGAGAAGGAAGAGTAGCAGAAGGATATCACACAATCTGAGCTGGCAGTAGTCCTACTTTCCCGTCTCCTGTATTCCCCAGGGACTCCTTTCTCAGGATTGTTGGGCTTCCTCATATGGGATTAGAAGATGAACATTAGGGAGTCCTCCTCCTGCAAGTATTCTCTTTCTGTTCTTATAAGGTGGAACATCTTTCTTACCATCTTTCTGTGGATCCTAGTTTTTTTTTAAAAGATAAGATAGAAAATTGATTACATAGCCAGACATAGTTTAATAATCAAGGATTTACAATTTCTACAAAAATGTAGACATAATCATATAATTAAACCTGAAATTACTACAAAAATTCTATACTCTGTGATAAAAATACAATTTTACTCATTCAATCATCATAAATCGGTGTTCCTGATAATATACTGTGTGTTACATAGCATAACACATTTGTGTGGACTTCCAGGGTATGACAGAATTCTTAAATGATAATATTGCATCAGTCTGCAGTCCTGTGGACGATGCTCAGTTACCAGTAATGTGTACAACAACTGGCATTTACATAACACCTTTAACGTAGTAAAACGACCCAATGCGCTTCACAGGAGCAATTACCAAACAAAATTTGACACCAAGGGGGAATCTTTCAGGGGTTCAGTGGGCGCATTTGGTGGCGTGGCGGGTTGGGTGGGAAAAATTTTTTTTGACAGCGGGTAGGAAACCCACTGTCAATCCGCTGCCACGCTAGTTTCCCAGATGTCGGGTCTGTCATCACTGAACAGACCCGACACCAAGCAGCTGGGGAGGCAAATTAAATGATTAAGAGCCTGTTAACAGGCACTTAAAAACTATTTTAAGCTCACCTTTAGATTTTAAGAGTTCACCCACGGCTCCCCGCTGCTCGGGGATCACGTCAGGTAAGCAGGTCGGAAGCTGTGTCGACATGGGATCATTTCTTAACTTGACAGCTGCAAATGTCTGCACCGAGTGGGATTAAAATGGAGTGTACTTAAACAGAATGTTTTATTTGGGAATTTGGAAAGAGTGGGAATTTCTGGTAAGTATTGGGTAAGTCGTAGATGTAAAATGTGAAATTTAGTTTAACATTTTGATTTTAACCTAGAACTTTAAAAACTGTGAAGTCGCACAACACCAGGTTATAGTCCAACAGTTTTATTTGAAATTACGAGCTTTCGGAGCGCTGCTCCTTCGTCAGGTACAGCAGGGAATACAAATCGGTTACAAAGTGTATATAGACAGAGAACAATGTGTCTGCAGAGATACAATCCGTCAGGGAGGCATTACATCAAAGACACAGCAGAGTACAGCTAAGACAATGAGGTGGGTCACAGGGGGTCCAACGTGTCAAATGCTGCAGTCTGCAGTCAAGCTTTTTACTTTTTTTTAAAAAAACTGGAAATCACATCTGTGAACCAGACAACGATGTCGAGTCACGTCCTGTAGCGTGACATGAAACCGAGATCCCGGTTGAGGCTGTCCTCATGGGTGCGGATCTTGGCTATCAGTTTCTGCTCGATGATTTTGCGTTGTTGTGTGTCTCGAAGGCCGAAGGTTTAAAAACTGTAGTTAATAGAAGCTGCCTGCCAATGGCAGTTAACTGTCAGTCAGCTGTAAGGCCGCAATTTTCCGAGTGGAGGCGGCTTGGAGACGGGTTGGCTTGTCGGCGGGTTCCAGTCCCGCTGCTGGTTTAATCCACTCTGCATTAAGTATTTTGCCTTAACTGGGCTTATTAAGCCCGCCGTGCGCATTGCCCGGCCCAATCAGTGGGTTTGGGTCTGCTGCTCGCTTCTGCTGACATCTTCCATTCAGCTGCATTTAAGGTGCCCATGCAGCCGTGTGATTTTTCCTTCATTTTCTGATGCTTTTCAGTGTGGCAGATAGAGAGATGAGTGGGTCAAGATCAAAGGCCTCTCCATGATTTGATGATGACTCCCTCCATGCTCTTGTGGAGGGAGTGAGAGGGTGCAAAGAGGTTTTGTTCCCCTCAAATGGACGGAGGAAGCCTCCTCAGCAAACCAAAGCAGCCTGGCTGCAAATTGCTGAGGAGGTGAGCGCTCATGCACCTAGGTTCAGTACCGCAAAAGGTTCAATGATCTGCTCCGCTCAGCAAAAGTGAGTATAACATCACACTTACATTCAATCTGCCCCCCATCTCCTCTCATCACCAGCACTCTGCAACCTACTCCTGCGCATCCCAACCTACCCTTACATCCCTTGCACCCTTAATCATCCCTCTCTCTCTATGTACAGAATCACTACACCATTCTACTATGTTGCCCTCACACTCGCTATCACTGTTATGCAATGTCAACAACTAACAACGCACAGGGAGGGACCTTGGTATTGGTACCTCATTCCATCTGTCTCCCTCTCAGCATCTATGCTATGGATTCTCTACACTCACTCCAGCATTCTTGCTCAAACTCCAATTGTGGCCCTCATTGCAGGAAAAGAGAGCCCACAATAAGAGGGAGAGGGGCAGGACAGGAGGAGGGCCACCTTTGTTGGCGCACTTGACCACCGCTGAGAAGGCTACAATCGATATTGTCGGAGGTGCTGAGGAGCTGGAAGTGGGGAACTGAGAGACGGGTGCAGTAGAGCAAGCTGGTGACAGAATAGATTTGCAACCCTCTCATTTAGATTGCCTGAGTGACTGATATGGCATCTGATGTTCATACAGATTGAGTTCTGATCATCTGCACAATGGGATGTGTCTGCTACGTTAATATCACATGTCTAACTCATGCCTTTACTCCCCCACAGGACCATCGAGAGCCCCCCTCCCCACTGTCCAGGAGGAAGAGCCGGAAGACTCCTCAGAGGAAGCTGCAACCTCTGAGGGTGCTGCATCAGCAGAATTGAGCACCTCGGTGGGTCATTCGCGAGATAGAGTAGTGTTGTCACCTGGTGTATCACAGCTTACAGGTGAGTATCAGCAGATGGTGGAGACAGGGACAACAGTGGAGAGTCCTCGTCGGAGGGCGTGGGATGCTCCTAGCTCTGCTCAGCTGCATGTGGACGCTGTGCCTCTGGGGCCATCCTGAAAGACAGCGATGCTGGAACTTCAGGAACAAGTGCAGGAGGTCTCTGACAGGGTTTGCAACCACTGTAATTGCGAGTGTGCAGGGAATGGAGGAGTCCATCTCAAACATGAGCAATGCCGTGGTGCACTCAATGGCGAATGTAAGTGCTGCCATGGAAAGGATGACAACCTCCATGGAGGGCATAAATCACCAGACTCAACAAAGCATGGTGACTCTTCTAAATAGATGTCTGCTATGGAGGATAGATGGGCATCTATTGAGGAGAGACACCAGAGGTACATGGATGTCCCCGTTATGAGGACTGTAGGTACAGAGATGGGTCCTCATGGCCCCACTGATGTGCAGCAAGGTGCTCTCCAGTTACTTGCTAGCAGTAAGGTGCGGGTGACCCATGAGAGGGATATTGGTAGTTGACAACAAAGAAGTGTGGGCTCCTCTCCAAGTGCTCACACTCCCATGCCACTGCAGAGCCCTCGGTCAGCACCCGCAATTCCTCACCCAACTGAGATGGCTGTCTTAGCCCCTGCACAGCCGCAGGAGGAGCAGACTGTTGCCGAGCCCTGGCAGGCTCCCAAAATCAGAGGATGCCCGCCAAAGGCGTCAAAGCAGGCGCAGCATGGAAGTGAGCAAGGTGCCTCTACATCTGCTGAAGCCACAGGGAAAGCACCACGTAGAAGCACGCGTAAGAGAAAGTTAACACACAAATAGACACTTGGGTGTTTTGATATAAAACAAAGTGATGATTTTCATCGTTATTTCAATTGTAATAAAGAGATGCGATGGCAAAGCTTCAAAGAGTTGGCCTATGTGTGCTCACAGTGAGGGGTCAGGGCGCCTTTCATCTGTAATGATGGTGCTGAGAGTGATAGGAAGCCACATTTTATTGTACAGATGCTGTATGGTGTGTTAAGAAGGTCAGCCAGACACTCATTTCCATGTGCCAGCCACATGTGCTGGCTGCGTAAACTTACGCGAATCTGGCATGGATTGGTGCATCCCCTGCCTCAAGGCCAGCAATGTGCTCACATGCTGGTGGAACTGGCACATGCGCCTCTGCAAGGTCTTCCTCCTCCTCCTCCTCCTCCTCCTCTTCCGAGGAGGCTCTGTGCTGAGCCACTTGTTCCTCAGGCAGCGGTAAGCTACGCTGCTGTGCAGAACACGATGATTCTGGAGACCTGGCTGGTGAGTACTGCAGGGCTCCACCAGATCTGTCGCGGCATCTGAATCGCATTTTGAGCAAGCCGATGGTTTGCTCTATGATGCTTCTGGTGGAAATGTGGCTCTCGTTGTAGCGCTCCTCAGCTTCGTTTGATGGCCTCCTCATCAGTGTCATTAGCCACGTCTTCAGGGGATAGCCCTTGTCTCCAAATAGCCATCTGGAAAGTTGGGTTGGCAGATTGAACAACTGAGGCACAGTAGACTGCCGCAGGATGAACGAGTCATGGCAACTGCCTGGGAACTTGGCGCAAACATGCATAATGTTCTTCCTGTGGTTACACAACTGGATGTTAAGGGAGTGGAAGCCCTTGCGGTTGACAAATACAGCTGGGTTGTGATGGGGTGCCCTAATGGCCACATGTGTGCAGTCTACAACACCCTGTACCCTTGGAAGTCTGCCATATTTGCAAAGCCAAATGCATGCGCGGTTACACTTGCTTCATCCGTGGAGAAGTGGATGTAATTGTGTGACTTTGCAAAGAGGGCATCGGTAACCTGTGTGATGCAAGTGTGTGCGGCTGACTGGGAGATGCTGCTGATGTCTGCTGCTGATCCCTGGATGGACCCTGAAGCAAAGAAGTTGAGTGCGGTGGTGAGTTTGACAGCCATTGGTAAGGAGTGTCCACCCGCTCCTCTGGGCTCCAGGTCTTGGTGCAGCATTGCGCAGATGTCAGAGACTACCTCTCGCAGAAGTCTCAGCCTCCTTTGGCACTGCTGCTCACTCATGTTGAGGAAGCTCATCCTCGGCCTGTAAACCTTGTGTTGGGGGTATCTCCTGTGGCGCGGAGCAGCCCTGCGCTGACGCCCTCTGCAGCATCTGGTGGCTCAGGAGAAGGTTGGTGCTCCTGTTGTGCCTCATTCTGCTGCTGCAGCGGCTGGTCTTCCTCCGATTCTGAGGACCAGGATAAGAGGGTATAGAAGGTTCCCATTCCGCTGGTATATATCTCAGTTGAGGAAGAGATGTTATAAGCGGTCAGTCAATGTGGGGAGAGGGCTTTCCAAGGAGGTCACAATGCATATGGATCTCAGCTTAAACACTTACAAGCTCAATAGACCTGCAAAATGTGTTCCAAAACCTCAAAACACAAAGTTCTGGCATCTGAAAGTCAGCCATGTTGCAGGTCTGCTTTTATACTGCAGGAGCAGCTGTCAAGAATTCAGGTAGTTGCTGAACCCAGCACAATCAGCTAGCGTGTTTGTCACATGACGTGCAACACGCTGAAAATGTACTAAAATGGGAAGAGCCTGTAAAAATGGGATTATGTAGGCAGTTAACAAGCTGTTAACTGCCTTAAGTGCATCGCCCACCGCTTGGTGTAGGGTCTGATTGGGACTCGCATACCCGACACTTTTCAAAGTTGCGTGGAGGCGGGATGGCGGCAGGTTCGCAACCCACTGTCAATCATTTAGATTTTCACTACTGACCCACCTCCAAACCCGCCCTCTGAGCACCGGCAAAATCGTGGCCTAAGTGTTTGTCTTGAATAGGTGCAAATCACCAGGAGCAGGGGAGCTGAGTCAAAACTTGTAAATTGGGTGAGGCTCCTAGAGTATAAGTGTATAAGAGTAAACAGGTCTGCAGATCACAGAGCGGTCTGTACAGAGCGGGATTAAAATGGAGTGGACTTAAACAGAGTGTTTTATTTGGTAATTTGGAAAGAGTGGGAATTCGGAGAAGAGGGGGAAAGAGTTGCTGCTTTTTGCCTACACTACTTGGAGTGCTTTGTGTTACAGGTAGATATTTAATTGCAGTACCCTTAACTTAATCTAGATGAAGTAAGTAGTCAAGAAACTACACGGTAAACTAAGTTACCTAATTACAAATTTAATTAAATTTAATTAAATAAAACAAGGTCATATAGGGATGGCAGTGCAGGTGGTGTGCCGCAACTGCAGCATATGGGAGTTTGTGGAGAGCATTGTGATCCCAGACAACCACGTTTGCAGTAAGTGCATGCTTCTTGAGGAACTTCAGCTCAGAATTGTTGAGCTGGAGTCTGAGGTGCAGACATTGCAGGGCATCAGGGATGGGGAGAGTTACCTGGACACTTTGATCCAGGAGGCAGTCACACCCCTTAGGTTAGGTAGTGGTACAGGTCTGGTTAGTGGTCAGGACAGGAGGGTGTGACTGCAACTCAGGCAGGTAAGGGGACCCCAGGTGCAGTGCTGGAGGAGCCTCAGCCTTTGCCCTTGTCCAACAGGTGTGAGGTTCTTGCTGCCTGTGTGGATGAGGGAAAAGCCTGTAGGATGGATGAGCAAGATGACCATGGCACTATGGTGCAGGAGGCCATTCAAGTGGGGGGAATGAAAGGGAATGTAGTTGTGGTAGGGGACAGTATAGTCAGGGGGATAGATACTGTTCTCTGCAGCCGCGACCGAGAGTTCCGAAGGTTGTGTTGCCTGCCCGGTGCCAGGGTTAAAGACAACTCCTTGTGGCTGGAGGAGAACTTGGAGTGGGAGGGGAAGGATCCAGTTGCCGTGGACCATGTAGGAACCAACGACATAGGTAGAACTAGGAATGAGGTTCTGCTGAGGGAGTTTGAGGAGCTAGGATCCAAATTAAAAAGCAGAACCTCAAAGGTAATAATCTCTGGATCTATGCGCAAATTGGCATAGGGACAAACAGATTAGAGGTTTAAATGCGTAACTCAAAGAGTGGTGTGGGAGGAAGGGGTTTCAGTTCATGGGGCACTAGCACCAATACTGGGGAAAGAGGGAGCTGTTCCGTTGGGACGGGCTCCACTTAAACCGGGCTGGGACCAGTGCCCTGGTGAATCAAATAACTAGAGCAGTAGACAGGGCTTTAAACTAATGAAGTGGGGCTGGGAGGATTGAGGAAAGAGTAAATTTAAAAGCAGCGAGAGAAATGTCAAGGCTTTAGAGCAGAGTAGAGTTTTGGGTAAAAATAAGCAGAGTGGGTCAGGAAGGGACAGAGAGAGTAACAAAGGTAATAAGGCATCAGTGATTAAGGTGATATCAGGGAAAAATAGAAATAAGTCAAAGCTAAAGGCACTATATCTGAATGTGCGAAGCATTCGCAACAAAATAGATGAATTAATAGCGCAGATAGAAATTAATAGGTTTGATCTAATAGCCATTACGGAGACATGGTTGCAATGTGGCCAAGGTTGCGAACTAAATATTCCAGGATACTTAACTTTTAGAAGAGATAGGCAAAATGGAAAAGGAGGAGGGATAGCCCTGATAATAAAGCATGGGATAAAGATAGTAGAGTGAAATGATCTTAGCTCTGAAAATTAAGAAGTAGAATCAGTTTGGGTGGAGCTAAGGAACAGCAAGGGGCAGAAAACATTGGTGGGAGTTGTTTATAGGCCCCCAAACAGTAGTTGTAATGTAGGGCAGAGTATCAATCAGGAAATTAGAGGTGCATGTAACAAGGGTAATACAGTAATCATGGGGGACTTTAATCTACATATAGACTGGGCAAACCAAATTTGCAGTAATAGTGTGGAGGACGAATTCATGGAATGTATGCAAGATAGTTTTCTAGATCAGTATGTTGAGGAACCAACTAGGGAACAGGCTATTTTAGATCTAGTATTGTGCAATGAGAAAGGGTTAATTCATAACCTTGTAGTAAAGGGGCCTTTAGGGAAGAGTGACCATAACATGCTAGAATTTTATATTGAGTTTGAAAGTGATTTAGTTAAATCCGAAACTAGGGTCTTAAATCTAAACAAAGCAAACTACGTAGGTATGAGGGGCGAGTTGGCTAAGGTAGATTGGGAAATTACATTAAAAGGTATGACGGTAGACCATGCAATGGCTAGCATTTAAAGAATTAATACATAATTTACAACAAATATACATTCCTTTAAGGAACAAAAACTCCACAGGAAAAGTGGTCCAACCGTGCCTAATAAGTGAAGGTAAAGATAGTATTAGATCAAAGGAAGAGACTTATAATGTTGCTAAAAAGAGTAGTAAGCCTGAGGATTGGGAGGATTTTAGAATTCAGCAGAGGACCAAGAAATTGATAAAGAAAGGGAAAATAGAATGAGAGTAAACTAGCGAGAGCATAAAAACAGACTGTAAAAGCTTCTATAGGTATATAAAAAGGAAAAGAATAGCGAAAATAAATGTGGGTCCCTTACAGGCTGAGACAGAAAAAATTATAATGGGGAATAAGGAAATAGCAGAGAAATTAAACAAATACTTTGTGTCTGTCTTCACGGAAGAAGACGCAAAAACGTTCCAGAAATAGTGGAGAACCAAGGGTCTAATGAGAATGAGGAACTGAAAGAAATTAGTTATAGTAAAAAAATAGTACTGGAGAAATTAATGGGACTGAAAGCCGATGAATCCCCTGGATCTGATGGCCTACATCCTAGGATTTTGAAAGAGGTGGCTATAGAGATAGTGGATGCATTGGTTGTCATTTTCCAAAATTCCATAGATTTTAGAATGGTTCCCACAGATTGGAAGGTAGCAAATGTAACCCCACTATTTAAGAAAGGAGGGAGAGAGAAAATGGGGAACTACAGACCAGTTAGCCTGACATCAGTAATAGGGAAAATGCTAGAATCTATTATTAAGGATGTGATAACAGGGCACTTAGAAAATAATAATAGGATTGGGTAGAGTCAACACGGATTTATGAAAGGGAAATCGTGTTTGACGAACCTGTTCGTTTTTTGAGGTTGTAACTAGCAGAATAGATAAGGGGGAACCAGTGGATGTGGTGTATTTGGATTTTTGGAAGGCATTCGATAAGGTGCCACACAAGAGGTTTCAAACACAATTAGGGCTCATGGGATTGGGGGTAATATACTTGCATGGATTGAGGATTGGTTAATGGACAGACAACAGATAGTAGGAATAAATGGATCATTTTTGGGTTGGCAGGCTGTAACTAGTGGGGTATCGCAAGGATCAGTGCTTGGGCCTCAGCTATTCACAATCTATATCAGTAATTTGGATGAGGGGACCAAATGTAATATATCCAAGTTTACTGATGATACAAATCTGGGTGGGAATGTAAGTTGTGAGGAGGATGCAAAGAGGCTTCAAGGGTATATAGACTTGCATGGCCAACCCCTTATTCTGAGACTGTGACCCCTGGTTCTAGACTCCCTAGCCAGGGGAAACAGCCTCCCTGCATCTACCCTGTCAAGCCCTGTAAGAACTTTATATGTTTCAATGAGATCACCTCTCATTCTTCTAAACTCCAGAGAATATAGGCCTAGGCTAAGTGAGTGGGCAAGAACATGGCAAATGGAATATAATGTGGAAAAATGTGAAGTTATCCAGTTTGGTAGGAAAAATAGAAAAGCAGAGTATTTTTTAAATGGTGAGAGATTGGGAAATGTTGGTGTTCAGAGGGACCTGGGTGTCCTTTTACACGAATCACTGAAAGTTAACATGCAGGTACAGCAGGCAATTAGGAAAGCAAATGGTATGTTGGCCTTTATTACAAGAGGATTTGAGTATAAGAGTAAAGATGTCTTACTGCAATTATATAGGGCCCTGGTGAGACCACACCTGGTGTATTGTGTACAGTTTTGGTCTCCTTACCTAAGGAAGGATATACTTGCCATAGAGGGAGTGCAATGAAGATTAACCAGACTGATTCCTGGGATGTGGGGATTGAGTAGACTAGGCTTATATTCTCTAGAGTTTAGAAGAGTGAGAGGTGATCTCATTGAAACATACAACATTTTTTCAGGGCTTGACAGGGTAGATGCAGGGAGGATGTTTCCCCTAGCTGGGGAGTCTAGAACCAGGGGTCACAGTCTCAGAATAAGGGGTCGGCCATTTAGAACTGAGATGAGGAGAAATTTCTTCACTCAGGTAAATGGGACTTGATGTGAGTTAGGATACGGGCAGCAGAGTTTTGGAAGAGCTCAAGTTTATGGAGGGCGCAAGGTGAGAGGCTGGCCAAGAGAGCATTCGAATTGTTGAATCTAGGGGTAACAAAGGCATGGATGAGGCTTTCAGGAACAGATGAGCTGAGGCAGGGGTGGAGATGGGCAATGTTGCAATGTAGTCGGTCTTGATGATGAAGAGGATATGGGGTCGGAAGCTCAGCTTAGGGTCAAATAGGCTGCCAAGGTTGCGAACAGCACCGTTATTGCAAAAATTGCAAACATTAAAGTAGATAGGGAGATAATTTTAGAAAAGATTAGGAATCTGAAAACAGATTGAGCTGCTGGACCTGATGACATCCACCTGAGGGTGCTTGAAGAAATGGCACATGTTCTTTGTGAGTCCTTGCTCATATCTTTAAAAGCTCACTTGTAGGCTTCGCAAAATCCCCCAGAAACTCGAACAGAACCCTAAAGGGAGTGATTTTTGGACCTTTCATACAAACTTGGGATGATGGGACCTAAGTGAAGTGATTTGAGGTAAAAACCTCAGTGTTGGACATTTTAAAGATCAGGGAAGAAAAACCCTGAGGAAAATTACTTTTGAATCTTACTGTTGGGAAAGACACCTTTCACAGACACAAGACAGGCTGTGGAGGGGCGTGGCCAGGCAGTGGACAGCTTTGGGTATTGGGGCCCAATCAAGCTGTCTGGGAATTGTTTACACTGCAATACTACCAAGGAGGAAGAGACAAACCCAAAACATCACACACACATCAAAATATGAATAATCCAAGACCTCTTTTGAAATTCCCAGGCCCAAACAGGATACCAGAAGCCTGAAATCAATAAAACATTTAGTACCCCGATTACTTCATCAAAAACCAATCAACCAGTTATCCACAGGGACAGATTTACAAGCCCGCCAAAAACCTAGGACAATAGGGACAAGATTTGGCGCGCAGATAAAGGTCCTGCCTAAATGGGAAACATCGGAAGCCATCAGGACATGTTTAACACCAAGTTAAAGCCATCGAAACTAACAAGCCCGCCAAAACTAAGACAATGGAATAAACAGGGCTCATTTGAAATCTAAAGGAAACCGATTTAGTAAGGGGTTTTGGGCGTGAAAAGGACAAAGGGCCTGAACAGTATAATTGGGGGCCTAATCCCCCAAGACAGTCTCTCTGGACTCTCTGACAATGCTCTCAATGCTCGCACAGCTCTCTCTCAGCTCTGTTCCAGCAAGACACCACAAGCCACGAGCAGGAGGAGGAAAGAAGGCCAACAACTTCACAAGCAGACCAACACGCAAGAAGAAACCAGAGCGACTGCCTCAGAGACCATCGGACACCTCGCGGCAACAAGGGCCTTACGAAACCTTTTACTCAAAAGATTCTAAACCCTAACTCTCAACTGTCAAGGATTCATTTGGTGAGCATTATCCCTGATCTCCTGAAACCAAAACCTAGCTAGATAGTGGGATTTTTGGGAGGGATAAGGTTTTTTTGTATATTGTCATTCTCCCTCGCCTGTACCGTGTGTTCCCCAACCTGTGTTTAAGCATTAAGTGTGTTTTAAGTTTGTTACCTTTTTCTTTTAATAAAGTCAAAATTCTTTCATCAGAACCTGTTGTCTACTGCATCTTTGTTCACAACCCCTAAATAAGTCCAACGTCTAGAACCAGGGGGGTGGGAGTGATTTGAACCGCTCACTGAGTCAGAGGTGAAGGCTGACCCCATACACCACCCCCTACACACTAGACTTGGACTGGAGGGAGGCGACAAATTTGAATCAGGGAACCATATGCCACTTAGATTAATTTCAATTGTGGGTAAGGTGCTCAAGGGATACTCTATATGGTCCCCATGATAGAGAAGGAATTATTAGAGACACTCAACATGGCTTCTGAAAAAGAAAAGGACATATCTTACCAATCTGATTTAATTTTTTGAAGCAGTTACAAGGTTGGTGAATGAAGGTAGTCTGGTAGACATTATGGGGGGAAAATTCAGTTGGTTGCACCTCCCGTTAGCGCCTTAAGAGGGCGCTAATGGGGCGCAAAGCATCTAGCGCCCGGGCGCGGCGAAGTTTGCGCCGCTCGCGAAATTAACTAGACATTTTGCGGCGGCGCTAAACACTACCGCCACAATCTCCTGCGCCGGCAGCTCATGACGTCACTCGAGTGTGCAACGCCCCGGTATCGCCCCGGAGCGGATATTGAGTGGCGCCCCCTGCCTTACCGCCTGACGCTAGCAACGACAGGTTGAGGGGAGCGTTCTGCAGTCATGAAGGGAAAGGGGGAGCGCTATTTAAAGGTGACCGCTTCCTGCCTTTTATTGTTGGTGCCATTTTTGAAATACGCATTCTGAGAGAGAGAGGGAGAGACTTCTGGAGAGATTCAACGTTGTGTGAAGGAGTTTTGGGTACTGAGCAGCACTTTGCAGGTTCATTTTGATTTGCCATTCCTTGTATTGATTTAGCAGAGACTGTGGGGGCTGCACTCTGAGCTCTTTGCCTGGTACTCTCAATTGTTCTTTCCAGCACATTTGATATGCAAGTCTCTCTAGGCCGAGATTCAAGGCTGCAATGAGTAGGATGTGGATGGAAAGCAAGATTAACCATCCCCTTTAAGAACTGGCCCGTGCCATTGTGTGTGTGTTCCATTGCTGACTGACATTACATGAGCTTCGCCAGCGCTCTGAGTTAGCGCCTCACTCCTCGGCCTTTGCGCCTTAAGACAGGTGTGCAGCGCCTGATTTAGCGCTCCACTCACCTCCCGGGGTGTTAAAAGTGAAGTTTCCAGTCAGTGGCGATAATTAGCGCCAGGCGCTAATTTTTGCGCCCGGACGATATTTGCGCCCCAAACGGGGCGCGACTGAATTTTTCCCCTATATACTTGGATTTTCATAAAGTGTTTCATACGGTGCTGCACAATAGTTTACAAGATAGAAATTTGTGGAACAGTTGGCAAGATGTTAGATTGGATTAAAATTGGCTGCAATCCCATAGCAGAAAGTGACTATTAATGCTTACAGATCTGCTTGGAAACCGGTTATCAGTGGTGTCTGGTAGGGATCAGTGTTAGGGCCTTTATGATATTCATTAATATTAGGTATTGGAGGAATAGACCACAAGTTTGCGGATGATATGAAGATTTGTGCAAGTGTTGGATCATGGATGAAAATAAACTATTGCAAGCGGATCTTAATGAGATGTGGAAATGGACCTATGTTTGGCAAATAGCATTTAACGTAGATAGATGTAGCGTTAAACGCGTGAGCAGGGCCCATGGCAAGTATATTTATATTCTACAAGGTATAGAACTAAAGCCTCTTGAGAAAAAAAAATCTTGGTGTTATAGTACATAATTCCCCTAAGGTTCACTATCAGTGCCATGAAGCGATAGTCAAAGCAAATAGAGTATTAGGACGATTCAGTATAAAACAAAATCACCATATTAGGGGGCTTGACAGGGTAGACGCTGGGAGGAAGTTTCCCCTGGGTCTGGAGTCTAAAACTAGGGGTCACATTCTCAGAATAAGGGGTTGGCCATTTAGGACTGAGATGAGGAGAAATTTCTTCACTCAAACGGTGGTGAATTTTTGGAATTCTCTACCCCAGGGGGCTGTGGATGCTCAGTCGTTGAGTATATTCAAGACAGAAATTGATAGATTTTTGGATACTATGGGAACCAAGGGATATGGGGATAGTGCGGGAAGGTGGAGTTGAGGTAGATCAGCCATGATCTTATTGAATGGTGGAGCAGGCTCAAAGGTCCGAAGGGCCTACTCCAGCTCCTATTTCTTATGTTCTTATATTGCCTTTGTATATAACCTTGCTTAGGCCTCATTTAGAATACTGTGCATTTTATCCTCTGTGTGTTTGGTCCTTTCACATGTTGGTGATTTGGAGGTTTTGGAGAAGGTTCAGAGGAGGGTCACAAGAATGATACCCAGTTTAAAACATCTCTGTTACACTGATAGACTTAAAAATCTGGGTCTATTTACATTAGCGAAGTGTAAACTATTGGGACATCCTCAGGTATTTGATTGAGGTGTTTGAAATAATTAAGGGAATAGACTATATTTGTATAGATAGATTATTTCAATTAGATAGGTTGGAGTGAACAAGGGGTCATGCGTACAAGTTATGTAAGGATAGAACTACGTTAGATATCAGGAGGCTCTTCTTTTTGCAGAAGATTGTAGACCTATGGAACAAGTTATCAGCTCTGCAGTGAGTACAGATTCACTGCACACTTGCAAAAGAGAGCTGGAGCAGTTCCTGGCTAGAGCATAAATCACGGTGTACAAAACATAGGTGAGATACTAAGTAACACCAATGCAGACTTGATGGGCTGAATGGCCTATTCTGCGTGTAACTTTCTGTGATTCTCTGACATTTGGCTGGCCTAGAGTTACTCGAGAACAAATAAACTCTAACTGACCCAGGAAGACACGGCAGCTACACTTGTGGCTTTAAAGGGACATTCCAAGTTACACACAGCAGAACAATGCACTGTGCATTGCACAAGATAATTCTCCCGTCTTTATTAAACAAGTACACCTTCC
Organism: Squalus acanthias; assembly: GCA_030390025.1. NCBI lineage: Eukaryota > Metazoa > Chordata > Chondrichthyes > Squaliformes > Squalidae > Squalus > Squalus acanthias. The sequence continues at coordinate 99,422,971 of CM059428.1, forward strand.
AACTTACCAGTACTACAGGAGATCTGCTGTCTAAAAATATTACAAAAACAGAGGTAGAACTACTGACAAATTAATGTAGTTAGTAGTAAACAGAGGAAGCGCATACTTGGATGAGTGTCTTCGGGTTAAATTTGAACAAAATTGCATGACACTAGACATAGGTGCTAGAAACAGAACGCAAAACAAATAGATGTTGAATATGATGTTGATTTACTTGTGAAAAGAGACTCATTCGTGGTTTTGTTGATAGTTGATTAATTATTTTTTGCTCCTGCAATAAACATATTTAGGTTTTCTGTTTTTTTCTGATTGTATATAATTTTTGGTCCCGATTCTTCATTGCATTAAATCTGAGTGCTATCCATGCTTTCCATTTTACTCATTAAAATAAGGTTGCAGAAAACGCATTGTTTCTTCCTTGATCAGGTAGGGTCAGTGACATTGGATCGCCTTGGGACGTGTTACTATGTTAAATACGCTATGTGAATCCAAGATATGTTGTTGTTTATTGGATAGAGATAATGAACTCTTTCTGTGTTACTACTGAGAAGTAACAGAAAGAATCATCACCAGCTTAATTTACAGCACATAGCTATAGCAAGGACATGCATAGCCAAAGTTAGTTTAAAAAAATCCTTATTGGTTTTAAATATCAAAACATTGGCTTCAGCATTTTCTGTGTGGCAGGGAAGTTTAACATTTTAAATCTAAAACTGGATAAGGGAATCATATACTGCAGTTTTAATTGATTATCTTCGGGTTGTGGATGGGGGAAGAAACTTTGCACAACCTTCGCCCAGGAGTTGAAATGATTGGGTAAAGAGAGATAGAAAGAACTTTTTATACAGCATCTTTCACGACCACAGGACGTCCCAAAACGCTTTACAGCCGATGAAATACTTTTGATGTGTAGTATTGTTGTATTGTAGGGAAACATGTTGTCAGGTAGAGTCAATGATGGAGCAAATTGCACGTGGTCTGTGAGAGGGGCACCTTTCATGGGCTTTACTTGTTCCATTTATTTTGTTATGTTCTGAAAGAGACAAAGATCATATGATTACACTACCAACTCGTTTCATTGTTAGTACTTTAGCTTTTCCCCCCATTGCTTTAACGTGTGGATTGCATTGAAATGGCTTCTCCCCCTTCCCAAAAGAAAAAAGGAAAAGAGTCCCTTTGATTCCACAGTAGGTAACAGTTAATAATAGCCTTGCTCAAACTTCAATGCTGGGAATGAAGGGTGGCTGCCTGGCATACCTGTGGCTGCTGTTACAGGGTGGCGCCGGTATTCCTCGCATTCAGACAGCAGGCTGCCCAACCTGTCTCCCAGCATTTGATCCAACTCATCTTAGCTTTCATGGGATCCAGCTGCCGGCCCATCTGATTCCCTGAGCGAGGGGGTTGGAGGCCACGATGACAAGTCCCGGGGGGCGGGTCCTTTCTCTGTTCCCGTGCCTATCTCGGCCACAATCTCGCCATGGCCCCCAGGCCAGCCCGTCATCACTCGCCTCCCACCCAACCCACCGGCTGTATTAACCACTGACTGGAATTACCTGCTGCGTAAAAAGGGGCAGCGCCACCCGAAAGCGCCTGGTGCCTCCGGGCACATTACACACTGCAATCCGGCTTCAGTCCCATCAACAGGTCAATTGTGGCTGTCCAGCCTCCGCTCTTCAATCTATGAAACCGGAATGTATTAAAATCGTTTTCTTAAATTTGCAACACCAAAGCATTAGACATTAATAAAAATCATATTTGTAGTTATTTTTTAGATTTTCAGAATATATGTTTTCATATTCTGTTGCCATGGCTCCTAAATCGCATTTTGTATGTTTACATTTCTACGTTAAGAGCCAGGCAAACAGATTATACAAAGAAATACGGTGACATTTTTCGATTATATTTTCCCCTACAAGAAAGAATAAATAGTATGTATCTATCCGCGGGGCTGATTATTTATAACTAGCCGCATTCCTGCGGAAAGCAGAGAACAAATATTTATTGTTGCTAAATGTTGATCGGGATTAGTCTAACAATCACCAAGGATTTGAATTTATTTAATAACCGAATTCATAATCTCCATACACTAGAAACACGTCGCGGTTTAGTCTTCAGAAATCGGCAGTGGCAGGTACCTTTCCAGGAAACGTCTTTCATGATTACATATTACATTTAATCTGAAGCCCTAAATATGGGTCATTGTATGAATTTATATGAAAAATAAGGACTATTGTTTGGATTCATATAGATTGTATTTTTTTTAATGTAGAAGAACTGATCGGATATACAGGACCTGGTAAACACGTTTGGATTTTAATCAAGTTGTGTAACACCTGAAACCTTGACTTACTTTTTTAAACATAAGCACGCATCATTAATCAAGTGAATGATTTTATTTCTCTGTGCAGTGCTTTTCATTCAACAACGCCATCTTTCATGAAGAATTTAAGTTTCATATTTTCCATCTGTCAGTCTTGAAAAGGCCTGTCATCTGGAGCTTGAAGTACAGTTTGCCAACAGGCTTAGTCCCCAATGACAATACAATCTGAGATGTGTGCTGCTAGGCTCCAGGTAATCCTTCACTTTCCTCCTCAGCACTCTCAACAGCCCAGTTATGATCAGGCTTAAGTTGCATATTTTGTTTTATCAGTATTTTGCTGATGAATGCTATCAGCGCGGGTGAAATGAGATCCAGGGGATCTGAACGGAGGGTACATTACATTGAAAGTACTTCCCTTACCAACAGCGACCTATAGTGTGGGAACGGAGTTAGAAGAGACAGGTTCGAAATTATATTTAATAACTTATCAAAGATCCTATCTAAAACAACCGTCTCCTCCACTTGACTCAACATTCTCACAGAATTACCATTAGATTATGAATAGAATACACATCTCATTTAAACCCAACTATGTAGATTAGGCTTCAATTCGCTGTAGGTTTTTGGGAGGGTAGGTATTTGGGTCAAAGGATGGAATTGTTTTTTCGTTTAAACTTATTGAAAGGGCTGATTTCAGGATTTTACTGACAGCCGGTAGAATGTGATCCTGCTCGACGATAATGTGGAGCCCGCCATAAATATAATTTTTTTAAAGTTTGTAGAGGACGGGGCTCCATCTGGTCTGGAGATCTCCGGGATTATCTCAGCTCCTTTATCTTTTCCACCTTTCACAACACCTGACGTATAAACTATTGCAGTCTCTGCACTGCAAGCCTCGCTAACAGTCTGAAGCGAAAACCTCTTTTATTCCTTTCGCTAATTTAGGAGGTTTGACGTTTCTCTCTCTCCCAAATGCACGTCTGGTGGAGTCCCAGGACATTGGGGATTGAGAGTTTGGCGGAGCGCTCCCGGTGTACGGATGCGGTTCAGACCGTTTCTATTAGACCAAACCCAATCGGCCTGCCCCAAACCCACCTGGAATGTCCCATGTACACCGACACTGCATTTGTATTTACAGTTCATTACCTCAGGCGGGTAACACTGGATAAATACATGTTGGTTTATCATGTAGAGAATTGGAAAACCCCTCAACGTTGGCAATTTGGAGAAAAATCACACGAGTTTCTGGAATTTAATATGACTAAAACGGGACTTGTGATTTGAATTAACATTTGGAGGATTGCACTGTTGTCTCTTCGCACCGGAAAGACATACACACACTTTTCAGTTTGAACAGGGTAACAGAGTTCCTTGAGTTGTCTGGATTTTATATTATTCAACAGCATCCGTGAAATACCTATCGTAAAAAGCGTGTTGTGTCTCCATGACTGTTAGCGATACTTTGTACAGCTCCCAAAGGGTTAAATTCAGATAGAACAGGCCAGGTGTGAGCATTTTATGAAGTGAACTAAAATAAAAGAACAGTTTATAAATGTAGTATGGAACCCAATATATTTAATGATATAACATTAAACAATACCGACACTGTCCGAAATGCTGCAGGGCTCCGAAAATTCAACCCCGAAGCGAAACTTGGGAGCGCTTTGCTCTCAGTTCGCCTGGCGCGGTATTAACGCGCGCCTTTAAAATATTGGGCGACTGGAACGTGGCGATCTGCTGGACCTTTCCAGTAACATTGCTCCCGGGGGTTTAATGTATTCCTCTGGAGAGTCATAGTTCGATACTGACTAGAAGAAATACACTTTGTTTAGAAGTATTAGAACTTCATCTGTGACTCCAGGGTGACACATGAAAAAGCTCAACATCAGCACTGCCAGTTTAAAAGGGTTGGTGTCACCAAGATGAGCAACTGCTAATTTTTAAAAGGAATTATTAAACGAATTTCGTTTCAATATAGCGCACTGGAAACCAATAACAATGAAATGAACTATCTTAATTAGATGATACTGATACTGTACAATAAAAGTTTATGCTAATGTATTTTTAATGCAATGCGTTTTCAACCTTTAGCCTTATGTTAACTGGAGACTGATCTATGTTATTTGACTTTTATTCAAGAGCTAAATCATTTTTTGACAAAGAATCAAATGGCTCATGTCTAAGGAATTCTAGGTGTACAATCCAGTATTTAGTTTTTGTCCCTCCAGAAAAAATATTCTAATTTGCCAGTTTCCCCTTCCTCACATTCTGCTCCACAACGGCAGACTTCCTGAGCAGTTTCTCTTCCCCACAGAGAGCAGTTTGCACTAATACATTTAAACCCAGGACATTCATCATTTCTAGCAATGGATCTATGTCTTGCTGCCAGAAATTTCAATCCACTTTTTTTTGTTTTTAAGGCTCCATGAAAAGTTGGATTGTTTTATAAATTAGTTTTGGTTCTAAGCTATTAAAAAAGCAAATAATAGCATCTTATACAGTCCCATTTGCTATTTTAAAGATTCAAAATTATTCCTGTTTTATGACATTTTGTTCTGAGTCAGAAGGTTGTGGGTTCAAGTCCCACTCCAGACACTTGAGCACAAAAATCTAGGCTGACACTCCAGTGCAGTGCTGAGGGACTGCGGCACTGTCGAAGGCGCCGTCTTTCGGATGAGACGTTTAACCAAGGCCCCGTCTGCTCTCTCAGGTGGACATAAAAGATCCCATGGCACTATTTCAAAGAGATGGGGAGTTATCCCCGGTGCCCTGGCCAATAGTTAGCCCTTAATCAACATCACTTAGATTATCTGGTCATTATCACATTACTGTTTGTGGGAGCTTGCTGTGTGCAAATTGGCTGCCGCGTTTCCTACATTACAACAGTGACTACACTTCAAAAGTACTTAATTGTCTGTAAAGTGCTTTGGGACATCCTGAGCTCATGAAAGGCGCGATATAAATACAAGTCTTTCTTTATTTCAGTTTTAATTTAATGCAGAATGGTACATTTACACAGTACGGATTGCAGAGGAGATCAGACTGAATACATATGTGCAATAGAGACCATTTCTGTTGCAGCTCTCATCTTATAGAACAGGGCAAGGAGACTTATCTTTTATATTACTGTGTTTGCTAACAAGTTCTGATGTACAAGCAAACCCAGAGACAATTCTGCTGCAGAATTGTTCCTTGGGGACAGTTCTAGTTGAGGGGCTGTAAGTGGGCTTGGATATCATTGGTACCTATAATGCCAGTTCTTGACCTTCTCATGAGATTCTAAAATTGGCCTTTATCATGAACTGTCTGATGGCAGCATGTTAGGAAAAGACTTTTGTACGTCTACTTTTGCCCCAGCTCTGCACATTTAATGCCATAGGCTCCCAGACCAGTGATTTCTCCCTGACAGAGCAGGTAACTTTATCTTTTTAATTTCTTGGCAGCTTTCCCCATTGATCCACCTGTTCTCTTGATGTTCCCAAACCTTGTCGCTATGCCCACTGGCCCTGCTACTCCCCCTCCCCCTCCCCCAATTTCCATTTTATACTGCTCTAGTGAGCTGTGTTGCTCCTCTGCCCATATTTTGCTACTCGCATTGGCCTTGTTGCTCTCACTGTTGGCCTTATTTTTGGTCTTGTTGGCATTGAATCCAGCCACTGCAAGAGTTGGACATTCACCACCTTCAGATTCACCCTGGAAGAGCATTGCAATTATATCTATCAGGGTTAGGGTTGGGAGAAATTGAGTTTAGGGTTAAAGTAGATAGAGCTCAAGGCTGGGGTTAGGTTAGAGGGTTTGAGCAGGGGGACAGTTGTCCATTCCTGTGTTTGTGTTCTCCTTTATTGCTGGAGTTTCTGTTGGATTGGAATCTGCCACTCTCATTTGGCTCATGTCTTTCATTACTTCGGGTCCTGCTTTTCTTGCCAATATCTGGTTATTAATCCCTGGCTGGGTTATAATATGCGAGGTTGGTCCTGGTCCCTATGACATTATGGCTCCCTATATTTGAGCTGTTTGCTCCACAGACTCAGTTTATTTAAGTGTTGGGGGTTATGTCAGCCCTTTTTGAAGTGGGCTTTGGCATTTTGGGTTGGGATTAAAGGCCTATTTTGGGGTGGGGAAGAGGGCAAGATTGCTAGTTTGGGTTTCAGGGTCAGAACCTACGGTTTGGGGCTCTGGGCTAAGGCTTAGGGTTTGGGTTTTAGAGTGAGATTTCGTGGTGAAGACTTAGTGGTTTAAGTTTAGCATTTCCTCTTAGGGGTTAGGGTCAATCCCTGTGCTAGGGTTTGGGGTTTGGGGTTTGGGGTTAGGACTTAGGATTGGTGATTAGTGTCAGGGCTAAGATTAGGGTCAGGGTGTTTAGGATTAGGGTTTAGGTTTTGGGGTTAGAGTCTGGGTCGAGTGGTTATCGTCAGGATTGGAATTAGGGTTGGGGCTTTTCTTTTGGCTTGTGGTATTTTAGGATTAGGATTTGGGGCTATTTGATTGTGGGAGCTATCACAGGTGAGTTCTGGCATTTCTGACCATTCAGGAACATGGGTACATGCAGGCATACCCTCTTAGGATCTGATATGCGGTTGCACTCTGAGTGTGCTTCTTTGAGTCAGTTTTCTCCCAGAATTTCGAAGCCTCTTTTGGGGCCGTAGCGCCATTATTGCTGATGCTGCACCAGAGGAAGGATAGTATACAGTTCAATTTAGTGTAATATTCAGGGCCATGGGCACTGGCTGGTAACCTTCCTGGGGTGATATACAGATGCACTCTATATGCTATTTGACTGTGGGAGCCATTACAGACAAGATGTTGTGGCCTTATGACTATTCAGTGACCTGGGCACAAGCGGGTATACCTTCCTGGAGATGATGTACAGTTGCATTCCGAGTACATAGCTCTTTGAGCCAGTTTTCTCCCACATAAGCTATTTGGCTGTGGATGTCATCACAGTTGAGCTGTTATAGCATTTCTGCTGGAGTTTCTGTTTTGAAGATTAATGGATGAGGGGCCCAAGGATGTCTTAGAGTTTGAGTTTCGAGGTGAGATTTTGAAGTGCTGATGTTGTGGCTTAAATTTAAGCTTTAACTTTACGGAGGTTATAGTTAGCCCTTGTGCTAGCAGTTGGGATTAGCACTTAAGTTCAGAATGGTAGTTAGAGTTAGGCTTAGAGCATGCTCTGACCTATATTGAGGCCCAGGGGTTTCTTCTTGTGATTTTCTAGTTGGGGCTGACCATTTAAAAAAATCCTGATTCAGGCCATTTGCTGACAGGGTTTTTAGTTTTGCAATCCAGTATCTTTCGTTTTTTTTATGAGGGTGTCCAATTAATGTTGGTTTTGAGTCCTATGATTTCCAGGGACTCTACTTTGTGTTCCAGAAAATGTCTGGTGACATTTTTATCTTCCTTTTTGTTCATATGGCACTGACGTGCCCTGTGAATGTCATTCTCAGGTTGTTCCTTGTTTCTCCTACATATTAAGATCTGCCACTGTTTTCATTAAATTGTGTAGGTTACTTTACACTATTGACATGTAATATTTGGTTTTAGGGTTCGAGTTGGGTTTAAGGTAAGAGTTATCGTTTGACTTAGGTTAGAATTGGGTTTGGGGTTGAAGGTGGGTTTAGGGTTAGAGTTGGATTTAGGGTTAGGAATGGATTTAAGTTAAACTTTGGTTTAGAACTATCTTTCATCAAGTACTTATAATCCTAAAGGTTGAATTCCTAAAAAAGGGGTACAAAGTTTCTGGTTGGAGTTAAATGCTGCAGGGGCTGAGTCAAAGGTTACACAAGCTGGGTAGGCGGAGTCTTATTTTAACAAATTTCACTTTAACCAGGGTCCTAATTGATAGCTGAATTACATATATGTAAAAAAATCCCTTTTCTCTGAGGTACCACAATCCTGGGGTCTGCTCTGATGAATGATGCCTCAGTTATACTACATCAAACACCCTTTGCCTTGCACCATCATCCCTTTTGTCATTTAATCACTCCTGCCTTCCACCCTATCACAGACCTTCCCTTTTGTCCTTTCCTTCCCTCCCCCCTTTCCCTGTCTCTGTACTTGCTTAAAACCGGTTACATCTCTAACTTTTTCCATTTCTGATGAAAGGTCATCGACCTGAAACGTTAACTCTGTTTCTCTCTCCACAGATGCTGCCTGACCTGCTGAGTATTTTCAGCATTTTCTGTTATTATGCAGTTATTGGGTGCATCTTTATGAATAATGCAAGTGGAAAACAGAATTATACTGCTTCGTGCCAAAAACGGAGTTTTGTCTGTGTTGAATTTTTAACTTGTATGTCTTATTACTGGAGGTAGAATATAGGGGAATGAGGTCATAGAGGGTATTTCTCAAAGGGCAGGCCATGAGCTCAGAGTTCAGACAGGTTGGCCGCAGTGGGCTTCACAAGGTGTAAATTGTTAAGGAAAGCTCAATGGAATGGAAAATGTGCTATTTGTGTTAAATGACTCACAGATTCCACATTGCATGGCAAGCATCACATACAATTGCCAAAGTTTGACTATACATTAAATATTGATAAGGCAAATGTAGCCTTCTGTTTCACTGTAACTTCAAGGGGCTTTGATTGTATATCTGTGGGAAGCCTGTTTTACTTGGGATCAGTGTTTAGCTTCTAGTCAGCAGAAGAGCTTTATGTTTAAGATTGTGCCAGCTAGCAAAGAAGCAGGGCTAGTTTAGGAGCTACAGCATGTTTCACAGTGTAAAAAGTGATGCTCTGTTTTAAAGTATCTGTATAGAGAGAAAGGCAGCAGCATTTTTATTATTCTATGTATTGAGGTGAATAGTAAAGTATGTGATTCACTATCTTTTACTGTTCATTTATGTTTTATTTATATTAAACCATCTGTTGGTTTACAGCCCTGGCCTTGATCTGAAAGAGCATATTCAGTCCATCTTTTGAAGAGAGAAGAATCATGCGGTACATTCCAGTAGCTGGTGTACAGAGTAAGGATACTGTGTTGCAGTCCTTGTGCCATTTGCCTAGATATTGGGCAGGTTAAGTTTTGCTCCGGATCAAAGGGAATGTGACGTTCACTTGTAGGAGTGGCTGGTGACGCTGAACCCAAGAAAATATCTAGTGCAAAAACTCAAATATGCATTTGCATTGCTGTTAAGTGGCGTAGAGATTTTCACACTTAGTTACTTAAATGAATGCACAGTGTTTGTCACATCACATCTGATTGCTGGTGAAATTTTCAATGATAGAAAATATGACTGTTAACTCTTTCCTATCATTAGAAATTTAAAGGCTGAAGACACCTTTAGTTTTTTTATCCCACGCATTTTTTTGTGGATTTTTCCCATGTCAGCCTGTCCTGATGGCATTGCCTCCTTGCTAGTTATAGCTTGATCGGCACAGGTCATCCTCCAACACAATCAAATCCAATTTATTGGATTACATAAAAACGCCAAATCAAAATTTGCATGACAGTCTCCTCAACTCAACCCAATCTTCCCATAAAGTGGATGTTAAATAAAGTACCAGTGATAAAGAAGTCAGACACTTTGGGATCGATAAAATCGCCCAAGATACTTACTCACCTTGGAGCTGCTAGGAGCTGACAGATTTGGATCTTCACATGCTGTACTGCATGGCGGCAAGGACACCCGCCCAAAACTGGCAGGGTCCTTTTTAACATATGTATGTCATGTCCCGATGACGTGATCGGGACCCGACTGCCATTTTTATTAAGTAGCATGAGTGGGAAGCAGCAGTGAGTTTCCTACCAGGACAACCCAATGGCGAAGAGGATCAGGGCCAGAAGGGCCCCAAAAAGGTAAGTATCCATTTCTTTAAAACTTTCCTTGTAGAATACTTTCATTATGGTGCCAGGAACAGTAGGAATATTTTTCAGGGCACCACAAGCAAAGCTTAGGCCTTCACTGCCTTAATCTTGTGCACACCCCACAGACTGCCCCCCCCCCCCACCCCTCGATCGCAGGGATCCTCGTAGGATGGCCTGGCAGCCAATCCCACCGCTTAGGTGCTGTCAGCGGGCGGCCTCTGGGCCATGTGATTCTCCACCGGGCCTTATTTTTGGAATAGTGGGTGAGTTTCTAATTCACACCCGTGCTGAGCCCCTCAAAACTGGCTCGGAGTTAAAATCGGGCCAGATTGTTTCAAATTTTGCAAGCTCCTAAACTTAGTTTGTAAAGTTAAGATTACAACTTAAACCTACCGCATAGAATTAAGAAAGCTTCAATTAGTTTGAAATGCACATTGAATACCTTTAATTATCTTGTTTTGAATTACAGACTAGACAAGTCAACAACAGAGACACTGTTTTTATTGCACTCCAAATGAGAGGAAAGAATAGTATTTCCAGAGGAATGATAAACATTGTTGGATTCTCCCTGCTTGCCATTAACACTGGAACTCATTCCTAGTTTAGTCCAGTGTAGTACACTCAACACATAGAATGGACAAGGCTAAAAGTAAAATACTAAAGTATGTCTATTTGTGTAGGCTTAGGTAATTGGATTTTATTTTAGTTGGGTGCACTGATCCACCTCCCTGTCCTGAGGGCACAGGTTGACACTTTTAAGTGCTTATCCTTCATCAGACTCTTAAGTGAGTGGCAAAGCAGAAAGTTTCAATATCTCTCTATTCTTCATCTGTCATCTTTGCAGACATAATGACATGTAAATGACATCACGTCTCTTAGATAATTTCAAAGCCCTCTAAGCTAGGTTTGTGTTTTTTCCACAGTGAGTATTTCCACTAAATATCAATATTTTTCATAAACTTCTTATATTATTTATGATGAGCTAGAATCTATTGCTCATAACAAAAAGATCAGCAATTTTTGTGTGAAACTAGCTTATTTTCAGCACGTGTGCGGTCTAAATGACAAATATCTTATATGTTTTCAACATGTATAACGGGACCATTGTTCTGTCAACAGGCTGACAAATCACGGTAATTGAGTGGATTTATGAGGTAGTTCCATAAGATTATTACATATGCAAATTCCAAACTGTATTTGCATGATGTTATTTTGGTACATTTATGGAAGAGAGTGATATGGCAAGAATCTTTTCTGGGGTGAAATGATACTGTGTAATACTGGTGTACAAATGTTTGATGCGCTTGTGTGAAATTCCTTATTTTAACAGAGGTGCCAGCCTGTTTATTTTAAATACTTTAATGCTTTTGCTAAAACCTTGGAGAAATTAATTTCAAATGAACATTAAGCATTTGTAAATTTGCACTGTGCAATTTAACCCCATTGGATTATTTGGGAATTATATTCAAATCCAGTTCATTCATAGTACCAATGAACTTTTATTTATGAATATTAAAAATCATGAAAGGAATAAACACTCTTTTCGCACTTTATATTTAATACTTGGGAGAAAGGTTCACTTTCAGAAAATGACTACAAAACCTTTGATTAGGAAGAACCTATGTCCAGTACTACTTATAGAAAGATGATTGTAATAGAATCAGCAGCTAATTGGCCACTGACCATTTAACAATCATGATTAATTAGTCATTAACTTGGACAGATCATTAATCATGTCTCAAAAGGAAACACAACTTTTCGACAATAAGCAGTCTGCATCTAAAACTAAACCTGTTCAGCAATTTCTGTGCAAGGGTTTTATTATTTGGAAGTATGCATAGCCTAAAGCAAATGAAAGAAATAAAAATGATAGATAAAATTCCAGAATAAAAGATTACATATTAAAATAATATTAAAACATACATGCTCTTTTCTTCTAAATTATTCTATATTTGCATCTGTGCTTTACAAGCTGGTACTTACGATGAACAGATTTGAAACATTCATGGTCTGTTATCCTGGAATTTTTCCAGGTTCTAAAAAAGAAAATGCTGATTGAGTATACTTTGCAAGAGTTTTTAGATTTACACAAGATTCACAGTATCTTTTCCCACTATTTCATGTTAACAGTTTTCCGACTATCAGACATATACTTTGATGTGAAATCACTTAGCATTTATATATAATATATAGAAGAGTTGTTATTTGTGAGCTACATGATAGTATAGCATGCAGTTTAAGCCACATAGTGTAGGTACAGGTGCCTGTGATTGAGGAATCTACCAATCAAGTTCAATACTGATTTTCATCAGTTGGTGAATCCAGTGAACACATTATTTGTAAAAATGTGGCTCCGATGATAATAAATCAGGTGAGTGTTCATCAATTTATGGGCCATGTGAACTTTTTCATGTGTGACTGTTTTGTAACAAACTCCTAGCTCTTTGTTATCTTTTTTGTACTGCAAAGAAATATTCAGAATGTTTATTGAATGCCAAAAACTTTAGATCACATAAAGTGACGCAATAAGTTTAACTGACTAATTAAGTAGAATATCTATGTCCTAATTTTAAGGATTGTCAGCAAAGGTTAACTGGAACTTCAAAGGAACTGGAATTCAGCTTATAAACAAAGTGCAGAATTAAAAAAAAATCCTAAAAAAAATGATGGAGGAGGTGCAATTGACTTCTTACGCCCTACACCTTAATTTAATGACTGGTTGTGTGGTTGATGTCAGTTAGCCCATATAAGATTCCAATAATCAAAGTAAGGCAAAAAGAAACCTTCCAAAACAATAATGCAATTGAAGTTATGATTGTTTAAACCATATGGGTTCACTGGTGAAGTGTATGTTTGGTTTTGGGACAATCAAACCTTTCTGCTCTTGGAATGTTTTCTCTTGCATTCAGCTCTGGATTCCTTCCAGGAAGTCTCCAACAAGCACTAATTACAATGTCAAAAGGCAAGGATGAACTTCTACTCTTTAATTATCACCTAAGCTAACCATTGAATGTTGATTTGAAATTTTCAACTAACAGAACTGGCAACACGAAAGAAGGATATAATGCAGCACAGAATGCATTGTGGGCAGTTGAGTTTCTGCAAGGGTTACATTTTTTTTGAACAATATGCAAAGGTGTTTAATATGATGCATATGGTTCAGTAGCAATGCCTGGTTTAACAAGCAGATTGCTTTGAACAAGGCCGCAGAATGTCAGTTTATTTATTCACTAATTAAAACCTGTTTTACTGCACATGTTCTTGTGTAGATTGATTGGAGTCTATTTTTCTGTGTATGGGGGAGCCAGTGCAGATTGCCCAAATCAATTCTAGTGTACAGGTGTGAGGAACTGGCTTATACTAGTGTTGTAACTGATTTTTCAGAGTTTCTTTCAGCTTTCTATGTGCGTACCACTGAAAAGTCCTTGTAAGTTTTAACTTCATTGAAACCAATAAGCCCTGGACTGCCCCTTTCTGGTATAACACCACAAAATGATGTTTCTTGTAATGCACACATGACGTGCTTGATGTTAATGCAACAAAGAAAGTGGCATTAGGGGTTCAAATTTCTCTGTTTTCCTTAGGAAGCTGGCTTTGGGGCTCGTGGGAAGAAACATCTCAAGGAACATCAAGGTGAGCCATCTGGACTTGTCAAACTCTGATGCAGTCTGGTTCCTTACTTGAGGTGAAGGGAGGGATTTTAAAATGTAGAAAATAGAAAAAAAACTCTGACTTTTCCACCTGAATAAACAAGCAAAAATGATAGTCCGTACTGAAAGCTTCTTGCAGTTCAACACAGTCGTAAATTGTGAAGTATTTGTACTGAACGTGAAATTATATTTTAAAATTCCTCCTCCCATTTTTTGCTCGGTTTTCTCCCTTGCTCCTTCTTTATAGAAGCCGGTGATTCAAGCTGGAGTATAGTACTACGGTACCAATGGTCTTTTGGCACCTCATGCAAATGGAGTTTGTTGTTTAAGTGTGAGCCTGGGGAGGCTATTTGGTGTAGAAGCCATTGCAGCCAAGCTTGGAACTGTTGTCAACTGTCCATGCATATGCATTTCTAGCAGGGGTCACTGAATAGTAATCAAGAACCATCTTCTTCCAAGTGTGGGACACGGAGGCCAGTTGTAGTGCCCCATTTGTACCCTACTGAGATTGGCTAACTGTGCAGACCAGGAATTGACCCTGGGAACAACCTGGTCATAGGATTTGTACTAGACCAGGTTGTGCATTTACCTACACTGGAATGCAAAGGACTACATATTTTAAATTGGTTTGGTTCCACAAATGATATAAGTTTAAAGTTCAGAGTAAAGAATCCTATATATGAAAGTTACTTACCAAAAAATTGTAGCTGAAGGAATTTTCTTATTGTCATGTTGTTTTGGGGAAACCAGGATTTCACCAGCCCTTCTCTTTCTCCCTCCATTTATAAATAGCAGTGCACTGAGCCTGCAATGTTAGCTCTGTAACTGAGAGAAACTAGTGTTACATGACTAATGTGAATGCCATTTGTAAATTAAGGACATTTGTGAAATCAGTCTTCCACAAAAAAGATAAATCTTTACTCCAGACAACCATGATTTTTAGAAAGTAAATGGGTTTAATTTATGAATATTTAGAATTTTACATTGAGAATTTAAAATGCAGCTACTAATTTTATTTGAACTTATTGCTGTCTAGGTTTTCCTGAATCTAAACTAAATAAAAAACAAATTAATGTGGTAAGAAGAAAAACTTAGCAAATGCTAGAAATGCACAGCAAATCTGTCATAATCTGAAAAGATAAAATGGTAACCTCTCTTTTCAATGCTGTGTACTTCTGCCACTTTGTTTTTTTCATTTATTTTTAAGGTGTTTCATGACATTAATTTGGATACAAAATAAGTAGCAATGTAGTGGATAAATTATGATGCCAACAGTATGACTTTTCTTATAAAATCCACAAGGAAACACTGGGTTGCTCCTGGAAAACAACATTATAAAAAAACAAAGGAAACATATCAAATTAAGTAATATTGCCACCCATGTCCCATCCAGTCCCTGCAGATGCCAACAGTATGATGCAGTCATACTCTGTGGGTATTAGTTACTGGCAGTAGTAAGACAGGGGACGGGAAGGGTGCACGGGAGCCCGGTAGTGAACGTCGAACCCAGCAAGGTCGGGAACATGGAGACTCTGCCGGATCAGCAGGGTATCATTAGAATAAATATTTCCAGAGTCCCGGTCCCGGCCGGCGGGAGTGGGAATCTGAAATAAAAAAACAGAAAATGCTGGAAATACTCAGCAGGTCAGACAGCATCCGTAGAGAGGGAGTGGGACTCTGGCGGTTGCTTGGGACCCGTGGGAACAGTCAGTGGCTTGCAGGGGTTTACTTTTAGTGAACAATCAGGGGATGCTGGGGAATTCACCGAAGACCATGAGGGGCTGGGGAGGCCCGAGTACTCTTCTGGCCATGTTTTGCTGCCGGGCAGCAGACAGCGCGCGACTCCCCCCGCGCCGATCTTCAAATGCTGTCACGATGCCAATGACATCATCGGGCCGTGAATTTTGAATCTTAAGTAGGCCGCCGCCTGCTTTTCGTGGGCGCCTCATGCAGGGCCTGAATCACCGCTGTAAATATGACGCCGTCCGGGAGGCAGAATCTTGACTTTTTTTTTGTTGGATTTTAACCCCTCGCCCGACCGCTTCCTGTTCGCCGGGGTCGGGGGATTTAAAATCGAGGCCAATATGTGTCTTGTGTTTTATTCTAATGTGACTTGATGAGGTTGGATAAGGACACCAGTTTTTAGTTAGTCTGGTGTTAGAGAATGACTTCATTTTAATAGAGCTGGGCAGGGCCACAGCTCTGAGTAAATTGAGGTAGTGTTTCTTCTCACAGGGCTACATAAAATCTGTCTTTTCTCAATTTTCTCTCTCTCCCAATTGGTATTCCTAATTTCTTTGAAAGAACTGACTCTCGCTGAGGCGCTGTTTCATGCTTGCCAGCGATCCAAGTGGCCATTTCCCGTGTGATCCCAGACAGTTACAGAGCGTTGGCAGTTTACTCCTTGGACAACATCACAGATAAGCCTGATTCTGTCCTCACTTGAAATCCACACCCTTGAGCAGGGGCTAGCGGTAAGGAGCAGGAACCCTGTCAGATTTCCCCCTCCTTAGTCCAGGGGTACTGAGGCAATTGTAGCTGAAATCAGCTAACTCAGTATAAACTGGGAATCAAACTTTAAAATTGTACCGCGATATGCCTTTACAGACTAGGCAATTGCGGAAGCCTTTCTCAATTATGTTGCATATCTTGGGTGAGAATTTTTAATCTATAATATCTTGCTGTTGTTTGTGCCAAAACTAATTAAACACAGCTGTAACTATGGGTGTGCCGGGGCCATAACCTGGTAGCTGTTAATACACAGTTGTGTGCACTAACAACAGGCTGGAAGCAGCCCATGATTAGAGCAGTGTTTTGGGAACATATCCTCAGCACACCTGTACTAATTCATTGTGCCTGTTCAGAGCATTGTCCCACCTGCAGCGGGTTACATTGGAGAATGGACTGTAAACAGTCATTTTGCCACTTACTAGTTTAGAAGCAGCTGAGGTGAATTTACAAAGTGTCCTTCATGGTAGATTTTAACCTCGCTCTTCTTTGCCAAAGTATTAATTTTAAAAAATGCATTAAAAAATCTCTCCTGTAATTAGAATTATTTTTCTATCAACACAAAGAATTATCCCTGAATATCTGTATGTAAATACCCTTTGCTTTGCATGTGGGAAATATAAATCTTCCTCACTGAAACAGAGCACTTAAAATATACAGCAGCATTGCCAGGACAGAGTGCAGGCATTGTGCACTAACTGTGCTGATTTTGTGAGCTAATTAATTAATTGCACTCAACTGCACATTGTACCAGGTTAGCACCCCAGGGCTTTAGAAGTGAACATTCCCTCTCCTGCCCTTCCTTGTTTGTGTGCTTCATATTTGACTTCAGTGCATTGTTCCAGTCTTCATTCTGTATCTGCTATTTGTGCTTTCTTTTATTTTAACCTGTATCATTCCAGCAAGAGATTTATAAAAAGATTCAAACTTTCTATTGAAGGACTTTTTCATAAAGAAAAACTTGCATTTATATAGAGCCTTTCACGACCTCAGGATGTCGCACAGCGCTTTACAGCCATTGAAGTACTTTTGAAGTGTAGTCACTTGTAATGTAGGAAATAATCACCTGGAATAGTGGTCTATAAATACATTGATAGAGAATATTTCAATGTCTTGTTGCATAGAGAAAGAATGATTTCTGTGAGGAAGATTTTTTTGACTTGTGAACACCAACCTCATAACTGAGTGGTGCAGACCTCTTCCTAAACTCTCCTCATAGACACACACATTAACTGATCTATTTATACCATTATAGTACTCATTTAAACACACAATGAAACTTATTTGCTGTTGACTTCCAGTAATGCAGTGTGTGTCAATGAATGAATAAAGAGCTTGCATTTATAGAACACCTTATCACATCCTTAGGATATCCCAAAATGCTTCACATCCAATGAATCATTTTTTGAAGTGTAGTCACTGGTGTTACGTATGAAAACTCCAGATGTCTCCCCAGTTGGTCGCAAGCTCCTGCTAATTGGATGAGCTATGTTTGATTACATTTTCTGTCAGGTTGGATGGCTCGATGGGCCTAACTAGCTGACTTGGATTTCTTCCTTATGGGATCAGATAGTTCAGTGTTCTGTGTGGGACGTTACTGGTTCTTGTCTGCGTACAGCCAGAAGGGTGAGTGGGATTGAGCTGGCTGCTCTCTTTCTGGGATCTAACATCTTAGTAGGATTCTGTTGGCCGTTCTCTTTAAAACCAGATCAGTGTGTGTAACATGGCTCACTGCTTTCTCTGTGGGATTCAATTGACTATTGACATATACCTAAACCAAAGGCGGAGCTATTGATTCAGGATAAGTCCCATTCTTAAATTTTTTTAATTAAGTATCGTTCCGATCTGTAAACCTTTACAGTCCTACGCACTTATGTTGACATGTTGGGAACCATTCTAATTTTGTCAACATAAACATTTTGTCAACATTACCTGTGCTGGATTGTTAACTGTTTTATAAAATTTCTGTACTGTTAGATTCAACATGTAAGAGATTAACTCCTGCAGCTGCAGGCAGCATCCATTTTTTAAACAGTAAAGCAGCAGCCTGAAACCAGTCCATTTTCTATTGCAAGTTCATTTAGGCTTATGCAAAAGTGATTTGAAGTGTTAGTTATGATTGCCCCCCCACCCCCGCACCCCTGATATGTACAATCTCAAAAATCTTGTGCTCCTGGGAGAGATGGTTTCTTGCAATACCTGAATATCTAAGATGTTCTATTACATTTGCATAGGGGGTGGCATAGCCAGGCAGACACTTAGAAACCTCTTGGCTGCACGTTAAGGGTTAGGCCCTCATCTCTGGGTGGCAACTTTGACAGCTATTGGAGCCCTTGAAAAATGGGGCAGGCCATTGGTTGCCTGGTGCCCTCTGAGACCAACACCTCAGTGAGTAGAGACGCCGAGGTTAATTTCAACTTAACTATTCGGGAGTGGGTGGAACCTTGCCCAATATTACACTTCGTTGACTTCACTGGGCAGGGTGTAAAACTAGAGTTGCACCTGATCCCGTCAGATTCCCGACAAACGGGTCAGGTTAAAATTTCCCCCTCCATCTCGCAGACTTAAGGCAGCTGCTCTCAGAGAGGAAGTAAGAGCCTTGGTCGGCGATTATCTGTAATTTTCACAGCTATTGTACTTTAAAGCCTGAACCAGCTTAGCCTCAAAGGGTTACGTTAGAGTAATTGGCCTTCTGTTCCCCCCCACCCTAGCCATGATCCTATCAATCCCCTGAGCAAGAGTGCTGATCCTGGGTTATCAGAAATCCAGGCTACTTGCCTGACCTGGATCCCAACTATGGGACCCACAAACACTTTTGAGGAGGCTGGTATGCCTCGACTCACTTGGTATACTGACCTTCATTTATACACCAGGTCCTACTGGAGCCTGAGGAGCAAGAGCTCCTGGTGTAGAGAGTCCCTGGCCGTGGCTCTACCCACTGTCTGTCATTTGTCTTGTAAGAGGTAGGCGGATGTTCTGCCTATTACAAGGCAACCAGGAAATGCCTGGGAACAGGGGAGACCCGGTGTAACAAGGTTTCCACCATTTTCCGAGGAGTTTCTCTGATCTCTTACCAGAGTTAGGATGGCAGACCGGGGAAAACCTCAAGACCCAATATGTCTGAATATGTCTCTATAATATGGATAGGGTAGGAGGAGGGGGTTATAGAGCTTACTGAATTAAAGCAAGTCTAAATGCATTTCCATCTGTAGGTCTTATACACATGGGTCTTTTAAGCTATCCTAGTGGCTTCACCTTGGGTACTGTGGTACTGAGCCATACAGACCAGGAAGGTCCCAGGTTTGACTTCAAGTCTGTTCTGAGTTAGCTGATCCTGGGGGGAATATCAGCAAGGGTTGCTGTTCCTGGATCATGCTTAGCTAGGCTGCCCTTCATGGTTAAATAGCTTGTCAATACATACTATCGAGGAGCACAGCTTAAGAATGGGGACGGAGGTGATGTACCAGATGGCGCCTTTCAAGAGAAGAGGAGGGAAAATTCAAGAGATGAAGAAAGGAACTTTATAACAGAGATTACATGACTGACACTTTTAAACCCTGTAAAGAGAACCTCAGGAAAATGAGACAACAAAACAGAGAACACCAGATGAAATCTAATTTTAATATCTGTAAAAGGAAATGATAATACAATTTTCTATAATGTGGATTGATATCTGCCGAAAGAGTCACATAACAGATTTATTTGATTGTACAATTTGAAAAGATGCTAATTGGCTGAGATCAAATCTTACTACCTTGATAGAAAATAAAGATCTTTTTCAAATTTTCCTCTGAGTGAAGTACAGTATAGTGTCTCAGTTGTAAGCCTATTTGAAGATGATGTTATCAAAGCACATGGCTTTGTTGTCTGAAATCAAATTCTGTATCTTGTTAAGGACTTAAAATAAAAGACATTCATTTGCTAATCGAACAAAGCTCTTTGGACAACAGAAAAGAGTAAAAAAATGAATAAAGCAACATAATTTGGAAGGTGTTGGTCAAGGCTGTAAAATGAATAGCCTTTATCATGACTAAATGGGGCTTATTATCCACTGCAATTTGGGCTGCTTTACTCATCAACTTCCTGTGTATTAGACTCAGGAACCCACCTTTTTATCTTGCACAGTTTCCATTTGAAAATTGAGGGCGGCCTTTGACTGGCCTCTAATTTCATGCCTTATTCCTTGCCTTTGATTTAGCTTCTGTAACAGTACAAACCCTTAGAGGCGAGGTCCGGTGATAGCGTGACCAGCACTGGCTTACAGACGCGCTCCCCACTCAATGCTGCACTTGTTCCAAGATGAGATGGACAAGTTCAGACTTTCGTTTTTTTGTTTATACAAATAGCAGCTTTTATGTGTCCAGGCTTAGCTCAGGCTGCCAGCTGGAATGTGCAGCTGTTGACAGGGTAGTAGGGTCCATGTGGAAGAGAGGTTAATTATGGTGGATAGTTACATCACCAAAAAAAAATCTTCTACCTTTTATTATTCAGACCCTTTTCCCCTGAATTTAGAATGAGTATTTTTGCATTCATCAGTTAAACATACAAATGTTATTTCTTAAAATAATAAAAACAAAATAGTTTCATTCTGGCAATTTTTTTTACCAAGATGATTTACAAATATGGTCGACTTGAGCCATTTCTTGAAGCTAAGTTTGGAAGTGTCGGGAACACCTCTTCTGGCGTAAACTATATTAAGGAGATACTGCTTTGCAAGGTCTCCCTGTTAATTGGGCAGCCAGAGAAAATGTGTGTTACATTACAGGCTGTAGTATTGTTAATAAGCAACAACGTCTGATTACCAAGATAGGGAGCAGATATTTTCATTTATAGTTCATATCACGGCGTACGGAGCGATCATATCGCCGTACCCCTGATAGCACTAGTGAAAGGCCTGATTTTGAATGTAATCGGTGAGCTGCCAGCACTCAATGACGGGAAGCTGACCGATCGGAGGTGGGCATGGGAAATCTGGCAGCTCCTCCGTGGAGCTGAGCCGTAAATATTCACATAAAAGTGGGAGGCATGGAGGGACTGACAGATTATTGTGGGGCCAGGCATTGCATTTTTCTAACTTGCATGAAATGTTTCTGGAGCAGCTTCCAGCCGTCCCTTTAAGCACCGCTGGTTAGGCTGCTCTACATCCCTTACCAGTGTGCACGGCATATTCTCTGCCCATTGGCACCTGAAAATTGCACCAGGGTCCATATAGGCCTAAAGTTTGCAGTTTGGTGCTTATTCGTACTCTGTGCTACAGAACCGGTCAGTCAGCACTATATACGGCTCATCTTTCTGGTTTTATCTTTACACAGTTGGCAAAAATGCAAAGGAGGGCAATTTTTCTTAACCAAGTCCCCAGATGCAAAGCTCAGTAAAAAGGGACCATGGAAGGGGACGAGAAGGGGGTGTAGAGCTAGGCCTGCACCTGTAATAAGTGCAGACCCACTGGCGAGGCAGGAATGTGCATTCCTGGCCTCTCTCCTCACTTTCCCCCTCATCTGACCATTAGGTTCTGCAGCAGAGGGGTGCCAGAATAAATTGGGTGTTGGGCCTTTCGCCGGGACCCCAATGGACTGGAGGGGACTGCAGGTGCTCCGGGGTAGCCCAAACATGGAAGAGGAGACCAGGATCATGCTGCTAAGGTACCTTCCCTTCTTCTCCCCTCACCTCCTCCGCATCCACTCCATGACAATCTTCTGGCTGCTGCTCTCCAGCCCAGGGCCAGTGGCCAGGAAACATGCACAAATTTCCTCCCCCTTTTGCCAAGGTTCAGCCCTGTGCTGGGGATCCTCCGGATCGTGCTATCCTTGGCCCCAATATCTTGGAAATTTTTGGCTAGTGTGAAAAAGTCTCTGGAAATACTGCAGCTTTCCCTTTGTCCCCTGGACCCTACAATGTGAATAAAGTCAGGTTCCAGAAACCGACGGCATCACTGACCCACTAAGATACAGGTCTACAATTCTGCCAGTGGGATAAGAGAGCCAATAACATAAACACGGGAAACTAATCCCATGCGTTTGCTTTGTAGGGCTCTGCAGAAAGGTGGAGCCAGCAAAGTTGTTTCAATCAAGCATGACAGGCAGTTAATAAAAGCATTTGAACCTGGCAATCTGAGGATTCAATGAGGTTGGCTGGCAATGTCGTTTAGGGAGTAGGATCTTAATGACCTTCCAATAATTTGCAACATTTATTACTGCCCTGACGAGTTGATTTTCATCAGAAGTGTAGGCCAGAACAAAATAACTGAGACAGCATACATTTGTTTTGTTTTCTATAGAGCTGATAACTGAACAATTTAATTTTTTAACTTGGTATTGAGTATACAATATATTGTAGTGGATCAATTGATGTATTTCCCACTTGATTAAAGCATTTGTCGACCTCTAAAGTTGAATTTTCCTAGTGTCCCTGTGCTACGCCTGGCTGACATGCAGTAAACAGTCTCACTGTTATAACTAACACATTCAAGCAGCTTAGTTTGGCCCTGGGCTTTAAAGAAAAGAAAGGACTTGCATTTATATTGCGCCTTTCAGGATATCCCAAAGCACTTTATAGCCAATTAAGTACTTCTTGTTTTGAAGTGTAGTGACTGTTGTAATGTAGGAAACGCAGCAACCAATTTATGCACAGCAAGCTCCCACAAACAGCAATGTGATAATGACCAGATAATCCTTTTTTGTTTTAGTGATGTTGATTGAGGGATAAATATTGACCAGGACATCAGGGATAACTCCCCTGCTCTTCTATGAAATAGTCCGATGTGATCTTTTATGTCCATCTGAGAGGGCAGACGGGGCCTCAGTTTAACATCTTATCCTAAAGACGGCACCCCAACAGTGCAGCACTCCCTCAGTACTGCACTGAAGTGTCAACCTAGATTTTTGTGCTCAAGTCTCTGGAGTGGGACTTGAACCCACAACCTTCTGACTCAGAGGTGAAAGTGCTATCACTGAGCCAAAGCAAGCTCCCACAAACAGTAATGAGACAAATGATCAGATCATCTGTTTTAGGTGTTGCTCTTTTTGGTTGGACAAACACAAATTTACTGTAAATCAATTAAAACTTTAAATGAAACTTAACAAATCAAATCAAAATTTGGAAGTCCGGGGTGACGATGCACTCCAGTCCCCGCGGCGCCCACCGGTCGCGGAAAAACTCAAGCGTGCCGGCGGACACCGCGTGCTCCATCTCCAGGGCCACCCGGGCGCGAACATGGCCGCGGAAGAGAGGCAGGCAACTGTTTTAGGTGTTGGTTGAGGGATAAATGTTGGCCAGGGGGGTCCTCCCTACTCTTCTTTTAATAGTGCTGTGGGATCTTTTACATCCACCTGAGAGGGCAGATGAAAGAAGGCACCTCTGAACACACAGCACTCACTCAGTACTGTGCTGAAGTGTCAACCTGGATCATGTGCTCAAGGATCTGGAGTGGGACTTGAATGCACAACCTTCTGATTCAGAGGTGCGCATGCTACCACTGAACCACAGCTGACACCTTTATCTACATCTTGCATTTTTGCAGCTATGAAGGGCCTGTTCCTAGCAGCAGACTTCAAGAAGGCTTGCATGTCGTCCAAACTCAATCAATGTTCATGTATAGTCGATATGTGTGAACATATAGATGTATATTGCGTTATGCTCCACTGACGTTATTTTTGTCGTTGCAGGGAGTGAAAATTTGCTGTTGATTTTATTGTTTAATTTTTGTTGTTCCAATGATCCTTTGAATTATGAGAAGCATCATTTACTATTAGCATTTGTTGCAAATTATAAAATTGGTATTTAAAGTTTAGAGGATGGGGATGATTGGGCCAGAATGCACAAATGTAATTCAGTTACCATTTTAAAGTCATTCTGTCCTTATTTTTATATGATACTTTGACTTTATATTGTATATAGTTAATAGCACAGCAATTTGAGAAGTAGAGTTGGTTGGAGCACAGGAGTTTCTCTGCAGTTCAGGCTGAGAAACTGGGAGATGTAAAAGTAAGGCAGTACAGTGTCACCACTGGAGAGAGGGTGTAATTACAACATGACCAGTTTACTTAGGCAGGCAGTTTCTATTATAAATGTGGAATTTGGAATTTTTTTTCAAAAAAATCAACAAGAAGTGTGCGGACACAAAGGCCCTGAAATTTTGCGGGGTTTCTCCCAGTCTCCCGCTGTAAGTCTGGCGGAAGACTGGCAGAACCCAGAGAAATGGCACAAATGGCCGTTTTTGACAATTTACGGAGTTTCTCTGGGGGCTCCACTGGTTTCCTGCTGGAGTTACAATGGGAGAACCCAAACAGAATTTCAAGGCCATGATTTTTAATATATTATGCTGCCCATTTGTCCACTGTTGTATGGGGAAAAGCAGAGCTCTGTGCAGCTATCCCTAAACATATGTAGAGCTCTGCCACTGAAATGTAAGGTTAAAAAATGCTGAGAGGAAAGTTAGCTCCTTTTACCAACAGCAATTTAAAAGGGCACAGCAGGGCTGCTGAGTTCTTTTTGAATTTAGCGTGTAAAAGGTTGACTGCATATTGACTGCTTTGCTATGCTGCAGCTCTGGCAGGTGCTAAACTGTTGCTGTTAAACTCCTGTTTTCAGCAGCTTTATCATGTCAATGTGATGCAAAAGGTAGCATTCCACCAGAACTAAAGAAGTGGTATAACTGGAGCATAATGGACAATGAGACCAACACCACTGCTTATGTGTAAATACTGCATAGTGTAAAATTCTGAGCAATCACAGTGGGAATGAATTGAAAATAAACAGAGCTAATGAAGAGCTAGTAATCCTATCGATTACGTTGGGAATTGGTTTTGGTGTTTGTCCTAGATTAAACAGTATGATATGCAGGGGACTGTTGAAAATGCTTAGTAGTAAACTGTGTTTTGCTATTTTAATTCTAACTCATTTCTCAGTAGATAAAATTTCTTTGCCCACCACAAGTCTATCTCATTTTTCTTGTCTCTGCTTTTTATAGATACAGTGAGGAAATAGTCTAGTGTTTCATAAATGAGTAATGAGATTTGATCTGAAACAAACATGAGTAAGCATTGTGTTTGGTTTAGAGTCTTTGCTTTGACCTTCATCTTTAAACTCTTCTGCTTTATTAATCATGTGTTTCCTGAATCAAATGGGATATTTTGGAGGAAAGAAAATTGTTCTGGGACTGAAGGAGTGTTATGTGCAGAGCAGACACGACCAGATGACAAATAACCCAGCATGACAGCCAAGGTTCATCCAGCTGGTCTCCGCTGCACGATGTGATTGATGGTGTTGATGTTCTAAATAGGCCTCAGATATGCTCTGCACAAGAATCATAATACACTCCTTCAGCTTCAACTGTAGAGGCAGAGAAAGTGAGCATGTTCCCAGCATATGGTAGCACTGTGGATGGTGTCACCATTAAGGTTAACGCTATTCTGGCTGTCTGGTTTGTTTCTAAGTCACACAAAAGATATTTTCTCAGTAACAATGAACAGAATCACATGGGGGATGTCCGTTTGTACTGTAGATTAATAATGGTTCCTGATTACTGATGGAATTCTTTACTCAGACAAATAATGCACAAATGTTACCTTTTTTGAATTCTTGAAAATCTGAAGTTAATAATTCTACATTTGATTGCATTTTAAAAATTTAGATTGATTGATGTATTTATTCAAAATTATCAAAGTATTCTGTGATAAATGTTCCATTTATAGCTGTGTCTTATCAGTGTGTCTCAGTTTATTACATTTAATTTCAGTTCAGTTTTTGTGTATATGGTGTATTCAAAATGTTGTAGATGAGGTTTGCCAATGGTCATATTCAATTATGCATCAGTAATGTTTCTATTAATGGTGAGGACTGGAAAGCTCAGAGTTGGTTTTATAAATTAGATAATTCTAGTACTGTAATAACATTAATATTGTTGGCATTCACTATTAGGATGTGATCACCCTGTCACGGGAGGTGGGGTGGACGGTTGCTGGCCAGGACATTATTTGTACCATTCCAAATTCTGTCTCAGTTCCCTGCACTGATAAAAGTAGTGAAGTAGTGCACCAAGTCTCAGTGCCTGTACTCTCCATTCTTAATCTTTTGCTGCTTGACTGTTTAACACGCTTTCCACTTGGGATTTATTGAAAAACTATATTTCTCATACTACACATGTCTGCAGCTCCTGGGTTAGTGCCTCACATTCAATGCTACTTTCCTTTAAATTCATAAAAAAATCACTTCCTTTTTGAGTTCCCTTGCCACCACAAATCCTCTGCCTTGCGAGAATGATTGTGGCCAATGTGTTCTGACCCAGACTTCTCCCTCCTTTTGATCTTTCAAGATTTTTGATAGTATGTTGGCTTTCTGACTATGTCTTGTATATTTATATAAAAAGAGTTGAACGGGCAGTTTGGTGACATGATTGTCATATTCATATGTTGTTATATACGATTGCAATCTACAATCTAGGTATTAGGCATTGCCCTTTTAGTTTCTATTTGATTATATTTTTAATCTGAAATTTTAATTAAAAAATTGATTGAAACATCAGGTTTGTTCTGTGCTGTTAGCTTAGTTTACCTGGACAACAGCTGGCCCGAGTGCCCCTGGCAGGGGGAGCAAAAATTCAGCTAGGGTGCCTGTTCTTGATCATTATTCTGGACTCCTGCTAGAAAGTATCCGTGTGTGGTTGTTGGATGAGGCAAGGCTGTGACTCTCTCCAGGGTTCAATAATTCGCTGACACATCAGGATAGATTTTCCAAGTGAAAAGACATTGTGCCCCACCCAAATTCTCTGCCAGTGATGCTGGTGAATTTTCCAGGGTCTTACTAATTACCATAGTTTTGGCAGGTGCCCAGCAGGATTACCAAACACCATAGCAACACTGGACCCAGGACCATGCTGGCGTTCCTTGCATCCATCGTGGAAGATGTGACGTCTGATGTAATTCCTGCACAATTTCAATATGCAGTTGGGTGGACGTATTCAAGGGCTGTCGTCACTTCTGGTGGAAGTGGAATGGCTCCCAGGCTGATTTCCTGCCCTTGTTGCCCACAGAGCCACCTGAAATCGAGCAGAATTAAGGTGGAAAATCCTTGCATCACTGTCTAGGCTAACATATAAAGAATGGCCATTTGGAGGAGGTACCAGAAGACTGCTGGCATCTGAGAAACTATGCCTAAGCAATTGTCTGCACCTTCAGAGGAAGGGAGGCAACTGGGGGAAAATGAAAAATGCTTTTCAAGAATGGAGAAAGCTGACTGGAGGAGGATGGCCTGCAGCATAGAATTATCAAACACAGCTATCACTGCTGCTCCATAATTAAGTACAGCGTTGGATTCATGTTATCCTTTAATTTTTAATTCTTTCTGGCCTACCTAAATATCTTATGCAGCTCAACTGGTTGAACACCAGACTTGGGGCAAATATTTCCTGGTTTCTTTCAATCTGTCATTCTTCCAAGGTGGATAAAATGGGCACCATGCGAAAAGATGTGCGAGCACTGCAGGGGATGTGGCAGGGCATGCCACACTGTTGCAATACTATCCTTGGACAGTCCTGGCTGTTTGCCAATAGAAACAGAGATCAGTGTTCCACCCAGTTGGTACTCATGCAAGTGGGGACTAACCTCCATGTGTAACAATACCTGGCCTGCTTGGGTCATGCACCTCCTGTGACTGAGGACAGATGATCTGCAACCAGGCTTCCTTTAATGCCCACTTTTCAATTACCACTCCAATGCACATGAGGGGTGCATCTTGTCCGTGCCTAAACTCAGCATGGCTGCAATTAAAAGCTCAGAAGAACAGGATATTGAACGTATCTCTCATTACCCTTTGGTGCCACATGGTAGTGCACCAGTGCATTGCTCTCATAATAAATTCATTGTAAGTTGGATGGTATCCATTTTTCATCCTCTCCGCAACCCCCCCCCCTCCATATCATCTACAAAATCGAACATCTTGCTTATGTGTGTTGCACCACCTAATGGTCCACCCAAGAACTGATCAGATTTACCCAAATGAGGCAAATTAACTTGAGTGCTTGAAGAATGGGACAGATGACCTTGTGGTTGGGAGTCAAGTGCTCAAATGCTAGACCTACAATCCTCATTTGATTCCTCAATGCCTTGCAGCTTTGTTGCCTCACTTTCTCTCTGTCTCATCGCCTTGCTGCCCACATTTTTCCTTTGCTGCCCCCTTTGCTTTATTCTCAGTCAGCTCTAGTGAATTTGCTCTGAATCTGAACAAGGGTTTAATTTCTTTAATGAACTGTTTACCATGTGAACATTCATTTACTGATAATGCGGTTCAAAAATGTAAGCCCCAATTTCAACTCAGGGATCATCCGGGACGGGCAGGAAACCCCAGGGGTGGGCTGAGCATGAGGCCTGTGACATTTTAACTCCTGGGGCTTATTTACATTTCACTGGACTGTGTCCTGACAATATCCAGCGGGAATGATGTAAGAGATGGGGGGGCGGGAGTGGAAAATCGCGCGTGAAGCCGAAGAGCACCGGGCACTCAAGGGAAGTGAGGAGAGCGGGGGATCAGGAGAAGGGTGGAGGGAAAGCCCTCTTGTTGGGTCAAGAGGAGCACTCTTGAATATTGTTCCAGTCATAGTTTGTTTGAAGCAGTTTTATGGAAATCCAATGCATTTTAAAAAGTAATTAAAAAAATAATCTCCAACAACAATTAAAATCTGAAGGAACGAGACTCCACACTTGTAATAGTTAATTTTCAGTACCAGAGAGATTGACTGGCAGTAATTAACACTTAACACGTCATTAAAAGGGTACTTAGACTGAAATGGACAAGACTTAACTTTCTCTTGCAAGATTTGTTCATATCTACTGCGCAAATACAGTAACTTCACGTCGTTCAATGCATTTCAATGGTGAGGCAGACAGTGAGATGCTGTTTTTGTGAAGCTAACGGTGGAGCGGCACAACTTGGACAACAACTTTTGGATTTCCATGTTTAGCTGCACATCTGCCCCTTGCCTGAAGTTACTGTTGCATTTGCCCATAGATAAATAATAGGCTAATTTGGACAGTGGTTCGTTGATGCTCCATGCCGGCTCCATCCTGCTTACGTCGGCTTTGACCCTCCATGGGACCTCTGACTTTGACCCTGGTCTCCCTACTATTGTCTCCAACCTATTCCCTGCTATCAGGAAATAAGTATCCCATTAATTACTACATAACCAGGCCTATGTAACCTGAGCTTGTCCCTGTGTCCATTCATATGTGCACTTTACTGCCGCTCCAGACCCGAGCCGTTCACTTCTATTTCCACTTTTTTCTACACACCCCCTCCCTTTTCCTTTTCTCTCTCCCTCCCTGATTGCTCTCTCCTGTCATCATGCCTCCTTTCATTTCTCCTCTCTCGGATACTCTGCCCTCCCAAATCCCTACCCAAATCCTTTATTACTCTTTGACCTTCCTACTCTCATGCCGCCGTCCCAGGCTTGACTCCCTCTTAGATAAGCCCACAGCTTCTCTCTGTGCCTCTCTTGGCATCCTCTGAAGGGTCCATCGAGGCACTCGTCACTGCGTCCTTACGAGCAGCAACCCCAACTGTCCCATCCTACTCTCTCGCCGACCTTCCCGCCCAGCGTACCCACTGGGGGCTAATCTTGCCAATCTCCTCCCCGTCCAACTCACCCCTCCCAGCGCTGACCCTGTGGATGCTGGCAGTGGATCAGCCATCACCGACCCTCTCCGCATCTCCCTCCAGAATGTCCGTTCACTAGCGAACAAGGCACTTGCCATCCATGAGCTTATGGATGATTGTATCGACATCATGGCCCTGACAGAAACTTGGCTGAGGGGTGATGACACGTTACCCTTAAATGAAGCCTCCCTGCCTGGCTATACCTTCCACCATTTGCCCCGCCCAGACCTCTCCGCGCTCATCTTGTCCATGAGGCCTACTTCCTGCTCCCTCAACCCTATTCCCCCCCCAAACTGCTGACCACCTAACTTCCTTTTCTCCCATGTTTGCTGACATTGTTAATGGTTCTCTCTCTTCAGGTACTGTCCACCTCTCCCTCAAATCTGTCATCATCACCCCTCTCCTCAAAAAAACAATCCTTGACCTCTCCGTCCTTCCAAACTACTGCCCATCTCCAACCTCCCTATCCTCTCCAAAGTCCTTGAATTTGTTGTCACCTCCCAAATCCATACCCATCTTTCCCGCAACTCCATGTTTGAATCCCTCCAATCAGGTTTCTG
Source organism: Squalus acanthias (assembly GCA_030390025.1). NCBI lineage: Eukaryota > Metazoa > Chordata > Chondrichthyes > Squaliformes > Squalidae > Squalus > Squalus acanthias. The sequence continues at coordinate 99,453,458 of CM059428.1, forward strand.
CCCCTGCCACAGTACTGAAACGGCTCTCATCAAAGCCACAAATGACAACCTTTGTGACTGTGACAAAGGTAAACTATCCCTCCTTGTCCTTCTTGACTTGTCTGCAGCCTTTGACACAGTTGACCACTCCATCCTTCTCCACCGTCATCCAGCTGGGTGGGACTGCACTCGCCTGGTTCCATTCTTATCTATCTAATCGTAGCCAGAGAATCACCTACAATGACTTCTCTTTCCACTCCCGCATTGTTACCTCTGGTGTCCCCCAAGGATCTATCCTTGGCTCCCTCCTACTTCTCATCTACATGCTGCCCCTTGGTGACATCATCCGAAAACACAGCATCAGTTTCCACATGTATGCTGATGACACCCAGCTCTACATCACCACCACTTCTTCCAACCCCTCCATGGTCTCTAACTTGTCAGACTGCTTGTCCGACATCCAGTACTGGATGAGCAAAAATTTTCTCCAATTAAATATTGGGAAGACTGAAGCCATTGTTTTCGGTCCCCGCCACAAACTCTGTTCCCTAGCCATTGACTCCATCCCTCTCCCTAACATCTGTCTGAGGCTGAACCACATTGTTCGCAACCTTGGTGTCATATTTGACCCTGAAATGAGCTTCCGACCACATATCCACGGCATAACTAAGACCGCCTATTTCCACCTCCGTAACATCGCCCGTCTCTGCCCCTGCCTCAGCTCAACTGCTGCTGAAACCCTTATCCGTGCCTTTGTTACCTCTAGACTTGATTATTCCAACGCACTCCTGGCTGGCCTCCCACATTCTACCCTACGTAAACTTGAGGTCATCCAAAACTCGACTGCCCGTGTCCTAACTCGCACCAAGTCCCGTTCCCCCATCACCCTTGTGCTCGCTGACCTACATTGGCTCCCGGTTAAGCAACGCCTTGATTTCAAAATTCTCATCCTTGTTTTCAAATCCCTCCATGGCCTCGCCCCTCCCTATCTCTCTAATCTCCTCCAGCCCCACAACCCCCCGAGATATGTGCGCTCCTCTAATGCTGCCCTCTTGAGCATCCCTGATTATAATCGCTCAATCATTGGTGGCCGTGCTTTCTGTTGCCTAGGCCCTAAGCTCTGGAATTCCCTGCCTAAACCTCTCCACCTCGCTACCTCTCTTTCCTCCTTTAAGACGCTCCTTAAAACCTACCTCTTTGACCAAGCTTTTGGTCATCTGCCCTAATTTCTCCTTATGTGGCTCGGTGTCAAATTTTGTTGTCTTTTAATACACCTGTGAAGCACCTTGGGACGTTTTACTACGTTAAAGGCACTATATAAATACAAGTTGTTGTTGTTGCCGTTATTTTGACAGCAAATTATGGGACAATGTACGTATATGTGAACACAGCCTTGATTTTAGCCTAGCCCACCGGACATGAACGAGAATGGCAGGTAGGTAAAATGGCGATGGGTGGGGTTCGCCTACATTCTTGATGTATATCCGTCCCACACCATTTTAACTGCTGGGATTCCGGCAATGTGGAGGCTTTTCCTTTCTTTCTGTCTCTTTTTTTTCCTCTCTCTCTTATTCTAATCTTTCTTTCCCTCTCTTTATTTTTCTTTCTGTAGCTGATTTGACATTGAAATCACCAACTCTAACTTACACTTCCTTCTCAGTCATTGTGCTATTAATTTCACAATCCTTCAACCTGATTGGTTAAGGAGATATACAGTTGCTTGCTCTGTTCATTCAGGTCCCAGATGCCCTGTTTCGCTCACTGCGCTATCAGCTCACACCCTCAGCAACTTGCCATGCAATAATTTAAAAAACCTAAATGTGTGAGGGCAAGTCTAACTAACGGCAGACACCGTTAGATGCCCTGCTGCAGCAAATTGTAGCCCATTAATTTTATGTATTATCACATCTGTATGTTAGAAACAAATTATGTTCTATAAAATTATTTACTAATCTTTCACTGCTTACATTCTCACTCATACTTTTAACCTCTCAGGTTTTGCTTGATTAATTGTGTTACTTTTATAGTTTAGTTAGCATAAGTTAACATATGTTACAACGTTCCCTCTAAGCTGCGCATGCGCGCAGCCCAGGAGTGACTTATCTAATGTGAAGTTTCGCACATACACAAAACTTTGAATGGGCAGTGTTCTAGGCCCAACCATCTTCTGCTGCTTCATCAATGACCTTCCCTCCAACACAAGGTCAGAAATGGGGATGTTCGCTGATGACTGCACAGTGTTCAGCGCCATTCACAACTCCTCAGATAATGAAGCAGTCCATGCCCGCATGCAACAAGACCTGGACGACGTTCAGGCTTGGGCTGATAAGTGTCAGGTAACATTCGCGCCACAGAAGTGCCAGGCAATGACTATCTCCAACAAGCGAGAGTCTAACCACCATCCCTTGACATTCAACAGCATTACCATCGCCGTAAGGAGTATGATGGAATACTCTCCAGTTGCCTGGATGAGTGCAGCTCCAACAACACTCAAGAAGCTCGACACCATCCAGGACAAGCAGCCCGCTTGAATGGCACCCCATCTACCACCTTAAACATTCACTCCCTCCACCACCGGCATACCGTGTCTGCAGTGTGTACCATCTACAAGATGCACTGCAGCAACTCGCTAAGGCTTCTTTGGCAACACCTCCCAAACCCGCGACCTCTTCCACCTAGAAGGACAAGGGCAGCAGGCGCATGGAAACACCACCACCTCCAAGTTACACACCATCCTGACTTAGTATATCGCCGATCCTTCATCATCACTGGGTCAAAATCCTGGAAGTCCCTCCCTAACAGCACTGTGGGAGTACCTTCACCACACGGACTGCAGCGGTTCAAGAAGGCAGCTCACCACCACCTTCTCAAGGGCAATTAGGGATGGGCAATAAATGCTGGCCTTGCCAGCGACGCCCACATCCCATAAACGATTTTTTTTTTAAAACAGGCTGCGCACCCCCAAAAAAATTTAGGGGAACTTTGATATGTTTATCAGAACTACTGGGTGATGACATTCGGTTAATTCTTTGCATTTTCTTTTATTTTTAACTCCTTCCCTTTCCTTTTTAACTCCTTCCCTTTCCTTTCTTAAAGGTGCTAACTCTTGCTGGGATCTCAATCCACAGACACTGGCCCCCTGCAGACACTGGTCCCCTCCAGCACCTTTGCCAAGTGACTGTATTTCTTGCGTGAGCCTAGCTAAACTATTGGATCTGACGGCGGCATCATAGCTGAGCCTTATCCTATCCTGAACCAAAACTCCAGACATATCCATTTTTCAGCTGGGGCGGTGGGATTCAGGAGATAGCAAATAGGAGTGGGAGCCCTGGCTGATTGCTGGCTGTGTTTCATAAGAAATTATGCCCCATCCCAATCTTTGTACGATATTTTCTCCCTCACTTTATGCTCCTACCTGTGCCACACACTGCTTCTCGATTGAGAGTATGGGCAGTGTGCTTTGAAGCTGCCAATGGACACGAGAGCTGCATACATTGATGTGCCTTCTGATTTTTCATTTTCCCCCCCTGTTGGGAAGTATATCTCCTCCTTACTGTCGTTCCTGGATGAACAATTTGACCTTCCAACAAAAGAACAATGTCTGCTCAAGTAAAAAAAAAAGTCCAATTTACAAAAAGAAATCAGCACTGTTTGTAAGAAAGTACTCCATCTGTATTGCGGATATAGGGTTTAGTTAAACTAGTGGCACAGGATTGGGACCAATACCTGCCTAGAGTGATCATCCCCTTGTAATCATGAAGGTCTGAGCTCCAAAAGTGCATTCTCACTAGCGGGAGCGGAGCTGTGCTCACTGTCAGAAAAATTCCAGTTGAACTTTAATATTAGTGAAGAGCTAACAGTACAGTCAGCTCTACACTGACATTAAATGGTTAATGCAACTTTTTAAATTGTGCTTTGCCTATACTGCACCTAGTATTAAGCTGAAGTGGTTTGAGGTTATATCCTCAAGGTGATCTCATAGTATTTGCTAAAATCTGAAGTGTTATCAGTTTGGCCCAGATCAGTACCCAGATTATGTTACCCATTTTGCCTCAATGCAAATTTGACTGGTCAATTAGTAAAGGATGGATTAAGCAGTGCTCAGTATATCCAAACTGGTTAAAAACCTAAAGGCTTCCTTTTTCCATTTAAGTCCTATTTTTACCTCCCCCTCCCAAGACCTCTTTGAAACATTGATTTCCCCGGTTCTCAGAGGCCCAAGAGCCAGACTTCAGACAAGTCATTACTTTTGTTTTTACTTGACATGTGTGCAATTTTCACTATTTTTGTCCAGAGTGACCTTTGAAATTCCTCAATAATTTTCCCCCTTTTCCTGGTGCCCCCACGTGACCTAGGAGCAAAACATCTGAGAGACCTCTGGGCATCTTCACATCTGCCAAGGCTGGAACGGAGACTCATTGTAAAGTGTATTTTTAACAGCAGGTGGTGGGTGTGGGGAAGGGTGTGCTAGATATTAAGAGAATGACAAAATTATCTATTTAACTCCTTGTTCCCAGGCAATCTGGGAACCATTTGGAGAGTTTCACAAACTCAAACAAAAGCAAAAATGTGGAAAGGAAAGTTTTCTCTGAATACAGTTTGTATATTTCCTTGATTGTATAGTGGATTTCAAACAGTTTCAGCAAATTTTGACTATCCAAAAGTATCAGCAGAGTCTGTATATTTTACCATAGGACTCTTGAAAAAATGCGTATCTATTGCATTTCTAGGGAAAATGTACTTACAGCAATTCAGTGTTTAAATTCAAATAAACTTCCTTGTTCAAAATGGGGGAGGGAATAAAATCTATTTCTTAACTTTGCATGTGCAGAAACATTTACAAATTTTTATGTGTATTTTGATTTCCTTCCCGCCCCTCCCCACTGAAGGTGATGATTCTTGCTGGGTTCCACATGTCAGCCCCCTCCCACCCCTGGCTCCTTGGGCAGGTGGCCGTTCTTCGTGTGTGAGTCTAGGTGGTGACTGTCAGCAGGCAACTTTACTGTGGGAGGACTTTGCAGCCAAACCTCAGTGTCTTCACTCAATGGTTATGTACAGCAGGAGTAAGAACCCCACCCCACTACCTAGCTCGGGGCCTCTGCGGGCAGTTGTAATCCGCCTCTGCGGGCAGTTGTAATCCTCCTCTGCTGCCCTAGCTGATATAAACTATGACCAGGATTAAACTGAGACCTTTTTGTAGGCTCAGTACCACATCATGTACTGCAATTACGTATTAGGTGTTTCTGTGGCCGCAGGCGTGGCTCCAGGACGGTATGTTTCCTCTCTGGTGCCAATGTCAAGGATGTCACTGAGCAGCTGCAGGACACTCTGAGGGGGGAGGGTGAACATCCAGAGGTCGTGGTCCATATCAATACCAATGACATAGGTAGAAAGAGGGATGAAGCACTGCACGCAGATTTTAGGGAGCTAGGAAAGAGATTAATAAGCAGGACCTCAAAGGTAGTAATTACTCCCGGTGCCATGCGCTAGTGAGTAAAGAACTAGGAGGATAGAGCAGATGAATGCGTGGCTGGAGAGATGGTGCAGGAGGGGGAGCTTTAGATTCCTGAGGCATTGGGACCAGTTCTGGGGGAGGTGGGACCTGTACAAGCCAGACGGGTTGCACCACAACAGGGCTGGGGCCAATATCCTCGCGGGGAGGTTTGCTCGTGCTGTTGGGGAGGGTTTAAACTATCTTGGTAGGGGGATGCGAACATTAGCATAGATTCAGACAGGAGAGAAGCAAAGCTGGAAATGGAAAGCAGTAAATTAGTAAGTAAGTTTGGAAGGCAGAGGAAACAAAGGCTAGAAAATAGACAACATAGGGGTTTGGTAGTGCTTAATGGTATATACTTCAATGCAGGGCGTCTAGTGAATAAGGCAGATGAGCTGAGGGCACAGATAGATATATGGAAGGAGGATATCATAGCTATTACTGAAACATGGCTGAAAGAAGGGCAGGAATGGCAGCTCAACATTCCTGGTTACATGGTTTTCAGGCGAGATAGAGAGGGGGATAAAAAAGGAGGGGGGTTTGCAATAATTGGTTAAAGAAACAATTACAGCTGTGAGGAGGGATGATTTTTTTTAAATATTCGTTCATGGGATGTGGGCATCGCTGGCAAGGCCAGCAATTATTGCCCATCCCTAGTTGCCCTTGAGAAGGTGGTGGTGAGCTGCCTTCTTGAACTGCTGCAGTCAGTGTGGTGAAGGTACTCCCACAGTGCTGTTAGGGAGGGAGTTCCAGCATTTTTTACATAGGATTACATAGGATATACAGCACAGAAACAGGCCATTTGGCCCAACCAGTCCATGCCGGCGTTTATGCTCCACTCGAGCCTCCTCCCGTCTTTCCTCATCTAACTATCAGCATAACCCTCTATTCCCTTCTCCCTCATATGCTTGTCTAGCCTCCCCTTAAATGCATCTATACTATTTGCTTCAACCACTCCCTGTGGTAGCGAGTTCCATATTCTCACCACTCTTTAGGTAAAGAAGTTTCTTCTGAATTCCCTATTGGATTTCTTGGTGACTATCTTATATTGATGGTCTCTAGTTATGCTCTTCCCCACAAGTGGAAACATTCTCTCTGTATCCACTCTGTCAAAACCTTTCATAATTTTAAAGACCTCTATTAAGTCACCCCTCAGCCTTCTTTTTCAAGAGAAAAAGGACAGTGGCAGCCTGGATACGAAATTGGCTAAGTGACAGGAAACAGAGAGTAGTGGTGAACGGTTGTTTTTCGGACTGGAGGAAGATATACACTGGTGTTCCCCAGGGGTCGGTTCTAGGACCACTGCTTTTCTTGATAATATATTAATGACTTGGACGTGGGTGTACAGGGCACAATTTCAAAATTTGCAGATGACACAAAACTTGGAAGTATAGTGAAAAGTGAGGGAGGAGAGTGATAGCATTCAGGAAGACATAGACAGGCTGGTGAAATGGGCAGACACATGGCAGATGAAATTTAACGCAGAAAAGTGTGAAGTGCTGCATTTTGGTAGAAAGAATGAGGAGAGGACATATAAACTAAATGGTACAATCCTAAAGGGGGTGCACGAACAGAGAGACCTGGGGGTATGTGTGCACAAATCGTTGAAGGTGGCAGGGCAGGTTGAGAAAGCAGTTAAAAAGACTTACGGGACCCTGGGCTTCATAAATAGAGGTATAGAGTACAAAAGTGGGGAAATTATTATGAACCTGTATAAAACACTGGTTCAGCCACAGCTGGAGTACAGTGGCCAATTCTGGGCACCACACTTTAGGAAGGATGTGAAGGCCTCAGAGAAGGTGCAAAAAAGATTTACGAGAATGATTCCAGGAATGAGGGACTTCAGTTACGTTGATAGACTGGAGAAGCTGGGGCTGTTCTCCTTGGAGCAGAGAAGATTGAGAGGAGATTTGATAGAGGTGTTCAAAATCATGAGGGGTCTGGACAAGGTAGATAGAGAGAAACTGTTCCCATTGGCAGAAGGGTCGAGAACCAGAAGGCACAGATTTAAGGTGATTGGCAAAAGAACCAAAGGCGACGTAAGAAAAACTTTTTTATGCAGTAAGTGGTTAAGATCTGGAATGCACTGCCTGAAAGGGTGGTGGAGGCAAAATCAATTTTATCTTTCAAAAGGGAGTTGGATAAGTATCTAAAGGAAATAAAATTGCAGGGCTACGAGGAAAGGGCGGGGAGTGGGACGAGCAGGGAGTTGGCTCGGGCTCGACGAGCTGAATGGCCTTCTTCCGTGCTGTAACCATTCTATGATTCGATAAAAGAGACCCAGCCTGTTCATCCTTTCCTGATTTGTATACCCTCGCATTTCTGGTATCATCCTTGTAAATCTTCTCTGCACCCTCTCCAGTGCCTCTATATCCTTTTTATAATATGACGACCAGAACTGTACGCAGTACTCCAAGTGTGGTCTAACCAAGGTTCGATACAGGTTTAGCATAACTTCCCTACTTTTCAATTCAATCCCTCTAGAAATAAACCCTAGTGCTTGGTTTGCTTTTTTTATGGCCTTGCTAACCTGTGTCGCAACTTTTAGTGACTTGTGTATTTGTACTCCGAGATCCCTTTGTTCCTCTACCCCACCTAGACTCGCACCCTCCTTCTTCCTCCCTATTCTTCCGACCAAAATGTAATACCTTACATTTATCTGTGTTGAACTTCATTTGCCAATTATATGCCCATTCTGCTAGTTTATTAATGTCCTCCTGTAATTTGTTGCAGTCTATCCCCTCACAATTTGGTGTCATCCGCAAATTTAGAAATTGTGTTTTTGATTCCAAAGTCTAAATCGTTAATGTAAATTGTGAACAACAATGGTCCCAGCACTGATCCTCCTGAACACAACGACCCACCTTCTGCCACTGTGAATAGCTACCCTTTACTCCCACTCTCTGCTTTCTGTCTTGAAGCCAGCCAGCTATCCATTCTGCTACTTGTCCCCTGACTCCGTATTCTCTGACCTTGTTCATCAGTCTATTATGGGGTACCTTATATAGAAGGCCTTTTGAAAATCTAGATAAATTACATCTACTGCATTTTGAGCCAGCGACAATGAAGGAATGGCGTGTGACTTGGAGGGGAACTTCGAGGTGGTGGTGTTCCCATGCGCCTGCTGCCCTTTTCCTTCTAGGTGGTAGAGGTCGCAGGTTTGGGAAGTGCTGCCGAAGAAGCCTTGGCGAGTTGCTGCAGTGCATCTTGTAGATGGTACACACTGCAGCCACGGTATGCCGGTGGTGGAGGGAGTGAATGTTTAAGGTGGTGGATGGGGTGCCAACTGAACAGGCTGCTTTGTCTTGGATGGTGTCAAGCTTCTTGAGTGTTGTTGGAGCTGCACTCATCCAGGCAAGTGGAAAGTCTTCCATCACATTCCTGACTTGTGCCTTGTAGATGGTAGAAAGGCTTGGGGGAGTCAGGAGGTGAGACACTTGCCGCAGAATACCTAGCTTCTGACCTGCTCTTGTTGCCACAGTATTTATGTGGCTGGTCCAGTTAAGTTTCTGGTCAATGGTGACCCCCAGGATGTTGATGGTGGGGGATTCAGCGATGGTAATGCCATTAAATGTCAAGGGGCGGTGATTAGACTCTCGCTTGTTGAAGATAGTCATTGCCTGACACTTGTGTGGCGCAAATGTTAACTGCCACTTATCCGCCCAAGCCTGAATGTCATCCAGGTCTTGCTGCATGCGGGCATAGACTGCTTCATTGTCTGAGGAGTTGCGAATGGCACTGAACACTGTGCAGTCATCAGCGAACATCCCCACTTCTGACCTTATGATGAAGCAGCTGAAGATGGTTGGGCCTAGGACACTGCCCTGAGGAACTCCTGCAGTGATGTCCTGGGGATGTGATGAATGACCTCCAACCACCACAACCATCTTCCTTTGTGCTAGGTATGACTCCAGCTAGTGGAGAGTTTTCCCCCTGATTCCCATTGACTTCAGTTTTACTAGGGCTTCTTGATGCCACACTCGGTCAAATGCTGCTTTGATGTCAAGGGCAGTCACTCTCACCTCACCTCTGGAATTCAGCTCTTTTGTCCATGTTTGGACCAAGGCTGTAATGAGGTTTGGAGCCGAGTGGTCCTGGCGGAACCTAAACTGGGCATCAGTGAGCAGATTATTGGTGAGTAAGTGCCGCTTGATAGCACTGTCGACGACGACACTTTCCATCACTTTGTTGATGATTGAGAGTAGACTGATGGGGCGGTAATTGGCCAGATTTGATTTGTCCTGCTTTTTGTGGACAGGACATACCTGGGCAGTTTTCCACATTGTCGGATAGATGCCAGTGTTGTAGCTGTACTGGAACACCTTGGCTAAAGGCGCGGCTAGTTCTGGAACACAAGTCTTCAGCACGACAGCTGGGATGTTGCCAGGACTCACAGCCTTTGCTGTATGTAGTGCGCTCAGCCGTTTCTTGATATCACGTGGAGTGAATCGAAATGGCTGAAGACTGGCTTCTGTGATGGTGAGGACCTCAGGTGGAGGCTGATATGAATCATCCACTCGGCACTTCTGGCTGAAGATGATTGCAAACACTTCAGCTTTGTCTTTTGCACTCATGTGCTGGGCTCCACCATCATTGAGGATGGGGATATTCATGGAGTTTCCTCCTCCAGTTAGTTGTTTAATGGTCCACCACCATTCATGACTGGATGTGGCAGAAGTGCAGAGCTTTGATCTGATCCGTTGATTGTGGGATCCCTTAGCTCTGTCTATAGCATGCTGCTCCACTTTTTAGCATGCATGTAATCCTGTGTAACAGCTTCCCCAGGTTGGCACCGTATTTTTAGGTACACCTGGTGCTGCTCTTGGCATGCTCTTCTACACTCCTTATTGAACCAGGGTTGGTCCTCTGGCTTGATGGTAATGGTAGAGGGAGGAATATGCCGAGCCATGAGGTTACAGATTGTGGTGGAATACAATTCTGCTGCTGCTGATGGCCCACAGCGCCTCATGGATGACCAGTTTTGAGCTGCTAGATCTGTTCTGAATCTATCCCATTTCGCATGGTGGTCGTGCCACACAACACGATGGAGGGTGTATTCAGTGTGAAGACGGGACTTTGTCTCTACAATGACTGTGCGGTGGTCAGTGCTACCAATGCTGTCACGGACAGATGCATCTGCAACAGGTAGATTGGTGAGGACGATGTCAAGTAGGTTTTTTCCTTGTGTTGGTTCTCTCACCACCTATTGGGGGTATTCTACAGGCCTCCAAATCGTGAGAGGGAGGTAGAGGAGCAAATCTGCAGGAAAATCGCAGAGATATGCAAGAGCTATAGAGTGGTGATATTGGGGGACTTTAATTACCCAAATATCGATTGGGATAATGCTAGGGTAAAGGGAAAGGAGGGGGAGGAATTTCTGAAATGTGTTCAGGAGAATTTTCTTGACCAGTATGTCTTTGGCCCAACTAGGAAGGAGGCATTGCTAGATCTGGTGCTGGGAAATGAGGTGGGCCAATGGTGTCACATTTTCCACTTTCCAATCCTCAGGCACCTCCCCCGCATCTAGGGAAGATTGGAAAATTATGGCAAGCCCTTCTGCTATCTCCTCCCCCAATTCCCTTAGCAACCTGGGATGCAAGCCATCTGGACCAGGCTCATGGAATAGGTGGGTCAGTGGCAGCTTGGATAATGAATTGGCTTAAGGACAGAAAACAGCGAGTTGTGGTAAATGGCTGTTTTTCAGACTGGAGGATGGTAGAGAGTGGTGTTCCCCAAGGGTCAGTGCTGGGGCCACTGCTTTTTTTGATATATATATATAAATGACCTAGATATTGGAATACAGAGTAGAATTTCTAAATTTGCCAATGACACCAAACTTGTTGGTGTGGCAAACAGTGAGGATGATACCAATCGACTGCAACAGGACATAGAAAGGCTAGTAGAATGGGCAGACAAGTGACAGATGGAATTTAATACAGAGAAGTGTGAGGTGATGCATTTTGGCAGAAGGAACAGGGAGAGGCAATATACACTTAATGGCACAGTTTTAAAGAGTGTGCAGGGACAGAGGGACCTGGGAGTTAATGTGCATAGAACCCTGAAGGTGGCAGGACATATTGAGAGAGTAGTTAACAAAGCATATGTGATCTTGGGCTTCATAAATAGAGGTATTGAGTACAAAAGTAGAGAAGTTATGTTGAACCTTTATAAAGTGCTGGTTAGGCCACAATAGAGTCATAGAGTCATTATACAGCACAGAAAGAGGCCCTTCGGCCCATCGTGTCTGCACCGACCATCAAGCCCTATCTATTCTAATCTCATTTTCCAGCACTTGGTCCGTAGCCTTGTATGCTATGGCGTTTCAAGTGCTCATCTAAATGCTTCTTGAATGTTGTGAGGTTCCTGCCTCTACCACCCTTTCAGGCAGTGAGTTCCAGATTCCAACCACCCTCTGGGTGAAAAAGTTTTTCCTCAAATCCCCTCCAAACCTCCTGCCCCTTACCTTGAAACTATGCCCCCTGGTTATTGACCCCTCTGCTAAGGGGAAAAGTTCCTTTCTATCTACTCTATCTATGCCCCTCATAATTTTGTACACCTCAATCAGGTCCCCCCTCAGCCTTCTCTGCTCTAAGGAAAACAAGCCCAGCCTGTCCAGTCTCTCTTCATAGCTGAAACGCTCCAGCCCAGGTAACATCCTGGTGAATCTCCTCTGCATCCTCTCCAATGCAATCACATCCTTCCTATAGTGTGGCGACCAGAACTGCACACAGTATTCCAGCAGTGGCCTAACTAGCGTTTTGTACAGCTCCATCATAACCTCCCTGCTCTTATATTCTATGCCTCGGCTAATGAAGGTAAGTATCCCATATGCCTTCTTAACCACCTTATCTATCTGTCCTGCTGCCTTCAGGGATCTATGTACATGCACACCAAGGTCCCTCTGATCCTCTGTCCTTCCTAGGATCCTACCATTCATTGTGTATTCCCTTGCCTTGTTAGTCCTCCCAAAATGCATCACCTCACACTTTTCAGGGTTAAATTCCATTTGCCACTGTTCTGCCCATCTGACCAACCCGTCTATATCGTCCTGTAGCCCGAGGCTTCCCTCCTCGCTATTTACCACTCCACCAATTTTCGTGTCATCTGCGAACTTACTGATCATACCTCCTACATTCATATCTAAATCATTAATGTACACTACAAACAACAAGGGACCTAGCACCAATCCCTGCAGTACAGCACTGGACACAGGCTTCCAGTCACAAAAACCACCTTCGACCATCACCCTCTGCCTCCTGCCACTAAGCGAATTTTGGATCCAATGTGCCAAATTGCCTTGGATCCCATGGACTCTGACCTTCTTGACCAGTCTCCCATGCGGGACTTTGTCAAAAGCCTTACTGAAGTCCATGTAGACTACATCAACTGCACTACCCTCATCCACACACCTAGTCACCCCCTCAAAAAATTCAATCAAATTGGTTAGACATGATCTCCCCCTGACAAAGCCATGTTGACTATCCTTGATTAATCCTTGCCTCTCCAAGTGGAGACTAATTCTGTCCCTCAGAATTTTTTCCAATAATTTCCCTACCACTGATGTTAGGCTCACTGGCCTGTAATTCCCTGATTCATCCCTACTACCCTTCTTGAATAATGGTACTACATTAGCTGTCCTCCAGTCCTCTGGCACCTCCCCTGTGGCCAGAGAGGTTCTGAAAATTTGTGTCAGAGCTCCTGCAATCTCCTCCCTTGCCTCACACAGCAGCCTGGGATACATCTCATCTGGGCCTGGGGATTTATCCACTTTTAAGCCTGCAAAACCGCTCGTACCTCCTCCCTCGCAATGCTAAATTGTTCAAGTATATCACAATCCCCCTGCCTGATTTCTATGCCTACATCATCCTTCTCCATAGTGAACACAGATGCAAAATATTCACTTAAAACCTCACCTACATCTTCCGGCTCTACAGACAGATTGCCACTTTGGTCCCTAATGGGCCCTACTCTTTCCCTGGTTATCCTCTTGCCCTTAATATACTTATAAAACACCTTGGGATTTTCCTTTATTTTGCCTACCAGTGTTTTTTCATGCCCCCTCTGCGCTCTCCTAATTTCTTTAAGTACCCCCCTGCACTTTCTATACTCCTCTAGGGCTTCCACTGTTTTTAGTCCTTTGTATCTGCCAAAAGCCTCCCTTTTTTTCCTAATCCATTCTTGTATATCCCTTGACATCCAGGGTTCCCTGGACTTGTTGGTCCCACCCTTGACCTTTACGGGAACATGTTGGCGCTGTACTCTCTCTATTTCCTTTCTGAATGACTCCCACTGCTCTGATGTGGATTGTCCTACAAGTAGCTGATCCCAGTCCACTTTGGCCAGATCCTGCCTTATCATATTAAAATCGGCCTTCCCCCAATTTAGAACCTTTATTTCCGGCCCATCTTTGTTCTTTTCCATGACTACCTTAAATCTCACCGAATTATGGTCACTGTCACCAAAATGCTCTCCTACTGATGCTTCTACCACTTGCCCGGCTACATTCCCTAGAATTAGGTCCAGTACTGCCCCCTCTCTTGTAGGACTTTTAACATGCTGGCTCAAAAAGCTCTCCTGGATGCACTTTAAGAATTCCGCACCCTCTAAGCCTTTCACACTCTGACTATCCCAGTTAATATTGGGGAAGTTGAAATCCCCTACTATTATTACCCTATTATTTCTACACTTCTCTGAGATTTGCCTGCATATCTGTTCTTCAACTGGAGTATCGCGTCCAGTTCTGGTCACCACACTTTAGGAAGGATGTGAAGGCACTTGAGAGGATACAGAGGACATTTACCAGAATGGTTCTGGGGATGGGGGATCTTAGCTACAAGGACAGGTTGGAGAAGCTAGATTTGTTTTCTTTAGAGCAAAGGAGGTTGAGGGGTGATTTGATAGAGGTGTACAAGATTATGACGGGTTTGGATCGGCTAGACGGGGAAAGGCTGTTCCCACTAGTTGATGGTACAAGGACTAGAGGACACAGATTTAAGGTTTTGGGCAAGAGATACAGGGGGGATGTGAGGAGAAACTTTTTTCGCAGCGAGTGGTGAGGACCTGGAACTCGCTGCCGACGGAAGTGGTGACACTCAATGTTTTCAAGGGGTGAGGGATAGGCACTTGAGGGAAATAAACTTGCGAGGGCTATAGTGGGGCTGACTGGATTGCTCTACAGAGAGCTGGCATGGACTCCTTCTGTGCCGTTATGACTCGTCACAGGCACAGACTGGCAGCTATGTCCTTCAGGACTCAGCCAGCAGCAGTGCCATTGAAATCTCCCATCCAAAATACATTCATTCTGTGCCCTTGCTACTCCCAGTGCTTCTTCCAAGTGGTGTTCAACATGGAGGAGTACTGATTCATCAGCTGAGGGCAGTAGGTGGTAATCAGCAGCAGGTTTCCTTGCCCATGCTTGAAGACTTCATGGGGTCACGAGGACTCCCAGGGCCACTCCTTCCTGACTGTATCCCACTGTGCCGCCACCCCTGGTAGGATTCTGTGAGTATGATTTTGTCAGGTTATTGCTTGACAGCTCTCCCAATTTTGGCACAAGTCCCCAGATGTTGGTGAGGAGGACTTTGCGTTCCGGTTTTATTCTTATTGATTTTTGTAGCATTTTTTTTAACAGAGGGCAGTTAAGAGTCAACCACATTGCTGTGGGTCTGGAGTTACATATCGGCCAGATTTCCTTCCCAGATTTATTTAATTAACTGAATTTAAATTCCCCAGCTGCCGTGGTGGGATTTGAACTCACGTCTCCGGATCAGGCCTCTGGAATACTAGTCCAGTAACATAATCACTATGCCACTTTTCCTGATATGTTAGAAGGATTATCAAATGAGGCCATATGGGTTGAACTGAAGAACAAAAAAGGGGCAATTAAACTGCTGGGAGTGTACTATAGACCCCCAAATAATCAGAGGGAGATAAACAGCAAATATGTAGGCACATTTCTGAGAAGTGCAAAAACAACAGGGCAGTAATAGTAGGGGATTTCAACTACCCGAATCTTAACTGGGATAGAATCAGTGTAAAAGGTATAGAGGGCGCAGAATTCTTAAAATGCATTGAGGAGAACTTTTTTAGCCAGTACGTAGCAAGCCCAACAAGAAAGGGGGCGGCTCTGGATTTAGTTTAAGGAATGAAGCTGGGCAGGTGGAAGGGGTATCGGTGGGAGAGCAATTTGGTGGTAGTGATCATAATTCAGTCAGATTTAGCGTAGTTATGGAAAAGGACAAAGATAGATCAGGAGTATAAGTTCTCGATTGGGGAAGGGCCAATTTTACTCAGCTGAGATGTGATTTAGCAAAAGTGGACTGGAAACAGCTACTTGAAGGTAAATCAGTGTCAGAGCAGTGGGAAGCAGTCAAGGAGGAGATAGTGAAGGTTCCGGGCAAATATGTTCCCACAAAGAAAAAGGGAGGGACTTCCAAATCTAGAACCCCTTGGATGTCAAGGGGCATACAGGGTAGGATAAGACAAAGAGGGAAGCTTATGTTAGATACCGAGAGCTAAATACTGCAGAAAGCCTAGAGGAGTATAAAAAGTGCTGGAGTGAAATTAAAAAGGAAATTAGGAAAACAAAGAGAAGGCATGAGAAAATATTGGCAAGCAAAATCAAGGAAAACCCAAAGATGTTTTATAAATACATAAAGAGCAAGTGAATAACTAAGGAAAGAGTAGGGCCTATTAGAAACCAAAAAGGTGTGTGGAGGCGGAAGACGTGGGTATGGTTCTTAATGAATACTTTGTGTCGTAAAAAAAATCTGGTTCAGTAATGTCCTTTAGGGAAGGAAATCTGCCATCCTTACCTGGTCTGGCCTATGTGAAATAAAAACAGAAAATGCTGGAAATACTCAGCAGGTCAGGCAGCATCTGTAGAGAGAGAAACAGAATTAACGTTTCAGGTCGATGACCCTTCGTCAGAACTGGAAAAAGTTGGAGATGTGACAGGTTTTTAAGCAAGTGTAGGGGCAGGGAGAGGGTGAGGATACAAGTGTGATAGGATGGAAGGCAGGAGAGATTAAGAGACAAAAGGGATGATGGTGCAAGGCAAAAGGAGATGGTAATGGGACAAGTTAAGAAACAAAAGATGAGTCTACATGAAGTGTAAATGGCAATGGCGGAATCATCAACAGCTGCCATGTGAAAAAAAAAATAGGGGTCGAGGTTATGGTCTGAAATTGTTGAACTCAATGTTGAGTCCAGAAGGCTGTACAGTGCCTAATCGAAAGATGAGGTACTGTTCCTGGAGCTTATGTTGATCTTCATTGGAACAGTGTAAGAGGTTGAGGACGGAGAGGTCAGAGTGGGAGTGGAGCGGAGAATTAAAGTGACAGGCGACCGGAAACTCGGGGTCACCCTTACGGACTGAATGGAGGTGTTCCGCAAAGCGGTCACCCAATCTGCGTTTGGTCTCTCCAATGTAGAGGAGACCGCATCGTGAGCAGCGAATACAGTATACTAAATTGCAAGAAGTACAAGTAAATCGCTGTTTCACCTGGAAGGAGTGTTTGGGGCCCTGGACAGTGGGAAGGGGGGAGGTATAAGGGCATGTGTTGCATCTCCTGCGCTTGCACGGGAAGGTGCCGGGCAAAGGGGAAGGGGTGTTGGGGGTGATAGAGGACTGGACCAGGGTGTCGCAGAGGGAGCAGTCCCTTCGAAATGCTGAAAGGGGAGGTGAGGGGAAGATGTGTTTGGTGGTGGGATCACGCTGGAGGTGGCGGAAATGTCGGAGGAGGATCCGTTGAATGTGGAGGCTGGTGGGATGAAAGGTGAGGACAAGGGGAACCCTATTGTGGTTCCGGGAGGGAGGGGAAGGGGTGAGAGCAGAAGTGCAGGAAATAGAACGGACACGGTCAAGGGCCATGTCAACCATGGTAAAGGAGAATTCTCCGTTGAGGAAAAAGAAAGACATGTCAGAAGCACTGGTATGGAAGGTGGCATCGTCAGAGCAGATGCAGCGTAGTTGGAGAAACTGGGAGAATGGAATCGAGTCCTTACAGGAAGTGGGGTGGGAGGAAGTGTAGTCCAGGTGGCTGTGGGAGTCAGTGGGCTTATAGTGAATGTTTGTCAATAGCCTATCCCCAGAGATGGAGACAGAGAAGTCGAGGAAGGGAAGCGAAGAGTCGGAGATGAACCATGTGAAGGTGAGGGAAGGGTGGAAATTGGAAGCAAAGTGAATGAAATTTTCTAGTTCAGGGCAAGAGCAGGAAACGGCACCGGTACAGTCATCAATGTACCGGAAAAAGAGGTGAGGGAGGGGACCTGAGTAGGACTGGAACAAAGAATGTTTCACATATCTCATAAAAAGGCAGGTATAGCTAGGACCCATGCGGGTTCCCATAGCAACACCTTTAATTTGGAGGAAGTGAGTGGAATCAAAGGAGAAGTTGCTCAATGAGAACAAGTTCAGCCAGGCGAAGGAGGGTGGTGGTGGAAGGGGACTGGTTGGCCCTCTGTTCAAGGAAGAAGCGGAGCGCCCTCAGGCCATCCTGGTGGGGGATGGAGGTGTAGAGGGATTGGGCATCCATAGTGAAAAGGAGACGGTTGGGGCCAGGAAACTGTTAAAGTGGCGGAGGGCGTCAGAGGAGTCGCGGATATAGGTGGGAAGAGACTGGACAAGGGGAGAAAAAATAGAGTCGAAAAAATGGCCTATATGTGATATGGTTGACTCTTAACTGCCCTCTGAAATGGCCTAACAAGCCACTCAGTTGTACTGCAGCGGTTCAAGAAGGAGGATTGGAGAACTGCTAACATTGTACCGTTGTTTAAAAATGGAGAAAGGGATGGACCAAGTAATTGCAGGCCAGTCAGCCTAACCTCAGTGGTGGGCAAGTTGTTGGAAAAAATTCTGAGACAGTATTAATTGTCATTTAGAAAGGCACAGATTAATCAAGGACAGTCAGCATGGATTTGTTAAGCGAAGGTCGTGTCTGACTAAATTGATCGAATTTTTTGAGGAGGTAACAAGGAGGGTTGATGAGGGTAGTGCGTTTGATGTAGTCTACATGGATTTTAACAAGGCTTTTGACAAGGTCCCGCATGGCAGACTGGTCAGAAAAGTAAAAGCCCCTGGGATCCAAGGGAAAGTGGAAAGTTGGATCCAAAATTGGCTCAGTGGCAGGAAGCAAAGGGTAATGGTCGATGGATGTTTTTGTGACTGGAAAGCTATTTCCAGTGGGGTTCCGCAGGGCTCCGTACTAGATCCCTTGCTTTTTGTGGTATACATCAATGATTTAGACTTCAATGTAGGGGGCATGATTAAGAAGTTTGCAGATGATACAAAAATTGGCCATGTGGTTGATAGTGAGGAAGAAAGCTATAGACTGCAGGAAGATATCAATAGACTGGTCAGGTGGACAGAAAAGTGGCAAATGGAATTCAATCCGGAGAAGTATGAGGTAATGCATTTGGGGAGGGCTAACGAGGCAAGGGAATGCACAATAAATGGTAGGATGCTGAGAAGTACAGAGGGACCTTGGAGTGCATGTCCACAGATCCCTGAAGGTAGCAGGTTAAGAAGGTATACGGGATACTTTCCTTTATTAGCCGAGGCATAGAATATAAGAGCAGGGAGGTTATGCTTGAACTGTATAAAACACTAGTTAGGCCACAGCTAGAGTACCATGTATAGTCTGGTCACCACATTACAGGAAAGATGTGATTGCACTAGAGAGGGTACAGAGGATGTTGTCAGGACTGGAGAAATTTAGCTATGAGGAAAGGTTGGATAGGCTGGGAGTGTGTTCTTTGGAACAGAGGAGGCTGAGGGGAAACTTGATTGAGGTGTATAAAATTATGAGAGGCCAAGATAGAGTGGATAGGAAGGACCTATTTCCCCTAGCTGAGCGGTCAATAACCAGGGGGCATAGATTTAAAGTAATTGGTACATAAGAACATAAGAACATAAGAAATAGGAGCAGGAGTAGGCCAATCGGCCCCTCGAGCCTGCTCCGCCATTCAATAAGATCATGGCTGATCTGATCCTAACCGCCAATCTATTATCTATCACAGAACCATCTCCTGCATCTAACAGAATTGCACACACAAAATAGGAGCAGAATCAGGCTACACGGTCCCTGGGCCAGCTCCACTACCCACAGGGCCATGACCGGATCCGAACCTGGACTCATGTCCAAATTCCTGCCCGCTCCCCGTAACCCTTAATGCCCTTTACTTCTAGGAAACTGTCTATTTCTGTTTTAAATTTATTTAATGATGTAGCTTCTACAGCTTTTTGTGGCAGCATATTCCATGAACCTACCACCCTCTGAGTGAAGTAGTTCCTCCTCATCTCAGTTTTGAAAGAGCAGCCCCTTATTCTAAGACTATGTCCCCTAGTTCTAGTCTCACCCGTCATCGGGAACATCCTCCCCGCATCCACCCGATCCAACCCCTTCACAATCTTATATGTTTCAATAAGATCGCCTCTCATTCTTCTGAACTCCAATGAGTAGAGTCCCAATCTACCCAACCTCTCCTCATATGACCACCCCCTCATCCCCGGGATTAACCGAGTGAACCTTTTTTGCACTGCCTCGAGAGCAAGGATGTCTTTCCTTAAGTAAGGACACCAAAACTGTATGCAGTATTCCAGGTGCGGTCTCACCAATACCTTGTACAACTGAAGCAATACCTCCCTATTTTTATATTCTATCCCCCTAGCAATGAAAGCCAACATTCCATTTGCCTTCTTAATCACTTGCTGCACCTGCATACTAACCTTTTGAGTTTCGTGCACCAGGACCCCCAGATCCCTTTGCACTTCAGTACTCTCCAGTTTCTTGCCATTAAGATAATAAATTGCTCTAGGATTTTTCCTGCCAAAGTGCATCACCTCACACTTTCCAGTGTTGTATTCCATCTGCCAAATCTCTGCCCACTTACTTAGCCTGTCTATGTCCCCTTGCAGGTTTTTTATGTCCTCCTCACTCACTACTTTCCCTCCCATCTTTGTATCATCTGCAAATTTTGATATGTTACACTTGGTCCCTTCCTCCAAATCGTTAATATAGATTGTAAAGAGTTGGGGACCCAGCACTGACCCCTGTGGAACACCACTAGTTACTGATTGCCAGTCTGAGAATGAACCATTTATCCCAACTCTTTGCTTTCTGTTAGATAGCCAATCCTCTATCATGCCAGAATATTACCCCCAATCCCGTGATTTTTTACCTTAAGCAATAATCTTTTGTGTGGCACCTTGTCAAATGCCTTTTGGAAGTCTAAATACACTACGTCCACTGGTTCCCCTTTATCCACTCTATATGTTACTTCCTCAAAGAACTCCAGCAAATTTGTCAAACATGACTTCCCCTTCGTAAAACCATGCTGACTTTGTCCTATTAAATTATGATTATCCAAATGTCCTGTTACTGTTTCCTTAATAATGGACTCCAAAATTTTACCTACCACAGATGTTAGAAGGATGGTAGAAGGATTAGAGGGGAATTGAGGAGAATTTTTTCACCCAGAGGGTGGTGGGGTCTGGAACTCACTGTCTGAAAGGGTGGTGGAGGCAAAAACCCTCATCACATTTAAAACTTACTTGGATATGCACTTCAAGTGCCGTAACCTACAAGGTTACCGACCAAGAGCTGGAAAGTGGGATTAGGCTGGATAGCTCTTTTACGGCCGGCACAGACACGATGGGTCGAATGGCCTCCTTCTGTGCTGCAAATTTCTATGATTCAATGTCATTGAAGGGGCACTTCACTTTTTTTTTTAAAGAGTGAATTAAGCAATATTAAGCATGTCCCTTTATTTGCTTCAGAAATCTGACTGCAGTCTTGGTGTACTGACTTTGGCCATTGGATTTTTCTAGGAAGCAGCTTAATCACAATAAAACAGGAAGTTGTTGAAGCGTCGATAGGATTAGAACATTTGTATGTGGACTTCATTAAATCTTTGAGTGGAACAGTTAGATCTTGCAATAACGTGCAAGCTCTCTATGTAATATATCACCTATGACATAATGTGCATCACATCACATGGGGACGGAAAACAGTTTGGCACAGTCCAAAGACTTTGCATTCAATAGTGCTATGGTGCCAAATTATGATTTTATTATATTTACAGGTGTGGCACAGGTGCTGGTCTCTATTGCTTTGGCCATTTTTAGATCAGAATCTGTAAATTCTAGTGCTTCAGTTGGACATTAAAGATCCCATGGCAAAATTTGGAGAAGAGAAGGAAGTTCTAGTATCTGGGCCAACATTCTTCCTTAATAATACCAATACCAGTAATACCAAAAACAGAATAACTGGTAATTCATCTTACTGCTGTTTGTAGGATCTTGCTGTAGAATATTTGTGTATATAACAACAATCACTGCACTTTTAAATAATTTGATGCATGTGAGGGGCTTTGAGGCTTTTTGAGACATGTGATAAGTGTTCTATAAGTACAAATCTTCTTTTCTTTAAATGTCCACCTGGTAATATTGTGATACTGTTTAAGTTAATTTTATATGATCATCATCAGCTGGAAAGGGAGAGCAGGAATGTTCTTTGTGGGCTTAGGCTGCATCAAGTGTCAGATTTGTTCCACTTCCCCAATGCCACCTATACTTGTGGCTTCTGCCTTATCCCAAAACTCCAGCCATGTCTGACAGGCAAGGGATTTTTTGGGGGGAAACAGGGGCATTAGTTCATCTAATCTGTACTGGCATGTTAAAAATGAAAAAAATGGAGTTAGGTCAGTCATTTCTGGTCTTTATGTAACTGACCTTATTTCACCTTTTGGCATTAACTTTTACTGCCAGCTTTAAAGCTCTGGGTCAGCCAATTGTCATACCTGTTGATATATATTATTGACAGATTTTAAATAAAACCTCAAATTATCTGAGACTTTTCCTTTAGGAATCAATACAATATCACATGGTGCATTTACCCACTGAGCCATCAGGAATGTTTGGAATTCCAACTTTGTCTGATGCAACTACTTACTCCAAGTGTTCACACGGGAAGACATGAGCTCCACAGCAACGGTTACTGATAGCTTTAAAAAAAAATATCATTTACATTTCAGTGGTGGCCTCACAGGCCCGACACCTGCTCCGCTGATCGCTAACCAATTTTGGCGCGGAGATCTATAGCATATGCAAGGAGCCTAACGCATGTTTTATGCAGCCACCTACACCAATTCGGCGGCACTCATAACGCAGCTGCCGATTGGGTACAGGAAATTGCGCCCCAAAATTGGTCCTTTTTGCCCCTGTTTTCTATCTGGAAAATGGGCATATTAAGGACCAATTTCAATCCTACATCTTCTGCATTTCTGCTATCTACCATGTCTGTTACCTCCTCAAAGAATTCTATGAGATTTGTCAGGCACGATCATCCCTTTTGATATCCATTCTGGCTACTTTATCCATATACCTAGTAATTTCATCTTTGATTAAAGACTCTCAAAATGTTCCCTAACACAGATGTGTAGTTAACTGGCCTGTAATTACTCAGATTAACTTTGTCTCACTTTTTAAAAATGGGTACTACATTGGCCACTCCCCAGTCCTCCAGCACACATCCACACTCAATAGAGCCCTGAAATATAATTTTTAAGGCCTCAGCAATTTTCTTCCTCATTCCCTCGGGATCCTGGGATGTATCCCATCAGGCCCAGGTGCTTTGTTTGCCTTTATCCAAACTCATTTATCTAAAATCTTTCTTAGACGAGACTTGTAAGACTGCAGGACAATGACAGATGAAATGTAATGGAAACAAGCATAACGTGCTACATGTACGAAGAAAAAAGTAGACAACACTTGCACTCCATGAATGGTGTTGAAGTAGCTAAGAATGTAGCTGAAAGAGTTCCAAGAGACTTGGTAGACTCAATGTTAAACATACTCAACCAATGTAGAGCAGCAATGAACAAATCCATTAAGATGTTAAATTACATAGCCAACACTACAGAATGTAAGTCAGAGGAGATAGTGATCAAACATTATAGTCCTCTGGTCAGACCGCACCTTGATTGCTGCATCCAGCTCTGGTCACCACGAAACAAGAGTGATATTTAAACACTGGAGGCAGAGAAAAGCCACACGGTTGATCCCCAATGTCAAAGGTCTGAGTTATGGAGAAAGACTGCAAAAACTTGGACTTTTCATCCTAGAGGGAGGAATCTGAGAGGTGAATCTTGGGAGGTTCATAAGGTTGTTAAGGATATAGAAAATGTTAACCCGGAATATTACTTTAAATTAATTGGCGGGAGTAGCTCTCAGGGGCACATGTTCAAATTACTAAATGGTAACTTTTGGACTGATATCAGGAAATTCTTCTTCACACAAAGAATGATCAGCACATGGAATAACGTTCCAGATAGAGTAGTGGAGGTAAAAAGTCTGGAATTACTTAAACAGTTGAATTACAATGGGGGTATGTTAGGAGCAATCAAGGATGAATCAAGATGGGCTGAATTATCTGGTGATCTTACGATGCTCGTGAATAAGCACATTTACACTTTTAAGTAGCACAAAATCTAATAAAACCAGGCCATTGTTTATAGCTCTGACTGTAATAACTGCATTGGCTCTTTATTAATATGCCCATCACTATAATGCAGTTTTCATATAGTTTCCAATTAGAACACTATTGCTGATCAGAAGAAGGGAACTACTCACTTAAAATGTTTGCCATTATGCATTGTTTGCTTATACAACAATGTTACATGCCCAGACGATCCTTATTTAAAGAAAGTAGCTTAGTGAGATGCCTTTTAATACAAATATAAACTAAAAAATACGGAAAAGTCTTGAAAAATGTTTGGTTTAAAAAATGTTCCTATCTTTGCAAAATGTGTGATGGCAGGCATCAGTGATTTGAATATAAAGGAGTAAGCCTGTATTCGGTTAGATAAGAAGGACAGTTTACCTGTTGTGGAACCATACCTGTGCTGTTTTAATAATCCTTGTCAATCTTTCACTGTCTTGCTGAGCACGCTGCACACTCTGAGCCATGTAGATAACTCAGAAGGTATTTAAGATTAAGCCTTTGATTACTCCAATAGAACAAATTACCTTGCCTCTGGAAACTTGCCAGGTAGGTAGAATTGATGAACAGACTTTGTTGCTTTTTCCATGAAGCAGAGACAGTGAAGTTCAGTTAAAGTGACAGGATTCTTTTTGTACAGCCAAATAACCTCAGACAAATGCTTGCAAGATTGTATGTAGCATATCATGACCTTTTGATAAATACTTCTGGATAAATTTAATTAAAGACATTAATATTGAAAACAGTGACTGCTATCTTTTGTTAGTCGGTTTTCAAAATTGCACCATGTCATTTAAACTAAATTTCCCCGGACAAAATATCATTGTAACAGGCTCTGACTAATAGGTTGATAAAATGGACAAAGAACCAAAATGTGATCTAGAACCCGACTTTGTCCTGTACATATCCACAAAAAAGACTAACCTTGAAATTGTTTTCTGAACCAGAGATGAACTTGAACTTGCAGCAGCCACCATCTCTTCAGGCAGTACACCTGACTAGAAGCTTGAAGTAAGGTTTAGGAAAAAGAATGAAAGTTTTTCTATTACCAAGTGGTAATAGTTCTAATCATTGCCACCATTATTTTCCACTGCTGATGGTAGGGGACCTATTGAAATATTTCAGCACTGACAAATCTTATGGCTGAAATGTAGAATACGGACAGAGGGAAAAGCGATGTATAGCCTATCAACGAACGACATTGGCAATTCTCCACTTTGTCCTCAGATTGTTGTGCAGTCACAGGGCTGGAGTCTGCTCCAATTAGTAATTAACTCCAAGCATGTCAAAGAAGGGATAACATTTGCAAGCATTGTTTAGTTGGATGGTGCAGAGATTAGGGCTACAATTTTCTAAACAGCAAAATTGAGAGTGATCATCAGTTTATGCTGCCCTGACCCCAGTTAGCATAATCTGTCCACGTACATTACAGGCTCTTACCAGAGTATGGGTAAGTCATGGTAAACCGGTGGAGGCCAAGTAAACTCAAAAATTAGGTGGTACCAAAACCACCGACCAGAAAATTATATCCCTATAAATGTGTAACTAAATGTTTGTTTGCTTTAGCTAAACTGTAATGAATGATTTTAAAAGATGTGATTATGTACACTGAAAGAGATTAAACATTTTAAACAAAAGGCAAAATACTGCGGATGCTAGAATTCTGAAATATATACAGAAAATGTTGGAAATACTCAGCAGATACTCAGTTCTGACAAAAGGTCACAGACCGGAAACGGCCCCAATTTTACCTCCAGGTGGATTCTCCGCTCAGGCCTGAGTTAAAATTACAGCCGGGTCTCAATGATGTCATCAAGCCGCAACATGCATATGTAAAGAAGGACCCTGATTACTCCGGGCGCGTGTCCTTGCTGCCTGCTCAGGAGAACAGGTTAAAATTGCAGATGTTGCGATCATGGCGGTATTTGGACAGGTAACTGCCCATCCGCCAGGTTTCTGCTAAGTGATTAGGGTTAAAATCGCCCCTGTTAACTCTATTTCTCTCTCCACAGATGCTGCCTGACCTGGTGAGTATTTCCAGCATTTTTTATTTTTATTAAACATTTTGGGCTGGATTTTGCCATTGAGGGCGGGTCAGGTGGTCGGCAGTTCCCACTCCCGCCTCCGATGTCAGGCGGGATAATTTCGCGATTTTGCCCTAATTGGGCAATTGATTCCCAGCATGTGGGAACCCCTGGCCCAATGAGTCCTTTGGTCCTGAAACTCGCCTCTGATGACGTCATTTATGCAGCTGCAGTTAAGGGCTGCAAGCAGCCTTGGTTCATTTTCTGTCTTACAACTTTTTTTGGGGATTGTTCTGAGGGATTTGTGGTGCAGAGATGTCAACCTCAAGGTCCAAGGCTGCACCCCGCTTTGATGAGGACTCCCTCCATGCTCTGATGGAGGGAGCAAGAGCTCATAAGGCAGTGTTGTTTCCTTCCTCTGGGAGGAAAAAACCTCCCCAGCAGACCAAAGCTGTGTGGCTGCAAGTGGCACAGGAGGTCAGTGCAATCTCAATGTGCAGCAGAACCTGGCTGCAGTGCAGAAAGAGGTTTCATGACCTTCTCCGCACAGGAAAAGTGAGTATGACATCACCATGACCCTCAATCTGCTCCCCATCGACTCGCATCACCAGCACTCTGCATTATCAACCTCCTCCTCCACATCCCACTTGACCCTTACATCCCTTGCACCCTTTACCATTCCCTCTCTATGTACACATTCACTTAACTATTCGACTATGCTGCCTTCACACTCCCTATCACTGTTATGCTATGACAACTTACAACACACAGGGAGGGCCCTTGGTCTTGGGACCTCGCTCCATCTTTGTGTCCTTCTAAGCATCTATGCTATGGATTCTCTGCACTCACTCCATCATTCTCACTCAAACTCCACTTGTGTCCCTCATTGCAGGAAAAGAGAGCCCACAATAAGAGGGAAAGGGCAAAGACAGGAGGAGGGCCACCCTCAATAGCCCAGCTCACCAGCGCAGAGGAGGTGGCCCTCGAGATCGTGGGAGCCGAGGAGGATGCACAAGTGGGGGATAGACAGATGGGCGCATCAGAGCAAGCTGGTGATGGAATAGTTTTGCATCTCTCTCATTTACATTGCATGAGTCACTGATATTGATTCTGATCCTCTAACAGATTGACTTATGATGATCTGCACAATTACATGTGCATGCAACGTTTATCTCACATGCCTAACTCTTTCCTTTACTCCCCCACAGGACCATCGACAG
Organism: Squalus acanthias; assembly: GCA_030390025.1. NCBI lineage: Eukaryota > Metazoa > Chordata > Chondrichthyes > Squaliformes > Squalidae > Squalus > Squalus acanthias. The sequence continues at coordinate 99,480,675 of CM059428.1, forward strand.
CCCCCCTCCCCACTGTCCAGGAGGAACAGCCTGAGCCACAAGACTCCTCAGAGGAAGCTGCAACCTCTGAGCGCACCCAGCACCAGTGCAGACACTCACACCTCGGTGGGACCTTCGGGACATAGAGTAGTGTTGTCACCTGGTGTATCACAGCTCACAACTGAGCATCAGCAGATGGTGGAGACAGGGACAGCAGTGGAGAGTCCTCGTCAGAGGCTGCAGGGTGCTCCCAGCTCAGCTCAGCTGCATGTTGACCCTGTGCCTCCGGGTCCATCCAGAAGGAGAGCGGTGATGGAACGCCAGGAACAGGCGCAGGAGTCTCTGGCAGGTTTTGTCTCCAGGGTCACTGAGTGTGGAGAGGATGGAGGAGTCCATCGCTAACATGAGCAGAGCCTTTGTGAAGGCAATGGCACGTGAATTCATCACCACAGAAAGGATGGCTACCTCCGTGGTAAGGATGGCTATGGTAGAGGAGAGGATGGCTACGGTAGAGGAGCGGCTGGCTACGGTAGAGGAGAGGTGGGTACGGCCATGGAGGAGCTAAGTCGCCAGGGTCTCGAAAACATGGTCATTGTTCAGAATATACTGACGTCTCTGGAGGAGCGATGGTCAGCTATTGAGCAGAGAATCCAGAGCTTCATGGAAGTCCTCTGGAGTAGGACTGCCAGTGCAGAAACGGGTCCTCATGGCCCCCCTGAAGAGCAGCAAGCTGCTGTCAAGCCATTTGCTAGCTCTGAAGTGGGGCTGACCCATGAGCGGGATATTGGTGGCAGACAACAAGGAAGTGGGGGCTCCTCTCCAAGCGCTCACACGACCATGCCACTGCAGAGCCCTCGGTCAGAGCCCCACCAGAGTCCTCACCCAACTGAGATGGGCGTCTCAGCCCCTGCACAGCTGCAGGAGCAGCAGACTGTTGGCGAGCCCTCACAGGCTCGCAACCCCAGAGGACGCTCGCCAAAGGTGTCGAGGCAGGAGCAGCATGAAAGTGAGCAAGGGGCCTCCACATCTGCTGAAGCCATAGGGGAAGCACCATGTAGGAGCACGCGTAAGAGGAAGATAAAGCACAAGTAGTCACAAGGGTAATCACTTGAGTGTTCTGTTGTGTTTAATTCTGAAATGCCATCCGTGAATTAATGTTATAAAATGACTTGATGGCAAACTGTTGAAGTTGTGGGCTGTGTCATTTCGCAAATGGGACTTCCACATTGAGGGCTCAGGGCGACTTGGAATTGTCAGTATGGTGGTCAGAGTTATAGGAAGCCGCAGGTTCTTGTCCATTGTCGATGGTGTGGTAAGAAGGTGCGAGGCAAGTGTGTTTGATTGGGCAGCCTAAGCAAATCTGGCCAAGATGAGTGCATCCCGGGCAGCAATGTTCTCGTGTGCTGCTGCCGCTGGTTGATGCACCTCCACAAGGTCTTCATTCTTGCTTTCCTCCTCCTCCTCCTCCTCATCCTCATCTGAGGAGGCTATGCGATAAGCCACTTGTACCTCAGGCAACTGCAAGCCACGATGCTGTGCCATGTTGTCAAGTGCACAGCAGACCACGACGATTCTGGAGACCCTGGCTGCTGAGTACTGCAGGGCTCCACCTGATCTATCAAGGCATCTGAATCGCATCTTCAGCAAGCCGATGGTTTGCTCGATAATGGAACTGGTGGAAATGTGGCTGGAGTTGTAGTGCTCCTCAGCTTCGTTGGATGGCCTCCTGAACGGCGTCATTAGCCACGTCTTCAGGGGATAGCCCTTGTCTCCAAGTAGCCATCCGCAAAGACGGTTTGGTGGACTGAAGAGCGGAGGCACACTAGACTGCTGCAGGATGAACGAGTCATGGCAACTGCCAGGGTACTTGGTACAAACATGCAAAATGTCCTTCTTGTGGTCACACACCAGCTGCACGTTGAGGGAGTGGAAGCCCTTGCGGTTGACAAAAAGACCTGGATTGTGATGGGGTGCCTTAAGGGCCACATGTGTGCAGTCTACAATGCCCTGCACCCTTGGAAAGCCTGCCATATTAACAAATCCAACCGCACGGGCTGTTATACTTGCTTGATCCTTGGAGAAGTTGATGTAATTGTGCGCCTTGGCAAAGAGGGCATCGGTTACCTGCGTGATGTAAGTGTGGGCGGCCGACTGGGAGATGCCGCTGATGTCTGCTGTTGATCCCTGGAATGAGCCTGAAGCAAAAAAGTTGAGTGCGGTGGTGACTTTTACGGCTACTGGTAAGGGGTGTCCACCTGCTCCTCTGGGTTCCAGGTCTTGCTGCAGCATTGCGCAGATGTCACCCACTACCTCTCACGAAAGTCTGAGCCTCCTTTGGCACTGCTGCTCAGTCATGTTGGAGTAGCTCATCCTCTGTCTGTAATCCCTGTTTTGGGGGTATCTCCTAAGGCGACGTCCTTCCCTGCGCTGGTGCCTTCTGGCCTGTGCAGCTTCAGGTGGGTGAGCAGCAGGTTGGCGCTCCTGTTGTTGCTGCTGCTGTTGTTCCGGATTCTACTGCTGCTGTGGCTGGTCTTCGTCCGAATCTGAGGTCCAGGAGGAAAGGAAATAAATGGTTCCCATGCTGCAGGTATATACCTCAGTTGAGGAAGCGCTCAGTCAAGGTGGGGAGAGGGGTTTCCCAGGAGGTCACAGTGGAGATGGATCTCAGCTTCAACACTTGCAAAATCAGTAGACCTGCAAAAAGTTCTCCCCGACCTGAGAAAAGAAAGTTCTGCCACCTGCAAATGATCATTGTGGAAAACGCCGTTTTTATGGGGGAGCTGCAGCTGTTAGTAAGCCAACCACTTGTGAACCCAACAGGATTAGCTGGCGTGTTCCAGGGGAGACGTGCAGCATGCGGGAAATGTGGTAAACTCTGAAAGGCCTCTCAAAATGGGATTATAGAGAACATAAGAACATAAGAAATAGGAGCAGGTGTAGGCCATTCGGCCCTTCGAGCCTGCTCCGCCATTCAATGAGATCATGGCTGATCTTCTGCCTCAACTCCATTCACCGGCCCTGTCGCCCTATCCCTTGATGCCCTTACTAGTCAGAAATCTATCGACTTCTGTTTTCAATATACCCAATGACTGAGCCTCCACAGCCTTCTGGGGTAGAGAATTCCAAAGATTCACCACCCTCTGTGTGAAGAAATTTCTTCTCATCTCAGTCCTGAATGGCCTACCCTTTATCCTGAGGCTGTGGCCCCTGGGTCTAGACTCCCCAGCCAAGGGAAATATTCTCCCAGCATCCACCCTATCAAGCCCTGTAATAATTTTGTATGCTTCAATGAGATCCCCTCTCATTCTTCTGAATTCAAGAGAATACAGGCCTAGTTTACTCAATCTCTTCTCATACGACAGTCCCGCCATTTCAGGAATCAATCTCGTGAACCTTCGTTGCACTCCCTCTTAGGCAAGTATATCCTTCCTTAGGTAAGGAGACCAAAATTGTACACAGTACTCCAGGTGTGGTCTCACCAAGACCCTATATAATTGGAGTAAGACTTCTTTACTCCTGTACTCAAATCCTCTTGTAATGAAGGCCAGCATACCATTTGCCTTCCTAATGGCTTGCTGCACCTGCACATTCACTTTCAGTGACTCATGTACAAGGACCCTTTGAGCATCTGCATTCCCCAATCTTTCACCATTTAGGAAATACTCTGGCTTTCTGTTTTTTCTACCAAAGTGAATAACTTCACATTTATCCACATTATATTCCATCTGCCATGTTCTCGCCCACTCACTGAGCCTGTTGAGATCCCCTTGAAGCCTCTTCACATCCTCTTTGCAACTGACACTGCCACCTAGCTTTGTATCATCAGCAAATTTGGAAATGTTACATTTAGTCCCCTCATCCAAATCATTGATATAGATTGTGAATAGCTGGAACCCAAGCACCGATCCTGGTATAGAGGTACTTAAGTGGTAGTTAAGTGCCTTAAGGACCTATCCCGCCGCTTGGAGGCGGGACCGAAACGGAGTCCGCAAGTCCGCATTTGGGAAATTTGCGCAGAGGAGGGATGAAGGCAGGATTGGAGCCCACCACCATTTTTTGCAACTTTCCCACCTGACCCACCTTCAAACCTGCCTCCTCGAGCCTGGCAAAATCCAGCCCTTTATGATTGGTTTAGATAAGTTTTGATTAATCTGCGAGGTTCAGTTCACTACTCTTAAGATTTATTTGCAGATTAGGCTTCTGATTTTGTAATATAAAGTAATATTTTATCATATATAAAAATGTATTATTACTCAATAAAATAAAATGTGCAATTTTCAATAAAACACCTTGGCTACGAAATTCGATCTTGCAGCTCCGGTCGTTAAGGCTGGTTTTCTTGAAAAAATGGCGGCTGCCTTGCTTCCGGTGCAGGACACAGCGGCCGCCATTTTGGAGAGGTCAGTAGTGCTGCCGTTGCCTGCGCTTGCCTCTCCAATGTAAATGTATAGATTGTGACGTCAATCGGCGTGCAATGCCTGAATTGTCGCACGACTGCGATTTTGGATGTCACCGCACTCCTTACCATCCTCTCCTAACCACACGTGGAAGAACGTGCATGCAGCAGTTATACGGAGATGCTGCCGGCGCTTCTTAAAGGGACATGCACATCTTTCAGGAAAGTGTCAATTTCAGCTTTTGGAGTTTTTTTTTATTTTACTGGAGTAGTGGCTTGGTTACTTTTAAAATGTATTACAAGTGTGCAGGGAGTGCTGCTGGATGCTTGCAAGGCTTTGGCCATTAAAAGAAGGCCTCTGAGAAGACCACTTGCTCACAGTCCTGGGGGCTGTAGTTGCAGTCCCCCTTGGGCTGCAGCATCACATGGAGATGAAGCAGAGGCAGCAAAGGGGACAAGCTGCTTGTAGAGGGAGGAGGAAGTGGAAGGAAGGAGACAACCCAAACAGCCTCTTTCTGGCCAGGATATTCGGGATGGAATCATCCACCTGCGGTACCAGTGATCACAACCCCAATTCTCCTTTCAACATTTGTCCCACACCTTACCTTCCCTCTGTTACTGACCATCAGAATGTCCTCTTGGCCACAATACTGAAATAAAAGCCATCACAAAGCAAACTTTCCAATCCAACTTTATCCATATATGCATCCAATATTGCAACAAAAATTTAACTAATCACCCTTGTGCATTCCCTTAGTGACTGTCTTGTGTGTGCCTTTGCCTATCCTAGTGATGTCACGCAGTGCTACCCCAGTGGCTGCAGCATAGCTGGTGGAAGGCTGCTAACTTACAGTGGAGGACACTGCAGATGGCCTTGCAGGATGACCTTGAGGAGCTGGGAGTGTCAAATTGAGTGACGGTGTTTCTTCTTCTTCACTCTCCTCTCCCTCTCCTTGGTCAACCACTGGCTTTACGTGCAGAAGGCAGTTCCATTTTAAGAGCTGAAGACTGCCTAGTTTGGAATGATTTTTAATGTTTTTTTTCCAGAAGGCAGCTGAGCTTTAAGGGCTCAAGACTGCTTTCAAAAATGAGAGCCATACTTTAAGAGAATGCAGCCTTATCGAATTTCATGGCCAAATTCCTATTAGCTGATATTAGGCTTGTCATATGATCCATTAAGTCCTTTTTTTTTGACATACTGTCAGGACAATAGTCACTAATCCCATGAAGAGGACTATGGGAAGGTCTGGGAGACAGTGTGCTGCCATTGACATGCTTTCCTGCAATTCAGAATACATTTGGGGCTATATTATGAATTCCAGCCCCTGGTATGGAGCTTTGCATGTAGGGAGCTCATATTGGGAATTCTGACAGAAAAGACAGCAGGTCCCACATAATGGTCGACTTAAAGCACGAACCACATTTTTCTTCAATTGTCTTGTCATTTGATACCGACCATTCGCAAATGATAGAAATGGTCAGTGGAAGATGCAACATCTGCGTTGCAAGCACTTGTGTATTCAGAAACTTTAAGGTACATACACTGCTCCTGTGCTCCCTAAGTTGAGGTACAGATCAGCCATGATCTAATTTAATGGCAGAACAGACTCCAGGGGCTGAATGACCTACTCCTGTTCCTATGTTCAGCAAGGAGCTGTGCTCAAAGGGACTGCAGGTCACAGAATTGGCTTTTGTGTTGCAGCTCAATCTCTGACACATGCTTTATTTGAGCATAGCTCTCTCGTGGCAGGATCGGTGAATTTACATTTTTTGGGTTTTTTGCAACAATAACGAGGAAAATGACAGAACTGGGTAGTAAGTGATTTTCCAGCAATTCCACAAATGATAAACTGACTACTACTTGTTGAAGTGAAAACTGTGCCTTGGGAGAATCAAATTTGTTTTCATCTAATATTTGCACTTTCCCCAAGGGTCATTGATGGTGACGGATCCATTCTATGCTGTTCCTCCTACTGCTAAATTAGCCTTGTGGCAGCACTGACAGGTTTTATGGAACTGCCAATGGACAGGACAATACTAATTGAATGACAGCATGGATGAAAATAGCATGTGTGAATATAGGAGTTTGTAAAGTAGTTTTCTTTCCCAATTTTTCTTCCCTTACTCCTCCTCTCCTGAAGGTGATGACTCATACAAGTTTCACAAGTGCTATTAGCTCCCTGGAGACTTGCCCCATTGGCTGTTCTTCATGTGTGAGGCTAGAGACTGTTGCCCCAAGAATGATCCTGCTCCACTGCTGTAACCGTGGCAGAGTACTGGATGAAAGTTTCTGAAAGCCTGCTTCATACAGCCGTCGGTTACATTGGGAATAACGGAGGCGAAACTGGAGGGAATTCCAGTGGATGATGTCATCCTGCCGGTCCCGCCTCTTTCACTGACAACAGGACTGAAGGGGACAGATACACAAAGTGCCCACCCCCACTGCCTGAGTTAATCCTGGTGCTGCCTAATCAGGGTAAAGACCCGGTATCACCAGGTCCCACCCCAAAATCTGCCCCCTCACCCCCAATAGCACCCCAAATCTGCCTAAAAGATCACATAATGTCAGGGCATGAGTGTTGCCAAATATTTGGCAGTGGGGCCATCACTGAGCTGAGTCTGATCCTGCCTGACATCTGTAAACATGCACTTTGCAGCTGGAGTCACTGGATCGCAAACAACAGCAGAAATTCTGAGTGATTTTCCCCTCCCTCCCCAGGTCCATTGTAACCTCCAACTACGACCCATCTCCACCAGTTGAGATCAGTTAACTCCCCACGAACTGGGAACTGAACCTCAGACTTTCCTGGCTCATTACCAAACAACAGAGTGAATTTACTCATTCTGCCATGGGCAAAATAGTAAAAGAAGCTTCTTAATAGCAATCCCAGTGAAAAAAATGGCTGCAATATTCAACACTCAAGCATCATGATATTGCCTGGCATCAGGTGACAGATGATTCACTGCTAAAGGTAAAACGTCCACCAAAGTCAGTACTCTCCTTTCATACATTTTGAATTTAAATATTCAAATCTTTACTGCCCAGCAGATTTCAAAAGTTTGTTTAAAAAGGAAGTTGTCAACCTTGAAAGTTAAACGAAAAGCTTTGAGGAATTGATTGTAATCATGTAACTCAATGCTATGTTCAATACAATGCTAAAGTTGTCCTGTTCAAAATATATTCATACTCATTGTACTTAATATTTTTTTAAAAAAAAGGTTGCTTCAGAATTTTCCATTAAATCCAGTAGGAGAATTTTGATTCCTGGGCAGTCGGCCAGCAGAATGTGTGGCGAGCTGCCTGTCTGAAACAAGTTCCAGCGGAAGCTCGCTGAGTTCTGGTTGGCAACTATCAGGCGGCCCCAGAAGTCCCCTCCGGTTGGCACTCGAGCAAGTTGCCAGGGGATCAGGAGAGTTTTGCAAATACAGAATGAGGGGAGCTGGAGTGGCAGCGGCCCAAACGTTCTTTCTGGGGGTTGGAGGAGCAGTCCTGCTCCTCCTGACCTCAAGTAAATCATTTTTACACTTACCCGTAAAGGCCTCCGCTTCTTGCCCACTAGGTTATACTGAGCAGATCGCCCATGGTGGATTCTCCATTTAGTAGGCCATTAGAATAGCTTTAGGGTCCCTTTTACATCATAGGACTCTAATTTGCATGCATTCATGAGGTTCCTGCCTGAGTCAGGGGGGCTCCTCAAACGCCCAAGAAAACAGCGGTGTTAAAATGTCCGCCGGGCGGAGGGAGTTAAAATTCCCCCTTTTTCACCTTTTAGACATCACGGCTCAAAACCAAACAAATGTGCACAATTAATAGTGCCATATTGCAATTTATTTAAGACTATTAAGTCATTTAGTGCCACTAATATGCTTACAGAGCTGTTTTATGGCACTATAAAAGGAAGTTCTGTTTGAACAAGTACCTTATAAATAGCTCTTGTGATTGCTTAGGGCAACTTTGTTGCTAAAATAGCAGAGATCTGAAGACTATTGCTGCATACAAAATTTATTAATCTACTAATGAGGCCATACTTTTAAGAACTATTACGCTTTCATTGCTGTTGCTGGCGACATATTGTGATTTTTACTACAAACTATATATTTTTTTTAATTAGCAGGAGACTATCACTCCTACGCAGACAGAAACATTGAAGGCATGTGACTGAATAAATGACCTGGTAGGCTTGCTACTGCCTCTCTCACTCTGTCTAATCCAGGAACGTTGAATTGGCTAGCTGAGAGTTATTTGTGCTACTTCAACCATTTATTCTTCAAAATAAAAACATAAAAAAAATATATATATATATATATATATAAGAGGTTATATTATAGTTCTAAACCGACCATTTTATTTACACTCAGTTCTTAGGAAAAAGTTTATTTCTGGAGGATGGGGCTGAATTTACTCGGCCATTCCGGCAGACTCCGGCAGGGGTCCGGTGGAATGGCACGGAAATAGGTCATCACCTGGAAACTGCGAGTCCCAACCAATGTTACTGCTCATTTTTTTTTGGATGCGCGGCCCCTTTAACAGGCTGTGCGGCCCATTCAAATTTCCGCGCATGCATGGTTTTTCCATTTAAAAGCTGCTGAGCGGCCTGCGCGGGACCTCAAGACTGCAGCCCGGCCACACAGCTTAACAGGAACTTCGGTCCCAACCTATGCTTGGAGTTCCCAATTGGCCTTGGATGAGGCCACCACCCGCCCTTACTAAGCCAGTGACGCAAAGGGAGTGGAGCATGGGGGCAGGGCCGGGGTGGGGACTCCCCACATTGGGGGCTGGATTTTACCAACCTCGGCGGGTCCATGGCAGTATCTTAAGGTATCTGAGCTATGAAGGGATTGTTTATTCTGAAGAAGAGTAGGCCCAGGGGGAAGTGTTATTCAAACATTCAAGATTCTTAAGGGAATTAATGAACCCTGGTAATATGTTTGAAATTGCCTCAAAGTCTAGAATCAGCAGACACAGGCTCAAGCTTAGAAGAGGGAAGGTGCACAAACAGTTTAGATTTAATTACTTTACACATAGGATGGTGAATGTTTGACCTGGGGTATCCAGGGAGACAGTGGAGGCAGATTGTGTGGAAATATCTAAGGGAGAATTTAATTGATATGAGGGACTGGGCAATTGCCACTCTGTGGCGATGTTCAACTGCCGGCCACCATTGACAAGGCATCCATCAGTTGAAAATGACAGGGAAGCAGCGGCTGAGCTTGGGCAACAAAAGCCCGCCTGATGTGATTTTAGGCGGGGTCTGTAAACGGGTAGACGGCTGCTTGCATATGCAAATTGGGGTCCTACAGCAGTTGTAGGACCCCGTTTGTAATTTTCAAGAATACATGGGCGATTTGCATGCTCTGCACTAGGTGGTGAGCGAACTAACCAACGCTCCTTAAACGGACTGCTGGAGGCTGCTCCAATAGGGACTGCTGGAGGCTGCTCCAATAGGGACTGCTGGAGGCTGCTCCAATAGAGACTGCTGGGGGCTGCTCCAATAGGGACTGCTGGAGGCTGCTCCAAAAGCAGCCTGGAACATATTTAGGGGAAATTTTTGTGGAGCTAGGAGGAGCAGGAATACTCCTTCTCGCCCCACAAAAATAAAACAATAACAGCAACAGCTTGCATTTATATAGCGCCTTTAACATAGTAAAACATCGCATGCCACGTCACAGGAGCGATAATCAAACAAAATTTGACACCAAACCACATAAAGAGATATTAGGACTGTAAAGAGGTAGGTTTTAAGGTGTGTCTTCAAGGAGGAAAGAAAGGTGGAGAGGTTTAGGGAGGGAATTCCAGAACTTAGGATCTTGGCAGCTGAAGGCACGGCCGCCAATGGAGTGATTAAAATCAGGGATGCGCAGGAGGTCAGAATTGGAGGAGCGCAGAGATCTCGGAGGGTTGTGGGGCTGAAAGAGGTTACAGAGAAAGGGAGGGGTGAGGCCAGGGAGGGATTTGAAAACCAGAATGAGAATTTTAAAGTTGAGGCATTGCCAGACCGGGAGCCAATGTAGGCCAGTGAGCAGAGGGGCGATGGGTGAACGAGACTTGGTGCGAATTAGGATACGGGCCCAAGAGTTTTCGACGAGCTCAAGTTTATACAGGGTGGAAGATGGGAGGCCAGCCACAAGAGCATTGGAATAGTCAACTCTAGAGGTAACAAAGGCATGGATGAGAGTTTCAGCAGCAGATGAGTTAAGGCAGGGACGGAGGTGGAAGTAGGCAGTCTTGGTGATGGAGCATATATGGGTTCAGAAGCTCATCCTGGGGTCAAATACAACACCAAGGTTGCGAACGGTCTGCTTCAGCCACAAACAGTTGCCAGGGAGAGGAATGGAGTTGGTGGATAGGGAATGGAGTTTGTGGTGGGGAACGAAGACAATGGCATCGTTCTTCCCAGTATTTTGCTGGAAGAAATTTCTGCTCATCCAGTACTGGATGTCAGACAAGCAGTGTGACAAATCAAAGACAGTGGAGTGGTCGAGACAGGTGGTGGTGAGGTAGAGCTGGGTGTCGTCCCCTTACATATGGAACCTGACGTGTTTTCGGATTATGTCGCTGAGGGGCAGCATGTAGTTGAGAAATAACAGGGGGCCAACGATAGATCGTTGGGGGACTCCAGAGGTAATGATGCAGGAGTGGGAACAGAAGGAACATAGGAATAGGAGTAGACCATTCAGCCCCTCGAGTCTGTTCCGCCATTCAGTGAGATCATGGCTGTCTGCGATCTAACTCCCTATACCCGCCTTTGGCCCATATCCCTTAAAACCTTTGGTTAACAAAAAGCTATCAATCTCAGATTTTAAAATTAACAATTGAGCGAGCATGAATTGCCGTTTGTGGAAGAGAGTTACGAACTTCTACCACCCTTTGTGTGCAGAAGTGTTTCCTAATTTCATTCCTGAAAGGTCTGGCTCTAATTGTTAGACTATGCCCCCTAGTCCTAGAATCCCCACAGAGCGGAAATAGTTTCTCTCTATCTACCCTGTCTGTTCCCCTTAATACCTTGAAAACTTCGATCAGATCACCCCTTAACCTTCTAAATTCTAGGGTATACAACCCTAATTTGTGTAATCTCTCCTTGTAACTTAACCCTTGAAGTCCGGGTATCATTCTGGTAAACCTACGCTGCACTCCCTCCAAGGCCAATATATCTTTCCTAAGGTGTGGTGCCCAGAACTGCTCACAGCACTCCAGGTGTGGTTTAACCAGGGTTTTGTATAGCTGCAGCATAACTTCTACCCCCTTGTATTCTAGCCCTCTTGATATAAAGGCCAGCATTCCATTAGCCTTTTTGATTATTTTCTGTACCTGTTCATGACATTTTAATGATCTGTGTACCTGGACTCCCAAGTCTCTTTGGACATCCACTGCTTTTAGCTTTTCACCATTTAGAAAGTACCTTGTTCTATCCTTTTTAGGTCCAAAGTGGATGACCTCACATTTGCCTACATTGAAATCCATTTGCCACAGTTTTGCCCATTCACTTAATCTATCAATATCTCTTTGTAATTTTATGCTTTCATCTACACTGCCTACAATGCCGCCTATCTTTGTGTCATCGGCAAATTTGAATATATGACTTTCTATCCCATCATCGAAGTCGTTAATAAATACTGTGAATTGTTGAGGCCCCAACACAGATCCCTGCGGGACACCACTAGTCACAGCCTGCCAATTTGAGTACCTACCCATTATCCCTACTCTCTATCTCCTGCCGCTCAGTCAATTTCCTAACCAGGTCAATAATTTGCCCTCAATTCTGTGGGCTTCTACCTTAGTTAACAGTCTCTTATGTGGGACTTTATCAAATGCCTTCTGGAAGTCCATATAAATAACATCCATAGACATTCTCCTGTCCATTACTTTAGTCACCTCTTCAAAAAATTTGATCAGGTTTGTCAGGCATGACCTACCTTTCACAAATCCATGCTGGCTCTCTCTGATCAACAGAAAATTTTCAAGGAGTTCAGACACCCTATCCTTAATTATAGACTCTAGTAATTTCCCGACAACAGATGTTAGGCTAACTGGTCTATAATTCCCTGGTTTCTCTCTCTCGCCATTCTTAAATAGCGGAGTGACATGTGCAATTTTCCAATAATAACAACAACAACTTGTATTTACATAGTGCCTTTAACATAGTAAAACGTTCCAAGGCGCTGCACAGGAGTATTATAAAACAAAAAATTTGACTCCAAGCTATATAAAGAGAAATTACGGCAGATGACCAAAAGCATGGTTAAAGAGGTAGGTTTTAAGGAGCGTCTAAAAGGAGGAAAGAGAGGTAGCGAGATGGAGAGGTTTAGGGAGGGAATTCCAGAGTTTAGGGCCTCGGCAACAGAAGGCATGGCCACCAATGGTTGAGCGATTATAATCAGGGATGCTCGAGTGCAGAATTAGAGGAGCGCAGATATCTTGGGGTGGGGGGGGGGGTGGGGGCGGTGTTGTGAGGCTGGAGGAGATTACAGAGATAGGGAGGGGTGAGGCTATGGAGAGATTTGAAAACAAGGATAAGAACTTTGAAATCGAGACGTTGCTTAACCGGGAGCCAATGTAGGTCAGCGAGCATAGGGGTGATGGGTGAACGAGACATGGTGTGAGTTAGGACACAGGCAGCTGAGTTTTGGATGACCTCAAGTTTACGGAGGGTAGAACGTGGGAGGCCAGCCAGGAGTGCGTTGGAATAGTGAAGTCTAGAGGTAACAAAAAGCATGGATGAGGGTTTCAGCAGCGGATGAGCTGAGGCAAGAGTGGAGACGGGCGATGTCACAGAGGTGGAAATAGGCGGTTTTAGTTATGCCGTGGATATGTGGTCGGAAGCTCATTTCAGGGTCAAGTATCTGCCTCATCCCAATCTAAATGGACGATTCCTGAATCTAGAGAACTTTGGAAGATTATAGTTAGGGCATCTGGAATGTGCTCACCTACTTCCTTTTAAAACCCTGGGATGGAAACCATCTGGTCCTGGGGATTTGTTACTCTTAAGTGCCATTATTTTCTTCATTACTGTTATTTTACTTATGTTAATTTTATTGAGTCCCTGTCCCCGATTCAATATTAGTTTCCTTGGGATTTCCAGCATGCTATCTTCTTCTTCTACTGTAAATACTGACGCAAAGTAATTATTCAACATGTCTGCCATTTCCTTATTATCATTGACAATATCACTGCTTTCAGTTTTTAAGGGGCCAACATTGCTCCTCACTACCCTTTATTTCCTAATGTAATTGTAAAAATTCTTTGTATTGATTTTGATATCCCTTGCAAGTTTCTTTTCATACTCCCTTTTTGTAGCTCTTACTATCTGTTTTGTGACCCTTTGCTGTTCTTTATATCTTTTCCATTCGCCTGGATCTGTGCTATTTTTTGCGTTTTTGAATGCTTTTTCTTTTAGTTTTATGATGTTCCTTACCTCTTTAGTTATCCATAGCTGGTTTTTTTTGGCAAGTAGAGCTCTTGCCTCTCAGGGGTATAAACTGGTTCTGTATCACATTAAATTATTTTTTGAACATCTCCCACTGATCTTCTGTCGTTTTACCCATTAACAGATTTGCCCAGTTTACTGTGGACACTCTCTGCCTCATCCCGTTGAAGTCGGCCTTACCTAAATCTAGGATCTTAGTAGCTTAGAAGCCATTGCAGGTGATTCTCTGGCTACAATTGGATAAATACAATGGCCTTCTGTTGGCCCCTCATGCCTTCCTTTCACTGACAACTTTTAGCTCGGCCCACTCATGGAGCTGTCGGATTTTCAGCCCTACAGTTCGGTAAGCTGCTCCTGGTGCTCATTGAGCACTGGGTACTTGTCAACTGTATTCTAATGAGGCCCAAGTCTAAAAATGTTTCAGTCCTCTCACTGAAGCTATCAGAGAACAACAACAACAACTTGTCTTTATATAGCACCTTTAACATAGCCGTTGTAGGTCAGTGAGCACAGGTGGGTGAACGGGACTTGGTGCGAGTTAAGACATGGGCAGCAGAATATTCAATGACCTCAAGTTTACGTAGGGTAGAATGTGGGAGGCCGACCACGAGTGTGTTGGAATAGTCAAGTCTAGAGGTAACAAAGGGATGGATGAGGGTTTCAGCAGCAGATTTGCTGAGGCAGGGGCGGAGTTGGGCAATGTTACGGAGGTGGAACTAGGCGGTCTTAGTGATGGAGCGGATATGCGGTGTGAAGCTCATTTCGGGGTCAAATATGACACCAAGGTTATGAACAATCTGGTTCAGCCTCAAAGTTGCTGGGAGAGGGATGGAGTCGATGCCTAGGGAACGGAGTTTGTGGCGGGGACCAAAGACAATGGCTTCGGTCTTCCTATTATTTAGTTGGAGGAAATTTCTGCTCATCCAGTACTGGATGTCAGACAAGCAGTCTGACAATTTAGAGACAGTGAAGGGGTCAAGAGAGGTGGTGGTGAGGTAGAGCTGGGTGTCATCAGCGTACATGTGGAAATTGACGCTGTTTTTTCGGATGATGTCGCCGAGGGGCAGCATGTAGATCAGAAATAGGAGGTGGCCAAGGATAGATCCTTGGGGGACACCAGATGTAATGGTGCGGGAGCGGGAAGAGAAGCCATTGCAGGTGATTCCCTGGCTACGATTATATATGCAAGAATGGAACCAGGTGAGTGCAGTCCCATCCAGCTGGATGACGGTGGAGATGCGTTGGAGGAGTATGGTGCGGTCAACCGCGTCAAAGGCTACAGACAGATCAAGAAGGACGAGCAAGAATAGCTTACCTTTGTCACAGTCACATAGGATCTCATTTGTGACTTTGATGAGAGCCGTTTCGGTTCTGTGGCAGAGGCGAAAACCTTATTGGAGGGATTCAAACATGGAGTTCCGGGAAAGATGGGCACGGATTTCGGAGGCAACAACACGTTCAAGGACTTTGGAGAGGACAGGGAGGTTGGAGATGAGACGGTAGTTTGCAAGGACGGTGGGGTCAAGGGTTGGATTTTTGAGGAGGGTGTGGTGATGGCAAATTAGGAGAGGGGGATATTACCTGAGCTGAGAGAACTGTTGACAATATCAGCTAACATGGAAGCCAGAAAAGGAAGTTGGGTGGTCAGCAGTTTAGTGGGAATGGGGTCGAGGGAGTAGGAAGTGGGTCTCATGGACAAGATGAGCTCGGAGTGGGCATGAGGGGAGATAGGAGAGAAACTGGAGAAAGATGTGAGTTACGGGCTAGGGCAGGGGGGAACCTTAGATGGGCACAATGGAGGCAACACCAAGCCTGTTTTGGGTGAAAATTGAAAATTACCTCAATAGTTTTTGGTTGAGACGTTAAACTGAGACCCTGCCTGCTTAAGTGGATGTAAAAGTTCCCATGGTATTATTTGAAGAAGAATTCTCCTAATGCCGTGGTCAACATTTATCTCTCAACCAACATCACCAATACATTCTGGCCATTAATTTCATTGCTGTTTGTGGGACCTTGCTGTGTGCAAATTGGCGGCCACATTTTCTTACATAAGAACAGTGACACCACGCACAAAACTAATTCAATGTCCATGAAGAGCTGTGCGTTGTCCTGAGAATGTAAAAGGTCCTATATAAACGCTAAATTTAATTTCTTCTTTCTTTGGGGCCAGCCAGTTGGACTGCAGAATCTTTCCTGGCCCTTTACTTAAGAGAAGAGTAACCATTCTATCTCAAACTGGGGTTTAAACCCTCTTTATTGTATCTCGTCATAATTGTATCTTGCAAAGTAGCTATTCGGTTAAGACAGGCGGTATTCCTCAATGTGATCAATGATTATTAGTTAAGGTTTCCTAGTGGCTTTTCTCATGGGCGTGATGAGTTCAATCAATATTTTTCACAAAGTCTGGATGTTGGCCCAGATATTCTGATCCCTACAGGTGTGTACGCGCTGTGTACCCACCCGTAGGGACATCAGAAATGCCGGTTTTAGGCATGCACAGCGCATGCGCTGAAAACCGACATTTCCGATCTGTCAAGAATGCTCTTGACAGATCCTCCGGCTGCCCTGGAGAAGGGCCTCTGCGGGCGGATAATCCGCTTTTTGGAGACCCTCCGCCCACAGAAAACCCTTACAATTCTTACGCCCGGTAAAAGCAGGCGTAAGGCCTGCTTTTACCAGGATAAGAGTTGAAAAAAGTTTTAAAAAAATTTTCCCCACTGATTTATCATTTAAAAATACTTTAAAAAAGGTAAGTTTATTTTTAGCCCCGTAAAAAACTTTAATTATTTTTTTCGAAAAATTTAATTTTTGTTTAAAATACTTAATTTATTGTAATTTCAAGTCATTTTAAAAATGTGATTTTTTAAAAAAAAAATTATTTAAAGTTTTACTATGTTTTTGGGGTGATCTCCATTCATATATTTGACAGGTCTCCTGTCAAATGTATGAAGGGAGATTCCCTTCTGTGATTGGCTCCCCATGGCCCACGAGATCCCAGGGACGCTGCGAACTACATGCGCCCCTGGGATACGTGGGCCCTGCGCACTTCAAGTTTGGAGAGGCCCAGCACCGGAATTGTGCGCGTCCCGGGAGCCCTCAGGTAAGGGCGCAGATTTTTCCAGATCGCAGGCCTCTGCCCGCGGGAGGCCTGCGATCGGAAAATACGGATGTGTGTTGCAGATCCAGATAAATAACTCAGCAATATATAAGAAAGAATTGCAGCACAGTATAAATCCCACTGCTTGGTTGTGTATTTAGAGATTTAAAGACGTGGTGCTCATTTTAAGCTGGTTACATAAATTGAATTGAAACAATCGCTGCCTCTGCAGATGTTCGCAATGGGCTGTGCGTGACCCAGAAAGATGTTTTTCAGTATACATTAATAATAACTAGCTATGAAACAGACAACATTAATTTGTTCAAAAATAGCACTACAATTATAATATTTCCATACTTTTTAGTCTGTGTTTAGTTTCTCAAAGTACACTGGAAATCTTGTTAGAAATACCTGAAGATTTGTATTTTATGGTGTCACAGGTGTCTTTGCCTAACATCTTGAACATTCCAGGTTGCAATTTTCTTTCTGGCCTTTGTCCAAGAGAATACTGAAGGGTTCCTTTCGGGAACAGACTAGGTTCTTGCAAAAGAACGTTTAGATGAATACGTTGCTTATGTTTCAAAAATGTCACCTAAATTCCTTAAGGTTCATGCAAGGCATTAATATTTTAAGATACCATTCGACAATTAGTGATCAGCATGTTAAGCCACAGTGAATCTTACACCCTGAATTTCTTTCACATAATGGAGAAGTGGTTTTTAAAATTTAATTACATGTTAAAAAATTCTGTTATCAGTTCTTTAGTTGCTGCTTTTCATCCCTGCCAAATTGGTTTAGCCTCACTAAGTAGTCCTTAATATTTAAATAAGGAAATAATGATTGGCTGAAGTGAATTACAAAGATGAAGGTAGTTCTGACTTGCTTTGGGGCCACTAATGGGCATGATATTGAAACTGCAATTTATTGTCACTTTGCATTGATTCAAAGTCATTTTGAGTGGCACAGTACAAAGTGCCCATACAAATTGGGAGTTGGATTCTGATCTAAGTTCCTAACACACTAAAACCAAGCAGGGAAAGACTCCAGACAGAAGGCTGTCTCACGCTGCTTCGGCTCAGCACTGTGTGAAGTATTACATATGAACATATGAAAACATCGGACAGGAAAAGACTGGCTGATGCATCTAGCCTGTCCCATACAGGTGAAGAGACTCCTCACCCCTAGGTGCCATGTAGTCTCCTGGGAGAGGCAAAAAACCTGATCAAAAACCCAAGGCCAATTAGGGAAAAACAAATCTGGAAAATTCCACTCCAATCCCTCTATGCAATTGAAACTAGTCCAGGAGACCACATGACCATGACTTACATTAATTGGTACCTACCTCTTGTATGATGCGATCTCTGCCCCAGCCAGGAACCGGTCCAGTTCTCTCTTAAAGGTACACAGTGAATTAGCACTCACCGCACGAGCCAGTTCCATAGGTTTACTCTTCTCTAGGAAAAGAAGAACTGCCTAACATCTAACCTATTTCTTCCTTTGCATAATTTATATGTATAATGCTTATCTAATTGAAATCATTTATCAGTGTGCACATAATCTAGTCCCTTCATTATTTTATAGACCTCTTCGCCGGGAGCAAACGGAAGCCAAGTGCAAACAGCGGAAGGAGTGCACGTCAACCCAACCACCATCTGCCCCACCTGTGACAGAGACTGTGGGCTGGATTTTCATTGACCCGTGGAGGCGGGTTTGGAGGCGTGTGGGGGGTTAAAATTGCGAAAACTGGCAGGCGGGCACAAGTCCGCCTCCATCCCGCCTCCACGCAATTTTCATTAAATCGTGTCTGCTGGTCCAGACTCCGTCCCGCCTTTAAGAGACGGGATAGGCTGTTAAGGCCCTTAACAAGCACTAAATTGGCTCTACAATGCCATTTTGAAAGGCCTTTGTGATTTTAACCCTTGTTCTACGTGAAGCACGCCTGTTGTGAACCACGATTGTGAAACCTGGCGGGAGCACATTTCAAAAGCTGCTGCTGGTCATTTTGCCTTCAGGTCCTCTCACAGCAATGGACGGTCTCTGTCTCTCTCTCTGTCTCTCTCTGTCTCTCTCTCTCTCTCTCTTTCTCTTTCTCTTTCTCTTTCTCTTTTCTCTTTCTCTCTTTCTCTCTCTCTTTCTCTCTTTGCATCCAGGTCCTCTCATAGCAAAGGCCAGGCAGTCTCTGAAGACCTTCAATGCAGCAGCAATGATGACATCATCAGAGGCGACTTTCAGACTGAAAACACTAATTGGGTCATGGGTTCCCACATGCTGGAACTCAATTGCCCAATTAGGTGAAAATTGCATCAATCTCCCACATCCAATTGCAGTCGGATGGATAACACGAAAAGTGGATAACACGTCCCCAACCCGCCCCAGTATCAAAATCCAGCCCTGTAGGTCCCGCATTGGACTCATCAGTCACCTGAGAACTCATTTTTAGTGTGGAAGCAAGTCATCCTCGGTTCCGAGGGACTGCCCAAGAGATAGACCTCAATCAAATCACTCCTGAGTCTACAGATCTCTAAGGTATATGGACCCAGCTCTTAAAGCCTATCTGGGTAGCTAAGGTGCTTTAAACTGAGAATCATTCTTGTGGCCCTCTTTGAACCTTTTCCAAAGCTTCAGTATCACCCACCATGTGAGGAGACCAAAATTGGACAACAGTAATAAAAATGAGGCCTAATCAAGGTGTTGTATGAGGACAAAATGGAAAGTCCTGTGAATGCAGCCAGTACCCTATTTGCTTTAGCTATACCTTCAAGGTATTGGTCATGAACCTTTTATAGAGTTATGCACTATGACACCAAGATCTTTTTCTTTCACCGCAGGTTTCAGATCTGTTCCTTGTAAGATGCAAGTATACTTCGCATTAGTCCTGTCCACATGCAAATCTCTAAGGTAAATACCATTTGCCAAGAGCAGGTTCATTTCCCCAACACAACAAAATACACTAATACGATAGCAAAATACTGCAGATGCTGGAAATCCGAAATAACAACAGAAAACGCTGGAAAAACTCAGCAGGCGAGGCAGCATCCGTGGAGAGAGAAACAGAGTTAATGTTTCAGGTCGAAGACCTTTCGTCAGAACTGCTATTTCCAGTGCTATTTCCAGTTCTGACGAAAGGTCTTCGACCTGAAACGTTAACTCTGTTTCTCTCTCCACGGATGCTGCCTCGCCTGCTGAGTTTTTCCAGCGTTTTCTGTTGTTACAACAAAATACACTTCCAGTTGTTTAGTCTCCTGCACAGTCTTAACATTTGCACATATCTTTATATCATCCGTAAACTTGTAGACCATTTCTCCAACACCTTCATCGAGGTTATTAGTGTAGATAGTAAAGAGCAAAGGCCTTAACGACGATCCCTGCGGGACACAACTGTCTTTCGGATGAGACGTTAAAACAAGGTCCCGTCAGGCCTCTCATGTCAACGTAAAAGATCTCATGGCACTATTTTGAAGAAGAGCAGCGGAGGTTTCCCCAGTGTCTTGGTCAATATTTATCCCTCAACTAACTACTAACAACAGATCATCTGGTCATTATCACATTGCTGTCTGTGGGAGCTTGCTGTGCGCAAACTGGCTATTGTATTTCCTATATTACAACAGTGACTGCACTTCAAAAGTATTTCATTGACTGTAAAGTGCTTTGAGACATCCTGAGGTCATGTAAGGCGCTATATAAATGCAAGTCTTTTTTCTTTTCACTGGTAACCAGTCTCCAAGCAGAGCCACAGCCATTGATAACAACTTTTCCACTAATTCCACAAGATTCTATCTTGTGAAGTAACCTATTGTGAGTTACCTTATCAAATGTTTTCTGAAAATCCAGGTAGCTAATGTCCACCGGGCTACCCTCATCTATTAACCTGGTGACATCTTAAAATATTCAATCAAATTAGTAAGACACAACCTTCTTTTCCAGAAGCCGTGTTGGTGTGTTTTGAATGCCAACAGCAACCACGAATAATGAAGAAATGTATTGGCGGGGAAAAGAAAACACAAAAATGGAGGTTTACAGAGCAAATTCAGCAAGAGGGAAATGAAAACACAAAAAAAAATAGATTGGGTTCAAGTCCCACTTCAGAGACCTGGGCACAAAAATCTCTTGGCACTATATAAATGCAAGTCTTTCTTTCTTTCTGAACAGAAATCTCCATCTGTCTTTAAGAGATTTGTTTGAGCAGGTCGTGGAAACACCTTTATCACTTTCCTAGTGTAAAAGAAACCAACTTTGACCACCTATCAGGCCAGGATGTCACTACAACCCCAACGCATACATGAACAGAAGAGGATACCATTCCATTAATGTGCAACCACAAAAATTGTTATCCTACTTGTTAATGCCTGTTATCCAGGGAACATCCATGATCATTTCATTCTGCCATACTCCACAGATAGCTCCATTGTTTGATGGTGCTGAGAAAATGACCAGGCAGCTCTTGGGAAACCAGAGCTACACTTTGCAACCATGACTCATGACATAGAATCTACAGCACAGAAACAGGCCATTTGGCCCAACTGGTCTATGCTGGTGTTTATACTCCGCACGAGCCTCCTCCCACTCTAATTACCTCTGTCCTCCCTGCCCCTGTATCCCTCTATTCCATTCTCCTTTATGTGTGCATCAAGCCTTCCCTTCTATGCATCAATGCTATCTGCTTCACCCATTCATGTGGCAGTGAGTTCCACATTTTCACTATGGTTTGTGTAAAGAAATTCCTCCCAAACTCTTTGTTTAATCTGTTTGCTATCTTATATTTATGCCGCCTTGTTCTGGACTCACCCACAAGTGGAATTAATTTCTCCACATGCACCCCATCAAAACCCTTCATAATTTTAATCACCGTGATCAGGTCTCCTCTTAGTCTTCAATATTTAGGAAAGATAGGCAAAAAGGAAAAGGAGGTGGGGTAGCATTGCTGGTTAAAGAGGGGATTAACACAATTGTAAGGAAGGATATTAGCTCTGATGATGTGGAATCTGTATGGGTAGAACTGAGAAATACCAAGGGGCAGAAAACACTAGAGGGAGTGGTGTATAGACCCCCAAACAGTAATACGGAGGTTGGGGATGGCATTAAAAGGGAAATTAGAGAAGCGTACAATAAGAGCACTGCAGTTATCATGGGTGACTTTAATCTACATATAGATTGGGCTAACCAAATTAGTAACAATACTGTGGAGGAGGAATTCCTGGAGTGTATACGGGATGGTTTCCTGGACCAATATGTCGAGGAACCAACTAGAGATCAGGCCATCTTAGACTGGGTATTATGTAATGAGAAAGGATTAATTAGCAATCTTGTTGTGCGAGGCCCCTTGGGTCGGAGCGATCATAATATGATAGAATTCTTCATTAAGATGGAGAGTGAAGTAGTTGACTCAGAAACTAGGGTCCTGAATTTAAATAAAGGAAACTACGATGGTATGAGGCGTGAGTTGGGTAGGATTGATTGGGGAATGTCACTCAAAGGGTTGACGGTGGATAGGCAATGGCAAACATTCAAAGATCGCATGAATGAACTACAGAATTTGTTCATCCCAGTTTGGCATAAAAATAAAACAAAAAAGGTGACTCAACCATGGCTAACAAGAGAAATTAGGGATAGCATAAGATCCAAGGAGAGGACATATAAATTGGCCAGAAAAAGCAGAAAACCTGAGGATTGGGAGCAGAATAGGATTCAGCAAAGAAGGACAAAGGGATTAATTAAGAGGGGGAAAATAGAGTATGAGAGTAAACTTGCAGGGAACATAAAAACTGACTGTAAAAGCTTTTATAGATATGTAAAGAGAAAAAGATTGGTGAAGTCAAGCGTAGGTCCCTTGCAGTCAGAATCAGGGGAATTTATAATGGGGAACAAAGAAATGGCAGACCAATTAAATACATACTTTGGTTCTGTCTTCACAAAGGAGGACACAAATAACCTCCCAGAGATGTCGGGGAACATAGGATCTAATGAGAGGGAGGAACTGAAAGAAATCAGTATTTGTAGGGAAATAGTGTTAGGGAAATTGATGGGATTGAAGGCCGATAAATCCCCAGGGCCTGATAATCTACATCCTAGGGTACTTAAGGAAGTGGCCCTAGAAATAGTAGATGCATTGCTGGTCATCTTCCAAAATTCGATAGACTCTGGAACAGTACCCATGGATTGGAGGGTAGCTAATGTTACCCCACTATTCAAAAAAGGTGGCAGAGAGAAAACGGGGAATTATAGACCGGTAAGCCTGACATCAGTAGTGGGGAAAATGCTAGAGTCCATTATAAAAGATGTAATAGCAGAGCACTTGGAAAACAGTGACAGGATCGGACAAAGTCAACATGGATTTACAAAAGGTAAATCGTGCTTGACTAATCTACTGAAATTTTTTGAGGATGTAACTGGTAAAATAGATAAGGGAGAACCAGTGGATGTGGTGTATTTGGACTTTCAGAAGGCTTTCAATAAGGTCCCGCATAAGAGATTAGCGTGTAAAGTTAAGGCACATGGGATTGGGGGCAAGGTATTGACATGGATAGAGAACTGGTTGGCAGACAGAAAGCAAAGAGTTGGAATAAACGGGTCTTTTTCCGAGTGGCAGGCAGTGACTAGTGGGGTACCGCAGGGATCAGTCCTAGGACCCCAGCTATTCACAATATATATTAATGATCTAGACGAGGGAATTGGATGTAATATCTCCAAGTTTGCGGACGACACAAAGCTGGGTGGGAGTGTGTGCCGTGAGGAGGATGCCGTGAAACTCCAGTATGATTTGGACAGGTTGGGTGATTGGGCAGAAGCATGGCAGATGCAATATAATGTGGATAAATGCGAGGTTATCCACTTTGGTGTCAAAAACAGGAAGGCAGATTATTATCTGAATGGCAATAGATTGGGAGAAGGGGAAGTGCAACGAGACCTGGGTGTCCTTGTGCACCAGTCGCTGAAGGTAAGCATGCAGGTGCAGCAGGCGGTTAAGAAGGCAAATGGTATGTTGGCCTTCGTAGCGAAAGGGTTCGAGTACAGGAACAAGGATATCTTGCTGCAGTTGTACAGGGCCTTGGTGAGACCACACCTTGAGTATTGTGTGCAGTTTTGGTCGCCTTATCTGAGGAAGGATGTTCTTGCCATGGAGGGAGTGCAGCGAAGATTCACCAGGCTGATACCTGGGATAGCAGGAATGACGTATGAGGAGAGATTGGGTCGATTGGGCTTATACTCGCTGGAGTTTAGAAGAATGAGAGGGGATCTCATTGAAACTTATAAAATTCTAAAAGGACTAGACAGACTAGATGCAGGAAGGATGTTCCCGATGGCCGGGGAGTCCAGAACTAGGGGTCACAGTCTAAGGATAAGGGGTAAGCCATTTAGGACTGAGATGAGGAGGAATTTCTTCACCCAGAGAGTGGTGAACCTGTGGAATTCTCTACCACAGAAGGCAGTAGAGGCCAATTCATTAAATATAATCAAGAAGGAGTTAGATATATTTCTTAAGGCTAAAGGGATCAAGGGATATGGAGAGAAGGCAGAGACAGAGTACTGAATTTGGATGATCAGCCATGATCTCATTGAATGGCGGAGCAGGTTCGAGGGGCTGAATGGCCTACTCCTGCTCCTATCTTCTGTGTCTTCCCTTTTCCAGAGAAAAGAGCCCCAGCCTGCTCAATCTTTCCTGATAGTTGCATCCTCTCAATTCTGGTAACATCCTGCAAATCTTGAATCTGTACTTTCTCCAGTGCTTTATTATCCTTTTTGTAACATGGAGACCAGAAGTGCACACAGTATTCCAAGTGTGTTCTAACCAACATTCTCTATAAATTTAACATTACCCTCCTTGCTTTTGTATTCTGTTCCTCTAGAAATGATCCCCAGTACTTTGCAGTTTTTCTGGCCTCAGTTAGAAGCCCCCAAAGCAGAGTACAGATACAAAGCAGTCTGTGCCATCAGCAAAGTCACGACTGAAGTAATGAATCTGTTGATAGATTGATCAAGTGGGGTGCTGCTGTACAGTTCATCTAAGGCACAAAACCATTATTGTTTGCTGCATGCTGCACAATTTTGCAATTAAAGAAGGCTGAGCATACAGCTGGAGCCAATAGAACCACATAAAGAGAGGAAGGCGACCAGGCAAAGATGGAGGGTCATAATTTTCAGGCGGGGAGAGTGGCCCAAAACACAGTAATTCATTACTACTTCCATAAGCTACTCGCACCGACCATCTAACTATGAACACATTCTCCATTGTCAGGCTAACCTGGCAGATTACCCTCTATTCCCTGCACACAAACTTCACTCCCTCAAATGTCAGTAAAATATCAAACAAACGAGAAATAATGTTTCACAATTTATTGACTACTTATACAAAACTGAACATATCTAGTTCCTACACCTGTGCTTCCCCTTGGTGACTTTAAAAGTGTGCTTGATCAATCTTTAAGATGTGCCGAAGTGATGCCCCAGAGGGAAAAGCAACTGCAGTAGCAGGAAGAGTTGGTCTGCTGCAATTTCCTCGGGTGGTCATGACTGTCACCCTCTGGGTACAGGAGCCCTGGATGTCCCTGGAACACCTGGAACCATTCCGTTGGCATGGAACCTCACAAGATTTACCCCTTCATTTCAATATTGGAATTAAGCTTCCACCTGCTTTAGGCTGATGTGACAGATCTCTACCCCATTTTCTGATTGGAAATACCCACATTACCCCCAAAAATCAGCTGCATTATCTCTTCCAATACACAAAGTTGATGGGCTTTGGTTGTTGTGTGAGCCACTGACCTGATTATTTGCTGCTGGTGAGCCAGCCCTTCATACATTAGCACAGACACAGATCAGACCGTGAACTTATGTTGAACGTGTAGCTCCCATAATCTCTCCTGGTACTCCGCTCTCCATAGCTTTTTCAGCAGCCACAGCCAATTTAATCATAATTACTAGGGCTGTTAACGTAACTTAATAAATGCCTGTCAGCCTCCACATTGATTGATGTTTGTTGCTGCTAACCTGAGCACCCGGAAAGTTAAGTTATTGCCAGTGGAGGGCTTGGGCCATATCTGGGTTATACCTGTGGCCACCAATTATTTGTCTTATTAGCATCATTACTGACAACAACTCCAGATGCAGGGGAATTGCTCCTTATGGCTCTCCATATTAGGTACATTGTGTGGGTTTGACAATCAGTCTGTAAAATAATATAACCCAAGAAAGCAGGTCAGTTTTTCACAGTCAACCCAAATATCAAAAATCAACAAAACAGAAATATAACCTGCCTTGAAAATGTCAGCGTAATTTAAAAATAATCTAAGCAAGAATATATAGGGTTAATATTCCTTCACTGCCACTTAAACAGGGAACAAAAATGTAGATATTTTGCTTGTACTCACAATGCGGTAGAATATTGGATACCTCGGAATGAGGTAAAAGGCTACGCTCTAGGGGTTCAACTGACACATAGGGGAAATTCACCAACTTCAGTGCGGAGTAGGACTCAAAGGGAAGACAGTTGGAGAATTAGAGCCGACAGTGTTGTAGCCTTATCTTTGACTCCCTTTGAGTGTGGCTCCCCATTAGAAGCATGAAATTGGTGAAGGGGCCAGAAAGAAATGGAGATTGGGAGGCAAGCCGAGAAAGAGTTACAAGTAGAGAGACAAGTTTTTCATTTATTTTGTCTACTCAAAACGTTACGGGAAATCACTCATTATTTGAAATATATACAATGTACGTGAAAATTTCAATTTCAATCAGACCTGCTTACTACGAGTCCCTGGGGTTGGTAACAGTTACAGTGAGATCACGTGACAGAAAGGACAGTGGGATGTCCTGGGTGATACAGCGCTCGTATTATAGAACAAGAGGTGTTTATAGCAGTTACTGTGTTGGACCTGCCTTAAACCAGTATCATATGCTAGGAAGACAGGGCAGTGAAAAATAATACCCTCTGCTTTACCTGGATTTTGATTACGTTGTGTATATGTCTAAAAAGGTCAAACCTGCACATTGTCACAAAGTTGCATTTGTAA
The DNA here is from genome assembly GCA_030390025.1 of Squalus acanthias. Taxonomy (NCBI): domain Eukaryota; kingdom Metazoa; phylum Chordata; class Chondrichthyes; order Squaliformes; family Squalidae; genus Squalus; species Squalus acanthias. The sequence goes on from CM059428.1 coordinate 99,507,573, forward strand.
AGTAATTTTCCACAAATGGTTCGTTTCTGTTACAGTATATAGGATAAACACTCTACCACCTGGAGTGCAATTTGAATTTTATCGAACTTGTATTTTATTTCATCTTCATTTGCAAGGTAATCTCACTGCTGATCTGTGGGAAATCTATTTCCTGCAAATACACCTGGATAATTTTATAAAATGTGAAGAAGTTTCCCACAGTAGGGTGTTGCATTGAGTCAATCCATTTCTCACAGCATGCAATAATAGTGCAAACTACAATAGAAAGTAATGTCACCTTTTCACTTCCCCATGGCGTATGCATTCAATGCCCTTGAGATCTGTGACTCAAGATTCACGCATACCTTATTCTTTTTACTTTTAACATTATTTAGTTTTTTACAACAATATTTCTTAACATAAAATAACATTAACCCTTAGACTGCTGGCAGGTCCAGAGAAATTCCTATTTCCTTGGGTCACACTGCAATGCTGAAAATAAAAATAATTTTACAATAATAAAGCTACACAAAGATTAAGAAACTGCTACTGTAATATTAACCCTAAGTTACCAAAATAGGAAATAAAACATAATTTCACATGAAATAAAATATTGAAATGTTTCCCTGTTCCCCCATCCTGTTGTCCTTCCCCCCTTCCTATTCTCTCTTTTCACTACACAGAATCATAGAATGGTTACAGCACAGAAGGAGGCCATTCGGCCCGTCGAGCCCGTGCTCACTCTCTGCAAGAGCATTTCAACTAGTCCCACTCCCATGCCCTTTCCCCGTAGCCCTGCAAATTTTGTTTCTTTCGGGTACTTATCCAATTCCCTTTTGAAAGCCATGATTGAATTTGCCTTAGAGGATGAGACCGGGAAATTAATGGTGGGAAATATGGAGATGGCAAATACACTGAATGAATATTTTGTATCAGTCTTTACAGTAGAGGACACTAAGAATATCCCAACACTGGACAAACAGGGGGCTATAGGGGGGGAGGAGCTAAACATGATCAAAATCACTAAGGAAGCGGTACTCGGTAAAATAATGGGACTCAAGGCGGATAAATCACCTGGACCTGATGGCTTACATCCTAGGGTCTTGAGGGAAGTAGCAGTAGGGATTGTGGATGCATTGGTAATAATTTTCCAAAACTCCCTGGACTCAGCAAAGATCCCGGCAGACTAGAAAACTGCTAATGTAACACCCTTATTTAAAAAGGGCAGTAGACAGAAGGCTGGAAACTATGGACCGGTTAGCCTAACATCTGTGGTAGGTAAAATTTTGGAGTCCATTATTAAGGAGACAGTAACGGGACATTTGGATAATCATAATTTAATAGGACAAAGTCAGCATGGTTTTATGAAGGGGAAGTCATGTTTGACAAATTTGCTGGAGTTCTTTGAGGAAGTAACACACAGGGTGGATAAAGGGGAACCAGTGGATGTGGTGTATTTAGACTTCCAAAAGGCATTTGACAAGGTGCCACACAAAAGATTATTGCTTAAGATAAAAAATCACGGGATTGGGGGTAATATTCTGGCATGGATAGAGGATTGGCTATCTAACAGAAGGCAGAGAGTTGGGATAAATGGTTCATTCTCAGACTGGCAATCAGTAACTAGTGGTGTTCCGCAGGGGTCAGTGCTGGGTCCCCAACTCTTTACAATCTATATTAACGATTTGGAGGAGGGGACCGAGTGTAACATATCAAAGTTTGCAGATGATACTAAGATGGGAAGGAAAGTAGTGAGTGAGGAGGACATACAAAATCTGCAAGGAGACATAGACAGGCTAAGTAAGTGGGCAGAGATTTGGCAGATTGAATACAATACTGGAAAGTGTGAGGTTATGCACTTTGGCAGGAAAAATAGTAGAGCAAGTTATTATCTAAATGGCAAGAAACTGGAAAGTACTGAAGTACAAAGGGATCTGGGGGTCCTGGTGCACAAAACTCAAAAGGTTAGTATGCAGGTGCAGCAAGTGATTAAGAAGGCCAATGGAATGTTGGCTTTCATTGCTAAGGGGATAGAATATAAAAATAGGGAGGTATTGCTTCAGTTGTACAAGGTATTGGTGAGACCGCACCTGGAATACTGCATACAGTTTTGGTGTCCATACTTAAGAAAAGACATACTTGCTCTCGAGTCAGTACAAAGAAGGTTCACTCGGTTAATCCTGGGGATGAGGGGATGGACATATGAGGAGAGATTGGGTGGATTGGGACTCTACTCATTGGAGTTCAGAAGAATGAGAGGCGATCTTATTGAAACATATAAGATTGTGAAGGGGTTGGATCGGGTGGATGCGGGGAGGATGTTCCCGATGATGGGTGAAACTAGAACTAGGGGGCATAGTCTTAGAATAAGGGGCTGCTCTTTCAAAACTGAGATGAGAAGGAACTACTTCACTCAGAGGGTGGTAGGTCCATGGAATATGCTGCCCCAAAAAGCTGTAAAAGCTACATCATTACATAAATTTAAAACAGAAATAGACAGTTTCCTAGAAGTAAAGGGAATTAAGGGTTACGGGGAGCGGGCAGGAATTTGGACATGAGTCTAGGTTCGGATCGGTCATGGCCCTGTGGGTAGCGTAGCGGGCCCAGTGGCCGTGTAGCCTGATCCTGCTCCTATTTCGTGTGTCCAATTCTGTTAGGTTCAGGAGATGGTTCTGTGCCTACTCCTGCTCCTATTTCTTATGTTCTTATGTTGCCTCCGCCAGCCTTTCAGGCATTGCATTCCAGATCATAACCACTCGCTGCGTAAAAAAGTTTTTCCTCATGTCGCCTTTGGACCTTCTGCCAATCACCTTAAATCTGTGCCCTCTGGTTCTCGACCCTTCCACCAATGGGAACAGTTTCTCTCTATCTACTCTGTCCAGACCCCTCATGATTTTGAACACCTCTATCAAATCTCCTCTCAACCTTCTCTGCTCTAAGGAGAACAACCCCAGCTTCTCCAGTCTATCCACGTAACTGAAGTCCCTCATCCCTGGAATCATTCTTGTAAATTTTTTCTGCACCCTCTCTAAGGCCTTCACATCCTTCCTAAAGTGCGGTGCCTAGAATTGGACACAATACTCCAGTTGAGGTCGGACCAGTGTTTTATAAAGGTTCATCATAACTTCCTTGCTTTTGTACTCTATGCCTCTATTTATAAAGCCCAGGATCCCGTATGCTTTTTTAACCACTTTCTCAACCTGTCCTGTCACCTTCAACAATTTGTGTACATAATACCCCCAGGTCTCTCTGTTCCTGCACCCCCTTTAGAATTGTATCCTTTAGTTTATAACATAACAACAGACTATGCTTCAAAAGTAATTTATGGCTATGAAGCGCTTTGGGATATCCTGAGGATGTGAAATGCACTATATAAATGCAAGTTAGCTCAACTTCTAGTTTCCTGCTCTTTATGTCTTGTTTTTATTTTTTTATTTTAATTAATTAATTTTTTCTACATAATTCACCTAGGCTGGAATTTTCTGTACCTGAGCAGGTCGGCTGCGGGTGGTCGCCGTGGCAGGTCACAACCCTATTCCGGATTCCATCCCGCTCCTGAGATCGACTTTCCATAAATGGCGCTCTCAAGGCAGCCCCTGCGTGTTACCCGGCCCTATTAAATGGTGCGGGTCTGATTACGTCATTGATGACACGTTTTCAGCCGGCATATTTAAAGGATCCATGACCACATTGCATTTGAAGGCACTGCACTGCACCATTGGAGTGTTACAAAGAGTTTTAAACATGACTGCACAGAGATAGAGGGCTGTACCCAGGTTCTCAGATGACTTCCTCCATATGCTTGTGGAGGGAATGAGAGCATGCAGGGAGGTCCTCTTCCCTTCCGAAGGGCGGAAGAGACCTCCCCAGCAGACCAAAGGAGCCTGGCCCCAAATAGCAGAGGAGGTCAACAGCAGGGATGTTGTGAGGAGGACCTGGGTGCAGTACCACAAACATTTCAATGATCTCATTAGATCAGGAAAGGTGAGTGCAAATCCACACTCACCTTCATCCTGCTGTGCCTCTCATCACATCCCCATCACTCTGCCTTCCCAACCCTACTCCTGCACATCCTTACTCACACCCATATACCTTGCACGTCCACCCATCTCTCTCTCTCTCTCTACATTATCACATCCCCATCTTATTAGCTACACCTCACACTCACCCTCATCCTAATGCAATCATACCAACTAACAACACACAAGGAAGCCATTTGGCATTGCCACCCCACTCCTTCATAGTCACCCTGTACAGATGTAACCCATCCATTTCTAACACTCATTCCATCACTCTCACTCACCCTTCTCTTCTTTCCCTCCTTGCAGGAAAAGAGAGCCCACAATAAGAAGGAGAGGGAGAGAACCGGTGGTGGAATACCATCATTGGCCACCTTAACAGCAGCAGAGGAGGTTGCCTTGGAAGTGTCTGGAGTCGCAGAGCAGCTGGCAGTGGGAGACAGAGAGAGGGGGACATCTCAGAAACCTAGTGACAGAATTACATCTCATACAGCCACATGGCATACAGCAGTCACTCATATAGGGACTGATGTCAGCAGCCAGTGTATGTTCATCACGTGTATAATGGTATCTGTACCCACTCTAGATATGATATATCTAACTCATCTCTTTACTCTCCCGCAGGTCCATCAACAGTACTCCCCCCGCACCCCCCCGCACCCACCCCCGCACCCCCCCCCCGCCCCCCCCCCCCACTGTCCAGGAGGAAGAGCAAGACAACTCCTCAAAGGAGCCTCCAGCCTCTGAGGGCGCATCGTCACCAGACATAAGCGCACCCAGCACCAGCGCAGATACGCACACCTCGGTGGGTGCAACGCGAGATAGTGTACTGTTGTCACCTGGTGTCTCACAACTCAAGTGAGCAAGAGCAGATGGTGGAAAAGGGACAGCAGTGGAGGCTCCTTGCCGGAGGGTACAGGACGCTCCCAGCTCTGCTCAGCTGCATACAGATGCTGAGCCTCGGGGGCCATCCAGAAAGAGAGCGATCCTGGAGATGCAGCAAGAAGTGCAGGAGGCTTTGACAGGTTTTCCAACCGCGATGTCTGCAAATGTGCAGAGAATGGAGGAGTCCATCTCCAACATAAGCACCACCATGTCGCAGCTGATGGCAACTGTAGGCTCTTCCATGGAAAGAATGGCCATCTGCATGGAGCAGCTAATGAGCCACTCACAGGAGCACATGCTATCTATGGAGAATAGATGGCAGACACTCATAGACCTCCTCTCTAGGAGGGGTGTCAACATAGACGTAGGTCCTTATGGCCCCACTGCTGTGCAGCAATGTGCTCTCCAGCTCCTTGCCAGCAGGGAAGGGCGAGTGACCCATGAGAGGGATGATGGTGAGAGGGGACATGGAACTGGGGGCTCCTCTTAATGCGCTCACACTTCTCCCTCGTTGTGTCCGCCCCCCCCCCCCCCCCCCCAGTCAGAGCCTCGGATGGCTCCTCGGATCACGATGGCCAAGTCTGCCCCTGCACGGTTGCAGGAGGAGCAGACTTTGGCGGGGCCCTCACAGGCTCCAAAACCCAGAGGACGTCCACCAAAAGTGTCTACGCAGTCGCAGCAGGGAAGTGAGCAGGCTGCCTCTACCTCTGCTGAAGCCATAGGGGTAGCACCTCATAGAAGCACGCGTAAGAGAAAGCTGAAACACAAGTAGATGCACAAGGGTAGCCACTTGGGTATTTTAATAAGTGTTTCTGTAAAGTTTCCGCTACTGTAATGTCACACATAAAACGATTTATTTTCACCACTTTCCGGTTATGGACAAATTTGTGTGCAACTTTGGAAGTGGCTCAGTGAGTTGAAGTGACTCGTCAGCCATAATGTTACCTCCAGCAATGGTAGTCAGTGTGAAAGGAATGGCTTGGTCATTGTAGGGATGCTTTATGGTGTTGCTGTGGGATGGTGCAAACCTGATGCAGCATATGGCAGCCATATGGGTGGAATGCGTGGTTAAGTAAATCTGGCCATGATGAGGCCATCCCTGGCCTCCCGGGCAGCAATATGCTCGGGTGCTGATGGAATCTGGACCGCAGGTTCCTCCTTCTCCTACTCCTCCTCTGAAGAGGCTGTGCGCTCAGCGCCTTGCTCCTCATGCAGCGTTAATCCTCGCTGCTGCGCTATGTTGTGCAGGGCGCAGCAGACCACAACGATTCTAGAGACCCTGGCTGGTGCGTACTGAAGGGCTCCTCCAGATCTGTCAAGGAAGCACATTTTCAGCCTGCATATTGTCTGCTCTGACACATCTGGTGGAAATGTGGCTTTCATTATATCTCTCCTCGGCCCCAGTACTTGGCCTCCTCAAGGGTGTCATGAGCCACGTCTTCAGTGGATAGCCCTTGTCTCCAAGCAGCCAGTCAGAAAGGCTGTTTGGAGGAGTGAAGAGCTGAGGGAGGGTAGACTGGTGCAGGACAAAAGAGTCATGACAGCTGCCAGGGAATTTGGCGCACACACGCATGATGATCTTACTATGGGTGCAGACGAGCTGCACATTGAGGGAGTGGAAGCCCTTGCAGTCGACAAATACTCCTGGGTGATGATGGGGATGCCCTGATGGCCACATGTGTACAGTTGATGACATCCTGCACCTGTCAGAGTGGCAAAGCCAAGCGCCCGCTCAGTAACACTGGCTTCATCAGTGGCAAAGTTGATATAATTGGCTGACTTGTCAAAGAGGGCATCAGTGACCTGTGTGATGCATCTGTGGGCGGCCGACTGTGAGCTGCGAGTAAATGTCTGCTGCAGATCCTTGGAGGCCTGAGGTGAAGAAGTTGAGGTGCTGGTGACTTTGACAGCCGCTGGTAAGGCGTGTCCACCCACTCCTCTGGGCTGCAGGTCTTGCTCCAGCAATCTGCAAATGTCTGCAGTGACCTGGCACGATAGGCTGAGCCTCTTTTAGCATTGCTGATCTGACATGTTGAGGAAGCTCATCCTCTGCCTCTATACCCTGTGTTGGGGGTATTGCCTCCAGCGCGGTGCAGCCCTGCGCTGATGCCCTCTGTCCTGTGCAGCATCAGTTGGTTGAGGAGAAGGTTGGTGGTGGTGGTGGTGTTGCTGCTGCTGGTATTGGGGCTCATCGTGGTTCGAATCTGAGGACCAAGGTGAGACAGTATTAACAGCACCCATTATGATGTAATTGATGGCAGGTCAAGTAGAGATGACAGAAGCAATCTGTCAATGGTGTGATAGGTTCTACCAATGAGGTGACAGTGGATCCCGACTTTGCTGGAAACACTTGCAACCTCTAGAAAGCTAAATTTGTGCTTCAGCAACAGCATCTGCTTTAGGAAAGTGACTAGCTGTCAGGTGAGAGTTTTTATTGTGCTTTCCATGCTGTGCACTAATGAGGTGGATCAATGGCCACTGACCTTCCGCCTCAGTGTCACAGATGTGGTTCCCAAGCTGCGTGATTCCTGTGGTCATCCAGGGAAATTTGAAAGGTAGGTTTAAAAAGACACTGAATGGTCTGACGAGTAACTCATTTTGATCCCAATGACCTTGGCCGCCTCTGCCGTTCGGGTCACTGACGCGCTGGTAAACACGCCTGAGGGAAAGGTGGGATGACGGCGAGTTCCCGACCCACTCTGAGGTTTTTCAAATTTTCCTCCCGACCCGCCTTCAATCGCACCCATACGAACCCCAGAAAATTCCGGCTCTAGTCCCTTTTATTTTCTCAAAAAATAAGTTTTACATTTTTCACTAATTGTACGAGAGGATCGAAGGGGGGAGAGAGAGGATCGAAGGGTGGAGAGAGAGAGAGAGAGAGAGGATTGAAGGGGGAGAGAGAGAGAGGATTGAAGGGGGAAAGAGAAAGGATCAAAGAGGGGGGGTGAGAGGATCTAAGGGGGAGAGAGAGAGAGGATCTAAGGGGGGGAGAGAGAGAGAGAGGATCTAAGGGGGAGAGAAAGGATCAAAGGGGGAGAGGGAGGGAGGATCGAAGGGGGGGAGAGAGAGGATCGAAGGGGGAGAGAGGATCGAAGGGGGAGAGGGAGGGAGGATCGAAGGGGGGGTCGAGAGAGAATCAAAGGGGGAGAGAGGATCGAAGGGGGGGAGAGGGAGGATCGAAGGGGGGGAGAGGGAGGATCGAAGGAGGGGAGAGGGAGGATCGAAGGGGGGAGAGAGGATCGAAGGGGGAGAGAGAGGATCGAAGGGGGAGAGAGAGGAGAAGTTATCAAAGTGGGGGGGGAGGAGGTCTGGGGGGGTGGTATCTGGGGATCACGTTCTCCCCCCCCTTTTAGACGTGGATCATGCTCTTCCAACTCGACCCCCACCGTGTTCTCCCTCTCCTCCCCTAGACCTGGTCGATTTCTCAGAAAGCCCGACGCATGTGCAGCAAGTGATATCATTGGACTGGACAAAATCCAGAAGTCATGACACTGTCACTATTCACTTCATACCCAACAATCCGTGACCCACACACAATGCCCCATATATGGGAGGGGGGGAGGAGAAGGTCAGGAACTTGTTGGGGGGGGGAGAAGGTCAGGAACCCAGTGGAAGGGGTGGGGGGGTTTGGAGAGAAGGTCAGGAACTTGTTGGTGGGTGGGGGAGATGGTCAGTAACCCGGTGGAAGGGAGGGGGAAGAGAAGGTCAGGAATTTGTTGGGGGGGAGGAGAGAAGGTCAGGAACTTGTCGGGGGGGGAGATCAGGAACTCGGCGGGGGGCAGAGAGAAGGCCAGGAACTCGGTGGGGGTGTGGTGGGATTGGGGGGGGGGTCAGGAACTCTGGGCGGGGGACAGAGAGAAGGCCAGGAACTCGGTGGGGGTGGGGGTGTGGTGGTGGTGGGGAAGGTCAGGAACCAGGGGGGGTCAGGAACTTGTTTGGTGGGGGGGGGGAGGTCAGGAACTCAGGGGGTGGGGGAAGGTCAAGAAGTTGTTGGGGGGAGGGTCAAGAAGTTGTTGAGGGGAGGGTCAGGAACTTGTTTCGTGGGGAGGCAGGAAGAAGGTCCTAACCTGCAAGGGTGAGCCCTGTCTGTTCTCTGAAAGCAGTACTGTGAGCTGTGTCTGGAGCCAGGCAGTCAGAATGAATGACTCAAATTACACATTGCAAAGTACTTGATTACTCAGGCAGGCAGGATCTAATTACACATTCCAGACAAACTGCTGGGTGTGTCTTTTCCTCCAAGGGGACCAATCAGAAATCTGGTCTTGTCATCCAAGGGGACCAATCAGATCTTTTGGTGTTGCAAATACATACGACCAGTTTTTAGTCAACACTTCAAGTAATTGAAATACCAGAGTTAATGATTTCTAGGGAATGAAATTCTAACATTGCAAGGGAGAAATTCGTGTAGTGCCTGAAACAAGCGCAAAATAGAGATCACGACTGGAACACACGCCTGAAGATGTCGCCCGAGACTTGCTGGAAATTGGGCCTCATCTGCATAAAACCATGAGCTACGGATGCTAATCGGGCGTCCCGATGCAGCTCGCTGGTCAGGGCCTTAGGAAATTCAGTCAACTCCACAGAAGTAAAGCTGTAAAATGTTACTTACACTTTTGTGAGCAGTCTCCAGTGGTCCCTTTAAGGACCACTGGTTAAGCCATTGAACACCTGGAATAATTAGGCGGACCATGTGCGGCATACGCTCCGCCCCATTGGTGATGAATTTCGAGCAGTGCCCTAAAACAGCTGTTAGGATCTTGATTTCCATATTCAAAGCACCTAATCCCTGTTTCAGGCAGGTGCCGTGGACATTTGGAAGTCGCAGGCTTCCAATTTGGCAGCTGACATGCTTTTGGGGGATATCAAGCTCCATAAGAACGTAAGAACATAAGAAATAGGAGCGGGAGTAGGCCATTCGGCCCCTTGCGCCTGCTCCGCCATTCAATAAGATTATTCAAGAAATGAGGAACTGAAATTTTCCCTCCCCCATGCTAATTTTTCATCCAAAAAATAGGCGTGACAAAGACCAATTTCTCCCCCGCTCATCTCAACCTCTGTATACATGTCTGCTGTAGATGGTAACTGAGTGGCCTTGGCAACAGTTCATGGGCCTTTGGTCTGGACAGCTTCACTCTCCAGTTTGAGGGAGGAAGCAGGACTTGTGGGGAAATTATATATATAACTGCTAAAAATGTAATGTGGGTTAAGGAGTCCTTTGACATTTACAGCACTTTGATGGTTTGAAACTGAAGAGCACGATTCAGTGCCAGCATTAAAAACATTTCACTCGCCCTCTATATAACGCTACCTCTGGATACAAATGAAAAATGTTTTTTCTGGTATTTTATATTTTTTTCCTTTTCTCCTCTTACAGATTACTGTTACGAAAATAGGAGCAAAATAGTTACTGACAACAATTATTGTAGCCCCCAAATTCCTGGAACTAGAGAGGGCAGAAAGCTTGATTTGTACCTGGGGGAGTCTCAAAGCTGATTCCGTTCTGGTTACGGCATTCTGTCCCCTTTATACCAGCTCTTTAAATTCTGGAAGGCGGGCCACTGGGCGACCGCCTCGTGGGCCGCTCTCCCTTACCAGGGTAGATCAGGGCAGGTGCCACTGGCCCACGCTGACCAAGCAAGTGATCTTGTCCCTGGGATTTGGGATGGGGTCTCCGGTCTGGGGCTAGAGCAGATGAGGATTCTGCTCCACCCCACTTGTGCTGGCAGAGCAGACATGCAGGAATTTTGGGGCCTGTATTTTTTGCAGTTATCATAAAAGTAAAATTGTGGCTAAATTTCCAATAAAACCTACAGGGGTAGGTTTACCTAATTTGTGCTCCCATTGAGCAAAGCTCTGAGCCAGGATCCAAAGCATGTAATATTTACTCTTATAACTAAAAGACTAAAATTCAAAATAAAAATATGAAATTAACACTAAGATTATTTCTCGGACTGAAACAAGACTATTCTAGGTTACTCCCCACCATATGCTGTTTATAGGCCAAGAAGGCAAGCAGCCAACCTCCTCCTATACCTATGACACTATTGCTCTATCATCAACCAATAGGCATCTGTGGTGTACTTGACATCTGCTCACAGCCTAATCGGATGAGACTGGGAGCTTGTTGTGTGGATTCATGTTCCAACATGAATGCTGCAGGTATGTTTCATATACCGGTTTGACACTTTTGCCTTCTTTTGGAGCAGTGGGAGTAGACAATATCAAGTTGTACTTTCTTATATGCCAGGGTGCCATCTTTTGCCAAGACCAAAAGATAGACAGGGGGCAGGATCATGCCATAAGCTCTGATGTTTTCTTCACTGCTGATGAAAAGTCATTGATCGCCCCACATAGTAATGTGCTACTGTTTTTAGAACAGCAGCAAGATACAGATGCATTAGACATCATTTTCGAACGCTTTCTAGATTTAGAAATTGTGCCTTTGGATTGGGAAATTGCAAATATCACTATTATTTAAGAAGGGAGGGAAGGAGAAACCAGGTTAAACTGACAGGCCTGTCGTTACATCAATTGTGGGGAAGTTACTGGAATCTATCAGAGTGGCTGAGCACGTGAACAAGTATCAGCTGATCAAAGAGAGTAGGCATGAATTTGTGGCGGGTAAGTTATGTCTGACTAATCTAGTTGAATATTTTGAGGAGATCACAAGCATGGTGGTTAGGGGAGTGTCTATAGATGTTGTCTATATAGGCTTCCAGAAGGCATTTGATAAGGTTCCGCACAAGAGATTATTAGCAAAAATGAAAGCGCACAGAATTGAAGGTAACCTTGGGACATGTGTCAATAATTGGTTGGGATTGGAGACAGAGTAGGGCGTGTTTTCTGATTGGTGGGATGTGACAAGTGGTGTTCCCCAACAATCTGAACTGGGGCCAGAGCTTTTCACTTCCAATTCTGGCCTCTTGTGCATCCCCGATTGTAATCACTCCTCCATTGGTGGCCGTGCCTTCAGCTGCCCAGGCCCTAAGCTCTGGAATTCCCTCCCTAAACCTCTCCATCTCTCTACCTCTCTCTCCTCCTTTAAGATGCTCCTTAAAAGCTATCTCTTTGACCAAGCTTTTGGTCACCTGTCCTAATATCGCCTTATATGGCTTGGTGTCAAACTTTGTTTGACAACGCTCCCGTGAAGTGCCTTGGGATGTTTTACTATGTTAAAGGCACTATAAATATACAAATTGTTGTTTTTTATATATTAATGACTTGGATGAAGGAATAGAGAGCTGTATATCCAAGTTTGCAGATGACTCTAAGTTAGGTAGCACAGTAAATTGTGTAGATGAGAGTGGGAACTTACAAAGGGGCATAAACTAAATGAGTGGGCAAAACTATGGCACAGGTAATTAAATGTGGGGAAATGTGAGACCAGCCACTATGCATCTGGAAAGACAAATCAGAATATTTTCTTAACGGTGAGAGACCTGGAATTGTGTAGGAGCAAAGGGAGTTGGGTGTCCATGTGCACAAATCACTAAAAGCTAGTGCACTGGTACAAAAGTAATCAAAAAGGTAATGGAATATTGGTCTTTATCTCAAGAGGGCTGGAATACAAAAGTGAGGAAGTGATGCTTCATTTGTGCAGAGCCTTGTTCAGATCCCATCTGGAGTATTACATTCAATTTAGGGCATTGAACCTCAGGTAAGATATAGTGGCCTTGGAGGGGTGTAGCGCAGATTCACCAGGGCTTAAAGGGTTAAATTATAAGGACAGGTTCCATAAAATTGCTTTGTATTCTCTTGAATTTAGAAAGTTGAGGGGTGATCCAATTGAGGCTTTTAAAGTGATAAAGGGATTTGATAGAGTCGGTACAGAGAAACTATATCCTCTGGTGGGGGAATTCAGAACCCCTTTCTCACCCAGACTTATGCATTGAGCATATCTACTTATTAATATTACTTGAGGGGGAGAGTATAATAGGGTTGTCTTCAGATGTGAACTATTCTTGTCCATTTGAAATGGGTATTAGAAGCTAACCAAGTTCTTGCATGTCATAAACTGAACCTGTATAGCAGCAGTGTTCAATTGTTTTTGCTGGATTTGGGGATTGCTTTCTGTGATCCCCTGCCACTTGATGTAATGGAGGAGGACAAACAGGAAAAAAGAAGGGATGGCATGAATGGCAGATGGCTCAGAGACAGTTTATTTACATCCAGTAATCTATCATCCACCAAATTGACAGGCCTAGACACAGCTATCTAGCAATGAATGAGAAGCATTGCCTCTAGGTTACAATTCAGCAAGAGTGTTATAGAGCTGTCTCATCTGTTTCAAGGATATGCAACTCATCTCCAAAGTAGGGATGGCACTTCCACTGGCAGTCACTGTGACTGTGGCCTTGAATATTTATGTCTGCAATTCTTTGCAGGCTAGCACAAGGAACATTAGGAGTATCAAAAAGGTGAATGATGCTTTATCCAGCAAGGCCAACACTTTCATCTCCTTTCCCCCTGAACAGCAACAGCAGTATGATAAGACTGTCTAATTTCACTGCACTGCCGGATTTCCCAAAGCACAGGGGATTATTGAGGGCACCCATGTGACTGTCCAGGCCCCTAGGTACAATGAAATGGTATAGATGAACAGAAAGAGGTTCTACTTCACCTATGTGCTGATGGTCAGTGACCAATAACTTTTCATGCAGGTCCACTTGCCAGGCAGATGCGCCCATTTTTACCTGAATTTTGCATTCGGGGTCCTACATCTGGTGTAGGACCCCAAATTTCATATTTATGCAGACTAACGTTTGTTTCGGGCAGGTGTTCTGGATGACTAAAAGTCACCTGAGTTAATATAGTGTCTAGTGCAGTTCGGGTGAGGCAAATCACAATCTGCAATTCGGATGTCTAACGGCGATTTAATGCCGGAAAAATGGAAGCCACGAGTTGAACTTTTCCTTCCTAATCCCATGTGGCCACTCTGTTCCCATATCCCTTTATCCCCCTGTGTATGTAGTAGTAAACACACAACATTCATAATTAAACATTTTGGAAGATTTGATCTTAGCATGGAAGTATCAGCGGTCAAAAATGTAGCAATTTAGGATAGGGATTTACTTTAAAGATTTTGTAGGGAGTAAAATTATGCTGGTTCTCCAAATAGAATAGTTAGCAACCATAAACGTGTCAACAAGATTGCTGAAGCTTTATGATGGAAAAAGAACTGACTTAAGGAAAAAGTATAATGTGTGTGTATATATATTATCTGATTATGAGAATTGAAAACATATCTTCGCCTTTCTGTGTTTTAGCTTTTGCTGAATTTGAGCAGACATGTGAAACACATTACCCTATAGGTAGGCTGTTGATCATGTTTAGGGAACTATGCAATAGACGTTAACAGCTGCCAATTGTAGCCACTGGCAGAGAATGGTCTGTCTCTCCAGCTGTTGACCACTGCTTCAATTGGCTTTCTGTTCTCACACTCTGAAACTCTGCCAAGCCTGTCAGAGGAGTGGCACTGAAAAATGAAACACTGTTAATGGGATTATAAGATTTAGGAATATGTTTTTGTTTTCTATGCTCTTTGTTTAAGAAGCCTTGATTGTGTTAATGTATAACAGCACTCTAGATTTTACTGAAGGTGTAAGCTAATTGTAGTGTTGTGAAGGGTATGCCAGACAATTTAGTTCTTGTTTAAAAGACACATGGTGACTATAAATATCACAGTCACTGTTGAACATGCTTTACAATTGACTGACAATGTCCAGATGCCCTGTAACTGGTTATATAAATCAGTTTCACACCACCCCTGTGTTGCACTTTTGCTATTTTCAGATATTTTCTTTTTAAATAGACACAGATGGCAACCACCTCTGAAATAGACATAGTCATTTGTAATAATTTTGTAATAGTCTATAAACCATGGATCTTATGCTGAGCATGATGAATCGTTCAATTTAATCTTAAAAAAGGGAAAGTTGAACACAAACATAATTTTATTTTATTCTCTCAACTTCTCAGTTTCCTTTAGTGAGTTTGTCAATAATATTATTTATCTTTTGGAGAATTAAGAAAATATTCAAGATGCTTCCAGTTCCAAATGCCAGAACTTAAGTTACTGTTTTTTGTTTAGCTGTTCCCCCACCCCCTGTCCTCTGTTTAAACCTGGCTCCAACAATGAGGTTTGGAAAAGGTACACTGAAGTTACTTTGTATATCTGGAATTTATTTTAGTTATGAGAATTCAAAATGCACAGAAGCCCATCAAGCATATTAAAAACTTCAAGTAAAAAAAAAGGAGGCTTCAAACAGGTTTTGCTGCCTTAACAGAATTGCGAATTGCAGACAATACACTATTCAGCAATGCAGCATTTCAATCAGTGGGACTAATGAAAAAGAGAAACTGGTTACAACCCCTTTTGGTAGTATGTGCTAGCAGAATTTATGTTGCATACTAAGACAGACATTTCTGACCACAACTCATAAGCCACATTTTATTTATGCTGGCACTTTTCCATTATTTGTTCACAGGCTTTCAGACTTAGTTTACCCTGTTCTAGTTTTGGAATGAAGCGATGGCAGCAATTTCCACGGCATTCTGTTAAGCAAAGCAATTTTGGTTCCTTTGACTACGAGCAGTTCCCATTACAGGGCAACTATGCCTCTTGAATACTACCAGAAAATGGGCTTTACATGATGTATGTTATTTACTTTCATTTCCTTTCATATGGTTATAAATAATTAATACGAGGTCAGAGAGAACAAGAAACATAAAGAATGGAAAATCTCACAAAAATAATCAATTTACAATGCATAAGGCCCATTAAAATCCAATAACATTAGTTTATTATTTTTCAAACATTCATTTCATGTTACTTTTTTTTTAGTACAAAAAGATTCTCTTTCAGTCATCTAATGTGAAGAGGACTAACAAAACTAGTTGCTTGTAATGGCGATGGTTAGTAGTCATAAGTAAAAAAATTGTTGCCAATGTTGGAAAGTATAAATTTGAATGGAAAAGTTCATGAGTGTAATAAAAATGAAAATTGTAGGTATGTTAACGAACAGAAATAGTGAGAAAATGGTCAGTATGTGTAACATCCCAATGATCTTTGTAGATGGCCAGAACTTTTCTTATTCCCTTGTAGTGTGTCATGTCATCCAAACTACTCAAGAGAGTTATAAAATATTCCCAACCATCTGATATCCAGAATGGTGTATTTTTAATTTTTAACTCCATACAGGTAAACCCCAAAATATACACATGAAATATTGACATTTTAGGAACATAGGAACAGGAGTGGCTAATTCAGCCCTTGAGCTTGCCATTCAATTAGATCATGGTTGATCTGTACTTCAACTCCATTTACCCAGCTTCGCTCCATAATACATGATACCCTTACCGAACAAGAATCTTTCAATCTCAGTCTTGAAAGCGCCAATCGTCCCAGCATTCACAGCCTCTTAGGGCAGAGAATTCCAGATTTCTACTACCCGTTGTGTGAAAAATTGCTTCCTGATTTTGCTCATAAATGGCCTAGCTCTAATTTTAAGATTATGTCTCCTCGTTCTTGGTTCAACCACCAGAGGAAATAATTTCTCTTTATCTATCCTATTGAATCCTTTTAACATTTTAAACACCTCGATCAGGTCACCCCTTGATCTTCTACACTCAAGGGAATACAAGCCAGGATTATGCAACCAGTCCTCATAATTTAACGCTCTAAGCATTGGTATCATTTGTATTATCACCAATTCTAATTAAAATGTTCAAATTTTATATCCGTGAAATATTCTCATTATATTACTTGGATCAAAAATTTAACAAAGCACTATTTAGTCCAGTAAAATTTGACTAAATTCTAAGCTTGTTTTTCCATTTTCCCTGACGCACACATTAACCATGACAGAAAATTGACAGCATTTCCGCCCAAGTCTCTCCCATAGCATAAAGTTATAATCTTTCCATACAGTTGAGGGTTATTAGCTCTGATGGTATGTTGCATGAACTAGTTGACACACATGTAAATCCTAAAGGAACTTAATGTGAATGAGCTGTTAATGGCACATGGGCCTCATTTTATTGCCCTTGTGCTAGAGGGAACTGTACAAACTGTTACAACCTGCAACAGTAGCAAGCAGCAGGGCAGTATTCACTTCTTCCACCCTGCCTCCAATGTTTTATCATTATTTTCCTTTCATCTGAGAGGGCATGCACATGTCTGCAACACCAAAGAGAACTGTCTGCTAACAGAAGATGGATGACACCATGCAGTGATTCACCAGAGCAAACTAAATAACTGGCTGAAAATTGAAAAAGAGATCTGTTGTAACCTGTCCTGTAGTAATTTGATGTTAGGTTATACTTTCATAAATCCATATTTTATTATAGTGTTTAAAAGCATATATTGCACTATGTTTTCCTTAATGTAATAAAATACATTTGATTTATGCTGCAAGTAAGTCAATTGTTGATTTTTAAGATCATAGATCTAGCCAAGCTGTTCCAGTACAGCTACAACACTGGCATCTACCTAGCAATGTGGAAAACTGCCCAGGTATGTCCAGTCTACAAAAAGCAGGACAAATCCAATCCAGCCAATTACCGCCCCATCAGTCTACTCTCAAGCATTAGCAAAGTGATGGGAGGTGTCGTCAACAGTGCTATCAAGCAGCAATTATTCACCAAGAACCTGCTCACTGATGCTCAATTTGGGTTCTGCCAGGACCACTCGGCTCCAGACCTCATTACAGCCTTAGTCCAAACATGGACAAAAGAGTTGAATTCCAGAAGTGAGGTGAGAGTGACTGCCCTTGACATCAAGGCAGCATTTGACTGAGTGTGACATCAAGGAGCCCTAGTAAAATTGAAGTAAATGGAAATCAGGGGGAAAACTCCCCACTGGGTGGAGTCATACCTAGCACAAAGGAAGATGGTTGTGGTTGTTGGAGGCCAATCATCTCAGCCCCAGGACATCGCTGCAGGAGTTCCTCAGGGCAGCGTCCTAGGCCCAACCAGCTTCAGCTGCTTCATCATTAACCTTCCCTCCATCATAAAGTCAGACATGGGATGTTCGCTGATGATTGCACAGTGTTCAGTTCCATTCGCAACTCCTCAGATAATGAAGCTGTCATGCCCACATGCAGCAAGACCTGGATGACATTCAGGCTTGGGCTGATAAGTGGCAAGTAACATTCATGCCACACAAGTGCCAGGCAATGACTATCTCCAACAAGAGAGATTCTAACCACCGTCCATGATATTCAATGGCATTACCATCGCCGAATCCCCCACCATCAACATTCTGGGGGTTACTATTGACCAGAAACTTAACTGACATAAATACTGTGGCTACAAGAGCAGGTCAGAGGCTGGGTATTCTGTGGTGAGTGTCTCACCTCCTGACTCCCCAAAGCCTTTCCACCATCTACAAGGCACCAAGCTCATGGTCTACAGAGTAGTAGTGATACCCGCCCTCCTGTATGCTTCAGAGACATGGACCATGTACAGCTCAAAGCACTGGAGAGGTACCACCAACGCAGCCTCCGCAAGATCCTGCAAATCCATTGGCAGGATAGGCGCACCAACATCAGTGTTCTCGCTCAGGCCAACATCCCCAGCATCGAAGCTTTGACCACACTCGATCAGCTCCGATGGACGGGCCACATCGTCCGCATGCCCGATACGAGACTCCCAAAACAAGCGCTCTACTCGGAGCTCTGACACGGCAAGAGAGCCCCAGGTGGGCAGAGGAAACGCTTCAAGGACACCCTCAAAGCCTCCTTGAAAAAGTGCAACATCCCCACCGACACCTGGGAATCCCTGGCCCAAGACCGCACAAAGTGGAGGAGAAGCATCCGGGAAGGCGCCGAACACCTCGAGTCTCTTCGCCGGGAGCAAGTGGAAGCCAAACGCAAACAGCGGAAGGAGCGCATGTCAACCCAAGCACCCCACCCACCCGCCCCTTCAACCACCGTCTGCCCCACCTGTGACAGAGACTGTAGGTCCTGCATTGGACTCATCAGTCACCTGAGAACTCATTTTTAGTGTGGAAGCAAGTCATCCTCGGTTCCGAGGGACTGCCTAAGAAGAATATTCTGTGGTGAGTGTCTCACCTCCTGACTCCCCAGAGCCTTTCCACCATCTACAAGGCACAAGTCAGGAGTGTGATGGAATACTCTCCACTTGCCTGGATGAGTGCAACTCCAACAACACTCAAGATGCTCGACACCATTCAAAACAAAGCAGCCCGTTTGATTGGCACCCCATCCAATACCTTAAACATTCACTCCTTCCACCACCTGGCTTACCGTGGCTGCAGTGTGCACGATCTACAAGATGCACTGCAGCAACTCACCATGGCTTCTTCGCCAGCACTTCCCAAACCTGCGACCTCTACCACCTAGAAGGACAAGGGCAGCAGGCGCATGGGAACACCACCACCTCGAAGTTCTCCTCCAAGTCACACACCATCCTGACTTGGAAATATATCGCCGTTCCTTCATCGTCGCTGGGTCAAAATCCTGGCAGTCCCTCCCTAACAGCACTGTCGGAGTACCTTCACCACAGGGACTGCAGCGGTTCAAGAAGGCGGCTCATCGCCACCTTCTCAAGGGTAATTAGGGATGGGCAATAAATGCTGGCCTTGCCAGCGATGCTCACATCCCATGAACGAATTTTTAAAAAGTGCTTTCAGGGTCATTTTTATGCGTTTTGGTCATAGCAACATACTTTTAGTAAGGAAGGATTTTTATTTATTTCCACAGTTTGGGGAAGTGGGAGGCAGAAGGGTTGACCCAGGTTCCTGCTCTATGCACAGGGTAATTAAAAAAAAATTGTTCTTGGGATGTGGACGACACTGACAAGGCAGTATTTATTGCCTATCCTTAGATGGTTACTCAGTGCCGCAAGTCGTTTAATGGTCTTACCAGGTAAGAGGAGAGAGCTACACCTTCCAAGACTGCATTGTACTAAGCATGTTTGCTACTACAATGATTTCCCCCTCACTGTGTGAAATTACTGTTTACTGTCAATACCCAGAGATCGTGCAGTACCCTTAATAGCTGGGAAAGATCAATGACAGGTGGTGAACACACAAACAAATTACCTTACAGCCTCTTGATCAAGCTTTTGGTCACCTGTCCCAATATCTCCTTACGTGGCTGTGTCAAATTTGGTCTGATAACTCTCCTGTGCAGCGCCTTGGGACGTTTACTATGTTAAAGGCGCTATATAAATGCAAGCTGTTGTTGATAGGTCACTGCAGCCTTGAATTGGTATGAGTGTTCACCCACCCTGTGTCATACAGCTTGGTTGAATTAAAATCAAGTAAAACCTATGAATCTTTCTTTTCTGCTGAGCTGATGCTACAGTACAAAGCACCAGAATGGCTTTACAAAAAAAAAATCAGCAAGGTTTATGTCTCAATAAAAAGAAACAGAAAAGGGGCTCCCAGCAGCACTTTCGAATGAGCTTAATCTGAGATGAACATGGCTGTGATTGTCTTGTCCATATCAATGCCAGTCCTTGCTTGCTGTTAAAAGTATAGTCCTACCTTTAGTGTATTGCCGCAAGTTCACAGTACGACAAGCAAAATGGCAATAAAGTCACTAAGTAGGGGGGAAACATGACTAAAATAAGAGAAGGTGCCATTTTCCATATTTGCTGTGTATTAAACATATGTGATAGGGTTTAATGGTTCCGTTGCTGTAAGACTAATGCTTCGTCACAACCCCTATTTTAGTTTATATATAGATATATACATATTTATATATATTCTCTAATACATATTAAACTACTGTGAGTTAGAGAACTTCAAGCATTCATTAATATGGAGCATTTTTAGATTCGAAAACGATGCATAACATTTAAAAACTGGCCACAATGATTTTATTGTATTTTAAAGCAACTTAAAGGGACAGTATCAAAAATGACACAAATGGGATTTATACTCCATCCAGCTATTTTTGGCACAGGGTAAGCTGCATGCATGAAATAAGGAAACCCAGAGGGTAAAGGTATACTTGCCAACTCTTGGGAGGAAAACTCTAGAGGGGGTAGGCATTTTCTGCCAAAAAAGTAGAGGAACAATGAAATAGTTTAAAGAAAAAGGGAAATATTTTTCAATGCAAAGTACAACCCTGGTCTAGTTATGCAAACATTTCATTTAAATTCTCCTGCCTTGTTGGAAAAAACTGTTTTTCAACATTATTCTCTCAACTTCAGAGAAAAAAAACATCATTACAGCTCCTTTTCTCACCACAGAGTGGCTCCATATTCAGTCCGGGACCCCCATTATGATGTCGAAGAGTGGAAAATTCAGTACTGAGTCAATACATAGGAATTTTGCAGTTCATACTGAATTTTCCAGTCGCAGATGCCCCCCCCCCCCTCCCCCAAAATGGCTTCCAGGATCAATAACGGCGCTCATCTGTGCTGCTTATTATCTGGGCTTCAGCTGTGTGGTGAATTTAACATCAAAAATGCCAGTAGGCTGCTAGAAGAAAATTTAGAACCTAATTTAGCCTACTAAGTAGAATTTTTATATGATCTATATGTATCTCTGTCCAATCCTCAGTTTTTCTTGCTCCCTTTCCAGACTTTTTTCTGTCTTGTTTTTCCAGTGGTTTTCTTAGAATCATCAAAATTTCAGCATAGGAGACCTGTTGATCCATCATGCCTTTGGGTACTACCGCCACATTGGAGCTAATTAGTCTAATCCTAATTCCCTGTTCTTTTCCCATAACTTTAATATTTTTCTTCTTCAAGTATTTATCTAGCTCCCTCTTAAATGTCGTGATTTACTCAGCTCCAATAGTTACTTGTGGTGATTTATTCCATATACTAATAACTCTTTGCATGAAAAGGTTTATTCTAACCATTAATACTTATTCTGGATTTGTGCCTTCTTATTATCAATTCATCAACCAATGGAAATAGTCTCTTCACCCTCTCAAACTCTTTCAAAATTATAAACACTTCCATGTGATCCCCCGTACACTTCTCTGGTGGGTACAGCCATAGATTTTTAAGTCTCCTATCATAACTATATCTTTCGTCTTTGATAGTATCTTGGTATGTGTATGTTACATCTGTTCCAAGATTCCAATACTCTTTCAGTAAGTGCCAAACCTGCACACTGTACTCCATCTGTAACCAATGTCTTATACAGAACACCTCCTTGCACTTCTAGTCATTGCCCCTATTTTCCAAATCCAGAATTTTGTTGCAGTTTCCATCTATAATCCTACGTTTAAAGACCTGCTCCTCCTGTCCATTGTGAATTGTACTGTTTGGGGTATATTTCCATTCTCTGTTCTTTTCCCCAAAATGTACTACATCACATTTATCTTCCTCTCTCTGTCCTCTTTTGTGCAGACTCATCACTCTTGAAATGATTACTATCTTCTTCCTAGGTTATGAACTTCCTGTATGTTTATGTCTCTTCTTTAACCTTGTATAGTTTGTTCTACTCAGTTGCTCAGCTGTCTTATCTTTGCATATTGTGCAGTAACTCTATGCAATCAAATGGAGACTGACACTGCTGCTCACTATGTGCAGCAACCAAAGGACTCACCAAGACATTTCAAGGTTTGTCAACTGACCCACAACATCACTGCATCAATCACTGAGATTCTCCATTGCAGCAGATCTGTTGTCACTGCCATCTTAGAGTAAGATACTTGCCATTCACTGCCATTTTAGAGGATATCAATCACAAGAATCCCTGATGGAGCTCCAAGGCATCTGGGAATTCTGGATATTAAACGAAGAATGCATGGAACTTATAGTGACTTTTTGTGCTCATCAAAGTGAGAAATGTTCAAGCTGGGGAATGGAACACTTTCAATTTTGGTTGCTCAGTGTCGGCTTCAAGCATTTCCAGATCAAGTGTAGCACAGATCGCTGGAGAATAAAGTTTCTGCTGGTTTGGCATAATTGTTCTAATCTCGAACTCAGAAGAGCACCCCCATCTGCACGAATTTGACAAGGTGTCAGTCTTGGCTCAGTGTTAGCATTCTTGCCTGAGTCAAATGGTGGTGGGTTCAGGCCCCATCCAGAGACTTGAGCATATAATCTAGGCTGACACTTCAGTGCAGTACTGAGGGATTGCTACACTGTTGGAGATTACATCTTTCTGGTGAGATGTTAAACTGAGGCTCCATCTGCCCTCTTAGGTGGATATAATAGATGCATGGTACTCTTTGAAAAAGAGCACCGAGTTCTCCTCAACCAACATCACTAAAGCAGATTATTTGGTATTTATCTCATTGCTATTTGTGGGACCTTGCTGTGTGAAAGTTGGCTGCTTTGTTTCTCACATTACACTGCCAAGACCCTGCAGGAGCTAAACCGCAGCTTTAGATCTTCATGTAGCATCTCACAGAAGTGGCCAATTGCTTCCTTGCTGAAGCACAGTCTGTACGTGCAGAGCTTCTCCGACAGTGTCTCAAAAAATATACATTCCCTGCACACTCTCTGTGGGGTGTGGGGTGGGTGGGGGTGGGGAAAGAGGGGTTGAGGGTTGTAGTGAGATTGGTTCAGTCTCATGTGCCTCAAGTGATGCGCCTGCTCCTCCTCCAGGTCATTCATGATAATTAAGAACAGGGGAATGCCCATTGGATAGGCCATTAAAATGCTTTCGCCTTCCTTATATGTAAAAATAGATGGGGGCCCTGAAAGTAATTGCATTCAGACACTAACAGGACTCTGGATGGCACAACTGACAAGAATAAACTACCAAAAATGGGAGCTTTAGGGAAAAAAATACTTAATACAATTTCCAAGCTGCTAGGGTGAGGTCCCTTTGTTGGCCTTCCAGGCTGAGAGTCATGTGTTGGCCATAAATCACGTCAATACCAGGTCATCCATGCCATTATTTTCCAGTCTAAGTGGCTGCAGCATGAATAATGGTGTCAATCCAGCAAATTGGAGATCACCATTGACTACATTGGAGGGCTGAGCAGCGAGAACAGACTTTTATTGGCTTAGGCAACAGTATCAGCAGAGCAACGCAAATTTGCCAGAAATCTACAGGGCATTGCAACTCATTACATAACGCACCTACTCCCATTATTTACAATGGCATACGTCATTACTATGGCACAAGTTTGTAGCAAATTCAGGCCCAATACACACTACAGGAAAATTCACAAGAAGATAAAGAAGGAAATAAGAAAACAACATATCAAAAATTTGATTAATTCATCCTGCAAGGATACAAGCTGTTGCAATATATATTAGTTTTAAAAATAAACTGAATGGACCATTTTAAATTCAGTGCCTCATTTTTCATTTAATGTAAAGGGATTAAATTAAATGTTTTAGACTACTAGTCGACATTGTGTTGGCAGCTGGCCAATGTGCCAACACAGTGGAACACTGCCTATCCAAACTTGCCAGGACACAGGTACGAACAGATAGGTGATGAGGTCAGATAATTGAACATAGGTGATTTCCCAATGTAAAGAGCAGCATAAGAGTTCCAGTCAGAGTCGGATCACACTAAAACAGCTGGTTCTGATTAAATCAGTGGGCAGTACAGTATAACACACTGGCGTCACTGTTTAAACTTGAATTATGAGGGAACCTTTCACATTAAAAAAAATGCCAGCGCTGGATGTGTAGGCTCTGATATGACTGAGGTGAATAACCGATTAAAGTGGATAACCGATTAAAGTGGATAATGTATCAGTCGAATAGATGCCCATTTACTGTGGCTAAACTGAAATAACTTTCAAACTAAAATTAGTTAAACTGGCATTAATAGCCATAACCTAATATTAGCTAAGGCTGCCATTGTGTTCCCACTTCTGCATAGATGCAAAGCGATTTCTAAGAAGATTAACACAAAAGTGATAGTGTAACTCAGGAGTCAGGTCAGGATCTGACTCCCAAACACACTGAAACCAAAAGGTGTGAGGCCACCTCTAGCAGGTAATGTCACATCATTTAGGCTTTGCACTGGGTGTAGTATGACTGCAGCCACGTTTTACACCCTAGTTTGAGTCTTTTTAGTGTTGGAAAAGAAGCATTCTTACTGGCTGTGTTCTCCTAACATTAGAAATTAAGTGGCTGGGGACTCGAGTCCTGCACACACACCAAAGCATGCATGTGCAGACTCAGAGGCCCCTTATTGCTGAGCTTAGTGTGACCTACAGCAAGGTGCAGCCTGCAGAGCAGCTTGAATCTGCTGACTGTGTATCACGTTCTGCAGGTACTCATCTGAGGTGTAATGGCAGTCTATGATAGACTCTGAGGAAAGAAAACCTCCACACATATTATACCCATTCAGAATAAAAGCCCTATGTAATGTACATGCATTGCATACTGCAGCACAAACAGAAACAATACCTTGCTGCTTCTCAGCTCAATCCAAGGAGATTCAACTTGGACCACTCCTCTATCTAAATCCTCAAGTTATAGTGCAATAATATTGTCTCCAATTAATGCCACTACCCCTCCTCCCTTTCTTCCTTCTCTATCTCTCCTGGAATTATATATCCAGATACATTTAATTGCCAATTCTGACACAGCTGCAGCCATGCTTCAGTTATTGCTATTACGTAAATTTTCTATCTTAATCAATGCCTCTTTCACCCTTATTTCTTATACTCTGTGCATTAATATTCATACATTTTAGTTTGGATTCCCTTGGTTGGTAATAGCACAAAGAGTTTTTGGAAGTGTGGCTTAGTTAGACTAATGATTCTAATATTTCCATAATTTGAAGTTTGTAAAAAACACATCAAGAAAATAATGGCCCAAAAATTCTGATTGAGGACAACTTAGAAACCCAGTAGCTCTCTGGTCAGGGGACCGAAAAATAGTGCAGAACCCAGTACTGCTGGGACTCATCCTCATTTGTACCCTACAAAGGTTTTCCAGTGCAGGAACGGGGCATAGACAAATGAGGTAGAGAGGCGGAGAGGTTTAGGGAGGAAATTCTAGAGCTTAGGGCCTCGGCAGCTGAAGGCACGGCCGCCAATGGTGGAGTGGTGAAAATTGGGGATGCACAAGAGGCCAGAATTGGAGAAGTGCAGAGATCTTGGAGGGTTGTAGGGCTGAAGGAGGTTACAGAGATAGGGAGGGGCGAGGACATGGAGGGATTTGAAAACAAGGATGAGAATTTTTAAAATCGAGGCGTTGCTGGACTGGGAGCCAATGTAGGTCAACAAGCACAGGGGAGATGGGTCAACAGGACTTAGTGAAAGTTAGGATACGGGCAGCAAGAGTTTTGATGAGCTCAAGTTTACGGAGGGTGCAAGGTGGGAGGCCAGCTAGGTGTGTGTTGGAATAATCAAGTCTAGAGGTAACAAAGGCATGGATGAGGGTTTCAGCAGCGGATGAGCTGAAGCAGGGGCAGAAACTTCCCATTCTGCCGCACTTCTGCTGGTGGAGTAAGCTGATCGGAAATTCAGCCCCAGTATCATTTTAGTTGCTTTTTGCAGCTGCATTTCAAAAGGCCAAAAAAGAAAATCTACAGTGCCCATTTATTTCACATGTAAGTTCCTGTATTTTTTTCGGTATGATGTGACATTTCAGAAACAACAGGAGCTGTCAGCATCTTTATGTCTTGGCCCCAAAGATAGGAACATAAGATGAAAAAAGACCAAGGTCCATCTAGTTCGCCTTCCACCCCATACTGGTAGTTGCATGATACAACAATAATGGAGTTATTGACTAATCATAACGATCAATCTCTTTCAATTAGTCTACAACACACCCAGACATGATGCAAGGAAAACCTATCCGTGGTGGAGAGCTTTGGGAACCATGGGTCCAAAGTCACCTGTTCTTCCTAAGCGTCCTACTCTTACATGTCATGTCTCAAATTGCTCATATAGGGGGGAATTTTTCGGGGGGTCAGCAGGTGCATTTGGTGGCGGGTCGGGTGGGAAAATCCTTTTTTTTGACAGCGGGTACGGAACCGGTTGCCAACCCGCCACCACGTTAGTTTCCCAGATGTCAGGTCTGTCTTCGCTGAACAGATCCAACACCAAGTGGCGGGGGAGACAATTTAGATGATTAAGAGCTTGTTAACAGGCATGTAAAAACTATTTTAAGCTCACCTTTAGATTTTAAGAGTTCGCCCACGGCTTCCCCACTACTCGGGGATCACGTCATGAAAGGAGGTCGGAAGTTGTGTCAGCATAGGATGATTTCTTAACTTGACAGCTGAAAATGTTCTATAAAAGCTCCCATTTCATAGCTGTTCAATTTCCAAGGTCAGATGCTGTTGCTTGCTGCATTTGGAAGACAGATTGAGCTTTATGCAGCTTGCAACTGTTTGGAGCAAGCTCTGTGTCTAGTGTCACCTCATTGGAACAACCTCTCTCACCATTGACAGATCACTTCTGTCATTTCAACTTCACCTGGCATCTATTCTATCAGCATCGGTGCCCTTGAAACTATCTCACCTTGGTCCTCAGAATCCAACCACGATCAGCCCCAACACCAGCAGCACCAGGCACACCAGCAGCACAACAACACCAACCTTCTCCGCAATCAATTGATGCTGCACAGGACAGAGGGCATCAGCACCTGGGACGCCAGAGATGGCCTCACCATGGCCAGATTTACTTCACTTGATGCTGTACACCCTGGCTGCCACATGATGTGCCAGGTTGGCACCACCCCACACCAACACCATAAAGCATCCCTACAATGCCCAAGCCATTCATTTCACACTCATCGGCATTGCGAGGGGTACCGTTATATCTCACCATTCACTGCAACTCACTAAGCCACTTCTAAAGATGCACACAAATCTGTCCAAGAACACAAAGTGTTGAAAATAAAGATTTCAATGTTTGACAGCACATTAACAGAAATTTCACATGAACATTGGCTAAAACACACAAGTGCCTACCCTTGTGTGTTGTTATTTGGTATGATTGGACTAGGATGAGGGTGAGTGTGAGGGGTGGCTAGTGAGATGGGGAAGTGATAATGTAGATAGAGAGGGATGGGTGGAGGTGCAAGGTAAGTTGGTGTGAGTAAGGATGTGCAGGAGTAAGGTAGGGAAGGCAGAGTGATGGGGATGTGATGAGTGGCACAGCAGGATGAGGTTGAGTGCGGCTTTGCAGTAATGTTTTGTGATCTACTGAGATCATTGAAAGGTTTGCCCCACTGCAGCCTGGTCCTCCTAACGACATCTCTGCTTGTGTCCTCCTGTGCAATGTGCAACCAGACTGCGTTGATCTCATGGGGAGATCTCTTCCGCCCATGGGAAGGGAAGAGAATCTCCCTGCGTGCTGTAACTCCCTCCAGCCTGGGTACTTCTGTGCAGTGCTTGTCAGTGTTTGCAGCACCTCAATGCTGTAGAACACTGACAGCACAACTGTCAAACTCAATTTGCGCATGGTCCCTTTAAGGAAACCGGCTGATGACACATCATCAAGTGGCGTCATCAGACCCGCTTCCTTTAATTGGCCGGGAAACGCACTGGGCGGGCTTAACAAGCCCAATCAGCGTAAGATCACTTTGGACAGCGGGCTGGAGCCAGCAGTGGGGTCGCATCCCACCACCAACCTTGGCCGCACTGGACCTGCCGAGGTTGGGGAAATCGCGGCCTCAGTCTATCCCAAAATATCATTTCTGAAAGAAATCTATCTAATTTGCATTTGAATGAACCAACGCTTTCTGCTTCCACCATCTTCCTCGGGAGCTTGTTCCATAGTTTTACCACTTGCTCACTGAAATTTTGTTTCCAGTTTAGTTTTGAATGTATTCCCCTTCAAGGAAGGTGTCATCAACAGTACTATCAAGCAGCACTTACTCACCAATGACCTGCTTACTGATGCCCAGTTTGGGTTCTGCCAAGACCACTCGGCTATAGACCTCATTACAGCCTTGGTCCAAACATGGACAAAAGACCTGAATTCCAGAGGTGAGGTGAGAGTGACTGCCCTTGACATCAAAGCAGCATTTGACCGAGTGTGGCATCAAGGAGCCCTAGTAAAACTGAAGTCAATGGGAATCGGGGGGAAAACTTGCCACTGGCTGGAGTCATACCTAGCACAAAGGGAGATGGTTGTGATGATTGGAGGTCAATCATCACAGCCCCATGACATTGCTGCAGGAGTTCCTCAGGGCAGTGTCCTGGGCCCAACCATCTTCCGTTGCTTCATCAATGACCTTCCCTCCATCACAAGAAGTGGGGATGTTCGCTGATGACAGCACAGTGTTCAGTGCCATTCGCAACTCCTCACATAATGAAGCAGTCCATGCCCACATGCAGGCTTGGGCTGATAAGCGGCAAGTAACATTCGCGTCACACAAGTGCCAGGCAATGACTGTCTCCAACAAGCGAGCGTCTAACCACCATCCCTTGACATTCAACGGCATTACGATCGCTGAATCCCCCACCATCAATATCCTGGGGGTCACCATTAACCAGAAACTTAACTGAACCAGCCACATAAATACTGTGGCAACAAGAGAAGGTCAGAGGCTGGGTATTCTGTGGTGAGTGTCTCACCTCTTGACTCCCCAAAGCCTCTCCACCATCTACAAGGCACAAGTAAGGAGTGTGATGGAATACTCTCCACTTGCTTGGACGAGTGTAGCTCCAACAACACTCAAGAAGCTCGACACCATCCAAGACAAAGCAGCCCGCTTGATTGACATCCCATCCACCACCTTAAACATTCACTCTCTCCACCACCGGCGTACCGTGGCTGCAGTGTGTACCATCTACAAGATGCACTGCAGCAACTCACCAAGGCTTCTTCAGCAGCACCTCCCAAAGGCAGCAGGCGCATGGGAACACCATTACCTCCAAGTTCCCCTCCAAGTCACACACCATCCTAACTTGGAACCAACCTCTGGGTTCTATCAGTCAACCAATTATGTATCTCCATTGTAAAATATTTCCACTGATTCCCGCTTTCTTTATTTTCAGTACCAGCCTTTCCAGTTGATGTGTTAGATTAATATATTGTTCAAAATGAATGAAGACAAGTTCCCCTGAGCTTAGTATGCAATCGCACTGTGCAGCAAGCCATACAGTCTGGAAGGCCTCATGTTTGGTGTTGGTCTGAGTCAGCTAATCTCAACCAGGATGGAAGAAAGGATTGCTACAGTTGACCAAAGTGTCCTTGTACTAGGGGCATAACAAAAGTGCTCTTGATCACTATCCAATAATTCCTGCTAGATGTATGTGTGTTTGCATGTGTCAGGTAAGAATAGGTTTGAGCTCAGTGTATTTCCCCTATGGTAAAATGGCCTGACATAGGACCATGTCCCGCAATCCTTCAGGTAAGGAGGATTTAACACACAATTAAAGCAGACAAGAACAGAATGAAGAAGAGTTTGTGGACAGTGTGTAAGTATTGCTACCAGCCATACAGTTGATTATTACTCACTGGACAAATCCTGATGTTTAAACACAACCCATATATTCCCAAAAAAAGGTAGTGTTTTTACGGTGTTAAAGTTTAAAAGATATAAAGTAGGCATATGAATAAGAAATAGTGAATGGCCAACTTATAAATAATGTGAAAAAATATATAATTGAATACATTCAGACAGCTTTGGGTCGGAAGTCTTCTCTCAGAAACTCCAGCTGGATTGATCTTTGTGGCTACTCAGTTTGAAACGTGAGCAGCTGTCACTGGAAGTGCAGCTAATAGCTGCCGTACACCATACATCAGGCCGAGCCCCATTGCTGGGAATTCAGCTGCCTGATTATCTCCAACTGCAGCTGTGAAATCACAAAAAAATGATGATTTAAATGAGCTCTGTTATTAAAGTATCTCTTCATTGGACTTCACAAGGCTACTCCTTCAGAAGGATGTTTCCTCTTTTAGTCATCTGGTAACAGAAACCCTGCAGCCAAAGGAGATGTCTTTGGGTTATTTCCACATCATGAACTATCTTGTGATGACCTGATTTTTGCAGTGATTATACTTCACAGATCAAAGAGGGATTAGTGTAGCTCAACCCTAATTCCATTGGGTACTACAAAGCTCTGTCACCTTGTACATGTGTACACAGCAACAGAGCAAGTGGGGCTCAATGGAGGCAAGTGAAACAGCTAAAATATGAGCTTCAGGGCAAATTTAAATGTTTGTCAGTGCAGCCATTTCAATTAGTTGAGAGGAAGTCACTGAAGATCTTTAACTCAAATGCATTAGATTGTGTTTTTACTTTATACAAATGGCAAAAAGCACACAGTGCCGACTGATCACCATATGCTAAAAGCGCTCATTATAAAATCATAATCTTAATTTGAAATCCATCCAAAAATGAAATGATGATCCAGAGTGTGCAGTGCTACCTAAATATACAGTTCATTGAACTGAACCTAAAACTGAAATGCAGAAATAACTAACTTGTTCTCAAACTAATTACACACAAGATCCACTTAAGTTCTTTCCACATAATTGTGCAATCTGAGATGGAACCTCTTTGTATGTCGCAACAACCTATGGCTCTGGTAGGTGGAACAAACTGTGATTTGTGCCTGAGGGGTTCCACTGCCAAGTGTTACCATTCCTGTTTTGATTGAGACCTTCTTCATCTTCTCACAATATTAATGGAAAGATATTTGAGGTGGTCTATATGACCCAAGTTGATGTAAATGTAAACTCTTGCTATATCCTGTAACTGAGGCTTTTTGAAATATAGGTTTCAGATTTAAATGCATTTGTTACATGGGAAACCTGTGGTTAATTTGATTGGCCTTAATCTATATTTATTGTTTAGTTTCATGTTTTCTATCTGGGTCGTGATGCGCCAAAAGAAACATTAAAGAAGGAAAAATATATTTTCAATTCTTTCTCCTCTCATTGGTTATTGTTTCTACATAGCTTCCTCCAGTGAATATAATAGGTCATAAATTCCATGACGCCAGTTTTCCCATGGGCAAAATTGGTATTTGTAATAGACCAAGAGGAACTTGTGACTGAAATCAGCTTGGTGTTCATATAACAATTTCAACCCCACCTCTCACTTTATAAGCGTAACCTCTAGGAAGCCAGTGCATAGGGAAGGGCATTCCAGCAGGAAGGATTGAGGATCCACAAATTGTATCTAGTCATGGATATTCCCCATTGTCCAGATACTATGAGTTAAAAGCTACACACACTTAAAACCTACCTCATAACAGCTCTTGTCTGAGAGCAGGAGCCAAATTAATTAAAATAAGGGCAGCACTTAAAATGATTTCAACCATATCTGTTTTGCCTCCCCCTCAAACACAGACAAAGATTTTATTGTACTTTTCATAAATGTTAACTTATTTAAACTGTAACAAAACCAGGAGAAGAGGCCACATACCAATTTGGGTATTTTCTCCAACTTCTCTTTTTCTGAATGGTTGTCACGATGATAATTCAATATGTAGTAAGGGGCTAAAGTTCATTATCACAAATGTTTTTTGTGCGTGGGCTTCAGTAGTAAACTACTGATTCTGTTGAATGCCATTGTACCTAATTTAGCTTCCTTTATACATCTGCGTCCCAAAAAGAAAATTTGGACCCATGATACTGATACTAATACCATTGTATGCTCGGCTGACCAGAGATGTTAACATCTCCACACCCTCCAGAAGAGAAGTTCTGCTGTTGTGAAGAATCTCACCTACAGCTCACCTGAAAATTGATGAAACTTGCCACATGATCCTCAGGATTCAAGTAATAAACTAGTCAGTTTTGGAGTGGGACTCAAAAGGTACTAAATCATATCACTGGCAGAAGTGGGAAGAAAGAAACATGTTAATAACCTGCTGAGCTGAGCTGAGCTGTTACCATGGCAATGACACAAGCTCAGTCCAATCAAAGAAGCTTAGAGGAAAAGCAAATCTGCTGCAATTTCACATCACAAAGAGGTTTGTACAGAAATTCAAACACTGTCCTATATATGAAAGGCTTGAGAAACTCAAAAAATAATGGTTTGGGGAAAGAGAATGCTTTCTTATTTTGTGATTATATTTTTGAAATTCTCCAAAAGCTTATTTGTATCATAAAATAATTGCAGCATATTAATTTTTTCACTGCCATTTCTGATAATCTAAAATAGGATATGATGTTTGAAAATCAGAAATGCCTGATTACACAGTGCATTTAAACATGCACTGGCAATGTGAAGCAAGACCCTTAGCGACTATTGCACTCTGCTAGATGGTAAACCATTTTTGATTAGAAACATATCAAGTGCAGACAAGGATTCTGCGAGCAAACACTGCGGCTAGTTATGGAAACCCATATGGTTTCAGTTTGGATCAACAAGGGTGAAAACACAATTCAAATAATTTTCATTCCGTTTTGAAATCTCTTGTGAAACAAAAAAAATAAAGAAAAGGGAATTGTGTCATTACACAATGCAGTCATCTTCTTACATTTAGAGTTCAGGGATGTCTTTTGACTGTTTTAGCCTGAAAACCAATTCGGTAGCTCAGATCACACAACAAAATCAATTTATTTCCATAATGATCCAACTATACTTCCTTTGCTTCTGCCATTAAGGCAGTGTTATCTCAGTCTCTGTTAGAGCCCTATAATGAATATCACAGTAATAAAGCGGCCCATACATTTCAGTAATTTTATTGCTGTAATATTAAGGTGGAACTTACTATTGCGGGGTGGTGGGGTCGGGGGGGGGGGGGGGGGGATATAAAATGGAAGACAGCGGATTGGCTGCCTGTTATACACCCCGCTCAAGTTTCCTTTCCATCAATCAGGTGGGGTGTATAATGGCCGGCTGATCCATTATTGTCCATGTTACATCCCTGCCAAAGTTGACAGTTCCACCCTAATATTACCAATAAAATTACTGTAATGTAAGGGGCAGATTTATTACTGTGTTATTCATTATAAACTACTGAACTGAACACCTGAAATTTACATAAGAATAAAGAATGAACCCTTACCCTCACTTCTCTAAACATCTCCTTTTTCCTCCTATTCTTTTCCCTACTCTCTCTCTCTTTGTCTCATGTTTTATTAAATAACTTTCTATTTTCTACCTATCCTAGCTCTATTCTATCAATACAAACCCTTTTTCTTGCTCTTTTACATTTAAATTATTTAATTTGCCTGTACTGTTCTGCTCCCAACAACCATTTTGAAGATGGAAGAGGGTGTTATTGGCTGAAAACCAGCCAATTTAAAGGCTAGATTTGGAAGACTGATAAAAACAAATCAATCTGTGAGTTAAAAAAAAAATAGTTTTTAAGGTTACCAAATGGTGGTAGGCCATATAATTGGGATCTGATTTTTTTTGTTTCCGTACTGGTGGAGAAATGGGATTCTTCATTGTTTAGACTTGGCTGCCTGGCATTGCTTATTGCTTTCAGTGGATCCCCAGGTTGTGGTGGAGTGAAGACTTAGTTAAGAAATGTTAACCTAGCCTTAGAAACACAATAAAGATAGTGCCCCTCAACGGGGTAGCAACCCAGCATGATAAGTTAAAAAAAAACTAAGTTAGCTGCACAAACATATTTCTTAGATATACACTCGAGGACAGGATAAGGTGTTGTAGGGTTCAAAACCTGGAGTCTTCCTTTAATAATGCTCTGCCGTATATTGTTTGTGTCGAGAAGCTGAGCAGCACAATGTGTTAGCACACTACTTTTTCAGCTAATGGAGCCAAATATAGATTCAGCTAGATCCAAGGGATGAAATTCTCCTCCCTCTGTTAGCTTTAAGCATCCAATGCGATATCAATTTGGATAGTCTTAACTCAGTTGCTAGAGCTTTTGACATGCCCTCATCATAGATGCAAACAAGTCAATCTCTTAGCACAAAACTGTCCAAAATGCAACACTAATTGTCACTATCTTACAAATCTCACTCAGACAAGCCTTAAAGGATAGCTAGTGTGGGAAGTGGAAAAATTAAAACTGGTGAATTAGAGGGTCTTCTTCTAAGGTTGGGTTGATGGCACATTTGTTCAGGCAGAGTAAAGGGAGCTTTATGCTGGAGCTGACCCATGTGTGCTTAAAGTTGACACTGAATGACAAAAGTGGGAAAAAAAGTGTTCATTCTCAGCACTGACATACACATCAGATTCAGTTGTGTCCCATCAAAAAAAAACACATTTATGATATTTAATTTTTTTCAGTTGCAATAAAATCCCAAAAGATCAATCTTTAAAAAGGTATAGATTTTAGGATTCAGTCAAATGCACCTATGTATTTTTTTTACAAGCATTTAATTTCAAGTGTCCAATCATAATAAACAGACAAACTACAAAATGAAATAGGAAAACTGGCAATCATTTAATAATTATCTGTCAAGGTATAATCATATTTTAAATTTTAAATCCTACACTGATTTTTACATTGATATAGTACTGCTATTTATTCTCAACCTGTTAGTTACAGGGGAGCACATTGATGGCATAGTTCTGCATGCTTGTACAGTAGTTTAGCATGCTTCAGGACTGGGGCAGATGCAAAGTGGGGCTGCACAACTGGACAGAGGTGCATAGGAGCTATCCCACCTTTTCTAGGGGTGTTTTTGGGTTGGGTCGCTCTTTCTATATGGCTGGGGACCAATGTGATGTATTTTAACTTGGCATCAACTTGTTCTTCCCTCTGCAGGGTGTTCATGGGGTTTGTGAGAGGAAACTTGTTGTATGAACCTCCATTGTAGGAGGCACAGACCATTTGGTACTTTTTTAGTTGTAGGTAAAGGCTGAACACCACAAGCTATAACTGCCGTATGTCCCTCAGGACTATAATCTGCATATTTGTGTTGGGAGGAATAGGATTTCACCATAATGAAGGATGCATCTTGTCTGTAAATCTTGGGTGGATATCACGTGCCGGGGACAGTCCTCACAGACTGGAGAATGAAAGGATGTCATTGTTGGCCATGACCTTTGTGGCATTCCAATCACTTCCCAAAATGGTTGGATTTAGGAGGCAGGACCAAAAGTTGTGTATAAGTGTGTCACTCTGGCCACAACTTCTCCAATATGCATCCAGCAGAGATGGGCAGAATCCATGAGGATTGTGTGAAATGTGGTACATTTGCACAAGTTAGAGCTTACCCTCACATATCTTACTCCAAATGGTGAATGTGAGGGTTTGATCCCAGACAGGCTAATCTTCAGGGGTTCAGGCAAACACCCAGGTCTTGAGCCACATGTGGGCCCCACATCTGCAACTGAGCAAGTCAATCGGATTGCTTTCTCCCACTGTATGATTTCCCAGAAGAACCCAGACCAGGGCTGAGGAAATTCTTGGTCTGGAAGTCGACCACCCAGCCATGACTCCTCTGGCATAGGGAGCCATGTTTGGAGAAGATGGTGGTCCCACCAAAAATAGCCCCCACCCCGCCCAGTAACTGATTGGGACTCAATGGCCGGAATTTTCTGGGGGGCCAGCGGGCGGGATCGGTGGCGGGTTGGGTGGGAAATTTGATTATTTTGACAGCAGGTCAGGAACCCGCTGTCATCCCTCCGCAACGAGCCTTTCCCAATAGCGCGTCTGTGATCTCGGATCGGACCCGACCCACAGAGGTGGGCGACCCAATTAAAGCAATTACTGGCTTGTTGACAGACCCTTAATAATGGCTTTAATCTTACCTTTTTAACTTTAACTGCTCGCACACGGGGTCCACGCTGCTCGTGAACCACGTCTGTTAACCTGAGGCAGGAGTTGAATGGCCATTGAATCAGCTGATTAGTTGACAGTTTGAAATGTACTATAAAAGCTCCCACCTCACAGCTGTTCACTTTACAAGCACAGAAGCTGTTGCTTACTCCATTTGGAACAGAGATTGAGCTTTATGCAGGTTGCAAGTGTTTAGGGCAAACTTTCTATCCAGTGTCACCTCATTGGAACAACCTCTCTCACCTGTGACAGAATGCTTCTGTCATCTCAACTTCACCTGCCATCTATGCCATCAGCATGGGAACCATTTATACTGTTTCACCTTGGTCCTCAGAATCTGACCACGATCAGCCCCAACACCAGCAGCACCAGGCACACCAGCAGCACCAACAACAACACCAACCTTCTCCGCAATCACCTGATGCTGCACAGGACAGTGGGCATCAGCACCTGAGCACATTGCTACCCGGGAGGCCAGGGATGGCCTCACCATGGCCAGATTTACTTCACTTGACGCTGTACACCCTGGCTGCCACATGATGTGCCAGGTTGGCACCACTCCACACGCCATAAAGCATCCCTACAATGTTCAAGCCATTCCTTTCACACTCTCACCATTCACTGCAACTCACTAAGCCACTTCCAAAGGTGCACACAAATCTGTCCAAGAACACAAAGTGTTGAAAATAAAGGTTTCAATGTTTGACTGCACATTAACAGAAACTTTACATGAACATTGGATAAAAACATCCAAGTGGCTACCCTTGTGTGTTGTTAGTTGGTATGATTGCACTAGGATGAGGGTGAGTGTGAGTGGTGGCTAGTGAGATGGGGATGTGATAATGTAGATAGAGAGAGAGGGATGGGTGGAGGTGCAAGGTAAGTTGGTGTAAGGATGTGCAGGAGTAGGGTTGGGAAGGCAGAGTGATGGGGATGTGATGAGAGGCACAGTGGGGTGAAGGTGAGTGGCTTTGTACTAACGTTCCTTGATCTATGAGATCATTGAAATATTTGCGCCATTGCACCCTGGTCCTCCTGACGATATCCCTGCTTGTGGCCTCCTCTGCAATGCTGCCTTGGTCTCCAGGGGAGGTCTCTTCAGCCCATTGGAAGGAAAGAGGACTTCCCTGCGTGCTGTGACTCCCTCCATAAGCATAAGGAGGGAGTCATGGAGAGCCTGGGTGCAGCCCTGCACCTCTGTGCAGTGATTGTCAGTGTTTGCAGCACTTCAATGCTGTAGAACACGGACAGCACAAACGTTAAAAGTAAAGTGGCCATGGCCCCTTTAAGGAAATGGGCTCAAGATGTGTCATGAATGACATCACCAGACCCGCTCCATCTAATTGGGCCGGGAAATGTTCTGGGCGGGCTTAATAAGCCCCATTAAGGTAAGGTCATTTTCAGCAGTGGGATGGAGCCAGCAGCAGGGCCACGACCCGCCGCCCACACCGGCCAAACCAGACCTGCCAAGGTGAGCAAAATCTCGGCCAATATATCTGGGTCCCTGTTTAATTATTGGGCCTTCTGCCATACTCCGGGTGGAGTAACAGCAGCAGTGAGCCAGAAAGGCCATGGATTTTTGTACAGTAATTACAAACTTTTACTATCGCCTTGAAATACCAAAAACAACAAAGATGTATCTTCTGCATTAACCCTCAACATAAAAGTGAGCCTCAAAACAAGGTTCCTTACTTCCTACTCACTACCATGGAGTCCTCTGATTAGACTTGCACCACTGATGGCTTCAGATTGACTGGTCTCTGGGTGCAATTCAGCCAAGATATATCCCAATTTCATTTGAAGATACAGCAGAACTAAACACGTTAAAACTGTATTTCTCATAACTACATTTAGGTGATCAGACATTCACAGAATTCAAAATGATGGATGTCCACCCAAATACTGCTGCCAAACAAACATAACTTTATAAGAAGCCACAGAATACTAGTCATTGAATTGAATAGCTTCACGCCCACCTTTAAACAACATCTTTTCCCACCTGAATGCTGCTGCAAGAATCTAATTAACATGAATTAGTAGCTGCACTGAACACAATAATGGACCAGGCAATCAGCTACAGAGTTCCAATTTACAATTTTTTTATTCGCCCATGGGATGTGGGCGTTGCTGGCAAGGCCAGCATTTATTGCCCATTCCTAATTGCCCTTGAGAAGGTGGTGGTGAGCCGCCTTCTTGAACTGCTGCAGTCCTTGTGGTGAAGGTGCTCCCACAGTGCTGTTAGGGAGGGAGTTCCAGGATTTTGACCCAACGACGCTGAAGAAACGGCGATATATTTCCAAGTCAGGATGCTGTGTAACTCGGAGGGGAACTTGCAGGTGATGGTGTTCCCATGTGCCTGCTGCCCTTGTCCTTCTAGGTGGTAGAAGTCACGGGTTTGGAAGGGGTTGTCGAAGAAGGCTTGGCGAGTTGCTGCAGTGCATCTTTTAGATGGTACACACTGCAGCCATGGCGCACCAGTGGTGGAGGGAGTGAATGTTCAAGGTGGTGGATGGGGTGCCAATTAAGTGGGCTGCTTTGTCCTGGATGGTGTCAAGCTTTTTGAGTGTTGTTGGAGCTGCACTCATCCAGGCAAGAGGAGAGTATTCCATCACACTCCTGACTTGTGCCTTGTAGATGGTGGAAAGGATTTGGGGAGTCAGGAGGTGAGACACTCGCCGCAGAATACCTAGCCTCTGACCTGCTCTTGTAGCCACAGTATTTATGTGGCTGGTCCAGTTAAGTTTCTGGTCAATGGTGACCCCCGGGATGTTGATAGTGGGGGATTCAGCGATGGTAATGCTGTTGAATGTCAAGGGGAGGTGATTAGACTCTTGCTTGTTGGAGACAGTCATTGCCTGGCACTTGTGTGGCGCGAATGTTACTTGCCACTTATCAGCCCAAGTCTGAATGTCGTCCAGGTCTTGCTGCATGCGCACAGGGATTGCTTTATTTTCTGAGGCATTGCAAATGGAACTGAACACTGTGCAATCATCAGCAAACATCCCCACTTCTGACCATATGATGGAGGGAAGGTCATTGATGAAGCAGCTGAAGATGGTTGGGCTTGGGACACTGCCCTGAAGAATTCCTGCAGCGATGTCCTGGTGCTGAGATGATTGACCTCCAACAACCACAACCATCTTCCTTTGTGCTGGGTATGACTTCAGCCAGTGGAAAGTTTTCCCCTGATTCCCATTGACTTCAGTTTTACTAGGGCTCCTTGATGCAACACTCGGTCAAATGCTGCCTTGATGTCAAGGACGGTCAATCTCACCTCACCTCTGGAATTCAGCTCTTTTGTCCATGTTTGGACCAAGGCTGTAATGAGGTCTGGAGCTGAGTGTTCCTGGCGGAACCCAAACTGGCATCGGTGAGCAGGTTATTGGTGAGTAAGTGCCGCTTGATAGCACTCTTGACGGCACATTCCATCACTTTGCTGATGATTGAGAGTAGACTGATGGGGCGATAATTGGCCGGATTGGCTTTGTCCTGTTTTTTGTGGACAGGACATACCTGGGCAGTTTTCCACATTGTCGGATAGATGCCAGTGTTGTAGATGTACTGGAACAGCTTAACTAGAGGCACGGCTAGTTCTGGAGCACAAGTCTTCAGCACGACAGCCAGGATGTTGTCGAGGCCCATAGCCTTTGCTGTATCCAGTGCGCTCAGTGATATCACGTGGAGTGAATTGAATTGGCTGAAGACTGGCTTCTGCGATGGTGGGGACCTCAGGAGTAGGCCGATATGAATCATCCACTCGGCACTTCTGGCTGAAGATGGTTGCAAATGCTTCAGCCTTGTCTTTTGCACTCGTGTGCTGGGCTCCACCATCATTGAGGATGGGGATATTCATGGAGCCTCCTCCTCCCGTTAGTTGTTTAATGGTCCACCACCATTCACGACTGGATGTGGTAGGACTGC
The DNA here is from genome assembly GCA_030390025.1 of Squalus acanthias. Lineage (NCBI taxonomy): Eukaryota > Metazoa > Chordata > Chondrichthyes > Squaliformes > Squalidae > Squalus > Squalus acanthias. The sequence goes on from CM059428.1 coordinate 99,547,899, forward strand.
AGAGCTTTGATCTGATCCGTTGATTGTGGGATCGCTTAGCCCTGTCTATAGCATGCTGCTTCCGCTGTTAGCATGCATGTAGTCCTGTGTTGCAGCTTCCCCAGAATGGCACATCATTTTTAGGTACACCTGATGCTGCTCCTGGCATGTTCTTCTGCACACCTCATTGAACCAGGGTTGGTCCCCTGGCTTGATGGTAATGGTGGAGTGAGGGATATGCCGGGCCATGAGGTTACAGATTGTGGTGGAATACAATTCTGCTGCTGCTGATGGCCCACAGTGCCTCATGGATGCCTAGTTTTGAGCTGCTAGATCTGTTCTGAATCTATCCCATTTAGCACAGTGGTAGTGCCACACAACATGATGGAGGGTGTCCTCAGTGTGAAGACAGGACTTCGTCTCCACAAGGACTGTGAGGTGGTCACTGCTACCAATGCTGTCATGGACAGATGCATCTGCGACAGGTAGATTGGTGAGGACGAGGTCAAGTAGGTTTTCCCCTCGTATTGAACATAACATAAGAACATAAGAAACAGGAGCAGGAGTAGGCCAATCGGCACCTTGAGCCTGCTCCACCATTCAATAAGATCATGGCTGATCCAATCTTGGCCTCAACACCACTTTCCCGCCCGCTCCCCATACCCCTTGACGCCCTTGTAGTTCAAATGTCTGTCAATCTCCACCTTGAATATATTCAATGACTCCGCCTCCACAGCTCTCTGGGGTAGAGAATTCCAAAGATTCATGACCCTCTGAGAGAAGAAATTACTCCTCATCTCCGTCTTAAATGGGCGACCCCTTATTCTGAAACTATGCCCCCTAGTTCTAGATACCCCCACTAGGGGAAACATCCTCTCAGAATCTTATTTGTTTCAATAAGATCACCTCTCATTCTTCTAAATTCCAATGATTATAGGCCCAACCTGCTCAACCTTTCGTCATACATCAACCCCTTCATCCCAGGAATCAACCTAGTGAACCTTCTCTGCACTGCCTCCAATGCAAGTATATCCTTCCTTAAATATGGAGACCAAAACTGTACGCAGTACTCCAGGTGCGGTCTCACCAGTGCCCTGTAAAGTTGCTTCAAAACTTCCCTGCTTTTATACTCCATACCCCTTGCAATAAAGGCCAACATTCCATTAGCCTTCCTAATTACTTGCTGTACCTGCATGCTAACTCTTTGTGCTTCATGTACTCGGACCCCCAGATCCCTTTGTACCACAGCATTTTGTAGTCTCACTCCATTTAAATAATAATTTGCTTTTTCATTCTTCCTTCCAAAGTGGATAACCTCACATTTTCCCACATTATACTCCATCTGCCAAATTTTTGCCCACTCATTTAACCTATCTATATCCCTTTGTAGACTCTTTGGGGGAGAAATTCAGTATCGCCCCATTTGGGGCGCAATTATCGGCCGGGCGCAAAGATTAGCGCCTGGCACTAATTATCGCCACCGACTGCAAACTTGACTTTTATCGCCCCTGGAGGTGATTGGAGCGCTAAATCAGGCGCTTCACACCTGTCTTAAGGCGCAAAGGCCGAGGAGCGAGGCGCTACCTCAGAGCGCTGCCGAAGCTCATGTAATGTCAGTCAGCAATGGAACACACACACAATGGCACGGGCCAGTTCTTAAAGGGGATGGTTAATCTCACTTTCCATCCACATCCTGCTAATTGCAGCCTTGAATCTCGGCCTGGAGAGACCTGCACATCAAATCTGCTGGAAAGAACAATGGAGAGTACCAGGCAAAGAGCTCAGAGTGCAGCCCCCACAGTCTCTTCTAAATCGATACAAGGAATGGCAAATCAAAATGAACCTGCAAAGTGCTGCTCAGTACCCAAAACTCCTTCACACAACGTTGAAACTCTCCAGAAGTCTCTCTCTCTCTCTCTCAGAATGCGTAGTTCAAAAATGGCACCAACAATAAAAGGCAGGAAGCGGTCACCTTTAAATAGCGCTCCCCCTTTCCCTTCATGACTGCAGAACGCGCCACTCAAACTGTCGTTGCTAGCGTCAGGCGGTAAGGCAGGGGGCGCCACTCAATATCCGCTCCGGGGCGATACCGGGGCGTTGCGCACTCGACTGACGTCACGATCTGCCGGCGCAGGAGATCGTGGCGGTAGTGTTTAGCGCCGCCGCAAAATGTCTAGTTAATTTCGCAAGCAGCGCAAACTTCGCCGCGCCTGAGCCCTAGATGCTTTGCGCCCCATTAGCGCCCTCTTAAGGCGCTAACGGGAGGCACAACCAACTGAATTTTTCCCCCTTTGTGTCCTCCTCACAACTTGCTAACCCACCTATCTTTGTATCATCAGCAAATTTGGCTACAGTACACTCGGTCCCTTCATCCAAGTCATTAATATAGATTGTAAATAGTTGAGGCCCCAGCACTGATCCCTGTGGCACCCCACTAGTTACTGATTGCTAACCGGAAAATGACCCATTTATCCCGACTCTCTGTTTTCTGTTAGTTAGCCAATCCCCTATCCATGCCAAAATATTACCCCCAACCCCGTGCACTCTTATCTTGTGCGGTAACCTTTTATGTGGCACCTTATCGAATGCCTTCTGGAAATCCAAATACACTACATCTACTGGTTCCCCTTTATCCACCCTGTTTGTTACATCCTCAAAGAACTCTAGCAAATTTGTCAAACACGATTTCCCTTTCATAAAACCATGTTGACTCCGTTTGATTGTCTTATGATTTTCTAAATGTCCTGCTATTACCTCCTTAATAATGGATTCCAGCATTTTCCCAATGACAGATGTTAGGCTAACTGGCCTATTGTTTTCTGCTTTCTGTCTCCCTCCTTTCTTGAATAGTGGTATTACATTTGCAGTTTTCCAATCCGCTGGGACCTCTCCAGAATCCAGGGAATTTTGGTAGATTACAACCAACGCATCCACTATCTCTGCAGCCACTTCTTTTAAGACCCTAGGATGCAGGCCATCAGCCCCATTAGTTTGCCTAGTACTTTTTCTCTAGTGATAGAGATTGTTTTAAGTTCCTCCCTCCCTATAGCCCCTTGATTATCTATTATTATTGGGATGTTTTTAGTGTCTTCTACCGTGAAGACCGATCCAAAATAATTGTTTAGAGTCTCTGCCATTTCGCTATTCCCATTATTAATTCTCCAGTCTCATCCCCTAAGGGACCAACATTTACTTTAGCTACTCTCTTCCTTTTTATATACCTTAGAAGCTCTTACTGTCTGTTTTTATATTATTTGCTAGTTTACTCTCATACTCTATCTTCTCCCTCTTTATATTTTTTTTAGTCATCCTTTGCTGGTTTCTAAAAATGTCCCAATCCTCTGGCCTACCACTAATCTTCGCAACATTATATGCCTTTTCTTTCAATTTGATACCATCCTTAACTTCCTTAGTTAGCCACGGATGGTGCATCCTTCTCGTAGAGCCTTTCTTTCTCACTGGAATATACCTTTGCTGAGATTTATGAAATAGGTCCTTAAATGTCTGCCACTGCTGATCTACCGTCTTACCCTTTAATCTATTTTCCCAGTCCACTTTAGGCAACTCTATCCTCATACCATTGTAATTGCCTTTATTTAAGTTTAGGACACTAGTTTCAGACCCAAGTTTCTCACCCTCAAACTGAATTTGAAATTCTACCATGCTATGATCACTCTTTCCTAGGGGATCCTTTACTATGAGATCATTAATTAATCCTGTCTCATTACACCTTACCAGATCTAAAATAGCCTGCTCCCTGGTTGGTTCCTCAAATAAACCATCCTGAATACACTCTATGAACTTGTCCTCAAGGCTACCTTTGCCAATTTGATTTGTCCAATCTATATGATGATTAAAATCGTCCAGATTATTGCAGTACCTTTCTTATAAGCCCCCATTATTTCTTGATTTATACTCTGTCCTACAGTATAGCTACTGTTAGGGGGCCTATATACTACTCCCACCAGTGACTTCTTACCCTTACTATTTCTTATCTCCACCCAAACTGATTCTACATCTTGAGCCTCTGAGCCAATATCATTCCTCACCACTGCAGTGATCTCATCCTTTATTAACAGAGCTACCCCACCTCCTTTTTCTTTCTGCCTATCCTTCCGAAACGTCAAATACCCCTGAATATTCAGTTCCTAGTCTTGGTCACCTTACAACCACGTCTCTGTAATGGCTATCAGATCATACCCATTTATTTCTATTTGTGCCGTCAACTCATCTATCTTGTTATGAATGCTGCGTGCATTCAGATAAAGACCCTTTAATTTTATCTTATCATTTTTCCTTACTCTGACTCTATTTTCTGGTGCACTCTTATGCTTATACGCTCTGCCCCTTCCTGATACATTCTGGTTATCGTTACCCCTGTCGTTGCCCTGCACTATTGCCTTCTCCTTTCTCTTTGCCTTCCTAAATACCCCTTCACCTGAACCCCTGTCTTCTATTTCCAGCTTAGCTTTTCTCCCTTCTGATTCTACCCTCAGGTTCCCATCCCCCTGCCAAACTAGTTTAAACCCTCCTCAACAGCACTAGCAAAAACCCCCGCGAGGATATTGGTCCCGTTTCCGTTGAGGTGCAACCCATCTGGCTTGTAGATGTCCCAGCTCCCCCAGAAACAGTTCCAATTCCTCAGGAATCTAAAGCCCTCCCTCCTACACCATCTCTCCAGCCATGCATTCATCTGCTCCATGTTCCTATTTCTGTACTCACTAGCACGTGGCACTGGTAGTAATCCGGAGATTACTACCTTTGAGGTCCTGCTTTTTAACCTCTTTCCTAGCTCCCTAAACTCTGCCTGCAGGACCTCATCCCTCTTCCTACCTATGTTGTTGGTACTGATATGGACCACGACCGCTGGCTGTTCACCCTCCCCCCTCAGAATTGTAAGATTTCCAAAATTTGCAGATTCCCAAAAATATATCGAAAGGGAAAAAATAAGGACTTTGGAACTTTAAAGGAAACGTGCCTGGACATGTCCGGCACGTGCCTGGTCTGGGAATTCAAAGACCAGCAAACATTACCATTTGGACAATAGGCCCTGGGGAAAGGCCTGCCCCACCCAAAACACAGAGCCCATAGGAATGCTAGGACCAGCAAGGAACCCAAAGCAGGAGAACAATACAAGCTTCCATGGAACAACAGCGCAACAGGATCTAAGCCATTTGATTTGGTTTAGCATAGTTGAAAGCACATCAAAATTTCAACAAAGACAATGAACAGGCCTCACCTTAAAACTCACTGCATCACGAAACCAGTTTTTCGTGAGGAGTTTTGTGGGGGGGCGGGGGGGTGGGGGGGAGCGAAAAAGGACTATATCTATAGCAGGACCCAAGAGCTCTCTCTCTTTTCGACTCGCCGACTATGCTGGAACAACAAGGCTCTCTCGCAGCACTGCCCAGAAGCCACATGGTAAAGGAAGACGTTCGATGACCAGAATCACCATTGACTTACCTGGCTGGATTTCGTACTGTTAATACCCCTGTCTGGTGAGCATTATCCCTGATCTCCTGAAACCGAAACCTAGCTAGAAGTGGGATTTTTGGGAGGGATAAAGGTTTTTATTTTTCTTGTATACTGTCATTTTCCTCGCCTGTAACCGTGTGCTCCCCAAACCTGTTTAAGTGTGAAGTGTGTTTAAGTTTGTTACCTTTTTAACTTTAATAAAAGTTATAGTTCTTTCATTCGAACCTGTGGTCTACTGCATCTTTATTCACAACCCCTAAATAAGTCCAAGTTTTGAACCTGGGGCGTGGGAGCGATTTGAACCGCTCACTGAGTCAGGGGAAAGGCTGACTCCTACCACAACCACACCCTACAGAATGCCCTGCAGTCATTCAGTGACATCCTTGACCCTGGAACCAGGGAGGCAACATACCATCCTGGAGTCACGTCTGCGACCGCAGAAATGCCTGTCTGCTCTCCTAACTATTGAATCCCCTACCACTATTTCTCTCCCTCTCCTCTTCCCCACCCCTGTGCAGCTGAGCCTTCCATGGTGCTGTGGACTTGACTCTGGCTGTACTCCCCAGAGGAACCATCGCCCTCACCAGTACTCAGCACCGAATACTGGTTGGTGAGCAAGATGGGCTCAGGGGACTCCTGCACTACCTGCCTGGTCCTCCTCTTCTGTCTGGCGGTCACCCATTCCCTCTCCGCCTGCACATTCTTAAGCTGCAGGGTGACCACCTCCTGAAACGTGCTATCCACGTAGCTCTCAGCCTCGCGGATGCACAGCAGTGACTGCAGCCGTCACTCAAGTTCCGTAAGCCGGTGCTCGAGCTGCTGTAGCTGGCAACACTTCCCGCACATGTGGTCGTCCAGACCACGGGAGGTGTCCAGGACTTCCCACATGGCACAGGATGTGCATTCCATGGGTGTGAGCTGCCCTGCCATACCTCTACTTAACAGACTATTTACTAACCTAGCTGAAATAAACTTAAAACTTTAAGAAAGCCAAGTATAAACACTTACCAGATACTCACCAATCAGCTCCCTCCGCTTGTGCCGAAGTCACTTTTTGACTTCTGATGTCACTCTTTCAAAATTCTGCCGGTGCTGAGTTGGTACCGCCGCCACCGCCTCGCCACTCCTCCTAGGTCCGCTCTGCCGTCGCCGCTGCTGGTTCTCTCATCACCTGCCGCAGGCCCAGTCTGGCAGCTACGTACTTCAGGACTCGGCCAGCTTGGTCAGTTAAAAACTAACTATATTATGATATTATAGTGAAGTGCAAGAGTGACTGCATACAACATCCTCAGCCCAAACATCTTCAACTACTTTATCAATGACCTACTCTCCATTAAGAATAGGACTTTTTGCTGACGATTCCAGAGTGCTCAGCTCCATTCACAACTCCTCCAATAATAAAGCAGCCCATTCCAGCCTACGTCAGAACCAGAATAACAATCAGGCTTTGCTGACAACTGGTAGGTAACATTCATGGCACATTAGTGCTAGCTAATGACCATCTTAATGACCACCAAGAGAAAGCCCAGCCATCTCCCCTTGATCTTCAACAGTACCACTATCAATATCTTGGGTGTCACCATTGACCAGATGCTGAACAGGACCAACCATATAAACACCATGGCTACGAGAGCAGTGCAGAGGGTAGGTACTCCGCAGTGAGTGGTTCACCTTCTGACTGCTCAAAGCCTCACCAATATCTAGAAAGTTCAATTGCGGAGTGTGATTGAATACTAACCCCTTACCTGGATGGGTGCACCTGCAACAACACTGAACAGGCTCGACACCATCCAGGACACAGTAGTTCACTTGTTTGGTGCTCCTGCCAATGGACTCAATATCTAACCCCTCCACGACTGGCATATTGTGCCTGTTGTGATGTACTATCTACAGGATGCACTACAATAACTCACCCAGATTACTTAGACAGCAGTAACCTCGAACACCAGAAGGACAAGAACACCAAAGTTATGGGAACACCATCAACTCCAACTTGCTCTCAAAAGTCACACACCATCCTATCTTCAACATATATTGCCATTCCTTTATTATTGCTGGGTCAATATCCAGGAATTCCCTACCTAACACCATTTTTGGAGCACCATTACCACACAGACCGCAACAGTTCAAGGAGACCACCTTCTGAGGGCTACTGGGGATGGGCAATAGATGCGACCTTGCCAGCGTCATCCACATTCTGAGAACAAATAAAAAAGAGACAGTATAACCCATCAGCGCATGAGAAATTCAGTGTGAGTAAAATGATACAATATCAGAGACAATAATCTAATATAATATTATAACACCGAGTAAGACATATTGGGCGAGACTTTTGGGTTCGGCGCCGAATGTGCGTGGTATCGGCGATGCACCCGCCTGCCCACCGTCGCAGTCGGGATGCCCGAACCACTTTCCGTTCCAGCTCTCATCAACATTTGTTCGGCCAGCCGGCAGGTAAGGCATGTTGGAGAGTGGGACCAGATGCCGGTGGGGAAGGGGGAAGCACAGGCCAGGGGTGCCTGAAGATATGAGTGGGGTCCAGAGGTGTACTCCTGGCCCCTCAAAAATCTTTTAAAAACCACAACAAGCTTACTTTTTGGGAGCGGCTTCCAGCAGTCCCTTCATGGACCATACTTTAGGCCTCTCATTGCCCAGAGAACGTGGGACTAGCAAGCGCTGTGCATAATTCGCTCATTTCTGTTCAGAAGTTGCAATCGGGGCCCTACAATTGAGGAATGATTTTATTTGCATATTTAAACAGCCTCCCCCCTGCTTTGGGTGGGAGTGCTGGGCACCCATTTAACGGCCTGTCTGAAAGTTGATTCAGGCGGCCAAATGGGTGCACAAGGTCCTCACCAGATTTTCAACAGCTGGGTGTCTATTTTACAGATGAGAAATGGGCAGCCGTAATTTGCAAATCTCACCCATTGTGATCACTATACCAGAGCCTGAAAGTGCTTAATTACAGGGATAGAATATAATAACAGAGAATGAATAATATCACAATACAGTGACATAAAAACAAGTAACAATAATAATATTGTGTACTGTATAATACATGAAGTATAATAAAATAGCACAGTAACAGTCAGATATACTGATGCAATTTAATTCTGCGTGCTGTGATATAGTTTCACTTCTGTCAGTGCTGGGTCGATAATTTGTAATTGTTCATTTTATTAAGTTTGCTAACTCCAGGTCTAACTGGAGTAAAATACTCACTTTTTGCTTTGATCAGACAGCTTAGGAAAGCATGGGCTGAATTTTCCGTGGTGGTAGTGGGCAAGATCGGTGGCGGGTCGGGTGGGAAAGCTGTTTTTTTGAGAGCGGCTCAGGAACCCGCTGTCAACTCGCTCCCACGCACCTTTCCCCCAGGCGCATCTGACAGCGTGGAGCCGACCCGAACTGCAGTAGTGGGGGACCCAATTGAAATCATCATGAGGTACTTTACAGGCACTTAAGAGCCTTTTCCCCACTTTTTAAATTTCCCTGCATGGCCACGGGATTCACACAGCTCGGGAACCACGTCTGTCAACCTGAGGCATGAGTTCCGTGGCCATTGCTTCAGGTGATTACTTGAGAGCATGAAAAACAAACCAAAATAAAAACATGTTGATTGCATCAGCAAACAGATAGATGGAGATTCTGTTCTATTTGAAAAGCTACTGGTAAATGTTAATTTTTCACTGGCCATTCTCAGCTGTTGTCTTCCAACTCAACAGTAATTGCAATGAATTGATCTGCACTATAAAAAATGACATATAGCATTTAAATAAATTTTTGTGTTGTTTCTGGTCAGGTTTTTCTCACAGTATACTGTGATTGTCCAGTTACACATTAAATCAAGTCATCAGACATAACAATTTCATTCTCATCACTCATTCCACTGGTTCAATTTGGTTTCAGTCCCTGAATATGACTAATTTAATTTTTCAGTCTGAGACTTTAGGATGAATTTCTGCAGAGGTTCTCTCACTTGTCCATTGTTAACTTCAATGGAAGAGCTGCAGAGATCCCAGAAACACATTGTAAGCACCACTTACACTGTAAGTGTCAGCTGTGGCTCAGTTGGTAGCACACTCACCTCTGAGTCAGGAAGGTTGTGGGTTCAAGTCCCACTCCAGGAACTTGAGCACATAAAGCTAGGCTGACACTCCAGTGCAGTGCTGAGGGAGTACTGCACTGTCAAAGGTGCCATCTTTTGGATGAGACATTAAACCAAGGCCCTGTCTGCTCTCTCAGGTGGATATAAAAGATCCCATGGCACTATTTCAATAGAAGAGCAGGGGAGTTATCCCCGGTGTCCTGGCCAATGTTTATCCCTCAACCAACACAACAAAAACAGATTATCTAGTCATTATCACATTGCTGTTTGTGGGACCTTGCTGTGCGCAATATGGCTGCCACATTACAACAGTGACTCCACTTCATTGGCTGCAAAGCGCTTTGAGACATCCGGTGGTCATGAAAGGCGCTATATAAACCAAGTTTTTCTTTCTTTCTTTGCCAGGGATTCCGTAGCTCTTCCGCTGGCTGAACTTGCATAAGATTGTAAATCCACCCCTTTACAATTACATTTAAAATATGCTTAATTTTATATAATACCTATACACACAGATCTTTTATTTGTACCAGGTACTGATACAAAAGTCTATAGATTTGTGACTAAAGCACCAATAACTTCCCAATTAATGTACTTTCTTAATTATGTTCTTGATCATATTTGTAGATGGAGACATATTACTAAATGATAATTTTATTTAAATATTTCTTTGTTACTCATATATGACTTTTATTATATTATTGTACAGCAAAGATTCAACACCCACTATGTTAGATTAAACTTAAAATTTAATGTGGCCATGGTCCCTTTAAGGATCCCAGCTTAAAACGCATCATGAATGATGTCACCAGACCCGCTCCATCACATTGGGCCAGGTAACGCGCTGGGCGGGCTTAATAGGCCGCATTTTGTACAGCGGGATGGAGCCAGCAGCGAGGTCGGGACCTGCCACGGACACCGGTCGCTCCAGACCCACCAAGGTAAGGAAAATTCCGACCCATGAGTTTCTTTCCTCTTAAGAACTTAATATGGCCTTAGAAAAATGTTCTTTTGCTTGCCATCAGATATTGTTATTGTTCATTAATCCATTTTTGGAGAGGCAGTATTCCATTAGCGATTCCTACAATTTACCACATTTTACTCACGCCTACCTTTTCACTAAAATCAGTCAGGAATATTGCTAATTAAATCAAGGAAATTAACTACTTTGATCCATTAAGTACATAAAACCAGCAATTCAAACTTGGCTACAAATGGTACAGTCACTCACATTCCTGTATTTACACATTAGGGAGATTTCAAGCCCGCTATGTTAATAACAAGCTCCATGGTTGCAGGAATTACAATCATAGAACTGAAATACCTGTAACCTCTAACTTGTAAACAGAGACCTGCTGATAATATGTCAGTCTGACTGCAAATTGGTCAAATATACAAACAACAAAACTCCTTAGGAATATATTTTCCAGTAAGTGTATTATTTTAATGAACTTTAAAAACACACAAAAATATGTTTTAAAGGGCAAAGCAACTTTAATAGGTTACACATTGGCACTTTACAAGTCTTCAAGTCTGTGACATCACCACTGAGATCAAAAAGCTTGGTTTGTCTGATGCAAGGTATACTGGAATAGGTCAACCAGTTTCCTTTCAGATTCCACACAGTAAACATGCTATAGACAGAGCTAAGCGATCCCAAAACCAACGGATCAAAGCTCTGCAGCCCTGCCACATCCAGTTGTGAATGGTGATGGACAATTAAACAACTAACGGGAGGAGGAGGCTCCATGAACATCCATATCCTCAGCACTGGCATCTACCCGACAAAGTGGAAAATTGCCCAGGTATGTCCTGTCCACAAAAAGCAGGACAAATCCAATCCAGGCAATTACTACCCCATCAGTCTACTCTCAATCATCAGCAAAGTGATGGAAGGTGTCATCAACAGTGCTATCAAGCAGCACTTACTCACCAATAACCTGCTCACTGATGCTCAGTTTGGGTTCCACCAGAACCACTCAACTCCAGATCTCATTACAGCCTTGGTCCAAACATGGACAAAAGAGCAGAATTCCAGAGATGAGGTGAGAGTGACTGCCCTTAACATCAAGGCAGCATTTGACCGAGTGTGGCATCAAGGAGCCCTAGTAAAACTGAAGTCAATGGGAATCGGGTGGAAAATGCTCCACTGGCTGGAGTCATACCTAGCACAAAGGAAGATGGTTGTGGTGGTTGAAGGTCAATCATCACAGCCCCAGGACATCACTGCAGGAGTTCCTCAGGGCAGTGTCCTAGGCCCAACCATCTTCAGCTGCTTCATTGATGACCTTCCCTCCAACATAAGGTATGAAGTGGGGATGTTCGCTGATGACTGCACAGTGTTCAGCGCCATTCACAACTCCTCAGATAATGAAGCAATCCATGCCCGCATGCAACAAGACCTGGACAACATTCAGGCTTTAGTTGATAAGTGGCAAGTAACATTCACGCCACACAAGTGCCAGGCAATGACCATCTCCAACAAGAGAGAGTCTAACCACCTCCCCATGACATTCAATGGCATTACCATCGTTTAATCTCCCTCATCAATATCCTGGGGGTCACCATTGACCAGAAACTTAACTGGACCAGACACATAAATACTGTGGCAACAAGAGCAGGTCAGAGGCTAGGTATTCTGCGGCGAGTGTCTCACCTCCTGACTCCCCAAAGCCTTTCCACCATCTACAAGGCACAAGTAAGGAGTATGATGGAATACTCTCCACTTGCCTGGATGAGTGCAGCTCCAACAGCACTCAAGAAGCTCGACACCATCCAGGACAAAGCAGCCCACTTGATTGGCACCCCATCCACCACCTTAAACATTCACTCCCTCCACCACCGGCGTACTGTGGCTGCAGTGTGTACCATCTACCAGTTGCACTGCAGCAACTCGCCAAGGCTTCTTTGACAGCACCTCCCAAACCCGCGACCTCTTCCACCTAGAAGGACAAGGTCAGCAGGCACATGGGAGCACCACCACCTCCAAGTTCCCCTCCAAGTCACACACCATCCTGACTTAGAAGTATATCGCCGATCCTTCATCGTCGCTGGGTCAAAATCCTGGAACTCCTTACCTAACAGCACTGCGGGAGTACCTTCACCATAAGGACTGCAACGACTCAAGAAGGTGGCTCACCACCACCTTCTCAAGGGCAATAGGGGATGGGCAATGTTCTGATCCATTGGTTGTGGGACCTCCACTCAGTACTTCCTTCTGATTACAAGTTCTTTTTACAACATGGCTACACTTCTAGAAAGTACTTTGGGACGTCCTGAGCTCGTGAAAAGCGCTATATAAATTGATCATGGGGGGGTGGCAGTATTGATCAAATAAACTATTATAGCACTGGAGAGGGTTGATGTAGTTGAGGGGTCAAAGACAGAATCTATCTGGTTAGAATTAAGGAACAATAGAGGAGCTATTACGCCACTGGGTGTATACTATAGGCCAGCAAATAGTGGGAAGGCGATAGAGGAGCAAATTTGCAGGCGAATTACTGAAAGATGCTAGAACTACAGACTAGTGATAATGGGGGACTTCAATTATCCTAATATAGACTGGGGACAAAAAATATAGGTCAAATAGGGGGAGGAATTCCTGAAATATGTACAGGAGAATGTTCTTGTCAGGATGTTTGCAGCCCAATGAGCAAGGAAGCAGTGCAGGATCTAATTCTGGGGAATTAAGTGGGGTAAGTGGAGTATGTTTCAGTGGGAGAGCATTTGGGAAACAGTGATCACAATATCATTAGGTTTAGAGTAATTATGGAAAAGGATAAGGAACAATCAAATGCTAAGATATTGAACTGGAAGAAGGCTAATTTCAGTAAGTTGAAAAGGGATCTGGCCCAGGTGGAATGGAAACAGAGATGATCGGATAAAACAATAAATAAGTAATGGGAGTCTTTCAAGGATGAGATAGTTCGGGTACAGACTAGACACATTCCTATGAGTGGGGAAAGGAAGGGCATCCTTAGCTAGAGCTCCCTGGATGACTAAGGAAATTGGGATTAAAATGAAATAGAAAAAGGAGGCTTATGATAAATATCAGGTTCTTAATACAGTGGCGACTAAAGCAGAATGTAGAAAGTGCAGTGAAGAACTGAAAAAGGAAATAAGAGGGGCAAAGAGAATGTATGAGAAACACTTAGAGGATCACATGAAATGAACACTGAAGTATTTTATAAAGATATAAAAAGTAAAAGGATAGTCAAAGTAGTGTGGGGATCTCCTAGTGTGAGCTTGTGTGACGCCAACAAGCTGTCTAAGCAGCCAATCAAAACGCAGAATTCTCAGATAGTGAACAAGGAAGTGGGTGAGCTCTTAAAATTCTAACTTTTTAAAAATGTTAGAGAGAGCAAAACAAAGATTGGGGCTCTCACATGGGGAAAAGGCAAACCTGAAATAAAGATGAACAAACTTTTTTTAAAAATTGAAACATTTTTTAAGTTTCTTAAAAATTTTAATTTTTATTAAAATGGATAAATTTCACACTGCACAAAATTAAAATTACTTTTTCAGACCCAAAACCTTTGTTTAGCAGTCAATACGTTAGACCTAATCCCTTTGGGTCTAACTTTTAGTGGGGAATTTAACAGCATAATTACTGCAGACAAGCCGAGGTTTTCGTCAGTTTCCCTGATTTGAGTGAGTACACTGATTGCCGGCTCCATGGGGATTGGGTGGCGGGGGGGGGGGGGGGGGGGGGGGGGGAGGTTGGAGGTGAGCACAGCGCAGCTTGTGTCGGAGCTGTGAATTACAGACCGCAACTTCAGGATTTCCGCATCCACCTGTGCATGCGCCAAATCCCGAAGCTGCGGTCAGTTTCAAAGGCGGAATCATGGCGAACGCTGCCAGTTTGCTGTCATCCCGACCACAAATTCTGGGCTGAATACTTTGTATCTGTCTTTACTGAAGAAGAGATTGCTGCCAATGTCACAGTAAAGGAGGAGAGGGTAGAGGAATTGAATAGGATAGAAATAGATAAAGAAGAGCTACTTAAACAGTTGGTAGTGCTCAACGGAGAAAGTCACCCAGTCCAGATGGGATGCATCCTAGCTTGCTGAGGGAAGTAAGGGTGGAAATAACGGAGGCCTTGGCCACAATCTTTCAATCCTACATTGATATGAGAGTGGTGCCAGAGGAATGGAGGGTTGCAAATGTTATATCTTTGTTAAAAAAACCGGGAAAGAGATAAACCAGTTACCTACAGGCCAGTCAGCCTAAAGTCGGTGGTGGGAAAAATTCTAGAAACCATAATCCGGGACAAAATTAATTATCACTTGGAAGAACAAGGGTTAATAAATGACAGCCAACACGGATTTGTTAAAGGACAAATCGTCTCTAATAAACTTGATTGCGTTTTCAATTAAGTAATGGTGAGGGTTGATGAAGGTAGTGCAGTTGATGTTGTGTATATGGACTTTCAGAAGGCATTTGATAAAGTGCCACATAATAGACTAGTTAGCAAAATTGAAGCCAATGGGATTAAAGGCGCAGTGGCAGTGTGGATACAAAATTGGCTAAGAGACAGAAAGCAGAGAAAGTGGTGAACAGTTGTTTTTCATATTGGAGGGAAGTATACAGTGGTGTCCCCCAGTGGTCAGTATTAGGACCACTGCTATTTTTGATATATATATTAATGACCTGGACTCGGGTATAGGGGGAA
The DNA here is from genome assembly GCA_030390025.1 of Squalus acanthias. NCBI lineage: Eukaryota > Metazoa > Chordata > Chondrichthyes > Squaliformes > Squalidae > Squalus > Squalus acanthias. The sequence continues at coordinate 99,563,126 of CM059428.1, forward strand.
TAATTGCAAAGTTTGCAGATGACACAAAGCTTGGAAATCTAGTAAACAGTGAGGAGGATAGTAACAGCCTTCAGGAGGACATAGACAGACTGGTGAAATAGGCAGACCCATGGTAGATGAAATGTAACCAGAAAAATATAAAGTGATGCATTTTGGAAGGAAAAATGAGGAGGCAATATAAATGAAATGGTACAATTTTAAAGCCAGTGTAGAAACAAAGATCACATACACAAATCTTTGAAATTGGCAGGACAAGTTGATAAGGCTGTTAAAAAAGCATATGGGATCCTTAGCTTTATAAATAGAGGCAGAGGGCTGGATTTTGTCTTGGGGTCGTGTAATCCGCGTTTCGTGTTTCCCCCCCTGACTCCAGATTAATGTGGGTGCCTGATACAATTTTCACTTAATTGGGCAATTGAGTTGGAGCATGTGGGAACCCATGAACTAATTAGTGTTTTCAGTCTGAAAGTTGCCTCTGATGATGTCATCATTACTGACTGCCAACTCTCAGAGACTGTTGGTGAGAGAGGACTTGCCTGGCTTTTGATGTGAGTGGACCTGGAGGGGGGGGGAGGGGGGGGGGAGAGAGAGAGAGAGAGAGAGAGAGAGAGAGACAGAGAGAGAGACAGAGAGAGAGACAGAGAGAGAGAGAGAGAATTTTTTTCCCAAGTAAGTCCTCCCAGGCAGTCTCTGAAGACATTCAATGCAGCAGCATCAGAGGCAATGTTGAGACCTAATACTACTACCACCTTCATCATCACATCTCCGTTGTAATAGTGGTCCTGCAGCTGATAGTCAGCTATCCACTTGTGCTCCCGCCAGGTTTCACTGGAGTGTTTCACACCAGGCGTGCTTCACGTCAAAAGAGGGTTAAACTAGCTACAGCGTTTCCAAATGGCATTACAGAGCCAATTTAGAGCTTGTTAATGGCCTCTCCCGCCTCTTGGAGGCGGGACGGAATCGGGAACCCCGCGACTGATTATGTCAAAATTGCGTGGAGGCGGGATGGAGTCGAGATAGGGTCGGAAACCCCGACCCCGCAAATTTAACCCCCCCCGACTCCATGGGTCATTCAAAATCCAGCCTAGAGAGTACAAAAGCAAGGAAGTTATGGTAAAACTTTATAAAACACTAGTTAGGCCTCAACTGTGTCCAATTCTGGGCTCCACACTTCAGTAAGAATGTCAAGGCCTTGGAGAGTGTGCTGAGGAGATTTACTATAACCCGACGATCAGTCCTCAGCAAAGGCCTGAGCTTCATCCCCTTACGCCCCCACCTCAGTGAATTTCGAGCTCGGCACGATGCTGAGCTCTTTTTCCGTCGCCTTCATCTCCGTGACCACTTCTTTGGCCAGGAGTCTTCCCCCCGCACAGCTGACCCTTTCTCCCGCTTTCAAAATTCTCGTTCTACCTGGACCCCTCCCTCTGGCCTCTTACCCTCTCTAGATCTTTTCATTGTTAACTGCCAACGTGACATCGGCCGGCTCAATTTCTCTGCTCCCCTCTCTCACTCCAACCTACCTCCCTCTGAACTTGCAGCACTCCATTCTCTCCGATCCAACCCTAACATTATCATTAAACCTGCTGATAAGGGTGGTGCTGTTGTTGTTTGGCGAACCGACCTCTACCTAGCGGAAGCTGAACGCCAACTCTCCGACACCTCCTCCTACCGCCGCCTGGACCATGATCCCACTAGCAAACATCAAGCCATTGTTTCCAAGACTGTCACTGACCTCATCTCCTCTGGAGATCTTCCCTCCATGGCCACCAACCTCATAGTCCCCCAACCCCGCACAACCCGCTTCTACCTCCTTCCCAAGATCCACAAACAGGACTGCCCTGGTAGACCCATTGTTTCAGCCTGTTCTTACCCCACGGAACTTATCTCTTCCTATCTCGACTCTATTTTTTCTCCCCTTGTCCAGTCTCTTCCCACCTACATCTGCGACTCTTCCGATGTCCTCTGTCACTATAACAGTTTCCAGTTTCCTGGCCCCAACCGTTTCCTTTTCACTATGGACGTCCAATCCCTCTACACCTCCATCCCCCACCAGGATGGCCTGAGGGCGCTCCGCTTCTTCCTTGAACAGAGGCCCAACCAGTCTCCATCCACCACCACCCTCCTCCGCCTGGCTGAACTTGTTCTCACATTGAACAACTTCTCCTCTGACTCCACTCACTTCCTCCAAATTAAAGGTGTTGCTATGGGAACCCATATGGGCCCTAGCTATGCCTGCCTTTTCATGGGATATGTGGAACATTCTTTGTTCCAGTCCTACTCAGGTCCCCTCCCTCACCTCTTTTTCCGGTACATCGATGACTGTATCGGTGCCGTTTCCTGCTCTCGCCCTGAACTAGATAAGTTCATTCACTTTACTTCCAATTTCCACCCTTCCCTCACCTTCACATGGTCCATCTCCGACTCTTCTCTTCCCTTCCTTGACTTCTCCGTCTCCATTTCTGGCGATTGGCTTTCGACAAACATCCACTACAAGCCCACTGACTCCCACAGCTACCTGGACTACACTTCCTCCCACCCTGCTTCCTGTAAGGACTCTATTCCATTCTCCCAGTTTCTCCATCACCGCCGCGTCTGTTCTGACGATGCCACCTTCCATACCAGTGCTTCTGACATGTCTTCCTTTTTCCTCAGCTGAGGATTCCCCTCTACTGTGGTTGACACGGCCCTTGACCGTGTCCGTTCTATCTCCCGCACTTCTGCTCTCACCCCTCCCTCTCCCTCCCAGAACCACAATAAAGTTCCCCTGTTCCTCACCTTTCACCCCACCAGCCTCCACATTCAACGGATCATCCTCCGCCATTTCTGCCACCTCCAACGTGATCCCACCACCAAACGCATCTTCCCCTCACCTCCCCTTTCAGCATTCCGAAGGGACCGCTCCCTCCGCGACACCCTGGTACACTCCTCAATCACCCCTAACAGCCCTTCCACTTCACCTGGCACCTTCCCGTGCAAGTGCAGGAGATGCAACACATGCCCTTATACCTCTTCCCACTGTCCAGGGCCCCAAACACCCCTTCCAGGTGAAACAGCGATTTACTTGTACTTCCTGCAATTTAGTATACTGCATTCGCTGCTCACGATGTGGTCTCCTCTACATTGGAGAGACCAAACGCAGATTGGGTGACCGCTTTGCGGAACACCTCCGTTCAGTCTGTAAGGGTGACCCTGAGCTTCCAGTCGCCTGTCACTTTAATTCTCCGCTTCACTCCCACTCTGATCTCTCTGTCCTCGGCCTATTACATTGTTCCAATGAAGCTCAACGTAAGCTCGAGGAACAGCACCTCATCTTTCGATTAGGCACTTTACAGCCTTCTGGACTCAACATTGAGTTCAACAATTTCAAACTATAACCCCTGCCCCCATTTTTCATGCTGTATGATTTTGCCATTCCCATTTGCAACATTTTATCTTTCCTGCCTCTTACATAAGCACAGTATGTTCCTTCAATTCCTTCCTCCCCTCCCACCCAACCCCGCCCCCCCCCCCACCCGCCCTGTCTCTGCACCTGCTTAATATCTGTTACATCTCCAGCTTTTTCCAGTTCTGATGAAGGGTCCCAGACCTGAAACGTTAACTCTGTTTCTCTCTCCACGGATGCTGCCTGGCCTGCTGAGTGTTTCCAGCATTTTCTGTTGTTATTTACTATAATGGTATCAGGGATGAGAGACTTCAGTTATGTGGAGAGACTAGAGAAGCTGGGATTGTTCTCCTTAGAACAGAGAAGATTAAGGAGAGAATAGAGCTATACTAAATTATGAGGGGTTTTGATCGGGAGAAACTGTTTCCACTGGCAGGAGGGTCAATAACCAGAGGACACAGTTTTAAGATAATTGGTAAAAAAAAATCCAGGGGGAAATGAGGAGATTTTTTTTACGCAGTGAGTTTTTATGATTTGGAATGCACTGCCTGAAAGGAAAGCAGATTCACTAGCAACTTTCAGAAGGAAATTTGATATATACTTTAAAAGGAGAAAATTGCAGTGCTATGGGGAAAGAGAAGGGGAGTGTGACTAATTGGAAAGCTCTTTTCAAAGAGCCAGCAGAGGCACGATGAGCTGAATAGTTCTATGAAAATAAATTGCAATATCACTTCGAACCTAATGTCCAAAGAAATCACTGTAAAATAATGGTTCTAGCACGTGGTCAAAAACAATTACATTTATTAAGTTTAGATGAAATTGTTAAACTATTCAAGTGATAGCATCTCAATCCATCAATGTGTTTACTGCCTGATAATACACTTCATACAGTGTGTTATCCTATATATATATATGTATCCTATATACTGGACATACAATTACCCCCATAATCAACTATAGATAATTCTCTGCAAACCAGCGACAATAAAGTCACAACCCTTGCAGTGCCCTGCTGTAAATGTCACTGCCACATTTCATGACTTTCTGACCATTTTTCCACAGAAAGGATTTGGAATAGAGTTAATTTTAATGCTAGGCTTTTTAAAAGTGATGTATATTCTCATGAGTTTTTAAAAAAAGGGGGGCATCTAGGCAAAGAGTGGTTAATATACTAAACTGGAGTTGCTTTTCTCAAAGACTAAACAGTAAATGATTTGTTAGCTTGTCAGGGTGATTAGAAAACACCTCTCACCCATTGTGTTGGAAAACCCTTTGATCTCTATCCGTCTGTGAAATGGTAGGTTAAGAAGAGAGAAACAGACAGCAAAAAGGGAATCAGGCAGTGAAGTGTGGTGGGAAAGTTGAAAGGACAGGGTCTGCAGTGAGAGGAGGTTTAGACCTGGGCTGTGGAATAGAATGCAGAAGAGCATTTCTGTTTAAGTAAGATGACCCACTGAAGTGGAGTAGTATAGTGTGTTCATTATTTTTGTATCATTACAAAAATGTAAGTTTTACAAATTGTTATTCTATGGTGGCGATTTTGTAAATAGATGTGGGTTGGGAGCGGGTCAGGTGGTTTCCAACTACATCCGGCCCACGGACGTGATTTTACGTTGATTGACCTTGTTAAGCCCACCCTACGGGCTTGCCAGCCAATTAAGAGGAAGCCGGTCAGCTGACGTCATTTGATGAGGCATCATCTGCCGGTTTTCTTAAAGGGACCACGCACAATTTTTCTTTGACAGCTCATTTCTCAGTGTTTGACAGCATTGAGGTGCTGCAAACACTGACAATCACTGTACAAAGGTGAGCTCTTGCACCCAGGCTCTCCAGTGACTCCTTCCATAGGCTAGAACAGATGGCAGCTGCAGGTGAGCTTACAGAAGCGATCTGTCACTGGTGAGAGAGGTTCTCCCAATGAGGTGGGACTAGACATCGATTTCAAAACTTTTTACCTACAGAAAAGTGTAAAAGCATTAAAAATGATTTTCCCAACATTTCCTTACATCTGAAACTCACCAGGGCACCATTGGATCCTTCACACCACTTCTGCAGCTGTCATCAATGCAGAAACACCACAGCAGACTCACAACACGCCACACTTACCTGGCGTGGTGTCCGGACGTCGGGAACTCCAAGGCAGAAGCAGCAAAATTGAAAAAGAGCCTGTTAACTACTATCAAGTACCTGTTAACAGGCAGGTAAGTGGCTTTAATCCTCTTCCCGCGCTAGGTGTCGGGTCCATGCGCAAATCGGGGACCCGACACTTGGGAAAATTGTTTGGAGGCGGGTTGATGGCAGGATCGAAACCCGCCGTCAATCAAAACGATTTTGACACATGACCCGCCTCCAAACCCGCCCTCTCAGTGCCGATAAAATCGCGACCTTACTGTGGAACGAAGCAGCTTAACGATTCAAATCAAGCCTTGCCTCACCTACTGATAATTCAGTCTACCTTTACGTTACAACAGTGACTACAGGCCGAATGGCTTACTCCTGCTCCTATTTCTTATGTTCTTACGTACACTTAAAAAAAAAGTACTTAATTGGTTGTAAAGCGCTTTGCGGCGTCCTGAGGTCATGAAAGGCGCTATATAAATGCAATAAATACATGTGCAAAAGACAGGGACATCTTGTTCAGGCCACATGGGAGTATAATTGTTATACCCCCATGACTTGCTATCATACAAGTGGGTATAAGGCAGTGTAAACCAACTCCCAAAGAAGTTCAATGCTCAGACCACTTGCAGGAGTAATTATACTAGCATTTATGATGTGCTGGCCAAAACAAGCAATGAGGAAGTTAAACTGGAGGACAACTAGCCTAGAGTTAGCTGGACTGCTGAGAGAAGCTAAGTGAGGAGTTGGAGTAAGAGCTCCTCCCCCTCAAGCCAGGGACTGTAAGAATCCTGAGAAATCTCCATTTCAGATTCCCACTAACATGGACAAAATGAAATAAGCATTATTTATTGTAGGTTTAAGTTTGTATTATGTAACTGTTAGTCAATGCACGCCAATTCTTGAATAATTATGCATTTAAACTAGTGTAATATGCCTTGGGTAGACCCAGTTAGATTTTAAAATGGGAGAAAGAGGCATTGGGCCTGCTTGAACAAATATTAAAAATGCAGACTCCAACAAGGCCTGCTAGCAGCACGAAAGTCAGTCTGTGAGGAAAAGCTGAGAGAATTAATGGAATTGCAGAGACTGAGATAAGAGGCAGGGACCGCAAGATTGTTATGAGTTACATGGTAGTTGTTTTTTTTGAATACTTATCTTCTAATCACTAATATCTTATAATCATCAGTAATAGATCTATAATCATGTGTAAGGATTAAATGTAGAAGTTTGTAATCATCAACTGCATAACCTGAATTATGTATAACATGTAACCCTTTTTCTTATGCTTAAAAGTCTGTAAGTAAGCTGTAACCAGACAACCTGGGGTGAGGAAGAGATTGCCATGGTCGAATAGAACTGCAGTTAGCCTGGGAACCAAGGTTAGGTGCAGTAGAATTGTGCTGGAATGTCATTACATCCGCAGTGAATTATAAAAACAAAGGCCAACAGCAGGGGTCGTATCTTAACCCATGGAGACATATTCCTTTTGTATTGCCATAACTACCCCAGATATGAATCTTGATGGTCAAAAACAGATGTAAGACTGTCATCAGACTAAAACCCTGCATAAACTGAACTTAGCGTTCTCCAAGGCGGCCTTCGAGACACACGACAACGCAAAATCATCGAGCAGAAACTGATAGCCAAGTTCCGCACTCATGAGGATGGCCTCAATAGGGATATCGGGTTCATGTCACGCTACAGAACGTGACTTGACATCGTTGTCTGTCTTTCCAGTTTTAAAAAATAAAAAACAAACACAAAAAAAACAAACACAAAAAACAAACCCAAAAAAAAACACTGCAGACAGCAGGATTTGACACGTTGGACCCCCTGGGACACATCTCATTGTCTTGGCTGTGCTCTTGGTGTGTCTTTGATGTAAGATGAAAGATTGTATCTCTGCAGTTTCTGTGTTTATATTCTGTGAACTTTTGTAGATTCACTCATTGTAACTTTACCTGAAGAAGGGGCGATTGATAGCTCCGAAAGCTTGTAATTTTAAATAAATCTGTTGGACTATAACCTGGTGTTGTGCGACTTCTCATTTTTGTCCACCCCAGTCCAACGCCGGCATCTCCGCATCATAAACTGAACGTGACATCTTTATGATTGGATTTTGGGTTTGGGTGTCAGCCAGTGATTGGTTCAGGAGGACTTCATAGGTTTTGGATGAGAGTAAGGGTATAAGAAGGGGGTCTTAACAGCCACAAAGAGTAGAAGATTTCAGGAGTAGAAGATCTCAGAAGTAAGAGATTTCAGGACAAATCAAAGAGACACCCGGGAGACAGAGAGAGAGAGACGCAGGAGACACAGGATGCAGCCTACTCACAGTTGTGGCTTCTACCCAGAGGATAACGGGGTAATATAAGTCTCAAGTATTCTCTGTAAACTGCTGCTCTGATACTGTAATGTCTTAAGTCTTGCTTGTGCTGAATAAAGTTAAATCACTGTCCCCAATACGGGTCAACCTCGAATCGTTTGGAACCAGGGTCCCACTGGGATATCTTCTACCACTGAGCCCAAAAAGGTATCTGCGACAGACCCAAATTTGTAACAGTCACACTGCACTGTTCTCAGTTACACAGATGTTTTTTAAAAACCAATACCTCAAAAATTACAGCTTTAGTCACTCCTTATTCTTAAAACATCATTTTTAACAATGGAGGAAGAAGTATCCTTATCTATCAAGAGCTGTCTTTATCTTAAAGTTGTTACTGCTGATATGAACGATATCTACAGTTTCCTTCTCCTGGTTAATGATTGGAGCAATTATCCGTTATTCTATGAAGGTCCTTATACTTGTGGTTATTTCTGATCAATAGTCGGGGTGGAACAGTCTGGATCCTGTATCATTCATTGTATGACTTTTAAAAATGAGCACTGAAAGAAAGACTTGCATTTATAGAGTGTATTATCATATGTCTTAGAAGCATCTCAGAGTACTTCACATATAATTAATGGCCCGGAATTTGCGGTCAGGATGGCAGTGAACTGGCAGCATTCACCATCATTCTGCTTTTGAAACTGGCCGCAATCTCGGGATTTAGCAGAAATCCTGAAGTTGCGGTCTGTCATTCACAGCTCCAACACAAGCTGCGCTGTGCCTCCCCCCACAGAGCTGGCAATCAGTGCAATCACCCAAATCAGAGAAACTGATGAAAACTTCGGTTCTTCCGCAGTAAGTACGCTGTTAAATTCCCCACTAATAGTTAGACCCAAAGGCAATGTTCCCTTTAAGCTGCGCGGCCACGTGGCTTTTAAATAGGAAAAAACACACATGCATGGTATTTTGAATGGGCTGCGCAGCCCCTTAAAGGGGCCGCACACCCCAAAAAAAAGAAAGGGAACATTGCCCAAAGGAATTAGGTGTAACTGGGGTTTTAACAGCATATTGACTGCTAAACAAAGATTAAGGGCCTGAAAAACTAATTTTAATTTTGTGCAGTGTGAAACTTGTCCATTTTAATTAAAATTAAAATTAAGAAACTTTAAAAAACATATATATGGGGGAGAAATTCGGTATCGACTAGTTTGGGGCGCAATTATCAGCCTGGCGCAAAATTTAGCACCTGGCGCTAATTATCACCTCCGACTGCAAACTTGGCTTCTATCGCCCCTGGAGGTGATTGGAGCGCTAAATCAGATGCTACACACCTCTCTTAAGGCGCTAACGCTGAGGAGTGAGGCGCTACCTCAGAGCGCTGGCGAAGCTCATGTGATGTCAGTTAGCAATGCAACACAGACACACTGGCGCCAGCCAGTTCTTAAAGGGGAGGGTCAATCTTGCTCTCCAGACATACACTGCTCATTGCAGCCTTGAATCTCGGCCTGGAGAGACCTGTACATCAATTCTGCTGGAAAGAACAATGGAGAGTCCCAAGGAAAGAGCTCAGAGTGAAGCCCCCATAGTCTCTTCTAAATCGATGCAAGGAAGGTCAATTTAAATGAACCTGCAAAGTGCTGCTCAGTACCCAAAACTCCTTCACACAGCGTTGAATCTCTCCAGAAGTCTCTCTCTCTCTCTCTCTCAGAATGCGTGGTGCAAAAATGTCGCCGACAAAAAAAGGCAGGAAGCGGCCGCCTTTAAATAGTGCTCCGCCAGTCCCTTCCCGACTGCAAAATGTTCCCCTCTACCTGTCGTTGCTAGCGGCAGGCGGCGCCACTCAATATCCGGTCCAGGGCGCTACCGGGCGTTGCACGCTTGACTGACGTCACGATCTGCGGGTGCAGGAGATCGTGGTGGTAGTGTTTAGCGCCGCCTCAAAATGTCTAGTTGCGTTGCGCCCCATTAGCACCCTCTTAGGGTGCTAACGGGAGGCACTAATCAACTGAATTTTCCCCCCATTATTTTTTAAAGTTTGTCCATCTTTATTTCAGGTTTGCCTTTTCCCCATGTGAGAGCCCCAATCTTTGTTTTGCTCTCTCTAACATTTTTAAAAGTTAGAATTTTAAGAGCTTACCCACTTCCTTGTTCACTATCTGTGAGAATTCTGCATTTTGATTGGCTGCTTAGACAGCTTGTTGATGTCCCAGCAGCTCACACAAGGGGATCCCCACTAACCCCCATTGATTTGAATTGAATGTCGGAAAACCCGACGTTCTCGACACAGGGATCGTGAGATCCTTGTGCGAAGCGTATTTCGGGGCAATGACTGCACTTATGTAGGCAAATGTAGCAGCAAAAAGAAAGAAAAGAAAGACTTGCATTTATATAGCATCTTTCATGACCACCGGACATCCCAAAGTGCTTTACAACCAATGAAGTACTTTTTGAAGTGTAGTCACTGTTGTAATGTAGGAAACGCGGCAGCCAATTTGCACACAGCAAGCTCCCACAAAGAGCAATGTGATAATGACCAGATAATCTGTTTTTTAGATGTTGATTGAGGGATAAATATTAGCCAGGACACAGGGGAATAATTCTCCTGCTCTTTTTCGAATTAATGCTATAGGATCTTTTACGTCCACCTGAGAGGGCAGATAGAGTCTCAATTTAACATCTCATCCAAAAGATGGCACCTCTGACAGTGCAGCACTCCCTCAGTACTGCACTGGAGTGTCAGCCTGGATTTTTGTGCTCAAGTCTCATGGAGTGGGACTATGAACCCACAACCTTCTGACTTAGAGGTGACAGTGCTACCCACTGAGCCACGGCTGACATTCCAAGCACAATAAAGTAGACTCTTCCACACAGCAAGATGTCACAAACAACTATGAAACCAATGACCAGTTAATCTGTTTTGAATGGTGCTACTTAAGAAAGGAACATTGTCAGGACACCAGGAGAATAGCTGCTCTTCTTCGAATAATGCCATGGGATCTTTGATGTTCACTTGAACCACCAGAATAAGCAGATGGTCCTTTAATTTAGCAGTTCATCCAAATACTACCATTTCTTTAATACATCAGTCCCTCAGTATTTGCACTGGAATATCAACCTAGTTTAGATGCTCAAGTCTTTGGGTGAGGCTTGAACCCACACTTTCTGACTCAGAGGTCATCAAATGAGCTGAGCTGACAGGGGCTGTTGAATGGCCTACTGCTTAATTTAGTTACTGGCCCCTTCACACTGGAGCAGATTTTACAAAAATAAGGTAAAAGTCTCACTTTATTGATAAATTAGAATCCAATACCATGTTGGATTTAAAATTCTGCTGTTGGGTCCTTTTAATGTTCTCTCTCATAAGAAACATTTATGATGTGTTTATAATATAACTACCAGTCTAAGCCCAGTAGCTGGCATGTTGGTTCCAGCTAGACAGTACCACATTTACACTTCCTAACTGGAACTGTAGTTCTTCTGCTCAAGAGAGAGTTCTGTGCATGTGTGGTCACTGGCACCTGCAGAGCTACTTTCCTAGAGTTTAAAATTTAAAAGTTTGAGAATACTGGTGGCAGTGTCCACACCGTCTAAACATATAAACTGTACTACAGGTAAGTGCAAAAAGTGCCTAGGAGGTCCCAGGAAGCCTTTGAGCAATTTTTAAGCCCTGTTTGATACCTCACTGGAGTTCTACTCGATGCAGCCTCAAACAGAAACAATGGAGATTACCTCAGCCAAGTAGCTTCACACTTCCAACAAGAAGAACAACTTGCATTTATACAGCACCTTTAGCATAGGAAAACAACTCAAGGCACTTCACAGGGGCATAATCAGACATGAAATGACCGAGCCAAAGAAGGAGATATTAGGACAGGTAACTAAAAGCGTGGTAAAAGAGGTAAGTTTTAAGGAGGGTCTTAAAGGAGGAGAGAGAGGTGGAGAGATGGAGCGGTTTAGGAAGGGAAATCCAGAATTTAGGGCCTAGACGGTTGAATGCATGGCCACCAATGGTGGAGCGAAGGGAGTGGGGATTGAACAAAAGTCCAGAGTTGGAGGAATGCAGAGTTCTTTGAGGGGTGTAAGGCTGGAGGAGGTTTACAGAGATAGGGTGGGGTGAGGCCATAGAGGGATTTGAAAACTAGGATGAGAATTTGAAAATTAAGGCATTGGTAGACCAGGAGCTAATGTAGGTCAGGAAGCTTTAGGGTGATGGGTGAGTGGGACTTAGTACAGGTTAGAGTATGGGAAGCAGAGTTTTGGATTAAATCAAATTTATGGAGGGTGGAAGATGGGAGGCTGGCCAGGAGAGCATTGGAATAGTTGAGTCTGGAGGTACCAAAGCATGGATTAGAGTTTCAGCAGCAGATGGGCTGAGGCAGGGCAGAGGTGGGCGATGTTATGGAGGTGGAAATAGGTGGTCTTTGCAATGGAGAGGATATAGAGTCAGAAGCTCAGCTCGGTGAATTAGAATGCCGAGGTTGCAAACTTCTGTGGTGCGAATGTTACCTGCCACTTATCAGCCCAAGCCTGAATGTCGTCCAGGTCTTGTTGCATGCGGGCATGGACTGCTTCATTATCTGAGGAATGTACTTGTACTTGTACTTCCTGCAATTTAGTATACTGTATTCGCTGCTCACGATGTGGACTCCTCTACATTGGGGAGACCAAACGCAGATTGGGTGACCGCTTTGCGGAACACCTCCGTTCAGTCCGTAAGGGGGACCCCGAGCTCCCGGTGGCCTGTCACTTTAATTCACCGCTTCACTCCCACTCTGACCTCACCGTCCTCGGCCTATTACACTGTTCCACAGAAGCTCAGCGTAAGCTCGAGGAACAGCACCTCATCTTTCGTTTAGGCACGCTACAGCCCTCTGGACTCAATATCGAGTTCAACAATTTTAGATCATAACCTCAGCTCCAATCACATTTATATTTTATTTTATCCACCCTTTTATTTGTCCCCCCCCACCTTTATTTTCCTCCTAGAAGCTGGCAGCTGTCCTTCATTCTGCCAGTGGATTTCACACTTCATTCAGCCTTAATCTGTCACATTAACACCACCTCTAGCCTTGCATATCTCTTAATGTCTCTTAATGTCTCTACATCTCCCCCTTTGTTCCTTTATCCCCTCCCCCTTTTCCCAGCTTTACCCTGGCCTTAAATCTATTTGATTTCCGGCTCTTCCCAGTTCTGATGAAAGGCCATCGACCTGAAACGTTAACTCTCTTTCTCTCTCCACGGATGCTGCCTGGCCTGCTGAGTTTTTCCAGCGTTTTCTGTTGTTATTTCGGATTTCCAGCATCCGCAGTATTTTGCTATCATTATCTGAGGAGTTGTGAATGGCGCTGAACACTGTGCAGTCATCAGCGAACATCCCCATTTCATACCTTATGTTGGAGGGAAGGTCATTGATGAAGCCGCTGAAGATGGTTGGGCCTAGGACACTGCCCTGAGGAACTCCTGCAGTGATGTCCTGGGGCTGTGATGATTGACCTTCAACCACCACAACCATCTTCCTTTGTGCTAGGTATGACTCCAGCCAGTGGAGCGTTTTCCCCCCGATTCCCATTGACTTCAGTTTTACTAGGGCTCCTTGATGCCACACTCGGTCAAATGCTGCCTTGATGTCAAGGGCAGTCACTCTCACCTCACCTCTGGAATTCAGCTCCTTTGTCCATGTTTGGACCAAGGCTGTAATGAGGTCGGGAGCTGAGTGGTCTTGGCGGAACCCAAACTGGGCATTCGTGAGCAGGGAGAGAGTAATGGCTTTGCTTGGGACAAGAGCATAAAAGGCGGAGATAAGGATGCGAGCTACACTGCAGACGTAACGTGGCGAATGAAGGTCCAAAGGCTAGATAGTTGGGAGTTTGAAAGTCCCATTGTAAGTGACTTGAGGGAGAGTTTTTTCCACAGGTGGATGCAGAAGGAAGTGGGGTTGGAAAGGGGATGTGAGTGGTGAGGGATACAACAAAGTGATCAGAGATGGCCTTGTCTGTGATTGAGACGATGGGAATAGAGAGACCACGTGAGATAGCAAGGTCGAGGGCATGCGCGAATATGGGTAAGAGAGTTTATATTGTGGGAGTGGTTAAGGGAAGAGGGTGGGTAAGGTGAGTTGAGATGGAGGTTGAAATCACCAAGGATGAGAAGTCACTTGGTGTACAGGGTGAGGGAGGAAAAGAGTGAGGATATCTAGTTGGCAGAGTCCACACAGTCAGGTGGGCGGGGTGAGCTGGACAGGAAGGATGTTATCAAGATTAGCCCCCAGTGGGCGCACTGGGTGGGAAGGCCAGCGAGAGAGGAGAATGGGGTAACTTGGGTTTCTACTTGTAAGGAGGCAGCAGTGAGTGCCTTGATGGGCCCATAGGAGAATGCTGAGAGATGGATTCATGTGGGCTTTCTCAGGAGGGAGTGAAGGCTGTGATGTCAGCAGAAGAGTAGGAAGGTAGAGATTAGGGAAGGGTTGGGATAGGGATTTTGGGGTGGGGCAAAGTACCTGAGAGGGGAGAAATTAAAGGAGGTATGATTGGGTGACAGGAACAGGAGGAGGCAGGAGAGAAGGGCCCAGAGATTTAAAGAGGGTAAAAAAGGAGATAGATGCAATGGATTCAGGTCTGAAGCGGCAGCCAAAATGCGCACGTGAATGGACACAGAAGAATTTCAGGTTACATAGGCAAGACAAAGATTAGGATAGATAGATGGTTGTAAACGGAGAATAGGAAGGAAGCAGTAAGAGAGAAGCCAAAGTTAAAGTCCATGGTGGAATGAAGTTGACTTGTAGATAGGGTGGAGTCAGCTTGGAGAACTGACGAACAAATGTCTGGAATTGGAGAAAGGTGTGGAGAGCGAGTGAGTCCAGGAGCTGTTTGAGGGGCAAACAGCTTCCTTTCCAGTCAGGTCGAAGTTTCAGGGTGTTTAAGTTGTCATATAAATTTACCCTTAATGTTAAGGTAGGCTTTTCTACAGAGGCTAATTTACATTTTGCAATTGTTTCATTAACACAGTTTATTTTCATTTCTTTATCAATGTTGCACTTGATACTGATTATCTTTCAGACTGAGCTTAATCAAGATTTTATCAATTAAAAATGTAACTGTTGTAATTTATGTCATTTCAAAAGAAAAATGGTCTTAGTTATCTAATTAAGTAAGTTACAGTTTGTATGCTATCATCTGTAAACCAGGGCTCCCTGGGGTCAGAGGATTTCTAAACAATGTGTGGAACCTCGTTGCAGATGCAGAACTCCAGCCTATATAGGTACCATTAGACACTGACTCAGTCCACTCTAAAGATAACCAAATTCTTAATTAAGATGCAATGAATCTATTAACATACCTACAAGCCATGATTGCTGTAACATGACACTTACCTAATCAAGTCTGTTCATTGTTGATGTTCTAACTAGTCTCATAATATCCCTTTCCCACCCAGATGTTTTAGGAATTCCTTCATTGTCTCTGGAAATTCACAGCATTTTTTTTCTGTAGTTATGGGGATGGTAACGACATTTAACAATTGTGGAATGGCTAAATTGTTTAAAAATTGATTGCTTTTGATGTTTTTAGTTTGTAGATCCCAGTCAGTATATGGATGAAAACTATTTTCTGAGTGCCAGATGTAATAGAGCAAAGACATATGTGAGCACATTGTGTATTTATTCTGTTTTTTTCCTGTTTATGTATATTCAATGAAAGGTCTAAATATGATTATGTACTTGGAATGGAGAGACGGTCAACTATTTTAAAACACATCTTTACCAGTACAGATAAAATACTTTCTGAAAATGTTTGCTTTAGTAAAATATCTGGCCACATTGGTTAAACAAAAATAATTTTGAATGCCATAATAAAAATTTTACATGGGTTTTCTGACCTTTTTTTCCCCTCCTGGCAGGCGTCAGTGGTGTTCAGGTACGCGAGATCAGTGCAGTTCAGTGTGCTGTGCACTCACATGAATAAGTAATTCAGAGCAATGGCAACAGTGAGAGGGCTGTGTCTGTGTTCATATATACACCAACCTTTGTTGGTATTCATATTGCACCACTCTCATCAACAGGTCACTTTAGTACTAACGTGTCAAAGCTGCTATGCAGTGAAGGATCGAAAGATTGACACCAATCAAACAGCACAATAGATTCCCTGTTCTCATTAAACCGTGACATCCATAACCTACTTATAAAAACGTGACTAGCATGAAAGAGATGGGGTACCCAACACTCTAGCGCCGAATTCAATCCATAACTATATGTGGTATATGATTTAACTTAACAGAAATAAGAAAATGTTACTTTAAGAACATCCTCCTCAAAACAAATTTAACCCTGCTAGGTAATTACTTGGAGTGCAAAGAAGAACTGGTAATAGCACTGTCCTTAACCCTGAACTGAATTTCCCACAATTTTATGCCAAGTGATGTTGGATCTGTGTCATGGGCACTTCCACCCAGATCTTACCCAGAAAACACTCGATCTGCATTTTGTAGCAAAGATAAGATGGTGAAACATTAAATTCTTAAATATTAAATAATGTCGATGTGGTTTAGTGGTTGCACTCTCGCCTCTGAGTCAGAAGGTTGTGGGTTCAAGATCCCAATGCAAGAATTGAGCTCATAAGCTAGACTGACACCCCAGTGTAGTACCGAGGGAGTGCAGTATTGTTGGAGGTGAGACATTAAACCTAGGCCCTCCACCTCTGTTCAGATAGATATAAAAGGTCCTGTGGCATATTCAGGGAAGAGCAGAAGTGTTCTCCCGGGTTCCTGGCCAACACTGAGCCCTCAACCAACATCACCAAAACAGATTAACTGGCCATTTATCTCATGGCTGTTTGTTCGATCTGGCTGTGGGCAAATTAGCTGCTACAAAACAGCCCTAAATACATTTCAAAAAGTAATTAATTGACGGTGAGCTCACTTTGTGACCTCATCGGGCCTTGATAGGCACCATATAAACGTAAATTCGTTATTTAATTAATACCATAGGTCATGATTTCAGAAAAAGACATGCGAATCCAAAATATTCTCAGAGATTACCGGATATTCTGTGTAACTATCTATATTGTTAACTCACGATAAATATTTTAAAAACATACTTTGTGGTATGCTCTAAGTATAATGCCTTGAATAATCTCGAGGCTAACCCTGGTGCTATGGAATCGCGAGTTGTGGGCGCCTGAAACGATGACAGCTCCATTTTACAGAAACGCTGATCGTTTGACTAAGATTTATGTGAGTTGTTGGGAGTGTCTCTACAAATAACCTCCCTTCAGATCAACTATCCTGTTGGTATCAATGTGTTAATTTTGATGCAATTCACTTCTAATAGCTGTTGGCTCTTGGATAAATTAAATTAATTCCACCAAGATTTTTTATAGGTGGAACAGTGTCGAAGTAGAGAACAGTTTTTGGGAGAAATTTTCAGTAGGTTGGGATTTCGGCACAATTTATATTCCGTTATTACATTAACAAGACAATACTAAATATCGCCATTAGCACTCAGTGCTTCCAACTTCGGATTTTGCAATTGTGCATATTGGTGGAATATTGCATTACTAAAAGTGATATTGTGGGATCATATTAATAGATGTTCCATAGACTCCTCATAAGATTGAGGGAATTCAATCTACAACGTATTTGAACATAGAAAATATATCAAACTTCAATTTGTTTTATCTTAGGGGTAATTTCGGATGAAATGGTGAAGAAAGCTGACTTCCGCCAATCCATTGTGGCCGAGTGCGGCATCCAGTGCTTTTAGAAAGATGTGTGTGTCTCGTAAAGTAAAAAAAAATCACGGCTCTTTGTTATTGATAAAGTTGCAACTTAAACGCTTTGGCTTGCTGGTCCTGCCGGCGTTATTGGGAATTTCATGTTCCGAACAGTTTATTTGTAGTCTTGTCTTAACAGTGTGTAGTCATAAAAAGGACAGTCTCCAAGCTCACAATCTGCTCTGACACATTATTAATACGGCGGTTAAAGAGCGATCGTGTTAGTTTTAAGTTATAGAAATTGAATATGAATTAATAAATATGCAAGGATATATAAAATATACAACATAAGAAGAAAGCTGAAACAACATAACCCTTTCTATCCCTCTGTTTACCGCTCGATCTTCGTTTGGCGAATTAATTTGAATAGATTTCAAGCTACAAAATGGAAATGTGGCGTTATGCCCTCTATTTCAGCAGCGTCCTGGCAACAGGGCAATTTTCTATCATCAAGGATAAATGGCATCGAACAGTACATTCTGATATAAAAAAGAAAAAGGCTTCTGCCAAAGCACCCCATGATTGCTGCCCTTGCTGTCACTCACACACACTCTCTCTCTCTCACACGCACATATGTGTGTGTATGTGTGTGTGTGTCCCTCCAAACCTGAACAGACTCATTGCCATTATGGCTAATCTCATTTTGTATTGACATACTGCCTCGCCATCCATTTCTCTCGGAACGAACCCCTCGCTTGTTAATGACAAAAACAATACAATTGGGGGTAAGGACGGAGGGCATTTCGTTGCGAATGTCAGTGCTCGGAATGTTTAGAGGTATTCACGTTTTATTTTCGAAGCTGGCTATTCTAAAAATAAAACTTAAGATAATTAAACTGACAAAACAGGGTAGGCATCACTATAATTTACTACAATTATAGCGTCTCCAAAGCCACGTCAATTAATCAGGATAAGGACAGATAAGGCTTTGAACATTCTGCACTTATACTTTAAAACACCGACAGGAATTGCTTGGATGTTAAAAAAAAGTTTTTAAAGTCACAGTAGCTCTTTTCAAGGACCTTTAACTAGACCTTTAATAAAATCAATAGAAAAATGACAGTCTGTAATTACTTCACATGGATCTCCGTTTATCGTGCATACTTTATTGTTTTTGTCCCAGTAATCTATTTGCTGACAGTTTCGTTTTAAACCCGTGCTCAAGTATACTGCGATCGATGCTGGGCCGATTATAAATTGATTGAATTCGTCTGATATTAACATAACGCGCGTTGGAAAAAAAGGGAGGGAAGATATTATCGGGCCAAATCTTGATAAACAACATAAAACACCATCCTTAAAAATCCTATGATTCTGTCCTTCGTGTTTCCCCCGGCAGATTGAATGGGAAATATCTGCTGATCGAGAGAGAATGAATCCGCAGGCTGCAATGGTTAATGAAAAATTAAACCAGACTCATATTCAGATCTGTTGTTCTGAGGGAAAGTATATTTGAATCAGTTCCTAAATCACGAATTATGTATGCCCTATTAAATTCGTATTTGCATATGTTAGGGATTTAAAGCGGTACACACGTGAACTGATTTGTTTAACGGTTTTGTACATAGATTTATTTAAAGGTTTTTATAGAGGCCTGCTTTGTCTCTTACTCCTCCCCCCTACACACACACACACACACACACAGCGAGAAATGTATTTCCAATACAATTCAATACTACTGACTTTTCTAAAATTACACTATCTGAGAAAGTGCACCTTCAGAAATTAATACTTTGGCACAATTAGTCAGCAACCGCAATTCATTATAAAGATTGGCCCCAAATATCGCTTTTAACATGTATAATATGCCTGTCTTTGGCTATCTCGGGGGTGGGGGGTGGGGGGGGGGCGTCAATGGATGTTAGTTACGTCGTTGGATTTCTAGATATTTTCGCAAACAGTAAAATTCATTATCCGCTGACACTGAATGAGATCATTTGAAGTGTGTGACCGCTAAATTGCGTTCCAAACCTCAAATATTTAGCAAATAACCCAAATTATCCATTGAAACCCGAGAGGTGCAAACCCCTTATTCAAAATGGTTCATCTAATAACCGAATTCATAAGAATGCCGCATTTCATGTGAAATATTGAATAAGCCCGGAGCTATTAAAATTATTGTTCAAAATAACTAACCTATTTTGATGTGGAAATTTACTTACTATAAATAATCCCGTTACCATTGACCTTTAAGTAATATATGGAATAGTTACTTATTTTGGCTAGTGGATCCTCGCCTAAGTGTTTAATCTTTGTTATTTGTTTATTTGTTCGGAACAGCTAAGCATCCGCCATTCGTAATCGCCATGCAATTTGTAGCTGAACTGCTGCAAAATGTAACTCTCCCAATAAACCTTATTTAGAAGTAAGATCGCTGGGAACGACCAGATTTACAATCTCTCCTCGTTAATAGGACTTTGTAGCCATGCTTTTAAATGTGTCATTTTTGCTTTATAGGAGAAACAACTATTTTAATTTTCATTGCATAAATTGTAGTGTTGTTTTGTATTAAACGTAAATAAGATCTAGAAATTGAATTTTTCTTTTCAGTTTTCTTTTTTTCATTTAGGGAATCAAGATGTGAAGATTTGTTTTCAGTGAATACGTTTTAAAGCTTATTGTAGCAGGAATAAAGGCAATGATAACAAGAATAACAAATATGTCCTTCTGACAATGACAGCAATGAGCACAGTATGAATTAACTTTCATAGATTTATAGACATTTCATTTATTAACAAAATACAGCCGTATATGTCCTGCAAAACAGAAGAGACTTTCTGCATCTCCTGATGTCAACTCGAATAGATGTGAGGTGCAGTGTGTTATATGGTGAAGCTGGTGCAGAAACCATATGTAATATTTTAGTTGCCATTTCCTTGACACTATCGGCGTGGAAACCATCGACGCCTGCATGTCTACAACATCCGAGAAGTGATCCTAGAGTGCTTACCAAAAAAGAAAGTACTCCGCTCTCTCCGCTAACGCCTAAATATCAACCAAAGTAATATGGCTCCTGGTGATGTCAGTTGAATAGTCAGTACAGAATGTAGAGGATTTTTTAGATGAGTAAGTAACCTTATAACTGGGTTAATGCACTGTCTTCTATAAATGCTAATACTCGTTAGCAAATTCAGTTCTACAATATAGCTCGGCCATTATAATGTTTTAAAAGCTTTGTATTATACAGTGTTGTTTAGCAATTGATGTATTTTTCTCTCCACAATGCATTTAATTACAGCTATCTGCTCTAAAATTATTTTGAAATATTTAATCAGCAAAATGTTTATATGGCTGTTGTAACTAAAGTTTGTGTTTTCGTAGCATGCCCCAATATATCACATTTATATTTATACAAGGGGTAGATGTTCAGTCCTGATGTCCGGTTTGAAGGGCTTCTCCGATACATATTTTGCTGTCTCAATATTGCATCAGCGAAACGCTGATAGTCACTTCAAGTTCCTCGTCATCCTATCTGTGGAATGTTTTTTAAAAAATAACCCCGAGTACTCGTTTTAAAGCAATCTGCTCATTTTCCCCAGTGCAATCATTTCTTTTCACTTCTGGGGTTTATCTACAGCCTTATTCTGCACAGTTTGGACGATTCCCAATGCAGGGTTGAAAGATTTTTTCCCCTGCAAAATGATCTTTGGATCCATTTAATCTATATCCAGAGTCAAAAGAACAGCTGTTCACAAGTTAAAATCAGATTCTTCTTTAGAGCTTTCTGGGATTTTTTAATTTGAGAAACGGTGTAATGGTTTGTGTAGTATCGGGAGATCATTAAACTCATTATCATTCAATTTGCTTATCGCTCATTCAAGTTGAATTAAAAGGGAGTATGGTGGCAACAGAGGGAATAATAATAGAGGACACACATACCCATTACATCTTTAGATTCTACGAGCGCCAAAAGAGGCCTGTTCGCATCAAATTGAATATGTCCCCAGACAAATATCGACTAGTCAATCATTTCCATGTTCTCAAAATTATTTACTGAACAATAATAAAAGGCCGCACATATTGAAACTTTGCCCAGGGTATGTATTTGTTCGCAGAGGTGCATTCATGTCGGTATAAACAAAATGATTTCCTGTCCTATGCAATAGGTCCAGAGGGACAAAGCGGTTTATTTTGAGGCTTGTGTATCATATGAGTAGTTATATCAGCTTTAAAAAACAAATTAGATCTTGTTTAAAAGTACTTTATTGTATCAGAAATGTGTTTGTATCAGAGGTGTATAAACAGATTTGCTTATATACCGGATATATTTTACATACAGCTTTCCAAACACAGAGGTGCACATGTACCTATACACACGCATGCATAGTTCTATACACATACATCCGGTACATACATGCATACATATATTTTTATACTTATAGAAATAGAAAACAATGGCGTCTGGATAAATGCATTGCAGCTTCACATATAATCCTGTTTACATTGCTTGGCATGACTTAGCCATCGTCATGTATGTATGAATGTATTTGGCCATGTGCTCGAGTATGTATTTGAATATTTGGTTTAGCTATAATGCGGAATGTCATTGCCCGGTTGCACCTGCCAGAGAAACAAAGCATAGGTTTTAGAAATCAACCGTATTCTGTTCTGAACTAAGAACATAAGACAATAAGAAATAGGAGCAAGAGTAGGCTCCTACCGTTCATCGACGCGAATTTATGTCCTGGGTGGGAGAAATAACACCAGACAACAAACTCCCCTTAGAACAATGCCTAGCTTTACTAGAAGCTAAAAGGAGCAAATCGCGGTTGGCAATGGAGCCAGAAGTAATGATTCTAACACCTCAGTGGCGCTATTGAAATAGGCTCTGCTTTACAATTACTGTACTATCAAAGGTGTGGTCTAATTCAGGAGAGCTATTTACTAATTTAGTGCAATACTGTTTAATCACTAAAGGTGCAAAACAGAGTATGTTTTGATTTTTATAACGACGGTTTAAAAATATTAGTAATATATGTTAATGTACTAATATCCAGTCAAGGAATATATTGTTTATTTTAAGACGTTGCAATGTACTGGAATATGTTGTGTAATTAACTTTAATACTGTATTTTGCTGACCTGAATTACGAACGACAAGCCATTGCTAAGTTTCTTTAATGTATCTGCATCCCTGTCACTTCCCAGCCGTTTACAAAATAACTGCATTTTTTTAAAGTTCAGTATCTCCGTTTCCTGGGTTATTCAGTAACGATATAGAAAGTCATTGGACAGCTTAGATTTGTACCTTCGCTTTGTTTCCCTCCTGACCACGCATTCTCTATGATTCCAGTCGCTATCGCACTAGCCTATGTTGGATGAAGGTCTGTCTGTGACCGAATGGACAGAAATCAACGGCTAGTTAACTTTGTGAAACTGATCACAAGTAATCTACTGGGTTGAAAAGGATCCCTCGATTTATTGCAAAATAAACTGCCTATATGTCGAATTCTAAATCTGATTTGTCTGTTCATCGTGTGATGTCGATCAGATTTCCTCATCTCGTGTTAATAGGAAAACGAAGTTAAAAAAGCAGGAGGTAGCAAAAGGTATTCAGAGGCAATGATGCGGCTCCGAAGGCGTAAAAACACCAAACTGCAAAACAGCAACCTTACACGGCTCCGAATAGACAAGGTGTGCTAAAATCACCCGGTGATGTAATGATACTAAAAGATAGCCCAGACTTTATTCTGACCATTCAACACACCGAACACATATATTGTTCCACATTTCCAATGCTACATGCGTTGGAATCCTTTAAGACTATTAATACGTTATTTAAATGGGTTAGGGTCACTTGCAGTTACCGGTGAAGGAATTTTGTCTAGTTGTCCTTCCAACTAAGAGTGGTACTCCAAAGCCAATATTGGTCTGAGGGGTTTATTTTTCCTTTCAAAGAATATTTAAATCGACCTTACCTCTTCTGTCAGGTGATACTGCTACAGAATCCAGCTGATTTATATGTCATCTGAATTTGGTTTTTAAAATATCTACTGTTGCAGATAGAGACTTCAGTTTCTTTTCATCCATTAGCGCATCTTCCCAGAATCTTCTCTCTCGGTTGATCGTGGGGAAAAGGGATCGTACCGTCCATGAGACGAGATTTTAAATACCGTGTAAATAATAGTTATAAAGTTCTTTTTATAGTGAAATGAGCATTGAAACTAAACGCTGCAGTTAGACAACCACTTTGATAAGAGGATAATTGATGCGACAGTAGCGTATAATTAGAGGATAATTTATGCTATATCCACTATTTTATTCCGAATGCGGTCATAATCATTACAAGACAATTGTGGGGAAATTCATTGCAGCAATTTTAAAATAATCACGATAAATCTTGTGTATTTCTAAGTAGGGCCATAATTATCTCTACACACATCATCCAAAAATAAATATAACACACTGTTACGTATTTAATTATATTGATAATACAATGAAGCCATTCATAATTTAAACCTAATTAATTTAGTAAGGCGCATGCAGATACTTTAAATCATCACTTTATGTATTTAGTCAAATTTGCCCAACCGCCAACCAGAGTCATAATTTGCATATCTTTCAAGCAGCAGAACACTTTCTGATTCCAATAGAACAGGATCAGTTAACTGACAGCGCTGGGGGTTCCTCACAGGAAGACGTGCAACAATATTTCTTCGCCTCTTTACTTTCTTTTATGACGAGTTAACTGTCTTCGTCCTTCCGCTGATGAAATTAACATTTTCATCTGCAGTGCAAAATATCGATTAACTCCTTGTAATATTCCGCATGCATAGGTTATCTGTGTACATCAACCTAATTATATTACACGGATAATGTTTACGTTGTATTTGCCATGTGGCTTTATTAAGAAATAAGCTGTTTAAAAATCCAGTCCTTTGACACCAGAAGTCTATTTTTCAATCTACTCTGCAGCCCGATGCTATCGAAATAAGAGTTCTGTTCGAGGGTTATAATTCCTTTGGATCTTTGCAAAAAGAGTGCAATTATTAGCGTTGTTGCACAAGGTTGTTTGGGCTCTGCTTTAAGTTAGCCGGGTTAACCCACTGTTGACTGCATCCAGTGAATCCAGTAGAAGTGGCAGAAGGATGACGAGGCAGAGAGATGACCAATCAGGAGCTGCTGCCCTTTGGAGACAAACCATTCGACTTGTGGCACATTACAGCATCTGCATCAAGTCTGAAAGCAGAGCCTCAACTTTAGCAGAATCCACTAAAAGACTGCTTCAACTCCATCCCTCCTCTACTCAACTTGGAAGCCTAAAATAACCTTTTATTTAAAAAAAACCCAGGAGTTAACACGCCCGCGCTTTCTCCTCGAAAGATTTACCCTCCTCATGAAAAAGAGAAGTATTTCGCCTTTAAGAGTTTTTTTCCAGTTGAAGTTTGATAATGACCATGACTACGATGGCTGACGGTTTGGAAGCCCCGGACTCTAAATCTGCTTTCATGGAGTTTGGCCAGCAGTCCCAGCAGAGCTCTCCAGCCATGTCTCACGGTCACTACCCGGTGCATTGCCTGCATTCAGGAGGACACTCACACCAGCACGACAGTTCGTACCCGGCCGCCAACACTTACAACAGATCCCTGCCTTATCCCTACGTGAGTCACTCTCATCACAGCCCCTACCTGCCGTCCTACCACAGCAACAACTCTGGCAGCCAGACACGTTTAGACGAGACAGGTGAGTCTTCGACCAGACCCAGAGTAATCCACATTCGGCCTTTCCGTCTTCCTTCCTGATTAAATCAACAGCGATATCCTCTAATGGTTCAAACAACAGATTACTTAAACCGTGTAAGAAATGCATGTTAAACTTTTGGTGTCACTGTTTTCGTTTTCTTTCTCCTTTTTAGCTTTTTTAGCCTTGTCTTTCTCTGTTCAACTACTGATTTTGTTTTGCTTCTGAATTTGCCTTTATTCCTTCACTCTTTCTTTTGTTAGTTTCTCATTGGTAATGTTAACTCGCCCAGTCTTGTGCCTCTTTCCTTCTTTTGTTTGGGATGTTTTGATGAGGATATCTGTCGGCACGTTTGGTAACAATTAGGTAACAATTTTCAATAGAGAGAAGTAAAAGTAAATAGAAAGTTAACGATCGTAGTCGTTATGTCAATATGTAATCGGAACTTAGCTTCCTGACTGTTCATTTGATGCAATATAACTTCTTGTCGCCAAATAACAGTATACCCCTGTTGCCTCTGTCAATTAAGTGGTGCCGTATTCATGCATTTGCAAGTAACTGACGTTTCATTAATTAATACAGCTTACTGTTAAATTGCTTATTTCAGAGTAGCCAGTTATACTCAGCATGTTTTTCATTTTAATTTGCCAGGGGGCTAAAGATAATGGAGCTCTCCAGATCATTTTCACCGGGACAGATTGTTTATGGAGTTGTTAATGTTCCTAAACATCCGTTAAGGAACATGTCTCTTTAATATCTCCGAGAAATAAAACTCCAGAGGAATGTGTATTTAAGTAGATTTAGGAATGTGCTGTGAACTGGGCCGTGCAAAATGTCGGCATCGTGTACCATATGCTTGTTTTGCAGAACAACAAAAGACAACAGTGATTGAAAATGGGGAGATCCGTTTTAATGGGAAAGGGAAAAAGATCCGCAAGCCTCGCACTATTTATTCAAGTCTGCAGCTGCAGGCGTTAAATCACCGTTTCCAGCAGACTCAATACCTGGCTTTGCCCGAGAGAGCTGAGCTGGCCGCTTCGCTGGGACTCACACAGACACAGGTACAGTGCCCAGGAAAGAGTGATTTACCAGGTAGCTGTGAAGAACATCGGCTTCTGGCGTTAGCTTTTCTTGTGATCGCTTTGTTTTTCAAGTTACCTTTAGTAACTATGAAAGTCAAATTGCACAGAACGCCCACTTTAACGAGCATTGTCCGAGGCTGCAGGTAGTATGTTACAAGTGTGCTGCATGAAATGGCACGGAAAATATGGCACAGAAACGTAACATGTTCAGTTCTGATCTCATTATCCAAGTTACAATAAACTTAGGTCTTTCAATTTAGATAATGATCTTTATATACAGTTTCAGTTTACATCAAAACCGACGCTCTAGAGAACAAACTGGTAACTGCAGCTTTAAGAGCACCACGTGGGCCTAATCCTGTAACGAATATAACATTAAATCAAATGAGAATGCCTATTCACACCAATCTGGTTTTTAAAAACTTTTTTTATCATGATACTTTTTGGGGTAGAGTAATTAGATATAAAATAATTTAAATGTCATCCTCAAAAATGATTGGCTTATTTGACCTTTGTTTAAAACGTTGTTAACTCTACTGTAAAAGCTGAGAGCTGTAAGAGATTTGTTGCCTAAAACTTTGGTGCTTTTTAGCGCAGCCCATGCAAAACCAGCACAAGTTGGCCATCTGTACACTCCGCCTGTAATTGAATGGCAGCTTACGCAGCATTCAAATATGACTCTTCTTGAGTTTATAAAGCTCGAGATATCCACAATTCTGAAGATAGTCTCGTTACAAAAATAGATGTTTCTCCTCATTTGGGGGTGTCAAATTATATAACTGAACTTTTAAAAAGAGAATGCGGAAGTTCCTATAGGTTTTGGCACGGGTCTATTGTATTTCTCTCCAGATCTGAATTCGATTGTGTCCACTTTGAAATACGAGTTAAGTTAAGGAAGTGTCACACATACTGAAAAGCTTTAAGCACCTCCATTGCACATGTTTGGGATCATGCAGTTTAACGTATGATTTTCCATTTGCTCAATAATGATCATAAGGTATGCGTTTAGCAAGACATCGTGGTAAAATGTATGTAATGTGGTCAAACCCTGGATAAACAGACCTTGGATAACTTTGTTACTAATAGACTATTGAGTCAGAGATTAGATTTTTTTAATATGCTTCCTTGATTCATTTTCAGCTACTGCCGGTGCTTCTTTCGAATCCCGGCACTGATGTGATGCAGAACAATGAGAGGTCTGAAATTGAATAGAGCTGGGCGTTTATTAGGGATTTAACTGACTCTTGGCCAGTCACGATAATCTTTCGTCCCTGCCCACAACGGCTATAAGCAATACTTTACCCTTATCAATTACAAGATTATCTTTCATTGGAAACCAATTAAAGTATTCGTATTTCACATGATTGTAATGTGTGTCAATAAAGAGTTTCCATCTCGTTTTAAGAATGTTTTCTTAAAAATATCTGTGTAAATGGGTTGACTAATATTTAAAAAAATCAAAACAAAACAACAAATAAGGATTATTTATTAAGTGATAATAGCATTGCAGTATTATCAAGATACAAGTAGACTGCCTTTTGCTAACTCGACTGATTTGGTTTCAAACTTGCAAAAACAAACTAGTTCTCTCAGATGTCAGTCACTGAGACACTTCATGTACTATTGTACAAAACTGAGTCGAACTCCAACAATAGTAACTGTATAGGGTCTATTTTAATAGCTCCCGTTTACAGTGGCTGTCATTTTCATTCTTTCGATATATTTACCAATGCTTATTATTATAAACGTCCTAAGATGTAGCAGAAAACAATGTAGTTATATCGATTTGATTTGATAGATGATTAAACCCATTCTATATTTGTGCAGAGAGTTTATCAGCCCAGTTCATAACACACCGTTGATTACGCGTGTCTGTTTTGAACGGCCTGTCAAACCTACACAGTTTCTACTTCGCCACGACTAATCTTTGCTTTTTTTTTGGGGGGGGGGGCGGTGGGGGGAGAGATGAGACAAGAAAATCACTTCTGATTTGCTGCTTTAATTGGATGGGGGGGGGGATGAAGAAATCCATGTGATCAGTAAAATAAACAACATATATTTCTGTAAAGCGATCGTAATTATAAATAATAAATACTGTATAACTCATAATTGGGAACCAGTAGACATATACTCATTAAAAACTTAACACAATGTTGCAGATATTATAAAATTCTACCATTATTGACTTTTTTGTGTGGAGCTATCAGTTTATTTAACATTTGTTTGAAAGCTATTAACTCTACTGTAAAATACTGCAATAAAATATTAATTTTTAAAAGTGTTAATTATAATTTTGCTGCATTTCTACATGTCAGAATCAGGCGACTTTCAAGTTGAAAATATATACACTGGGCGTTTCTTCTTAGGCCTCTTAAAAATTCCAATCCTTGTGTTGAATCTGAACTTCGTTTAAACCTCAGACAGTTTGAGCCTTATCATTTTACTAGTCAATCCGAAACAGTGTTGCGTATACAATAAGTTCATTTTTTTTACTTTATCCTGTTTAAACAAGTTAATAAAGTTGAATAGTTTAGAAGAATGCAACGTTGTCTGATTATCAGAATATTATTTTCTAACTGTAACGGGAACTAGAGGGAAGACTTGAAAATGATTCTACACATTGTGGAAACATTACACGTCAGAAATTATTAAAATGATTATATTATTTTAGTGTCTCCTTATATCCCGACCATTAATTTAATGCAGTCTATAGAGGAAACAATTGCCATAAGCTATGCAATTTATAGCGTTATTACCTTATAATGACTTCACAGGACAGGGTAGAATTTCCTCATTATCAGTGAAAAGTGTAAAACATTGTATATGCCATAGAAGGGACATTTAGTAAAACAATGTTCCGTTCACATTGATATTTTACAAACAATAAAGAACTGAAGCGGACTGAAGAATTTATGCAGAATTATTTGCCAGAACACAACCATTTGTGTTTACGCTGACATTTGTCTTTTTCAGTCTTTCCGATAATACCGTTTCTGATTATAATCCTATACCATATTGCAATTATTTAAATGTCAGCGACGTTAAATACTTTAGTTAACTCAAAACAAAGATATTGACCGCCGTTTAAAGCCCATCCATTTCCTTTTTTTAATGTTATTGTAGGTGAAGATCTGGTTCCAGAATAAGCGCTCAAAGTTTAAGAAACTGATGAAACAGGGCGGCAATCCCCTTGAGAATGATTCTGTGTCCGGATCGGCTGCTCTTTCCCCTCGCTCTCCAGCCATTCCACCAGTGTGGGACATCTCAGCTTCGGCCAAAGGCGTCAACATGACCCCCAACAGTTATATGGCTGGTTATTCCCCCTGGTACTCCACGACCCACCAGGACACCATGCAAAGACAGATGATGTGACAGTCCGAGGCCATAAACTCTCAATGGACAGAACTCAATGGGGTTAGAGGGAACCCACTGTTAGGCAATGCCCAGATGTCCAGGGTGCCATTTTGGATGGGAGATCCAGCAACGATTTCAGTTGCTAAATGCTATGTTAAATCAGACTGGCAGTGGGCGGAAAAGGAGGAATAGTCGGTGACTGTAGACGTTACAAAAGAGCCGCCACTGTCTCCATAGAGTCCATGATATCCAATGACCACAAAATGCGAATGCAATATGGAAGATTTTATGCTGATTTTATAACAGCATGGGCTGGTGATGCTAAGACGCACTGGAAGCATATAAAAAGACAAGTTGTATGTATATATTGTTTAATTTTTAGTTGTACATAGTTTATATGTTTTATGTCTCTTTCATACTGAGTAATAAATCATAAAAGGTCACGTGTCTTGTAGTTACCCTTGTTTCAAAATACATTAAAAGAATTTCACTTTAACGATTTACTGGTTGCTGACAATTGGTCCCGCTTAGTAAAAGTTGTATTATTTTGAAAGGGGGAACTTAAAGTTTGATTTCAAACTGCATCCAGATACATGTGAAGCTGCATTCAAGTTTTTCAGGAATAGTGTGATTTTTTTAGCCCAGGGTGAACATGTAAGAGCTCCATATATAACTGAGCTATGTTAATAACGAAAATGCTGCCTTGCTGATATGGCCGACATCCCGAGAACAAATTTTAAAAATATACTTGACGTTTCGTTCACTTGGCCTTAAATCAAAATACTCTAGTCTAAGACAATACCATGGAAACCACAATAAACTGTTTTACAATAGATAAAACAATGATTAAACACAAACTGCTGTAAAATGTTGTGAAGTCACACAAACATATCTGCAGACGTTCGTGTCAACGTTGTTTTAAAATGTAATTCACAAATGAATAACAACATTGAGTGAGCTAGAAACAACCAAGCGATAAAAATGGGTCACACAATCCTCTGAAGCTGTATAAACATGGATCTCATTGAGAGCCACTGAAACTAGGCCATTGATCACAATTGACAAAAAAAAGGACATGCACAAGATTCCAAAATGACAATAACTCGCAGTATGTACAAAACCATCATTACTTACCAATATACAGTTGTTTGGTTCTAGCGAACAACCAAGGAAGTAAATTATAGATCTCTATTATCAACCACGGTTCTGATCTCATCTAATGGACTCGCCACTCCACTGGCAATATTGACTGCTTTTCGCGAACTGTGAAAATCTAATGTAAAATCCAACACGATCAATACTAAACAAAAACCTCCAGCTGCAGTCCCGTCCAATTTAAAGCTGATATTTGGTACAATTTGGTATTATTCACGAGAAAGGTTTAGACCATCATAAAAGCGACTATAATTAGGGTAATTTTTGATGTAGCCCGCTGATTACAGCGTTTTTACAGTCAAAGGTAATTACATGTAATTTTCTTCCACTTTTAATACTAAAGAGCTATCTTTATTTAAATTCAGGAGGAAGAAGAGTGAAACAAAAGAGAAAGAATAGAACGTTGTGTTATTCATAAACCAATTAAAGGGGCTTCTTAAATCCAATCCAGTAAATGTGCCAAGCTTAGCAAAAAGAAAGCGACATCTGCGAAGAAAAATTAACTTCAAACGGTGACTTTAGAGAAGCAGTGTACGTGTAGTTCCTAGAAAAAGTGCATGAATGTGCACTGTCCTTGTATAATTTAAATAAATCACTCATACCTGATTTTCAAATGGCTTTAATACATATTTTTAATTGCACAACTATTCAAAAAGTAAATTGAAATTTGTGGAATAAATCAAACAGAATCGACGCGACAAAGAACGTACAAAATACAGTAAGCAAGGTTAATACGGAATTCTGATAATACAAATTAACTGTAAAACTGATTTAAGTAATTCTAGGCGCACGTTGTATTAAAGTCTCGATTTAAAAACCGAATAATTTTTGTTTTATAATACACCCAAATCTCAGAGTTGATTGGATGAATGCATTGAGCCTGATTTGGTATTACCCGTAAACATTAAACACAGCTATTTTGCATTTTAACCTGTCTTGAGGAAAACCTTTCCACCTGTGTATTTAGAGAGCAAGCAGAGTGTAAACAGTCAACTCCACATCGAAGACTTCTAGCGGCGATTACAATTGGATTCTTCACAATAAAATTGTTGAAAGGCTCGATGTTAATGTGCAGAATAAAATGCTCACCCATTTCCATATGAATATTGTTTATCTGTCGCTACAAGAGGACTCTATAAAGATGTTTCTTTTACGAGATACAATGTCACTCTCAATAGTCAGTGTCTCTGATCAAATATTAGCATTTAAGCAAATATTTAAACAGTGCGTTTAGAAAGTTGCCTTTAGAAATGATGTAGGAACTATACTCTTAAAATGACAGGCGGTCTTTTTCTGTCTTCATAATAGTAAGTGGGAATCAAATGGAAAGCACTGAACCAATCAACCTTACAACACGAAGGTAAATGCAGCAGGGATTATATTCCATCCCAATTTCTCTCTCTATATATATCTGGATATCCATCCTTTCATTGTATATATACAATGTATTGGTACATAACAAGGCTGCTAATATATTTAAATGGCAAAGCAACTGTACAATAGGTTTTACAAAAACAGTGAAAAGTACCTGTTTACTGGGTTATACAATACATCTTCATCAAGAAGATTAGCCGACGTTGTTTATAATGTATGGATACAATAGTGCATCACACTGTAATTGTTTTCCCCGTGAAAAATCATTTTAGCTTCACTTGTCTGATAAATAAGAAGTGCGGCTGAAAACATAAGTAAAGCGACTTGGCATCCTCCTCATAAGTAGGATTTTGAGTCACACGTTTTAAACATAAAGTGAAATCTGCACGTTAATATAACATATTGTAAGATCATGGCCCTCTGCCTTTCAAACCCGTGTCGATGGCATGTGTTGTTATGGCAGTAACATCAGTGCCAGTTCAGTGTGTGTTTTATGAGGCACTGAAGAGAAACCATATGGGAATATTTTACACTCTTCATGGCAGCAGATGTTTCAGTTCCTGCAGCTCAACCAGGAAAGCAATATGTAACCTTTATCTGTCCCATTCCAGCTCCTGGTTTCCATGGTGAATGCACTCGCGTCAGAATTAAAAGACGG
This sequence comes from Squalus acanthias, assembly GCA_030390025.1. NCBI lineage: Eukaryota > Metazoa > Chordata > Chondrichthyes > Squaliformes > Squalidae > Squalus > Squalus acanthias. The sequence goes on from CM059428.1 coordinate 99,596,021, forward strand.
CATGCAGAAAAATGCTTGACCTGTGTGTTAAGTGTGCTTTTAGGGAACGGAGAGAATCACACTCTCCTGCCGACGGGTGTAATGCACAATGTTTCCAGCCCTTCGTGTCTTGGAAGTGTTTTTTTTAGTGCAGAATGAAGACATAAAAATCACAATATAAATACACACAGGCACTGTCAATCAGTGCTTCTCTTGTTAGTAGCAAATCTGAGACAAAGCGTGAATTCAGTTTAATAACAAATTACGGAGCACTTTCTCCTGCGCAGTCCCGATCGCTCCCGCGCCCTCCGGCTTGGAGGCGGTGGGGGGGGGGGGGGAGCTGCCTTTCTGTGTTGATGTCTCCCGAGCTTTTACATCCCACCTCCATCTTGTGTGCCCCTATATAAAAGAAAAATATGCGTCCAACAGTTTCGACTTATTTCGCCAATATTTCTTTCGGGACCGAAGCTGCATTTCCGCCTGACCCTCGAACCGCCCACTGATGTAGAATTGTGTGGAAATGACAAGCGAAGCAAAATGTACAACTGCGCCTGACGCTCTCCATGTGGGACTGGGCAGAGATCATAATTCATAGCCTTTGGGAGTTAAATATGAAACATCTTCACACACACACATTCAATTTGCAGTTGGTGCCAGGCTGGCCCACGAGGTAAGTTCCCATGTTCAGACCGGGAGGCCCCGAGTCCAAGTGCAGAGCTTGCTTTACCCGTTAGTTTCTCTGTCGCCTCGAAAATAAGATTTTATTATAATCATGAACATATATTTTATTTTATCGTGACTGATAGTTGGCCTGTCACTATAAGGACAACAAAACACCGTCCCCACACAGCATCAGATATTAATTACATTTGGAAAAGTTGAGAAAGAATTAGCGCTGGAAATGCCATAATCTTGGACATAGTTTAAAAATTTTTATATGGTAATAACATTCATTATATATTACAAAATATAAAATGTCGCTACTATACAATTTTCTCTTAATATCACAGCGGTTTACATAATCGTCAGCCGGAATTGTACGGCGTACTCTTGAAACATGTGAGCAGGTTATTGGAATATCTCAGTATTGAGTTATCAATAGTTTGTGTCTTTTTCTTAAATATATTGATTGTAATATTGTAAAATTATACGGATATCACACAAGATAGATAAATAGATGGACAGATAGATAGATAGATATTTAGTGGACTGATTCCTAAAGGCTTGGGCCTCCGAAATACTCTACTCTTACTTCGCAAGGTTGTTTGCAGAGGAATATGTTCAGTGAAATTGCCGCGGGCATAACAGAACATAACCGGATACATATTCCAGAAAACATTATGTATTGAGCTCACTCTTTCCAGAATCATCCTACCCCACCCCCACCCGTCAAACCGACCAGTCTCAGTGTTATGGTCCGAAGGAAAGATATCCACGAATGATCGACGTCAAGCAGGAAGTCCCAAAACATTCACAAAATCGCAGAACACTTTCGCTTGTCCCGTGCATAAACTCGCTCACCTTCATAGACAATGCATGTCTTAAAATTTCTCAATGGTGCTATATATATATATATGCTTTATATATAAAGCGTGTTTCAAACGTACCTGACATGTCTGTTCCAAGTGCACACCCTTCCAATAGAGAACACTGCCAACGGTGGATATGTGACTAGTCAAATCTTTTTACTGTATAACCCGGCAGAAGCGTTAGCTCCTCCGGTTGAGTGAGCATATCCAGGTGTGAAAATGTTTGCACACCCCGCCACCTCTTATATTGCCAGCAAAATTAGCTGTTATTACTGTCAGTGTTTGGTGATGGCGAGGTTGATAAAACTGCTGTAATCAAGAACCGGCGCATCTTTGCAAATTATAGGCAATTGTAAATGTCCAGATTATGATAATAACATCTTAATCCAGACTGGGGGATAATTACTGCGAGTTATTACATCGCTGCAACTGTCCAGTTAGGCTAATTTCGCCATTATTTGCACAGAGCAGATGGCTGCTGAGTGGAAAACTCACAATGTTAATTCTGAAGGTGCTCAGCGGGTGAAATTGCTGCAGAAAAGCGGAAAGAAACAAATGTGAATGAAAAGGACGAATATAAACCGCAGGGCTCGAGGGAAGAGCGAGTGAGTTAACGGTGTAGGATAGTGCCAGTAAGTGGGTAAATGCCCTAATCACAGTGTCTCTTCTGAATAACAATTATATTTTTTGAATTAATGATATTTGGAAGGCTGTAAGAAAATGCATCGCTTTGTTGCTACAGCTTACATATGGGCTTACTATCTGTGGTAGAGTTTGTCCCGGATTCGATGGACATATTGGTAAAGATTACAGACTAAACTTATTTTGTGCCATTTATAATTCCAACAATACATTCCGGAAATAACTTGCTTAAGATTCTGTACTCTTTCCACGCGACAGACTCGCTGATCTCTCAAGTCCTCGGCCTACCGGATCAGCTCTGGAAGCTGAATTTTGATCGCGGCGTCTTTCACGTGCCTTGTGGAAAGATGGGGCGCCGTTTGTCACAATATAAGCATCAATTATTCTCAGCATTCAGCCCATGACTTAATATGCTGTGAACACTACAGTATATTATTACTTCGGGACTGGCCTGGTGTCAGAATGTTTCCGAAGTTGGAGCTTTATCTTCACTCATTGACCTCCCCATAGCACACACTTCGTGTTCCCAAATACGACGATTTAGTAAAATTGGTGGTAGGAGATAAAATGCTGTTTATGTAGAGTGCTGCTAAGAGAAAACCCCAACATCTACTATACCTGCTTCAATGCTTTCAAACCCACTTCTGGAACCTGAAGGTACTATTTTGTCTCACTTTCAGAAACACTTTTGGCATCTAGCTAATTCATATACTTAAATATGTATCCAAAAAAGGCAAGCAATATTTGAATTATACAACATTGTTTTGTCACTAGCAAATTAAATATTCATGAGCATAAACACACGATTGCGAGGGAAATCACCACGAATTGATAATAAAAATAGAAAGGAGCTGAGGGAATGAAGAAAACTCAAGCGATAAAAATTAAAAATTAAAGTAAAACATGACCAGCAAACAGCAATTTTCTTCCATGTGTAATCTGATAGTTCTGTTCACCTTGTGTGAAGATTTGAATAAAGTAAATCAGCCCCTCCTCCCTGCTCAGCCCTTTACGCAGTTACTCGCTATTGCGAACCACCTGAATACACACACGGATATTCTTTTACTAGCTTCAGATATTAACAACTATGTTCAACTATTATTTAAGTCAGATGGCACTTAGGATTCTAAGATGCGAATTTAAAGAGAAGCTTGATTTAAAAACTCGTGTGGATAAGGCTTTATCGCTTACGCCTCCAACATGTGATTTGCTGGTCTCCACACATTTCAGTTTGCAATACACTTTAGACAGTTATTCTGTCCATGTCGTGGAGCGTTTTTGAAAATAGACATTTACCAAGTAAAAGCATGTGCCCCCCTCCCCCCCACCCAATCAATTAAGATGCTAAACTTATGGTGCATTATGCATGGTGTAAGTAATTAGACGGAGCTATGTTCCCTACTGCAAAATATGCAAAATGCCGTAATTCTTAAATCTTACAGTCACACAGAACTGGCTTTAAACACTGCGGTTGCCTGTTATATCAAATTACAGCAAACCAGGCTTGTCGGTAGACATGCTGCTTAACAATTAAAAAGGGTTCTGATGTGACAACTTTTAATACTTCGCTTGCTAGACGGATAGAATAACGTAAACACATTGCATTTTACTCATTTCCCCCCGGCCACACTATAGCAGTAAAACATGCACTAATTCCATCCAAATCCCAGTAATTTCAGAAGGACACAAAAGCCAGGGTAAATAATCTCGAACTAAAGGCTCCACAGACTGCGCTCATGTTTCTACATCACTTCACTCCATTATGCTTGCCTGGATACTTTACCATTTTAGATGTGCATTTCAACTGGATTTTAAACCCTATATAATAAGTTCTTTTTAAATGAGGAGTTATTTATGAAAAGTGAACGTTCCATCTAACCGTACCTAATTTTCCCCACTCCAATTAAAATTAACACAAATAGTCTACTATAATGTTTTAGCGAATAAGTTTAATTTTCAATTGTTGCACTTATCTAAAACTTAAATAAATAATCACACCTACAACGTTAATAAATGAGAAACTTCTTTGTATATTGCACGTTTTTTTTAGCGAACTATATGCTGTCCTGCAAGTTCCTGAAAAGCTGCAACGGCCATGGTCTTGTGTGCGTGCCTTTGTCGGCGGGTACAGGTGCCTGTGTGTGTCTGTATGCACGTGTGTGTGTGTGTGTGTGTGTTTGTGTGTCTATATATACATACACGTGTGTATATATATTTACATGTTAATGTTTACGGATATGTGTGTCACTCTGTGTGTGTCTATATGCATGTATGTGAGTGTATGTATGTAAGAGCGAATGTCATTTTTTGCGCGCGAGAATGTAGTTATGTTTATTATTTTTAGATTTTTTTCTGCGGAATGTGTATGTGTGTTAGTTGAGGTGGGCTGTGGCCGGGAGTGGCGCAGCTCTGGAGCCGGTCTGCACCCACAGGAATGCGGCTCTCTGTGATCTCAACTGCCGCCCTCTCGGCTCCTCTCTGCCACTCAAAGCCGCTAATTGTGGGCAACACAAAGAGAAAGAAAGTCTGCGGGAAGTCTGCGAGCCAGACTCCAGGAGAGCCCAGCTACCAGAAACACGAACACAACCCAACTCCCAGCCAAGAGCCCATCCCCTGTCCCAGCCAAAATACTCAAATGCCCTTAGGCACGGAGGACGCCTTTTCAAATTTTTCCTCCATCGCCTCACAGAGCAGCACTCTAGATAGATACTCACATCTACAAACCGAATTTATACCCTTCGTTTATTACTATGTTCATTGCGATATCGGATCTCTTGACTAATTTAATTAGAAATATATGTCTGGTGATAACCTAAATTCAGTCAGATCCCGGTCCGGTCTAATGATTGCATCTACTTTTCACTACTGCAGTGAAAATGCATCCCTATAAATGTAACGCCAGTTAGACTTAATGCCACGTTCTGTACACCTCCCGCGCACATTGATGTTTACACGACGTTTACTGATGGATTCAAATATATAACTACTAATAAATATGGATCCGGTTATAGCAAACTGATATTTTCCATGCACCTCCTTAGGTTCGACCAGGGTTATTAGTCGTGTTATGTTATACATCCGTGTGATCACATTTAATGTCTACTCTCACTCCATGTTCGATTAAGGATGCGCCATTTTCTAACCACATAAAAATCATATTAAACATACATTGGCCAGTCGCGCAATCTCGCAAAGGTCTCACCCGCTGAGTGTTGATCAGTAATGGATAATTTATTAAACTCATACCGTATTTGCATCTTTACGGAACCATATCCATTCGCCTAGTTCTACTGTTATTATTAACAGTAACTAGCCACCGCTTTCTGTGCGCAAGGAATATGTTCGGTCCCACTATCTGACTCAGCTCTGCTGTTAAATGTAGTTACCATGTAGGTCTGGTAAGTATAGAAAGTCAGCGGCGATCAAGGTTAGGACATCAATTTCCACTGTATCCACTTGCCCCAGTCACCGTTGTGCTGTACACTGTTACTATACCGATTTAATAAATAATCTGCTCGTGGGTCGTTATATAAACCGGAATTGAACATAACACTCTTCGCAATCAGCCGTAATATTCGCACAATTGCTGCGGACCGTTTAATAAACATAAGCCGATGATTATACGAACTAAGAATAAAACATACATTTAGCAAACTTCAAATTCCATTTTACTAAAATTTATTTTAAGAACTCTAGCATTTTAAATGGAAGACTGACTATTTTAACAGACAGGCAGGCAACTATACTCCCACTGATATTGTTTAACAGGAGCGGTGACCCATTTGTACAACTAACCGGGTGGGAGTTTGAGATCAGTTTATTATTGAAAGTTTATTATTAACAGAGATACTTGTTATTAATTTCTGCCAAAATATGTCACGTTCGGTACAATACGTGTGAACAAATAAAACCGCTGACTGAAATTAAGGCCACGAAGTGTAATATTTGTGATTACATTAGGACGAGGAAGCACCAACAACTCAATCTTTTGTGTTTAGGGTTTTCCATTCTTAAAAGGGTGCAATGGAAATATTTATCTAATTTTGATGGACTTGGAATCTGTTTAGAAAATAAGTGCTACTCCCACGAAATGACTGTAATACCAACTCACACCTCGCTCTCGTTATTTTCCTTTACAGGGTAAACGCATCTCCACATGTCTGTATCTCTGACTGAAGCCAGAAAATGCTTTCCAAAAGTGCACGCTCAGCTTGAAAAAAAACCTCTTAATTTTAAATACATAAATCTGCATTGTTAAATTAGCATCAATTGGAGCTGGTGTGTAAGGCTGACACGTTTTAATTTTATTTTACTTTCTTATTCTAATGGCACACTTATGTGTTCCTTTTATTTACGTTTAGCCTCCTGTCTGTATCACTTATTCTACCCACAGGTCTCTATAAATCCCAACATACCTGCAGGTTAGTTCGGTGAGAAGCACAAAGTGTTAAATCAGGACTCGATTTGATCATTATTTCCTACTTTTTTAGGCCGGGTAAAACACGTGAATAATGAAATATGTCTCTTTTCAAAAATATCAGCTAAAATTATATCCAAACAGTGGAACGTGTCAGAGTCACTGTTTTCCTTCCCTGCTATAAATATAGCAACCAAGTACATAAAAAGTCTTTAGAATGTAATTCGCTTATTTGAATCTCTTGTCTCGGCGTGCTCGAATGTATATGATCTGCTTTTTTCTCGAAGTCTGTGTGAGTATTTTATTAATAAATATTGTGAATGTTGAGTGTTACAGCCATAAAAGGGAAAGGCAAATTTTATTTTTCTTTAAAAAATACAACTAATGCATAACAAATATAAAACTGTAACTGATGGTTTCCCAGTCAACCCCTTGGTCCATCGCTGGAGCTGCCATAGTATGATTACTGAACACTGTGTTTTATAGTTAATAATATGATCATTACAGAATTCAGTTTTGTGTCCAACACATTGACAGCACAAATTATATCAAATAAAATCCCAACAATAATTTTGTCCGAAGTGTCAATAATTTTATTTAAACAGAATATACAGTTTAATTCAACTATCTACACGTATGTACAGTGATATATGTTACTGGGAAGTCCAGTAAGGTTGGAGGACGTAGCCTATAAGTGAAAGGCACCTTTGACAGTGTCCAAGTTCGCCCTGACGTCCGTTGGAAAAATAGCCCATTTTCCTCTTTGAAATGTAGAAAGTTACATGCAGCGAGTGTACAGAGTCAGACAGTTTGGCTTCTCTTGATTCCGACTGAACAAAACGTGCATTTCATTGCATATCTCCACTGCTTGTCGGTCCTAATCAATCCACTTTGGAATGTGTTTCAGATTAATAAATAGTCCCGGATCCCAAAGCTAGTGGATGATGTAGTGAGCTTGTAGATTGCAGGTGGGAATTAATGGAACTGGGATTGGAATACCAGGAACTGGCGTTTTCCAGGTAGCCTGCGGTGGATGGGTTGTGGCTGGGGGTTTGATGAGCGTGGACAACCCTTGAGGAGCTGTGACTCTCCCAAACAGCAGGGGACTGAGGAGAATTGCAGGCCATAGGGTCACTGGAACTGGGGCTGCGCTCTGGAGGGATCTCCCCATTCTTTATGATTTTCTTAATCTTCGATCTTCGGTTCTGGAACCATATTTTAACCTGGCAAAACAAATGGCAATCATTCATTTCTAAAATAACAATACAATACCTAAAACAAAACAGTGGGACTATAACCGTTCGATCCACATTGTCCCTGCCGTGCGAAATGGACGGTACTGCGTCTAATTGTAACTATCCCATCCACACGGCCTCCTGCACTTCTATTAGTTCGTTCACATTGTAACACAATACCGAAGAAAAATGTCTATTCAGGGTTTTCATAGCAAGACAATAAATCAGTTTATGTTTATCGGTGTACTTACAACCACCTCCATTTCGCTCCCCCACCCTCACCCTCACTTTAAGTCACTCGAATGCTTCGTTTGAAAATATATTAAAACGGCCGGTCTATTCTCAACCATGTAATCGCTATAATTGAGGCTGTTTTGTTCTACTAACCAATGAGCTCTATGCACTCGGACTGAATTCATGACAGCGATTTTTATTTTAAATAATCATAGTTAAAATAAGCAAACGGCCGAGACAGACTAATAGCAGAAATTATAGATTGTAATGTGCCCAAGTAAAATATACTGCAGCTTCCCGATGTTTGCATTGTTGAAGCCCCTCAGTCTCTAAACCACAGGGCGATGTTCTATGTTTAAGAGAGAAACATCTCGTTAGGAAACCTTTTAAATATTTAACTCCGTGTTCGGTAGAGGTTAACTTTGTTTTAAAGTATGAAACATTACGCTCAAGTTTTGTAATCTGATTGCCAAACTACAGCCGCCCATCGCTGAAAGTAACGATGAAATACATGGAAAATAAAATTATATTTAATATAAATAAAACTTCAACAGTTTCCGATCTTCAGTCTAGCTGGAAGTACAGTACAGAATGGTCAAGCCCAAATCACATGAACGGAGGCGGAGGAGAGACGGTGGAGTTACAAACTAATGAGAAAAGTGTTACTCTGCAGGGGCTCACTCAGAACGAAACCGAGCCGCATGAATTATAGACAGTATTAATAATTGTACATGTATTTACATTTGTGTTTGTGTGTAAGGCGCGGATAGTGAAGCAATCCCAGATCAATTGTCGAGCGTGAGTCTGTTTTGCCGTCGGGTTGTGTTTGGGGTTGCCCAGATCCGATCAGTCACTTGTTCAGAGTGTGAATCGGTGCTATTCTCGCCGAGACAGCACACTTTCGGTCAAATTGTACAATCGGCGGTGACAGCCCGCTCGAATTGCGCCGATCCCTCTTGGACCCGGTTGTGTCTGTGAACCTGACTCGGCGCGGTTCTCGGAGGCGGTGTTGTGCATTCCCTGGGTCCAATACTGGAGCCCCAATCACCCCGGGTGTGTTTGACCCTGGGATCGCTGGCTGATCTTACCTGGGTCTGAGTGAGTCCCAGCGATGCCGCCAGCTCGGCTCTCTCGGGCAGTGCCAAGTACTGGGTTTTTTGGAAGCGCCTTTGTAAAGCTGCGAGCTGGAAACTGGAGTAGATGGTCCGCGGTTTGCGAACCTTTTTCGGTTTCCCGTTTACCATCCTGACTTCGGGCTCGGCGAGTTCTTTTTCTGAAATCGAAAAAGCCACACTTTAGATTTCAAAATCCGAACGAAACGCGCTCACCCCTCAGATTCGATCATCAATGTCACAGCGGGGGGAGATAAAATGGGGATATTGGCCCCGAAAAAAAAGGCAGCGCGATTTGCAATGGGCTCGGTGCGGGACGGATGAGCGGGGTTCTGGTCTCAACACCAGTCACTGGGGCTGAAACTACAGCGGGAGATGATTCTCTGAAAAATATGCAGGAGTCGCTCACTCCTTCCATTACAGTCACACGTTGTCATTTCATTTTTCATCCATGTTTTGTTAAAAAATGTGAGCCGATATCTCACTGCAAGAATTTACCGCCGGCAAAACAAAAGAAACTCCACTGAGGAATCGACACTTTCACTCCGCTCAATCCGAACGGGGGGAACAGGACGGGGGCTGGAAATGGAAAAGCGCGATTTATTTATATTTGTTTTATAAATTGTCCACATTTCTTTCTGTGCAACGCACAAATTTCAACAGGTTTACGGTTGACTCTCTTGCTCCTACCCTTTATACAAAACATGCTACAGGATTTAAACAACCTCGCACCGATTCACGGGCACATTTACAAAGTTGTCGAATGGGATTCTTGTCGCGCCGAGCTCGCAAACTCCCTAAAAAAGGAGGTCGAGACTTAAGAGTTTCTGAAGGTGGATGGGAGGGGGAAGCATTTCTGTGGCTGCACGACAGACACTCGGTGCAAGAGGACTTACTGGAAAATGGCTCCTTACCTGGCTGGGTGCATGTTGGCGGAGCCCTGCTGTACGCCCCGTATTGGTGGTAGTGGCCGGGGTAACTGTATTCGTGGTAAGCTTTGGCGGGGTAATTGGCGGCAGAGCCGTTGACTCCGTGGTACTGGTACTGGTAGGGGTTCAGAACTTTGCCGTAAGACGAAGGCGAACAGTAGCCGTGGTGGGAGCCGCCCGAGCTGTAATAACCCGTATCCGTGGCGGTGGACTCGGGGAGAGTCGGCGATTCCTGCGACGGATGGTGCATGCTGTGCTGGAAGGTGCCCTGCAGATCTGTCCGGATGCTGGGAACCTTGCGATCGAATACTCCTGTCATGGCCCGGGGAGCTGCAGGATGTGACGGCGGTCTGTCGATGCGTGCGAGCGTGTGTGTGAGAAATCTATGCAGACATGGCTGTGTGTGCTGGAGGGAGCCGGGCAGACTGTGGCTGGGGTGCAGCAAAGTCTTGGTTAAGTCCCTAATTGCGCTATTACGCACTGGGTGGATCTGTTCCATTGGATGGTGCAACAGCCATCAGTAACACCCTAACTCGCTCAACTCGTTTAACACGATGCCTAACAAAGTGCTTAAACACAAAACAACATATGACTCAAATTCAAAAGCACGGGCACATTGTACAGCGATTGTTGGTAAACAGCATTAGTTCAATTTCTGATAACAACAGCAGCTTTCACCGCCGTCCGTTAGCGTGAATGCTTCCCCTGGTTACCTGATCTTAAGTCCCTGCCACACTGATTGTCAGTGAACATTTTAAAATATAAATTGACAACCGCAGAATCTCGAGGTTCCTGTTCTTTGGCGTCCCACCTCCGATTAAGACCATGACAATAGTTTCTTTTGAATCGGAATTTGTTGCTTTGAGCGACACAATCGACTATTTTTTAGTGCTTAAGCAGTCCCGAGAGTTTCCGTATTAAGTTATAATCCACGACTTGTCTCCATACAGGGGAGTGTTACACTATACACGGTAATAAAAATGCATTTTGAATTCAGACTGCCTATTACTAATTTAAACAGATAATTTAGTAAAAAAACCGGACACACAACACACTATGAATGCAAATGTTCCCCAGAAACCCTGCATTTACACTATTACATGATTTTCAGTTGACGTGCTTTACTAAAATACTGTATAAATATAAATATAAATATAAAGTATAAATACACTTTTTTGAAAAAAAATCAGTCAAAATGTTTACAATTGCACAAATATACCAGTGTGGTATTATCGTTCTTTAACAGCCCAGGCCTGGTTTATATGCTTTATAAAGTCACTTTTAATAATGCCTTCACTATTACCGATCGTATACATAGGCTAACATATAAAATCAGATCTTTATAAAACTTTGGTTTTGGAGTTCTGTATTATATTTAATGGGACGGTGAGAATGAATTCCCAGAATTCAACATTTTACAACATAGAATCCACTCTTGTTACTTTGCATGGGAGATTGGATTTAGGGAGATGTGAGTGTGACCTACGTCAACCGTATTCACTGATATGAAACAAGAAACAAGTAATAGCAAATGTTTAATGTTAGTTGGAACAGTGCACACGAAATGTATGCATCTCCTTTTAGAAGACAGCGACTGATGCTGGCTTAATATCTGTAGTTACAAAACTCCCAACAAAAATAAACTGGCGCATATACATATATAAACAAACGCGCGCGAAGAATGACTCGCGCTTTCTAACAATGCAAAACAAAAATCGAATTGGACACATGCTTATTTAAAATCTGTTGGAACAAATTTACAAAAACAAAATAAATGCTTCCTTGCATTTGAATACAGCGAGTCGTAGCAGAATTGTCCAGAGTTTACGAGCAACTGTGTGGATTAGAGCGCCACCTAACGACCATCTTTAATACAACACATTTTATGATGAATTCAAACGAGTCTTTTCCAAATTAGCTGCATTTAAAAAGTAATAATCTTTCATAATGCATATATGAAAATACCCGGGCTTTTAGAGTACACCAAATTGTTTCAATAATTGGGATTTTGACACTGCATTTAAATTATATTTGCTCCACGCCTACAGCATAATTTAATGAGCTAAAAAAGAGTTGCACTCGTCTATAACCAGCCCGCGATCTTGCTGTTTAGTATTAATTAATATTAATGTCAAAACACCAGGATCCACCAACTAAAGCACGTCATGAAGTTAAGATTTAAAGCAGCATAAAGTTTTCAACTCAATCACAGATTTTCAGAAAGCGATAAATTATTTTAACAGCCATTTAAAACACTCTTGAATTAAAACACAATGTGATCTGTGCCGAGGTAACAGGATACCATCCCTAAACTGGAACCTGAGCCTCAGTGGGGATTAACGTGGATCTGTCCGCGCACAATAAGTATGTTTCAAAGACCAAAAAAAAATCGGCCTTTACTTAAAGAATCAATCTATATCTTGCAGCTTTCTGTAATTTCTAAATTGTATACCAACGAAAACTACACAGGTCTTTAAACATCTCATAGGGGTGGTGATTTAAACGTTTTCAGTTCTACTTAAAGGCAAGTCCTGTAGCATTGGATTGTAGATTCCTTTCATTGCATGATCTCGCGCTTTTGTTTCATGAGTGCAAGGTTTTACAAGATGCCCGGAGTGGTGCATTTATGTATCTTAAACAGAAAGTGAACTAAAAGGTGAGAGGCGACTATTCTGCATGCTCAGCATTATTGTAAACGTCGTACCCACTTTCTCTTGCATTTAAAAAAACCTCAGCATCAATTGTATGAAGTGCAAGGTGGAGGTAACGAATTGCCTAAGCACCTCATACACCTGGCTTCACATCAGACTCGAGTTCTATTCCTCCCTGAGGAGTATCTGGCACCGCCCGGCTGTCAGGCAGTTGGGAATCCTGACTCCCAAGTTATACTATCATTTTGTGTCAACATGCATAAGAGGCCACTTCACATTGGCTGTGGCCTAGGTTTATAAAATCAAGGAGATCCAACTGACTGATTAATTTTTAAACCTCTTTCACTCCAGATTGCAATTCTGTTCCACCTGATGTAAAGCTCGAGTGGTGTGGGGCAACCTCCCTCTCACTTGTGCTTAGAAGCTAGACTGAGACCTCATAGCTGAGTTATATTGGGACTTTAGTGTCAATGCAGTATTATAACTACATCAATGCAAAGGTGGCAGTGTAACTGCAGCCTAAGTAAGCATCAGATTCTTGTGTGTCTGAAAGAAAGTTGAGGTTTGCTGTTATCTGAAGATGCAGAGCGATCAGCAGCAGAGCCTGCTATTCCTAAATCACTACTAGTACAAAAAATTTATTTTAAACAGTTCCAGAAATGTGGGGGGTAATTTTAACCACCCGCCCCCCCACCACCCCCAGCATAACTGGTGGCAGGTGGGGGTTAAATTTTTAAAAATGGGACACCTGAGCACAACCCGCCGCGAATGCACCTACTTCCATTTTAACGCCGGCGGTTTAGGGTCAGCCGAGTAACCCGGTCTGCAGAGGCATAATACTTAAATGAGGCAATTTAAATTTAACGCTGGCGGGCTGGGTTTCCCAGGGCTTAGGAAACCCGGCAGCTAAAGGAAGGCGGGAGCTGCCAGCTGCAGCAGGTAAGTGCTTTTCCAGCACTGCTTCTGGGCCAGGAGGAGCAGAAGTGCTTCCACAGCCCCTGAAGCACACCTGCCATGATCTCTCCCTTTCACGTGATCATCCGAGCCCCCCATAATCTCTCATCCCCCCTCAATCTCTCTTCCTCTGTGATCTCTCCCCCTGCAATCTCTCTACCCCACGATCTCTTCCCCGCAATCTGAGCCCACCCTGCAATCTCTCTTCCCTCCATGCTCAGAGCCGCCTCAATCTCTTCCCTCCGCGATCTCTCTTCCTCCGCGATTTCTCTTCCCTGCGATCTCTCTCCCCGTGAGCTCTCTCTCCCCACCCCCCCCCCATTTGATTCCCCCACTTCCTGCAAATATTGGGGCATTAGTAGTTACAATAACCACAGTTTCCCCCACTCTTGTTAAGACTGAGAATTGCAAGTTATCTTTCATTATTTTCTTTCAGCATTTTATCAAAAACATTTAGAATTGTCCAATAATTTGAATTAAGCACCATAAATAACACAGCAAAATGCAAATTTGGAGCTTATAAAATGGAATGATCAGAGAATTTGAATTAAGTGACTTTGAATGAAGAGTAGAATGCATATAGATAATAAAGAATAACAAAATGGAGTGTGTATATTAAAACGAGGGGGGATAAATTGGGTACCTTTGTGCCTCCCATTATCACCTCTGGGGGGCGATAACGGGGCGCTAACCACTTACCGCCCGGGCGCAGCGAGAATATCACCTCCCGCTAAATTCGGCGGGAGGTTTGCGGCGGCGGTATGGTGTTGCGCCCCGATCTCCTTCGCCCGAAGATCATGACGCCATCATCGTGCGCATCGCCCCGGTAGTGCCCCGGACCCGAACTTTGGTTTCGCCCCCTGCCACATCGCCGGGCAAAAACACCGGCAGCTGCAGGAGGCGTTCATCGGGAGGCCCGCTGCTTCGGGGGCAATACTTAAAGGTGAGGTGGCCGAGGTAGGGGAAAAAATAATCAAATTCTCATTCTCTGTTTTTTTCCTTTTTTCCCCAGCGATCAATCAGCCCGGCACTCTGCTGCAAGTGCATCGGGCTGATCGGGCCGGATCGTGACTGCCGTCGGGAATCAGGTAAGTTGCTTTCCCTTGCAGAGCCTGCAGCGATGGTCCTTCCCTTTAAGGGAGGGAAGGAGTCTTCCAACGCGGCAGCGCTGCATGGCCCATTGTGCAGCATTGCACACCCACCGCCCCGCCTGCTGCCTGTTGCGCTCCACGAATTTAGCACTCCACTTCCTTCCTGTGAAGGGATATTTACTAGTCCTAGCCCCTTTGGGGCTTTCCCGGATCGGCGTATTTCTCAGACGTTCACTTTCAACTAAAGTTTGAGGTAGCCAAATCCTAAAGACACTTAACTGGGTCTAAAGGTCTGGACTATCTCTCCCTAAAGGAAAGGAACAACCCGAGAATGTTACCGTCCTCCAGATAGCGCTTTTAATTAGTTTAGCTGGACTGTAACTTCCCGGATATTATGAGGGTCCGGAGAACTCCTTCAGAATTCTGTAACTCTTCACCAAAGAGTGTACAGAAATTGAGTTCGCGAGTTATTGATACAGAAGACTTATGTGAAACAATTCTAAAAATATATAGAGATTTATTAAAAGAACCGACATGTAATTTACAGTTGGTGAATCAGTCAATCGCAACATTAACAGTTCTAAAAAGAGAAAAAATACGATCTTTTTAACAGAGAATCTTACTTTTAAATCTTAACTTTGCTACAGTATTACAGTTCTTAAAGTTTTCTATACAGGATATCCATCAATATCAAATACCTTTGATCCCCGAGGTACAAAGAGTTGGAGACCACAGAGCCGCCTCTGAAGCTGAGAATTGCTTTGCCCGATTAAAGCGAGTCTGATATCCCATTTGAGACTTCAATATTTATACCCTTTTCAGTTGTATTTCCTTTAAGGTTTTCTGCTGATGCAAGTTAATTATCCCTATTTATCTTTCTGCCGACCTCTGCAATTCTTACTGCCACATCAGATTGTAATATTCCAGAATCTTGTCTCATCTCCAGGTGTTCTGGGTTGACCATATAAAATGGTGTGAAGGGCAGGTGTTCCTTATTTTATGTCATCTTTACAAGGGCAGATGTTCCTTATCTTAAGTGCCATCTTTACGAAGTTTAAATTAAAACACCTTATCCATGGTGAACCATTGTTTTTGTTCCCAAAAGTCAACCTGTCGGAGCCATCCACCTTCTGTTTCAATAAAGTTATTTATTCAGGGTCAACAACTGTCTTATCTCAATAGCCAGAATTCTTTCATAGCTATTTCATAGTTAGGTTTCTAAATTTCCAAACCCAGTTTGTCATGTTTTAATAAGGCCAGAATTCTTTCATAAGATAGTGTATTTTTCTGAATAGGTTATATGGCTTATTCCTTCACACCTGGAGCACAAAACCAATTTTTTAAAAGTTGAAAGCGATTAGCGCCTGGCGCTAATTTTTTCAACTTTTAAAAGTTAGCGCCCAAAACGGGGCTATAATGAATTTCTCCCCCAAGGAGTTTTATTTGCATTAGGAAAGGCAAACAAGGCAATACAGAATGAGACTGAAGATTTAACAGATATTAGAAGATTTTTTGATATATAATTGTTATATTTTTCTGAAAAAAATACAGACATTAAGCTAAAATTTGTAAATTTAGTTTTGTTTTAAATATATTGAGCTCCAGCTTGTTATGAGTATCATCAGATATGAGGCTCTTTAAATCAGTCCAAAGACATTTTGGAATAACATTCTTAAAAAATGATTCAATTGTGGCGTGGATATGTAAGATTGAATTTTTGCCAAATACTTTCTTGCAGAATATAACTAATATACTTACTGGGATTTCTAGGTAATCCATTGTAAAAACCCTCATTCATGCCTTTGCCATCCCCATGCTCGATTACCCCTATGCCCTCCACAAACTTTGGCTCATCCAAAACTCTGGTGCCCATATCCTATTTTGCACCAAGTCTGCTCACCCATCACCCTGTCCTTCTTGACCTACATTGGCTCCTAGTCCCTCAATGTCTCAGATTTAAAACACTCAACCTTGTGTTTAAACTGCTCCATAGCCTCCCCCTCCCTATCTCTATAACCTCCTCTAACCCACCTTTCAAACTCTCTTTTCCTCTGTTTTCAGCTACTCCCTTTGTCCCACTATTGGTGGCCATGCTTTCAGGTGCCGAGGTCCCAAGTTCTGGAATTCCCTCTCTAAATCCCTTAGCCTCTCCACCTCCCTCTTCTCCAGTAAGACTCTCCTTAAAACCCCACTTTGATCAATTGTTTGGTCACCCATCCTAATCTCTCTTTATTTCACTCAGCACCCATTCTCCTTATGCCGTCATGAAACACTTTTACTATGTTGAAGTTGCTATGTAAAGGCACGTTGTAGTAAGCTATTTCTTGATACTGTCAGCAATTAGGTGACTATGCTAATCATTCAGTGCATAGACTTCACTGACAATGACAACTGGCATATAATACATCCAAAACTTAAAAAAAAAACCTACCATGATGTTTGATCGATATACATATATCCACATTGGCAGAGGGATGAGCACCAGAATGAAATATTAGAGAAGACAAACAAGGTGCACAGAGGACTGGGAGAGGCAAATAGCACTAGAGTAAAGAATAGTTCAGAAATAGGAGGGTTCAGACAGGGGACAAATGCAAGGCAATCCAAGATGGGTTTGGAGTGCATATACATAAATGCATGGAGTGTAGTAAATAAGGTTGGTGAGCTGCAGGCACAAGTCGCCACATGGGACTATGATATAGTGCTCAAAGAAGAGGAGGTTTGGGAACTTAATATTCCTGACTACAAGGTATTCAGGAAAGATAGGGAAGGAAAAAAAAAGAAGGGGGTGGCAGTATTAATCAAATAAACTATTACAGCACTGGAGAGCGATGATATAGTTGAGGGTTCTCATCCTTGTTTTCAAATCCCTCCATGGCCTCGCCCCTCCCTATCTCTGTAATCTCCTCCAGCCCCACAACCCCCCGAGATATCTGCGCTCCTCTAATTCTGACTTCTTGAGCATCTCCGATTTTAATCGCTCAACCATTGGTGGCCATGCGTTCAGCTGCCTAGGCCCTTCCCTCCCTAAACCTCTCCACCTCTCTACCTCGCTTTACTCCTTTAAGACGTTCCTTAAAACCTACCTCTTTGACCAAGCTTTTGGTCATCTGCCCAATTTCTCCTTATGTGGCTCGGTGTCAAATTTTGTTTTATGACACTCCTTTGAAGCGCCTTGGGACATTTTATTACATTAAAGGCGCTATATAAATACAAGTTGTTGTTGTTCAAAGACAGAATCTATTTGGTTAGAATTAGGGAACAATAGAGGAGCTATTACACCACTAGGTTTATACTATAGGCCAGTAAATAGTGGGAAAGAGATAGAGGAGCAAATTTACAGGCAAATTACAGAATGATGCAAAAACTACAGAGTAGTGATAATGGGGGACTTTAAATATCTTAATTCGGACTGGGATAGTAACAGTGTAAAGGGCAAAGAGGGGGAGGAATTCCTGAAATGTGTACAAAAGAACTTTCTTGACCAGTGTGTTTCCAGCCCAACGAGGAAGGAAACAGTGCTGGATCTAGTTCTGGGGAATGTAATGGGGCAAGTGGAACATGTTTCAAGGGGAGAGCATTTGGGAAACAGTGATCATAATATCATCAGGTTTAGAGTAGTTATGGAAAAGGACAAGGTACAATCAAGCATAAAAATACTTAACTGGAGGAGGGCTAACTTCACCGAGTTGAAAAGGGATCTGGCCCAGGTGCATTGGAATCAAAAATTGGTAGGCAAAACAGTAATTGAACAATGGGAAGCCTTCAAAGAGGAGATGGTTCAGCTACAGAGTAGACACATTCCCACAACGGGGAAAGGAAGGCCATCCAAAGCTAGAGTTCCCTGGATGATTAAAGATATAGAGGTTAAAATGAGACAGGAAAAGGAGGCTTATGACAATTGGAAGGTTCATAATACAGTAGAGAACCTAGTTGAATATTGCAAGTACAGAGGAGATCTAAAAAAGGAAATAAGAGGGATAAAGGGAGAATATGAGAATAGATTAGCAGCTAACATAAAAGGGAACCCAAAAGTCTTTTATAAACACATAAATAGTCAAAGGAAGGATGGGGCCGATTAGGGACCAATAAAGAGATATTCTTGTCGAGGCAGAGGGCATGGCTGAGGTACTAAATGAATACTTTGCACCTGTCTTCACTAGAGAAGAGGATGCTGCCAATGTAGCAGTAAAGGAGGAGGCAGCAGAGATATTGAATAGGATAAAAATAGATAAAGAGGAGGTACTTAAAAGTTTGGCAATCCTCAAAGTAGAAAAGTCCCCTGGTCCAGATGGGATGCATCCTAGGTTACTGAGGGAAGTAAGGGTGGAAATGGCAGAGGCTCTGGCCACAATCATCCAATCCTCCTTGGATACGGGGGTGGTCCCAGAGGATTGCAGGATTGCAAGTGTTATATGCCTTTTTAAAAAAGGGGAGAGGGATAAACCTGGCAACTACAGACCAGTCAGCCTAACCTCGGTGGTGGGGAAACTTTTAGAGACAATAATCCAGGACAAAATTAATTAGCATTTAGAAAAGTATGGGCTAATAAATAAATGTCAGCAAGGATTTGTTAAATGCAAATTGTGTTTAACTAACTTGATTGAGTTTTTTGATAAAGTAAGGGGGAGGGTTGATGAGGGTGGTGCAGTTGATGTTGTGTTTGTGGACTTTCAAAAGGCATTTCACAAAGTACCACATAATAGACTTGTTAGCAAAATTAAAACCCATGAGATTAAAGGGACAGTGGTAGCATGGATACAAAATTGGCTAAGGCAGAGTAGTGATGAACAGTTGTTTTTCAGATTGGAGGGAGGTACACAGTGGTGATCCTCAGGGATCAGTATTAGGACCACTGCTCTTTTTAATATATATTAATGACCTGGATTTGGGTATACAGGGTATAATTTCAAAGTTTGCATTGACACAAAGCTCGGAAGTATAGTAAACAAAGAGGAGGATAGTAACAGACTCTAGGAGGACATTAACGCAGAGAAGTATGAAGTGATACATTTTGGTAGGAAAAATGAGGAGAGGCAATATAAACTAAATGGTACAATTTTAAAGGGGGTGCAGCAACAGAGAGACCTGGGGGTGTATGTACACAGATCTTTGAAAGTTGAGAACAAATTCGGACAAGTTGAGAAGGCTGTTTAAAAAAGCATGTGGGATCCTTGGCTTTATTAATAGAAGTATAGAGTACAAAAGCAAGGAAGTTATGCTAAACCTTTATAAAACACTGGTTAGGCCTCAACTGGAGGATTGTGTTCAATTCTGGGCACCACACTTTAGGAAAGATGTCAAAGCCTTAGAGAGGATGCAGAAGAGATTTAATGGAATGGTACCAGGGATGAGGGTCTTCAGTTATGTGGAGAGAATGGAGAAGCTGGGGTTGTTCTCCTTAGAGCAGAGAAGGTTAAGAGGAGATTTGATAGAGGTGTTCAAAATCATGAACGGTTTTGATACAGTAAATAAAGAGAAACTGTTTCCAGGTGGATTCCCTGCTCAGGCCTGAGTTAAAATTACAGTCAGTCTCAATGATGTAATCGGGCCTCAATGTGCATATGTAAAGAATGACCCTGTTGGCTCCGGGCGCATATCCTTGCTTCCTGCTCAGGAGAGCAGGTTAAAATTCCAGATGTTACGATCATGGCGGCTTTCGGACAGGTAAGAGCCGGGGCGATTTTAACTGCCCACCCGCCAGGTTTCTGCTGAGCGAGTAGGGTTAAAATCGCCCCCAGTTTCCAGTGGCAAAAGGATCGGTAACCAGAGGATACAGATGTAAGATGATTGGCAAAAGAACCAGAGGAAACATGAGGAAACATTTTTTTACACAGCGAGTTGTTGTGATCTGGAACGCACTGCCTGAAAGGGTGGTGGACATTGATTCAGTACTAACATTCTAAAGAGAATTGGATAAATACTTGAAGGGAAAAAAAATTACAGGGCTATGAGGAAAGAGCAGGGGATTGGGATTAATTGGATAGCTGTACCAAAGAGCCTGCACAGGCACGATGGGACAAATGGCCTCCTTCTGTGCTATATCATTCTATGATTCTATGAATCTATGATCTAAAATTCTTAAACTGGCGATGCTGTAATGTCCCCAATCCATTGTAATAAATAGGTACTGTTTTCAAGTTAGCTGCTACATTTTCGTACTTAACAATAGTAATGTCAAAAGTACTTAATTGGGCATGAAGTATTTTGACATATCCTGAGGATGTGAAAGGTGCTTTTTAAGTTCAAGTCTCTCTTTCTTCAACACTGCAATAGTAACTGTAACTGTGATACCTGCAAATCTTCGTTTATCCACACGAGGATGCTGTTCCCACTCAGCCTAGAATTTGCTGGAGTGGGGCATCTCATAGTATACCCTTGTTAGTTAGATTTTTCCTCACCCATCAGCTCAAATTTTCTTTGAACTACAAATTGCTGATAATGGCGTGGCGAGTACAAGGGGCATCTAGGACCTTGGTGAATGGGACCAACAGCCTATCTCCTTAACCAATGAGATTTAAGGATTGAGAAAGTAATAGAGGAACGGCGGAGATGGAAATAGGGTCAATTAAAGTCAAATCAGGTACAGAAAGAGAAATAATGAGTGGGAAAGAAAAGATTGGATTAAGCGAGAGAGGAAAAAGAGTTGGAGTTGTAACTTCTCTAAACCTGCTACAACACATACAGCCGAAAGATATACCATTTCCTATGTGTAACTGTGAACCAGGCCACAGGAGATTCACGAGGAATCTATTAAAAGCCTTGAGTTGTTAATGTTCTTATATCCTCAGTTATTTGAAATCATTGGTAGCACTGTAATGATAACACCTGTGAGTCTTACTTACACCAAAGGCGACACTATAAAATCTTAAAAAACCCAATATGACAAGAACACCAGTATGCTTACCTGCTCTGATTAACAATGAGCAGAGCCACCGGTGATTCACCAGTATGCCCGTATGTCCGTCCATTCATCCAACCAATCATACAAACATATGAAAACGCCAAACAGGAAAAGACTGTTCGGTCCATTCAGCCTGTCCAATACAGTTATGATGCCTTATGCATCAGGTCAAAAGACTCCTCACCCACTAGGTGTCATACAGTCTCATTGTAGAGGCAAAAACCCAGATCAAAAACCCAAGGCCAATTAGGAAAGAAAATTGGAAAATTCTTCTCTAATCCTTCTAGGCGATCCAAACTAGTCCAAGAGACCATGACATATAGTAATTGACATACTGACATCTCTCCACATCAGCTCCTCTTCGTACTTACACTGAAAAATCAGGTAGGTCCACTCTGCCAGTGGAAGAGTGGTGGAGTGGACCCTAAGTCCGATTGAGAGGACAGGCCCAGACCCCATCCCAAATAATAGGGTCATTAGCATATGTGAAGCAGGCACCTTGTGTTCTTAAGGGCACATCAGCGGCGCCTATCCTAATGACCCCAATGAGCTGTTAGGAAAATCGGAGAGGCATGGCACCACACCAAGGACTGAGGAGAAGGCTGAGGAGGACCTAAAGGTACTCAAGGTGAGTGACTATTTGGTGAGAGAGAGCGACAGGAAGAGCTGCTTCCACTGCAAAATAGGAGAACAGAAAGCACAGGGCAGAATCCCAGCAAAACCGTGTTCTGCTCAATTTTCCAGTCCACCTGTGGGTTGATATACCCTTGTTTTGCCCAGGGCCCGATGGGAATTTCAGTCCGATCATCTCATTGCATTCATCGAAAAGGTGCTTCCAATTGTAGAAAGTCCTTCCCTATTCTCCACGATAATTTTTTGCTCCACATACGCAGTTTCACTAATGCCATCTTTCAAGTACAGTTCAGCTTAGATGAATCAGATCTACCAAGTGTAAAATTCGCAATTATCGCGATTCGAAATAACGAGATAAAGCAGATTCGTTTCATCAGTTTTATTTCAACGAAATGCTGTCATGATCAAACAGGACACAGAAGCCTGTAAAATGGCCGCCGCGCCTCATGGCAGAAGCTTCCAGAATTTTCAGTGGGCAGACAAGATGGCGTTCGAATAAACATTTCAGTATAAGATTGGTTAATACGCAGCAAACACTGATAAAGACAGGATGCAACCTGTCTGCATTCGACACAATAGCAAAGATATAAGTGCTGGAATCATTTTCCATGCACAAGTAAGGACCATTGTAATGGGCAATCGAAGGCCCATCCAGATACATCAATACGCAAATTCCCCACGGCTCTACAATGAGAGAGCCATTCTCGGGTACTTACACAAGTATTCGGAGGCCCCCAAAACCCCGCCAGGGAGGCTCCTAGCCGGTTCGACAATGGGAAAAACATTAACGGGTAGTTGGCCAGTTTAAGGTGCTACCGAAACTCATTACAAACAAGAATCACCCCATACTGGGAATTTTGAGCGCCAAGATTTTACAAAGGATGAACATTAAGATTTGGGCGGGAGATAAGCACTATAACTATAGTGAACAAATGTCCATCGGTCTCTTATCTTGCTGCTGGCTGCTGAACTCTCTTATTCCTCTGATCCTCCCGGGGCTGATTCGTTTGAACTGACTCTGGACGCGGGCTGAACTTTTATTCTCCTATGTTGGGTGGAGCTCAATTTGGAACGAGTCGCCTCGACGAAGGCCAGTGACCGGGTGCACCATCCCGAGGGTCGGTAAACGGTGTTCTGGACCCGAAGGCCCGACGAGACGAGATGAGAAGAGAAGAAGAAGAATCCACGTGCCGCCGCGGTCAGTAAACCCCGACCGCGCCCGTAAATATAAAGACGATTTTTGAACTCTATCAGGTTGCTACCGAACCAGTGGAAGACTCTCTTTCGAATTCTATCGACAACCGGTGTCAATACAGGAAGACTCTTCTTTGAATTTTACCAGTTAACTGGTGTCGGTCCAGAAAGACTTTTCTTTGAGTTCTACAGCCGGGCCCGAGCACTGTCGAGTTCTTCATGACAACGGGGAGCCCAGCCTGCTAGCCGGAGCAGAGAAGATAAACAAGTGGGGTACAGAGACCCCTTCCAACACGTGACAGTCAGGTGTTGCAGCAAAACAAGCCGAGTGCCTCGTTTAAAATTCTCCGAAGTATCACGAGTGGTGAGCATGTTTCCTCGATCCTACAAATCTAGATTAGTGTAGGTATTAATAGGGGAGGGTGGTTTTATTAAGGATAAATATAATGTGTTCCCCTTTTTACGATGTGCCGTGCGATCCTCATTACCCTAGACCAAGTTTTATGAATGTATGTATACTTGTACTGTCATTAATTTGTGCCTATGACATGTACTTCATGATTTTGGACGTTATGCAATAAAGATTTCCATTTCGTACTATTCAACCGGGTCTATCTGAGTTTTTCTCTGCATTACTGCTCTCGCACCTAAGTCCAGTGTTAGAACCGTAAGGGCGAGTGGGTCGAACCACTCACAGGTGCTTCTTGCAACAAGGCTGGCCGGAGACCAGAGCAAGCAATAGTATTAGGCAACGAAGGCCTAACCCCGCACAAGCACCCCGAACCGAACCCCTTACACAAGGTTTATTTTAATGGTTTGGTGGTAAATATCATGTGGTAACATTTTCAAGCAAGGATTTTAATTTTGTATATTTTACCATATGAAAAGAACTCAAGGGCATCCAACGTTACTTTTATAATGTTTCAAATTATCCATGTATATTAACTCTGCAATATTGCTGTGTCCAAATTACCTCAAAAGTGCTGAACTGAAACTGAGAAAAATTGTCTTGATTTTGAGGATCTGGGTAACCTGTTTGAGTAAAACATGGACGTCTGGAATTTCTGTGGGGGTTTCCCCGATCTACCACTGTAACTTCACCGGAAGATTGGTAGAACCCCCGAAGAAATGCGTAAATGGCTAAAAACGGTTAAAATCAGATGATTCTCAAGGGTTTCCACCAATCTTCCGTTGAAGTTCTAGCAGGAGGTCAGGAGAAGCTCGTGGAAACTCTCCCCCAGCAGATTTTGCCATTTTTTTATGACCTGTAAGAAATGAGTCACAATATTCTCAAGTTGGCATTGCCATTACTCTTTATCAAAAGGTCTGTGTTTTTGTTACTTTTTGACCCTCAAACTCCTGTCAAGTTGAGGGTAATTCCTGTTTCCGTGGCTTCTTGGTTGTTTGTTTTCTGCTTGTGCAACGACACTGAAATTAATATTACAAACGTAAAGCTATTGAAACATCAAAATAGCTCTATTACTGCAATATTAACCTTAATTTACTAAAACAAACACTCAAGCACATTGTAACTAAAAGTAAAATGAAACACTCTGGGATAGAATTTCCCCGGAGTTCTCCCAATCGTTTTCTGTAACTCCAGAATTTAGGGCCGACGAAAATAATAGCATTTGTTTACTCTTCTGTAATTTCCATTTCCCCTTTATTTTATAATTCTCTATCTGTCCTTTTGCTTTTTTTTAACTTTAATTTTACTTTTGTCAACCTAATACAAGCTATTCTATCATTTCTATTTCTTTTCCCCATAAATGTTAAATTCAAAATCCTTTACATAGAATTATATTCGGCCCAACTGGCCGATGTCGGTGTTTATGCTCCACATGCCCTCCTCCCACCCTACTTCATCGAACCCTATCAGCATATACTTACAAGAGACAGAAAGCAGAGTAGTGGTGAACAGTTGTTTTTCAGACTGGAGGAAAGTATACAGTGGTGTTCCCCAGGGGTCGGTATTGGGATCACTACTCTTTTTGATATATATTAATGACCTGGACTTGGGTATACAGAGCATCATTTCAAAGTTTGCAGAAGACACAAAACTCGGAAATGTAGCAAATAATGAGGAGGATAGTAACAGACTTCAGGAGGACATAGACAGACTGGTGAAATAGGCACATGGTAGATGAAATTTAAGGCAGAGAAATGTGAAGTGATACATTTTGGTAAGAAGAATGAAGAGAGGCAATATAAACTAAATGGTACAATTTTAAAGAGGGTGCAGGAACAGAGACCTGGGGTGTATGTACACAAATCTTTGAAGGGGTCAGGACAAGTTGAGAAGGCTGTAATAAAAAAGGGATCCTTGGCTTTATTTATAGAGACAGAGTACAAAAGCAAGGAAGTTATGCTAAACCTTTATAAAACACTAGTTAGGCCTCAGCTGGAGTATTGTGATCAATTCTGGGCACCACACTTTAGGAAAGATGTCAAGGCCTTAGGGAGGGTACAGAAGAGATTTACTAGAATGGTACCAGAGTTAAGGGACTTCAGTTATGTGGAGAGACTGGAGAAGCTAGGGTTGTTCTCCTTAGAGCAGAGAAGGTTAAGATGATATTTGATAGATGTGTTCAACATCATGAACGGCTTCGATAGAGTAAATAGGGAGAAACTGTTTCCAGTGGCAGAAGGGCCAGTAACCAGAGGACACAGATTTAAGGTATAAGATCTTAATGATCTCTCAGAGTTCTTGGACAAGACACCAATAGGCAGTAGCCAGTATGTTTGAGCAATAGATCAAGATTTATTAAGCATACAGCGTAATATACTTAACAACAGGCGATAGTTTAACGAGTAGCTCGCAGCCCTTGGTCTCTGGAACCTCTCGGACACAGATGACGTCGTCTTCAGTCTGTTCCTTTGTTCTCGCAGTAATGTCTGTGTAAAGTTATTTTTCGAGTATCAAGTTTTTAATCCTTTTATCAAAAGTTTGTTTGACCAGTGTCCATATATGGTATTTAACAAAATCACTTTTTTTAATTGGTTCTAATGGTCAAAATACCATTGTCACTCAAATTAAGGGCAGCATCTTGACTCCTCCTGGCTCAGTAATTTTCCAACAACTCTACCCTGTTTCATCGTTATGTTGTTTATAGTTCTTCACCCCATTAGAATTTACCTTATCTCTCTCATTCTAGCTTCCCTGGTACAAGCAGTACTAGGCCTCGTAAGCTGCGTAGGCTGTGTGGCTGTCTGTTATCAGAACTAGTCTTGACTAGTCCTGGCTTTCTTTGCAGTTACATTTTAAGCAAGCCTTAGCAATTTATGCAACAGTCATTACAGGTCATACAGAATATAGATATTTGGTTAATGTGAAGTCCACTATTCTATACTCACACTTATACTTATACATGGTAATAATAAAAACATCCAAGTATCAGTCTTGCATACAAAGGTGATTGGCAAAAGAACCAGAGGTGACATAAGACCATAAGAACATAAGAAATAAGAGCAGGAGTAGGCCATTTGGCTCTTCGAGCCTGCTCCGCCATTCAATAAGATCATGGCTGATCTTCTACCTCATCTCCACTTTCCTGCACTATCCCCATATCCCCTGATTCCCTTACTATTCAAAATCTATCGATCGCTCTCTTGAATATACTCAACGACTGAGCCTCCACAGCCCTCTGGGGTAGAGAATTCCAAAGATTCACCACCCTCTGAGTGAAGAAATTTCTCCTCATCTCAGTACTAAATGGCCGACCCCTTATTCTGATACTGCGACCCCTGGTTCTAGACACCCCAGCCAGGGGAAACATCCTCCCTGCATCTACCCTGTCAAGCCTGTAAGAATTTTGTATGTTTCAATGAGATCACCTCTCATTCCTCTAAACTCTAGAGAATATAGGCCTAGTCTACTCAATCTCTCCTCATAGGACAACCCCCCCATCCCAGGAACCAGTCTGGTGAACTTTCGTTGCACTCCCTCTATGGCAAGTATATTCTTCCTTAGGTAAGGAGACCAAAACTGTACACAGTACTCCAGGTGTGGTCTCACCAGGGCCCTATATAATTGCAGTAAGACGTCTTTACTCTTATACTCAAATCCTCTTGTAATAAAGGCCAACATACCATTTACTTTCCTAATTGCTTGCTGTACCTGCATGTTAACTTTCAGTGATTCGTGTACAAGAACACCCAGGTCCCTCTGAACATCAACATTTCCCAATCTCTCACAATTTAAAAATTACTCTGTTTTTCTATTTTTCTTGCCAAAGTGGATAACTTCACATTTCTCCACATTATATTCCATTTGCCATGTTCTTGCCCACTCACTTAGCCTGTCTATATCCCCTTGAAGCCTCCTTGCATCCTCCTCACAACTTACATTCCCACCCAGCTTTGTATCATTGGCAAACTTGGATATATTACATTTGGCCCCCTCATCCAAATCATTGATGTAAAGTGAATAGCTGAGGCCCAAGCACTGATCCTTGCGGTACCCCACTAGTTACAGCCTGCCAACCCAAAGATGACCCGTTTATTCCTACTCTCTGTTTTCTGTCTGATAACCAATTTTCAATCCATGCAAGTATATTACCCCCTAATCCCATGAGCACTAATTTTGTTTAATAACCTCTTGTGTGGCACCTTATCGAATGCCAACTGAAAATCCAAATACACCACATCCACTGGTTCCCCCTTATCTATTCTAACATAAGAACATAAGAAATAGGAGCAGGAGTAGGCCTTTCGGCCCCTTGAGCCTGCTCCGCCATTTAATGAGATCATGGCTGATCCGATTTTCCTGCCCGCTCCCCATAACCCTTGACTCCCCTGTTGCTCAAAAATCTGTCTATCCCAGCCTTGAATATATTCAATGATTCAATTTCCACAGCTCTCTGGGGTAAAGAATTCCAAAGATTCACGACCCTCTGAGAGAAGAAACTCCTCCTCATCTCCGTCTTAAATGGGCGACCCCTTATTCTGAGACTATGACCCCTCTAGATTCCCCCATGAGGGGAAACATCCTCTCAGCATCTACCCTGTCCAACCCCCTCAGAATCTTATGGGGGAAAAATTCAGTTGGTTTGCACCTCCCGTTAGCGCCTTAAGAGGGCGCTAATGGGGTGCAAAGCAACTAGCGCCCGTGGGCGACGATGTTTGCGCTGCTCACGAAATTAACCAGATATTTTGCGGCGGCGCTAAACACTACCGCCACGATCTCCTGCACCGGCAGATTGTGACGTCAGTAGAGTGCGCAACGCCCCGGTAGCACCCCGGAGCGGATATTGAGTGGCGCCCCCTGCCTTACCACCTGCCGCTAGCAACGACAGGTTGAGGGGAGCGTTTTGCAGTCAGGAAGGGACTGGGGGAGCGCTATTTAAAGGCGACTGCTTCCTGCCTTTTTTTGTTGGAGACATTTTTGCACCACGCATTCTGAGAGAGAGAGAGAGAGAGACTTCTGGAGAGATTCAACGCTGTGTGAAGGAGTTTTGGGTACTGAGCAGCACTTTGCAGGTTCATTTTGATTTACCCTTCCTTGTATCGATTTAGAAGAGACTGTGGGGGCTGCACTGTGAGCTCTTTCCCTGGGTCTCTCCATTGTTCTTTCCAGCAGATTTGATGTACAGGTCTCTCCAGGCCGAGACTCAAGGCTGCAATGAGCAGGATGTGGATGGAGAGCAAGATTGACCCTCCCCTTTAAGAACTGGCCGGCGCCATTGTGTCTGTGTTCCATTGCTGACTGACATCACATGAGCTTCGCCAGCACTCTGAGGTAGCGCCTCGCTCCTTGGCCTTTGCGCCTTAAGACAGGTGTGAAGCGCCTGATTTAGCACTCCAATCACCTCCAGGGGCGATAAAAGCCAAGTTTGCAGTCAGAGGCGATAATTAGCGCCAGGCGCTAAACTTTGCGCACGGCCGATAATTGCACCCCAAATGGGGCGATACTGAATTTTTCCCCCCAAAACTGTATGCAGTACTCTATGTGTGGTCTCACCAGTGCCCTGTACAGTTGTAGCAAGACTTCCCTACTTTTATATTCTATCCCCCTTGAAATAAAGGCCAACATTCCATTTGCCTTCCTAATTACTTGCTGCATCTGCATGTTAACTTTTTGTGTTTCATGTACGAGGACACCCAAATCCCTCTGTACCGTCGCATTCTGTAGTCTTTCCCCATTTAAATAAAAATTTTCTTTTCTATTCTTCCTACCAAAGTGGATAACTTCACATTTCCCACGTTATACTCCATCTGCCAAATTCTTGCCCACTCACTTAACCTATCTATATCCCTTTGCAGACTCTTTATGTCCTCCTCACAACTTGCTTTCCCACCTATCTTTGTATCGTCCGCAAATTTGGCTACAATACACTCGCTTCCTTCATCCAAATCATTAATATAGATTGAAAATAGTTGAGGCCCCAGCACTGATCCCTGTGGCACCCCACTAGTTACAGATTGCCATCCTGTAAATGATCCATTTATCCCGACTCTCTGTTTTCCATTAGTTAGCCAATCCTCTATCCAATCTAATATATTATCCTCAACACCATGAGATCTTATCTTATGCAGTAACATATTATATGGCACCTTGTCGAATGCATTTTGGAAGTCCAAATACACTACATCTACTGGTTCCCCTTTATCCACCCTGCTCATTACCTCCTCAAAGAACTCTAATAGATTTGTCAAACACGATTTCCCTTTCATAAAACCATGTTGACTCTGTTTGATTGTATTATGATTTTCTAAATGCCCTGCTACTACTTCCTTAATAATGGATTTGAGCATTTTGCCAATGACAGATGTTAGGCTAACTGGCCTATAGTTTCCTGCTTTCTGTCTCCCTCCTTTTTTGAATAAGGGCGTTACATTTGCGGTTTTCCAATCCACTGGGACTTTTCCAGAGTCAAGGGAATTTTGGAAGATTACAACCAATTCATCCACTATCTCGTAGCCACTTCTTTTAAGACCCTAGGATGCAGGCCATCAGGTCCAGGGGACTTGTCAGCCTTTAGACCCATAAGTTTGCCTAGCACTTTTTCTCTAGTGATAGTGATTGTTTTAAGTTCCTCCCTCCCTTTTGCCCCTTGATTTTCTACTATTACTGGGATGTTTTTAGTGTCCTCTACTGTGAAGACAGATACAAAATATTTGTTCAATGCCTCTGCCATTTCCTTGTTTCCCATTATTATTTCCTCAGTCTTATCCACTAAGGGACCAATGTTTACTTTAGCTACTCTCTTCCTTTTTATATACTTGTAGAAGCTTACTGTTAGTTTTTATATTTCTTGCTAGTTTACTCTCAGAAGCTATTTTCTCCCTGTATTATTTTTTTAGTCATCCTTTGCTGGTTTCTAAAATTTTCCCCAATCTTCTGGCCTACCACTAAGCTTTGCAACATTGTATGCCTTTTCTTTCATATTGATACCATCTTTAACTTCCTTGGTTAGCCATGCTTGGTTCATCCTTCTCTTTGAGTCTTTCTTTCTCACTGAAATATATCTTTGTTGAGAGTCATGAAATATCTCTTTAAATGTCTACCATCTTACCTTCTAATCTATTTTCCCAGTCCACTTTAGCCAACTCTCTCCTCATACCTTTGTAATTGCCTTTATTTAAGTTGAATACTCTAGTTTCAGACATAAGTTTCTCACCTTCAAACTGAATGTGGAATTCTATCATGTTATGATCACTCTTCCCTAAAGGATCCTTCACTATGAGATCATTAATTAATACTGTTTCATTACACATTACCAGATCTAAAATAGCCTGTTACCTGGTCTGTTCCACAATGTATTGTTCCAAGAAACTTTCCCGAATACACTCTATGAACTCGTCTTCAAGGCTGCTTTTGCCAATTTGATTTGTCCAATCTATATGAAGATTAAGATTGCCCATGATTATTGCTGTACCTTTCTTACAAGCCCCCATTATTTCTTGATTTATACTCTGTCCTATAGTGTAGCTACTGTTAGGGGGCCTGTAGACAACTCCCACCAGTGCCTTCTTTCCCTTACTATTTCTTACCTCCACCCAAATTGATTCTACATCTGGAACTTCCGAGCCAAGATCATTTCTCACTACTGTACTGATCTCTTCCTTTATTAACAGTGCTACCCCACCTCCTTTTCCTTTCTGTCTATCCATCTGAAATGTCAAATATCCCTGAATATTCAGTTCCCAGCTTTGGTCGCATTGCAACCACGTCTCTGTGATGGCTATTAGATCATACCCATTTATTTCTATTTGTGCCGTCAATTCATCTATCTTGTTACGAATGCTGTGTGCATTCAGATAAAGAGCCTTTAATTTTGTCTTTTTATCATTTTTCCCTACTCTGACCTTATTTGCTGGTGCACTCTTATGTTTGTACGCTCTGTCTCTTCCTGTCACACTCTGGTTTTCATTGCCCATATCACTACCCTGCATTATTGCCCTGTCCTTTCTCATTTAACTTTCTAAAGTACCCCTTGCTTGAACCCTCCCCCCCATTATTTAGTTTAAAGCCCTATCTACAGCCATAGAGTCATACAGTCATTGAGTCATAATGACACAGAAGGAGGCCATTTGGCCCATCGAGTCCGTGCCGGCTCTCTGTAGAGCAATCCAGTCAGTCCCATTCCCCCACTCTATCCCTGTAGCTCTGCAAGCTTATTTCCCTCAAGTGCCTATCCAGTCTCCCCTTGAAAACATTGAGTGTCTCCGCTTCCACCACTTCCGTCGGCAGCGAGTTCCAGGTGCTCACCACTCGCTGCATAAAAAAGTTTCCCCTCACTTTGCCCCTGTATCTCTTGCCCAAAACCTTAAATCTGTGTCCCCTAGTCCTTGTACCATCAACTAGTGGGAACAGTCTTTCCCCGTCTAGCCTATCCAAATCCGTCATAATCTTGTACACCTCTATCAAATCACCCCACAACCTCCTTAGCTCTAATGAAAACAAATCCAGCTTCTCCAACCTGTCCTTGTAGCTAAGATCCCCCATCCCCAGAACTATTCTGGTAAATCTCCTCTGCACCCTCTCAAGTGCCTTCACATCCTTCCTAAAGTGTGGTGACCAGAACTGGACGCAATACTCCAGTTGTGGCCTAACCAGCGCTTTATAAAGGTTCAGCATAACTTCCCTACTTTTGTACTCAATACCTCTATTTATGAAGCCCAAGATCACATATGCTTTGCTAACCACTCTCTCAATATGTCCCACCACCTTCAGGGACCTATGCACATTAACTCCCAGGTCCCTCTGCCCCTGGACACTCTTTAAAACTGTGCCATTAAGTGTATATTGCCTCTCCCTGTTCCTTCTGCCAAAATGCATCACCTCACACTTCTCTGTATTAAATTCCATCTGCCACTTGTCTGCCCATTCTGCTAGCCTTTCTATGTCCTGTTGCAGTCGATTGGTATCATCCTCACTGTCTGCCACACCCCCAAGTTTGGGGTCATCGGCAAATTTAGAAATTCTACTCTGTATTCCAATATCCAGGTCATCTATATATATCAAAAAAAGCAGTGGCCCCAGCACTGACCCTTGGGGAACATCACTTTAACCAGCCTTCTATGTGGTACTTTGTCAAACGCCTTCCGAAAACCCATGTAGACAACATCAATTGCATTCCCATCATCAATCCTCCCTGTTACTTCATCAGAAAATTCAATTAGATTAGTCAAACACGATCTGCCTTTTACAAATCCATAATTGGCTCTCCTTAATTAGCTTAAACCTCTCCAAGTGCCCGTTAACTTTTTCCTTGATTATTGTTTCTAAAACTTTACCCACCACTGATGTTAAACTGATGGTCTGTAGTTACTAGGATTGTCCTTACACACTTTCTTGAACAATGGTGTCACATTTGCCACTTTCCAATCCTCAGGCACCTCTCCTGCATCTAGGGAAGATTGGAAAATTATGGCAAGCCCTTCCGCTATTTCCTCCCCCAATTACTTAGCAACCTGGGATGCAAGCCATCTGGACCAGGCGACCTATCCACTCTAAGCATACCCAGCCTTTCTAGTACATCCTGTCTATGAATTTTCAACCCCTTCATTGCTTCTACCTTTTCCACTTCTACTGACATTTTGTCAGCATCCACCTCCTTAGTAAACACCGATACAAAGTACTCATTGAGTATTCTAGCCTTGCCCTGCACCTCTAAGCATATATCACCTTCTTTGTCTCTAATAGGCCCCACCCTGCCTCTTACTACCCGCTTACTGTTTACGTGCCGGTAGAAGATTTTTGGGTTCCCTTTTATGTTAACTGCCATTCTACTTTCATATTCTCTCTTTGCCAATCTTATTTTCATCTTCACTTCCCTTCTCAACTTATTGTATTTGGTCTGGTTCTCCCTTGAAGAATTCACCTGACATTCATCATACACCCTCTTTTTTTGTTTCATCATCTTCTCTATCTCCCTCGTCATCCAAGGAGCCCTTGCTTTGGTTCCCTTACCCTTCCCTCTTGTTGGAATGTACCTAGCCTGTACTTGGAACATCTCCTCCTTAAAGATCACCCATTGTTCCATTACAGTTTTTCCTGTCAGTCTTTGGTTCCATTTTACCCTGGCTAGATCCTTTTGCATCCCATTGAAGTTAGCCCTATTCCAGTTTAGAAGTTCCTTGCTCCTCTCCATTGCTAATCTAAATCTTATGATACGATGATCACTCGTACCCAAGTGTTCTCCCACAGACACTTGGTCGACCTGGCCCACCTCTTTCCCCAGCACCAGATCCAGCAATGCCTCCTTCCTAGTTGGGCCAAGAACATACTGGTCAAGGAAATTCTCCTGAATACATTTCAGAAATTCCTCCCCCTCCTTTCCCTTTACCCTAGCATTATCCCAATCAATATTTGGGTAATTAAAGTTCCCCAATATCACCACTCTATAGCTCTTGCATATCTCTGCGATTTCCCTGCAGATTTGCTCCTCTACCTCCCTCTCACTATTTGGAGGCCTGTAGAATACTCCCAATAGTGTGATCATACCCTTTTTGCTCCTCAACTCTAACCAAATAGATTCTGTCCTTGTCCCCTTAAGAACATCCTCCCTTTCCAACACTACAATGTCTTCCTTAATCAGCACTGCCACCCCACCTCCCTTCTTTCCTTCCCTATCTTTCCTGGACACCTTGTACCCTTGAATATTAAATGCCCAGTCCTCACCATTTTTAAGCCACGTTTCTGTTATTGCCACAACATCATATTGCCACATTGTGCTTGTAGCTCACCAACCTTATTCACCACACTTTGTGCGTTTACATACATGCATTCTAAACCCATTTTTGAATTTTTCGTAGTCTTTCTTAGTCTGCTCCTATCTAATATGGTACTACTTCCGCCTCTAGTACTACTTTCTTCTCTAGTACGATCCAACACACTCGCTCTTTTATGCACCTTATTCCTCTTTTCTACTCCTATATGCTGGTGCCCATCCCCCTGCCAAGCTAGTTTAAACCCTCCCCAACAGCACTAGCAAATCTCCCCGCGAGAATATTGGTCACGGCTGTTGAGGTGTAACCCGTCCAGCTTGTACAGGTCCCATCTTTCCCAGAAATGGTCCCAATGCCTCAGGAATCTAAAGCCCTCCCTCCTGCACCATTTCTCCAGCTGTGCATTCATCTCTTCTATCCTCCTATTCCTGTACTCACTAGCACGTGGCACCGGGAGTAATCTGGAGATTACTACCTTTGAGGTCCTGCTTTTTAATCTCTTTCCTAGCTCATTATAGTCTGCCTGCGGGACCTCATCCCTCTTTCTACCTATGTCGTTGGTACTGAGCCCTAGTTATTCGATTCGCCAGGACACTGGTCTCAGGATTGTTCAAGTGAAGGCCGTCCCAACGGAACAGCTCCCTCTTTCCCCAGTACTGGTGTCAGTGCCCCATGAATTGAAACCCATTTCTCCCACACCAATCCTTGAATCCTTGAGCCACGCATTCAACTCTCTGATCTTATGCCAATTTGCTCGTGGCTCAGGTAGTAATCCAGAGATTATTACCTTTGTGGTTCTACTTATTAATTTAGACCCTAGCTGCTCATACTCCCTCAGCAGAACCTCTTTCTTAGTCTTACCTATGTCATTGGTTCCTACGTGGACCACGACAATTGGATCCTTCCCCTCCCACTCCAAGTTTCTCTCCAGCCCCGAGGAGATGTCCTTAACCCTGTCACCAAGCAGGCAACACAGCCTTTGGGACTCACGCTCTCGGCTGCAGAGAACAATATCTATCCCGCTAACTATACTGTCTCCTATCACTATGACATTCCTTTTTTCTGCTAGTTACAACCTCAAAAAACTCTAACAGATTTGTCAAACACGATTTCCCTTTCATAAATCCACGTTGACCCTGCCCAATCCTATTATTATTTTCTAAGTGCCCTGTTACCATGTCCTTAATAATAGATTCTAGCATTTTCCCTACTACTGATGTCAGGCTAACTGGTCTGTAGTTCCCCGTTTTCTCTCTCCCTCCTTTCTTAAACAGTGGGGTTACATTTGCTACCTTCCAATCCACAGGAAGCGTTCCAGAATCTATGGAATTTTGGAAAATGACAACCAATGCATCCACTATATCTATAGCCACCACTTTCAAAACTCTAGGATGTAGACCATCAGGTCCAGGGAATTTATCGGCTTTCAGTCCCATTAATTTCTCTCATAATATTTTTTTTCTAATACTAATTTCTTTCAGTTCCTCATTCTCGCTCGAGCCTCGGTTCTCCACTATTTCCAGGAAGTTTTTTGTGTCTTCTTCCGTGAAGACAGACACTTAGGGCTGGATTTTCTCAATGAGAAGCTTTTGGAGGTGGGACTGCTGTTTGCCGACTTTCAATCCCGCCTCCATCAGCTTCTGGCCAACCAGCGGGATTTTCCCCTGATTGACCTTGTTAAGCCCGCCCAGCGGGCTCAGCAGGCCAATTAGGGGGAAGTCACTGACAGAGCACATCAATGTCTGACGTGCCATCTGTCAAGAACTTTTGAAAGAAGAAATGTCATCATTTGACAGCTCTGTGAAGCTGTCAAACACTGACATTTTGTGTAGTTTGATGAGGCTTTGTGTTCAGGACTCATCAAACCTTTCAACTTTGCAGAAATCACCTGGCTGTTGGTTTGGAGGATCCAACAGCCAGTCTGTGATATCTACAATGGAGATGTCAGGACTCTGGCTCCATAGCGGCTGAAGGCTGTAGGCAGAAACAAAGGTAAGTGAATATTTTATAACACTTAACACTCACCTTACATACTTACCACTCCACACTTGCCCCCATCACTCACCTCTACATCGCACTTTCAGACCCCTCCGACCCCCGCAGACCTCCTTATCGTCTCCTACACCCTGGCGGGGTTCCCCGAGGTCGGGAAGCCTGCACTTCGGAGCTAAAAATGGGGATAATCCTATTTTCTGCCTGTTAACTACCTGTTAACAGGCAGTGAATAGGCTTTAATCCCTTTCCCGCCTCAAGGAGATGGGACCCGGGGCAGGATGGCTTCCCGCCTCCTGGCAAGAGCGCACGGAGGTGGGTTGGGGGCGGGTTTGCCAGCCGCCCCCAAATTCTGCAACTTTACCGGCAGTCCCACCTCCATACCCGCCTCCTCGGCGCTGAAAAAATCCAGCCCAAAGAATTTGTTTAATTTCTCTGCCATTTCCTTATTGCCTGTTGCCTGTTCTTCCCTGTGTCTCCCAAAATTGGGTGCTGAAAGCAAGTTTTGAATATTTTCATTGGCTGTAAACTGCCTTCAAATTCTGCTAACTGTCTTCAGGCAGAGGACTGAGGTTGAGTGATACCTATAATAGTGCCATGGGATCTTCTACATCCACCTGAGAAGGCAGATGGGGCCTTGGTTTAACATCTCATCCGATAGACAGCACCTCCGACAGTGCAGCACTCCCTCAGTATTACATTGAAGTGTTAGCTTAGATTATATGGTCAATTCTCTGGAGTGGGACTGGAACCCACAACCAGCTGACTCCAAGATAAGGATGCTACCACTGAGCCAAGGCTGACACCTCGGAGAACATCACAGATAAGCTTGATCCTGTTCTCACATCCCTACTGCTGTCCCGCCTGAGATCAGCTAACTCAGCATGCGGTATTAAAGACTTAAAAAAAACAGCTGTGCAGCACAGTGGAGTTCTAATACTGGGTGCAATGGAATGGTTAGGCATACGTTTGTGTCTGTGAGTTTCAACTCTTGGATAGAGGGCAGGTCAGTAGCTTCCTTACGTGAAGTGGGAGAAAATCAGACCACTCTTAACAGACCACTCTCATATACCTCCTGGTGATCCGTTTCAGAGTGGAATTTGGCAGAGATATAAAGATAGAGTGCTTGGCATGGAGAGGGGAAGGGAAGAAAATAAAATAAACGTATTGAAGACTCTTGAGAAAGTGCATTGCATTCCTGATAATTCATTTTTATTTCTATATAGACTGATCCTACATTAGTAAGATATTAAATGTGTTTTATGGAAATATGTTTTATGGAATGCAAAGATAACCCCCGGTTTCTTTTCACTACTGCAAAATATCTTTTTAAACCCCTCTTCCCTGTCTCCTCCACCCTCACCTCCAACATGTGCGAGGAGCTCATGGACTTCTTTGTCACTAAGATTGAGACCATCCGTTCTGCTGCTTCCATCCCTTCCCATATCCCACCGAGTCAAACTTCCTCTAAGGTTTCCCCCTGCCCTAGTCCTGAACTCGCATCTTTCTCCAGTTTCTCTCCTATCTCCCCTCATACCCTCGCTGAGCTCAGCTTGTTCATGAGACCCACCTCCTGCTCCCTCGACCCTATTCCCACTAAACTGCTGACCACCCACTTCCCTTCCTTTCCCCATGTTAGCTGATATTGTTAACGGTTCTCTCTCCTCAGGTACTGTCCTCCTCTTCTTCAAATCTGCCGTCATCACCCATCTCTTCAAAAAAACACTTGACCTCTCTGTCCTTGCAAACTATCACCCCATGTCCAACCTCCCTTTCCTCTCCAATGTCCTTGAACGTGTTGTTGCCTCCCAAATCCATGCCCATCTTTCCCGGAACTCCATGTCTGAATCCCTCCAATCAGGTTTCCGCCCTTGCCACAGTACCGAAATGGCTCTTATCAAAGTCACAAATTACATTCTATGAGACTATGACAAAGGTAAACTATCCCCCCTCATCCTTCTCAATCTATCTCCAGCATTTGAAACAGTTGACCACTCCATCCTCCTTCAATGCCTCTCCTCCGTCGTCCAGCTGGGTGGGACTGCACTCGCCTGGTTCCATTCTTATCTATCCTGCCGTAGCCAGAGAATAACCTGCAAGGCTTCTCTTCCCGTTGCCTCTGGTGTCCCCCAAGGATCTATCCTTGGCCCCCTCCTATTTCTCATCTACATGCTGCCCCTCGGTGACATCATCCAAAAACACAACATCAGTTTTCAAAAGTACGCTGACGACACCCAGCTCTATCTCACCACCACCTCCACTGTCTCTAAATTGTCGCACTACTTGTCCAATATCCAATACTGGATGAGCAGAAATTTCCTCCAACTAAATATTGGGAAGACTGAAGCCATTGTCTTGGGTCCCCGCCACAAACTCTGTTCCCTTGCCACCCACTCCATCCCTCTCCCTGGCAATTGTCTGAGGAAGAACCAGACTGTTCATAACCTTTGACCCCGAGATGAGCTTCCGACCACATATCCACGCCATCACTAAAACCGCTTATTTCCACCTCTGTAACATCGCTCGACTCCGCCCCTGCCTCAGTTCACCTGCTGCTGAAACCCTCATTTACACCTTTGTTACCTCTAGACTTGACTATTCCAACACACTCCTGGCCGGCCTCCCATCTTCCACCCTTCATAAACTTGAGATCATCCATAACTATGCTGCCTGTGTCCTAACTCGCACCAAGTCCGTTCACCCATCACCCCTGTGCTCACTGACCTAAATTAGCTCCTGGTTAAGCAACGCATCGATTTCAAAATTCTCATACTTGTTTTGAAATCCCTCCATGGCCTCACCCCTCCCTATCTCTGTAATCTCCTCCAGCCCCACAACCCTCCAAGATAGCTGTGCTCCTCCAATTCTGGCCCCTTGAGCATCCCCGATTTTTATCGCACCACCATTGGCGGCCATGCCTTCAGCTGCCAAGGCCCTAAGCTCTGCATTTCCCTCGCTAATCCTCTCCACCTCTCTATCTCTCTCTCCTCCTTTAAGGTGCACAAAGGATTGGGAGAGACAGATAGCACTAGAGTAAGAAATAGTATAGTATTAGGTGGGGTCAGACTAAGAGAGAATACAAGAAGGTCTAAGATAGGTTTACAGTGCATGTGTGTAAACGCACGAAGCGTGGTAAATAAAGTTGGTGAGCTGCAGGCGCAAATAGCCACATGGGAATATGATGTTGTGGCGATAACAGAGACCTAGCTCAAAAAAGGGCAGCATTGGGTTTTAAATATTCCTGGAAAGATAGGGAAGGAAAGAAAGTAGGTGGTGTGGCAATATTGGTTAAGGAAAATGTTACAGTGCTGGAGAGAAAGGATGTCCTGGAGGGGTCAAGGACAGAATCTATTTGGTTAGAGTTAAGAAATAATAGAGGTGTCATTACACTACTAGGTGTATTCTATAGGCCACCAACTAGTGGGAAAGATATAGAGGAGCAAATTTGCAGGGAAATTACAGAGAGGTGCAAGAACTATAGAATAGTGATAATGGGGACTTCAAATTATCCTAATATAGACTGGGATAGTAATAGTGTAAAAGGCAGAGAGGGGGAAGAATTTCTGAAGTGTGTTCAGGAGAACTTTCTTGATCAGTACGTTTCTGGCCCAATGAGGAAGGAGGCATTGCTGGATCTGGTTCTGGGGAATGAGGTGGGTCAAGTGGAGCAAGTGTCAGTAGGGGAACATTTAAGGAACAGTGATCATAGTATCATAAGGTTTAGATTAGCTATGGAAAAGGACAGGGAGCAATCTAGAGTAAAAATACTTAATTGGAGGAAGGCGAATTTCAGTGGGTTGAGAACGGATCTGGCCTGGGTAAATTGGAATCAAAGATTGGCAGGCAAAACTGTAATTGAACAATGGGCTGCCTTTAAAGAGGAGATGGTTCAGGTACAGTCGAGGTACATTCCCACGAGGGGGAAAGGTAGGGCAACTAAAGCCAGAGCTGCCTGGATGATGAAAGAGATAGAGAGTACGATGAAGCAGAAAAAGAGTGCATATGACAGATGTCAGGTTGAGAATATAAGTGAGAATCAGGCTGAATATAGAAAGTTCAGAGGGGAAGTGAAAAAGAAAATAAGAGGGGCAAAGAGAGAGTATAAGAATAGATTGGCAGCTAACATAAAAGGGAATCCAAAAGTCTTCTGCAGGCATATAAATAGTAAATGGTTAGTAAGAGGAGGGGTGGGGCTGATTAGGGACCAAAAAGGAGACCTACGCATGGAGGCAGAGGGCATAGCTGAGGTACTAAATGAGTACTTTGCATCTGTCTTCACCAAGGAAGAAGATACTGCCCAAGTCATAGTGAAAGAGGAGGTAGTGGAGATACTGGATGAGATAAAAATTGATATAGTGGAGGTACTAGAAAGGCTGGCTGTACTTAAAGTTGGTAAGTCACCAGGACCGGATGGGATGCATCCTAGGATGCTGAGGGAAGTTAAGGAGGAAATCGTGGAAGTATTGGCCATAATCTTCCAATCTTCCTTAGATACGGGGGTGGTTCCAGAGGACTGGAGAATTGCAAATGTTACACCCTTGTTCAAAAAAGGGTGTATGGATAAACCCAGCAACTACAGGCCAGTCAATTTAACCTCAGTAGTGGGGAAGCTTTTAGAAACGATAATTAGGGACAAAGTTAACAGTCACTTGGAAAAGTGTGGATTATTTAAGGTAAGCCAGCACAGAATTGTTAAAGGCAAATTGTGTTTAACTAACTTGATTGAGTTTTTTGATGAGGTAACAGAGGGTTGATGAGGGCAATTCGGTTGATGTGGTGTACATGGACTTCCAAAAGACGTTTGTTAAGTGCCACATAATAGACTTGCCAGCAAAGTTGAAGCCCATGGAATAAAAGGGACAGTGGCAGCATTTGGCTAAGTGACAGGAAACAGAGAGTAGTGGTGAATGGTTGTTTTTCAGACTGGAGGAAGGTATACAGTGGTGTTCCCCAGGGGTCAGTACTAGGACCACTGCTTTTCTTGATATATATTAATGACTTGGACGTGGGTGTACAGGGCACAATTTCAAAATTTGCAGATGACACAAAACTTGGAAGTATACTGAACAGTGAGGAGGATAATGATAGACTTCAAGAAGACATAGACAGGCTGGTGAAATGGGCAGACACGTGGCAGATGAAATTTAACGCAGAAAAGTGCAAAGTGATACATTTTGGTAGGAAGAACGAGGAGAGGCAATATAAACGAAAGGGTGCTATCCTAAAGGGGGTGCATGAACAGAGAGATCTGGGGGTATATGTGCACAAATCGCTGAAGGTGGCAGGGCAGGTTAAGAAAGCATACGGGATACTGGGCTTCATAAATAGAGTCGTCGTTAGCTTGTTCACAGATGTGATTCCCAGTAAAAAAGTAAAAATTTTCCCAGTAAAAAAGTAATTTTTTTTTAAAGCTTTTCGTTTTACATACAGACGGCAGCTTTTGACACGTTAGAACCCCTGCGACTACACCTCATTGTCTCAGTTGTATCTTGCTATGTCTTTTGATGTGGTACCTTCCTGGCTGACTTAATTAACTTTATCACACCTCGGCAGATAGTCAGGATGATTTAATTTATTGGTCTGCAATTGTAAAGTACACATGCTTTGTTTTCTATCTATATATGCTCTGGCGATTCTGTATCTAATTTACTTCACCTGAGGAAGGAGCAATCGATAGCTCCGAAAGCTTGTGATTTCAAATAAAACTGTTGGACTATAACCTGGTGTTGTGCGACCTCTCAATTTCATAAATAGAGGCATAGAGTACAAAAGCAAGGAAGTTATGATGAACCTTTATAAAACACTGGTTCAGCCTCAACTGGAGTATTGTGTCCAATTCTGGGCACCACACATTAGGAAGGATGTGAAGGCCTTAGAGAGGGTGCAGAAAAGATTTACAAGAATGATTTCAGAGATGAGAGACTTCAGTTATGTGGATAGACTAGAGAAGCTGGGGTTGTTCTCTTTAGAGCAGAGAAGGTTGAGAGGAGATTTGATAGAGGTATTCAAAATCATGTATATTAAAAATCTTGCATCTAGCACACACCCATCACATTTTATGGTGTAATACTTTGTTACAAATGTTAAACAATCTTTTATAAAAAAGAGAAAGAATGGCCATCATTTCATGTTGGGTTCTTCTGACCTGGAAACAGAAATTTACAGTAAGCCCTCTAATTGATATCATGAGTTTATAAGCAGCTCCATTTACCGAGATTAGATCAAATAGTTAGCTCTCTTACAAACAAGGACTACTTGAGCAGTGGCCTTAAAGGAGCTGGTCAGGCTAAACACAGCTTTATTTTAGCAGCTGAACATCACAACTGTGTTCTTGTCTCCAGACCACCTGTGAGCAACATTGCAGAAGATCTGCTGGTATAATTAACAGTGTTGTGTCTAGCCTGCACCCTTAGTGCACAAGAAAGTGCGTGTCACACTACAAAGTATTACCCTTCAAACTGCCACATCTGCAAACTACCCGACAAAGTTACCTAATTGGCTCAAATTAGTTAACCAAGCTAACTCGTTCAAATATAAATAGGTAGGAAAAGCTACAATCCTCAAACTACCAACCCATACAAAAGCAACCAAACAAATTGCTCAATGCTTTTATTCTTCAAATCTACCAATCAGAAACCAGGAATTGCCACAGCCACAGAACAATCCAATCAAAGAGCTCAAATAATTTTTCTGTGATTTATTTCGGCAGTCATGTTTTTACAGTCTGGAGATAGTTTACCTCTCACCTCCCCCAGCACCTCCTGCTAATATTTAGGAAAAAAAGTCAAAGATTGATGTAAGAAAAAGTACAGATACAAACTGTATACATGCTGATAACCTCACAGAATCTTAACAACAACTTGCATTTACATAATGCCTTTAACATAGTAAAACATCCTAAGGCGCTTCACAGGAGCGTTATCAAACACCGAGCCACATAAGGAGATATTAGGATTGATGACCAAAATCTTGGTCGAACAGGTAGGTTTTAAGGAGCGTCTTAAGCTCGAGCCTGCTCCGCCATTCAATAAGATCATGGCTGACCTTCTACTTCAACTCCACTCTCCTGCACTATCTCCATATCCCTTGATTCCCTTAATATCCAAAAATCTATCAATCTCTGTCTTGAATATACTCAATGACTGAGCCTCCACAGCCCTCTGGGGTAGAAAATTCCAAAGATTCACCACCTTCTGAGTGAAGAAATTTCTCCTCATCTCAGTACTAAATGGCCGATCCCTTATTCTGAGAATGCGACCCCTGGTTCTCGACTCCCCAGCCAGGGGAAACATCCTCCCTGCATCTACCCTGT
Source organism: Squalus acanthias (assembly GCA_030390025.1). Lineage (NCBI taxonomy): Eukaryota > Metazoa > Chordata > Chondrichthyes > Squaliformes > Squalidae > Squalus > Squalus acanthias. The sequence goes on from CM059428.1 coordinate 99,640,001, forward strand.
CAAGCCCTGTAAGAATTGTGTATGTTTCAATGAGATCACCTCTCATTCTTCTAAACTCTAGAGAATATAGGCCTAGTCTACTCAATCTTTCCTCATAGGACAATCCCCCCATCCCAGGAATCAGTCTGGTGAACCTTCGTTGCACTCCCTCTATGCCAAGTATATCCTTCCTTAGGTAAAATTTGAAGGGCTACGGGGAAAGGGCTGGGGAGTAGGACTAGCTGAGAGTTGGCATGGGCTCAACAGACTGAATGGCCTTCTTCCATGCTGTAACCATTCTATGATTCTATGATTCTATAATAATCTTTGAGGTGTTGCCTGGGCCTTACTGTAGAACTCCGTGATCTGTCATCTGAATTATTGCACAGGAAAGTTGATGGCATTCTAATGATGTGCTTGTGGCGGATCGCCACCTAAACGGGCACAATCCACTTTTCCGTCCGTGGACAATAAATCGGGCACCTTGCCTTTAAGGGACCTTGCCTTTAAGGCAGGAAAAAAGGAGTGGGCGTGGCCTCTGGGTTTTTGCAGAGAAATGTGGCTGCCGCCATTTTGACCAGAGATGTGATTAAAAGCTATGTGTTTCACATGTTGACTCGGCCTCAATTCGTGCTTCGCGGCAGCCACAACATTGGTGACCCCGACGCTCAGAACGTATTCCGAGCACTGCAATGGCGGACACGAACGCAGTTTCTGTGAAACTGCCGGAGTTTTGGGAAAACCAGCCCGAAGCCTGGTTTCTCCAAGCCGAGTCACAATTCTGGCTGCAACAAATCACCACAGATGGGACGAAGTACGACTACCTCGTCACATCACTCGGTAGCTCCACAGTTACAAAGGTCTGGACAGCGCTGCAGAACCCACCAGAGGGGGGCAAGTATGCACATCTTAAGGCCGCGCTCCTTAAAAAATTTACGGCCTCGACATACCAGCGAAACTGCCACCTCCTCGACCTTCCAGGCCTCGGTGATGCCTCACCGTCAGACCTCCTCTCCCACATGCTCTCCCTCACCGACGAGAGCCCACCCGGATCCCTCTTCCGCACGCTGTTCATCCGCCAGCTACCTCTCAGCATCCGCCCAGCGATCGTGGTGTCCGGCCTCACGGACCTGGAAGCCCTGGCCGATGAGGCCGACAAGCTGCTGTCTGCTCACTCCAGCTGCGACGTCACTCCGGACCTGGCAGCTACTGCCTGGGCGCGCCCCTCACCGGCCACCACGCAGCCAAAAGGCCCAGCCACCGGGCTCACGGGGCCTTCGCGCCCCACTAACCCGGGCCACTGTTACTACCACGCACGGTTCGGCGCCAGGGCACAACGGTACACACCTCCCTGCTCTTTCAAGTCCGCCCCCGTACCAGCCTCCGCGATGGCCGTGGGCCACGCGGGCTCCCTGCTGTACGTCACGGATGACAAAACCGGCCGCCGGCTCCTGTGCGACACTGGAGCTCAGCACAGCATCATCCTGGCCTCCGCCCTCGACATCCAAAAGGGCAAACGAGGACCGGCACTGGCTGCTGCTAACGGCTCAGACATCCAGACGTATGGCACCCGCACAGTCACCCTCGACCTCACTGGTCGCCGCTACCGATGGGAGTTCATCACTGCCAAGGTGCTCTCCCCTCTCATCGGCGCAGAGTTCCTATGCGCCCATGGCCTACTGGTAGACATCCCTCGACACCGCCTCGTGGACATGAACACCATGTCCCCCATCCTGGGCGCCCTGGCCCCCCGTCAACCCGCCGACATGGCGTCACAGTGCCACGCCCGGGCCACGGATGACTACTCGACACTCCTGGCCGAATTCCCGGCCCTTACCAATCCGACCTTCTCCGCGGAGGCCGCCAAACACGGGGTGGAACACTTCATCCCCACCACAGGCCCCCCAGTGTACGCCCATGCCCGCAGGCTGGACCCGGCCAAACTGGAGATCGCGCGGACCGAGTTTGCCACCAGGGAACAGCTCGGCATCATCCGCCGCTCCAACAGTCCCTGGGCCTCCCCACTCCACATCGCCCCCAAACCAGGCGGGGGTTGGCGCCCCTGCGGGGATTACCGCTGCCTCAATGACGCCACCACCCCTGATCGGTACCCCGTGCCGCACATCCAGGACTTCTTGGCTAGACTGGCCGGCCGCTCAGTCTTTTCCAAGGTCGACCTGGTGCGCGGCTACCACCAAGTCCCCGTCCACCCCGCGGATGTCCCCAAGACGGCCGCAATCACCCCCTTCGGCCTTTTCGAATTCCTGCGGATGCCCTTCAGCCTCAAAAACGCGGCCCAGGCATTCCAATGGCTCATGGACTCGGTCCTTCAGGACCTGAAGTTCCTGTTCGTCTACCTGGACGACATCCTGGTAGCCAGTTCCTCCAAGCAGGAACACCTCGAGCACCTTCGCATCCTGTTCGGGCGCCTCAGCGACCACGGGCTCATCCTCAGCCCAGCCAAATGCCAGTTCGGCCTGGACAAGATCGACTTCCTCGGCCACCACATCACCCATGCTGGGGCCATTCCCCTGCCCACCAAGGTGCAGGCCGTCCAACAATTTCCCCGCCCCACCACCATCAAAGGCCTCCAGGAGTTCCTCGGGATGGTGAATTTCTACAACCGCTTCATCCCCAAAGCAGCGTCCCTCATGAGGCCCCTGTATGAAGCCCTCCGGGGCAGGAGCGGCAATATGGCGGTCGAATGGACGGCAGACGCGTCAGCCGCCTTCGACTCCACCAAGACCACGCTCGCCAACGCCACCCTGCTCGCGCACCCATGGCCCAATGCCAGGGTAGCGCTCACCACGGACGCCTCCGACCACGCGGTCGGCGCCGTGTATGAGCAGTGGGTCGACGGCGCCTGGCAACCACTTGCCTTCTTCAGCCGCCAACTACGCCCCCCGGAGGTCAAGTACAGCACCTTCGACCGCGAGCTCCTCGCGCTGTTCCTGGCGGTCCGCCATTTTCGGTTTTTGCTGGAGGACCACCCCTTCACTGCGTTTGTCGACCACAAACCCCTGACATTCGCAATGGCAAAGACAACCGACCCCTGGTCCGCCAGGCAGCAGCGCCAGCTCGCGGCAGTGTCCGAGTTCACCACGGACATCCAACACGTCTCCGGCCGAGACAATGTGGTAGCCGACTGCCTCTCCTGCCTCGCCATCCACGGCGCACACCTGGCAGTCGACTACGCTCAACTCGCAGCAGACCAGATCACCGACCCTGATCTGCTCTCCGCACCTACCAACCTACCAGGGCTACGCCTGGCCGACGTCGCCTGGGGCCCGACCGCAGTCACGGTCAAGTGCGACATATCCCTATGTCAACCTCGGCCCGTCGTCCCAGCGTCCTGGTGCCGCCGGGTATTCAAGATTCTTCACAACCTCTCCCACCCCGGCGCCCGCGCATCCATCAAATTGGTAGCCAACCGCTTTGTCTGGCGCAGCCTTCGCAAGAATGTGTGTACTTGGGCCAACTCCTGCCTAGCCTGCCAACGGTCCAAGGTGCAGCAACACACGAAAGCACCCCTCGAGGAGTTTACCGTCCCTTCGTGTAGATTTGACCACATCCACGTGGACATCGTCGGGCCCCTGCCGCCGTCGCAAGGCCACACGCACTTGCTGACGATCGTTGACCGCACTACGCGCTGGCCCGAGGCAATTCCACTGACCTCTACCACCACCGCTGACATCGCCAGAGCCTTCGTCAGCACCTGGGTCGCCCGGTTCGGCGTCCCCTCCGACATGACGTTGGACAGAGGTCCGCAATTTACCTCTGAACTCTGGACCGCCGTCGCACGCAATCTCGGGGTGACCATTCACCGCACCACAGCATACCACCCCCAAGCCAATAGACTGTGTGAGCGGTTCCACAGATCCTTGAAGGCATCTCTTCGAGCCAGCCTCCAGGACAGCGCCTGGACTGACCGACTCCCGTGGGTCCTCCTCGGCCTGCGTACCACGGTTAAAGAAGACCTCCACGCATCGGCAGCAGAGCTCGTGTACGGCCAGCCACTGCACATACCCGGCGAGTTCCTGCCCACCGCCATGACACCCTGGTCAGCCGACCAGCAATGCCACGACTTCGCCTCACCGGCGCTACAGTTCGCCCCGGTGCCCATTGCCCGACACGGCGAATCCACCTCACACGACCCACTAAGCCTGCACCAGGCACGGTTCGTTTTTGTCCGGCACGACGCCAACCGCGGACCCCTTCAACCCCCGTACGACGGGCCCTACAAGGTGCTACAGGCTGGGGACAAATTTTTCACCCTCCAAGTGGGCGACAGGACCGAAAAAGTGTCGGTTGACCGACTCAAGCCAGCACACTCGGAGCCCGGTGAGCAGGTCCCGGTAGTTCGTCCACCGCCACGCGGCCGACCTGCCCTCAAGCCAGTTCACCCGGCTGCTCCACGCCCGGCCGTTCCACATCCACCGGCGTCCTACAAGAGCCGCTCCGGCCGGCCCATCAGACCGCCGCACCGTCTCGTCCACACCTCCTAAGCGGATTCTGGGGGGAGCTGTGTGGCGGATCGCCATCTAAACGGGCGCAATCCACTTTTCCGTCCGTGGACAATAAATCGGGCACCTTGCCTTTAAGGCGCATGCTGCCTTTAAGGCAGGAAAAAAGGAGTGGGCATGGCCTCTGGGTTTTTGCAGAGAAATGTGGCTGCAGCCATTTTGACCAGAGATGTGATTAAAAGCTGTGTTTCACATGTTGACTCGACCTCAATTCGTGCTTCGCGGCAGCCACAACATGCTCATCTAAGACCCTCGTGGAAGAGTGTGCCACATTGTACATCTCCTTGAGTCTTGTCCTTGGAATCTGCAATGGTGTCATCACCCATGACTCCAGTGAAGATCCTTGCCCCCCCTCCCCAGAGACTTTGTGGCTCTTCAAATAACACTGGCACTATTGACTGCTACAGAATGTAGGAATCATGGGAGCTGCTAGGTTAATGGACATACACATGCATAAGTCTGTTCCCACAAACTAGCTACACTTTCATGGAGTAGTAACTCTTTCTGTTCATGAATGGAGTAGCATTGGAGTAAGGCCATGAATGCAACCAATAATGTGCTGTACTCACGTTAGAAGTAGAGAGCTATTTCATGCTGCTGGCTGTTTTCCAAATGAAAAATGATGAATGCATTGGCTCTGGCAAACAATGCGCCAGTGACCTACGTGATACAATCGCAATGAGATGTGATAGAGATCTCCTGCAGATGCTTGGATTGACCTAGTTGCATAAAAGGTCAATGCAGCTAAAACCTTCACATCCACTGACAGAGCATTCCCTGCCTGATAAGTGGTTCCCAATAGCTCTGTTATAGACCACTTTGGGAATACTAGTCTCAGCATGCAGTTGTCTTTGGGCATATCCAGACAGGAGAACTTAGCCCTGTAAGCATGGGTGACAGTGAAAGGGTGAGTCCTATCATCTGGGGCATCTAAGATGCAAATTCATCTGTCTGGCATGCCTTTTCTGATCCTTCTCCTTCTTCCCAATCTGCAATTAGAGGGATATACCCACAGGGATGCCCATAGCACTTTGCACATCAGCATACAAGCTGCCAGGAAGGTTCCAATATGTTTAATCACCTTCTTTAGTCCAACAATGGCAATATAGCCAAGAAACAGTGACTTGCAAAGAGATATATTAAAAACAAGATAGCTTTAAGAGCAAGGCCCCAACTGATGGTAAGAGGCCACCCTTGTCGCTCCCATATTCAGGCATCCCACTCACATTATGGGAACTTCTCCTCATTTGTATTAAAATTGGACCTTTAATGAGCCTTCTGCACGACCGGTGTGCAGGCCTTAGCTCCTGAAATGCTTCCCCGTCACACTATCAAGTGCTCTGAGCATCAGGTCTTCCATATGCCTCAAAGCACTGATATGTGGGGAAATGGGACCCAATGTACAGCAGTGCTAAGGGCACGAAGATCGCATTATTGGCCTTTAGAAGTCAGCCAAGCTCAGTACTTCATGATGAGCTTTCACTTCACATCTTTCACATTAAAGAAGTTAGTCTGGAGTCGGATTGAGATGTGGCAGAGACCAGGAGATACAAAGAGAAGGACAGTAAAATCCAAAAAAGTTGTATGAAAAAGACAAACACTGCTGAGAAGGAAGATAGGCAGCTTTCAATAGTGAGGAGGCCCTGGTGAAGGTTTCCAGATCCTGTTGTGTTGTACAAAGCTCCTTAAATGAAAGTATGGGAGTGAGCATACAGCCAAGAAAAGAGTACATAACAAGGAAAACATGCATGTCTGGTGGAAAAATGATACAAGCAATGGAAAAGGTCAAGCCAGTGAAATAGGAGTACACAGATGGAAAAAGAATACTATACACACTACAAAGATTGCATTTTGCTGTGGTTTAATCCTTTCCTCAACATTTTACACTAAAAAACAGAGGTATCTATTTTTCTACAAATATATTTAAAAAATGTAATTTGTATCAGTGCAAAGGGATTCATAGGCACTCTACAACATCATCAAACCCATTGCTCTGATTAACTTTATAAAATGTCTCACAAGACTCTGAGACTGGTGGCACATTAGTTAAGAGTGCAATGGGAAACATAAGGGTATAAATTTGTCCTGGGCGGTCGTGCAAAAAGGGTGGTCGTGAATCAGCAGCCCATTTTACACTCTGCGGAGTACGGAACGGTCCGATTCACTATCGCCCGTTTTGCGCTAATGCCCAAGACCAATTTATACCTCATTTTCACTGATATTCATTTCATTGCTGTTGCTAAGGGTAACAGCAATCTCATGTAGCACAGCACATAAAATGACAAATTATGTTAATAGTTGAATATGTAAATCATGGCTCAGTACCACCATTAACTGTGGTACCGATCCATATATATTGGAAAGGTCACAGATTTGAATCCTGGTCTGTGCTGAGTGAGCCAATATTAGCTGAGCTGGCAATGGGACACTGCAATTGGCCTCAGTGTTTCCAGATTGGACAAAGGGAAAATTGAACAAGGTTCCTGTTCTTAATTGCTACTCAATGACCCCTGCTGAAATCTGTACCTGTGTCAACATAAGGTGAGGATAGGTTTGGGCTTGGTTGTGATGCACATTGCTTGCCAAATAATCTGCAAACGTTCATTGTCTAGACTTTCACATAAAGAATGGCATCATGTGAAGTATTTGAGGGTGGCTGGAACTTTAGCTGAGCCTGAGTCAGTGCCTTCCAAAAAGGAGGTTGGTCACAGAAATGTGGGGAAAACATATACCATTTACATATCTGTCTGATGTCCATGAGACCCACTTCCTGTTCCCTCGACCCTATTCCCTCTAAACTGCTGACCACCCAACTTCCTTTTCTGGCTCCCATGTTAGCGGATATTGTTAACGGTTCTCTCTCCTCAAGTACTGTCTCCCTCTCCTTCAATTCTGCCGTCATCACCCCCTCCTCAAAAAAATCAACCCTTGATCCCTCCGTCCTTGCAAACTACCGCCCCATCTCCAACCTCCCTTTCCTCTCCAAGGTCCTTGAACGCGTTGTTGCCTCCCAAATCTGTGCTCGGAACTCCATGTTTGAATCCCTCCAATCAGGTTTCCGCCCCCTGCCACAGTACCGAAACGGCTCTTATCAAAGTCACAAATTACATCCTATGTGACTGTTACAAAGGTAAACTATCCCTCCTCGTCCTCTCGACCTGTCTGCAGCCTTTAACACGGTTGACCACTCCATCCTTCTCCAACGCCTCTCCACCATCATCCTGCTGGGTGGGACTGCACTCGCCTATTCCATTCTTATCTATCTAATCGTAGCCAGAGAATCACCTGCAATGGCTTCTCCTCCTGCTCCCGCATCGTTATCTCTGGTGTCCCCCAAGGATCTATCCTTGGCTCCCTCCTATTTCTCATCCACATGCTGCCCCTCGGTGACATCATTCGAAAACACAGCATCAGTTTCCACATGTACGCTGATGACACCCAGCTCTACCTCACCACCACTTCTCTTGACTCCTCCACTGTCTCTAAATTGTCAGACTGCTTGTCCGACATCCAGTACTGGATGAGCAGAAATTTTCTCCAACTAAATATTGGGAAGACCGAAGCCATTGTCTTCAGTCCCCGCCACAAACTCCCTTTCCTAGCCAATGACTCCATCCCTCTCTCTAGCATCTGTCTGAGGCTGAACCAGACTGTTCACAACCTTGGTGTCATATTTGACCCTGAAATGAGCTTCCGCCCCCATATCCGCACCATAACTAAAACTGCCTATTTCCACCTCCGTAACATCGCCTGCCTCAGCTCATCTGCTGCTGAAACCCTCATCCATGCCTTTGTTACCTCTAGACTTGACTATTCCAACACATTCCTGGCTGGCCTCCCACATTCTACCCTATGTAAACTTAAGGTCATCCAAAACTACGCTGCCCATGTCCTAACTCGCACCAAGTTCCGTTCACCCATCACCCCTGTGCCTGCTGACCTACAATGGCTCCCAGTTAAGTAACGCTTCAATTTTAAAATTCTCACCCTTGTTTTCAAATCCTTCCATGGCTTCGCCCCTTCCTATCTCTGTAATCTCCTCCAGCCCCACAACTCCCCAAGATATCTACGTTCCTCTAATTCTGGCCTCTTGAGCATCCCTGATTTTAATCGCTCAACCATTGGTGGCTGTGCCTTCAGCTGCCTAGGCCCTAAGCTCTGGAACTCCCTCCCTAAACCTCTCCTCCTCTCCACCTCTCTTTCCTCCTTTAAGACGCTCCTTAAAACCTACCCCTCTGACCAAGCTTTTGGTCATCTGCCCTAATTTCTCCTTATGTGGCTCGGTATCTAATTTTTTGTTTTATAACACTCCTGTGAAACCCCTTGGAGTATTGGGAAGGAAGGAATGGCGAAACACTGCACCAGTAATAAAGTAATTCAATTCCCTCATTGACCAAAAGAGAGAAAAAAATGGAATTATGAAACAATCACTCCCACTTGAATTGTTGATTGATTTCTGCTGAATTATGCTGGAAATGGTGACATAGAACCTCCATTACACAGTCAATGAACTGATCTCAATAGCAGCGCTGCTCTCAGCTGGGTGGAATGCTGAATAATGTATCAAATTCCATTGGGAGTGTTTAAACGCTGCTTAAAGATTTCCTTGTCACTGCTTACCATCCAGCAGTGGATCACAACAATCCAGCATCACTATCAATAGGACAACTAATAAGGATTTAAAAAATATATATATCTACACCATTAACTTACATTACCACTGCACATAATGGAGCTAATGCCATGAACGGTACCAAATTATGTCCGTACACCAAGTAATGTAGCACTTGGGAGCAGAATAATGTACCGCAAGGGTTACTACCAGCTGCTAGGTGAATTTATGCAAAAAGAGTGGAGAAAACTTGGACTGTAAAAGCTCATTTTCACAGTCAGTGTTTCCGAACAGCTGCAAAAAAGCCATTGTGCATGTATACACATGTTGGGGAGCCAATCTAGTGAATGAAGTTTGAGAACTGGTGATCCAAAAATAATTCAGAGGTGTTGGGTCACAGCTCTCTGTTGGCTTGTACATGTGGTAACACTTGTAAACCTAGACCCACACTGATGAAAATCGAACACACTGAAAATAGCACCAATTCCTGTTGGGATTCAATTACATGTTTGTGTAAAGATTGAACTTTCCTCCTATAATTGGTGATACAGTCTGTCCTCACCACCAGAGGGCAAACTCCACTGACATCCTCTGAAAGGTTTCTAATTTGGTGTTATTCTCCAGTAATAAAAGGAAGACTCAAAGCTCTGTTTACATTGCAAACGTCACAGCAATATGCGGTTGATATTTCAACCACACCATTATCTAAGATTTTGGTATAAGCCCTGGCACAAGTATTACTGTAGTGTTATAGCTTGTTTACTCACCCTAATAGCATTTAAAAAAAATACAAACACAACTCTTTCAATAACTTCAGTTCCTAGAACTCTAATCCACTATGATTTCCTAAGCAATTAAGAACTGATATCCCCCAAATTAGCATTCACCCTCTGATGCCTAACTGGCAATCACAGCTGGTTAAAAGACAATGAACTGGCCAGAGCCACAGAGCTCAATTTCTTTGCAAGCAATGCCTAGCTTGGAATTTCCTCAGGATTTCTCCCAATTTCCTGCTCTAACTTCAGTGGAAGATCAAAGGGACTCCCACAAAAAAATGGCCGTTGATGCCAGTTCTTCAGGATTTCTGCGATATTCTGCAGGAGATCGGGAGAACCCCACAGAGAATCTCTTCCGAATGTTTTTTCCAATTTTCCCTCCTCTTCTCCTGAAGATGCCGACTTTTGCTGGGGTGGTGCCAGAGGTTTCCACTGCCGAAGTGCAGTTCTTCTTGTTTGAGACAAGGTCGGCAGTGAGTGTCAACACATTATTCAACCGTACATAATGGGCTGGGATTTGTGAGAAATGCCGTTAAGCGGCCATTTGCGTTCTCCGTTCATCTCGCAATATACTTACGCCAAAATTTGATGGAGAATCGATCCAGCCCTTGTGTATTGAGGTCAATGACAAATCTTGGACCTATTCATGGCATAGCCAGTGGCTTACCTCGCAGACCACATGGCACTATAAAAAGCTGAGAACAGTCGCCATAACTCAGATTGAGTTTTCGCACTGGGAGATAAATGAGCTCCAACTTCTGAAATCACCATAAATCAACATGACAGAGTTGATTTCAATTAAAAAAACAAAGTAAAAAGTAATTTTCAGTGTCGGCAGAGATATCGCAGGAAAAGGTGAAGAAAAGGGCGCAAAACTTTGGGGAGGAGGACCTAGAATGCCTCTTGGATGAGGTCGAGTGTCGACAAGTCCGACTGCTGGGGACTCCAAGGGCGAAGGCTCCCCACAAGGTGAGCTCGGTGCTGCAAAGGGTGTTGGCCGAACCGCTGAGTGCCATGTCAGTTGCCCCATGATTGGACGATAAGTGCTGCAAAAAATATAATGACCCAACCAGGTCAGGCAAGGTAAGCATTCTCTGGGCTTTAATTCCAAACTCAGAATTCTATTATAAGCAATGTTACCACTAATCTGCGCATGTGCGCAGCTGCACAGTAATCTGCAAGGTTCCCGAAGGCCGCTCACAAGCTTTGCCATTCGAAATACCGCACATGCGCAGAAATTTAAAGGGACCACACATTGAAATAAACAGGCTGCACACAACAAAGACAATTTAGAGGGAACATTGATTATAAGTAATAGATAAAAATGATCAAAAATTGTCTGCCTCTGTAACAGTTTTTTTTAAAGAAAGGCTTCAGCTGAATAGGAGTTGTCCTTCTAATTCAGTATTTGTAGAGTGGGAGAAGGTTAGGTACTTTTATTTGAGATGTAATTGTTTGCTCAAGGCAGAACCCAAAGACAAGTAAGTCATAAAAGTCTGTTGCCATGGGAGACAGCTTTTTCAGAGTGGGCAGCTGATGAATTTAACAGCTTCATGTAACCACGATAACCTTCTTCCTTCCCACAGCTCCACACTGATCAGAGGACAGGGCAGAGGGCACTGAGGCAGAAACTGAGCAGGAGGAGGAGAAACAAGCCCACGTTCTTCCACTCCAGGCTCTGTGCAAGCCTTGAGTGACCAGGCTGCTGAGGATTACCCTCTGATGATGCAGTCAGCAATAACCCCATCACAGGACGCAGCTGCCAGTAGTCAGATCACACCTGTTCCCCATGTACCCTTGGAGCAGCACCGGGAACTGCCCACTCCCAACTCCCTAATCCTGACCGTCATGTGGGACAAGGGCTTGTGAACACACGGGGGAGGAGGGTGCCGCTGCATGCAGAGTCCATCTTGGGAAAGTGGAGTTGAGGTTGAAGATCAGCCATGATCTTACTGAATGGCGGAGCAGGCTCGAGGGACCGTACGGCCTGCTCCTAATTCTAATGTTCTTATGTTCCTCCTGTTCATTCTCACCCTCAGTGGTCCCTCAGTCACGCTTCAGACAGCACAATCTATTGTAAATAGTTTGACATTTAAAATTGTTATTTTATATAAAACACTATGTTGGAACAGTATTAAAGTGTTGTTACAGGCACATTTTTGCACAACTACCAATGTTATGCATTACTTTCTAATTAATAATCTCATCTTAGTTTACAAGCAGTGATGTAGACACGTTCATGTAGAATATTTATTTACTACTGTTAACAACATTTCTATCTAAATTGCTGTTACAGAAAAAAATTGCACTATTTATAAAACTGTACACTATTTTGTAATTGACTCCCTCATCACAGGGATCCCATTGCTGGTCTTCCCTTGGCCATCTTCCATGTTGCACCTGCTGCATTGCTGCCCATCAATGCTGCTGTATGTAGAGGGGTGTGGATCTCGCCTTTTGTGTTTGATGGTTTTAAGACAGATCAGTTTGCAGTACTTGTTCCTTGTTGAGTTTTTCTGATGAGAGATTACTGTTTTTAAGTTCGCAACTACCTTTACACTGATATTGTTTACTGACTGTTCGTTATTGCTCTGTTGCACTGAATAAAAGTTCAATTGTTTGTTACAATCTTGCCTGTCCTTCTTTGTGTTCACGTCACCACGGGGATCATTCCACAGAAAAATTGGCCAAAACTTCATGATCCACCTCCATTCCGCTGGTGGAAATTTGTGGAGGTGGGTGGGCGGGGAGGGGAGGGCGGGGTGGGGGTTGAGGGATGTGGGGCGGTGGGGGTTTAATTGTCTAAACACCTGAGCCACTAGCTGTTCTCTGGCCGCACTAGTCACTGTCACGGTGCCCTCCTCTGGGTCCAGGGGCATGTGGGTCAGGATCCTCCTGTTCCACGGGCATTTTGTCTGCCAAGTCCAGGATGAGCTGCTCCTGCAGAGTGAAATTGTGCAGTGCACAGCAGACCAGTACAATCTTCGCCACTTTATCACGGGGCTTACTGTAGAACATCCCCCAATCTGTCCAGGCTTCAGAAGCATAATTTAAGCATCCTGATAGTCCTCTCCACCAGGTCGACACATGTGCATGGTTGTCCCAGGATGTGGAAAGGTGTCATGGCTCCAGGGGGGTAGGTCTTGTCCCCTAAGATCCACTCACCTTCTTGTCCCTCTCTGCTGAATAAGTTGTGGATAGTGGTGTGGCGATGAACAAGTGCGTACTGAGCGCTTCCCCAATTCTCTGAGTTTACATGCAGGATCCTCAGTTGGGCACTAGAGACAATTAGCACATTTAGCAAGTGGGAATCCATCCAGTTGATAAGAGTGACAGGTTCCTCGAGTGGAGCCTTCAGTGGCACATGGATCCTGTGTCAGCTGTTGCTCAGTTGGTAGCACTCTTGCCTCTGCATCAGAAAGTTGTGGGTTCAAGTCCCACTCCAGAGACTTGAGCACAAAAATCTAGGCTGACATGCTGCCTGCAGCTCAATGAACGGGTGTAGGTTAACCACGCACAGTGATCTCCATGCCTGTTTTCGGGTTGTATCCAATTTAACCCCCGTTATTGTTCTTGTCTAATTGAATAAATCCATTGGTGCCATAAAATAAATGCAGTTGACTTATATGATGCTTTTTCCTCCCTACAGAGCTTTGCCCAAGGGGCATTCTTAACCTCACTCACAAGAAATTTATTGTGGCCCATATATATCTGCCAGTTCTTGAAAAATATAAACTATGTTTAAACAGCCATATGAGGAAAACAGGCGTTAAGCCCATTCACTACATCCATGTGATATTACTCCGTATTCTTGACTTTTACCTGAACATTTTTTTTCAAATGCTAAGAAACTACTGATTATTTCCAAGATTTCCTAAAGGCACTTGAACAAAATCATAATTAAATTTAACAGTTAGAAAATAAGAGTTCTCAGTGGGCTATTCTCCAAAAGGAAATTAGTTGGTACAACAATGGCATGACTATAAAGTCCAACAATTCAAGTAAGTTAAGGGGTAGAAATTAGGTCGCGCCCCATTTGGGGCGCAAATATCGTCCGGACGCAAATATTAGCGCCTGGCGCTAATTATCGGCACTGACGGGAAACTTCACTTTTACCGCCCCGGGAGGTGAGTGGAGCGCTAAAGCAGGCGCTGCACACCTCTCTTAAGGCGCAAAGGCCGAGCAGTGAGGCGCTAACTCGGAGCGCTGGCGAAGCTCATGTAATGTCAGTCAGCAATGGAACACACACACAATGGCACGGGCCAGTTCTTAAAGGGGATGGTTAATCTTGTTTTCCATCCACATCCTGTTCATTGCTGCCTTGAATCTCGGCCTGGAGAGACTTGCACATCAAATGTGCTGGAAAGAACAATGGAGAGCACCAGGCAAAGAGCTCAGAGTGCAGCTCCCACGGTCTCTGCTAAATCGATACAAGGAATGGCAAATCAAAATGAACCTGCAAAGTGCTGCTCAGTACCCAAAACTCCTTCACACAACGTTGAATCTCTCCAGAAGTCTCTCCCTCTCTCTCTCAGAATGCGTAGTTCAAAAATGCCACCAACAATAAAAGACAGGAAGAGGCCCCCTTTAAATAGCGCCCCCCCCAGCCCCACAGCGATTGATAGAGTTCCAGTCTTCTGGTCGTTGGAAGCGCCAGGCGGTAAGGCAGGGGGCGCCACTCAATTTCCGCTACGGGGCGCCCCAAGGGCGTTGCACCATGGAATGACGTCACAATCTGCGCGCGCAGGTGGTCGCAGCGGTAAGTTTTAGCGCCGCCGCACAATCTCAAGTTAAGTTCTCGAGCGGCGCAAACATCGCTGCGCCCGGGCGTTAGCGGCTTTGCGCCCCATTAGCGCCCTCTTAAGGCGCTAACGGGTGGCGCAACCAAGTGAATTTTTACCCCTTGGACTTTGTGGCACCCGTAGCAATACTCAGCAGGATCCAACTAAAACACTAAATTACAGATCAGATTTTCAACAAGTACTTGAGTGCCTGTTCAACAGAAGCAGCTGACAAAAACTTGTGGAATGAAATTATGTTGTGAGACATTAGCATATGTATAAAATTCCTTTATCCATTATTCTAATGAAGGTATGAACCTGCTTAAAATAAAACAGGGTAATATCTCCATGACCAAAATAAAGCATTATTATCATGATGGATTATTCATTAGGTTCTTTACTTCTAACTGCAGTACACACAGGGTTAGAGGTCAGTTATTGTGGGCTGTTTTTGCAATTTGAAGAAACATACATTACAGTCAGGCTAATATTCGCACCTCAGGGTCAGACAGATAACAGAAAGTCCTCGTTAGCTCTGATTTTGTTGCTCACATTGTACCTGGATGGGTATCTAACAGGTCATTCAAAGTAATTGACATGGATCAGGTTGTCCAAATTAGATGGATTTAAATGGGTGTTGCTGGCCCTGAAGGCATGACAGGCAGTGACAGCTTGCCCCAATTATTACACTGAGGCCCGAGGCCCAATTCTGGGCAAGGCCCAGGCCTCCCAGTTCAGGCAGTGTAGTCAGTTACGTGCCCTAAAGTGGCCAAAACTGGATGTCTATGTCTTCTCCGGGTGGTCCAATTTTGGTCCCTTGTGATCATGTAAGTCCTACTGTCCACAAACTAAAGACTACAACAAGCAACTTACATTTTTAAGCATTCCTCACGTACAGAAAGATTTCTCAGAGCACTTTACCAGATGATGGACAAAAAGCATACGCTGAGCATGGTTGAAGAGTCTTGCCTACAAAATAACTTAATACAAACAAGAGTTGGTCGTAAAGCATATTGGGTGATCCTGAGGATGTGAAAGGCATTATATAAATGCAAGTTTTCTTTCTTTCTTCTTAAGGATGATTTTGTCAGTAAAGAGGAAGGTAAGAAGGCAAGTATGCTGGAGGAGAGAGTTCCAGAGGGCGGGTCATAGTGGCTAAAGGGGTAGTCACTATTGGTACAGTACTGCCCCAAATGCTCAGTCATTGAGTATATTCAAGGCTGAGATAAATAGATTTTTGGACTCTAGGGGAATCAAGGGATATGGGGATCAGGCAGAAAAGTGGAGTTGAGGTCGAAGATCAGCCATAATCTTATTGAATGGCAGAGTAACTCGAGGGGTCGTAAGGCCTACTTCTGCTACTAATTCTTATGTTTTTACCGGGACTAGGTAGAAAAGAATAGGTCACTGTCAGAAAGGAGGATATGTGCAGTGATGTATGGATGGAGGAGATTGCTGAGATAAGATGGCATAAAGGCAGGAAGGTATTTGAAGGCAAGGCTGAGGATATGGGGAGTCAGGAGAGATCGACTAGAACACAGTAGCCGGCTTAGTATGGATAAGGATCAAGCAGAGCTTGGGAGTAATCTACATATTTCATATGATTCTCCATGCCCCAGGCATGTTCTCTCATTTGCTGTCTCTCTACTCCTGCTTCAGGTGTTTCCTTACCACGTTTGGGGATGGGCTAATCACATTATTTAATGAGTGATAAAAAGACAAATTTCTGGGAACCTGGAATAAAACAGAAAATGCTGGTAATACACAGCAGGCCCTCAGGATCCAAAATGAGGATAAACAAATAGCCAAATATTGCAGATGCTAGAAATCTAAAAATAAAAACAAAAAATGCTGGTAAGACTCAGCAGGTCAGACAGCATCTGTGGAGAAATAAAAGTTATTCAGTTGACGTTTCATGTCTAACACCCTTCCTCATTTTCATAGAATCATAGAATGATACAGCACAGGAGGCCATTCGGTCCATCATGCCTGTGCCGGCTCTTTGGTATATCTATCCAACTCCCTCGCTCTTTCCCTATAGCCCTGCAAAATTTTCCCTTCAAGTATTTATCGAATTTCTTTTCAAAGTTACTATTGAATCTGCTTCCACCACCCTTTCAGGCAGTGCATTCCAGATCACAACAACTCGCTGTGAATAAAATTGTTTCCTCATGTCTTAACTTTTAGAAGAGATAGGCAAAATGGAAAAGGAGGAGGGGTACCCCTGATAATAAAGGATGGGATAACAAAGGATGGGATAAAGACAGTAGAGAGAAAGGATCTTAGCTCCGAAGTCAAGAAGTAGAATTAGTTTGGGTGGAGCGAAGAAACAGCAAGGGGCAGAAAACATTGGTGGGAGTTGTTTATAGGCCCCCAAACAGTAGTTGTAATGTAGAGCAGTGTATAAATCAGGAAATTAGAGGTGCATGTAACAAGGGTAATACAGAAATCATGGGGGACTTTAATCTACATTTAGGCTGGGCAAACTAAATTTGCAGTAATAGTGTGGAGGACGAATTCATGGAATGTATGCAAGATAGTTTACTAGATCAGTATGTTGAGGAACCAACTAGGGAACAGGCTATTTTAGATCTAGTATTGTGCAATGAGAAAGGGTTAATTAATAACCCTGTAGTAAAGGGGCCTTTAGGGAAGAGTGACCATAATATGATAGAATTTTATATTGAGTTTGAAAGTGATTTCGTTAAATCCAAAACTAGGGTCTTAAATCTAAACAAAGCAAACTACGTAGGTATGAGGGGCGAGTTGGCTAAGGTAGACTGGGAAACTACATTAAAAGATATGACGGTAGAGAAGCAATGGCTAGCATTTAAAGAATTAATACATAATTTACAACAAATATACATTCCTTTAAGGCACAAAAACCCCACAGGAAAACTGGTCCAACCGTGGCTAACAAGAGAAGTTAAAGATAGTACTCGATCAAAGGAAGAGGCTTATCATGTTGTCAAAAAGAGTAATACGCCTGAGGATTGGGAGGATTTTAGAATTCAGCAAAGGAGGACCAAGAAATTGATAAAGAAGGGGAGAATAGAATATGAGAGTAAACTAGCGAGAGACATAAAAACAGACTTGTAAAAGCTTCTATAGGTATGGAAAAAGGAAAAGATTAGCAAAAGTGTGGATCCCTTACAAGCTGAGACAGGAGAAATTATAATGTGGAATAAGGAAATGGCAGAAAAATTAAACAAATACTATGGGCTGGATTTTGATACTGGGGCGGGTTGGGGTCATGTCATCCACTTTTCGTGTTATCCACCCGAATGCAATTGGATGTGGGAGATTGATGCAATTTTCACCTAATTGGGCAATTGAGTTCCAGCATGTGGGAACCCATGACCCAATTACTGTTTTCAGTCTGAAAGTCGCCTCTGATGATGTCATCATTGCTGCTGCATTGAAGGTCTTCAGAGACTGCTTGGCCTTTGCTGTGAGAGGATCTGGATGCAAAATGAGCAGCAGCAGCCGTAAGTCTGCTCCCAGATATTTTTACACCACCACTCCCAGATATGTCTCCTCTCCATCCATATATACATCCATCCACATAGCTATCCATATATGCATCCCCATAGCCAGCCAGCCAGCCAGCCAGCCAAATGTGCTCCAGCCAGCCAAATGTGCTCCCGCCAGGTTTCACATTCGTGGTTCAGAACTGGCGTGCTTCACGTAGAAAAAGGGTTAAAATCACAAAGGCCTTTCAAAATGGCATTATAGAAGCAATTTAGTGCTTGTTAACGGCCTTAACAGCCTATCCCGCCTCTTAGAGGCGGGACGGAGTCGGGACCAGCAGACATGATTTAATGAAAATTGCGTGGAGGCGGGATGGAGGCGGACTTGTGCCTGCCCGCCAGTTTTTGCAATTTTAACCCCCCACACGCCTCCAAACCCGCCTCCACGGGTCAATGAAAATCCAGCCCTTTGTGTCTGTCTTCACGGAAGAAGATGCAAAAAACTTCCTGGAAATAGTGGATCGATAAAAGCGCTAAATCCCCTGGATCTGATGGCCTACATCCTAGAGTTTTGAAAGAGGTGGCTATAGAGATAGTGGATGCATTGGTTGTCATTTTCCAAAATTCCATAGATACTAGAACGGTTCCCGCAGATTGGAAGGTGACAAATGTAACCACACTATTTAAGAAAGGAGGGAGAGAGAAAACAGGGAACTACAGACCAGTTAGCCTGACATCAGTAGTAGGGAAAATGTTAGAATCTATTATTAAGGACGTGGTAACAGGGCACTTAGAAAATAATAATAAGATTGGGCTGAGTCAACACGGATTTATGAAAGGGAAATCGTGTTTGACAAATCTGTTAGAGTTTTTTGAGGTTGTATCGAGCAGAATAGATAACGGAGAACCAGTGAATGTGGTGTATTTGGATTTTCAGAAGGCATTCGATAAGGTGCCACACAAGAGGTTATTAAACAAAATTAGTGCTCATGGGATTGGGGGTAATATACTAGCATGGATTGAGGATTGGTTAATGGACAGAAAACAGAGAGTAGGAATAAACGGGTCATTTTCGGGTTGGCAGGCTGTAACTACTGGGGTACCGCAAGGATCAGTGCTTGGGCCTCAGCTATTCACAATCTACATCAATGATTTGGATGAGGGGACCAAATGTAATGTATCCAAGTTTGCTGATGATACAAAGCTGGGTGGGAATGTAAGTTGTGAGGAGGATGCAAGGAGGCTTCAAGGGAATATAGACAGGCTAAGTGAGTGGGCAAGAACATGGCAAATGGAATATAATGTGGAGAAATGTGAAGTTATCCACTTTGGCAGTAAAAATAGAAAAGCAGAGTAATTTTTAAATGGTGAGAGATTGGGAAATGTTGATGTTCAGAGGGACCTGGGTGTTCTTGTACACGAATCACTGAAAGTTAACATGCAGGTACAGCAAGCAATTAGGAAAGCAAATGGTATGTTGGCCTTTATTACAAGAGGATTTGAGTTTAAGAGTAAAGACATCTTACTGCAATTATATAGGGCCCTGGTGAGACCACACCTGGAGTATTGTGTACAGTTTTGGTCTCCATACCTAAGGAAGGATATACTTGCCATAGAGGGATGAAATGAAGGTTCACCAGACTGGTTCCTGGGATGGGGGGATTGTCCTATGAGGGGAGATTGAGTAGACTAGGCCTATATTCTCTAGAGTTTAGAAGAATGAGAGGTGATCTCATTGAAACATACAAAATTCTTACAGGGCTTGACAAGGTAGATGCAGAGAGGATGTTTCCCCTGGCTGGGGAGTCTAGAACCAGGGGTCACAGTCTCCGAATAAAGGGTTGGCCATTTAGTACTGAGATGAGGAGAAATTTCTTCACTCAGAGGTTGTTGAATCTTTGGAATTCTCTACCCCAGAGGGCTGTGGCGGCTCAGTCGTTGAGTATATTCAAGACAGAGATCGATAGATTTTTGAATATTAAGGGAATCAAGAGATATGGGGATAGTTCAGGAAAGTGGAGATGAGGTGGAAGATCAGCCATGATCTTACTGAATGGCGGAGCAGGCTCAAAGGGCCAAATGGCCTACTC
The DNA here is from genome assembly GCA_030390025.1 of Squalus acanthias. NCBI lineage: Eukaryota > Metazoa > Chordata > Chondrichthyes > Squaliformes > Squalidae > Squalus > Squalus acanthias. The sequence goes on from CM059428.1 coordinate 99,660,232, forward strand.
CTGCTCCTATTTCTTATGTTCTTATGTCGCCTCTGGTTTTTTTGTCAATCTGTGTCCTCTGGTTACTGGCCCTTCTGCCACTGGAAACAGTTTCTCCCTATTTACTCTATCAAAACCATTCATGCTTTTGAACACATCTATCACATATCGTCTTAACCTTCTCTGCTCTAAGGAGAACAACCCTAACTTCTCCAGTCTCTCCACATAACTGAAGTCCCTTAACTCTGGTACCATTCTAGTAAATCTCTTCTGTACCCTCCCTAAGGCCTGGTCATCCTTCCTAAAGTACGGTGCCCAGAATTGAACACAATACTCCAGCTGAGGCCTAACCAGTGTTTTATAAAGGTTTAGCATAACTTCCTTGCTTTTGTACTCTGCGGGCTGGATTTTCACTGACCCGTGGAGTCGGGTTTGGAGGCGTGTGGGGGGTTAAAGTTGCAGATTCGGGGGTCCCGACCCCATCCCGCCTCCAACCCGTCTCCATGCCAGTTTCGCTGGCGGCGGGTACCCGACCTGTGCTGGGACCCGACTCCCCGAGGCGGGAAGGGATTAGTGGCAATTAACTGCCTGTTAACAGGTAGTTAGCAGGCAGTTTTTTACCTAATCCCTATTTTAATCGCTGAAATGTGGGCTTCCCGACAGGTGCCAACCACGCCAAGTTATTGTGGCGGACCGTGGGTCTACAGGGGTTGGAGGGGTCGATATGTCCGGTGGGCAGGTGAGTGATGGGTGCATGTGTGCAGAGGTAAGCGTGTAAGGTAAGTGCAAAATGTGGGGAAAAGTTTTACTTACCTTAACTTCCTCCTGCAGGTGTCAGCCCTTCAGTTCTCGGGAGTCAGAAATCTCACCGGCACAGAAAGCAGAAAAGCCGTGGTGCTGTCAAAAACTGCAGCCTTCTGTTTTCTGTGCTGGAATGATTTCTAACTCAGCCTGAGAGGAAGGACTCAAGTTAGAAATCATATTGTCAGTGTTTGACAGCTTCACAGAGCTGTCAAACGCTGATATTTCATCTGTCAAAAGCTCTTGACAGATGAAATGTCAATCTGTGATGTCACCTGTTGCCGGGTGGCCCTTAATTGGCCTGCTGAGCCCACTGGGCGGGCTCAACAAGGTCAATCAAGGGAAAATACAGTGGGTTGGCCACAACTCGATGGAGGCGGGTCTACAACCCAAAAAAGTGGGATTCACGACACCAACCCGACCCCAGTATCAAAATCCAGCCCTATGTTTCTATAAATAAAGCCAAGGATCCCTTTTTTATTACAGCCTTCTCAATTGTCCTGCCCCCTTCAAAGATTTGTGTACATACACCCCAGGTCTCTGTTCCTGCACTCTCTTTAAAATTGTACCATTTAGTTCACATTGCCTCTCTTCATTCTTCCTACTGTAATATTAATAGTCTCGAGTCCATCACACATACAAAACATATATTTTTATTCTAAGATATGACGTAAGAAAACTACTAGGCACTTGGTCTAAGCGTTAAACAAAGCTTTAATCAACTGTTTTTCAACATGGAGATCTAGTTGTGTCCTTCACTAGTTCCTGTTGAGGAATGTCCTAAGCAAGCTGGGCCCATGTCCGAGTAGTTATACTCTCTCTGGACAGCGCCACCAGCAGGCCGCGCAGTATTACTTCATACATGAATGACAAGATTCATGTCATTTTTCCCGCCTGAAAGATTGGAAGTCCGGCGGCTTCCTTCTACCGAATTAGCCGGACTAAGAATAGACGCAGTCGTTTGGATTTCCGTTGGCGGCCAGAAGGCACATCTCCTCGGACTGTGTTTTGGTCCCTGGGTCGCTTGGTTCGTACCGGCGGGCTGGCAGAGTCCGTGTCGCCTTGATCGACCTGAGGGGGACTGGGAAGATCGTGGCTCCGGGTGCGGGTCCCCACCGGCGCAGAGCTGGCTTCATCCTGCTCAGTAGCCGGTGATTGACCTGGCGCCCTGGCTTCGGGTGGCCATCCCGCGGGGAACGCTCTGTTCCCCGGGTTGATCCAGCGAAGTAGCTGGCAGATCCCTTGATGTCCTGGGTAGGGCGTCATCCTCGGAGGAGCGCGGAGTATCGGCGTCGTTAATATGGATCTCTCTATCGATTGGGTCCGTGGGACCGGTTGGGCAGGGAGCCAGATCCCGAAGTGAATCTGTGGACTCCCGGCCATCAGGGTACCGCACGTACGCGTATGTAGGATTGACATTCGTTCGTTCCACCTCGTCGACGAGGGGATCACTCTTGGAGGATCCGACGAATCTTCGGAGCAGCACGGAGCCAGGAGCTGCCAACCATGATGGTAGGGACGTCCCATGAATGGAGCGACGCTGGAACCCGAAGAAACGTTCGTGAGGAGTAACATTGGTGGATGTAGAAAGAAGAGACCTGATGGAATGCAACGCGTCAGGGAGCATAGTTTCCCACTGCTGGTCTGGTAGATTGCGTGACCTCAGTGCAAGACGAACAACGTTCCAAATGATAGCGTTGTATCTCTCAACCTGTCCATTTCCAATAGGATGATACGGTGTCGTTTTACTTGTGGCGTTGGGAAAGATAACTTTTGAGTTCGCTTGACATGAAGGAGGGACCCCGATCAGAGTGGATGAAATTGGCCGTACCGCAAAGGGAAAAGACCTGATCGAGGCATTTGATCACTGTGGAAGTAAGCATATTGGGACAGGGGAAAGCAAAGGGAAAGCGTGAATATTCATCTACCATAGTAAGCAAGTAGGTGTTTCGCGTTGAGGAAGGCAATGGCCCTTTAAAGTCAATGCTGAGTTGCTGCATAGGCTGTGTAGCGTGTATGAGCGAGCCATCCGACAGACGGAAGAATTGCGGTTTTAATTCCGCGCAAATTCTACAAGTGGAGCATGTTCTTTTCACGTCTTCCGTAGAAAATGGGAGATTTTTAGATCACACAAAGTGCAACATATGGGTAACGCCAGGATGGCATAAGTCAGTATGAAGATCCGCAAGCGTCGAAGTTGACATGGAAGAGCAGAATGCACGCATGAGGGTATCCGGGGCCACATTCTCCTTGCCGGGTCGATACTGTATGGTGTAGCCAAAGGCGGCCAATTCCATCCTCCAGAGCTGTATTTTGTTGTTCTTGATTTTAGTGAGTTTCCGGTTATCCAGCATAAAGGCCACCGAGCGCTGATCGGTTATGAGCGTGAAATGGCGACGGGCGAGAAAATGACTCCATTTACGTACTGCTTCGATGATAGCCGTAGCCTCCTTCTCGACAGGAGGATAATGCAGCTTGCTACCCTGCAAAGTTCTAGACAGAAATGCAATGGGTCGACCGCCTTGATTCAAGGTAGCCGAGATCGCCACCTCCGATGCATCGCACTAGACCACGAAAGGGAGATTTTCATCAATGGAATGAAGCGCGGCTTTTTCCAGTTGTTGCTTGAGGAGGTCGAAAGCTGAAATAGCCCTCGCCTCCAACGGGAATGACTTCGCGTGAAGCAGGGGCTGGATCATGTCAGAAAAGTGAGGTATCCACTTCGCATAATAGGCGAACATGCCGAGGGTCCGACGAAGAGAGCTGAGATTCATAGGAGGAGGGAGCTCCTGAAGAGGACGAAGTCACTCCGGATCTGGTTTCATGACTCCATTGCCCACCCAGTAGCCAAGGATGTTGACTGATGGTACTGATTTCACAGATTTGGACTCATTTAAGGTTAAGTTGCGACGACAGAGAACGTCAAGAAATTTCTGGAGGTTGGCATCATGCTCCTTCTGGTCATGACCAGCAATGGTGATATTATCCAGATATGGAAAAGTGTCTGTTAAGTTCTCCTGTTTGACTAGGCTATCCATTGCCCGTTGAAAGATGGCCACCCCATTGGTGACCCTGAATGGAAGGCGGCGAAACTGGTAAAGCCGACCATTGGCCTCAAAAGCCGTATACTTTTTGTCAGAGTCCTTTAACAGTACTTAATCGTATGCACTCTTTAAGTCAAAAGTTGAAAATACCTTGTAGTTAGCAAGGTTATTGACCATGTCATCGATGCATGGTAGTGGGTAGGCATCCAGGTCGGTATACTGGTTAATAGTTTGCGAGTAATCGATGCAAAGACGCTTCTTGTGTTGCTTCAGAGGATTTTTAACAACGACGACTTGAGCCCGCCAGGAAGATGAACATGGCTCAATGATACCATCAGCTAGAAGGCGAGAGATCTCTGCCTCGATAAAGGACAGGTCATCTTGGCTGAAACGTCGTGATTTAGTGGCTATGGGCTTACATCGGGGGGAAAGATTGGCAAACAAGGAGGGCTCGTCGAGCGAAGCCGCCGAAAGTGCACAAAACGATACTTTGGAATTAGTAAGCTCCGGCTTCGATCCTCCAAACTCGAAAGTGAGTCTTTCGTGTTGTTTCTGGAAATCCTGTCCCAGGAGCACATCACTGCATAGATTTTTGAGCACCCCGAGCCGGGTAGAGAAATAAGTGCAGCCATTGAGAATAAGGTCGACAAGACAAAAGCCGGAAGAGTTAGTGGTCAGTGTCGTCAGAGCCATTGCAATTTCCCTGTCCGAGGGGTAAATACGCAGTTTTAACTTACTGACAAACTGCTCACTGATGAAGCTGTCAGAGCTGCATGAGTCGATTAATGCACTCAAAATGTGTCCATTTACCGAAACCTTTGTGGCTGCCTGGGACAGGCTTTGGGGAAAAACAGCCGTGATGGGAGGAGGGGCAGTTTTATCCTTGACAGCTGTACCATTAGTAGTGGCTCTTGGGGGAGGAGCAGTTTTATAGATGACAGCTGTAACATTAGTAGTGGCTCTTGGGGGAGGAGCAGTTTTATAGGGAGCAGCTGTAACCCTAGAAGAGGCTCTTGACTGACATACTTTCGAGAAGTGGCCTTTCTTACTGCAATGATTGCAGATTGCATTACGAGCAGGACAAAATTTCCTATAATGAAATGCACCTCCACAGAAGAAACACTTACTTTTAGATTGCCAAGATGCCGCTAGGGTAGGGTCGTCATCAGTGAGGGCTTCCGCCTGAGGCTTATCGGAGGAGTCACTAAAAGTGATAGCAGCAGCCCGTGCATGTGGTAAAAGATAGGCATCTGCAATTTTTTTGCCAAGTCCAGAGAATATGCCTGGTCATAGACAGCTTGTAACTCGAGGGTTTTATTCTCCAGCAGATGCTGGCATATGAAGGGAGACACAATTCCATTAATAAAAGAACCACGAATTTACTCCTCCTGGTACTGCTCAGCTGAGACAGCCTTGAGATTACAATCTTTGCTGAGCCTGCGAAGCTTTTGAAGGAATTCGTCAAGTGATACCCCGGGTTGTTGTCAAGTTGTGGCCAGTAGATGCCGAGCAAAAATTTCGTCTGGGGCCTTAACATATAGTTGCTGTAGTATTCGGATAGCGGAGTCATAGTTTACACAGTCTTCGATATAGTCAAACACATAAGGGGATACATAATTGGCAAGTATCTCTAACTTATCAGGAACATTTTCACCATATGCCCTGAGGTAGTTGCTGAAGGTACGATACCAGTGTTTCCATACCTTAGCAGTTGTAGGTGAATTCGGGTCCAGGTCAAGACGAGCGGGTCGGAGCAGTTTCTCCATGATGGATTGATTACTGTATCTGGTTCCCTTCTACCGTTTGAGTCATAGCCGTCTGTTCCCAAAACTACTCAGAGTGTGGAGCAGGTCCAGTTGATTATATTGACGTAAGAAAACTATAGGAAACTCTTTTTTATCCGGCACCGACGTGGTGCCGGTTGATCAAAAAGTCCGGATTACTGAGAGGTATACTTACCAAGGTACGAGAGCCCTGTACACGGCCACAGGTGCAGGAGCCCTGGTTACACGGCACTTGTGCAGGAGTCCCGGTTACACGGCCACAGATCCAGGAGTCCCTGTTGCACGGCCACAGGTGCAGGGACCCCGGTTACATGGCCACAGATCCAGAAACTCCAGTTACACGGCCACTAATATATAGTAAAACTTACCTGAACCTACTCCTGAATTTTGCCGGTTAAGAGAGATTTCCGGATATTTAGGTGCCGGTTAAAAGAGAGTTTCCTGTACTAGGCACTTGGTCTAAGCGTTAAACAAAGCTTTATTCAACTGTTTTTCAACATGGAGATCTAGTTGTGTCCTTCACTAGTTCCTGTTGAGGAATGTCCTAAGCAAGCTGGGCCCATGCCCGAGTATTTATACTCTCCCTGGACAGCACCACCAGCAGGCCGCCCAGTATTACTTCATACATGAATGACAAGATTCATGTCAAGATGTATGTAATAAAGATGAATTTGATGTGTATGGATCTCCCTGCTTAAGGCAAAGGCGCGAAACTTAACAAAGGAAACCTGCATAACAGGATAACCCCCACAGAGACTCACCATCGAAACTCACCATCAAAACTCAAGAGCCACTAAAAGGTGTTAACAAACAATTAACTTGAGCAAGAAATGGCACCAGCCACTGCAGACAGACACATGTTCAAAGGAAAGCCAATCAAGAACTGCCATGAAACTAAGACCCAATCCTGGGGTCTTAGCAATTTAGACTAGAGACAATGGACTTAAAAAGATATAAAATAAGGAACCCAAAGGCAATTACTCTCTCTCTCTGGATGACCACGCGGAAAAGCAGGAAACCCTCCCTCTACAGACCAGACCAAGAAGCAAGGAAAAAGGCCGCATGCATTGCTTGACTCAGGGAAGTACAAGTCTGTGTACATCTAACCCATTACCTTACCTGTTGTAATTGAGTAGAGTCCATAGGATACCAGTAGGCTATTGTCTTGATGTGCATGAGTGTGTGTTTAATAAACTTATTCCAAATTGTTTCAAAAGAATTGGTCTTGCTGTCAATTTAATGCCAGTCGAAATAAAAAGCTTACACTACCAAAATGTATCACTTCACATTTCTCTGCCTTAAATTTCATCTACCATGTGTATGCCTATTTCACCAGTCTGTCTATGTCCTCCTGAAATCTGTTACTATCCTCCTCATTATTTGCTACATTTCCGAGTTTTGTGTTATCTGCAAACTTTGAAATGATGCTCTGTATACCTAAGTCCAGGTCATTAATATATATCAAAAAGAGCAGTGATCCCAATACCGACCCCTGGGTAATACCACTGTATACTTTCCTCCAGTCTGAAAAACAACTGTTCACCACTACTCTACTTGAACAAATATTTTTTATCATGAACAAATATTTTGTATCAGTCTTCACGGTAGAAGACACTAAAACCATCGCAATAATACATAATCAAGGGGCTATAGGGAGGGGGGAACTTAAAACAATCACTTTCACTAAAGAAGAAGCAGTCGGTAAAATAAAGGTGGTTAAGTCCCCTGGACCTGATGGCCTGCATCCTAGGGTCTTAAAAGAAGTGGCTGCAGAGATAATGGATGCATTGGTTGCAATCTACCAAAATTCCCTGGATTCTGGAGAGGTCCCAGCGGATTGGAAAACCGCAAATGTAACGCCCCTTTTTAAGAAGGGAGGGAGACAGAAAACAGGAAACTATAGACCAGTTAGCCTAACATCAGTCATTGGGAAAATGCTGCAGTCCATTATTAAGGAAGCAGTAGCAGGACATTTAGAAAATCATAATACAGTTAAGCAGTCAGCATGGTTTTATGAAAGGGAAATCATGTTTGACAAATTTGCTGGAGTTCTTTGAGGATGTAACGAGCAGGGTGGATAAAGGGGAACCAGTGGATTTGGATTTCCAGAAGGCATTCGATAAAGTGCCACATAATAGGTTACTGCACAAGATAAGAGCTCACGGGGTTGGGGGTAATATATTGGCATGGATAGAGGATTTGGCTAACTACCAGAATACAGAGAGTCGGGATAAATGGGTCAGAAGAGTGACCATAGTATGGTGGAGTTCTACATTAGGATGGAGAAGGAAACAGTTAAGTCAGAGACCATGGTCCAGAACTTAAATAAGGGCAACTTTGAGGGTATGAGGCGTGAATTGGCGAGGTTAAATTGGCAAGCGATATTTAAGGGGCTATCAGTGGAAGGGCAATGGCAGACATTTAGAGATCGCATGGATGAACTACAACAATTGTACATCCCGGTCTGGCGTAAAAATAAAAAAGGGAAGGTGGCTCAACCATGGCTAACAAGGGAAATCAGGGATAGTATTAAAACCAAGGAAGTTGCATACAAATTGGCCAGAAGTAGCAGCAAACCCGGGGACTGGGAGAACTTCAAAACTCAGCAGAGGAGGACGAAGGGTTTGATTAGGGCAAGGGAAAATAAAATATGAAAGGAAGCTTGCAGAGAACATTAAAATGGACTGCAAAAGCTTCTATAAATATGTAAAAAGAAAGAGGTTAGTAAAAACAAACGTAGGTCCCCTGCAGTCGGAAACAGGGGAAGTTGTAATGGGGAACAAGGAAATGGCAGATCAATTGAACAAGTACTTTGGTTCGGTGTTTACTGTGGAGGACACACACAACCTGCCGGAAATAAAAGGGGTCAGAGGATCTGGTAAGAGGGAGGAGCTGAGGGAAATCTTATTAGTCGGGAAAAGGTATTGGGGAAATTGATGGGACTGAAGGCTGAAAAATCCCCGGGGCCTGATGGTCTGCATCCCAGAGTACTTAAGGAGGTGGCCTTGGAAATAGTGGATGCATTGACGATCATTTTCCAACATTCCTTAGACTCTGGATCAGTTCCGATGGAGTGGAGGGTGGCCAATGTAACCCCTCTTTTTAAAAAAGGAGGGAGGGAGAAAGCAGGGAATTATAGACCGGTCAGCCTGACATCGGTCGTGGGTAAAATGATGGAAGCAATTATTAAAGATGTCATAACAGACCATTTGGAAAGTGGCGACATGATAGGTCCAAGTCAGCATGGATTTGTGAAAGGGAAATCATGCTTGACAAATCTTCTGGAATTTTTTGAGGATGTTTCCAATAGGGTGGACAGGGGGGAACCAGTAGATGTGGTGTATTTGGACTTTCAGAAGGCCTTCGACAAGGTTCCACACAAGAGATTGGTGAGCAAAGTTAAAGCACATGGGATTGGGGGTAATGTGTTGACGTGGATTGAGAACTGGTTGGCACACAGGAAACAAAGAGTATGAGTAAATGGGTACTTTTCAGAATGGCAGGCAGTGACCAGCGGGGTACCGCAGGGTTCGGTGCTGGGACCCCAGCTGTTTACATTATATATTAATGATTTGGACGAAGGGATTAAATGTAATATCTCCAAATTTGCGGATGACACTAAATTGGGAGGCAGTGTGAACAATGAGGAGGATGCTAGGAGGCTACAGAGTGACTTGGACAGGTTGGGTGAATGGGCAAATGTATGGCAGATGAAGTACAATGTGGATAAATGTGAGGTTATCCACTTTGGTGGTAAAAATAGAGAGGCGGACTATTACCTGAATGGTGGCAGATTAGGGAAAGGGGAGGTGCAACGAGACCTGGGCGTCATGGTACATCAGTCACTGAAGGTGGGAATGCAACTGCAGCAGGCAGTCAAGAAAGCAAACGGAATGATGGCCTTCATAGTAAGGGGATTTGAGTACAGGAGTAGGGAGGTGATGCTGCAGTTGTACAGGGCCTTGGTGAGGCCACACCTGGAGTATTGTGCGCAGTTTTGGTCTCCTAACTTAAGGAAGGACATTCTTGCTATTGAGGGAGTGCAGCGAAGGTTCACTAGATTGATTCCTGGGATGGCCGGACTGACATATCAAGAAAGATTGGGTCAACTGAACTTGTATCCTCTGGAGTTCAGAAGAATGAGGGGGGATCTTATAGAGACATTTAAAATCCTGACTGGTTTAGACAAATTAGATGCGGGCAGAATGTTCCCAATGTTAGGGAAAACTAGAACCAGGGGTCACAGTCTAAGGATTAAGGGGAAGCCATTTAAGACTGAGCTGAGGAGGAACTTCTTCACCCAGAGAGTGGTGAATCTATGGAATTCTCTTCCACAGAAGGTTGTTGAGGCCAGTTCGCTAAATATATTCAAAAGGGAGTTAGATATAACACTCACAACTAGGGGGATCAAGGGGTATGGCGAGAAAGCAGGAATGGGGTACTGAGGTAGCATGTTCAGCCATGAACGCATTGAATGGCGGTGCAGGCTCGAAGGACCGAATGGTCTACTCCTGTACCTATTTTCTATGTTTCTATGTTTCCGGTTGGCAAACGGTAACTAGTGGGGTGCCACAGGGATCAGTGCTGGGGCCTCAACTATTTACAATCTATATTAATGACTTGTATGAAGGGACTGAGTGTAATGTAGCCAAATTTGCTGATGATACAAAGATAGGTGGGAAAGCAAGTTGTGAAGAGGACACAAAGGGCTGGATTTTGTCAATGCGGCGCGTTGGGGGCGGGACTGCTGGTTGTCGGGTTTCAGTCCCGCCCCCAATGACGTCTGGCCAACCCACGCTATTTTCCCTTGATTGACCTTGTTAAGCCCACCCTGCGGGCTTACCGGCCAATTAAGGGAAAGCCGGTGACAGAGGACATCAGCGTATGACATTTCATCTGTCGAAAAATTTTTGACAGATGATTTATCAGCGTTTGACAGCTCTGAGAAGCTGTCAAACACTGACAATCTCTGTTCTAAGGTGAGCCCTTGCACTGAAGGCTCACCAAAACCTCTCTCCTCAGCAGAAAGCAGATGGCTGCTACATCTGAAAATGCAGCAGCCATTCTGTCATCTCTGCCGTTAAGATGAGGCACCTCCGGATCCCCAAGGGTTGAAGCCTGCAGGAAGAAGCAAAGGTAAGGAAACTTTTTCCAACACTTTACACTCACCTCTCATACTTACCTATCCACACTTGCACCCATCACTCACCTCCATAGCGGACTTTTCGATCCCTCTCACCCCCGCAGACCCATTGCTCGCCTCACTGACCCTGGCGAGGTTTGCAGCCGTCGGGAAGCCCGCACTTGCAGGGGTAAAATGGGGAAAAGCCTCAAAGCTGCCTGTTAACTACCTGTTAACAGGCAGTTAATTGACTCTAATACCCTTCCCGCCTTGAGGAGACGGGTCCCTGTGCGAGTCGGGGACCCGCCTCCCGGGAAGATGGCACGGAGGCGGGTTGGGAGCGGTATCCGCTTCCAGTTTCTGCCATTTTCCCCGCAGTCCCGCCTCCATACCCGCCTCCCCAGAGCTGGGAAAATTCCCCCCAAAGAATCTGCAAAGGGATATAGACAGGCTAAGTGAGTGGGCAAACATTTGGCAGATGGAGTATAATGTGGGAACGTGTGAGGTTATCCGCTTTGGTAAGAAAAAGAAAAAAGCAAATTATTATTTAAATGGAGAGAGATTACAAAATGCTGCAGTACAGAGGGACCTGGGGGTCCTTGTGCATGGAACACAAAAAGTTAGCATGCAGGTACAGCAAGTAAGCAGGAAGGCAAATGGAATGTTGGCCTTTATTGCAAGGGTGATGGAGTATAAAAGTAGGGAAGTCCTGCTACAACTGTACAGGGTATTGGTGAGACCACACCTGGAGTGCTGCATACAGTTTTGCTCTCCTTATTTAAGGAGGGATATACTTACATTGGAGGCAGTTAAGAGAAGCTTCATGAGGTTGATTCCTGAGATGAAGGGGTTGACTTAGGAAGAAAGGTTGAGCAGGTTGGGCCTATACTCATTGGAGTTTAGAAGAATGAGAGGTGATCTTATTGAAACATAAGATACTGAGGGGACTCGACAAGGTAGATGCGGAGAAGATGTTTCCCCTCATGGGGGAATCTAGAACTAGGGGGCATAGTTTCAGAATAAGGGGTCACCCATTTAAAACTGAGATGAGGAGGAATTTCTTCTCTCAAAGGGTCGTAAATCTGTGGAATTCACTGCCCCAGAAAGATGTGGAGGCTGGGTCATTGAATATATTTAAGGTAGAGATAGACAGATTTTTGAACAATAAGGGAGTGATGGATTATGGGGAGCAGGCAGGGAAATGGAGCTGATCGAAGATCAGATCAGCAATGATCCCATTAACTGGTGGAGCAGGCTCGAAGGGCCAAATGGCCTACTCCTGTTCCTATTTCTTATGTTCTTATGTTCTGTCCCTGAGCCAATTTTGTACCCATGCTGCTACAGCCCCTTTAATCTCATTGGCTTCAATTTTGCTAACATGTGTATTATGTAGTACTTTGTCAAATGCCTTTTGAATGTCCATATACACATCAACCGCACTACCCTCATCTACCCTTTCCGTTACTTCCAAAATGATGTTGATGGTTTCTGACGGAATCATTAACCTTTCATTAGATGATAATTTATTTACTCAGATGTTGTGCTTCCCAGGTGTCACTGGGTGCCATAATTTCACTAACTCATCACTGATCTAGTGTTCCCAACCCTCCTGAATGACTGGGAGTTTCCCAGAATTGGAGGTACCTCTCCTGAGCCGTGCTCCAGCAGCCTGAGTGATCAGCTATTTAAATTTCCCGTCGCAGTGCGCACCCCCACCTACTCCCCCCACACCACCCCTACCCCCCACTCCACTCCGTGACATTCCCAGCTGCTGTTAAAACCTCAGGCTCGGTGACGCTACTGACCACCGCCGCAGAGAGCTGTGACCGCGTGGAGCGCAGTCGGCATGAGAGTCGGGAATCGGGGGGCTCGGGAATCGCGAGTGTCCATTCGGGGAGTCCCTGAAATTGTGAGGGCTCTGAAATCGATGGGGAGGTCTGAAATCAGGGGAGCTTTGAAATCAGGGAGGGCTTCAGAGTGGAGGGGTAGGGAAGAAGACTGCAGGATCAAGGGGAGACTGGGGAATGGGAATCAGGAGATAGATGGAGTCTGGAGAATGGGGGCTCGAGGAGAGGAAGACGGGAACTGAATTGCAGAGGTGCGGGGAGAGTGACTGCCCCTGACATCAAGTCAGCATTTGACCGATTGTGGCATCAAGGAGCCCGAGTAAAATTGAAGTCAATGGGAATCAGGGGGAAAACTCTCTACTAGAGTCATACCTAGCACAAACATTGTTGTGGTTGCTGGAGGCCAATCATCTCAGCCCCAGGACATCGCTGCAGGAGTTCCTCAGGGCAGTGTCCTAGGCTCAACCATCTTCAGTTGCTTCATCATAAGGTCAGAAGTGTGGATGTTCGCTGATGATTTCACAGTGCTCAGTTCCATTCGCAACATCTCAGATAATGAAGCAGTCCGTGCACGTATGTAGCAAGAACTAGACAACATTCAAGCTTGGCCTGATAAGTGGCAAGTAACATTCATGCCACACAAGTGCCAGGCAATGACTATCTCCAACAAGAGAGTCTAACCACCTCCCCTTGACATTCAATGGCATTACCATCGTCGAATCCCCCACTATCAACATCCTGGGGGGTCACCGTTGACCATAAACTTAACTAGACCAGCGACATAAATACTGTGGCTACAAGAGCAGGTCAGAGGCTGGGTATTCTGCGGCGAGTGACTCACCTCCTGACTCCCCAAAGCCTTTCTACCATCTACATGGCACAAGTCAGGAGTGTGATGGAATACTCTCCACTTACATGGATGAGTGCAGCTCCAACAACACTCAAAAAGCTCGACACCATCCAGGACAAAGCAGCCCACTTGATTGGCACCCCATCCACCACCCTGAACATTCACTCCCTCCACCACCAGTGCATCGTGGCTGCAGTGTGTACCATCTACAAGATGCACTGCAGCAACTCGCCAAGGCCTCTTCGACAAGCACCTCCCAAACCTGTGACCTCTACCACATAGAAGGACAAAGGCAGCAGGCGCATGGGTACACCATCATCTCCAAGTTCCCCTCCAAGTCACACACCATCCTGAATTGGAAATATATCATTGTTACTTCATAGTCGCTGGGTCAAAATCCTGGAACTCCCTCCCTAACAGTACTGTGGGAGTACCTTCACCACATGGACTGCAGCAGTTCAAGAAGGTGGCTCACCACCACCTTCTCAAGGGCAATTAGGGATGGACAATAAATGCTGGATTTGCCAGCAACGCCCACACCCCCGAAATAAAACAAAAGAGGACACTGCAACGTGTAGCCCCAGTGCCGAGACAGCTTGAGCATTTCTCCAAGTTCTCGCAATCGCCACTCTCCATGAAGCAGTTTCTAAACTTCGGTAAGAGGCTGGAGTGAGATGGATTCCTTACGGCAGTGTGGGAGTTTGAATTGCAGTTGACAAATATCTCCCAGTCCTCTTTATTTTGATCAGCCGCCTTCGCCTGTTGGCTGCTGAACTTGCATTGTTGCTATCACGTGATCATTTATTTATAGGACGTGTGACCAATGGTGAATCGTTATTGTTTACGGGAATTCCCATTGGCTGCCCTTGGAACCAAACAGCACAATGTCACCCGAAGGTTTGAATACCGGTCAGGAGTCGTCCAATGAGAGCAGAGGAGTTCCCAGTCCCTATTTGTGGTTGGATATGCTGGGTGTCAATCACAGTCGGCAGCCGGGCGGCTCGCGGGTGGCGGTTGGGCAGCATGAGGATCGTGCGCTTTCTGAGGAAGGGCCGGGTCTCGATCTCGGCCCCGGTGCCCCGGCAGCTGGAGTATTTCTCCAAGTTCTCGCCATCGCCGCTCTCCATGAAGCAGTTACTGGACTTCGGTAAGGAAGAGGCTGGAGCTCACTGTGTGAAGCGGGGCGGTCCCATTCCCTGAGTCCACCCCCGCCCCTCTCCCAGGGGGTCCCCTAACACCCGCCCCTCCTTGGGGGGTGTCCCCCATCCCCGGGCCCTGCTCCCCGGGGAGATCCCCCGTCCCCCACCCCTCTCCCTGGGGTCCCCATCCCCCACCCCTCTCCCTGGGGTCCCCATCCCCTGCACCCACCCCTCTCCCTGGGGTCCCCATCCCCTGCACCCGCCCCTCTCCCTGGGGTCCCCATCCCCTGCACCCGCCTCTCTCCCTGAGGTCCCCATCCCCTGCACCCAGCCCTCTCCCTGGGGTCCCCATCCCCTGCACCCAGCCCTCTCCCTGGGGTCCCCATCCCCCCACCCCGCTCCCTGGGGTCCCCATCCCCCCACCCCGCTCCCTGGGGTCCCCATCCCCTGCACCCGCCCCTCTCCCTGAGGTCCCCATCCCCTGCACGCGCCTCGCTCCCTGAGGTCCCCATCCCCTGCACCCACCCCTCTCCCTGGGGTCCCCATCCCCCGCACCCACCCCTCTCCCTGGGGTCCCCATCCCCTGCACCCGCCCCTCTCCCTGAGGTCCCCATCCCCTGCACGCGCCTCGCTCCCTGAGGTCCCCATCCCCTGCACCCAGCCCTCTCCCTGGGGTCCCCACCCCCCCACCCCGCTCCCTGGGGTCCCCACCCCTCTCCCTGGGGTCCCCATCCCCCACCCCTCTCCCTGGGGTCCCCATCCCCTGCACCGCCTCTCTCCCTGAGGTCCCTGGGGTCCCCATCCCCCCACCCCTCTCCCTGGGGTCCCCATCCCCCCACCCCGCTCCCTGGGGTCCCCATCCCCCCACCCCCGCTCCCTGGGGTCCCCATCCCCCAACCCTCTCCCTGGGGTCCCCATCCCCCACCTCTCTCCCTGAGGTCCCCACCCCGTGCACCCGCCTCTCTCCCTGAGGTCCCCATCCCCACCCCCCGCCCCTCTCCCTGGGGTCCCCATCCCCCGCCCCTCTCCCTGGGGTCCCCATCCCTCTCCCTGGGGTCCCCATCCCTCTCCCTGGGGTCCCCATCCCTCTCCCTGGGGTCCCCGCCCCTCTCCCTGGGGTCCCCATCCCCCGCCCCTCTCCCTGGGGTCCCCATTCCCCGCCCCTCTCCCTGGGGTCCCCATCCCCTGCACCCGCCTCTCTCCCTGAGGTCCCCATCCTCTGCACCCGCCTCTCTCCCTGAGGTCCCCATCCTCTGCACCCGCCCCTCTCCCTGAGGTCCCCATCCCCTGCACCCAGCCCTCTCCCTGAGGTCCCCATCCCCTGCACCGCCTCTCTCCCTGAGGTCCCCATCCCCATCCCCCCACCCCTCTCCCTGGGGTCCCCATCCCCCCAACCCTCTCCCTGGGGTCCCCATCCCCCACCTCTCTCCCTGAGGTCCCCACCCCGTGCACCCGCCTCTCTCCCTGAGGTCCCCATCCCCATCCCCCGCCACTCTCCCTAGGGTCCCCATCCCCCGCCCCTCTCCCTGGGGTCCCCGCCCCTCTCCCTGGGGTCCCCATCCCCCGCCCCTCTCCCTGGGGTCCCCATCCCCCGCCCCTCTCCCTGGGGTCCCCATCCCCCGCCCCTCTCCCTGGGGTCCCCATCCCCCGCCCCTCTCCCTGGGGTCCCCATCCCCTGCACCCGCCTCTCTCCCTGAGGTCCCCATCCTCTGCACCCGCCTCTCTCCCTGAGCTCCCCATCCTCTGCACCCGCCTCTCTCCCTGAGGTCCCCATCCCCCGCACCCACCCCTCTCCCTGGGGTCCCCATCCCCCGCACCCACCCCTCTCCCTGGGGTCCCCATCCCCCGCACCCGCCCCTCTCCCTGGGGTCCCCATCCCCCGCACCCGCCCCTCTCCCTGAGGTCCCCATCCCCCGCACCCGCCCCTCTCCCTGAGGTCCCCAACCCCCGCACCCGCCTCTCTCCCTGAGGTCCCCATCCCGCCCCTCTCCCTGGGGTCCCCATCCCCACCCTCCGCCTCTCTCCCTGGGGTCCCCATCCCCACCCTCCGCCTCTCTCCCTGGGGTCCCCATCCCCACCCTCCGCCTCTCTCCCTGGGGTCCCCATCCCCATCCCCCACCTCTCTCCCTGAGGTCCCCACCCCGTGCACCCGCCTCTCTCCCTGAGGTCCCCATCCCCACCCCCCGCCCCTCTCCCTGGGGTCCCCATCCCCCGACCCTATCCCAGGGGTCCCCATCCCTCTCCCTGGGGTCCCCACCCCTCTCCCTGGGGTCCCCATCCCCCACCCCTCTCCCTGGGGTCCCCATCCCCTGCACCCGCCTCTCTCCCTGAGGTCCCCATCCCCTGCACCCGCCTCTCTCCCTGAGGTCCCCATCCCCTGCACCCAGCCCTCTCCCTGGGGTCCCCATCCCCTGCACCCAGCCCTCTCCCTGGGGTCCCCATCCCCCCACCCCCGCTCCCTGGGGTCCCCATCCCCCCACCCCGCTCCCTGGGGTCCCCATCCCCTGCACCCGCCCCTCTCCCTGAGGTCCCCATCCCCTGCACGCGCCTCGCTCCCTGAGGTCCCCATCCCCTGCACCCACCCCTCTCCCTGGGGTCCCCATCCCCCGCACCCACCCCTCTCCCTGGGGTCCCCATCCCCTGCACCCGCCCCTCTCCCTGAGGTCCCCATCCCCTGCACGCGCCTCGCTCCCTGAGGTCCCCATCCCCTGCACCCAGCCCTCTCCCTGGGGTCCCCACCCCCCCACCCCGCTCCCTGGGGTCCCCACCCCTCTCCCTGGGGTCCCCATCCCCCACCCCTCTCCCTGGGGTCCCCATCCCCTGCACCGCCTCTCTCCCTGAGGTCCCTGGGGTCCCCATCCCCCCACCCCTCTCCCTGGGGTCCCCATCCCCCCACCCCGCTCCCTGGGGTCCCCATCCCCCCACCCCGCTCCCTGGGGTCCCCATCCCCCAACCCTCTCCCTGGGGTCCCCATCCCCCACCTCTCTCCCTGAGGTCCCCACCCCGTGCACCCGCCTCTCTCCCTGAGGTCCCCATCCCCACCCCCCGCCCCTCTCCCTGGGGTCCCCATCCCCACCCCCCGCCCCTCTCCCTGGGGTCCCCATCCCCCGCCCCTCTCCCTGGGGTCCCCATCCCTCTCCCTGGGGTCCCCATCCCTCTCCCTGGGGTCCCCATCCCTCTCCCTGGGGTCCCCATCCCTCTCCCTGGGGTCCCCGCCCCTCTCCCTGGGGTCCCCATCCCCCGCCCCTCTCCCTGGGGTCCCCATCCCCCGCCCCTCTCCCTGGGGTCCCCATCCCCCGCACCCGCCTCTCTCCCTGAGGTCCCCATCCTCTGCACCCGCCTCTCTCCCTGAGGTCCCCATCCTCTGCACCCGCCTCTCTCCCTGAGGTCCCCATCCTCTGCACCCGCCTCTCTCCCTGAGGTCCCCACCCCGTGCACCCGCCTCTCTCCCTGAGGTCCCCATCCCCATCCCCCGCCACTCTCCCTAGGGTCCCCATCCCCCGCCCCTCTCCCTGGGGTCCCCGCCCCTCTCCCTGGGGTCCCCATCCCCCGCCCCTCTCCCTGGGGTCCCCATCCCCCGCCCCTCTCCCTGGGGTCCCCATCCCCCGCCCCTCTCCCTGGGGTCCCCATCCCCTGCACCCGCCTCTCTCCCTGAGGTCCCCATCCTCTGCACCCGCCTCTCTCCCTGAGGTCCCCATCCTCTGCACCCGCCTCTCTCCCTGAGGTCCCCATCCCCCGCACCCACCCCTCTCCCTGGGGTCCCCATCCCCCGCACCCACCCCTCTCCCTGGGGTCCCCATCCCCCGCACCCGCCCCTCTCCCTGAGGTCCCCATCCCCCGCACCCGCCCCTCTCCCTGAGGTCCCCAACCCCCGCACCCGCCTCTCTCCCTGAGGTCCCCATCCCGCCCCTCTCCCTGGGGTCCCCATCCCCACCCTCCGCCTCTCTCCCTGGGGTCCCCATCCCCACCCTCCGCATCTCTCCCTGGGGTCCCCATCCCCACCCTCCGCCTCTCTCCCTGGGGTCCCCATCCCCACCCTCCGCCTCTCTCCCTGGGGTCCCCATCCCCATCCCCTGCCTCTCTCCCTGGGGTTCCCATCCCCATCCCCTGCCTCTCTCCCTGGGGTTCCCATCCCCATCCCCTGCCTCTCTCCCTGGGATTCCCATCCCCATCCCCTGCCTCTCTCCCTGGGGTCCCCATCCCCATCCCCTGCCTCTCTCCCTGGGGTCCCCATCCCCTCTCCCTGGGGTCCCCATCCCCATCCCCATCCCCTCTCCCTGGGGTCCCCATCCCCATCCCCTGCCTCTCTCCCTGGGGTCCCCATCCCCATCCCCTGCCTCTCTCCCTGGGGTCCCCATCCCCCGCCCCTCTCCCTGGGGTCCCCATTCCCATCCCCATCCCCCGCCCCTCTCCCTGGGGTCCCCATCCCCCGCCCCTCTCCCTGGGGTCCCCATTCCATCCCCATCCCCCGCCCCTCTCCCTGGGGTCCCCATCCCCCGCCCCTCTCCCTGGGGTCCCCATCCCCCGCCCCTCTCCCTGGGGTCCCCATCCCCCGCCCCTCTCCCTGGGGTCCCCATCCCCCGCCCCTCTCCCTGGGGTCCCCATCCCCCGCCCCTCTCCCTGGGGTCCCCATCCCCCGCCCCTCTCCCTGGGGTCCCCATCCCCCGCCCCTCTCCCTGGGGTCCCCACCCCCCGCCCCTCTCCCTGGGGTCCCCATCCCCCGCCCCTCTCCCTGGGGTCCCCACCCCCCGCCCCTCTCCCTGGGGTCCCCACCCCCCGCCCCTCTCCCTGGGGTCCCCACCCCCGCCCCTCTCCCTGGGGTCCCCACCCCCCGCCCCTCTCCCTGGGGTCCCCATCCCCCGCCCCTCTCCCTGGGGTCCCCACCCCCCGCCCCTCTCCCTGGGGTCCCCACCCCCCGCCCCTCTCCCTGGGGTCCCCATCCCCCGCCCCTCTCCCTGGGGTCCCCATCCCCCGCCCCTCTCCCTGGGGTCCCCATCCCCCGCCCCTCTCCCTGGGGTCCCCATCCCCCGCCCCTCTCCCTGGGGTCCCCATCCCCCGCCCCTCTCCCTGGGGTCCCCATCCCCCGCCCCTCTCCCTGGGGTCCCCATCCCCCGCCCCTCTCCCTGGGGTCCCCATCCCCCGCCCCTCTCCCTGGGGTCCCCATCCCCCGCCCCTCTCCCTGGGGTCCCCATCCCCCGCCCCTCTCCCTGGGGTCCCCATCCCCCGCCCCTCTCCCTGGGGTCCCCATCCCCCGCCCCTCTCCCTGGGGTCCCCATCCCCCGCCCCTCTCCCTGGGGTCCCCATCCCCCGCCCCTCTCCCTGGGGTCCCCATCCCCCGCCCCTCTCCCTGGGGTCCCCATCCCCCGCCCCTCTCCCTGGGGTCCCCATCCCCCGCCCCTCTCCCTGGGGTCCCCATCCCCCGCCCCTCTCCCTGGGGTCCCCACCCCTCTCCCTGGGGTCCCCATCCCCCAACCCTCTCCCTGGGGTCCCCATCCCCTGCACCCAGCCCTCTCCCTGGGGTCCCCATCCCCCCACCCCGCTCCCTGGGGTCCCCACCCCTCTCCCTGGGGTCCCCATCCCCCACCCCTCTCCCTGGGGTCCCCATCCCCTGCACCGCCTCTCTCCCTGAGGTCCCCATCCCCATCCCCCACCCCTCTCCCTGGGGTCCCCATCCCCCCACCCCGCTCCCTGGGGTCCCCATCCCCCAACCCTCTCCCTGGGGTCCCCATCCCCCACCTCTCTCCCTGAGGTCCCCACCCCGTGCACCCGCCTCTCTCCCTGAGGTCCCCATCCCCACCCCCCGCCCCTCTCCCTGGGGTCCCCATCCCCCACCCCTCTCCCTGGGGTCCCCATCCCCTGCACCGCCTCTCTCCCTGAGGTCCCCATCCCCATCCCCCACCCCTCTCCCTGGGGTCCCCATCCCCCCACCCCGCTCCCTGGGGTCCCCATCCCCCCACCCCGCTCCCTGGGGTCCCCATCCCCCAACCCTCTCCCTGGGGTCCCCATCCCCCACCTCTCTCCCTGAGGTCCCCATCCCCCGCCCCTCTCCCTGGGGTCCCCATCCTCTGCACCCGCCTCTCTCCCTGAGGTCCCCATCCTCTGCACCCGCCTCTCTCCCTGAGGTCCCCATCCTCTGCACCCGCCTCTCTCCCTGAGGTCCCCATCCCCCGCACCCACCCCTCTCCCTGGGGTCCCCATCCCCCGCACCCACCCCTCTCCCTGGGGTCCCCATCCCCTGCACCCGCCCCTCTCCCTGAGGTCCCCATCCCCTGCACCCGCCTCGCTCCCTGAGGTCCCCATCCCCTGCACCCAGCCCTCTCCCTGAGGTCCCCATCCCCTGCACCCAGCCCTCTCCCTGTGGTCCCCATCCCCCCACCCCGCTCCCTGGGGTCCCCACCCCTCTCCCTGGGGTCCCCATCCCCCACCCCTCTCCCTGGGGTCCCCATCCCCTGCACCGCCTCTCTCCCTGAGGTCCCCATCCCCATCCCCCCACCCCTCTCCCTGGGGTCCCCATCCCCCCACCCCACTCCCTGGGGTCCCCATCCCCCAACCCTCTCCCTGGGGTCCCCATCCCCCACCTCTCTCCCTGAGGTCCCCACCCCGTGCACCCGCCTCTCTCCCTGAGGTCCCCATCCCCATCCCCCGCCCCTCTCCCTGGGGTCCCCATCCCCCGCCCCTCTCCCTGGGGTCCCCATCCCTCTCCCTGGGGTCCCCATCCCCCGCCCCTCTCCCTGGGGTCCCCATCCCCCGCCCCTCTCCCTGGGGTCCCCATCCCCAGCCCCTCTCCCTGGGGTCCCCATCCCCCGCCCCTCTCCCTGGGGTCCCCATCCCCTGCACCCGCCTCTCTCCCTGAGGTCCCCATCCTCTGCACCCGCCTCTCTCCCTGAGGTCCCCATCCTCTGCACCCGCCTCTCTCCCTGAGGTCCCCATCCCCCGCACCCACCCCCCTCCCTGGGGTCCCCATCCCCCGCACCCACCCCTCTCCCTGGGGTCCCCATCCCCCGCACCCGCCCCTCTCCCTGAGGTCCCCATCCCCCGCACCCGCCCCTCTCCCTGAGGTCCCCAACCCCCGCACCCGCCTCTCTCCCTGAGGTCCCCATCCCGCCCCTCTCCCTGGGGTCCCCATCCCCACCCTCCGCCTCTCTCCCTGGGGTCCCCATCCCCACCCTCCGCATCTCTCCCTGGGGTCCCCATCCCCACCCTCCGCCTCTCTCCCTGGGGTCCCCATCCCCACCCTCCGCCTCTCTCCCTGGGGTCCCCATCCCCACCCTCCGCCTCTCTCCCTGGGGTCCCCATCCCCATCCCCTGCCTCTCTCCCTGGGGTTCCCATCCCCATCCCCTGCCTCTCTCCCTGGGGTTCCCATCCCCATCCCCTGCCTCTCTCCCTGGGATTCCCATCCCCATCCCCTGCCTCTCTCCCTGGGGTCCCCATCCCCATCCCCTGCCTCTCTCCCTGGGGTCCCCATCCCCTCTCCCTGGGGTCCCCATCCCCATCCCCTCTCCCTGGGGTCCCCATCCCCATCCCCTGCCTCTCTCCCTGGGGTCCCCATCCCCATCCCCCGCCCCTCTCCCTGGGGTCCCATCCCCCGCCCCTCTCCCTGGGGTCCCCATCCCCCGCCCCTCTCCCTGGGGTCCCCATCCCCCGCCCCTCTCCCTGGGGTCCCCATCCCCCGCCCCTCTCCCTGGGGTCCCCATCCCCCGCCCCTCTCCCTGGGGTCCCCATCCCCCGCCCCTCTCCCTGGGGTCCCCATCCCCCGCCCCTCTCCCTGGGGTCCCCATCCCCCGCCCCTCTCCCTGGGGTCCCCATCCCCCGCCCCTCTCCCTGGGGTCCCCATCCCCCGCCCCTCTCCCTGGGGTCCCCATCCCCCGCCCCTCTCCCTGGGGTCCCCATCCCCCGCCCCTCTCCCTGGGGTCCCCATCCCCCGCCCCTCTCCCTGGGGTCCCCATCCCCCGCCCCTCTCCCTGGGGTCCCCATCCCCCGCCCCTCTCCCTGGGGTCCCCATCCCCCGCCCCTCTCCCTGGGGTCCCCATCCCCCGCCCCTCTCCCTGGGGTCCCCATCCCCCGCCCCTCTCCCTGGGGTCCCCATCCCCCGCCCCTCTCCCTGGGGTCCCCATCCCCCGCCCCTCTCCCTGGGGTCCCCATCCCCCGCCCCTCTCCCTGGGGTCCCCATCCCCCGCCCCTCTCCCTGGGGTCCCCATCCCCCGCCCCTCTCCCTGGGGTCCCCATCCCCCGCCCCTCTCCCTGGGGTCCCCATCCCCCGCCCCTCTCCCTGGGGTCCCCATCCCCCGCCCCTCTCCCTGGGGTCCCCATCCCCCGCCCCTCTCCCTGGGGTCCCCATCCCCCGCCCCTCTCCCTGGGGTCCCCATCCCCCGCCCCTCTCCCTGGGGTCCCCATCCCCCGCCCCTCTCCCTGGGGTCCCCATCCCCCGCCCCTCTCCCTGGGGTCCCCATCCCCCGCCCCTCTCCCTGGGGTCCCCATCCCCCGCCCCTCTCCCTGGGGTCCCCATCCCCCGCCCCTCTCCCTGGGGTCCCCATCCCCCGCCCCTCTCCCTGGGGTCCCCATCCCCCGCCCCTCTCCCTGGGGTCCCCATCCCCCGCCCCTCTCCCTGGGGTCCCCATCCCCCGCCCCTCTCCCTGGGGTCCCCATCCCCCGCCCCTCTCCCTGGGGTCCCCATCCCCCGCCCCTCTCCCTGGGGTCCCCATCCCCCGCCCCTCTCCCTGGGGTCCCCATCCCCCGCCCCTCTCCCTGGGGTCCCCATCCCCCGCCCCTCTCCCTGGGGTCCCCATCCCCCGCCCCTCTCCCTGGGGTCCCCATCCCCCGCCCCTCTCCCTGGGGTCCCCATCCCCCGCCCCTCTCCCTGGGGTCCCCATCCCCCGCCCCTCTCCCTGGGGTCCCCATCCCCCGCCCCTCTCCCTGGGGTCCCCATCCCCCGCCCCTCTCCCTGGGGTCCCCATCCCCCGCCCCTCTCCCTGGGGTCCCCATCCCCCGCCCCTCTCCCTGGGGTCCCCATCCCCCGCCCCTCTCCCTGGGGTCCCCATCCCCCGCCCCTCTCCCTGGGGTCCCCATCCCCCGCCCCTCTCCCTGGGGTCCCCATCCCCCGCCCCTCTCCCTGGGGTCCCCATCCCCCGCCCCTCTCCCTGGGGTCCCCATCCCCCGCCCCTCTCCCTGGGGTCCCCATCCCCCGCCCCTCTCCCTGGGGTCCCCATCCCCCGCCCCTCTCCCTGGGGTCCCCATCCCCCGCCCCTCTCCCTGGGGTCGCCATCCCCCGCCCCTCTCCCTGGGGTCCCCGCCCCTCTCCCTGGGGTCCCCATCCCCCGCACCCGCCTCTCTCCCTGAGGTCCCCATCCCACCCCTCTCCCTGGGGTCCCCTTCCCCACCCTCCGCCTCTCTCCCTGGGGTCCCCATTCCCATCCCCATCCCCTGCCCCTCTCCCTGGGGTCCCCATCCCCCGCCCCTCTCCCTGGGGTCCCCATCCCCCCACCCCGCTCCCTGGGGTCCCCATCCCCCAACCCTCTCCCTGGGGTCCCCATCCCCCACCTCTCTCCCTGAGGTCCCCACCCCGTGCACCCGCCTCTCTCCCTGAGGTCCCCATCCCCACCCCCCGCCCCTCTCCCTGGGGTCCCCATCCCCCTCCCCTCTCCCTGGGGTCCCCATCCCCTGCACCCGCCTCTCTCCCTGAGGTCCCCATCCTCTGCACCCGCCTCTCTCCCTGAGGTCCCCATCCTCTGCACCCGCCTCTCTCCCTGAGGTCCCCATCCCCCGCACCCACCCCTCTCCCTGGGGTCCCCATCCCCCGCACCCACCCCTCTCCCTGGGGTCCCCATCCCCTGCACCCGCCCCTCTCCCTGAGGTCCCCATCCCCTGCACCCGCCTCGCTCCCTGAGGTCCCCATCCCCTGCACCCAGCCCTCTCCCTGAGGTCCCCATCCCCTGCACCCAGCCCTCTCCCTGGGGTCCCCATCCCCCCACCCCGCTCCCTGGGGTCCCCACCCCTCTCCCTGGGGTCCCCATCCCCCACCCCTCTCCCTGGGGTCCCCATCCCCTGCACCGCCTCTCTCCCTGAGGTCCCCATCCCCATCCCCCCACCCCTCTCCCTGGGGTCCCCATCCCCCCACCCCGCTCCCTGGGGTCCCCATCCCCCAACCCTCTCCCTGGGGTCCCCATCCCCCACCTCTCTCCCTGAGGTCCCCACCCCGTGCACCCGCCTCTCTCCCTGAGGTCCCCATCTCCATCCCCCGCCCCTCTCCCTGGGGTCCCCATCCCCCGCCCCTCTCCCTGGGGTCCCCATCCCTCTCCCTGGGGTCCCCATCCCCCGCCCCTCTCCCTGGGGTCCCCATCCCCCGCCCCTCTCCCTGGGGTCCCCATCCCCAGCCCCTCTCCCTGGGGTCCCCATCCCCCGCCCCTCTCCCTGGGGTCCCCATCCCCTGCACCCGCCTCTCTCCCTGAGGTCCCCATCCTCTGCACCCGCCTCTCTCCCTGAGGTCCCCATCCTCTGCACCCGCCTCTCTCCCTGAGGTCCCCATCCCCCGCACCCACCCCTCTCCCTGGGGTCCCCATCCCCCGCACCCACCCCTCTCCCTGGGGTCCCCATCCCCCGCACCCGCCCCTCTCCCTGTGGTCCCCATCCCCCGCACCCGCCGCTCTCCCTGAGGTCCCCAACCCCCGCACCCGCCTCTCTCCCTGAGGTCCCCATCCCGCCCCTCTCCCTGGGGTCCCCATCCCCACCCTCCGCCTCTCTCCCTGGGGTCCCCATCCCCACCCTCCGCATCTCTCCCTGGGGTCCCCATCCCCACCCTCCGCCTCTCTCCCTGGGGTCCCCATCCCCACCCTCCGCCTCTCTCCCTGGGGTCCCCATCCCCATCCCCTGCCTCTCTCCCTGGGTTTCCCATCCCCATCCCCTGCCTCTCTCCCTGGGTTTCCCATCCCCATCCCCTGCCTCTCTCCCTGGGGTTCCCATCCCCATCCCCTGCCTCTCTCCCTGGGGTTCCCATCCCCATCCCCTGCCTCTCTCCCTGGGATTCCCATCCCCATCCCCTGCCTCTCTCCCTGGGGTCCCCATCCCCTGCCTCTCTCCCTGGGGTCCCCATCCCCTCTCCCTGGGGTCCCCATCCCCATCCCCTCTCCCTGGGGTCCCCATCCCCATCCCCTGCCTCTCTCCCTGGGGTCCCCATCCCCATCCCCTGCCTCTCTCCCTGGGGTCCCCATCCCCCGCCCCTCTCCCTGGGGTCCCCATTCCCATCCCCATCCCCAGCCCCTCTCCCTGGGGTCCCCATCCCCCGCCCCTCTCCCTGGGGTCCCCATCCCCCGCCCCTCTCCCTGGGGTCCCCATCCCCCGCCCCTCTCCCTGGGGTCCCCATCCCCCGCCCCTCTCCCTGGGGTCCCCATCCCCCGCCCCTCTCCCTGGGGTCCCCATCCCCCGCCCCTCTCCTGGGGTCCCCATCCCCCGCCCCTCTCCCTGGGGTCCCCTCCCCTTCCCCTCTCCCTGAGGTCCCCATCCCCCGCCCCTCTCCCTGGGGTCCCCATCCCCCGCCCCTCTCCCTGGGGTCCCCATCCCCCGCCCCTCTCCCTGGGGTCCCCATCCCCCGCCCCTCTCCCTGGGGTCCCCATCCCCCGCCCCTCTCCCTGGGGTCCCCATCCCCCGCCCCTCTCCCTGGGGTCCCCATCCCCCGCCCCTCTCCCTGGGGTCCCCATCCCCCGCCCCTCTCCCTGGGGTCCCCATCCCCCGCCCCTCTCCCTGGGGTCCCCATCCCCCGCCCCTCTCCCTGGGGTCCCCATCCCCCGCCCCTCTCCCTGGGGTCCCCATCCCCCGCCCCTCTCCCTGGGGTCCCCATCCCCCGCCCCTCTCCCTGGGGTCCCCATCCCCCGCCCCTCTCCCTGGGGTCCCCATCCCCCGCCCCTCTCCCTGGGGTCCCCATCCCCCGCCCCTCTCCCTGGGGTCCCCATCCCCCGCCCCTCTCCCTGGGGTCCCCATCCCCCGCCCCTCTCCCTGGGGTCCCCATCCCCCGCCCCTCTCCCTGGGGTCCCCATCCCCCGCCCCTCTCCCTGGGGTCCCCATCCCCCGCCCCTCTCCCTGGGGTCCCCATCCCCCGCCCCTCTCCCTGGGGTCCCCATCCCCCGCCCCTCTCCCTGGGGTCCCCATCCCCCGCCCCTCTCCCTGGGGTCCCCATCCCCCGCCCCTCTCCCTGGGGTCCCCATCCCCCGCCCCTCTCCCTGGGGTCCCCATCCCCCGCCCCTCTCCCTGGGGTCCCCATCCCCCGCCCCTCTCCCTGGGGTCCCCATCCCCCGCCCCTCTCCCTGGGGTCCCCATCCCCCGCCCCTCTCCCTGGGGTCCCCATCCCCCGCCCCTCTCCCTGGGGTCCCCATCCCCCGCCCCTCTCCCTGGGGTCCCCATCCCCCGCCCCTCTCCCTGGGGTCCCCATCCCCCGCCCCTCTCCCTGGGGTCCCCATCCCCCGCCCCTCTCCCTGGGGTCCCATCCCCCGCCCCTCTCCCTGGGGTCCCCATCCCCCGCCCCTCTCCCTGGGGTCCCCATCCCCCGCCCCTCTCCCTGGGGTCCCCATCCCCCGCCCCTCTCCCTGGGGTCCCCATCCCCCGCCCCTCTCCCTGGGGTCCCCATCCCCCGCCCCTCTCCCTGGGGTCCCCATCCCCCGCCCCTCTCCCTGGGGTCCCCATCCCCCGCCCCTCTCCCTGGGGTCCCCATCCCCCGCCCCTCTCCCTGGGGTCCCCATCCCCCGCCCCTCTCCCTGGGGTCCCCATCCCCCGCCCCTCTCCCTGGGGTCCCCATCCCCCGCCCCTCTCCCTGGGGTCCCCATCCCCCGCCCCTCTCCCTGGGGTCCCCATCCCCCGCCCCTCTCCCTGGGGTCCCCATCCCCCGCCCCTCTCCCTGGGGTCCCCATCCCCCGCCCCTCTCCCTGGGGTCCCCATCCCCCGCCCCTCTCCCTGGGGTCCCCATCCCCCGCCCCTCTCCCTGGGGTCCCCATCCCCCGCCCCTCTCCCTGGGGTCCCCATCCCCCGCCCCTCTCCCTGGGGTCCCCATCCCCCGCCCCTCTCCCTGGGGTCCCCATCCCCCGCCCCTCTCCCTGGGGTCCCCATCCCCCGCCCCTCTCCCTGGGGTCCCCATCCCCCGCCCCTCTCCCTGGGGTCCCCATCCCCCGCCCCTCTCCCTGGGGTCCCCATCCCCCGCCCCTCTCCCTGGGGTCCCCATCCCCCGCCCCTCTCCCTGGGGTCCCCATCCCCCGCCCCTCTCCCTGGGGTCCCCATCCCCCGCCCCTCTCCCTGGGGTCCCCATCCCCCGCCCCTCTCCCTGGGGGTCCCATCCCCCGCCCCTCTCCCTGGGGTCCCCATCCCCCGCCCCTCTCCCTGGGGTCCCCATCCCCCGCCCCTCTCCCTGGGGTCCCCATCCCCCGCCCCTCTCCCTGGGGTCCCCATCCCCCGCCCCTCTCCCTGGGGTCCCCATCCCCCGCCCCTCTCCCTGGGGTCCCCATCCCCCGCCCCTCTCCCTGGGGTCCCCATCCCCCGCCCCTCTCCCTGGGGTCCCCATCCCCCGCCCCTCTCCCTGGGGTCCCCATCCCCCGCCCCTCTCCCTGGGGTCCCCATCCCCCGCCCCTCTCCCTGGGGTCCCCATCCCCCGCCCCTCTCCCTGGGGTCCCCATCCCCCGCCCCTCTCCCTGGGGTCCCCATCCCCCGCCCCTCTCCCTGGGGTCCCCATCCCCCGCCCCTCTCCCTGGGGTCCCCATCCCCCGCCCCTCTCCCTGGGGTCCCCATCCCCCGCCCCTCTCCCTGGGGTCCCCATCCCCCGCCCCTCTCCCTGGGGTCCCCATCCCCCGCCCCTCTCCCTGGGGTCCCCATCCCCCGCCCCTCTCCCTGGGGTCCCCATCCCCCGCCCCTCTCCCTGGGGTCCCCATCCCCCGCCCCTCTCCCTGGGGTCCCCATCCCCCGCCCCTCTCCCTGGGGTCCCCATCCCCCGCCCCTCTCCCTGGGGTCCCCATCCCCCGCCCCTCTCCCTGGGGTCCCCATCCCCCGCCCCTCTCCCTGGGGTCCCCATCCCCCGCCCCTCTCCCTGGGGTCCCCATCCCCCGCCCCTCTCCCTGGGGTCCCCATCCCCCGCCCCTCTCCCTGGGGTCCCCATCCCCCGCCCCTCTCCCTGGGGTCCCCATCCCCCGCCCCTCTCCCTGGGGTCCCCATCCCCCGCCCCTCTCCCTGGGGTCCCCATCCCCCGCCCCTCTCCCTGGGGTCCCCATCCCCCGCCCCTCTCCCTGGGGTCCCCATCCCCCGCCCCTCTCCCTGGGGTCCCCATCCCCCGCCCCTCTCCCTGGGGTCCCCATCCCCCGCCCCTCTCCCTGGGGTCCCCATCCCCCGCCCCTCTCCCTGGGGTCCCCGCCCCTCTCCCTGGGGTCCCCGCCCCTCTCCCTGGGGTCCCCGTCCCCCGCCCCTCTCCCTGGGGTCCCCGTCCCCCGCCCCTCTCCCTGGGGTCCCCGTCCCCCGCCCCTCTCCCTGGGGTCCCCGTCCCCCGCACCTCTCCCTGGGGTCCCCGTCCCCCGCACCTCTCCCTGGGGTCCCCATCCCCCGCACCCGCCCCTCTCCCTGAGGTCCCCATCCCCCGCACCCGCCCCTCTCCCTGAGGTCCCCATCCCCCGCACCCGCCCCTCTCCCTGAGGTCCCCATCCCCCGCACCCGCCCCTCTCCCTGAGGTCCCCAACTCCCGCACCCGCCCCTCTCCCTGAGGTCCCCATCTCCCGCACCCGCCCCTCTCCCTGAGGTCCCCATCCCCCGCACCCGCCCCTCTCCCTGAGGTCCCCATCCCCACCCTCCGCCTCTCTCCCTGGGGTCCCCATCCCCACCCTCCGCCTCTCTCCCTGGGGTCCCCATCCCCACCCTCCGCGTCTCTCCCTGGGGTCCCCATCCCCACCCTCCGCCTCTCTCCCTGGGGTCCCCATCCCCACCCTCCGCCTCTCTCCCTGGGGTCCCCATCCCCATCCCCCGCCCCTCTCCCTGGGGTCCCCATTCCCATCCCCATCCCCCGCCCCTCTCCCTGGGGTCCCCATCCCCCGCCCCTCTCCCTGGGGTCCCCATCCCCCGCCCCTCTCCCTGGGGTCCCCATCCCCCGCCCCTCTCCCTGGGGTCCCCATCCCCCGCCCCTCTCCCTGGGGTCCCCATCCCCCGCCCCTCTCCCTGGGGTCCCCATCCCCCGCCCCTCTCCCTGGGGTCCCCATCCCCCGCCCCTCTCCCTGGGGTCCCCATCCCCCGCCCCTCTCCCTGGGGTCCCCATCCCCCGCCCCTCTCCCTGGGGTCCCCATCCCCCGCCCCTCTCCCTGGGGTCCCCATCCCCATCCCCCGCCCCTCTCCCTGGGGTCCCCATCCCCATCCCCCGCCCCTCTCCCTGGGGTCCCCATCCCCATCCCCCGCCCCTCTCCCTGGGGTCCCCATCCCCTGCCCCTCTCCCTGGGGTCCCCTCTCCCTGGGGTCCCCATCCCCCACCCCTCTCCCTGAGGTCCCCACCCCCCGCCCCTCTCCCTGGGGTCCCCATCCCCCACCCCTCTCCCTGAGGTCCCCACCCCCTGCACCCGCCCCTCTCCCTGGGGTCCCCATCCCCATCCCCCGCCCCTCTCCCTGGGGTCCCCATCCCCATCCCCCGCCCCTCTCCCTGGGGTCCCCATCCCCCGCCCCTCTCCCTGAGGTCCCCACCCCCTGCACCCGCCCCTCTCCCTGGGGTCCCCATCCCCATCCCCCGCCCCTCTCCCTGGGGTCCCCATCCCCATCCCCCGCCCCTCTCCCTGGGGTCCCCATCCCCCGCCCCTCTCCCTGGGGTCCCCATCCCCATCCCCCGCCCCTCTCCCTGGGGTCCCCATCCCCCGCCCCTCTCCCTGGGGTCCCCTCTCCCTGGGGTCCCCATCCCCCACCCCTCTCCCTGAGGCCCCCTCTCCCTGGGGTCCCCATCCCCCACCCCTCTCCCTGGGGTCCCCATCCCCATCCCCCGCCCCTCTCCCTGGGGTCCCCATCCCCATCCCCCGCCCCTCTCCCTGGGGTCCCCATCCCCATCCCCCGCCCCTCTGCCTGGGGTCCCGGTCCCCATCCCCATCCCCCGCCCCTCTCCCTGGGGTCCCCATCCCCATCCCCCGCCCCTCTCCCTGGGGTCCCCATCCCCATCCCCCGCCCCTCTCCCTGGGGTCCCCATCCCCATCCCCCGCCCCTCTCCCTGGGGTCCCCATCCCCCTCCCCCGCCCCTCTCCCTGGGGTCCCCATCCCCCTCCCCCGCCCCTCTCCCTGGGGTCCCCATCCCCCTCCCCCGCCCCTCTCCCTGGGGTCCCCATCCCCCTCCCCCGCCCCTCTCCCTGGGGTCCCCATCCCCCTCCCCCGCCCCTCTCCCTGGGGTCCCCATCCCCCTCCCCCGCCCCTCTCCCTGGGGTCCCCATCCCCCTCCCCCGCCCCTCTCCCTGGGGTCCCCATCCCCCTCCCCCGCCCCTCTCCCTGGGGTCCCCATCCCCCTCCCCCGCCCCTCTCCCTGGGGTCCCCATCCCCCTCCCCCGCCCCTCTCCCTGGGGTCCCCATCCCCCTCCCCCGCCCCTCTCCCTGGGGTCCCCATCCCCCTCCCCCGCCCCTCTCCCTGGGGTCCCCATCCCCCTCCCCCGCCCCTCTCCCTGGGGTCCCCATCCCCCTCCCCCGCCCCTCTCCTGGGGTCCCCATCCCCCTCCCCCGCCCCTCTCCCTGGGGTCCCCATCCCCCTCCCCCGCCCCTCTCCCTGGGGTCCCCATCCCCCTCCCCCGCCCCTCTCCCTGGGGTCCCCCTCCCCCTCCCCCGCCCCTCTCCCTGGGGTCCCCCTCCCCCTCCCCCGCCCCTCTCCCTGGGGTCCCCATCCCCCTCCCCCGCCCCTCTCCCTGGGGTCCCCATCCCCCTCCCCCGCCCCTCTCCCTGGGGTCCCCATCCCCCTCCCCCGCCCCTCTCCCTGGGGTCCCCATCCCCCTCCCCCCGCCCCTCTCCCTGGGGTCCCCATCCCCCTCCCCCGCCCCTCTCCCTGGGGTCCCCATCCCCCTCCCCCGCCCCTCTCCCTGGGGTCCCCATCCCCCTCCCCCGCCCCTCTCCCTGGGGTCCCCATCCCCCTCCCCCGCCCCTCTCCCTGGGGTCCCCATCCCCCTCCCCCGCCCCTCTCCCTGGGGTCCCCCTCCCCCGCCCCTCTCCCTGGGGTCCCCCTCCCCCGCCCCTCTCCCTGGGGTCCCCATCCCCCTCCCCCGCCCCTCTCCCTGGGGTCCCCATCCCCCTCCCCCGCCCCTCTCCCTGGGGTCCCCATCCCCCTCCCCCGCCCCTCTCCCTGGGGTCCCCATCCCCCTCCCCCGCCCCTCTCCCTGGGGTCCCCATCCCCCTCCCCCGCCCCTCTCCCTGGGGTCCCCATCCCCCTCCCCCGCCCCTCTCCCTGGGGTCCCCATCCCCCTCCCCCGCCCCTCTCCCTGGGGTCCCCATCCCCCTCCCCCGCCCCTCTCCCTGGGGTCCCCATCCCCCTCCCCCGCCCCTCTCCCTGGGGTCCCCATCCCCCTCCCCCGCCCCTCTCCCTGGGGTCCCCATCCCCCTCCCCCGCCCCTCTCCCTGGGGTCCCCATCCCCCTCCCCCGCCCCTCTCCCTGGGGTCCCCATCCCCCTCCCCCGCCCCTCTCCCTGGGGTCCCCATCCCCCTCCCCCGCCCCTCTCCCTGGGGTCCCCATCCCCCTCCCCCGCCCCTCTCCCTGGGGTCCCCTCCCCCTCCCCCGCCCCTCTCCCTGGGGGTCCCCATCCCCCTCCCCCGCCCCTCTCCCTGGGGTCCCCATCCCCCTCCCCCGCCCCTCTCCCTGGGGTCCCCATCCCCCCTCCCCCGCCCCTCTCCCTGGGGTCCCCATCCCCCTCCCCCGCCCCTCTCCCTGGGGTCCCCATCCCCCTCCCCCGCCCCTCTCCCTGGGGTCCCCATCCCCTCCCCCGCCCCTCTCCCTGGGGTCCCCATCCCCCTCCCCCGCCCCTCTCCCTGGGGTCCCCATCCCCCTCCCCCGCCCCTCTCCCTGGGGTCCCCATCCCCCTCCCCCGCCCCTCTCCCTGGGGTCCCCAGCCCCCTCCCCCGCCCCTCTCCCCTGGGGTCCCCATCCCCCCTCCCCCGCCCCTCTCCCTGGGGTCCCCATCCCCCCTCCCCGCCCCTCTCCCTGGGGTCCCCATCCCCCTCCCCCGCCCCTCTCCCTGGGGTCCCCATCCCCCTCCCCCGCCCCTCTCCCTGGGGTCCCCATCCCCCCTCCCCCGCCCCTCTCCCTGGGGTCCCCATCCCCCCTCCCCCGCCCCTCTCCCCTGGGGTCCCCATCCCCCCTCCCCCGCCCCTCTCCCTGGGGTCCCCATCCCCCTCCCCCGCCCCTCTCCCTGGGGTCCCCATCCCCCTCCCCCGCCCCTCTCCCTGGGGTCCCCATCCCCCTCCCCCGCCCCCTCTCCCTGGGGTCCCCATCCCCCTCTCCCTGGGGTCCCCGCCCCCCTCCCCGGGTCCCCAGCCCCCTCTCCCTGGGGTCCCCGCCCCCCTCCCCCGCCCCTCTCCCTGGGGTCCCCCGCCCCCCCCGCCCCTCTCCCTGGGGTCCCCACCCCCTGCCCCCGCCCCTCTCCCTGGGGTTACCATCCCGTTCACCTATCCCCGTGTCTTGTTCCTGCACCTATCCCCAGGGGTTCATGTATTCTGCACGCATCCCCCTCCACAGGGTGTTCCTGCGCCCTGCATCGCCCCTCTCCCTGGAGGGGAGGTCCCCATGTTGGAGTGTGGTGGGGTTGTCCCTGTCCCCTTTAACCTCCCTTCTCTCTAGTGGATCATTGTGTGAATCGGTCCACCCTAAATTTTTTTTCCCCTGGTATGTACGATTGCTTCTCCTGCCTGTAAGAAATGTCAGCCTTATCCTTTTAAGAAGGAAATTCTGTTCAGTAGTGAAAACTAATCCAGGCACAGTGATGTCAATTTTTACTTCAGACTTCAATTAATTGCTTTATTTATTGATTTTTTTTTTAGTGTTTTGGCTCTTGTAGTTGCCACTGATCGTAAACTTCACGGTTCTTCCAAGCTTTTGAATAAGAAGCTTTAATCACAATCCTATGAATTGTTTTGCAACAAAAATAACCCCTTGGTATAAAATTAGAAAAGTGGCCATCACTACATGTCATAACATAGTGATTTAATAACCTTGAGTTTATTTTAGGGTATTTGGAAATTTCTAAAAGTTTTTAAATACAGTATTTAATTATGTAAAAAATAAACAGTTACTGTAACAGTAATATAAGATTGCATTGTTCATGTTTGTATGCTGACCTTGGTGGTATGTTCTACTGTTCCTTTCAAAGTGATGCACAGCTCTGTGCTTGTTGCATACTTGGCTGCAGCAGGAGCCATATTTAGCTGAACACTAAGCAAAAGTCAGTCCCAAGCTATTATTACAAGCAGTGCACATCTATATTGTTCTCGGCAATGCCACAATATTAAACAGCATAAGAATCATCAAGAAGGAAAGTCTGAAGATCTTTAAATGTCTCAGTTTCTGAACCATCTGACATCATGTTCCTATCTGCTTCAAACAAACATGATTATTTGCATAGTTTAAGGGTTAAAAATAAAAATCCCAGTTAAGATATTACTATTTAAACGTTACCTTGGGGAAGTGGAGCATCCAGCTGTTCTCTACTTAAGAGTATGTTAGTGTTTAGTCATAAAAAAAATAATAATCTGAAAGTTATATTTTAATAGAAGTCCTCCCATCAGTGGATGGGGAGAAGAAAATATTTTTGTTTGTTAAACCTTTACAAGCCTATTAGATTACTGAAATCAGAGTGAAGGGATTTTAATGCATGTACATAGGTGTGTTCCAGTATATATCATTGGGCCGGAATTTGCGTTGGGTAAGAACAAGCGAACCATAGCGTTCACCGTTATTACCCCTTTGAAACTGACCGCAGCTTCAAGATGTAGCGCATGCACATCTAAACACGGAAATACTGAAGTTGCGGTCAGTCATTCACTGCTCCGACACTGGCTGCGCTGTGTCCCCTCCCCCCCAGAAATCAGTGAAACTGGCGAAAACTTGGACTTTTCCGTGGTAATGTTGCTGTTAAATACCCTATTAAATGTTAGGCCTTGTTGGATTTGGTGTAACTGGGGTTCAAACAGCGTGGTTCAGTGGGGTTCAAACTTCATGGCCCTGAAAAACTAATTTTAATTTTGTGGAGTGTCAGATTTCTCCATTATGATAGTTACAATTTTTAAGAAATTAAAAAAAAAAATTATATTTTTTAAAAGTTTGTTCATATTTATTTCAGGTTTACCTTATCTGCATATGAGAGCTCCAATCTTTGTTTTGCTCTCTGTAACATTTTTAAAAAGTCAGGATAAAAGCAGGTTCTCATTTCCTTGTTTTCTGTCTCTGAGAATTCTGCAATAGATGGCTTGTTGACGTCACAGCAGATCGCGTTAGGATTTCCCCATTATATTGTACTGAA
The DNA here is from genome assembly GCA_030390025.1 of Squalus acanthias. Taxonomy (NCBI): domain Eukaryota; kingdom Metazoa; phylum Chordata; class Chondrichthyes; order Squaliformes; family Squalidae; genus Squalus; species Squalus acanthias. The sequence goes on from CM059428.1 coordinate 99,695,267, forward strand.
ATCACTTGAATGTCGGAAAAGGCAAACTTCTCGCCACAGAGATCCGTGCAGCTTTCTTCGGGGCCAGCGGTGAACGCCTTTGCTTCGCCACTGACCGCAAATTCTGGACAATTAATTGTGCTAGTGGTGCGAGCAGTACAATTGGAACATGTTCCAAGCTGCTTCATTTGTTGAATAAATCTAATGTAGATGAGTGATACAACTAAAATCTGTCTTGTACAGAACAATGTTTAGATGCGTTCCTGAATATGTGCCTGATATAGCAGAGTTATCATGCTGCAGTGGTATGTAGTGTAAGAATGCTTGGCAGAACACCATGTTGTTGCATTTAAGGTTATCAAAAAAGTTGAGAGTATTTTATTTAGGACATTTATCTTGCACCTCTTGTATTTTAAGAGAAACCTTGATTACATGGCAAGCTATACAGTATTTTTGATCAAAACACTTTTGCTACAGACTTGAATAGTACTGTTTCTCTTAGGTTCCACAAATGGTTGTGAGAAGACCTCCTTTGCGTTTCTACGACACGAGCTTCCAGTACGGCTTTCGAATATCATGAAGGAAATCAACCTGCTTCCAGATAATTTGCTGGGAACTCCATCTGTTCAAATTGTTCAAAGCTGGTGAGTGATGAGAACAATAGGTAGAGTATAGAAAAGTGTTTTTATGAGCTCTATGTTTAGGTTTTTGTATGCTGCATGGAGGTTTAACTTGTATAACAATTTTTTGTAGAAAGTACTGGCATTTGTCAGCAGTATCCTTCTGATGCTGTTTGGTTCCTTACCGCATAAGTTAGTTTTTCTGGACAATTAATTGAGCTTCGTTATAAGTATAATATCTGCATTTTAATCACGTTAGTTGCTTTTCTGTCAGGATACAGTATAGTGAAGTATCACTCCTGGCTCTCTTTTCTGCGATCATCTTGAACAGGTTATTAGGGAATAGCAAAAACCCTATCAACTCCTAAACTTTTAATTTGCTGTTAACCCTTTTTCTGTTGTTACATTTGAAGAAATTGCGTCCCTAGTCAGTAGCTTTGGTTGTTGCAAGAAGCCGTTGATGATGAATATCTTGAGAGTACTCAAATGTTAAGGATTCTTTCTCATTCTGTAGTAGGTATAACAGTAGGGTGTGATTTATACTAATTTTACCACATTTCTAGAGGAGCTGATTGAAAACTAGATGTTAAAGACATTTTTTTTCTTTTAAATATTTTATGCTATTGTCAAAAGATATTAAAATGTAAAAGGAAAATAAAATGTTTCAGTTGACTTATGAAGATCACCTAAAAAGTATCCGAATTGTATTAAAGAAAAACTTGACCTTAGTAGCTGCACAATATGGTGAGATACAGAAAAAGAGATAAAATGCATCTAAACATGGATACAACTAAAATCTGTCTTCTACAGAACACTCATCTACAAAGGGGAGCTTGGCGGAGTGTGCAGAATTCTTTGTTCCCTTGGCATTGAACTTGGTGGCAAAATAACTAATATTTCACCGTTCTGGCGTGAAAAAGATACTGAAATACTGAACTTTGAAATCCACATGATTATAGTTGAATTTTAGATGCTTTGTGATTAAACTTCATGAGTCAGTGAGTGAAATTTTACCCTCTTGTAGCATGCTAAGGCCTTGGCATAAACTTTATGGTATTGCTGCTATGTCTGCAAACATTTGAAACTTCCGCTATTCGTTTGAGACTACTAGACAGCTGCAAAACAAATCCGTACTCCCCGTACCTCTGGGGAAATTGAGATGTTAATGACATGTAAACTTTGAACGCTGCTGTAGCACAAAATGGAATTTTAAGGAGAAAGCAGCAGTTAAGTAGGACATTGCACCATCTCAAGAAAAGACCACCACTGAGCTGCCCACCAAAATGCTGCTGAGCCACAATAAGTTAAATAGAAATATTTTATGCAGTATAAACTGAAAAATTAATTCTGTAAATTGTAGCTACATGTACATACTCTGACTGTTAAAGTTTGCATAAACTTTCTTAAATTGTCAAGATCTGTTGCTCCTGCTTTGCTGCTTGTTGCTTTTAGCACAGGTCCAGCGTTGAGCTTCAATAGTACAGTTATATATGTGTATTAGTAGAAAACTGTTGCACTGTACTGGAAAGACTCAGTTTTTTTCCAGATTGTTTAGTATGGCTGAGTGGGGAATGGGAGGAGACATTAATAGGACTACTTGCACTGGACTTGACCTTTCTGATTTTCACATCACATGAAGAGCACCATGGAGTTTTGTTTTTCTCCTGGCTGTTGCTGATCTAAGAGGAAATGTCTTACAGAGGAGGTGGTGGGGTCAGGCCACTCAGGAAGAAGTGTGTTTACGGTCTGATGTTATCCTGTAATTGACAGTGGTCTTCTATGCTTATGAAACTAGCTTTAGCTTATAAAAAGAGAATTCAAGAGAATATAGAAACTGGTATTAAAAATATTTTTTTAGAAATATTAGCTATATTCCACAGTAATTTCTAAAAAGCACAGTGTAAAAAAAAATACAGTTCTTGAATTGTTAAAATATGTCCAATTCAAAACAAGAAGCTAATAAAGCAAGTAACATGAGGACCAGATTGCTCACTTTATATATATTTTTAAGTATTTTTCAGTCAAAAACAAATACTGAGAAAATTGTAGCCAGTTTTACCAAATTTACTGTTATGAATTTATTATTAAAATTGGATAATCTGATTATCTGATCAGTGGCCATTAGTCACCGATATGACATATTCTGAGGATTTAGCATTACCCTTCCTTAGCAATTCAGTTCTCATTATTTCAGCCATTGAAAGCAGAAGTCTCCATTCTAGTTGTGTAGAACTACTTTTAAACATCAGTGCACACTTTTTTTCTGTAGCAGAAGCATTTTACTTACATTCTGCAGCTCCATTGGAAAAAGTCAAAGGATGCTTTGGAATAAAATAGTCCAACTAGGACATTGAAGTTCATTTTGGAACTGCTGTACTGGTATTTCTCAAATTCAGGAGTGCTTTAGTGTGACTGCTTTGACTGGCATGTGATGTATTGCAGACCACTTTTTTAAAAATACTTACTTTTATTTTGTTGGCAAAGCCTCTTTTCACAAAGAACTCACTGGCTTAGGGATAGGGAAGCAAGCTGGAGAGCCTGAGGCTGTAAAGCTCAGTTGATGTGCTTGCACTGCAAAGCACATTGGATTATCTCCCATCAGTAAGGATTTGTGGAAAGACTTTTGGATTTCCAAAATACAAATATGGAAGTACAGTACACACCAATTTGTTTGAGGGGAGAGCAATATACACTCAGAAAATCATTTTAATATTGTAACTTACAAGAGGTTAAGAATCCCTATCTAAAGAAGAAGAATTGTGGCTTTTTAAACAATTTTTGTTTAGAAAAGGCTTGCATCTTAAAAAAGAAATAGTGTAGGTGCTGTAAGGAGACGATCTATTGAACTTAGTTGGAAAGTAGCAGGAACAATCTGGCTGTGACTTGAGTAAGAGTAACCTTTTGAGAGGCAGAGAGAGTGATACAGAGACATTTATAGGAAAACCCACTGACCGAGCTCTGTGAGTGTGCTACAAATATAAGCTGGAAAAACCTAAATGTGGTAAATGATGTCCCAATAGAGTGCCCTACTACAGCTTTTCTTGCATTTTTGATTTGCGGTAAGATTTAAATCTTCAGGCACTAAATATGTTTGCATCCAAATTATTATTTGCTTCCATTTAGAATTTTTTTTTAATTCGTTCACGGAATGTGGGCGTTCCTGACGGGGCCAGTATTTATTGTCCATCCCTAATTGCCCTTGAGAAGGTGGTGGTGAGCCGCCTTCTTGAACTGCTGCAGTCCATGTGGTGAAAGTACTCCCACAGTGCTGTTAGGGAGAGAATTCCAGGATTTTGACACAGCGACTATGAAGGATCGGCGATATATTTCCAAGTCAGGATGGTGTGTGACTTGAAGGGAACTTGCAGGTGATGGTGTTCCCATGCACCTGCTGCCCTTGTCATTCTAGGTGGTAGAGGTTACGGGTTCGGAGGTGCTGTTGAAGAAGCATTGGCGAGTTGCTGCAGTGCATCTTGTAGATGGTACACACTACAGCCACGGTGTGCTGGTGGTGGAGAGAGTGAATGTTTAAGGTGGTGGATGGGGTACCAATCAAGTGGCTGCTTTGTTCTGAATGGTATTGAGCTGCTTGAGTGTTGTTGGAGCTGCACTCATTCAGGCAAGTGGAGAGTATCAGCCATGGCTCAGTGGGTAGCACCCTCGCCTCTAAGTCAGAAGGTTGTGGGTTCGAGTCCCACTCCAGAGACACTCCAGTGCACTGCTGAGAGGTGCCGTCTTTTGGATTAGACATTAAACCGAGGCTCTGTTTGCTCTCTCAGGTGGATGTAAAAGATTCTATGGCGCTATTCTGAAGAAGAGCAGGGGAGTTATCACCGTTGTCCTGGCCAATATTTATCCCTCAATCAACACACTAAAACATTGCTGTTTGTGGGAGCTTGCTGTGCGCAAATTGGCTGCCGCGTTTCCTACATTACAACAATGACTACACTTCAAAAAGTACTTCATTGGCTGTAAAGTGCTTTGAGATGTCCGGTGATCGTGGAAGGCGCTATTTAAATGCAAGTCTTTTTTTAATATTCCATCGCACTCCTGACTTGTGCCTTGTGGATGGTGGCAAGGCTTTGGGGAGTCAGGAGGTGAGATACTCACCACAGAATACCCAGCCTCTGACTTGCTCTGTAGCTACATTATTTATGTGACTGGTCCAGTTAAGTTTCTGGTGATGGTGAGGGATTCGACGATGGTAATCCCGTTGAATGTCAAGGGACGGTGGTTAGACTCTCTCTCTCTTGTTGGAGATGGGCATTGCCTGGCACTTGTGTGGTGCGAATGTTACTTGCCACTTATCAGCCCAAGCCTGAATGTTGCTGCAAGTGGGCATGGACTGCTTCAACATCTGAGGATTTGCAAATGGAACTGAACATTATACAATCATCAGCAAATATCCCCACTTCTGACCTTATGATGGAGGGAAGGACATTGATGAAGCAGATGAAGATGTTTGGGCTCAGGGAAGCTTATACGAATCGAATGAAAGAACTTTCAGACCCTTAAGATTGTATATGGATGGCAAACTCGCTTCAGTTATGAGCATTCAATTCCTTGGCTAAGGGATCATATCTGATTTACACTGAGGCAACGACAATGGGTGGAAGAACTGATAGAGCAGTGGAATTGCCAAAAATTTTAGTCCCGCTCATTAACATTAAGTATTTTAGTGTTCTGCAAAGCTTAAACTAATCCAATGAAAGAATAGCGAAAGAACTTGCATTTATATTGCTAAACAGATTGGCAATGGGAATTTGGTGAGAGTGGGAATTCGGTGCAGGAAGGAGGTGCTAAGTAATTTAAACCAAGAAGTAAAAGTAAATATATAAATATTCAGAGTAATTAATTAGATATAATGGGATTTTTTTAAGCAAAATTATGCGACAGCTGAGACCCGTTGCCTGCAATTCTTGTGCCATGTGGGAACTCCAGGACGGAAGTGCCTCCAGTTGCTTGAACTCGAGCTCAGGATTTCTGAGCTTGAGGAGCAGCTGGAATCACTGCAGGACATACGGGAGGCTGCTCAAGATGCCATACTCCAGCAAGAAGTCAACACCTTCAGAAGAGGAAGGGGAAGAAAGGAAACTGACCAGAGGCTCCTAAGCAGCGCTATGTGCATGTACAGCTCTGCTGCCCCCTCTACAGTAACATGTAACTGGCACTCTTCTTATTACTGCTGAAATGGTTTCTGTACACAAACCATATAAAGTTATGCAAATCAATGGATTGATGAGAATGTCCAACAGCATACAAAGGCCTAGTATCTCCAATTTAGCTGAGATGTGGCTGGCTGTCAATCCTCTACAACATTGAGACTGTGCTTCAACCAGATTTCCATGTTTATGCTAAGAATTCAACATTCTCTATCAACCTGTTGAGAGTGGCAGCAACAAAGCTAAACGCACCTTATCCTACTTCTCAAAATCTGCCTCAGACAGTATCACCATTTGGAGCTTAGTCCCTTATATGCAGAAAATTATTTATAGGACTAGAAATTCCTTATCTCTGTAACCATCTCCAGCCCTACAACCCTCTGCGAACTCAGCATTCCTCCAATTCTGGCTTCTTGTGCATCCCCGATTTCCTTTGCCCCACCATTGGTGGCTGTACCTTCAGCTGTCTAGGCCCCAAGCTCTGGAATTCCCTCCCTAAACCTCTCTACCTCTGTCATCTCCTTTAAGACATCATTAAAATCTACCTCTTTGACCAAGCTTTTGACCTGTCCTAATATCTCCTTATGTGGCTCGGTGTCCAATTTTGTTTGATAACGCTCTTGTGACGGGACATGGGATGTTTTACTACATTAAAAGCGCTATATAAATGCAAGTTGTTGTTTGAACTGCCCCAATGGTTTGGCATGAACAGGCCAGGATATCCCAGGTTCAGGTACCATAGTGTATTGAGTTAGCTAATGTCATCATGGTGTTAATAGAGGCACTGCACTTCGTCTCTGTTCACTCCCAACCTGAGGATACTATCAGACATGGCACCCTCTCCTGATTGCTGGAAAATGGACATTGGCTGATGATAAGATTGGGCATAGTTGTGATGTCCCCCTGGAGTCAAATAACCCTGCACCACCTACGCCTAGACTTTCCAACTTTGCCACTTGGGTGCATTTCCAGGAGATGCAGTGCTTCTACCCACCACTGATTTTATTTTTTCTGGCCTTGAGATCATTTGAATGTTGGAGGTTGGCTTCTTGACCGCTGTCAGGTAGTCCTGCCGAAATGTGGGCGGAGTTTTGCTTGGTGGTCTGCCGCTGTGTTGCGATGCAGGCAGTCTTCACAAAGTTTTAAAAACATTTGTATCAACCTTTTGGGCTTTGTGCAAGCCATCCCTTTGAAAGACCAGTCATGTAATCTTAGTTTCCAAACCTCCCCTCCCAACATCTTTGGCATGAGGGAAGCCTGGGACTAATGCGTCCAGTGTAGTAGTGACGCAAATGGATGGAACTATGCTGGAGAATGTAGTTCCTTAATTTGTGTTTAATTTCAATATGCCTGCCCATATATGGACTTAGAATCATGCTCCACCATGAAATTTTCTGCTGAAAGGTGCCGGGGATGGAAAATCTAGACCTTATGGTTGAGGCTTGCAAGACTGATGCTGATGGAGCTGGACGCCTGGAGTAGTTGGCACCCCCAGGAGGGGAGAATATTTTTTGGACAATCATTTGCTGTAATGTGGGTTAGATTACGGGAAATATGTTCTTTATTGCTTCCCAGCACAGCTTGTGGAAGGGTTTTAACGCTCTCAGCAAGTGACTGGGTCAGTACTCTGTGATATCTGTTTCTTGCCTTTGCCCAGTTTTTATGGCAAATCATCTACAAAAATAAAACAAATCCTGAGTGGGGTGTAAAGATGAGTTAATATTCAGATGGGGAAAGAAATTCTTTTGTATAAAGCAAACATTTGATCGAGCATTGTTTTTGATATTCTTGCATATAGTATAAATAGCTACATACGGTAGTGTATTTATTATTTTACTGTACTAGTAAGACAGAGGCCTGAACTAATCCAGAGAATTTGAGTTCAAACCCCAACATGGCAGTTTGGGAATTTGCATTCAGTTTTTAAAAAAAAATCTGAAAATAAAAATCTAGTATAAGTAAATGTAGCCAGTCTGCCCTATATGTGACTCCAGTCCCACACCCTCTTAACTGCCCTCTTAGTTGTATCACACCACCTTCTCAACAACTAGGGATGGGTGATAGCGACGCCCATATCCCAAGAATGAACTAAAGAAAATGGCCTCGAAATTGCAGTCGGAGGTGTACCTCTGGAGTACGCCTCCGACCCGCGAAACATTTACGAATTTACCTCCAGGTGTCCAAGCTGTGAAGAGTTGCGGTCTCGGGCCTCGAGGCGTATGGCAGCGTAAAGGCCCACGGATCCCAGGGACGAAGGTGGTTCGGAAGCGTCCCTGGGATCAGGTGGGCCCAGTCCTCCAATGACAAAGGAGGATTCCATTGCAATCATTTACGAAGGGAATCCCCTAATGATAGACAATAGAATCCCCAAATAATTATACAATTTACAGCATTCTAATGATTATAAATGTACTGAATTGTAATTTTATTCATAAGTCCCTTCATTGCACCAACCTCAATAAAAATGTAATTTTTTTGATAAATAATTTTAAACATCTTAATTCAGACCAATATTTGCAGAAACTAATTTAAAGTGTATGTGCATAATTTTGGATTTTTAAATGTTTTATTTAAGCCTTATATATACCCTTGGGCTGATGAAAGCAGGCCCTATGCCTGCTTTTACCAGCTGTAAGAGTTGCATGGGCAGTTGTTGGGCAAATAGCCTTTGAAATGGATTACGACGATGTACTCTGAGAGTACGCAGTAATGGAGATCTCAATTTCTGCCCCAATAATTATACTTGCATTCTGCTTCTGAGCTGGACTAGAAATTGGACACTGCTCTGTAACTATGAAGAGTTTGAGGAACAGTATTCCAAGCAGGAATTACTAAAATTTCACTGGTATATCAAACTTTTTTTAATGCACCATTCACTGCAGGCATTAAATTTTTTGTGTTTTAGAAGTTACGCTGTTTTTCTTCCATATGTATTTTTTTGTTTCTGTTTAGGTATGTGCAAAGTCTAACTGACATTCTGGAGTTCTTGGATAAAAGTCCTGATAATTACAGAGTATTGTCAGAGTAAGTTGCATCATACTTTTAGTATACTTTTTAAATTCCCAATCTGATTCTAGAAATTCGCTTGTGCTTCCAATAACATTTTATGAGTATATAGCAGAAGATATTGTAATAGCTGGGTAGTAGTGAGTCAGCAAACTGTCCTCTGTTATATTGTTTTAAAAATAAGTGTTCTTTTTGGAACATGCAGCCTCTGACTTACTAGTTATATAAATATATATATAAATGTTCAGTGGGTTGCAACATTTTTCAAATACATTGAAAGCTCCTCTCTCAATATATCTATGGCACAATCCATGTTAGAAGTGTCAACATTTACTTGCAGAACTAGTTACACTTACAGGTGATGCTGTGATGGGCCTTTACAGTGTTAAAAGACTTGTCACATAATGTTACTTCCAAAAAGCAATTACTGGTACAGCATAGTAGAATAGTGAGTCAGCATGCAGCTCCACTCAAAAGCACTTAGTGGTTGACCAAAATATATTGTCCATTACCTTCTTTAATAATATACTAAATAAAAAGTTTAAAAATAATGAAAGATTCAAAACTCCCTTCTCCTTGCCTCTCTCATCCCTCCTCTTCCCTATCATCATCATCCTCCTCATTCCTATCGCACATCCCCATCTGTTCTTCCTCCTCTCGTACATCCTCCATAGTCCTCTTCTCTCTCACCCTTGTCCATGTACCCAAGTCCTCTTCCTCACACCGCCCCACCCACCCCCCCCCCCCGCCTCCTCTCTTTCTCCCACTTGTATCTTCCTGCCTTCACCTTAATTGTTCTCCTCCAACCCCTGCCTGGGTACAGTTGTACCTCTGACCTATAACCCTACTTGACCTGAATACTGCCATTGGTCTTGACTCCCCATGTGCAATGCCACAGGAGCTCAACTAGTGATATAAAGAACCCAATAAGCATGGTAATGTGACATTTTAGGCTTCCTGTCTTGGTTATTCTCAGCATCAGTTAAGTTGAGCTATTTCAAGTGATATAAACTACTATAGATAGATGATTTATTAGTACGGTGTATTTTAGCTTCTCAGATACACTCATCAACATTCGAAATCGGCACAATGATGTGGTCCCAACTATGGCCCAGGGAGTCATAGAGTATAAGGAGGCATTTGGGGTGGATCCCGTAACTAATCAGAATGTGCAGTACTTCTTAGACCGATTCTATTTGAGCCGAATCTCTATCCGCATGCTCATCAACCAGCACAGTAAGTATGAGTGGAAAGCCTTAGACAGTGAACACAGGCAGCTTACCATAATTGTATTTTAGCTAGCAGTATGCCATCTGTTGTTGCTATGTCAAAACAACTAAAAGGGTTGGTACAAAAGCAAAATACTGCGGATGCTGGAAATCTGAAATAAAAACAGAAAATGCTGGAAAACACTCAGCAGGTCAAGCAGCATCTGTGGAGAGAGAAACAGAGTTAATATTTCAGGATGATGAGCTTTTATCAGAACTGGCAGAAGTTAGAGATTAACAGTTTTTAAGCAAGTACAGAGCCAGGGAAATGGGATGGGGGTGGGGGGTGCGGAGAGGAAAGAACAAAGTGAAAGGTTTGTGATGGGGTGGAGGGCAGGCGTGATTAAATGACCAAAGGGATGATGATGCAAGGCAAAAGAGGGGGGAACAAGTAAAGAAACAAAAGATGGGTCCATAGGAGGTGTAAATGGTTACAGCTGAATAACAGAGCGGGAGGGAAACATGGAAAATCTGGCAAAGAGGAGAAGGCTTCCGCGACCCGGAATGTGGCGGAGAAAGGTGTGTAGACCCCAGAGGTGCGGCTGTGTACCGATGGGGGATTTGCACCCCAAGAAGCACCAGTCCACACCTCCTCCATGGCTACGCTATTTAGGAGTGAAATCAGTTGGAAATCTGGGACACGCTTTACAAAAGACTGGGTGCTAGGTCAATTGAAATTTTCAAGATTGAGATCGATAGATTTTTGTTAGGTAAGGGTATCCAGGGATATGGATCAAAGGTGGGTAAATGGAGTTGAGGTACAGATCTGGCATGATCTGACTGAATGGTGGAATAGGCTCAAGGGGCTGAATGACGTACTCCTGTTCCTATGTTTTCAGATCAGAAATTATTTGATTTACAGTAACGATTACAAATTAAATAAATGTTACAAGTTTTTTTTCTTATTCCCTTTTTACACCTCTTTGTATCCCTTTGTTGCTATTTATCAAAAGTTTATTTGGGAATTGCTTCCTTGAAATCTTGAAATATTGCTAAAATTAGATTGGAAATAATTGACAATAATATAGTTTGTTCTTTGTATCATGACATTTCTGATGTAAAATATTTGGGCCCACAAAACTTAGATAGTGCTGCACTCACACTTCTGGTGGTATTAGTCGAGGGTTAATATCATGCCTAAAAGTATAAAGTGCTAATATTAATGTGAGTTGGCTACATACTAATTTGGTTTTGGAATAAAATTCATCAATATTTAATAGTTGAATAAAATTGAATAGATACTGTCAGTAATTTAAATTATGGGCCTGTCATAGCTTTACCCTAGTGAAATTTAGAGCTGAATAAAGGTGCTGATTATTTAAAACCTCTGTTCTGAATAAGAATTTCTTCGTATGTAAGACAACAAAGCCACTTAAGATGATTTTTTGTTCCTTTATTATCATACCAGCCCTTGTTTTTGATGGCCGAAGTAATCCAGCCCATCCCAAACACATAGGTGGCATTGACCCTAACTGCGATGTGGTAGAAGTGGTGGAAGGTAGGTTTCATTGCATGAAATCCAGTAACTGAAATGTTCTAGCATCAGATTATCTATACCACATCACTAAAACGATCAACCATATGGAAATATAATATTCATTCAACATGCTGTTTATTGAAGCAACTGGTATGACATTGTGAGAATGTGCCACTCTCAGTAGAATGCTTAATTTTTTTAAAGAGGAATCTGTCATTCCAGTTAAATGGCAGGAAAATGCTTCCAGTTTATTTTCCTTCTAAATTCTGGAGCATTTCAAGAACTGGCACACAGCAACAGAATGTAGGTTTGATTTCCTCCACCAAATTCCAAATCTCCATTGTGCTTGTGGGAGGTGTTGAGAACAAACCAGGCACCTTCTTTTGGAGGAGGGACATTGATATTCTGTTGCACTGTGTTCAGACATTGGGGGGGATCACACATTCCAGCTTGTCCGATAAAGGAAGTGTGTGTCTCAGTGGACCAGAAGGAGGAGAAAGGAAGGGTAACTTTTTTTGAAACAAATCTCTAGATTACTGTGGGGTTGAAATTAGTCTTTGGCGGTAGAAAAAGAAAATCAGGCGTGGTGTCAAACTACTCGTTATTGGCTATTTTGTGCTACCTACGAAGACCAATTTCATACCATATCTCTATCCCCCACCCCCAATTTTCAGGATGTTTCAAATAAAACCACTGCCTAGTGACATTCTGAATGGAATAGCTGTGGTCTCCTTCCTGACTAGATTTGATATTTTGCAATGTTCCATTCAGATTTAACACACTTTGCATCTCATTCAGATTGCCAGAATTAAACCACTGTGTTAGATTGAGTCGGCACATTGTCACTCCTGTTAGTTTTATCTGATACAGGCCTTGTCTTCTGTTATATTGTACATGTAGTTCCAGAAAAGTTGCCCAAAGTCATTGGCCAGAATCTTTACCTGAGCGTCGGGGCGGGTGCGTGCGGGCCACGTAACGGGTCGCCGTCCCAAAGTTTTCAACAGCGCGTTCTGCTCTGCGCGTTTAACTCAATTGCATCAATTGAAACAGTCATGTGGGATTCCCAGCCCAATTAAATGGAGTGGGTCTGATGATGTCACTGATGACTCGTTTTCAGCGCGGATATTTAAAGCAGCCTTGCACACATCTCATTTGAAGGTTGCTGTAGGAGAGATCAAGGTATTTGGAAGAGCTACAAATTGCTGCATAATATTGAGATTTCTGTGGGTCATGGAGACGCACAGACAGAAGGCTGCACCAAGATTCCCTGATGCCTTCCCGGAAGTGCTAGTCCAGGGAGTCAGCACGCAGGGAGGTCCTCTTTCCTGCGGTTGGCCGCAGAAGACCAGCCAGACACACTAAGGGCATGGCTAGAGATCGCAGAGGAGGTCAGCAGCAGGGATGTGGTGAGGAGGACGTGGCTCCAGTGCCGCAAAAGATTCAATGATCTCATGAGGTCAGGAAAGGTGAGGGCAATGCCACACTCTCCTACATCCTGATGTGCGTGTCACCCAAACCCCATCACTCTGCCTTCCGAAGCCTACTCCTGCACATCATTCCTCACACCAACCTACCTTGCAGGTGCACCCATCCCTCTCTGTCTGTGCACCTACTCACATCCCCATCTGACTAACCACCACTGACACTCACCCTCATCCTATCATAGGAAGTAACACCACAGAAGGAGGCCATTTGGCAATGTCACACCACTCCCTCATAGTCACCCTCTACAGATGTAGCCCATCCATTCCTTACACTCATTCCATCACTCTCACTCAAAGTTCTCTTTCCCTCCTTGCAGGAGAAGAGAGCCCAGAACAACAGGGAGAGGCAGAGAACTGGAGGTGGCCCTCCAATATTCACCAATTTGACTCCAGCAGAGGAGGAGGTGCTAGAAATCTCTGGCGTTGCAGAGCTGCTGGTGGTGGGAGACGGAGAGAGGGGGACCTCCCAGCAACCTGGTGACAGAATTACATTTCATACAGCCACATGGCATACAACAGTCACTCATGGTGACTGATGTCAGCAGCCAGTGAAATGTCATCATGTGCATAATGGTAACATTACACATTCTTATCATAAGACTTCTAATTTATCTCTTTACTCTCCCACAGGTCCATCAAGTGCCCCCGCCACTGTCCAGCCAGAGGAGGAAGACGACTCCTTAGAGGATGCTCCAGTCTCTTGGGGAGCACCGTCAGCAGACCATGTGCACCCAGCACTCGCGCAGATATGCACACCTCGGTGGGTCCTGAGAGAGAGAGAGAGAGAGAGAGAGAGTAGTGTTGTCACCTGGTGTCTCACAGATCACAAGTGAGCAAGAGCTGATGGTGGATACAGGGACAGCAGTGGAGACTCCTCGCTGGAGGGCGCAGGATGCACGAAGCTCTGCTGAGCTGCATGCAGATGCTGAACCGGGGGTGGGGGGGGGCGCTTTTGCAGCTGCGATATGTGCGACTACAGAGAATGGAGGAGTCCATCTCCAACATGAGCACCACCATCTCGCAGGCGATGGCGACGATGTGCTGTTCCATGGAAAGGATGGCCACCTGCATGGAGCAGAAAATACGTCAGTCCAACGAGAACATGCTTGCTGTGAACAACAGATTGCAGACACTCATTGACCTCATCTCGAGGAGGGATGCTAACGTAGACTTGAGAGTTCATCGCCACACTTGCCTGCTTGCAAGGTGCTCTTCAACTCCTTGCTAGCACGTAAGTGCGGGTGGCCCATGAGAGGGATGATGGTGAGAGGCGACATGGAAGTGGGGGCTCTTCTCAAAGTGCTCTCGCTTCTCCCTCAGTGCCTCCCCCTCAGTCAGCCCCACATGCTGCCTTGGATCCCGATGCCATGTCTGCTCCTGCACAGTTGCAGGAAGAGCAGTCTTTGGCAGGCTCCAAAACGCAGAGGACCTTTGCCAAAAGTGTCAAAGCAGTTGCAGCAGGGAAGTGAGCAGCCTGCCTCTACCTCTGCTGAAGCCACAGGGGTTGCACCTTGTAGAAGCACGCGGAAACAAAAAAAGACGCAATCCTGGATGCACATGGGTGTATGGAAAAAATGTTAATGTTATATTTATGACGCGCACAAATTTATTTCTTTGCACAACTTTCCCGTCTTGCCCATTTTTGCCTGCTACCTGGGAAGTGGCTTTGCCACTTGGAGTAAATGGTGAGACATTACTTAACCTCGAGCATGGGGGTGTGGGTGACAGGAATGGCTTGGTGGTGGTGTTTTGGGGGGGGGGGGTGGGGGGTAGGTGGAAGTTAGTACAGCATCTGGGAGCCATGTGGGTGCACTGGTGCAAGTTAAGTAAATCTGGCCATTATGAGGCCATCCCGAGCAGCAATCTCCACCTCGGGTTCCTCCTCCTCCTCGTGTACCACCTGTTCCTCCTCCTCCTCGTGTTCCACCTGTTCCTCCTTCTCTTCCTCCGAAGAGGCTGTGTGCTCTGCACCGTGCTCCTCCTGCAGCTCCAACCCTCGCTGCTGTACTATGTTGTGCAGCGCACCGCATACAATGATGATTCTGGAGACTCTGGCTGGAACGTACTGAAGGACTCCTCCAGATCTGTCAAGGCATCTGAAGCGCCTCTTCATCATGACAATTGCTTGCTCTATGACACATCTGGTCGACATGTGGCTGTCATTATAACGTTCCTAGGCCTCATTGCTTGGCCTCCTCAAGGGTGTCATCAGCCACTTCTTCAGTGGATAGCCCTTGTCTCCGAGCAGCCAGCCGGTAAATTTGTTTGGAGGTGCGAATAGCTGAGGGAGGATAGACTGGCGCAGGATGAAAGAGTCATGACAGCTGCCAGGAAATCTGGCACACACATGCTCTTTTTATGGTTGCCAACAAGCTGCACATTGAGGGAGTGGAAGCCCTTGCGGTTCACAAACACTCCTGGGTGAAGTGGGGGTGCCTTGATGCCCATGTGTGCAGTCGATGACTCCCTGCACCTGTGGGAAGCCTGCCAGAGCCGCAAAGCCGACCACCCGCTCAGTAACACTGGCTTCATCAGTGGCAAAGTTTACATAATTGGCTGACATGTGAAACATGGCATTGGTCACCTAGGTGATGCATCTGTGGGTGACTGACTGTGAGATCCTGCAAATATCTGCTGCAGATCCCTGGAAGGAGCCTGAGGCGAAGAAGTTGAGGGCGGTGGTGTCTTTGACAGCCACTGGTAAGGCACGTCCGTCAGGTCCTCTGGGCAGCTGGTCTTGTTCCAGCAAACTACAAATGTCTGCGACGACTTGGCGCGATAGCCTGAACCTCCTGAAGCACTGCTGTCCAGTCATGTCCTGGAAGCTCATCCTTTGCCTATATGCCCTGTGCTGGGGGTATCGTCTCTGGCGCGGTACACCCCTGTGCTGACCCCCTCTCTCCTGTGGAGCATCAGGTCAGTGAGTAGAAGGCTGCTGTTGTGGTGGTTGCTGCTGCTGCTGGTGTGGCTGGTCATGTTGGTGCTGGGGCTCATCTTGGTCTGATTCTGAACGTAAGCGGCACCTATGCTGATCTAATAGATGGCAGGTAAAGTGGAGATCAGAGGCACAATCCTTCAATGTAGTGATAGTGACTAGCAATGTGGTGAGAGTGGCTTCCGAGTTTGCAGAAATAAGAACATAAGAAATAGGAGCAGGAGTAGGCCATTCGGCCCTTCGAGCCTGCTCCGCCATTCAATGAGATCATAGCTGATCTTCTGCCTCAACTCCATTCACCGGCCCTATCGCCATATCCCTTGATGCCCCTAGTCAGAAATCTATCGACTTCTGTTTTGAATATACCCAATGACTGAGCCTCCACAGCCCTCTGGGGTAGAGAATTCCAAAGATTCACCACCCTCCGTGTGAAGAAATTTCTTCTCATCTCAGTCCTGAACGGCCTACCCTTTATCCTGAGGCTGTGGCCCCTGGTTCTAGACTCCCCAGCCAAGGGAAACATTCTCCCAGCATCCACCCTATCAAGCCCTGTAATAATTTTGTATGCTTCAATGAGATCCCCTCTCATTCTTCTGAATTCAAGAGAATACAGGCCTAGTTTACTCAATTTCTTCACATACGACAGTCCCGTCATCCCAGGAATCAATCTCGTGAACCTTCGTTGCACTACCTCTATGGCGAGTATATCCTTCCTTAGGTAAGGAGACCAAAATTGTACACAGTACTCCAGGTGTGGTCTCACCAAGGCCCTGTATCCTGTACTCAAATCCTCTTGTAATGAAGGCCATTTGCCTTCCTAAAGGCTTGCTACACCTGCACATTCACTTTCAGTGACTCATGTACAAGGTCCCTTTGAGCATCTGCATTCCCCAATCTTTCACCATTTAGGAAATACTCTGCCTTTTTGTTTTTTCTACCAAAGTGGATAACTTCACATTTATCCACCATTATATTCCATCTGCCATGTTCTCACCCACTCACTGAGCCTGTCGCGATCCCCTTGAAGCCTCTTCACATCCTCTTCACAACTGACACTGCCACCTAGCTTTGTATCATCAGCAAATTTGGAAATGTTACATTTAGTCCCCTCATCCAAATCATTGATATAGATTGTGAATAGCTCGGGCCCAAGCACCGATCCTTGCGGTACCCCACTAGTCACAGCCTGCCATCCTGAAAAAGACCCGTTTATACCTACTCTTTGTTTTCTGTCTGTTAACCAATTCTCAATCCATGCTAGTATATTACCCCCAATTCCATGTGCCCTAATTTTGTTCACCAACCTCTTGTGTGGGACCTTATCAAAGGCCTTCTGAAAATCCAGATACATCACATCTACCGATTCCCCTTTGTCTACTCCACTAGTTACATCCTCAAAGAACTCCAATAGGTTTGTTAAACAGGATTTCCCTTTCATAAATCCATGTTGACTCTGCCCAGTCTTACTATTAGTTTCTAAGTGCCCAGTTATTGCATCCTTTATAATAGATTCCAGCATTTTCCCAACTACTGATGTGAGGCTAACAGGTCTGTAGTTCCCCGTTTTCTCTCTCCCTCCTTTTTTAAATAGTGGGGTTACATTTGCTATCCTCCAATCTGCAGAAACCGTACCAGAATCTATAGAATTTTGGAAGATGACAACCAATGCGTCCACTATCCCAATGGCCACCTCTTTCAAAACCCTAGGATGTAGGTCATCCAGTCATTGGGATTTAGCGACTTTTAGTCCCATTAATTTTGCTAGTACTGTTTTTTTACTAATAATTTCTTTAAGTTCCTCATTCTCGCCACACCCTTGGTTTTCTCATTTCTGGGAGGTTTTTTGCGTCTTCCTCCGTGAAGACAGAAACAAAGTATTTATTTAATTTCTCTGGCATTTCCTCATTCCCCATTATAAATTCTCCAGTCTTTTCCTTTTCACATACCTATAGAAGCTTTTACAATCTGTTTTTATATTTTTTGCTAGTTTGTGCTCATATTCCATCTTCCCTTTCTTTATCAATTTCTTGGTCCCCCCTTTGCTGATTTCTAAAAAGATCCCAATCCTCAGGCTGACCGCTTTTTCTGGCAACTTTATAAGCTTCCTCCTTTGACTGAATACTAGCTTTAATTTCTTTTGTTAGCCATAGTTGGATCACTTTTCCTTTTGGGTTTTTATACCCCAGAGCAATATATGTTTGTTGCAAATTATGCATTATTTCCTTGAATGTTATCCATTGTATGTCCACCTTCATACCTTTTAGTGTCGTCTCCCAATCTACCATGGCCAACTTGTCCCTCATACTCTTGTAGTATCCTCTGGTTAGATTGAAGACCTTAGTTTCAGATTGGACTACATCACTCTCAAACTTAATGTAAAATTCAATCATATTATGGTTACTTGTCCCTAAAGGCCCCTTTACCACAAGATTATTGATTATTAAATGACCTGCAAACTGCTGAAAGCTAAATCTCTGCACAAAATGGTGTCAACAAGAACCTTTCCCTTAGGCAATGAAGCAGGTGTAATATGTGAGTATTTGTGTTTTTTCAAGCTGTCACTTAATGAACTCACACAATGGTCGCTGAGCTTCCGCCTCCCCTTCACAGGTGAGGTTGCCGAGATGCATGAATCCCGTGCGCAACAAGTTAAAGCCAAAACCTGAGGTTAAAAAGGCAGTTAAGGGTCTGTAAATGAGCAGTTAAGTACCTCAATGAGGTCGCCTGCCTCTCCCGAGCGGGTCCGTGGCGCACCTTGAAACACGCCTGAGTTAAATGCGGAAGTCGACGGGATGATGGCGGTTTCCTGACGCGCTGTCAATTTCCACGCTTTTAACTGCTGACCCGCCTCTCAAATTCCAGCCATTCTGTTTGTTGTATGTAAGAAATGATTTTCTAATGTTGAACTTTAGGCAAATGTACGAAGGAACAAAAATAACCCAACTCTTCTCGCACAGTAATCTGTTCAGTCCAAAAATGTGACCATATTCCTCCAAGAGAAATGTGTTGCTGAATGTGTATTTTAAAGCTTCAGTGCTCAAAAGGTTGAAGTTGCTTTAATAATACAAAGGGGTTATAACAATATAGTGTATATTTGGTGAGTGTAATTCTGATTTTAAGAGTTAATCAAGTGGACAGTAACATGTTCCTATGTCTGGTGGATTTGCAGATGCCTGTGAAAGTGCAAAAATGCTTTGTGATCTGTATTACTTGACTTCTCCTGAAGTGGTGATTAATCAATTCAATGGTAAGTTACACTTGTATCTTTCTGTTTCTGTGTGGTATTTGTCTCAAGATATTCAGATCATTCTACTATCCAGTATCATCCTCGAGGGCAGAGAAACCCAGGCCCCTTTTTTCCAGGATTAACAACTCCCTCTTCCCTGCCCCTTCACCTTCACATCAAACACCAGGAGCCATTGTCTTTAAGATCAAGACCATCCATGCAGCTGCCTCCACTGTTTCTTCTTGCCCTCAGCCCCAACCTCTCCCCAGCCTCCTACCCAGTCTGGTCCTGGTCATTTTGAGGTTTCTCTCCATCCTCCTTGCCCTCTCCAAGCTCATTTCATCCATGAGATCCACCTCTCTTTCCTCAATCTCCTACTTACTCAACTCCGACCCACGCAACTCTCCTTCCCTGGTCCCCATTCTAGCTGACACCCATCAGTGATTTCCTTTCCTGAGGCACTGTCCTTCACCTTTTCAAAACTGCTGTCATCACCCCCTCCCTTTCACTTACCAGCTACTGCCTGATTTCCAAGCTCACATCCCACTCTACTGTCCTCGAATGTATCATTGTCTCCCAGGTCCACCCCTATCCCCACCTATTCCATAACTCCCTGTTCAAATCCCTCTAGTCTACTTCTACCTTTCTCATAGCACTGAAACGGCCCTAAGCCAAAGTCACAAACAAACTCCACTATGACTGTGATTGTGGTGCATTACCCCTTCTCATCCTTGTTTTTCTGCACTATTCAATACCATTGGCCATGCCATCCTCCTCCAATGCCTCTCTTCTGTCATCCAGCTTTTTGGGATTGCTCTTGCATAGTTCCATACCTAACTATTCCAATGCAGCCAGAGCATCTCTAACAATGGCTTCTCTTCCCACTCTGCGTCGTCACCTCTGGGGGTCCCCCAAGGATCCATCCTTGGCCGCCACCTCTTGCATATCTACATGCTGCCCTTGGCAACATCTGCAAACATAGGATCAGCTTTCACATATATGCTGATGATACTCAGCTTTATCTCGCCATCACTGCTCTTGACCCAGCGACTGCCTCCTTACTGTCATACTATTTCCCTGACATCAAATCTTTGATGAACCAAAACTACCTTCTGCTCAATGTTTGGAAGACTGAAGCCATTATTTTGGCCCCCATCACAAACTGTTCCCTTGGCACTGACTCCATCCCGCTCCCAGCCACTCTAGCCAGACCACTTACAATCGCAACATCTTGTTCAATTCGGAGCTGAGCTTTAACCCCACATCCAATCCATCATCAAGACCATTTCAACCTACACAACATTATCTGCCTCCACCTCTACTTCAACCCCTCTGCTGCTGTAAGCCTTATACTTGCCTTTCTTTCAGCTCCAGACTTGACTACTTTAACTATCTCCTTAGTGGTCTTCCAGCATCTGTCTTCCACCCTCCTTAAATACTAATGTCCATAATTTTGCCACGTGGATCCTGGGCTGCTTTAAATTCTGCTTTCCCATTTGTTTCCTTATATCTGTTTGTGAAGTACTTTGAGATGTCCCTTTACATTAAAGCACTATATAAATACATTTATTTTGGTTAAGAATTGTAGAAGCCAGCACAAGATTATTTTACTCGGTTGCTTGTAGTTTTATCTGTGTTGGTGTGGATTTTTACATCTGCCATCTTGGAAATATTGGGGTCCAAGGCAAAAGGTCCAGAACTGTTACAATAGCCTATTCACAGTTCCTAAACGTCCTAGTACAGATTCACAGAGCTCTCTTTCCATCAGCTATCGTTTGCAGCTGTGCATGTTTACTCTGGAGTTTACAGTAGAAATAAAATGTGATTCAGTGCAGCAAGATCATGTTTAATATGATACAACTTTACTATATTGCATGTACTTTATGTTAATACTGGCACTCGGTACGAGTGTGAAAGCAGTTTCAAGATGGGTATTTAAAGGTAGTGGATAAAAGTGCACCTCTGGCATTTAGCTCGAGATTAATGGAAAATGTTCTTCACTCCTCCAAGCAGACCAGTGGCTGCGGACTGGGAAAAATTATGATCAAAAAGTTAAGAGAAGGCAAGAGAACTGAAAAATGCATGAAAGCCTCATTCCTCCATCTCCACACATTCCCCCAGCCCCACCCAATATATATTTTTAAAATTCGTTCCTGGGATGTGGGCATCACTGGCAAGGCCAGCATTTCTTGCTCATCCCTAATTGCCCTTGAGAAGGTGGTGGTGAACCGCCTTCTTGAACCGCTGCAGTCCTTGTGGTGAAGGTACTCCCACAGTGCTATTAGGGAGGGAGTTCCAGGATTTTGACCCAACGACGATGAAGGAACGGCGATATATTTCCAAGTCTGGATGGTGTGTAACTTGGAGGGGAACTTGCAGGTGATGATGTTCCCATGCACCTGCTGCCCTTGTCCTTCTAGGTAGTAGAGGTCACAGGTTTTTTGGGAGATGCTGCCGAAGAAGTCTTGTAGATGGTACACACTGCAGCCACGGTGCGCTGGTGGTGGAGGTAGTGAATGTTTAAGGTAGTGGATGGGGGTCCAATCAAGTGGGCTGCTTTGTCCTGGATGGTGTCGAGCTTCTTGAGTGGTGTTGGAGCTGTACTCATCCAGGCAAGTGGAGAGTATTCCATCACACTCTGATTTGTTCCTTGTAGATGGCGGTACTGAGTCGGGAGGTGAGACACTCGCCACAGAATACCCAGCCTCTGACCTGCTCTTGTAGCCACAGTATTTATGTGGCTGGTCCAGTTAAGTTTCTGGTCAATGGTGACGCCCCAGGACGTTGATGGTGGGGGATTTGGCAATGGTAAAGCTATTGAATGTCAAAGGGGCGGTGGTTAGACTCTCGCTTGTTGGAAATGTCAGTGCCTAGCACTTGTATGGCACAAATGTTATTTGCTGCTTATCAGCCCAAGCCTGAATGTCTTCCAGGTCTTGCTGCATGCGGGCATGAACTGCTTTGTTATCTGAGGAGTTGCGAATGGCACTGAACACTGTGCCATCATCAGTGAACATCCCCACTTCTGACCTTGTGATCGAGGGAAGGTCATTGATGAAGCAGCTGAAGATGGTTGGGCTTAGGACATTGCCCTGAGGAACTCCTGCAGCGATGTCCAGGGGCTGAGATGATTGACTTCCAACAACCACAACCACCTTCCTCTGTGCTAGTATGACTCCAGCCAGTGGAGAGTTTTCCCATTGACTTCAGTTTTACTAGGGCTCCTTGATGCCACACTTGGTCAAATGCTGCCTTGATGTCAAGGGCAGTAACTCTCACCTCACCTCTGGAATTCAGCTCTTTTGTCCATGTTTGGACCAAGGCTGTAATGAGGTCTGGAGCCAAGTGGTCCTGGCAGAACCGAAACTGAACATCGGTGAGCAGGTTAATGGTGAGTAAGTGCCGCTTGATAGCACTGTCGACAACATCTTCCATCACTTTGCTGATGATTGAGAGTAGACTGATGGGGCGGTAATTGACCAGATTGGATTTGTCCTGCTTTTTGTGGTTGGGACATACCTGGGCAGTTTTCCACATTGTCAGGTAGATGCCAGTGTTGTAGCTGTACTGGAACAGCTTGGCTAGAGGCGCAGCCAGTTCTGGAGCACAAGTCTTCAGCACGATAGCCGAGATGTTGTAAGGGCCCACAGCCTTTGCTGTATCCAGTGTGCTTAGCTGTTTCTTGATATCACAAGGAGTATATCGAATTGGCTGAAGACTGGCTTCTGTGATGGTGGGGACCTCAGGAGGAGGCCGATATGGATCATCCACTCGGCACTTCTGGCTAAAGATGGTAGCAAATGCTTCAGCCTTGTCTTTTGCATTCACGTGCTGGTCTCCACCATCATTGAGGATGGGGATATTCCTGGAGCCTCCTCCTCCCGTTAGTTGTTCAATTGTCCACCACCATTCACGACTGGATGTGGCAGGACTGCAGGCCTTTGATCTGCTCCGTTGATTGTGGGATCGCTTAGCTCTGTATATAGCATGCTGCTTCTGCTGTTTAGCATGCATGTAGTCCTGTGTTGCAGCTTCCCCAGGTTGGCACCTCATTTTTAGGTATGCCTGGTGCTGGTCCTTCTCAATGTTTTTGAATAGGATTGTGTCCCTCTGAGTTTGTATACGTAAATCTCGCACAGCCACACTGCTGCCGATGGAGCAGGGCCAATGGAATATCAGCTCCATGGTGTTTAACTCTTTTACTGCCAGTAGGTCCAGTAAAACTCTTGTCTTTGCGGGCCAACTTAATGTAAG
Organism: Squalus acanthias; assembly: GCA_030390025.1. NCBI lineage: Eukaryota > Metazoa > Chordata > Chondrichthyes > Squaliformes > Squalidae > Squalus > Squalus acanthias. The sequence goes on from CM059428.1 coordinate 99,718,678, forward strand.
CTTTTAGTTTACATTCTGTGACACTGGAAATAGCACTGGTATTACTCTAATGAAGTTAATCAAACAACAGGAAATGCTGAATTACAATAATATTAACACCATTTTATATCTAAATAAATTAAATGCTTTAATTCTGCTTCTCCTGTAGTCCTTTTTTCTTATCCTTTCTTTTTTAACTTTAAGTTTTCTCCTTTCACAACTAAAAAATAGGTTTAGTGTTCTATCTATTTGAAGTTTTATTTTTTAAAAGTTTAAGACAGTTTACTTGTTTTTTTTATGTTCCTGCTCTGATAATCCATGTTGGAGGTGGGAGCACGTTTGAAGAAAAATGTCTCCCAAGGCCTGTTTCTCAGCCAATTGAATAGTTAGGTTGCCATATTCACATCATAGATATCTTTTTCTATGTCCAAGCAAGAAGGGACTTGTAATCGATAAGCGTACTTGTCAATAACTGCCAGACGAACATCTTGCACAGACGGGTAAACTCATTCATGGCGTGCTGCAGATTAATACAGCTTTGATCCACCTTCCATCCAAATGTAATTTTTATGTGCTGAGTTATAGCATTAATGTGAAATTGCAGAAAACATTATACCCCATGATGCGCCTTGAGACGTTTTTCGATGAGATAGGCACTATATAAATGCATAGCGGAGCGGTGTTTGTGATTGAGCTGAGAAGAGGATTTTGTACAAGTTTGCCCATTGGCCAGTATGTGGAACTGCAGGTGGACCTAAAACAGTTCGTAAAGTAATCTAGCATCACAGACTCGCACTGATGAGAAAATACTCTTAAAAGCGTGTCAGGGCAGGTGTCACCAGTGTGGACATAATTAACATGGCAGTGGATGTTGGTACTGAGGAAGGTGGCCTGAATGTGGAGCCTCCTCCTGGCAACACAGCACTATTGCGGGCCGCAGTTGGCTCACACCCACACCTCCACGGACGTATCTGAGGACTGTTGCCAGTGCCGCAGCTGGTCCAAATTGGTGACCTTTAAACCAAAGGCACCTGATGTTTCCTTTGATGTCTGATTGGCCCCCGCAGCTCGCCAGTTAAATGCAGATGAGATTCCGGTGCCAAATTTGGCACAGCAGGGACCAGCTCTTGGAGTAATTGCTCTGCTGACTTGACATCTGTTTCAGGCGCAAGTCCAATTTCAAGCCTCTAGTGTCATTGCTGCACCAGGGAACTGGGTTGTCACTGCCCAAACTCATTTACACAGAGAGAACTTTGTCTCATCAGTCTGGGCTGGTTTCGAAGCCTAAAGGTATAACAATACTGTGCTAACTCGCTGCTCCACTCAGTCCCCCAAAAATAAATCATTTTTTAACAGGTTCCACTTTAATTTGATTTGGTTCTTTAAGTATAATAAAATCTTACTTTTAGTGCATGTAGAATTTGAACTATGACTCAGATTTCAATTTTCTCCCTGTACACTTGAGATGGAATATCTTTACAAAGTACAAAACTGGTCATTGCTTGACTCCTGGGCTGCGATTTTCCCGTTTGGGTGTGGGTCAGGTGGTCGGCGGGTTCCGGTCCCGCCGCCACTTTCAGCCGGTAAAAATTTGCGATTTTGCCCTAATTGGGCAATTGAGTCCTTGCGTGTGCGCTCCCCATGCCAATTAGTGTTTTGGGTCTGTAACTCGCCTCTGCTGACGTCTGTGAGCCAGCTGCATTTAAGGGGCCCATGCAGCCTTGGTTCATTCTCTCATTATTTGCTGTTGAATTTCCTTCTGTCAGCTGCTGACATGACTACTTCAAGGGCCAAGGCCTCGCCCCGATTTGATGATGCCTCCCTCCATGCTCTTGTGGAGGGAGTCAGAGGTCGCAAGGAGGTCCTATTCTCATCCTCTGGGAGGAAGAAGCCACCACTGCAAACAAAAGCAGCCTGGCTGCAAATTGCACAGGAGGTGAGGTGAGCTCCAGATCCATGTGCACTCGAACCTGGGTGCAGTGCAGAAAAAGGTTCAATGACCTGGCCCGCTCAGGAAAAGTGAGTATAACATCACACTTGGCATCAATCTGCTGCCCTTCTCCTCTCATCGCCAGCACTCTACATTGCCAACCTACTCCTGCACATCCCACTTTATCCTTGCACCCTTAACCATCCCTCTTTCTCTATGTACACAATCACTTCACTATTTGACTATGCTGCCCTCACACTCGCTATCACTGTTATGCTATGACAACTAACAACGCACAGGGAGGGCCCTTGGTATTGGCACCTCACTCCATCTTTGTCTCCTTCTAAGCATCTATGCTATGGATTCTCTACACTCACTCCATCATTCTCACTCAAACTCCACTTGTGTCCCTCATTGCAGGAAAAGAGAGCCCACAATAAGAGGGAAAGGGCTATGACAGGAGGAGGGCCACCTTCCATAGCCCATCTCACCAACGCTGAGGAGGCGGCCCTGGAAATAATTGGAGGCGATGAGGATCTGGAAGTGGGGGACGGCCAGATGGGTGCAGCAGAGCAAGCTGGTGACAGAATAGATTTGCATCTCTCTTTTACATTGCATGAGTGACTGATATGGCATCTGATGCTCATACAGATTGACTTATGATGATCTGCACTGTTCCATGTGCATGCTCCGTTAATATCACATGTCTAACTCATGCCTTTACTCCCCCACAGGACCATCAACAGCCCCCCTCCCCACTGTCCAGGAGGAAGAGCCTGAGCCGGAAGACTCCTTAGATGAACCCGCAACATCTGAGGGTGCAGCGTCAGCAGAATTAAGCGCACCCAGCACCAGCACAGAGACGCACACCTCGGTGGGACCTTCGGGAGATAGAGTAGTGTTGTCATCTGGTGTATCACCGCTCACAACTGAGCATCAGCAGGTGGTGGAGACAGGGACAGCAGTGGAGACTCCTCGTCGGAGGCCGCAGGGTGCTCCCAGCTCTGCTCAGCTGCATGTCGACCCTGTGCCTCTGGGGCCATCCAGAAAGAGAGAGGTGCTGGAACTCCAGGAACAAGTGCAGGCGTCTCTGGCAGGTTTTGCATCCAGGGTTACTGCGAGTGTGGAGAGGATGGAGGAGTCCATGTCTAACATGAGCAGTGCCTTTGTGGAGGCAATGGCGCATGAACGCACCACCACGGAAAGGATGGCAACCTCCGTGGAAAGGATGGCTACGGCCATGGAGGAAATAAGTTGCCAGAGTCTGGAAAACATGGTGAATGTTCAGAATAGACTGACATCTCTGGAGGAGCGATGGGCAGCTATTGAGCAGAGAAACCACAGCTTCATGGAAGTCCTTTTGAGTAGGACTGCCAGTGCAGATACAGGTCTTCATGGCCCTCTTGATGTGCAGCAAGGTGCCATCAAGCCACTTGCTAGCACTGAAGTGGGGCTGACCCATGAGAGGGATGTTGGTGGCAGGCAACAAGGAAGTGGGGGCTCCTCCCCAAGCGCTCACACTCCCATGCCACTGAGTAGCCCTCGGTCAGAGCCCCACCAGAGTCCTCACCCAACTGAGATGGGCATCTCAGCCCCTGCACAGACACAGGAGGAGCAGACTGTTGCTGAGCCCTCACAGGCTCGCAAACCCAGAGGACGCCTGCCAAAGGTGCTGAAGCAGGAGCAGCATAAAAGTGAGCAAGGTGCCTCCACATCTGCTGAAGCCACAGGGGAAGCACCACGTAGAAGCACGCGTAAGAGGAAGATAAAGCACAATTAGTCACTTGGGTGTTCTGTTGTGTTGTGTTTAATTTTTGCCATTGTCATCCTTTTGTGACTTGATTAAACAGAAGTGATGGTAAACAGTTGAAGTTCTGGCCTATGTGATCTGGGAAATGGAAGTTGCACATTGAGGGCTCAGGGTGACTTGCATTTGTAATGATGGTGGTCGGAGTGATAGGAACCCACAGGTTCCTGTCCATTGTCTATGGTGTGATAAGAAGGTGCCAGCCCCATGTGTTTGATTCGTCTACCTAAGCGAATCTGGCAAATATTATTGCATCCCGGGCAGCAATGTGCTCGCGTGCTGCTGCAGCTGGCTGATCCGCTTCCGCAAGGTCTTCTACCTCCTCCTCCTCCTCATCTTGTAAAATTAAATAAATCTGTTGGACTATAACCTGGTGTTGTGCGACTTCTCATTTTTTTCCTCCTCATCTGAGGAGGCTATGCGCTGAGCCACTTGTTCCTCAGGCAGCTGCAAACCACGATGCTGTGCGATGTTGTGCAGTGCACAGCAGACCACGATGATTCTGGAGACCCTGGCTGCTGAGTACTGTAGGGCTCCACCTGATCTGTCAAGGCATCTGAACCGCATCTTCAGCAAGCGATGGTTTGCTCGATGATGGATCTGGTCGAAATGTGGATGGCATTGTAGCACTCCTCAACTTCGTTCGATGGCCTCCTCAGTGGCGTCATCAGCCACATCTTCAGGGGATAGCCCTTATCTCCAAGTAGCCATCCAGAAAGTTGGGTTGGCGGATTGAAGAGCGGAGGCACACTAGACTGCCACAGGATGAACGAGTCATGACAACTGCCAGGATATTTTGCGCAAACATGCAAAATGTCCTTCCTGTGGTTACACACCAGCTGCACGCTAAGGGAGTGGAAGCCCTTGCGGTTGACAAAAACAGCTGGGTTGTGATGGGGCGCCCTAAGGGCCACATGTGTGCAGTCTACGACGCCCTGCACCCTTGGCAAGCCTGCCATATTTGCAAAGCCAACCGCACGCGCGGTTACACTTGCTTGATCCGTCGAGAAGTGGATGTAATTGTGCGCCTTGGCAAAGAGGGTATCGGTTACCTGCGTGATGCAAGTGTGTGTGGCTGACTGGGCGATGCGGCTGATGTCTGCTGATGAGCCCTGGAAGGACCCTGAAGCAAAGAAATTGAGGGCGGTGGTGACTTTGACAGTCACTGGTAAGGGATGTCCACCCGCTCCTCTGGGCTCCAGGTGTTGGTGCAGCAGTGCGCAGATGCCACCGACTACCGCTCGCGAAAGTCTCCGCCTCCTTTGGCACTGCTGCTCAGTCATGTTGAGGATGGTCATCCTCGGCCATGTAAACCTTGTGTTGGGGGTATCTCCTGCGGCGACGTGCATCCCTGCACTGACGCCTTCTGCCCTGTGCAGCATCAGGTGGCTGAGCAGGAGGTTGGCGCTCCTGCTGTTGGTGCTGCTGTTGTTCCTGGTTCTGCTGCTGTGTGGCTGCTCTTCCTCCGAATCTGAGGACCAGGATGAAAGTAAATATATGGTTCCCATGCTGCTGGTAGATATCTCAGTTGAGGAAGCGCTCAGTCAATGTGGGGAGAGGGTTTTTCCAGGAGGTCACAGTGGAGATGGATCTCAGCTTCACCACTTCCAAGATCAGTAGACCTGCAAAAAGTTTTCCAAGACCTGAAAAAACAAAGTTCTGCCACCTGCAACTGATCCTTGTTGAGAGCTCCGTTTTTATGCTGGAGCTTGAATTATCGGATAAATTGAATTAAGTGACTTTAAATTAAAATGGAAGCACTATATTGCCTTTTACAACCTCTGGACATCCCAATGTGCTTCCCAGCCAATGAACTACTTTTGAAGTGTAGTCACTGTTATGCAGGCAAACACAGCAGCTAATCTGCACACAGAAAGGTCCCAAAACAATGACCAGCTAAATCTGTTGGGATTGTGTTGGTTGAGGGATGAATATTGGCCAAGACACCAGAAGAACTCTGTTCTTTGAAAATGTGCCATGGGATCTTTTACATCCACCTGAACAAGGGTTCGGGCACCTGTTTAACGTCTCCAACAAAAGGTGGCACTTCCAACAATGTAGCACTCCTTCTTCAGTATTGCATTGAAATGTCTCCCTAGATTATGTCCTCAAATCTTGGGGTGGGGCTTGAACCCACAATCTTATGATTCATACAAGTGTATAGGAAAAACATTTAACAAATCTGAATATGCTTTAGAAATGTACAAATACCCGACTCAAAATCAAAACTGGATGAATGGCTAACTCTGAGAACTTTTTAAAATCAAAGATTTGAGTAGTTTTTATACTCTCGCAAATCCTGAACTAAATATCCTGCATATTTCTTTCTTTCTACTCTGTAATTAAGAAATCTACAGAAACCAAATTTGCTATTTAAATGTGAAGTGTGGATTTTGAAAACTGCAGTCTTTTCAGTACTGAGGTTATTAAGCTTGTGAACAATTTGGCAGCACAATTAACAGTGCTGTTTATTTATTTTTATGTTATGGAAAAAACTGAAAAGAGCAGAAGTAAATATTGAACTTCATAACCTCTTGAGTACAAAAAGGCAATTGCCAGTATATACATGTATGAATTTTCTTCCCTCCTCTCCCAAAGGAAAAGCCTCGGGGCATCCTATTCAAATTGTCTATATACCTTCCCATCTGTACCACATGTTGTTTGAACTTTTTAAGGTAAGGATCAACAACCTATTGCAGAGTGTCCACTAATTGTGAAGTGTGTTAGCATGGCAACAGAGTAAAGCAATCTAACAACTAGTCTGACAGGTAAATCCAGTGAAATTTAATACTGGGGGGTCACAATTGTAATCCACAGAGGCTGTGCAGAGTGCGAATGGTAAGCTCCCCTAAAGTCAATTCTGTAATTTGAAATTCACCGTTGTTATACTTCTGCTAAAGCAATCAAGTGCATTTCACAGTTAATATATGGTTCCCATTAATATTTAGATATTTATTTATTTTTAGATCAAATTTCTGTTTTTGTTTGGAATTAATTTCACATCATGTGTGAGAATTGCACTGAATAAAATTAGCTTAAAGAATGTTCTCAAATAGAAACATGGCCCCAATATTTGGGGCGTTGGTGGTGGTGGAAGAAAATCTGGCTAGAGCAGAACTTTGCTGGGTACAGGCTTTGTAGAACTAAGTTTTATAGATGTGTAGATACTATAGGGTATTGTCTTTTTCATCTGAACTGAGACCAAAAGAGTAATGTTTCATTTTAACGGTGAGAATGGGAGCCTTGCCCAGCAGTAGCACATATCGAAAAATTGATTTAAAAATACACCCAGATTTGCAAAGCTCCCTGCTGGGAGTGGGCAATCAGAAAATTACCCCACAAATATCAGAATTCCTATATAAACTGTGTCACTGGGTTTCTGCTGTTCTATTTCAGAATGCAATGCGAGCTACAGTGGAGTATAACAAATCCAGCACCTCTCTCCCTCCCATTAAAGTAATGGTCGCTTTAGGAAATGAAGACCTTGCAGTTAAAGTAAGTTCAATGAGTCCAGTTTGGACACTTTGTCAAAGAGACCTGATTGACATTGTTTTAAATGAGATGAAAGTTCTAGACTGGCTCAAAACAAATAAATCCCCAGGGATAGATGGTATTAATCAGAGTGCTGAAAGAGACTGGAACAGATTTGTGAAGCACTGAAAATATTTATGAGGGAGTCATTGGACACCGGAGAGATACAGGTAAATAGGAAATAGGCTAATGTGGTGCACATCTTCAAAAAGGTTGAAAAAACAGACAGTTAACTACAGCCCCATTAGTCTTGTATTCCTTAAAAAAAAAACCATGGAATTGATTATTGGGAGTAAACTTGAGGATCATCTGTATAACAATAACCTTGTTAACAACAGTCAGCATGGATTCAGCCTCATTGATTGCTTTGAGAAAGTGAGAACCCAAGTGGACTGTGGGAAGTCCTATGATGTAGTTTACCTCAACTGCCAAAAGAGTTTTGATAAAGTTTTACACAAAAGTTATTAATTAAACTCAAAGCTGTAGACATAGAGTTAAACCCTGGGAAAGGATAAGGAACTGGCTGAAGGTTAGGAAACAAGTTCTCGTTAGAGGAATTATGTCAGGAAGGGGGAAGTACGGAGTGGGGTGCCTGAGGACTCAGTGCTGGGACCACTACTGTTTCTAATTTATATTAGCAACCTAGATTCAGAAACTTCATGCAAAGTGGTCAGATTTTCAGATGATACCAAGCTAGATAGGGAATTGTAATTGGACAAGACAACTAAGAAACTACAGAATGAGTTTGCCAAGATATGCAAGTAGGCAGAACAATTGCAGATGAAACTTAATGCAGACAAATGTAAAGTGCTACACATGGGTGGTGTCTGAAAGGTAATCTTATAGAGATATGTAACATTGTTAAGGGTAAAGAAAAAAATTAACCCAGAATATTTAAACTGCAGGAGTAGAACTAACGGACACAGGTTCAAACTAGAGAAGGATACTTTTAGGACAGGTATCAGAATTTTTTTTCCCGCATAGAGTGATCAACATGTGGAATAAGCATCCAGATAGAGTAGTCAAGGCAAAAATCCTGGAATCATTTAAGAAGCAGTTTGATATTATGGGATGGGGTTAGGGGGTGGTTTGCTTACGATCTCTCTGTTTGGATGAATCAAATGGGCCGAATGGCCGCCATCATCCTCATTATTATCCGTGAATCTATTTGGCAGAATATATACTTGACTTGTATTACAATTTGAGAAAAATATATTTTGCTAGCTACTTTTTATTTTTACTTCTGGGTTTTTTGAAACCAGCAGTTATGATCAAATTGACCTTTTCTTTTAGATTTCTGACAGAGGCGGTGGCGTCCCTCTCCGTAAAATTGATCGACTGTTCAGTTACATGTATTCCACAGCTCCGAGACCACTGGTACAGAATTCTCATACGGCTCCTCTGGTAAGGAAATCCTTATATATAATTGTATATAAATTTTTCCCCTCTAAATTTCTCCCCTTGTCTCCTTACAGTGCTGATGTTTGCTAGGGCATAACTACACAGATGTCAGGAGCTCTCTTGTACCATGTTCTTTAGCCTAGATAGCGTGTGTCAGATTTCAACTGTGGCAGGGCCCAATTTTGTTCTCACCTGATGCTACACTCGCTTTCCAGCAGAATAGCGATCAACAGCAAGAAGTCTAGCTTTTTTTTCCGTTCCTTCGCCCAGGGTCATTGAGTAATTAAATATGTGACTTTCTGTTCAGTTTGGTGAAGTAGAATACCAGTTTTGTCCATGCATTTGTTTTTGTGGGCTGCATAGGAACGTAGCATGAAGCCTTGTGCGTAACATTTAAAATTTAATATAGGGCCCTGGTGAGACCACACCTGGAGTATTGTGTACAGTTTTGGTCTCCTTACTTAAGGAAGGATATACTTGCCATGGAGAGAGTGCAACGAAGGTTCACCAGACTGATTCCTGGGTTGGGGGGATTGTCCTATGAGGAGTGATTGAGTAGACTAGGCCTATATTCCCTAGAGTTTAGAAGAATGAGAGGTGATCTCATTGAAACATACAAAATTCTTACAGGGCTTGACAGGGTAGATGCAGGGAGGATGTTTCCCCTGGCTGGGGAGTCTAGAACCAGGGGTCACAGTCTCAGAATAAGGGGTCGGCCATTTAGGACGGAGATGAGGAAAGATTTCTTCACTTCACTTGGAGGGTGGTGAATCTTTGGAATTCTCTACGCCAGAGGGCTGTGGAGGCTCAGTCGTTGAGTATATTCAAGACAGAGATCGATAGATTTTTGAATATTAAGGGAATCAAGGGATATGGGGATAGTGCAGGAAAGTGGAGATGAGGTAGAAGATCAGCCATGATCTTATTGAATGGCGGAGCAGGCTCGAAGGGCCAAATGGCCGACTCCTGCTCTTATTTCTTTTGTTCTTATGTTCTCCTTGTCCTCACAGGTAGCGAGTACATCATACCTGTTGGACAGGACCAGTGTCTGTGGGACCGCCTTCTCAACCTCTCATAAATCCCCACTACCCATCTCCCGACTACCCATCTCCCTAACAGTCACACCCGCCCCTTCCTGAACCTGTGCTTTCCTCTGGGGTGTGACTGGATGTTGCCACACTAGGTGTTAGCATGGTCATTTTTAATGTGCTTGTGAAGCTGTGTGCTGGCCCTTGACAGGCCACCAGTATACTCTGGAAGTGTGGTGGCCTGTAAAGGGCCAGTACTCCTTTTTTTATGGCTGATGTGTCCTTTGATCTGTTGTAGACGATCGGTTTTGTAGCTGTTTCCCAGTAGACCTGTGGTTTTCACTGAGACACAGCGGGCTGGATTTTGAATGACCCGTGGAGTCGGGTTTGGAGTCGGTGTGGGGGGGGGGGGGTTAAAGTTGCAGATTCGGGGGTCCCGACCCCATCCCAACTCCAACCCGCCTCCATGCCAGTTTCTCTGGCGGCGGGTACCCGACCTGGTCTGAGACCCGACTCCCCGAGGCGGGAAGGGATTAGTGACAATTAACTGCCTGTTAACAGGCAGTTTTTTTGCATAATCCCTATTTTAAAAATAAAAGTGTGGGCTTCCCGACAGGTGGCAAACACTCCAAGTTATCGGGTCGGGCCGTGGGTCTGCAGGGGTTGGAGGGGTCGATATGTCCGGTGGGCAGGTGAGTGATGGGTGCATGTGTGCAGAGGTAAGTGTGTAAGGTAAGTGCTAAGTGTTGGAAAAAGTTTTACTTACCTTAACTTCCTCCTGCAGGTGTCAGCCCTTCAGTTCTCGGGAGTTAGAAATCTCACCGGCACAGAAAGCAGGAAAGCCGTGGACCTGTCAAAAACAGCAGCCTTCTGTTTTCTGTGGTGGAATGATTTCTAACTCAGCCTGAAAGGAAGGACTGAAGTTAGAAATAATATTATGAGTGTTTGACAGCTTCACAGAGCTGTTAAACGCTGATATTTCATCTGTCAAAAGCTCTTGACAGATGAAATGTCAGTCTGTGACGTCACCTGTTGCCGGGTGGTCTTAATTGGCCTGCTGAGCCCACTGGGCGGGCTCAACAAGGTCAATCAAGGGAAAATACAGTAGGTTGGCCACATCTCGATGGAGGCGGGTTCCCAAGCCAGAATGTGTGTTTCCCGACCCCAACACGACTCCAACTTCAAAATCCAGCCCAGAGTCTTCCTGCTACTGGCAGCACTGTGTGAAGAACTGGTCCCTGGATGCCGATTGTTCCTCGTTGATGTTCTTTTGATTCCCCCTTTACTCTCTCTGGTTGTAATGGTTTCTATGTTTCTAAGAAACTGAATGAAGACACACTATGTGAAGCCATGAATGAATCTTTTTATTAATCGGCTGTGGATGTGTTTATTATACAACTGAAGATGGAGAAACAAAAATTAATGTAATTAACTTCATGCACAGGAAACTGGTATAGACATGGGTCTTTCCACTTCTGATTTACTAAGATTATTATTGACAGTTTTATTGTGGAAGACTTTGTGAACATTTTTTATTGATGAGTTAGTTTAAAAAGTTAAATGTATTAAGAAAATTTGAGATGTGCTACTCAGTCCAGAAAATCAAAGTGCTTTGCTGCCATTTGTTTTTTTGGCGGAGTGTATTCTTGTATGCCCTGTGGCTTTGTTTGTTTCCAGCAGAACATTAAAAAATGATATGCTACTTTATTTTCAGATTCTTGTTGTAAGGTGATAATTTTTCTGCACTTCTCTGTATTTAATGCTTTGGAAACTGCTAGCTCTCATACAGTGATGGTTCAGGCCTTTCAGCAGTCTTCTATTACAAGCAATGTTGCTTTTGTACTGAGAAAGAAAAGAAAATATGACCTACAGTTTAACATAATTAGCTACACATCTATACTCAAACATGCTCTTCAGTGTACTTTCTGTTTGGTCACCATTTTAAACCCTACACTACCAGCAGAGTTGTGCATTTCTTTCATTTGCAATGATTAGCTGGGTATTTTCGACAAATTATTCAAAATTATGTCAGAGATATAATTTTGAATAATTTCAACTGACCAGCAACAGGTTTAAGATACTGTGACTTGGAATATGTAGTGTTAAGGGCTGGGCAATAAATGTGTGCTCTCACAGCAGAAAACTGTCGATGAAAAGCCAGACGGTCACAATATCTAACTCCAAGAGTGTTGGAATTTAGCAATAAATTCTAAAACTTTTTTATTGCTACAAAAGTTTATGCTAAGCAGTTTCTTTGTGTATTGTAACTACCTTGCTGAAATGTACTTTAAGTTTTGATACTAGATGTTGGAAAGATTAATGGCTTTACTCCTTTTACAGGCTGGTTTTGGCTATGGTCTCCCTATTTCTCGCCTCTATGCGAAGTATTTTCAAGGGGATCTTAACCTGTTCTCTATGGAAGGATATGGTACAGATGCTGCTATTTATTTAAAGGTAATGTAATCTTCCAATTATATAAACAGCATGTGCAGATATAGAAGATTTAGCCACTCCTTTAAAGAATTTACAGAGATACAGAAAATAATTCCCTTCAGCAAGGGGTGTAGTTAACCAAAGAAGTAGAAGATGCTGTATATGAAACAGGTCAATACAATATTCCACAAATGAACTTTATATACAGCTCTTCCATGAGTGCAATAAATGACAACTTTAAATCACAAATATGTTGGGCCACATTTTGCTGGAGGTGGGTATCTGAAGGGTGTGCCCCGTTAGTTAAATTTACAATTGCATGTTTAGGTCTTAAAAAAAAATGTTGCCCACCAATCTGCTGGAAGTGTGAGCTGATGAGATGCAGCAAGGGCAACAGGGCATCTGGAACCTTGGTGACCAACCGGACCAACAGTATATCTTGAAGAATGAGATTAAAGGATTTTGTTGTTGTTTCATATGATGGGATAAGCTTATAATAGGATGTTTAGTTTGGCTATCCACTCAATGGCCTCCTGAGATGCTGAGTGGAGAAATGAGGTGCCTCCCCCAACAGATCTTAGTGGGCAGGTTGATGTGATGTGTTCCGTTGTCTGGGACTCATGGCAACAGTTGCACTTCAGGTTGTCCCTCATCTTCCACTTGTGGAGCGGGAGGCCACATCATCCATGTCCTGTGCAGATTCGGTTGAGCGCCGTCCACTGTCTACGAGGGAGGTCCAAGCCAGGGACCTCTGCTGTTGGGTCAGTGATGAGGTGTTGGTTCTTTACGTTGCATGATGCGTCCCACAATTCCGTCCGTCTGAATTGTGGGTCGATACCAGCTGCATGAATATTGGCTGCTGTTTCCCAGAATGCCGGCGGGATTTTAAGTGCTTTTGTGGTGGGTTTTTCAAGTCTTCGTGAATGGGAAGGTCAATGTTGCTCATGATTTTTTCCATTTCATGGAGCACGGTGGCGTCGCGGCGAATGGCAGGCGGGGCAATGTGGGACAGCACCGGGAGCCATTCAGTTGGAGTGGTCTTGAGCATCCCTGACACCGTCCTCATGGTGGCGTTTAGCTGCACGTCCACGATCTTTGTGTGGCGACTGCAGGGCCATGAGGCAGAGCAGTATTGAAGGATTGAGAAATAAACCGAGGAAGGACTGAGAAGGAGGGTGAATTAGAGTGGGTAAATTCAATGTCAAATCAGGTACAGAAAGAGAAATGGAGGGAAAGAAAGATTGGATTAAGAGAGAGACAGAGAGAAAAAGAGTCAGAAAGAAAAAGTAAGATTTTTTTTAATTTATCAATTTTAAAATTCCTAAAACCATTCACAACCTGAAGGAATGAGACTCCACACTTATAATTGTTTACTTTCTGGGCAAGAGAGATTCTCCCTTCAAAATTGTCCATTCTATTTACTTCCCTGGGAACTCCATTCCATACATTCACCGTCCTCTTTATAACAGTGTACTTAGAAAATAATAATAGGATTGGGCAGAGTCGACACGGATTTATGAAAGGGAAATCATGTTTGACGAATCTGTTAGAGTTTTGTGAGGTTGTAACTAGCAGAATAGATAAGGGGGAAGCAGTGGATGTGGTGTATTTGGATTTTCAGAAGGCATTCGATAAGGTGCCACACAAGAGGTTATTAAACAAAATTAGCGCTCATGGGATTGGGGGTAATATACTAGCATGGATTGAGGATTGGTTAACGGACAGAAAACAGAGTAGGAATAAACTGGTCATTTTTGGGTAGGCTGTAGAGGGGTACCGCAAGGATCAGTGGTTGGGCCTCAGCTATTCACAATCTATATCAATGATTTGGATGAGGGGACCAAATGTAATATATCCAAGTTTGCTGATGATATAAAGCTGGATGGGAATGTAAGTTGTGAAGAGGATGCAAAGAGGCTTCAAGGGGATATAGACAAGCTAAGTGAGTGGGCAAGAACATGGCAAATGGAATATAATGTGGAGAAATGTGAAGTTATCCACTTTGGTAGGAAAAATAGAAAAGCAGAGTTTTTTAAATGGTAAGAGATTGGGAAATGTTGGTGTTCAGAAGGACCTGAGTGTCCTTGTACACAAATCACTGAAAGTTAACATGCAGGTACAGCAAGCAGTTAGGAAAGCAAATGGTATGTTGGCCTTTATTACAAGAGGATTTGAGTATAAGAGTAAAGACCTCTTACTGCAATTATATAGGGCCCTGGTGAGACCACACCCTGGAGTATTGTGTACAGTTTTGGTCTCCTTACCTAAGGAAGGATATACTTGCCATAGAGGGAGTGCACGAAGGTTCACCAGACTGGTTCCTGGGATGGGGGGATTGTCCGATGAGGAGAGATTGAGTCGACTCGGCCTATATTCTCTAGAGTTTAGTAGCATGAGAGGTGATCTCATTGAAACATACAAAATTCTTACAGGGCTTGACAGGGTAGATGCAGGGAGGATGTTTCCTCTGCCTAGGGAGTCTAGAACCACAGTCTCAGAATAAGGGGTCGGCCATTTAGGACTGAGATGAGGAGAAATTTCTTCACTCAGATGGTGGCGAATCTTTGGAATTCTCTACCCCAGAGGGCTGTGGAGGCTCAGTCGTTGAGTATATTCAAGACAGAGATCGATATATTTTTGGATATTAAGGGAATCAAGGGATATGGGGATAGTTCAGGAAAGTGGAGATGAGGTAGAAGATTAGCCATGATCTTATTGAATGGCCTACTCCTGCTCCTATTTCTCATGTTCTTATGTTCTATCCACTCTAATTTGGCCACGGTTTCCTAGTGTTCAGCTGGAGTGTCAACCATTCTGTGCACCACCAAAATGTTATCTTAATTTAGGGATCACTTAAAAGATACCTGACATACTTCTGTTTTAGATTATGTAACGTTTTTGCTTTTTTTTTTCAGTCACCAGTACAAACTCTTATCCCTTTTTTAAAAAAAAAAGGATTCTTGTGGGCACTGGAAAACTATAGTGGCCTATGTGATGTATTGTTTTAAATGTTTTAATTTGGGAGAGACCTTTGCATATAATTGTTTACTTTAACAATTATTTTAATAGGCTTTATCTACAGATTCAGTGGAGAGATTGCCTGTTTTTAATAAGTCTGCTTGGAAACATTACAAAAGTAGTACTGAAGCAGATGACTGGTGCATTCCCAGCAGTGTGCCCAAGAGCCTGGCTAAGTTCGATCATCACATTTGAAGAAAGATGTTAAAAAGTGGAAGGTTCAAGCTGGATCAAGCAATATTCACAATCAAACCGTGGTCCTTTTTAGATAGAAGCAGGCTGCCAAGAAAATGATGCATGGTGGGTAATGAACTGGTGGTGAACTATGGACTGTAGACTTGTATAGAGCATTCAAACATACACCATATTGTTGTTATCAACTAAGTGCATAGAAACTGCAATGAGTTCATGAATTGGCCAGTATTTACCAGACAAAAGGTAACAGCAATGTGTGAAATGAATGATTCATTTACAGAACGAGAATGGGGAGGGGGAAGTAAGGCCAACATATGTAGGTTTGCAGTTATTTAATCCTTTGACTATATTGTGTTTTTTTTCTCTGCCTGATTGAACTGGAAACTTGCCATTGTGGGAGTTATAGGCTTGAACCTGTATCCTGTTGCATCAGTGCCTGGGCTAGAACTAAGCTTTTGGACCCGTGGGTGATTTTGCAGATGGTAATACTTTATTTTTCTTCAGGGTAAATATAAACCAGAATATCATTTCGTGTCATCAGTCCCCTCAGTCAGCACCCATCAGCCAGAAACTTGAGCATGATTTCAAAGAACAGGGGTGTTCCCCCTCATGGCCAATACATATCCCTGAACCAACATCACTTAAAAAAAACCAGATTATCTGGTCATTTATCTAATTGCTAGTCGTGGGACTTTGCTTTGCGCAAATTGGCTGCTGCATTTCCTACTTTACAACAGTGACTACTCTTCAAAAAATAATTCATTTTCTGTAAATAAAAACACTTTGGGACATCCTGAGGTTGTGAAAGGTGCAATATAAATCCAAGTTCATCCTTTTCTGTGGTGCAATCTGTGCTTTCGAGTACATGGCATTGTATACCCTTGGCCAGGGGTTCAACATACAGGCCTCTTGTTTGGGTGAGAGAAGAAAGGTCCTTCAGGGTTCTAAGTCACAAAAAAAAAAGTAATTGAAGGGGGAAAAATAGTGACTTGTGGTATGACAGGAGTCTTGCTGAAGAGGCACTTTATCGCTTTGTTGGGTGGGGGCGGGGGGCATAGGTGAAAGACACAACTAGGGAAATTATCAGCTTGAGTTTTTTAGCCACAGTTGAATTCAGCTTTCACTTCCATCCCACTCTTTGGACACCGGTGCAAAGTATAAGCGTCTGCATTTGTCTGGTTCTGTTAGTTACCATTATTAAAAGTGGTGCCTAGCAGTTAGTTGTAAAATTATATTAAGCTTTACTCTTAAAATGTAAAAGAATGAACAACTGGCTGTAAATTTGCCAGTATATCTTGCACATACTGGGATGCAGAAGTTCCACGGCAAAAATGTATTGGTGACTATTTATCATGCCTATGCTGAACCTGTGAACTCAAAATGCAGATGGACTGCTTACTTTAATAAATGAAATAGTTTTGTATTAACTTTGTGCATTAATATTGTGATGTGATAATTGAGGTTAGAACAATGTGAGCAGCCTTTCAGAACAAAGGCATTTTTTGGTACTGAAATGAAAATCTCCTTTTTGAATATTCAAATAAATGAATCTAAAGTTTTGCTGCCTGTTGGAATGTTATGGTTATTTGTCGGACAGCAAATGGTATTTATCACACTGTATTTCTGTTTTTAATCGTGCTTACCTTTCACATTGATTAAAGTTACTGTGAAGAGAGGAACCATGCATTACAACAGCTACCTCTGACCTCTAATTGGGCTATGTGGAGTTTTTTTACTACAAATATACACTACCTGTCTACACCATGTTGGGTTTACTTCAGGATGACAGCAAATAGTATTGAATTTATTTTTAAAGCATTGAAGTATTAATTTCAATCTTCTGTCTAATAATTAAAAGGCCAGTTTAATTTTTTTCAAACTAAATTTTGTACCTTTTTAAGGCAGTTTGTACCCATTGTGTTTTATCAATTACAACTTTTTGGTTGTAATAATCCACAATGAATTTCTCACAAAATGTGTGCTGTTAACTAAGTTACATTTGTTTAATTTGACCCACTAGTGCATAAAATAAATAGTAAGGAGCTACAGATGTGAACAGAAAATGCATTAATGTTAAGGGTTTAAAAAGGAAATGGAAAGTAGAGTTGTTACTAATGGGTTTTTACATCAAATCTATCGCCTTTGGTGGTGGCTGTAATTTTGCTGACCTTTTCTAGTACCTGCTTTTCTATTCCTGGTTACCTGCATCTGATTCTGTGCCATTTAGAATTGATTCTTGGCAATAAGCCTAACAGAATAGCTTGTCCTCTGCACAATGTAAATTGAGCTGAAGAGCTTGATAAAAGTGTTTGTACAGCCTTTCCTAGATGAATGTCATTGCACCTATTCCACTAATGGAATGCCCTGGTAGATAAAAATAAAATTGAGAGGTCGCACAACACCAGGTTATAGTCCAACAGTTTTATTTGAAATCACAAGCTTTCGGAGCTATCGATTGCTCCTTCCTCAGGTGAAGTAAATTAGATACAGAATCGCCAAAGCATATATAGATAGAAAACAAAGCATGTGTACTTTACAATTGCAGACCACTAAATTAAATCATCCTGACTATCTGCCGAGGTGTGATAAAGTTAATTAAGTCAGCCAGGAAGGTACCACATCAAAGACATAGCAAGATACAACTGAGACAATGAGGTGTAGTCGCAGGGGTTCTAACGTGTCAAAAGCTGCCGTCTGTATGTAAAACGAAAAGCTTTAAAAAAAATTTACTTTTTTACTGGGAAAATTTTTACTTTTTTACTGGGAATCACATCTGTGAACAAGCTAACGACGACTCGAGTCCGGATCACGTCATGTATCGTGACATAAACCCAAAAATAAACCACTGTGCCTTCTAGAAGCAGTATTTTAATTCAAAACAATCCTGTGCACCTTTGTGAAGCCCAATTTTGTTGAGTTTTTTTCAGTGTTTGGTAGTGTACTTTCTTAAAGATGGCATGATACTCGTTAAAAATCGCTAAACATCAAAATATATTTTTCTTTGTACAAAAAAATCTTGCAGAATAACCAAAGTGCCTAATGACAATTCATAAAAGAAAGTTGGTATTACTGATTTATCATCCATGCTAGAAGAGGAACTTAGTAGAAAATCACCTAGGCCCAGTGTCCTTTTTTAAATTTTGCTCATGGTCAGACCAGGTCATCTTTTTCCTCCCCTCCACCCCACCACTTGACATTTGTATATGGCTTAGATTTTATGAATTATAGTTCCTGGCACATAGCAGGAATTCAGACCCAGAGATCAGCACGTCCAGATAAAATTAAAACTAATGGACAGAAAATTGTGCGGAGTCTGCTGACCTCTAATCTTGATCTCTTGGCATCCAATCCTGTCATACGAACTTCTGCGCTGGAAGCACTAATTCTTGAGATCTATCCCATAATCCATCACTCTAGGTGCACCTTTTACTTTTTTTTCTCATCAGCAGAAGCTCTTTGGAATGTTTCTCACATCAGTTTAAATGATTGGTATTTCATTGTCTTAACTTAATACAAATAAAATAAATTGTGGTTTTTATTAAAACATTTTGATAAGTATCAGAATTTTCCCTGGACTGCAGTTGAAGGTCCCTGCAGTCACTACCATCTGACTGGCTCCTTTCCCATAGGGTGAGGAGGCCACCTGAAGAGGTCTTGGCGCCTGCGCCACGGAGCATGGGACACGCCATACAGCACCTGTCACACGCCATACAGCACCTGTCACACAATGGATTTGAACTTTGGATTAGCAGGAACTAAACTGTTGAAGGATGGCTACTAAACAAATATGTGGACAGAACAGAATCATGGTTTGTCACATCAAACTACAGGAAACTCTCTTAACCGGCACTTAAATATCCGGAAATCTCTCTTAACCGGCAAAATTCAGGAGTAGGTTCAGGTAAGTTTTACTGGATATTAGTGGCCGTGCAACAGGGACTCCTGGATCTGTGGCCGTGTAACCAGGGCTCCTGCACCTGTGGCCGTGTACGGGGCTCTCGTACCTTGGTAAGTATACCTCTCTGTAATCCGGACTTTTTGATCAACCGGCACCACGCTGGTCCCGTCGGTGCCGGATAAAAAAGAGTTTCTTGTAGTTCATGGCCCATAGTTTTGAGGGTAAATACCAGGGCAAGAAACATTAAACTCAGGTACACAATGCAAACTTTTTCCATTGAGTTCCTTTCTAAGAACATAAGAAATAAGAGCAGGAGTAGGCCATACAGCCCCTCGAGCCTGCTCTGCCATTCAATAAGATCATGGCTGATCATCGACCTCAACTCCACTTTCCTGCCCGATCGCCATATCCCTTGATTTCCCCTAGAGTCCAAAAATCTATCTATCTCAGCCTTTGAATATACTCAAAGACTCAGCATTCACAGCGCTCTTGGGCAGAGAATTCCTAAGATTCATAACCCTCTGAGTGAAGAAATTCCTCCTCATCTCAGTCTTAAATGGCCTACCCCTTATCCTGAGACTATGCCCCCTAGTCCTAGACTCTCCAGACAGAGGAAGCAACCTCTCAGCATCTACCCTGTCAATCCACTTCAGAATCTTGTATATTTCAATGAGATCACCTCTCATTCTTCTAAACTCCAGAGAGTATAGGCCCATTCTACACAATCATCATAGGAATCAGTCTAGTGAACCTTTGTTGCACTGCCTCTAAGGCAAGTATATCCTTCCTTAGATAAGGAGACCAAAACTGCAAAGTACTCCAGGTGTGGTCTCACCAAGGCCCTGTACAAGTGTAGCAAGACTTCCTTACTCTTATACTCCAACCCCCTTGCAATAAAGGCCAATATGCCATTTGCCTTCCTTATTGCTTGCTGTACCTGAATGCTAGCTTTCTGTGTTTCTTGCATAAGGACACCCAAATCTCTCTGAACATCAACATTTGAAAGTTACCATTTAAAAAATATTTTGTTTTTCTATTCCTACCAAAGTGAATAACCTCACATTTCCCTACATTATACTCCATCTGCCACCTTACTGCCCACTCACTTAGTCTATCTATATCCCTTTGCAGACTCTTTGGGCAGAATTTTCATTGACCCGTGGAGGCGGGTTTGGAGGTGTGTGGGGTGGGAAAATAGCAGATTCGGGGGTCCCGAACCTAACCCGCCTCCATGCCAGTTTCACAGGAGGTGGGTATCCGACCTGTGCTGGGACCCGCCTCCCCGAGGCAGGACGGGGATTAGTGACAATAAATTGCCTGTTAACCGGTAGTTTTTTGCCTAATCCCTATTTTTAGCCCTGAAGTGTAGGCTACCCGACGGCTCCAAACCACGCCATTTTAGCGAGGCGGACCGTGGTTCTGCAGGGGTTGATATGTTCGGTGGGCAGGTGAGTGATGGGTGCATATGTGCAGAGGTAAGTGTGTAAGGTAAGTGTAAAGTGTGGAAAAAAGTTTTACTTACCTTAACTTCCTCCTGCAGGTGTCAGCCCTTCAGGTCTCGGGAGTCAGAAATCTCACCGGCACAGAAAGCAGAATGGCCGTTGAGCTGTCAAAAGCTGGAGCCTCTGCTTTTTGTTCTGCAAAGATCTCTAGATCAGCCTGAGAGGAAGGAATTAACTTAGAGGACAGATTGTCAGTGTTTGACAGCTTCAAGGAGCTGTCAAACGCTGATATTTCATCTGTCAAAAGCTCTTGACAGATGAAATGTCAATCTGTGACGTCACCTGTTGCCGGGTGGCCCTTAATTGGCCTGCTGAGCCCGCTGGGCGGGCTTAACAAGGTCAATCAAGGGAAAATCGAGTGGGTTGGCCACAACGCGATGGAGGCGGGACTACAACCCCAAAAGTGGAAGTCCCACCTCCATTGATAAAATCCAGCCCTATGTGTTCTCCTCACAGCTTACTGTCCCACCTATCTTGGTATCATCTGGTACATAAGGGTGTGTGGAAAGTCCCTACTGTTGTAAGAATTGGGCACCTGAGCAGCTTAAAGTGGCCATCCTCCTCCAGGCCAGGTAAGTGTCTGGTTTCTGTTAGATTTGGCACAAAGTGCTGGTATGGGAGTGAGAATCCTGATCAATTACACTTCGTGAAGTGGATCTTTTCATTTTTAAAAGGCCTCCATCGGCTCTAGCAACACCTGCTGTACACAGACCCCCCCCCTTACATCCATCACTGCTATGGCAATAATGACATGAAATGTGACATATGGTATCATTGTCATTCCTACCTTATCTGGTCACACCTGCTCCATTTTGGATAGGTGTATCTGGTGGCCTGTGGAAGCTTGAAAACATGTGTCCCCACCCAATTTTCTACCCCAGCCAGAGTTGTATTGGAAAACTGGCATAACTTGCGAGGAAAATCCTCCCTGAAGTGTTTAGGTATCAGCAAAGCTTAAAATATAAAAGTTAGGGCACATTGAGTAAGGCGTTTCATACTTTTGAGGTCCTGGATTTAAAGGATGGGTCTTGAATTCAACCCAGTGAGATTTTAAGGAGGAAGAAATGTGTGTAGAGAGACAGATATCAAATGTGCTTTAGCCTCCTAAAGCCAAAACAAGTGTAGATCAATTTGAAACTCAACAGCTCTTTGTATCAAACTGGACATATACTCTTGAAGCTCTGATTTCTAAGGGAGACTTTTCAGAAAGCTCATTGAATGTATTTTACACTGAGAGGAAATTATTAGGAAATAACTTTCTGCATGACAATATCTTGGTCCAACCAAGATTATTTATCTGGACAGCATAGGTACAGCTGATGCTTGAAGCAATCGTCACACCTAAACATTACAGTTTGCATTTTTCTGCCAAACAATTTATGGCCAAAGTTCCAGCAGACTCCTGCAACTTTGGCCGGAGGTTGGCAGGAAACAGCCACAAACACAACCAGAATCTAGATATGTAACGTTGCGACCTTATGTTGAGGATTCCTATTATGGCCTTGTAGAAGTAGAGCCTCCTCCAGCCCCTATAAGGCCATCAATGTGAGGGATGTGGCTGGGGGTTAAGGATTCTCTGTCAGAAGTTCTCACATTCTGCCCTCAGTTGGGACCTGGTGTAGGGTTGGCAGAAGTATGTCTGGTTTCACCAAGCGTACCTTCCCAACACCCAGTAGAAGGAGGGCCCACCTGGATTGCAGAGATTTGGGGGAGTACAGTGACATCACCCAATGTCCCACCTACCTTTTGTACACAGTGATATCAGCCACAGTCAGGAACTCATGCAGCTCTTTTTGAACATTTGCAGTGATCTGTGCAAACTGGCAATTTGTTCCAAAGGTCAATAACTCTCATCTAACCTAGTTCTTTGTAACTAATAAGCATGTCTCCTGGTTTCCCCTAACCTATCCAATTCAAATAGTCTATCCACATGGACACAGTTTAGTCCCTTCATTATTTTAAGTATCTCAGTAAGAGTTCCCCAAAGGTTATGTTTGGAGACTAAAAAGACCCAGCTCTCTAAGCCTATTGTGGTAGCTGAGGGTTTTTAAACTAGGTATCAATCAAATAGCCCGCCTCTGACCATTTCCAGGGCCTCTACATCACCCATCATGTGAGGGGTCCAAAACAGGACACAGTATACTAGATGAGGTCTAACAAGGCCACTAGTGCTTTTTGTTTTACATTGGATCGTCCTAGCAATACATCCTAATACTCTATTTACTATAGCCTTGTGGCACTGGTCATGAACCTTTGGAGACTCTTTAATATAACACCTAGGTCTCTTTGCCACTCAACAGGCTTTAGTCCAGAATCCTGTATGGTATACACATACAATCCTGCTGGCATTAGCCCTAACCACAAGTATAACATGACATCTATATTAAATGTTATCTGCCTACATAACAACAATGAGAAGTCGCACAACACCAGGTTATAGTCCAACAGATTTATTTAATTTTACAAGCTTTCGGAGCTGTCGCTCCTTCCTCAGGTAAGTTAGCAGTGAGAGAATCTCCCAGAATTCACAATTTAAACATAACAGTAATTGGAATTCAATATTAATTTAATTGTGCAAGATACTTTGCTGTGATAAGGCACTATATATGCAAGTATTATTGCTCTTATTAAATATAGATTGTTTCTTTCTCCAAATGACCAAAAGCAAAGTAGCACTCCTGCTACCCACCTATTTTGAATCTGAGTGAATGAGCAAATTACATCAGAGCATTCTTGCCTGACTTGATTCCTTAGTATAGTGGGTAGGATAGTGCTTTGGAGACAAGTAGAACCAGTTAGCTATGTTACATTAGATTAGCTAGAATATATTTAAAAAAATGATTAATTTTAAGAAAAAGTATGCTATAGAGAGACAATACTCTCATGTAAGAAAGAATAAAAGTTTAAGCAATATCCCAGCTTCCAACTGAAAACAAATCAGACGTCCTTTCTACTGACATGTTATGGTATCTAGTAAATATATTTTTATTCCAATCCATCAATTTATTTTCTGAATTTTCTCGCAAATATTTGAGTTCCACAATTTAAAAATGTTCAAATTGAGATTGTGCATCAAGTAGATGATAGAGATTTGCTGCCCTCTGCAGCACTGGCTGGAAAATACAGCAAATGAAAGTGCCAAGGGTAAGCAGAAAGCATTAAGTTTGACAACATAACCACAACCTCAACCAAACACAGAATAATTTAAACTTGTACACCATGCTTTGAAGAACTTTTTTCTCTAAATGATTCATATTGGAGTTCCAGCTTAGATGAACTTTTAACTTTAAGATCATGCAGTTCAAAGTCAGTGGAGAATTAAATGTATGGGAATACAAATGTTCTGATTGGGTGGTATGTCAATCTGCTTACTGGTACATAACTGCCCAAAGCATTATGCACCTACTAGCCCAAATATAGACCATTATCCCTCCTTCCCTTTAAAAAAGAAAGCATTGGTGTGATGGAGAATTCAGAGAAGAGGTTATTGGACTCACAACATCAATTTATGAGGATAAGCTGAAAGAATTAAATTTGCTCTCACTGGAGAAAAGATCATGATGCAGATCTTTAAAATAATTAAAGGATAGATAATAGAAGTGTAAGCAAGGATTTTTTTAAACTTAACCTTTGGGTACTGCACCAAGATAACTAATTGGGTGTCCCACTCTGCTGATGAGTTGTCTTGTCAGGCACTTTGTGTTTGTGAAGGGCAGCCCAAAACAAGATCCGAGTCTGACCTGCTCACTCCAATGATATGATCAGGTCAAATATTAAGTGCTCTCAAATGGCTGGGGAACAAATCTTTGGAATCAATTTTCAGCCAGCCAGCATTAGAATTTCAGAGATGTGAATCACAGCTACAAAATCAGGCTAGAAAAATATATGCATTTAAATTAAATAAGTAAAAATTAATATAAAATAAAACTTTAAATATATGGTATGTCAAAGTAATATAAAATAAAATCTAAAGGTAAATGTAGAAAGAGAAAATAAGAAAAAAGAGACAACAGTATATAATTTTATTTAGGATTTTAAAAACATATATACTTCCTTAATGTTACAATAATAAAGATACACATGGCAGCGCAGTAGTATTATAACTGTAATATTACATGAATTTTCATCCTTGAACGTGCATGAGCTGAAATAAAGAAAAAGAGAATGGCCTGGGGAGGACAGAATTCTCTGCTGCTACCAGTAGTTAAGCAGTTAAACTGTGATCACAAGACAACATCAACAACAATACCTTGCATTTATATAATGACTTTAATGTAGCAAAATGTGCCAAAGTGCTCTGTGAAGTGTAATCAGATAAAGCTTGATGCTGAGCCGAAAGAGGAGATATTAGGAAGGGGTGACCAAAAGTTTGATGAAAAGTGTGTTTTAAGGGGCGGTTCAAAGGAGGTGAGGGAGATGGAGAGGTGGAAAATTTTAAGGAGGGATTTCCAGAGCATGGGGCCTAGATGACTGAAGGCACAGCTGCAAATGGTGAGGCAATGGGAAAGAGGGATGCACAAGAGGCCAGCGCAGAGGAACACAGATTTTTCTGAGAGTTCTGGGCTGGAGGAGAAGGGAAGGGGAGGGGCAGGGCCACGAGAATTTTATATTTGATGTTTTGAGGGACCAGGAACCAATTTGGCCCCCTTCAACTTGAGAAAACCGTACCAGAATGAACAAATAGCATTGGAAAGAGTTGGGGTTTACTAGGGACAGGAGCATCAAATGTGTAGCAGAGGAAGTGGTTGAACAGATCGACATCTGCCGATGTATTGTGGAAAACAGAGTACCGGGCCAGACAGTTGTGAGTTTGGAAGTGCTGTTATAAGTGACTTGTGGGAGAGATTTTCCAGGGGTGGATGCAGAAGGAAGTTGGGTTGGAAGAGGGATATGGGTGGTGAGGAATGCTAGAAAGTGGTTGGAGATGGCCTTGTCTGTGATCGATAATGAAGATGAGGGAGTGGCCGTGAATATGAGTAGGAGCGATTATATGTAGGGAGAGATTAAAGGAGGTCAGAAGTGCAGTGAAATCAGAGGAGAGAGTGCAAGGTGAGTTGAGATTGAAATTACCCAGGTTGAGGAGTTGCTCAATGCAGAGTCTGTGGGAGGAAAGAAAGGAGGATATCTCGATGAGAAGCTTGGGAGGGGTGCGATATAGACTCTGCATGGATGAACTACAGAATTTGTTCATGCCTGTTTGGCATAAAAATAAAACAAAAAAGGTGACTCAACCATGGCTAACAAGGGAAATTAGGGATAGCATAAGATCCAAGGAGAGGACATATAAATTGGCCATAAAAAGCAGTAAACCTGAGGATTGGGAGTAGTTTAGGATTCAGCAAAGGAGGACAAAGGGATTAATTAAAAGGGGGAAAATAGAATATGAGAGTAAGCTTGCAGGGAACATAAAAACTGACTGTAAAAGCTTCTATAGATATGTGAAGAGAAAAAGATTAGTGAAATCAAGTGTAGGTCCCTTGCAGTCAGAATCAGGGGAATTTATAATGGGGAACAAAGAAATGGCAGACCAATTAAATGCATACTTTGGTTCTGTCTTCACAAAGGAGGACACAAATAAACTCCCAGAGATGTCGGGGAACATAGGGTCTAATGAGAGGGAGGAATTGAATGAAATCAGTATTTGTAGGGAAATGGTGTTAGGGAAATTGATGGGATTGAAGGCCGATAAATCCCCAGGGCCTGATAATCTACATCCTAGGGTACTTAAGGAAGTGGCCCTAGAAATAGTAGATGCATTGCTGGTCATCTTTCAAAATTCTATAGACTCTGGAACAGTTCCCATAGATTGCAGGGTAGCTAATGTAACCCCACTATTTAAAAAAGGTGGTAGAGAAAAAACAGGGAATTATAGACCTGTAAGCCTGACATCGGTAGTGGGCAAAATGCTAGAGTCCATTATAAAAGATGTAATAGCAGAGCACTTGGAAAGCAGTGACAGGATCGGACAAAGTCAACATGGATTTACTAAAGGGAAATCATGCCTGACTAATCTACTGGAATTTTTTGAGGATGTAACTGGTAGAATAGATAAGGGAGAAACAGTGGATGTGGTGTATTTAGACTTTCAGAAGGCTTTCAATAGGGTCCCGCATAAGAGATTAGCGTGCAAAGTTAAAGCACATGGGATTGGGGGTAAGGTACTGATTTGGATAGAGAACTGGTTGGCAGACAGGAAGCAAAGAGTTGGAATAAACGGGTCTTTTTCCGAGTGGCAGGCAGTGACTAGTGGGGTACCGCAGGGATCGATGCTAGGACCCCAGCTATTCACAATATATATTAATGATCTAGATGAGGGAACTAGATGTAATATCTCTAAGTTTGCAGACGACACAAAGCTGGGTGGGCGTGTGTGCTGTGAGGAGGATGCAGAGAAACTCCAGTATGATTTGGACAGGTTGGGTGATTGGGCAGGTGCATGGCAGATGCAGTATAATGTGGATAAATGCGAGGTTATCCACTTTGGTGGCAAAAACAGGAAGACAGATTGTTATCTGAACGGCAATAGATTGGGAAAAGGGGAAGTGCAACGAGATCTGGGAGTCCTTGTGCACCAGTCGCTGAAGGTAAGCATGCAGGTGCAGCAGGCGGTTAAGAAGGCAAATGGTATGTTGGCCTTCATAGTGAGAGGATTCGAGTACAGGAGCAAGGATATCTTGCTGCAGTTGTACAGGGCCTTGGTGAGACCACACCTTGAGTATTGTGTGCAGTTTTGGTCTCCTTATCCGAGGAAGGATGTTCTTGCCATGGAGGGAGTGCAGCGAAGATTTACCAGACTGATACCTGGGATGGCAGGAATGTATGAAGAGAGATTGGGTCAATTAGGCTTATATTCGCTAGAGTTTAGAAGAATGAGAGGAGATCTCATTGAAACTTTAAAAATTCTAACAGGACTAGACAGACTAGATGCAGGAAGGATGTTCCCGATGGCGGGGGAGCCCAGTACCAGAGGTCACAGTCTAAGGATAAGGGGTAAGCCATTTAGGACTGAGATGAGGAGGAATTTCTTCACCCAGAGAGTGGTGAACCTGTGGAATTCTCTACCACAGAAGGCAGTTGAGGCCAATTCATTAAATATATTCAAGAAGGAGATAGATATATTTCTTAAGGCTAAAGGGATCAAGGGATATGGGGAGAAAGCAGGGACAGCGTACTGAATTTGGATGATCAGCCATGATCTCATTAAATGGCAGAGCAGGCTCGAGGGGCCGAATGGCCTACTCCTGCTCCTATCTTCTATGCTTATCTATGCTTAACAAGGATTTTAAAAGAGAGGCACAAGGGGTGGAACAAGGTGAGGGGCTTGAAGGAAGAGATGGTAAAAGAGAAGTAGGGGGGAGAGACTAAGGTGTGATTTTGGTGATTAGAGCCACGCCACCATGTGATGGTTGGGCAGAACAGACTAAGGCATTAATCTGTGGCAGCAGGACATAGTATAAATTTAATAAGTCTCAAGTAGGACTACATATGAAAATGATGATAAAATATTTGATACAATGTTATGGATGTGGGAATATCAGGAGTCAATAAAGTTAGAGTAACATCCTGGAGTCTTTACCTCAATCGCCAGGGAGATAATTTCACAGTTTCTTAGAAATGTTACCTGTGGTTGTTTGCCTCCCTTAAGAAATTAGTAAAATAGACGGATCCCAAGACAAAGAACACTGTAAGCAGACTGTTGGAAGATGTGAACTTAAATGGCCAAATGAGCTTCTGTTGTTAAACCCTTCATTTTGGCACTCAAAACATTTTTTGAAATTATGATTTTCTTGACAAAATGTAATAGGATAATATAACAGAATATACAATTTACTGTGTATTTGTGTGTTTCATATTCTAAGCAATCACTTTTGCTCATTCTCTTCCAAAAATTACTTTCATCCAAAATATATAGGCACATGCAGTTAACACCCAGAAAAGCTTGAAGCAAAATCCGATGGCCCGGATTTTGCATTAAGAATAATGGTGAGGCTATCAGCGCTCAATGTTATTATGGAGTAAATCTGCACATTCCGCATTTAAATGCGGAAATCCGGAAGTTGTTTTCTGAGTTGCCCTGCTCTTCCACAAACTTTGCTACACCAGTACCTTGCCGAAAGACTCTGCATTAAAATACATGAAGGGCATAAAGTTGCGTTTCTTACCCACTAATTACCCACTGAACAAGCCAGAAAAAGTTAGGGCTGGTGCATTCAGGTGTAAGTAAATTTTTAATGGTGTGATAAATCTTAATTACTGCCAAACCACTTCTCTGGTACTAAAAATTTACTTTTACAAGTGTGGAGTGTCATTCCTTCAGATTTTAATTAATGAAGATTTTTTTTTTAATTAAAAATTATTTTTTTTTTTAACTTTTTCTTTCTGTCGCCTTTATCTCTCTCTCAATCCCATCTTTCTTTCCCTCACTTTATTTCACTTTCTGTACATAGTTTTACATTGAATTAATTATTTTAATTTATACTTCCTGGTTTAAACTCTGCGGGCTGGATTTTCAATGACCTGTGGAGTCGGGTTTGGAGGCGTGTGGGGGGTTAAAGTTGCAGGGTCGGGGGTCCCGACCCCATCCCGACTCCATCCTGCCTCCACGCAATTTTGACAAAATCGGTCACGGAGTTCCCGCCTCCAAGAGGCGGGAGAGGCCATTAAAGCCCTTAACAAGGCCTAAATTGGCTCTGTAATGCCATTTTGAAACGTTTTAGCTAGTTTAACCCTTTTCCAACGTGAAGTACGCCTGATGTGAAACACTCCAGTGAAACCTGGCGGGAGCACAAGTGGATAGCTGACTATCAGCTGCAGGTCCACTAGGTCACCTCTGATGCTGCTGCATTGTCTTCAGAGACTGCCTGGCCTTGCTGTGAGAGGCCCTTGATGGAAATATATATATATATTTATTTCATTCATATATTTATTCATTCTCTCTCTCTCTCTCTCTCTCTCATATTTTGCATCCAGGTCCACTCACATTAACACCCACACAGGTCCACTCACAGCAAAGGCCAGGCAATCTCTGAGACCAGGCAGCCTGCAGTGATGACATCATCAGAGGCGACTTTTCCACTGAAACCACTAATTGGTTCATGGGTTCCCACATGCTGCAACTCAATTGCCCAATTAAGTGAAAATTGCATCATTCATCCACATTAATCTGGAGTCGGGGGGACAACACGAAATGCGGATAACACAACCCCAACCCAACCCCAAGACAAAATCCAGCCCTGCGTGTCTCTGTGAAGATTCTTCAATCTGATTGGTTGAAGAGACACGCTGTTGCTTGACCTGTTCACACATGCCACAGATCCCCTCTAGAGGGCGCCACGCTGAAAAGTATCTCTAGCAACTGTAAGTTGCCGCTCAAAAGCCCACGAAAAGTCTGTGGGCAGCTGTAACTGTAATGAATGGCGAGCGCTGTTCGTTCACTGCTGACCGCAAAATCCGGGCCATTAACTTTGTGTAATGTGTCGATTTAACTCAAAGGACATTTAAATGATGTTAATAAGTAAAGGTTCAAAGTTTCATTGATATTTTTGTAAAATCTTATGGTCTTTACAGACTCGCTTGTCAAAATTAAATTGAAATTCTGATATTCAGTAGATCACACCTTCTGGCTCTAATAGAAGATATCGTTTAAGTCGAGGTGGCATGTTAAGTTTTGGCACTGCATTGTAACACCTTGCCCGTAATACTGCCCGAATAGTACATCTAGTCAGGTGCATCAGAGAGCGTGGAGATCTTCCACAGACATCAAACAGAGATTTATAAAACGCCCAGTTTTGCTGAAAAGTCAAGCAAATAATATAGGTCACAGACTAGTTTTCTAAATCAGAGGTTCCCACACAGGGGTAGGGGGTCATGGTGAGGTTCAGGGGGGGTGGGGGAGGGGAGCGTGAGGAGGATGGGCTGGATTACTGTGCATTTAGTGCGATTTTAGCTTTAAATTTGCTTCATTCATTTAATTTTATTCAAAGCCTACTTTTTGTCCACTTCACCACAAGCAACAGTAGGAGGGGCACTGGATTGAGGTGATCTTATGGTATCTGAGCATGTTTTTGGGCCCAGACTCCGTGCTGTGGAGGCAGCAGGTGCCTGAACCAAGAATCATTAGCCCAGTCTGAAATTGTGCATGAGCTGCTGGTGCCTGTTTATCTATTTTCTAAAAGTTACTGTTATTTGTGAAATATTAGCTAGGGAAATACTTTAATTCATGATAGTGGCTCAAACAAACCAAGTTTTCTTTTGCAGTGATTTGACTGGTTTGGTTGCTAGATTTTCTTTGCTAATAATCACAATGTTTTGATTTGTCACTCCCTTGGGAATATTAAATTAAGTTACAATACATTATTCTGTTGGTAATATGCCAGAGTGTGGCACAGGAAGTGTAATGCCAATGTAACGCCAGTGTTATGTCTGAAGTGTGATGGACAAAAAGTGAATGCAGACATATTAATTTTATTATATTACAGATATATATAACTGTAATCTGGTTACAATTTGCATGTATCATGTCATTATTACTAAATATCTTCATACATCATGTCATTCCTGTGAATCTGCTTATATAAGGATTGTTCACGAAATAGTACATCCCTTGGCATTTAGTCATCTCTAAACTTAATGTCTATTCATAGCCAGGAACAGAAAATGAGCAATATTTGCAAAGAAATCAAGAGGGTAATTTTCAACTTCACAGTTTGGGCGGTAATCCGGCAGAGCGGATTGCCTGCCCATTGTAGAGCTCGCTCGATTTTCACCCCATTGAAATCGGTGGGCAATATGCTCCGCCAGCATAGGTGGAGAAGGTTCAAATTTGTCCCACCCCCCACACAGTCTACAGCCTCTCCATCTCGCAGCAGAAAGGAAGTTGCTGTCCAGAGACCTCTGCCCTAATCTTAACCTAGCCTAGGAATGGGCCGGGTTCAGGTCAGACGTTCCTTTTACACTCCACTGACTTCAATGGGGCATAAAACGAGCATCCAGCACAAAGCTGCCCACTCTAACATTAATCAGGGTTCAAATTCCAAAATAATAAGAACATAGCAAAAATCTTCAGCAGCTGGTTAATATTGGTCCCATACTTGCACATGCATTGACCCATTTCAATTTAACTGAGTTTGGTTTGATGGTGACTAACTTGCAGAAACTATTCATTCTAATCTAATCATTATTGTTTTTTTTTTGTTCTGTTAGACGTTAAAAAAAGGAAACAGAATTCAAACAGAATTACCTCTAAGATATCATCAGGTATAGCTTGTCTCCATTTTGGGGTAGATTGAATGAATTCATATGAATTGACCATAACTTCAACTGCCTTTGGACAGGCGCAGCATGATTGTAGTACCTAAACATACACACAAAAATAGCTTTTACTCATTTTTTTTTGCTCTGTTTAATGAAGATTGAATCTGAATCACTGATGCATATGATTGAATAAATATGCAAAGTTTTCCAAGGTGTAGTTTGGAAGATTTGAAGATATGGACCCCAAATTTCCACAGGCTCTCCAGTGTACTCCTGCCAGGAGTGCTGCATAGAGTCTGGGAAATAGGTTGGAAGCTGGATACACCAGACAGTGGCCTTGACTCCAGCCACCCCAAACAAGGTCACCCGTGTCAGTGATGAACATGGTCAAGTAAGAGGGCTGCCAGGCCGAGAGGCCTCATCAACTTCCGGGATCCATGGACAGACCGCTTCATGAGATGAGAATAGCATACTATCCAGTTTGAAACTAAGCCCACCAGGCCTGGGATGGGGACTGGAACCGCAAAGATTTGACCATTTTTTATGCCTCCCTTTTAAAGGGGACTGATAAGAGCTAATCTTTGCCCTCTTCTGGGCCAGTGGTGCTGGTGGGGTGGTAAGTGCCCCAATTTTCCTCCCCCAACCGCTGCCCCCCCCCCCGCTCCCCTCCCCATCCCCTGGCAGGAACTCAAGATGTGGCCATAGTGGTGCTGGCACATACCATTTTTTATTTAAATGAGGGAACATACTCCCCAACCCCCGATACTTTGGCAGGATCAGAAGTCACTCTTATGCAAGGAGCAAAGGCCCATTGGAAATTCGGGGGGTGGACATTGTGGCAAGGTGACAACAACGATAAATTTTGTAGTGACCGAAGCACTTAGTTTGCCATAATAGGGGTAATTTTATGAAATCATGCTCCCAATGTGGAGCCCTGCCCACCATCAGCACATATCGGGAATTCTGGTGAACACTCCTCTTGCTTTTCCATCCATTAAAATTAATGGACAAAAAATCATTAGGAACACATACCATACCTGAATTACCAACCTGCACTCCAGGGGGCAAGGTTCCACAGTGGGAGCATGATTTCGCAAAATTAGCCTTCATGTCTTAACTAATGTTACAGAATTGCATCACAGTACGCTAATCAACAGCTAATGCATTGTCTATGTGTTCAATACTATTCATGTATGTCTAACTGCTAATACAAGGCTAAATTGCTGTAGCATCATCTGTTCTATTTTGAAATGCTGCACTGTTTTAGGGCATTTTCCAATTTCCCCTTCAAGTGTTTACAAAGTATGTCTGCTTACTGAATCTAACTTGAATTTGAATTTCTTTTTCACTATTATTTGTAGGAACATAGAAAAACAGGGAAAGAGAAAGGCATACAATTTATCAAACCCATTCCATCACAGACCCTGTACATTCCCCCATCCACTTAATCACCTGAAAGTTCTGCATAAATAATCTCTTATCTGCAAAGATATTTAGACAAAACATTCAACCATACTCTCACCACCACTAACTGTGTATATATATATATATATATATATTTATTATGTGGCTACCAGTATAATTCCCAATCAACTGTTTATACAATTCCTTATTGCAAGAGCTAATTGCTTCTGTCTAAAAACATTTTTGGGGAATCTGTTCCACATCCATCACTAGGAATATTGGAATAGAAGGCCCATCAAGCCTGCTCCACCATTTTGTTAGCCATGGCAGGGTCTTGTCTTCTTAATCCCAATTCCATACTGTTCATAATTTTACTAATTACCATAAAGAGTTTTTTTGTCTATAGTTTATGGATTTCCTCTCTGTAATGTGTTTTGTAGATTATGAACACAGCCCCTGAAATTGTGGGGAGCGGGAAACTTCACCTGCCAGTTTTTCGCAACACTGACCCTGTCCCAAATCATAGGGATGGGATCATTTAAGTAAAAGAGAGGCCCCTATGTCATGTATGGCACTCCTTGGGCGTCTGCCCTGCAAGGGGCCTGGAATTTTGGAGCAGCACTTCATCACTTTATCAGGGTAAAACAGGCTGTTCTGGCCAAACTGGCTGAAGAGGCAATTGTTTATTTAAAATTGATTCTTCTTGTAGGTGCCATTAGGAAGCTGTCAATATTGGCACCAGTTAGTAACACTGGGAATCAAAGTACAGCTGCATCATGCAGGCATACTTTGCTCTGGAGGTAAAGGCTGCAGAACTGGCACAATTAATGGTCATTGATGCCACAAAAAAAGGGCAGAGACTCAGTGAATCCAGCTCCTGCCCCATTTCTTCACCACCATCCCCCGCAATTTTTACACACAGGTATTGAAGTAACTTTGGGGCCATTCCCTTTTAAATTATGTTAAACAGTGAAGGATTATTTCCATTTGATGGTGAATTGGTAACAAGGGAGTATAGATGGGATTACTATTAGAGAAATGAAGGAGGAAATTAGAAGAATTATTTCATGCAGAGGTTTATTAGAAAATAGAATGCTTTATCATAAAGTGGCTATTGATGTAGATGCAAAAAATGCCTTCTGCAAATGCATGTTGGGAAATTAGCTTCTATTCTTTTGGCTTTCCATAGAAAGTGGGCCAATTGTGCATTCCTGTCAGAAAGGCAATGGTACCACTGTACTTTGCGTGCATGGCACACAAGTAGCCTGGTGACTTGACATCATCTGAGTTTGTTAGATCAGGTCATTTAAAACATGAGAATATGCTCCTTGCACACCTTGGCCCAGGTGCAGGGAGCATGATTCAAGTGTGGGCAGAATGTCCTTAAGGACTTCTGCAAAAAATTAAAAGGTTGTAAACTTTTAAAGATACATAGGTGTGAATTTTTTGCTGGCCTTTAGAAAGGCCAGTATTCTTTAAGTATTTGCCAGCCTTTTCAAGACAAGGAGGAAAGTATTCACATGGGGGAAAAAAGCAAGTGAGGGCAAAACCAATGTTGAGGCACACAATGGAGTCTGTAGTCTAATCGAGGAGTGGTCTAGCACCCAACCCTTCTTGATGAATGTGGACATGCTTGCTTAGCCATTCCCTTTTAAATTATGTTATAGCTTCTACATCAATAGCCACTTTATGGTAAAGCATTCTATTTTCTAATAAACCTCTGTGTGAAATAATTCTTCTAATTTCCTCCTTCATTTCTCTAATGATAATCCCATCTATACTCCCTTGTTACCAATTCACCACCAAATGGAAATAATCTTTCACTCTTTAACCTCTCAAATAGTTCCATAATTTTGAAAAGTTCTATTATATCCCCTCTTAATCTTCTCTGGTCCAGTGATAAAAGCCCCAATCCTTCAAAACTTTCTTCATAACTATAATCTCATTCCTGATATAATTCCAGTAAATCTTCATTGTACTCTTTCCATGGCTCTAATATCTTTCCTCTAATGGGGTGCCCAGCACTGCATTCAATACTTTAAGTGTGCTCGAACCAATGTTTTGCATAAATTCAACAGCCCGGAATTTGCAGTCAGCGGCAAAGCAAAGGCGTTCGCCACTGGCCTTGAAGTATGCTTCACACAATGATATCATGATCTCTGTGGAGAAGTTCGGGTTTTCTAACATTCAATTCAAATCAACAGAGTATAGTGGGAATCCCCTAGTGCGAGCTGCTGTGATGTCAACAAGCTGTCTAAGCAGAAAATCAAAACTCAGAATTCTCACAGACAGCGAACAAGGAAGTGGGTAAGCTCTTAAAATTCTAACTTTTTTAAAATGTTAGAGCAAAATAAAGATTGGGGCTCTCACATGGGCAAAAGGCAAACCTGAAATAAAGATGAACAAACTTTTTAAAAAATGTAAATGTTTTAAAAGCTTCTTAAAATGTTAATTTTTATTAAAATGAATACATTTCACACTGCACAAAATTAAAATTAGTTTTTCAGGCCCATAACCTTTGTTTAGCAGTCAATATACTGTTAAAACCCCGAGTTATACCTAATCCCTTTGGGTCTAACTTTTAGTGGGGAATTTAACAGCGTAATTACTGCAGAAGAGACGAAGTTTTTGTCAGTTTCCCTGATTTGAGTGATTACACTGATTGCTGGCTCTGTGTCGGAGCAGTGAATGACAGACCGCAACTTCAGGATTTGTGCCAAATCCCAAAGTTGTGGTCAGTTTCAAAGGTGGAATGATGGAGAATGCTGCCAGTTCACCATCATCCAGACTGCATATTCTGGGCCATTATAACTTCTTTGTTTTTATTTTCAATGTCCCTGTATATAAAATCCAGAATCATATTCTCTTTTTAATGACCTTTTCCATCTGCACTATCTTTACAGCCCTAAATCTGTCTGTTCCTCTAATTTATCTTATCATTTAAGATATACTTCCTTTCTCTGTTTGTTTTCGTAAAATCAATTACTTCACTTTTCTCTGCATAGAACTGTATCTGCCACCTATCTGCCCACTTTGCTATCCTGTCTACATCCTCCTGCAATCTCTTGCATTCTTTGTAACCATTTGCCATGCCCCTAATTTAGTATCACAGTGAACTTTGATCTCGCGCTAGTGTCTATATCCAAATGATTTACATAAATGGAAAACTAAAGAGGTTCTAGCAAAGATTCCTGAAACACGTCACTGTCCAAATCCTGCCAATCTGTCAATCATGATTCAAATATAATTTAAATGATTCTGTAAAATTTATTTGAAACAGTAATTTAATCATAGAATCATAGAAACTTACAGCACAGAAGGAGGCCATTCACCCCTTCATGCCTGTGCTGGCTCTTTGAAAGAGCAGTCATGCTTGGTCCCACATCCCCACTTATTGCCCCATACCCTGTAAGTTCCTCATCCTCAAGTACCTGTCCAACTCCCTTCTAAAATTATTTATGGAATCAACTTCCACCATCTTTTCAGGTAGAGCATTCCAGATCCTGACAACTCTCTGAGTGAAAAAAATTCTCCTCATCTCCCCTCTAGATCCTTTGCCAATGACTTCAAATCTATGACCTTTGGCTATTGACCCACTTGCCAGAGGGATTGGTTTTTCTCCATCTACTCTATCAAAACCTCTCATCACCTTGAAAAGCTCTATTAGGTCACCTCTTACCTTCTCCATTCCAAGGAGAACAGTCCTAACTTTTCCAACCGCTCCTCATAACTTAAGTCCCTCATCCCTAATAACATCCTGGTAAACCTCCTCTGTACTCTTTCTAAGGCCTTTACATTCTAAAATGTGGTGCTCAGAATTGTCCACAATACTCCAACTGAAGCCTAACCAGTGATTTATAAAGTGCTAGCATGCTCTCTTTGCTTTTATATTCTATTCCTCTATTTATAAACCCGAGTAACCCATATGTTTTTTAAACCACCTTATCAACTTGATCTGCCGCCGTTAAGAATTTGTGTATATGGACACCAAGGTCTCTCTGCTCATCTACACATTTCAAAATTGTGTCATTTATAGTATACGGTCCTCCCAAAGTGCACCACTGCACACTTCTCTGCATTGAACTCCATCTGCCATGCTTCTTCTATTTCACCATCCTGTCTCTGTCATCCTGAAGTCTATAACTATCCTGATCATTATCGACTACATTGCCAAGTTTCGTATCATCTGCAAACTTTATAATGCTGCTCCCTACACCTGTAGGTCGTTATAAAAACTGAAAAGAGTAACGGACCCAAAAGCCTTGGGAAACACCACTGCAAACATCCTCCCAGACTGAAATACATCCATCCAGCACCACCCTTTGCTTCATGTCACTGAGCCAATTTCATATCCATACCGCCACTTTCCCCTTAATTCCATGGGCTTCCATCTTCTAACAAGCCTCCTGTGTAGCACTTTGTCGAATGCCTTCCAAAAGGCCACGTCTACAACATCTACTGCATTACCTTAATCAACCTTCTTTGTTACCTCATTAAAGAATTCAATCATAGAAGCATAGAAGATAGGAGCAGGAGTAGGCCATTCGGCCCCTCGAGCCTGCTCCGCCATTTAATGAGATCATGGCTGATCATCCAAATTCAGTACCCTGTCCCTGCTTTCTCCCCATATCCCTTGATCCCTTTAGCCTTAAGAAATATATCTAACTCCTTCTTGAATATATTTAATGAGTGAAGAAATTCCTCCTCATCTCAGTCCTAAATGGCTTACCCCTTATCCTTAGACTGTGACCTCTGGTTCTGGACTCCCCCGCCATCGGGAACATCCTTCCTGCATCTAGTCTTTCTAGTCCTGTTAGAATTTTATAAGTTTCAATGAGATCCCCTCTCATTCTTCTAAACTCTAGCGAATATAAGCCTAATTGACCCAATCTCTCTTCATACGTCATTCCTGCCATCCCAGGTATCAGTCTGGTAAATCTTCGCTGCACTCCCTCCATGGCAAGAACATCCTTCCTCAGATAAGGCGACCAAAACTGCACACAATACTCAAGGTGTGGTCTCACCAAGGCCTTGTACAACTGCAGCAAGACATTCTTGCTCCTGTACTCGAATCCTCTCGCTATGAAGGCCAACATACCATTTGCCTTCTTAACCGCCTGCTGCACCTGCATGCTTGCCTTCAGCGACTGGTGCACAAGGACTCCCAGATCTCGTTGCACTTCCCCGTTTCCCAATCTATTGCCGTTCAGATAATAATCTGTCTTCCTGTTTTTGCCACCAAAGTGGATAACCTCGCATTTATCCATATTATACTGCATCTGCCATGCATCTGCCCAATCACCCAACCTGTCCAAATCATACTGGAGTTTCTCTGCATCCTCCTCACAGCACACACGCCCACCCAGCTTTGTGTTGTCTGCAAACTTAGAGATATTACATCTAGTTCCCTCGTCTAGATCATTGATATATATTGTGAATAGCTGGGGTCCTAGCACCGATCCCTGTGGTACCCCACTAGTCACTGCCTGCCACTCGGAAAAAGACCCGTTTATTCCAACTCTTTGCTTCCTGTCTGCCAACCAGTTCTCTATCCAAATCAGTACCTCACCCCCAATCCCATGTGCTTTAACTTTGCACGCTATTCTCTTATGTGGGACCCTATTGAAAGCCTTCTGAAAGTCCAAATACACCACATCCACTGTTTCTCCCTTATCTATTCTACCAGTTACATCCTCAAAAAATTCCAGTAGATTAGTCAGGCATGATTTCCCTTTTGTAAATCCATGTTGACTTTGTCCGATCCTGTCACTGTTTTCCAAGTGCTCTGCTATTACATCTTTTATAATGGACTCTAGCATTTTGCCCACTACCGATATCAGGCTTACCGGTCTATAATTCCCCGTTTTTTCTCTACCACCTTTTTTAAATAGTGGGGTTACATTAGCTACCCTCCAATCCATGGGAACTGTTCCAGAGTCTATAGAATTTTGAAAGATGACCAGCAATACATCTACTATTTCTAGGGCCACTTCCTTAAGTACCCTAGGATGTAGATTATCAGGCCCTGGGGATTTATCGGCCTTCAATCCCGTCAGTTTCCCTAACACCATTTCCCTACAAATACTGATTTCATTCAATTCCTCCCTCTCATTAGACCCTATGTTCCCCGACATCTCTGGGAGTTTATTTGTGTCCTCCTTTGTGAAGACAGAACCAAAGTATGTATTTAATTCGTCAGCCATTTCTTTGTTCCCCATTATAAATTCCCCTGATTCTGACTGCAAGGGACCTACGCTTGACTTCACCAATCTTTTTCTCTTCACATATCTATAGAAGCTTTTACAGTCAGTTTTTATGTTCCCTGCAAGCTTACTCTCATACTCTATTTGCCCCCTCTTAATTAATCCCTTTGTTCTCCTTTGCTGAATCCTAAACTGCTCCCAATCCTCAGGTTTGCTGCTTTTTCTGGCCAATTTATATGTCCTCTCCTTGGATCTTATGCTATCCCTAATTTCCCTTGTTAGCCACGGTTGAGTCACCTTTTTTGTTTTATTTTTATGCCAAACAGGGATGAACAAATTCTGTAGTTCATCCATGCGATCTTTAAATGTTTGCCATTGCCTATCCACCGTCAACCCTTTAAGTGACGCTCCCCAATCCACCCTAGCCAACTCGCGCCTCATACCATCGTAGTTTCCTTTATCAAGTTAGTCTGCCACGATTTGCCTTTAACAATTCCATGCTGGCTCTCCTTGATTAACCCATGCCTTTCCAAATGAAAGTTTATTTTATCCCTGATAATGGTTTCCAATAACTTCCCCACCACCAATGTTAGGCTGACTGACCTGTAGTTTCCTGGTTTATCCTTCTCCCCTTTCTTGAATAGTGGTATAACATAAGCAACCCTCCAGTCCACCGACACTACTTGTGTATCCAATGAGGATTGAAAGATTGTGACCAATGCCTCTGCTATTTCTACCTTTGTTTCTTTCAGCAACCTAGGATGTAGTCCATCAGAACCAGGTGACTTACCAACTTTCAGTAATGCTGAGTTGTTTCATGGTTATTATGAAATTCCAGTCTCAAAAAAGTCAACAGCTTTTTTTCCCCAATTTTCTTTTTGATGATGAAAAACAAAACAGGCAACATAAGCCCAGGAATGACAGGGATCTTCGTGACTGCTCGACACCGTATGAGATTCCTTTATTAGCTATTTTAACATAGGCGTTAGCCTGTTTTAAATAGATGAGATAATTAATTTGTTAAATGGGAGAAAAAGAACATAAGAACATAAGAAATAGGAGCAGGAGTAGGCCATTTGGCCCTTCGAGCCTGCTCCGCCATTCAATAAGATCATGGCTGATTTTCTACCTCATCTCCACTTTCCTGCACTATCCCCATATCCCTTGATTCCCTTAATATTCAAAAATCTATCGATCTCTGTCTTGAATATACTCAACGACTGAGCCTCCACAGCCCTCTGGGGTAGAGAAATCCAAAGATTCACCACCCTCTGAGTGAAAAAATTTCTCCTCATCTCAGTCCTAAATGGCCAATCCCTTATTCTGAGATTGTGACCCCTGGTTCTAGACTCCCCAGCCAGGGGAAACATCCTCCCTGCATCTACCCTGTCAAGTCCTATAAGAATATTGTATGTTTCAATGAGATCGCCTCTCATTATTCTAAACTCTAGATAATATAGGCCTAGTCTACTCAATCTCTCCTCATAGGACAATCCCCCCATCCCAGGAATCAGTCTGGTGAACCTTCATTGCACTCCCTCTATGGCAAGTATATCCTTCCTTAGGTAAGGAGACCAAAACTGTACACAATACTCCAGGTGTGGTCTCACCAGGGCCCTATATAATTGCAGTAAGACGTCTTTACTCTTATACTCAAATCCTCTTGTAATAAAGGCCAACATACCATTTGCTTTCCTAATTGCTTGCTGTACCTACATGTTAACTTTCAGTGATTCGTGTACAAGGATACCCGGGTCCCTCTGAACACCAACATTTCCCAATCTCTCACCATTTAAAAAATACTCTGCTTTTCTATTTTTCCGACCAAAGTGGATAACTTCATATTTCTCCACATTATATTCCATTTGCCATGTTCTTGCCCACCAACTTAGCCTGTCTATATCCCCTTGAAGCCTCCTTGCATCTTCCTCACAACTTACACTGCCACCCAGCTTTGTATCATCAGCAATCTTGGATATATTACAATTGGTCCCCTCATCCAAATCATTGATATGGATTGTGAATAGCTGAGGCCCAAGCACTGATCCTTGCGGTATCCCATTAGTTACAGCCTGCCAACCCGAAAATGACCCGTTTATTCCTACTCTGTCTTCTGTCCGTTAACCAATCCTCAATCCATGCTAATATATTACCCCCAATCCCATGAGCCCTAATTTTGTTTAATAACCTCTTGTGTGGCACCTTATCGAATGCCTTCTGAAAATCCAAATACACCACATCCACTGGTTCCCCCTTATCTATTCTGCTAGTTACAACCTCAAAAAACTCTAACACATCTGTCAAACATGATTTCCCTTTCATAAATCCATGTTGGCTCCGCCCAATCCTATTATTATTTTCTAAGTGCCCTGTTACCACGTCCTTAATAATAGATTCGAGCATTTTCCCTACTACTGATGTCAGGCTAACTGGTCTGTAGTTCCCTGTTTTCTCTCTCCTTTCTTAAATCATGGGGTTACATTTGCCACCTTCCAATCCACAGGAACCATTCTAGAATCTATGGAATTTTGGAAAATGACAACCAATGCATCCACTATCTCTGTAGCCACCTCTTTCAAAACCCTAGGATGTTGGCCATTGGGTTTAGGGGATTGATTGGTTTTCAGTCCCATTAATTTCTCCAGTACTATTTTTTTACTAATACTAATTTCTTTCAGTTCCTCATTCTCGCGAAAGCCTTGGTTCTCCACTATTTACGGGAAGTTTTTTGTGTCTTCTTCTTAAGGATTATCATACAAGCACGTTAAGTGTTTTGTATGTAAATATCGCAAACACTAATTTCTGGTAATAGTGCACAATAATAACATAAATAGTATCATCAATAATAACATGATTGACATGTTCATCATCTAATTCAGATTTTGCATTCATAGGATTACATAGGATATACAGCACAGAAACAGGCCATTCGGCACAACCAGATAGCTACACCATGCCAGCGTTTATGCTCCACTCGAGCCACCTCCTGCCTTTCCTCATCTAGCTCTATCAGCATAACCCTCTATTCTCTTCTCCATCATATGCTTATGTAGCCTCCCCTGAAATGCATCTATACTATTTGCTTCAACCACTCCCTGTGGTAGCGAGTTCCACATTCTCACCACTCTCTGGGTAAAGAAGTTTCTTCTGAATTCTCTATTTGATTCCTTGGTGACTATCTTATATTGATGGCCTCTAGTTTTGCTCTTCCCCACCAGTGGAAACACTGGGCTGGATTTTGAATGACCCATGGAGTCGGGTTTGGAGGCGTGTGGGGGGTTAAATTTGCAGGGTTGGGGGTCCCGACCCCATCCCGACTCCATCCCGCCTTCACGCAATTTTGACAAAATCAGTCGTGGGGTTCCCGACTCCGTCCCCCCTCCAAGAGGCGAGAGAGGCTATTAAAGCCCTTAACAAGCCCTAAATTGGCTCTGTAATGCCATTTTGAAACGTTTTAGCTAGTTTAACCCTTTTCCGACGTGAAGTACGCCTGGTGTGAAACACTCCAGTGAAACCTGGCGGGAGCACAAGTGGATAGCTGACTATCGGCTGCAGGTCCACTATTACAATGGAGATGTGATGAAGGTAGTAATAGTATTAGGTGTGAAAGTCGCCTCTGATGCTGCTGCATTGAATGTCTTCAGAGACTGCATGGCCTTTGCTGTGAGAGGACTTGGATGCAAAAAAATTCTCTCTCTCTCTCGCTCTCTCGCTCTCGCTCTCTCTCGCTCTCGCTCTCTCTCTCTCTCTCTCTCTCTCTCTCTCGCATCCAGGTTCACTCACATTAAAAGCCAGGCAGGTCCTCTCTCACCAACAGCCAGACAGTCTCTGAGACCAGTCAGTAATGATGACATCATCAGAGGCGACTTTCAGACTGACACCACTAATTAGTTCATGGGTTCCCACATGCTGGAACTCAATTGCCCAATTAAGTGAAAATTGCATCCTTTAGCCACATTTATCTGGAGTCGGGGGGGGGGGGGGTAACATGAAATGCGGATGACACGACCCCAACCCGACCGCAAGACAAAATCCAGCCCACTCTCTCTGTGTCTACTCTATCAAAACCTTTCATAATTTTAAAGACCTCTATTAGATCACCCCTCAGCCTTCTCTTTTCAAGAGAAAAGAAACCCAGCCTGTTCATCCTTTTCTGATAGCTACACCCTCCCATTTCTGGTATCATCCTTGTAAATCTTTTTTTGCACCCTCACCAGTGCCTCTATATACTTTTTAGAATATGGCGACCAGAATTCTATGCAGTACTCCAAGTGTGGTCTAACCAAGGTTCGATACAAGTTTAGCATAACTTCTCTACTTTCAATTCAATCCCTCTAGAAATAAACCCCAGTGCTTGGTTTGCTTTTTTTATGGCCTTATTAACCTGCGTTGCTACTTTTAGTGATTTGTGTGTTTGTACTCCGAGATCCCTTTGCTCTTCTACCCCATTTAGATTCTTATTTTCCCAGTAATATGTGACCTCACATTTATCTGTGTTGAAATTTTTTTGCCAATTTATGCCCATTCTGCAAGTTTATTAATGTCTTCTTGTAATTTGTTGCAGTCCTCCTCAGTATTAACTATCCCCCCCCCCAATTTAGTCATTCACCAATTTAGAAATTGTGTTTTTGATTCCAAAGTCTAAATCGTTAATATAAATTGTGAATAACAGTGGTCCCAGCACTGATTCTTGTGGAATACCACTTCCCACCTTCTGCCACTCTGAATAGCTACCCTTTACCCCTACACTCTGCTTTCTGTCTTGAAGCCAACTAGCTATCCATTCTGCTACTTGTCCTCTGACTCCGCATTCTCTGGCCTTATT
This sequence comes from Squalus acanthias, assembly GCA_030390025.1. Taxonomy (NCBI): domain Eukaryota; kingdom Metazoa; phylum Chordata; class Chondrichthyes; order Squaliformes; family Squalidae; genus Squalus; species Squalus acanthias. The sequence continues at coordinate 99,763,085 of CM059428.1, forward strand.
CATTAGTCTATTATGTGGTACCTTATCAAAGGCCTTTTGAAAATCTAGATAAATTACATCTACTGTATTACCCTTGTCCACTCTCTCTGTTACCTCTTCAAAAATATCAATGAGGTTGATCAAGCAAGTCTTTCCCTTTTGAAATCTATGCTGACTATTCATTATTATATTTTTGGTTTCTAGATGTTCTTCTATTTTCTCCTTTAGCAGGGATTCCATTATTTTTCCTACTACCGATGTTAAGCTGACTGGTATATACTTCCCTGGACATGTTCTATCTCCCTTCTTAAATATAGCTATTATGTTAGCTATCCGCCCGTCCTCCACACTTTTTTCTAACAAATTATTTAATATGTTTGGTAGTGCCTCTGCTATCTCTTCCCTAGATTCTTTTAAAATGTGCAGATGTAATTCCTACCTTATGAAACTGTGGAGGGTAGACCCTTGCAGCTCCGTTGTTTAGCAACAGTTGATAACAGATCTCTGGTTCTGCTGCAGGACGTACTGGTGTAACCTTCAGAAGGTGCTGTAAAGGGGCACAGCCATTGACATCCATTGCACCAGCCCGAGCACCTGATTCTAACAACATTTGTAGAAGTAGGTGGTCACAATTCCACGCAGCTTTATGAAGTGGAGATTTGTAATCCCGATCTCGAGCATTTACAGAAGCTCCGTAGTCTATAAGCATTCTACAGATCAGATGATGGTCTGTGCTGTATTCCTGTTCTTTCATGTCTAAGGCCCAGTAAATTGCTGTAATAAGTGGCGTTTCCAAATAGATATTAACACTGTCAACAACTGCTCCATGGTCGACGTAAAGTGCCACAAGTTCAGGTACACCAAAACGTGCAGCTGTGTGCAATGGTGTATCTTTATAATCATTGTGAGCTTGTAGATTCAGCTCTGCACCTGTTAAAAATCAAGTGTGAGACATAGCCTTGCATCTTCAAAGTAACTCATCAAAGCACTCATGTTTTGCCAATTCAACGGACAAAATCAAGTCTTCACAAATAATTTAATTACTTGAATAAAAATAGAAACTGCTGGAAATGCACAGCAGATCAGCCAGCATTTGTAAAGTGAGAGGTAATGTTTCAGTTAAAACCTTTCAAAAACCAGAAGTTCTATACTTGAAATGTTAACCTAACTCTTTTATTTTCAGTTGCTGACTGAGCTGCTATATAGTTCCAACATTTTTTGTTTTTGTTTCAGATTTCCAGCATCTGCAGTTCTTTTTTTCTTTTTATTAATTTCTTGAGTTCTGTTTCTGATCTGCATGTCCTACTAGCTGGTTATACAGCGGCAGCAGCAGTGACCTGGAAGCAGCTGATCTACACTCCTTCCTATGCTATCTCCCCAAAGAATTTAAATTAGTTAGGTATGAGTCACTGCTTTTATAAACTCTCATTCTTTATTTCATAATATTTTGCCCTTACCATAAAACCTATTGTGAGGAAGTACTTTAAAAGAAATTTGATGTTTAGACTAAGTTATATTTTCATTCAGCCAAAATCTTAAACAATTAAATGAACTCATCTTTTAATATATTCCTTGGTCTGTACACGTCTATTAGCCATTTGCTCTTTATAGCATTATAGAGGCTAACCCATAATTTGCATGCAATGTTCTGATTTCTGGCACAGAGAACACTTGGGTTTTTTTTCCACATGATTACCTGTACCATAGAAATGGAAGATGCAGGTTTCACACTGTGATTCCACATTATAGGGCATAGATGAGCAGGCAGGGAAGGGTGCGCAACAGAAGTTATGCACTCCTCCACAGGCAAGTCACCCTGGGTCACTGTCATACATCACCCACTGACTGATTCAAAAGCATCACTAATTGAGGCATGGAAGTAGATCTGCTTGGACAATGGGATCTAAATGGAAGTTCAAAATACATTTTTTAAAAGAGGCAATAAAACTCAAGTATTATACGTTCTTTTGATGTTACTAGAAGTATATTTGCATATTTTTTGATGTTATGAAGAAAATTAGAAACATTTTGACTAGAAAATCTCATATTCTGCACAGCTCACCATTCCAGATTAATAGTTTTGCACAGGAAATTGACTCCTTTGTTCTGCATAAATGTAACGGTGCAAGTCCACTCAGTGAAAAAGAGTTTACTTTAGCTCCATGGTGTATCAGCATACTAGCACAGTCCCTGTTTTTCACATCACAGGCAACATGTAAAGGCGTTTTCCCATTCGGTTGATAGTTTATACTAGCCTGATGATCTAGTAGCACTGAAATACTTTCCAGGTTACCAAGCATCACTGATAAGTGCAGGCCTGTTGTCCAGGATGACCCTAATTTGTAACTTGGCAGCCAGTAACCTGGAAAAAAGGCAAGGTTATTAACCACACAGTTGTTTAAGAAAAGAAAGATTTGCATTTATATAGCGCCTTTCACAACCTCTAATATGACTTTTAAAGTGTTGTAGCAAGGACCATCAAAGCTTTTCCCTTATGAGCTTAGAAATTACTGTTGGTGTGCCAATCAAAGGTTAACTGACCATTGCTTAAGCGTTACCAAACATACTTATTAATCCATGATTTTACTGCATTCTGGAGGTCCTATGCAGTATACAGCTTAACACCCCAATAGTGGGCCATTCACAATGAAGTGGCAGAATCAATAATACTGACTAATATTTGCTAAGTGCAAGAAGGAGCTATACAAACCCTTGAAATTGAGGAGAGTGGCCCCAAAAAAGCTATCTACAAAGCAATTTTCCTGAACAATTGAGCTTTCCACACAAGGGAAAGCAAGGCTTTCTGACCAGGCCCTGGAAACTCTGCTAGAAGGGACAAGGGCAAGGGGAGATAGATTATATGGAGCTAATAGGCCTTGTACCCACACATGTACCAGCGCCCGTTCAAAGTGATGCAGGCAGCACGCAAAATTTGTACAGCCTGCTCATTAAGCACTCTGCTGATTGACTTAGCACTGAACAGGTGGGCCAATATCAGGTGCAGTTTATAGGTCAACAAAATTTGGCATAGGCACTCTACACTACATTTCACACCTTACACACACTGCCAGCTATTCAAACATGGCAGGCACATCACCCAAACACATTGCACCACACTCACTGACACACTTCCCTTTCTCTTGCAGGACAAGGTTGCTCATAACCGCCGGGAGCAGCAGCAGACGGGTGGAGGGGAAGCCCGTCTGCAGAACCTGACAGAGCTGGAGGAAGCAGTGCTGGAGATCACTGGAGAGGCTGTCACTGAGTCCGTGATGAGCGGGGAAGTTGAAACCATTGCTGATGATGACGGTATGCTCATACCTAATCCTGCTTCTCATATCCCACTTCCACCTGATCCCACAATCTCTTCTCACTTACAAGCTGCTGATGGTGTAGGCATGGTTATCTTGCTTCCCCCCCCCCCTCACCACAACTTGACTCTTGTGCCTTTCTCCTTTCAGATACCCAAGAAATCCCACCAGCCCAGCCTGTCCCTGAAGTAATGGAGGAGGCAAGCGAAGGAGAAGAAGAGGCACCGTCACTCGATTTGAAAATCCCAGGCACCAGCTCAGAAGATGGCACTGCGCAGACTTTAGATGGTACTATAGAGGTAGGATTTGCACATGCTAAGTCACCTGGCACGAGTGGGCTGCAGCCAGGCCAGGGGGAAAGGGCAGCTCGGGTGCCAGCTCCCCAGAGGGCGAGTTCGTGCACGAGTTCTGTTTACAGGGCTCGGATGATGACCTCAATGGGGTGGCCTATAGAAGAAGGGTGATGGGTGATGGGAATGCACAGAAATGCTTGGTGCAATGGCAGGCCAGCCAGAGAGCCTTTTGTCAGAGTCAAGCAGCATGGAGGAGTCCGGCTTCAACATTGCACGGGGTTTTGCGTGGAGCTTGGAGCCCATGATTTTACAAGATGGAAATGATGGGCAACTCCATTAGAGCACTTGTGGGCCCAACCATGATGCTGGGTGTGAGGGAGCAGTCTGAGCTTCCATTGCAGCACAGGTGGAAGCAACCCAATATCTCAGTGCTACAGTAGAAGATCAGACTGCTCTCATGCAGTCTCAGCTTGCTGCCACACAAGATCAGACTGCTCTCCTGCAGTCTCAGCTTGCTGCCATGCAAGATCAGACTGCTCTCCTGCAATCTCAGCTTGCTGCCACACAAGATCAGACTGCTCTCATGCAGTCTCAGCTTGCTGCCATCGTGGTTGGGTTTACGAGTGTTGAAAGGGGCTTGCTGGGTGTCACAGCAATTCAGCAATCTATCCTCCAACAGATGGCTAGAAATACTGAGGCGCGCCCCGGTGGAGTGGCAGTGGTTCCGTGGAGCAAGAACCTTCTGTCCTCTCTCAGGATGACAGCATTCCTACTCCCACCACTGCCACTCCGCCAGTGCCTTTGCTGCTGCCTGCCCAGACTACTGCCGCCCATGCTGAGTTGGTGCAGTCTACAGCCAGGCCTTCTAGGCCTAGAGCTGCTCAAGGTTGTCCTCCAATGTCATCTGCAGTTTCCCCACTGAAAGTCAGCAGCCTTCCACCAGCCATGCTGGAGCCACTGGGGTAGCACTGCGTAGGAGCACTAGAGTAGGAAAAAGAATACGAAAGACAGACACTAAGGGAATGCACAAGGATGCATAACAAGTTAACATTGCTGTTTTGAATTGGAAGTGATAAATTTATAAATTATGTTTGGAATGTTTGTTTTGTGGTGGCTCTCATTTCAGCTTTGTGCCCAGGACATGCTATGATGTTGTAAGGTGGGGAAGTGGTGAGCAACGGGGATCTGGGGTTTCATTCACTGGAACCGGAGTCTGATGAGGTGCTCACGGACAGCCCGTCCAAAACTGGGATCTGCTGCCTGCCTCCTCCCTTCCTCCTTCTCCTCCTCCTCCTGAGGTGGTCCCAGAACCCGTGGTGGCAAGGGCTGCGCCCTCATGATGGCCAAGTTGTGGAGCATGCAGCAGACCACCACGAAATGGGACACCCGTTACGGCGAGTACTGGAGGACTCCACCTGAGTGGTCAAGGCAGCGGAATCGTTGCTTTAGCACCCCGATGGTCTGCTTGATGAGGTTCCTCGTAGCAACATGGCTCTCATTATATGAGTGCTGGCCACGAGTGGTGGGGTTGCAGAGGGGAGTCCTCAGCCAGGTCCAGAGCAGATAGCCCTTGTCTCTGAGCAGCCTCCCTCGGCTTTGACGTGGTGGATGGAAGATTGCTGGCACACTGGACTGGCGCAGGAGGAAGACATCATGACTGCTGCCAGGATACCGAGCATTCACCATCACGATGTGCTGGGCGTGGTCGGACACCAACTGCACATTAAGTGAGTGGTAGCCTTTACAGTTACGGAAAATCTCAGGATTGATATGCGGCACCCGCAAAGCCACGTGTGTGCAGTTGATGGCGCCATGCACCATGGGGAAGTCCGATATTCTGGCAAAGCCACAAGCGCGCTCCTCCTGCTTCTCTCTGTTCAGAGAGAAGACAATGTAGTCCCTTCTCCTGGATTACACAGCCTTTGTGACCTCCCCGATGCAGCGATCGATGGCGAACTGGGAGATGTTAGCTATGTCACCTGCTCCAGACTGGAAGGATCCGGTGGCAAAAGAATTGAGGGTCACGGTGACCTGAGGGCTACTGGGAGAGCCGTGGTTGCCATGCTCTCAGGCTGCAGGTCTGGTTGTAGGAGGTGGCAGAGTTCTGTGACCACCTCCTTGGTGAAGTGGAGCGTCCTAATACACTGCTCCTGGCTTAAGTGGAGGTAAGAGAAGAGTTCTCGGAAGACCCTACGTGTGTAAGGCCTCCTGCTGAGAGCCTCCTGCCCCTCCTCCTCTTCCCTCTGTGAGCATCTTGTCCTCTTCTTCGCTGCCTCTGCTCCCTCTCCCTATCATACTCAAGCATGAGGAGGACTGCAAGTAAAGCCCTGGGACCAAGTGTTGTGAGCAGAACCTTTTAAATGAGAAGCGAGGTGTTCTCTACTTGCAGCAACACTCGCTGTCACCTCACCAAATTTAAACAACACTAGAAAGCTCTAAACATTTGCACAAACTTACACAGAGCCAGCAGAAATCAAAAAGCAAGTCAGCTGTAAGTGGTTGCTGATTCCTTTAAATAGCGCTGGTGGGGGGGGGTCCTTCCTGATGCTGCACGCATGTTCAGCTTTTCGTGATTTGGAGAGGGCGTTGAATGGAGCAATGACGCCAAAAATGGCAGGTCATTTGTCAAATCAGCCTTGCACGCCTCATTTCCATATCTGGAGTGAGCACAGGCAATGGCAGCGCTGCCAACCTGCCCAAAATGGCGGCTGCCGCGGGACCTGATGGAAGCGAGGCAGCCGTCATTTTTTCATCCAAACGGGCTCTATTGGCCGGCGCAAACGGGCTGAATTTCACGGCCAAAATCTTTTTGAACAGGCCATGCCATACAGTCTGGAGCCAGGAAACATTGAGGGAATCAAGCCAGAGGCCTCACTGAAACTTTGGGCTAGTACAATTCTTTTCCAGTTATTCTTTCTCCTTTAACTCACTCATTCACTTCGACAAACACCATTATAATATACTATTATATAACCATGCAAGTACTGTTTGAACGGGGTGTCTTGCAGCCACATTCTAACATCTGTTTACCTTCTATTTCTACAGGTGACCATTAAAAACCACACCTGAGCTGCCTCTGATGGCCAACAAACCATCATCCTACTTTAAGCGTTGTACTCAAAGTCAACACTAGCACAGGTATGATCACCCCAGGGTATTTAGGTAGTTTAACAAAAAGGCATTTAGTGAACCATAGAGAATGAATGTGCAGGATCGATCCTTGCAGTCTTCCTTCAGCTTCAAATAACCCAAGAGCAGAAGATTGTCTTAAAATTAAGGAATCGTGATTGCTGAAACTAGTCAAATCTGCAGTCTTAGTAAACTCGATCTGAAGGTTTCATAGCTCTTGAACTGCTGCTGACTGTAATGTTGCTGCTTCTGCACCTGTTGCCTCATCAGCCCAGTATTATTAGCCTCTAACTCTGGCTGCAGGATTTCAGTGGGAACAGCATGGAGTTCAGTTGGCCCCGTACCTCCTTGTTCCAGAGACGACCTTCCAATTTATTAAGCCAAATTCACTGCTACTGTGGTTGGCTGGTCATGCTTGCTTTTTGGCATATCTACTGTAAAATTTCACCAAGAGTTTGAATGAATCAGATGTGATGTCACCTTAAGAGACAACACTCTCATCTGTACCCTCACCATCCATGTCTTGCTTCAGTTATATCCACTGATCTGTATGGGAGTAAATCTGTGGGCAGCAGTGAAGTCTCCCTCAAGATTTTCTCAGTACAACCCCCCAGCATGTTGAAACTGGAAAAGAGAGCCTCTTGTAGATTTTTAGCCTGAAACATCTATAGCAGTACAGTAGCGTTACATTCACAAGTAACACTCCTATTGAGGCTAGGACCTATGTCACAGGAGTTTCTGTGTAAGAAACCCCAAGAATTGCCTTGAACTCCCTTTCCTCTCCAAAGTCCTTGAACATGCTGTCGCCTCCCAAATCTGTGCCCACCTTTCCCGGAACACAATGTTTGAATCCCTCCAATCAGGTTTCCGCGCCGTAACCGTACCAAAATGGCTCTTATCAAAGTCACAAATGACATCCTATGTGACTGTGACAAAGGTAAACTATCCCTCCTTGTCCTTCTCAACCTGTCTGCAGCCTTTGACCACTCCATCCTCCTCCAACGCCTCTCCAGCTGGTTGGGACCACACTGGCCTGATTCCATTCTTATTTATCTAATCATAGCTAGAGAATCACCTGCAATAGCTTCTCTTCCTGCTCCCACACCATTACCTCTGGTGTCTCCCAAGGATCTATCCTTGCCCCCCTCCAATTTCTCATCTACATGCTGCCTCACGGCGACATCATCCGAAAGCACAGCGTCAGTTTCCACATGTACGCTGACGACACCCAGCTCTACCTCACCACCACCTCTCTCGACCCTGCCACTGTCTCTAAATTGTCAGACTGCTTGTCCAACATCCAGTACTGGATGAGCAGAAATTTTCTCCAATTAAATGTTGGAAAGACTGAAGCCATTATCTTCGGACCCCGCCACAAACTCTGTTCCCTAGCCACAGATTCCATCCCTCTCTCTGGCAACTGTCTGAGGCTTAACCAGACTGTGTGCAACCTTGGTGTCATATTTGACCCCGAGATGAGCTTCCGACCGCATATTTATGCCATCACTAAGACCGCCTATTTCCACCTCCAGAACATCGTCCGACTCCGCCCCTGCCTCAGCTCAACTGCTGCTGAAACCCTCATCCGTGCCTTTGTTACCTCTAGACTTGATTATTCCAATGCACTCCTGGCCGGCCTCCCACTTTCTACCCTCCGTAAACTTGAGGTCATCCAAAACTCTGCTGCCATGTCCTAACTCGCACCAAGTCCCGTTCACCCATCACCCCTGTGCTCGCTGACCTACATTGGCTACGGTTAAGCAACGGCTTGATTCTTACCTTTGTTTTCTAATCCCTCCATGGTCTCGCCCCGCCCTGTCTCTGTAATCTCTTCCAACCCCACAACCCTCCAAGATATCTGCACTCTTCCAATGCTGACCTCTTGAGCATCCCTGATTTTAATCGGTCCACCATTGGTGGCCGTGCCATCAGCTGCCAAGGCCCTAAGCTCTGGAATTCCTTCTCTAAACATCTCCGCATCTCTTCCTCTCATTCCTCCTTTTAGACGCTCCTTAAAACCTACCTCTTTGACCAAGCTTTTGGTCATCTGCCCTAATATCTCCTTATGTGGCTCGGTGTCAAATTTTGTTTTATAATGCTCCTGTGAAGTGCTTTGGGTCGTTTTATTATGTTAAAGGCTCTATATAAATACATGTTGTTGTTGTTGGTAGACTTCAGTCCAGAGATACAGGCCGCGATTTTCTCCTTGGTGTCGGGATGGATGAGGGTCAGCTGGTTTCCGGGTTGCATTCCCGCCCCCCAGCTGCCTCTGCTCTGCAGACGTGATATTCCCTTGATTGGTCATTTGATGACGCGTCATCTGCCGGTTTCCTTAAAGGGACCATGCACAATTTTATTTTGACAGTTGATTTTTCAGTGTTTGATAGCATTGAGGTGCTGAAAACACTGACAATCACTGCACAAAGGTGAACTCTTGCACTCAGGCTCTCCAATGACTCACTCCATATGCTTATGGAGGGAATCACAGTACGCAGGGAGGTTCTCTTCTCTTCCAAGGGCGGAAGAGACCTCCCCAGGACACCAACTTACCTTGCACCTCCACCCAACCCTCTCTATCTACTTTATCACTTCCCCATCTCACTAGCCACCCCTCACACTCACCCTCATTCTACTGCAAGCATACCAGCTAACAACACACAAGGGTAGGCACTTGAGAGGTTTAGCCAATGTCCATGTGAAGTTTCTGGTAATGTGTTGTCATACAGTGAAATCTCATTTTCAAAAAGCACCCCTTATTGGCAGATCTGAGCGCACATTGAGAAGTGTCTTACTGAGTTCCAGTGATTGTTCAGTCATAACTCCCCCCGCACCACCGCCCCCGCCCCGCTATAGTGATGTGTGTGCATGGAATGGCTTGGACATTAAAGGGATGCTTCTCGGTGCTGGTGTGGGATGGTGTCAACCTGGCGCATCATGTAGCAGCCAGAGTTTACAGCATCAAGTGAAGAAAGTCTGGCCATGGTGATGCCATCACTGGCCTCCCGGCCAGCAATTCTGTCAGGGGCTGATGCCCTGTGTCCAGTGCAGTATCAGGTGATGGCGGCGAAGGATGGTGACGAGGTTGGTGATGTTGGTGTTTGGGCTGATCGTGGAAGGATTCAGAGGACCAAGGTCTGATTGTTTCATTGGCTCCGATGTTGCTGGAATAGATGGCAGCTGCAGGTGAGATGACAGAAGCGATCTGTCACTGTTGAGAGAGGTTTTCCCAATGAGGTGGCACTGGACACACAGTTGGATTTAAAAACTTGTAAGCTAAAGAAATCTGTATATGTATTAAAAATGCAGTAACCAACATTTTCTTTGCTCTGAAACTCACCATGCGCAACATCGCATCCTTGACACCACTTCTGCAGCTGTCATCTTTTCACAAACATTAGACCAGACTCACAACACGCCACACTTACCTGGCGTGTTGTCTGGATGTCGTGAAACCCGACCCAGAAGCTGGAAAATCGAAAAACAGCCTGAAAACTACTCAAGTACCTGTTTCTAGGCAGTTAATTGCCTTTAATCCATTTCCCGCCGCTAGGTGTCGGGTCCATTCACAAATCGGGGACCCGACACTTGGGAAGGTTGTGTGAAGGCGGGTTGATGGCGGGTGCGGAACCCACCGTCAATCAAAATGACTTTAACCTCTGACCCGCCTCCAAACCCGCCCTCTGAGCGCCGGCAAAATCGCGGCCATAGAGTACAGTGGACAGACTTATGGGACTCCTATAGATGGTCCTGCTCAGACATTAATCTCCTTTTATAGATAAGCCTCATGAATACAAAATCACCAGGCAGCTAAAGTGGGAAAGACCTACAGCTAAACTGCCACCATCAAATACTCCTCTTCATGCACACACTGGCTCACATGGTACTGTCTCTTCAAGCCACTATCTAGATTCTCCACGGTGGGTGTGGATGTACCGGTGCTTGTAACAGTTGTTGAAAATGACACAGACTGCTGTGAGGTGGTGGTGGCTTGCTTTGGAAACTGGCTGTACTGACAGGCTATTCAGCTAAGCCTACAAAAATATAAGACAAAAATATGTTACAATGTTGGCTGCAAGACACCCTTCAAACATTGTTATATTGGAATATACTGTGCAACTGTTTTAGAATCTTAGGGGCCAAATTCTGTCTCTGCTTTATCAGGAAGAGGCTAGCAGCAGGCTGGAAATTGTGCTTCAATACTTACTGCCCCGACCCCGCTGCTGTCCGCTTGCTGTGATTTTGAGCGGGCTGAGACACAGGTGGGATCCTACACAGTATTCAAATTGGGGTCTTATGCTATCCGCAGGATTCAATGCAATTTTGTTGTTCCACTGGGCAGAGTGCAGGCTCCACCCAGTGAACAGAGCGTAAAGCAGCCTAGCCATTGGTTCTTAAATGAATCACTAGAGACTGCTCCGCAAATATTGTGGCCCACAATTTGCTGAGAAAATAACAGCATGTGAATGACGCACAATGTTATTAATGCGCAAATCGGCCAGCAACTTGTGCTAAACTGTTAGCTTTGCAAAAATGGAGAATGCAACGGCCATCTGTCGTCTCTGCCGCGGAGGTGCGAGACTCTCCGCATACCCACCGATTGAAGCCTGCAGGAAGAAACAAAGGTAAGTACACATTTTCTAACACTTTCCACTTACCTCAGATACTCACCTCTCCACTCTCGCACCCATCACTTACCTTCATAGCACACTTTTGCACCCCTCCGACCCCCGCAGACCCAGTACTCGCCTCGGTGACCCTGGCGGGTTTCGGAGCCTTCGGGAAGCCCGCACTTGTGTGGGCAAAATGGGGATAATCCTCTTATCTGCCTGTTAACTACCTGCTACCCGCCTCCTGGCAAGATGGCATGGAGGCGGGTTGGGGGCGGGTTGGGCACCCGCCCCCAGATTCTGTCATTTTGCCAACTGTCCCGCCTCCAAACCCGCCTCCCCAGGGCTGTCAAAATCTAGCCCTTAGTCCTTCCTCTGTTTATTTCTCAATCCTTAAATCTCATTGGTGTAGGAGATAGACTGTTGGTCTCGTTGTTCACCAAGATCCCAGATGCCCCCTTGCCCTCGCTATATCATTATCAGTTCACACTTCCAGCAACATTGTGGGCAAATATTTTTTGAGCTGAAGGGTGCAGGAACAAGTCTAACTAACAGGGCATGCCGTGAGATGCCCCACTCCAGCAAATTCTGGGGCTTCAAATAAGTTTTTCAAGTAATTTTAGTGAAGCCAGGAAGAACATGAACATGAACACTCCTCCTGGTGCCACATAAATGCTCCCACCCACTGCCACTCACTCTGTGCCCCCCAAAATGGAGGAGTCGGATTTCCTACCACCCCCTCCCCCCGCCCCCGCGAATAGTTTGTGGCAACGAATTCCATATTTTAGCCACCCTCTAAGTAAATAATTTTTTCAAACCTCCCTTTAATTCATTCTGTGATTACCTTCAATTTGTAGTCTCTGGATAGAATTTCACTGACCAATGGAAATAATCTATCATTACTTAGCCTATCAAAACCCTTCCTAATCTGTCACATGTCCCCTTAACCTTCTTTACATAGGATTACATAGGATATACGGCACAGAAACAGGCCATTCGGCCCAACCAGTCCATGCCGGCTGTTTATGCTCCACTCGAGTCTCCTCCCATCTTTCCTCATCTAACTCTATCAGCATAACCCTCTCTTCCCTTCTCCCTCATATGCTTATCTAGCTTCCCCTTAAATGCATCTATACTATTCGCTTCAACTACTCCCTGTGGTAGCGAGTTCCACATTCTCACCACTCTTTGGATAAAGAAGTTTCTTCTGAACTCACTATTAGATTTCTTGGTGACTATCTTATATTGACGGCCTCTAGTTTTGCTCTTTCCCACAAGTGGAAACACTTTCTCTGGCCGCAATCTTACCTGAGGAGGCGCGTTGGGGGCGGGACTGCTGGTTTCCAGGTTCTAGTCCCGTCCCCAGCGATGTCTGATGACCTGACGCTATTTTCCCTGATTGGCCTTGTTAAGCCTGCCCTGCGGGCTTGCCGGCCAATTAAGGGAAAGCCGGTGTCAGATGACGTCAGTGCATGATGCTTCATCTGCCGGTTTTGTTAAAGTGACAGGCACCATAATTTTTTGACAAATGAATTGTCAGTGTTTGACAGCATTGAGCCTCTTTGAAGCAAGTCATGTGTTTGAAATTTCAGGGCCCTCCTGCAGTTCCTGTCTGTTGCCTTCTGTCACATGCCATCTTGCCCTACAAGCAGTGAAGGGGTCTTGAGAGGTTGCAAATTTCAAGAACATATCCATTGACACACAAATGCCCATTCTGCAGCTCATCATATGTGTGAGTATATGAACCTTCATCATGCCTAGTTGCCTTATAGGATACGCCATGTGAAGAGCCTTTAATATGCTAGTGCAGCTTGAATTTGCATTCAGCCATAGTATGGCCATAAATGGTAAACATTCAAAGAGTTGTTAAATTGTATGAGCGGTTTGAATGGGGCAGCAGTAAAAGAATTATGAGGAAACATTTGGTAGTGTGCATACTTTATATAAGGAACTGTATATCCGTATCAGCTAACTTCTGTCAGGCATTTTAGAACATTTTTTCTGGACAGTGCCAAAGAAAGTAGCTCACTTTTGCTTCACTTCATCTAACATGATTTCAAGGGTAGCACCTGTGAATATGGAGATAAGACTTCACCCCCACCCATTTTTCAGGGGCAGTACAGCTTCAACCCCCTCCCCTTGGTGTGCAGGTGAGAATTTGGGTCTTTAAATTCCTGTCAACTGTGTGAGTGCTGCTTCAGGCAGCCTGCTGTTCAAGCAGGCTCTGATCAGTTAATGTATGCAAATTCTGAATTTTAAAGAAAGAACTTGCATTGAAGCGGCGCCTGTCACCACCTCAGGATGTCCTAAAGTGCTTTACAGCCAATGTCGTACTTTTGAAGTGTAGTCACTGTTGTAATGTTGGAAGCATTTTAGATGGAAACAGCCATGCAAGAAGTCATTGCCCTCTCCACATCACGTTGCTCCCACTTGAACTGCACCCCAAAAGGAATTTCTGCTCTATAATGTAAAGCACCTAAAGAGAGTAGGAGGTTCTAAATCCTACTTCAAACACGCCTTATAAAAGGGCATTCAGTGCACAAGAGGTTTTGGCAAATTTTGGCAGATTTGTTTGGCCAAGTCAAGTCTACCCATTAATAATTTTTTTAACTAATATTTCAGTAATTGTGGGAAAAGGATTTCCGTTTTTAAATTAACTGTGCAAAATATGAATTCATGAAAGTCAGCAGAGTTACTATCAACATAATAATTCTATTATAAGCAGTAAACAGGTGGCAGACAACACAACAATGGACAAAGCCAATTGCCTCCACTGGTTTTAACTTAGAATTCATTAGATAAATAGGTCATAATTTTTATGAATATTTAAATAAATGTAATAATTTTATTAAAAACAATGACTAGTAACAGTTACTAACTGTCCAGACATCTATTTCAAACTAAGCTATGTACTAGTTTGATATCAATCTCTCATTGGAATTTTACAATCTAAGTGCAGACTTGCAACTTCATAGACCTTGATTTACATACTACACTCAGTTAGTTAGCCTTTCCATTTCAATCAGACTTTAGTCTGATGAATTGTACCTTGTTTATAAGATGCCAAAATCATGGTTTCATCTTCCACTTCAAAAATTGTATCAACATCTATCTTCTTATTCCTCAGGATCTCCTTTAGTGTTTGACAGTCATTATTCTGCAGGGCTTGTAAAAAGGTTGCTTTGAGTAGTCTGGTAGCTCGGGCCTGGGAACTTTCTACTTCCATTTTCAAAAGCAGCACAAATCAACTTGTTCCTGATAATGTTAATGAGTAAGTGGGCTTGAAATACACTGGCAACACAAACATTATGATAATTCTGCACTATGGGCGTAATTTTATACGTCAGTCATGTGGAGTTTGCTATTTATAGTTGTGACTTCTGTAAAGGTTATCAGAGTTCACTAGCTTTCTCAAATTATCTGACCTTGTCCTCACCTAATCTTATTTATACACACAAACAGAGACACACACACTTCCAGTGGGGATCACTGGGCACCAATTAGGAGCAGCAGCTTTGATCATTTCTGTCTCCTAAAACCAGTGGCACTGAGGCTAACTATAGTACCCTTGCCACTGCAGCCTCTTCCCAACCACCCCCTCCCCAACCACCCCCTCCCCCAACCCTCACCCCCCCTTGATCTTGGCTGATATTAGTTAACTCAGAAAAAGACTAGGCGTGAGCTTAGGATCTTCCAGGTTTGTAAGACACCTTATCAGTATTTTATATATATTTCCACAATTGCTCTCCCACGATACCTTGCTTCACCTTCTTTGGCAAATTACATATTATTAAAAATCTTTTATGCAGTGCACACTTCTGTCCACTAACTTTGCTTCCTATTAACATGTTATGTAAACAGTTATATTATGTTATTCTGTCATTTAAGCATTTGTTTGTTGATGAATCAATCAAATTACTCAAAATGTTTTTTTTTAAATGTTTGTCCACCATTTTATCTCAGTAACAGAAATGTCTATTGTCCAGAATAACAGTCTAAACAAAATGGCCCGGATTTTGTGGTCAGCTTCGAAGGAACGGCGCTCACCAGTTAAGGTTTGTTGGCACTGGTTATGCAACACTGTTTCCTGCAAGAGAAAGGGTAGTGTGCCAATGAGTGTGGTGTGATGTGTTTGGGTGATGTACCTGTCATGGTTGAATAGCTGACAGTGTGTTCAAGCTGTGAGATGTGGGTGTGAGGCTTGCAGCAATGATAAGTGTGTGTGGGTGAGGTGAAGCTATGATTGTGAGGTGTGAGTCGTATTTGGTAGAGATTGTTGGTAGGTGAGTGATGGGGGTGTGGTGCATTGAGCAGTGCGTGAGGCTAGTGGTGCAGATGATGGGATATGGCATCTGAAGATGAATTCACTGAGCTTGACCACTCATGTGAGGTCATTAAACTTCAACCAGCCAGCCCAAACTGCTGCCACCCATGCCAAGGTGGTGCAGTCTACAGCCAGGCCTTCTAGGGCCAGAGCTACTCGAAGTCATCCTGCAAGGTCATCTGAAGTCTCCCCCATGGAAACTCAGCAGCCTTCTACCAGCCATGCTACAGCCACTGGGGGAGCACTTTGTAGGAGCACTAGATCAGGAAAGGGCACCCGAATGACAGGCACTAAGTGATTTCACAAGGGTGATTAGTTCATATCGTATGTATCAGTTGATTTTTGCTAAATTTATTAATTTTGTTTGGAATCTTTTGTGGTGTCTCTCATTTCAGCTTTGTCCCCAGGAGACACTGTGATATTCCGTGGCAGAGGGATGGTATGATGGGGATATGGTGAGCAATGGGGATCTGGGGTTTCATTCATTGGAATCGGAGTCTGATGAGGTATTCACGGACAGGTGTCCGGAAGGGGCATTGACTGCCTGCCTACTCCCTTCCTCTTCATTCTCTCCCAGTGCTCATCTTCCTCTTCCTCCTCCTCCTCCTGAGGTGGTCTCGCAAACCCTGGTGGCAAGGGCTGTGCCCTTATGATAGCCAAGTTGTGAAATGGGACACCCGTTCCGCCGAGTACTGGAGGGCTCCTCCGGAACGGTCAAGACAGCAGAACCATTGCTTCAGTAGGCCGATGGTCTGCTCGATGATGTTCCTGATGGAAGCGTGGCTCTCATTATATGAGTGCTGGGCACGAGTGTTGGGGTTGCGGAGGGGAGTCATGAGCCAGGTGGAGAGCGGATAGCCCTGGGCTCCGAGCAGCCACCCTTGAGTTTCATGTGGTGGCTGGAAGAATCCTGGCACACCGGACTGGCACAGGATGAAGGCATCATGATTGCTGCCAGGATAGCGGGCATTCACCATCAGGAAGCGCTGGGCGTCATCGCACACCAACTGCACATTAAGTGAGGGGTAGCCTTTGCGGTTATAGACAATCTCAGGATAGTTATGCGGCACTCGCAATGCCACGTGTGTGTAGTCGATGGCGTCCTGCACCCTGGCAAAGCCTCACACGCACTTGTCCTGCTTCTCTCTGCTCAGAGAAAAGAAAACTTAGTCCCTTCTCCTGGTGTAGAGAGCCATTGTGACCTCCCGGATGCAGCGATGGATGGCGAACTGTGAGATGTTAGCCATGTCTCCTGCTGCAGATGGAAGAATCCGCTGGGGAAGAAATTGAGGACCACGGTGACCTTGACTGCCACTGAGAGAGCCCTGCTCTCAGGCTGCAAGTCTGGTTGCAGGAGGTGGCAGAGTTCTGTGACCATCTCCTTGGTGAAGCGTAGCCTCCTAATACACTGCTCCTGGCTTAAGTGGATAATAGAGAAGTGCTCTCGGAAGACCCTAGGTGGGTAAGGTTGCGGACCCTCCTCCCTCTGCATGCATCTTCTCCTCCTCTTTGCTGCCTCCGCTCCCTCTGCTGAAGATACTTGAGCGCGAGGGGGACTGGCAGTACAGCCCCCATGACTGTGAGCCAGTGTTGTGAGCAGAAGCCTTTAAATAATAATGAAGGCGTTCTCCACTTGCACCAACATTCCCTGTTACCTTAGAACCTTGAAAGAAGTTAATAAAGCTGCTGGAGTTGCAGAAAGTTGCACAGAGCCAGTCAAACTGGAGAAACATGTCAGGTGCAAGTTGTTGCTGATGATCCCTTTAAATATCGCTGCTGGAGCCTCCTTCCTGCTTGTCAATGCTTGCTCAGCTCGTCACACTTAAAGCATGCCGATAAGTAGAGCAGCAAAGTCAAAACTCGCAGATTGGCCGTCAAGGTGAGCGTTGCACACTTACTGACGTCACAATCTGCATAATCTCCATAATTTTGCCAAGCACCAACATCAGCAGCGCTGCCGGCCATCCGAAAATCGCGGCCGCAGCGGGACCTGCCAGCAGCGGGCGGAAGAGCGGCGGCCGCCATTTTCCCCCCTGAATCTGGCGGTAATGGGTGCCGCTAAACCCTCGAATTTCTAGGCCAATGTTCCACCAACTAATCAAAAAACAACAAATTTAATGATTACTGAGGTCTCTCAGAATGTTACAAACCCATTCTACCGAACTTGGGATGTCTCTATATCCACGGTCCTCACTCCCAGTGCTGTCAAGCCCGTATAGTCCCCCTTCCTTCTCTGCTGACAGACACCAGGAATTCACCAGTGAGCCAAACCCCACATAAACACTATTGTTGTTATAAAACAGAATTTTTCTGATGCAGAGTGAGCAACACTATTGAAGATTTATAACCTCATGGCCCAGCATATTCCTCAATCTACCATTACCATCAAGCCAGGGGAGCAACCCTCGTTCAATGAGGAGTGCAGGAGAGCATGCCAGGAGCAGCACCAGGTGTACCTAAAAATGAGGTACCAACCTGGGGAAGCTGCAACACAGGACTACATGCATGACAAACAACAGAAACCGCATGCTATAGACAGAACTAAGCGATCCCACAACCAACAGATCAGATCAAAGCTCTGCTGTCCTGTCACATCCAGTCATGAATGGTGGTGGACAATTAAACAACTAACAGGAGGAGGAGGCTGCATGAACATCTCCATCCTAAGTGATGGCAGAGCCCAGCACATGAGTGCAAAAGGCAAGGCTGAAAGTTTGCAACCATCTTCAACCAGAAGTGCTGAGTGGATGATTCATCTTGGCCACCTCCTGAGGTCCCCACCATCACAGAAGGCAGTCTTCAGCCAACTCGATTAACTCCACATGATATCAAGAAACAGCTGAGCGCACTGGATATAGCAAAGGCTATGGGCCTCGACAACATCCCGGCTGTCGTGCTGACGACTTGTGCTCCAGAACTAGCCGCACCTCTAGCCAAGCTGTTCCAGTACAGCTACAACACTGGCATCTACCCGACAATGTGCAAAATTGCCCAGTTATGTCCTGTCCACAAAAAGCAGGACAAATCCAATCCGGCCAATTACCGCCCCGTCAGTCTACTCTCAATCATCAGCCAAGTGATGGAAGGTGTCATCGAAAGTGCTATCAAGTGGCACTTACACCATTAGTCTTCTCACCAATGCTCAGTTTCGGTTCCACCAGGACCACTCGGCTCTAGACCCCATTACAGCCTTGGTCCAAACATGAACAAAAGAGCTGAATTCCAGAGGTGAGGTGAGAGTGACTACCCTTGACATCAAGGCACCATTCAACCGAGTGTGGCATCAAGGAGCTCTAGTAAAATTGAAGTCAATGGGAATCAGGGGAAGAACTCTCCACAGGCTGGAGTCATGCCAAGCACAAAGGAAGATGTTTGTGGTTGTTGGGGGCCAATCATCTCAGCCCCAGGACACCACTGCAGTCCTAGGCCCAACCGTCTTCAGCTGCTTCATCAATGACCTTCCCTCCATCATAAGGTCAGAGTGGGATATTCGCTGATCTTTGCACAGTGTTCAGTTCCATTCGCAACTCCTCAGATAATGAAGCAGTCCATGCCTGCAAGCAACAAGACCTGGATGACATTCAGGCTTGGACAAGGTAAGTGGCAAGTAACATTCGCATCACACAAGTGCCAGGCAATGACAATCTCCAACAAGAGAAAGTCTAACCACCACCCCTTGACATTCAACGGCATTACCATCGCCGAAATCCCCACTATCAACATCCTGAGGGTCTCCATTGACCAGAAACTTAACTGGACCAGCAACATAAATACTGTGGCTACAAGAGCAGGTCAGAGGCTGGCTATTCTGCAGTGAGTGCCTCACCTCCTGACTCCCCAAAGTCTTTCCACCATCTACAAGGCACAAGTCAGGAGTGTGATGGAATACTCTCCACTTGCCTGGATGAGTGCAGCTCCAACAACACTCAAGAAGCTCGACATCATCCAGAACAAAGTAGCCCGCTTGATTGGCACCCCATCTACCACCTTAAACATCCACTCGCTCCACCACCGGCGTACCCTGGCTGCAGTGTGTACCATCTACAAGATGCATTGCAGCAACTCGCCAAGGTTTCTTCGACAGCACCTCACAAACTCGTGATCTCTACCACCTAGAAGGACAAGGGCAGCAGGTGCATGGGAACACCACCACCTCCAAGTTTCCCTCCAAGTCACACACCATCCTGTCTTGGAAATATGTCGCCGTTCCTTCATCGTCGCTTGGTCAAAATCCTGGAACTCCCTACCTAACAGCACTGTGGGAGTACCTTCAACACACGGACTGCAGCGGTTCAAGAAGGTGGCTCACCACCACCTTCACAAGGGCAATTAGGGATGGGCAATAAATGCTGGCCTTGCCAGCGACGGCCACATGCCACGAACGAATAAAAAAAAGGAACTGACAAATCCTGCGCTAAGAATGTTGCAAATCATATTTTTGTTCTGCAACAGGTGCAGAAACCTCAATTACATATCATTATTGAGTACGTGCCAGTTTCAGGTGGGCACAATAGACAATTCGGACGACAGCTGTTGATGATTCTGCCATTCCCATTTACACCTCCTCTAGACCCATCTTTTGTTTCTTTACTTGTCCCATTACCATCTCCTTTCACCTTGTACCATCACCCCTTTTGTCATTTAATCTCTCCTGCCTTCCACCCTATTACAGACCTTCCCTTTTGTTCTTTCCTCCCCTTCACCTGTCCATGCACTTGCTTAAAATCGGTTTCATCTCTAACTTTTTCCGGTTCAGATGAGAGGTCATCGACCTGACACGTTAACTTTGTTTCTCTCTCCACGGATGCTGAGTATTTCCAGCATTGTCTATTTTTATTTCAGCCACACGGTGCCCGGGAGACAGACTGTGCCTACGGATGGCCAAGGCGGTGCTGCTCGCTCTTCTCGCCGTGCTCACCTATATAAGGTTTCCAAAATTTGCAGATCCCCAAAACCTAAGGAAAAAGGACTTTGGAACTACCCCAGAGTGATAAAAATGCATTTGGGCCTAACATAAGGAATTTAAGACCAAAAACCAAGTTTTGGCATTTTAAAAACATGTCTGGGCCTGTAAGGGAGAAAAGGCTGCACAGGAGGTGGGGTCGACCTCTGTAAAAGCAGTTTTGGGTATTGCAGTTAAATTGCATTGTCTGGGGAATCGGGATGACCTCACTCAAGCCCCAGCAAGCATTAACATTTTGACAATAGACCCTAGGAGAAGACAGTCTCATCCCATCAAACACCAATCAGCCAAGTAGATCGACAGGATGCAAACCATCCCCCCCAAAAAACCATTTGACACTTACAGAACCCATTAAAGACATGCATAAAGATAGGAGTCCTAGGCCCAGTCAAGAAACCCAAAACATGAGGACAATGCAAACTCCGATTAAACAACAGATCGACAGGATGGAGCTATCCGGAAACCACTTCACACATTTACAAAACCAGTTAACACGCTAGTAAAGTCGTTACTGTTAACGAGGTCTTACAATGACCGGGATTTGATTTGGGGTAGATAAGGCCACTTCAATTTAGTATAATTAAAAGGCCCATCAAACAGTTACAGTTCAAGTTCAACAGAAGGCAGTTCTGCAGTTCAATCGAAAAGCCTGTTTTCAGCAAGAAGTCAAGGCTGGAGTTACAGAGTTCAGGACAAGCAGGCAGAAGGCAGTTTCCACAGTTCTGCAAGAAGGCAGTTCCACAGCTCAGACGAAGACAGTTTAAACATAGAAACATAGAAACTAGGAGCAGGAGTAGGCCATTCGGCCCGTCGAGCCTGCTCCACCATTCAATACGATCATGGCTGATCATCCAAATCCAGTACCCTGTCCCTGCTTTCTCACACAGAATCCCCAGCGAGCCTGCACCGACACATATCCCACCCTATCCCCGTAACCCCACGTATTTAATTCCCCCTAACATATCCCATCCTATCCCTGTAACCCCACATATTTAATCCCCCCCTAACACTAAGGGTCAATTTATCATAGCCAAATCAACCTAACCCGCACATTTTTGGACAGAGGCAGAGTTACAGCAAGAAGTTCAACAAAGAAGGCCAACAACTTCACAAGCAGACCGACACGCAAGAAGAAACCAGAGCAACTGCCTCAGTGACCATCGGACACCTTGCGGCAACAAGGGCCTTACGAAACCTTTTACTCAAAAGACTCTAAACCCTAACTCTCAACTGTCAAGGATTCGTTTGGTGAGCATTATCCCTGGTTCTCCAGAGTCCAACCTAGCTAGTGAGGTGTGATTGGGAGGGGTGAAGTATTCTTCTAATGTTTATTCCCTCGCTTGTACCGAAGTGTTCCCCACCTTTAGAGTGATAAGAGTGTTTGTGTTGTGTTTTACTTCCTTGAATAAAAGTCAAAGTTCTTTCATCAAACCTGTTGTCTACTGCATCTTTGTTCACAACCCCCAAATAAGTCCAAGGTCTAGAACCAGGGGCGTGGGAGCGATTCGAACCGCTCACTGAGTCAGAGGTGAGGCTGACCCTACCACACCACCCCCTACACCTACCGGCTCTTGGATTTGTGGTGAGCTCTGCAAACTTTTCCAGGAGTTGGGCAGAAGTGAAAGCGAGTGGCCGTGAGGACTGGGAATAAGCGGGATTGGTTTTTGCTCCTGGGGGATTGCGAGGTCCGGGCTGAGGGCTGGGTCCCCGGAGAGAGCCCGGGACAGGCTCCAAGGTTGGCCAGGCTCATTCAGTGGCGGCGAGAGTTTCTAAACACTTTTAGCTCCTGACACAAGAAACCCTGCTTTTTTCCAGCCTGGGTTTGCAGCCTACCTTCCTCTTGGTGTGAATCGCCCTTGTGAGCACCCCGGAAGGTTTCGATCCGCTCTCAAGGCTGGTGTCTTCAGCCGCTTCTCCAAGCCTTGTGGAGCCGCTGAGTGGGAGGCGAGTCCCTGCCTCTCCCACCCCGACACACACAATCCGCCTCCCCCGCACCCTCTGTGAAATGGCACCGCTCTCCTCTCATCACAGCAGTTCTTGACCAAAGCAAATCGTTCTTTACTGCCAGTACATGGCTGGTGGCCATTCTCAGGGTAAGTTTAGGAGGAGGTGACGGGGAAGGGCGGCGCTAAGTGGAATTTGAGCCGGTTGGTAGAGTGGCCGTGAAGAATGGCCTCCTCCTGTGCCGTTACGACTATGACTCTATAACTAGTTCTCAGTTATGATTCCTAGGGCGTTCTATTGTTTAAAGAAATATCAGACAGGAAAAGGTCCACTTACAGGAGACATTAAATCGGAGAGTATAGTGCAAAAACACAAAAATTGTGACATAATTTCTCACACATGAATAATGGATAGAAAGAAATACCATACAATATTATTTAATAGCCACTGGCCAGATAGAAGCAGCTGGGATTAAGATGTTTAATGCTAGTGATTTTCCCCTCTTAATATTTCCACTTCCAATATAGTGGCTGAACCACAGTGGACCTTGCACCCAAGAGCAAATAAGCACACGACATAGTTACCCAACACCGGTCATGCTTCAGAGTCTAGCCACGAACAGTTATTTGTTTACTCAAGTTTAAACAAGATGACAGTGCAAATATCGAGCAAGCACATCACTAAAGACGACAACATGCAAGAGAATAATCAGATCATAATGGTCACAGTTCATTAATTGGTTATAACAAAGTATATAGATTTTTTTTAACCAATACTAGAAATCTGAAACAAAAATGCTGGAAACAAACAGCAGGTTCACCAGCATTTGTAAAGATAAATGGTGTAGACACTTTTATATCGCTTTGGCTATTTTGACATTGTTCTTTGAGATGACGTTTCATATCCTCCGCGCTTCCTATTTTTGAATAAGCAGTTTGCTTATAAACCCATTTGCTTCCTGTGATTCCAAAACCTATTTCCCTCATCGCCCTCTTCCTGCTCTCCTACTTTTTATGCCCACCACTAGGGGCTTTTTTAGTCTTTCAGTTCTGATTTAAAAAAAGCTTGAAATGTTAACCTGTCTTTCTCTTCCCAGATGTTGACAGACCTCCCATATTTCCAGCATTTTTGTTTTTATTGGGAAAAAATATTCCAGCTGACACATTTAAGAAAGGAGGGAGAGAGAAAACGGGGAACTGCAGACCAGTTCAGTGGCTGTGAATTTTTAAAATTCATTTTGGGGATGTGAGCATTGCATGTAAGACCGGCATTTATTGCCTATGCCCAGTTTCCCTGAGAAGATGCTGCAGTCCGTGTGGTGAAGGTGCTCGTGGTTTGATGCAGCCGAGTGGCTTACTAGGCCACTTCAGTGAGCGGTTCAGAGTCAACCACGTTGGTGTGGCACTGATGTGGTAAATCTCCTCTGCACCCTCACAAGGGCCTTCACATCCTTCCTAAAGTGTGGTGACCAGAACTGGACGCAATACTCCAGTTGTGGCCTAACCAGCGCTTTATAAAGGTTCAGCATAACTTCTCTACTTTTGTACTCAATACCTCTATTTATGAAAGTGAGAAGTCGCACAACACCAGGTTATAGTCCAACAGTTTTATTTGAAATCACAAGCTTTCGGAGCGGCTGCTCCTTCGTCAGGTGAAATGAAGAAATACAAATGGGCACAGCATATATAGACAGAGAACAATGCCTGTGCAGAGAACAATGCCAGACGACTACAGTTAATCTTTCTGACTGCCCTTTATCACACCTCGGCAGGGAGACAATCACAGCAATCAAATCCAACCAGGTCAGTCAGGAAGACATTACAACAAAGACAATGAGGTGGGGTCACAGGGGGTCTAATGTGGCAGAGGCTGCAGTCTGTATGAAAAACCAAAAACTTTAAACTTTTTACTTTTTTTACTGAAAATCACATCTGTGAACAAGCCAACGACGACTCGCGTCTGGATGACTCTACGTCAGGTGGGGTTACATGTGGCGTGACATGAACCCAAGATCCCGGTTGAGGCCATCCTCATGAGTGCGGAACTTGGCTATCAGTTTCTGCTCGATGATTTTGCGTTGTCGTGTGTCTCGAAGGCCGCCTTGGAGAACGCTTACCCGAAGATCCGAGGCTGAATGTCCTTGACTGCTGAAGTGTTCCCCGACTGGGAGGTAACACTCCTGCCTGGCAATTGTTGCGCGGTGTCCGTTCATACGTTGTCGCAGTGTCTGCATGGTCTCGCCGATGTACCATGCTCCAGGGCATCCTTTCCTGCAACGTATGAGGTAGACAACGTTGGCCGAGTCACATGAGTATGTACCATGTACCTGGTGGGTAGTGTCCTCACGTGTGATGATGGTATCTGTGTTGATGATCTAGCATGTCTTGCAGAGGTTGCCGTGGCAGGGTTGTGTGGTGTCGTGGTCGCTGTTCTCCTGAAAGCTGGGTAATTTGCTGCGAACGATGGTACTTTTGAGGTTAGGCGGCTGTTGGACTGTTGGACTATAACCTGGTGTTGTGCGACTTCTCACTTTTGTCCACCCCAGTCCAACACCGGCATCTCCGCATCATGGCCTCTATTTATGAAGCCCAAGATCCCATATGCTTTGCTAACCACTCTCTCAATATGTCCTGCCACCTTCAGGGATCTATGCACATTAACTACCAGGTCCCTCTGTCCCTGTACATGCTTTAAAACTGTGCCATTAAGTGTATATTGCCTCTCCATGTTCCTTCTGCCAAAATGCATCACCTCACACTTCTCTGTATTAAATTCCATCTGCCACTTGTCTGCCCATTCTGCTAGCCTTTCTATGTCCTGTGCAGTCAATTGGTATCATCCTCACTGTTTGCCACACCCCCAAGTTTGGTGTCATTGGCAAATTTAGAAATTCTACTGTATTCCAATATCCAGGTCATTTATACTGAGACAGAGATATATATAATCTATCTAAAAAAAAGAGCAGTGGCCCCAGCACTGACCCTTGGGGAACACCACTGTCTACCATCCTCCAGTCTGAAAAACAGCCATTTACCACAACTCGCTGTTCTCTGTCCTTCAGCCAATTCCTCATCCAAGCTGCCACTGACCCACCTATTCCATGAGCCTCAATTTTGTTAACCAGCCTTCTATGTGGTACTTTGTCAAATGCCTTCCTAAAATCCATGTAGACAACATCCATTCCATTCCCTTCATCAATCCTCACTGTTACTTCATCAAAAAATTCAATTAGATTAGTCAAACATGATTTGCCTTTTACAAATCCGTGCTGGCTCTCCTTAATTAGCTTAAACCTCTCCAAGTGTCGTTAATTTTTTCCTTGATTATTGTTTCTAAAACTTTACCCACCACTGATGTTAAACTGACCGGCCTGTAGTTACTAGGATAGTCCTTACACCCTTTCTTGAACAATGGTGTCGCATTTGCCACTTTCCAATCCTCAGGCACCTCCCCCGCATCTAGGGAAGATTGGAAAATTATAGCAAGCCCTTCTGCTATCTCCTCCCCCAATTCCCTTAGCAACCTGGGCTGCAAGACATCTGGACCAGGTGACTTATCTACTCTAAGCATACCCAGCCTTTCTAGTACATCCTGTCTACCAATTTTCACCCCTTCCATTGCTTCTACCTTTTCCACTTCTACTGATATTTTGTCAGCATCCACCTCCTGAGTAAACACCGATACAAAGTACTCATTGAGTATTCTAGCCTTGTCCTGCGCCCCTAAGCATATATCGCCTTCTTTGTCCCTAATAGGCCCCACCCCACCTCTTACTACCCACTTACTATTTACATGCTGGTAGAAGATTTTTGGGTTCCCTTTTATGTTAACTGCCATTCTACTCATTCTCTCTTTGCCAATCTTATTTTCATCTTCACTTCCCCTCAACTTATTGTATTTGGTCTGGTTCTCCCTTGAAGAATTCACCTGACATGCATCATACACCTTTTTTTTGTTTCATCATCTTCCCTATCTCCCTCGTCATCCAAAGAGCCCTTGCTTTGGTTCCCTTACCCTTCCCTCTTGTTGGAATGTACCTAGCCTGTACTTGGAACATCTCCTCCTTAAATATCCCCCATTGTTCCGTTACAGTTTTTCCTGTCAGTCTTTGGTTCCATTTTACCCTGGCTAGATCCTTTTGCATCCCATTGAAGTTAGCCCTATTCCAGTTTAGAAGTTCCACTCTAGATTGTTCCTTGCTCCTCTCCATTGCTAATCTAAATCTTATGATACGATGATCACTCGTACCCAAGTGTACTCCCACAGACACTTGGTCGACCTGGCCCACCTCATTCCCCAGCTCCAGATCCAACAATGCCTCCTTCTTAGTTGGGCCAAGAACATACTGGTCAATGAAATTCTCCTGAACACATTTCAGAAATTCCTCCCCCTCCTTTCCCTTTACCCTAGCATTATCCCAATTGATATTTGGGTAATTAAAGTCCCCCAATATCACCACTCTACAGCTCTTGCATATCTCTGCGATTTCCCTGCAGATTTGCTCCTCTACCTCCCTCTCACTATTTGGAGGCTTATAGAATATCCCCAATTAGTGTGATCATACCCTTTTTGGTCCTCAACTCTAACCAAATAGATTCTGTCCTTGTCCCCTCATCCTCCCTTTCCAACACTACAATGTCTTCCTTAATCAGCACTGCCACCCCACCTCCCTTTTTTCCTTCCCTATCTTTTCTGAACACCTTGTACCCTTGAATATTAAATGCCCAGTCCTCACCATTTTTAAGCCACGTTTCTGTTATTGCCACAACATTATATTGCCACACGGCTAATTGTGCTTGTAGCTCACCAACCTTATTCACCACACTTTGTGCGTTTACGTACATGCATTCTAAACCCATTTTTGAATTTTTCGTAGTCTTTCTTCGTCTGCTCCTATCTAATGTGGTACTACTTCCACCTCTAGTACTATCTTCTCTATTACTATCCAACACTCTTTTATGCACCTTATTCCTCTTTTCTACTCCTATATGCTGGTGCCCATCCCCCTGCCAAGCTAGTTTAAACCCTCCTCAACAGCACTAACAAACCTCCCCGCAAGAATATTGGTCCCGGCTTTGTTGAAGTGTAACCCGTCCGGCTTGTACAGGTTCCACCTTCCCCAGAAATGGTCCTAATGCCTCAGGAATCTAAAGCTCTCCCTCCTGCACCATCTCTCCAGCCACGCATTCATCTGTTCTATCGTCCTATTCCTGTACTCACTAGCACGTGGTACCGGGAGTAATCCGGAGATTGCTACCTTTTGAGGTCCTGCTTTTTAATCTCTCTTCTAGCTCACTGAACTCTGTCTGCAGGACCACATCCCTGTTTCTGCCTATGTCGTTGGTACCGATATGGACAACACCCACCCCCCTCAGTGTCCTGCAGCTGCTCAGTGTTCCATATACCGTACTGAAACTTCATGTGCTGTCACGTGCATTCACTTTTTATGGACAGTGGATTGAAATGCACTCTATTAAGAAAAGGCACAACATCAAACGGAAATTGGTTTATTGGATCTGTACCAAGTACTTTGAATTAGCTGTGATGGCTGGTAATTAACATGTCCAGCC
The DNA here is from genome assembly GCA_030390025.1 of Squalus acanthias. Lineage (NCBI taxonomy): Eukaryota > Metazoa > Chordata > Chondrichthyes > Squaliformes > Squalidae > Squalus > Squalus acanthias. The sequence goes on from CM059428.1 coordinate 99,791,205, forward strand.
AGCTGTCAAAGACACAATGACATGGGTACAATATGTATACAATCTTAGCTGAGAAGTTAAGACAGAGTGAATATTTTGAACATTGTTAGCTAGTTGGGGATTAGTGTTGAGGTGCTCGTAGGAATCAATAAATTTTACAGGGTCATAGTTAATAATTGGTGATGGGTACAACCTCAGAGGAACAAATCAATGAGCTCCAAGTACCTGAGAGAATGTAGCAGCAGTTGGAGCTATCGGAAGGCAGGGAGTGGGTTACATTCAGAGACAGCTATAAACAAAAGCTGGAAGAGCACTAGAAATAGCTGTAACAAATAGATTTCAAGCACTAGGTTACGCTGGAAGTGACATTCAGGAAGAACAGTTAATTGAATTAAGGCAGAGGGGATTGGTGGAAAAGGAAATGCTGCAGGGAGAAGATGGTTGCAGTTTGTCATAATAATAGATGATTCCATGGTGGATTTGTGAATAGTTTCTTTTGTGGAAAGGATAATGGGCTGGTTTTGCAGTCAGCGGCGGACGAACGATACTCTGAGCAGAGTTGGAATACAATCAAGGGGAATAACAAAATACCATAAAGTACAAAATAAATAATCAGGTATAGTAAAGAAGTAGGGTATTTGGATGCTTTTGAAGATGGGGAAAGATAACTGGAAGGGGAGAAATGTAGAGTTGAAAGAGCAGAGGGTGTGTGCTGGAACTTGAAGTTAGAAAAGGTTCCAGAGATCAGGTAGAGCAAAGCTGTAGCAGGATTTTGAAAATTAAGACAAGCATTTTAAAGTTGATGTGCTGGAGTTTGGCAACAACAGAGGTGATGAGCGTGAGGTTCATGCGGAAGGATATGTGCTATAGAACTCTGGAGTGGCTGGTAGCCTGATGAAGTCTTGTCAGTCCACGTGAGCTAGAGGGGAGGTAGGGCTGGTTGTATTTGGGAACTGGCTGATTGGTGACATTTAAAGTAAAATTACATTACATAGGATAGACAGCACAGAAACAGGCCATTCGGCCCAACTAGTCCATGCCGGTGTTTGTGCTCCACTCGAGCTTCCTCCCGTCTTTCCTCATCGAAATCTATCAGCATAACCCTCTACTCCCTTCTCCCTCATGTTTGTCCAGCCTCCCCTTAAATGCATCTATACTATTCGCTTCAACCACTCCCTGTGGTAGCGAGTGGGTAAAGTAGTTTCTTCTGAATTCCCTATTAGATTTCTTGGTGACTATCTTATATTGATGGCCTCTAGTTATGCTCTTCCCCACAAATGGAAACACTCTCTGTATCCACTCTATCAGAATCTTTCATAATTTTATAGACCTCTCTTAGGTTACTCCTCAGCTTTTTTTCCAAGAGAAAAGAGACCCAGCCTGTTCATCCTTTCCTGATATGTATACCCTCACATTTCTGGTATCCTCCTTGTAAATCTTCTCTGCACCCTCTCCAGTGCCTCTATATCCTTTTTTATAATATGGTGACCAGAACTGCACGCAGTACTCCAAATGTGGTCTAACCAAGGTTCGATACAGGTTTAGCATAACTTCCCTACTTTTCAATTTAGTTCCTCTCGAAATAAACCCTAGTGCTTGGTTTGCATTTTTAATGGCCTTGCTAACCTGTGGCGGAACTTTTAGTGATTTGTGTATTTGTACTCTGAGATCCCTTTGTTCCTCTACCTCACCTAGACTCGCACCCTCCAAGTGATGTGACCTCCCTATTCTTCCTACCAAAATGTAATACCTCACATTTGTCTGTGTTGAACTTTATTTGCCCATCCTGCAAGTTTAGTAATGTCCTCCTGTAATTTGTTGCAGTCCTCCTCAGTATTGACTATCCCCCCCCACAATTTGGTATCAGCCACAAATTTGGAAATTGTGTTTTTGATTCCAAAGTCGAAATCGTTAATGTAAATTGTGAATAGCAGTGGTCCCAGCACTGATCCTTGTGGAACACAACAACCCACCTTCTGCCACTGTGAATAGCTACCCTTTACTCCCACTCTCTTCTTTCTGTCTTGAAGCCAGCTAGCAATCCATTCTGCTACTTGTCCCCTGACTCCGCATTCTCTGACCTTATTAATCAATCTATTATGGGGTACCTTATCGAAGGCCTTTTGAAAATCTAGATAAATTACATCTACTGCATTACCATTGTCTACTCTCTCTGTTACCTCTTCAAAAAACTCAGAGGTTGGTCAAGCAAGATTATCCCTTTTGAAATCCATGCTGACTATTCATTATTATACTTTTCGCTGCTAGATGTTCTTCTCTCCTTTAGTACGGATTCCATTATCTTTCCTACCACTGATGCTAAGCTGACTGGTCAATAATTCCCTGGACATGTTCTATCCCTCTTAAATATATGTGTTACGTTAGCTATCCACCAGGCCTCTGGCACTACACCTTTTCTAATGAATTATTAAATATGTGTAGTAATGCCTCTGCTATCTCTTCCCTAGATTCTTTTAAAATGTGTGGATGCAATCCATCCGGACCAGGAGTTTTATCCTCTGAGTTTGATCAGTTTATTTAATATATCCCCTTTTTTATTTTAAATGGACTTATCTCATTACTAATCTCATCATCCAATTTCATGTCCACCTGTTCTATCTCCCTGGTAAACACCGAAGCGAAATAATGATTTAATATTTCTGCCATCTCCCTATCGTTACCTGTGGTATTGTCCTGTCCATCCCTTAATGGCCCTATTCCCATCCCAACCTTCCTTTTTTTTTAAATTGATGTCCTGTAAAATATTTCACTTTTGTTTTATGTTCCTTGATAATTAAATTTCATAGTTCCTCATTGCCTTCCTAATTGTTTTTTTGAGTTCTCTCCTAATCCCTTTGCATTCTCTCTTATCATGCACTCCTCTGCTGTCTAGGTACTTCATGTATGCCCCTTTCCTTATGTCTTTATTATGGAGTCTCATTAGTGTTTAGTTTGTTCTTTCCATTTAGCGGAATATATTTTTCCTGCACTCTGTTGAACACCGTTTTAAATGTTTCCCATTTTCATTCTACATCGTTGTTTACCAATATTGTTGCCCATTTTATCTTCCCAAGTTCTATTCTCAGCCCCTCAAAATCAGCTTTTCTCCAATCTATTAACTTGGTTTTTGTCATTCTTATGTCCTTCTCTATTGTCATCTTAAAGCATATTATATTATGGTCACTATTGCCTATATGTTCCCCTACTTTTACTTCTCTTATCTGCTCTGGCTCATTCCCCATAACTAGATCCAATAGCGAATCCTCCCTTGTTGGGCTTTTTACATACTGGGTTAGAAAGGAGTCCTGTAGACATTGTAGGAACTCCATTCCCTTATCCCCTTTACCTACCTCTTCTGTCCAATTAATATTGGGGTAGTTGAAATCCCCCATGATGATTATTCTATGTTTTTTACTCATTTCTCTAATTTGTCTGTATAGTTCTTCCTCCACCTCCCTTCCACTATTAGGTGGCCTGTAGACTATGCCTATTAGTGTGATTGATCCTTTATTATCTTTTATCTCTATTCATATGGATTCTATTTTTGTTTTGCTGATATCTACATCCCTTTTTTTCCACTGCCATTATGTTATCCCTAATAAGTACAGCTACTCCACCCCCCTTTTTGATGGATTTAATATAGATCTGCAAATATAGCAGCAGAAGGCATAGCTGAGGTACTAAATGAGTACTTTGGCAGCATTCTCTTCTTTGGTGAATACAGATGCAATGTCACAGTAAGAGGTACTAGAGAAATTGGATAGGATAAAAATAGATAGAGGAAGTACTTAAAAAGTTGGCAGCGCTCAAAGTAGAAAAATCACCTGGTCTGAATGGAATGCATCCTAGGTTGCTGAGGTAAGTAAGGTTGGCGATAGCAGAGGCTCTGGCCACAATCTTCCAATCCTCCTTAGATATGGGAGCGGTGCCAGAGGACTGGAGGATTGTAAATGTTACACCCCTGTTCAAAAAAGGGGTGAGGGATAAACCCGCAACTATGGGCCAGTCAGCCTAACATCTGTGGTGGGGAAAAGTTTAGAGACAATAATCAGAGACAGAATTGTCACTTGGAAAAATACGGATTAATAAAGCCAGCACGGATTTGTTAAAGGCAAATCGTGTTTGACTAACTTGATTGTGTTCTTTGATGAAGTAAAGGGAGGGTTGATGAAGGTCGTGCGATTGATGTGTATATAGACTTTGAAAAGGCATTTGATAAAGTACCACAGATTAGATTTGTTAGTAATATTGAAGCCCATGCGATTAAAGGGGAACTAACAGTGTGGATACGAAATTAGCTAAGACAGAAAGCAGAGCGTAGTGGTGAACAGTTGTTTTTCAGACTGGAGGGAAGGATACAGTGGTGTCCTCCCAGGGGTCGGTATTTGGACTACTACTTATGACCTGGACTTTGGTGTATAGGACATAATTTCAAAGTTATAAGATGACACGAAACTTGGAAGTGTAGTAACCAGTGAGGAGGATAGTAGCAGACTTCAGGAGGACATAGACAGACTGGTGAAATGGGCAGACCCATGGCAGATGCAATTTAAAGCAAAGCAGTGTGAAGTGATGCATTTTGGTAGGAAGAATGAGGAGAGGCAACATAAACTAAATGGTACAATTTTAAAGGGGTACAGGAACAGAGACCTGGTTGCGTACGTACATAAATCTTTGAAGGTGACAGGACAAGTTGAAAAGGCTGTTTAAAAAAAAAGCAATCTGGATCTTAGGCTTTATAAACCGAGCCATAAAGTACAAAAGCAAGGAAGTTATGCTAAACCATTATAAATCACTGGTTACGCCCCAGCTGGAGTATTGTGTCCAATTCCAGCCACCACACTTTAGGAAGGATGTCAAGGCCTTGAAAAGGGTGCAGATAAAATTTACTAGAATGATACCAGGGATGAGTGACTTAAGTTACGCGGAGAGACTGGAGAAACTGGGGTTGTTTTCCTTACAGCAGAGAAGGCTAAGGGGCAAGAAAACTGTTTCTCCCTCCCTACTCTATCAAAGCCCCTCATAATTTTCAACACCTCTATCTGGTCTCCCCTTAACCTTCTCTGCTCTAAGGAAAACAATCCCAGATTCTCCAATTTCTCCACATAACTGAACTTCCCTCATCCCTGGTATCATTCTGGTAAACCACCTCTGTACCCTCTCCCAAGGCCTTGATATCCTTCCTAAAGTGTGGTGCCCAGAATTGTACACAATACTCCAGCTGAGGCCTAACCAGAGATTTGGAAAGGTTTAGCAGACTTACTTGTTTTGTATTCAGTGCCCCTATTTACAATGCCAAGTATCCCATACTCTTCAACCACCTTATCAACTTGCCCTGCTGTCTTCAAGGTTTGTGAATATACACTGCAGGTCCCTCTGCTCTTGCACCCTCAACCGTACCATTTACACTGCCTCTCCATGTTGTTCCTCCCAAAGTGCAGCACTTCACACTCATCTGCATTAAATTGCATCTGCCACGTGCCTGCCCATTTTAGTCTGTCTATGTCCTGAAGTCTGCTACTATCCTTCACTGTTTACTACTTTAAGTTTTTGTATCATTCTGTGATTCAGTACTAGCTCCTGTGCGCTGTCTGGGAGCAATTCCTCTGCCAGATATCCGTTTCCTTTCTCCTTCAGTTTGTCACGCAGCTTGGTTCTATGGAAGAGCCCTTTTGATGATTATAGCTGGTAGGCGACACATTTTGAAGTTATGGTTGTGGGACATGGCTGGGATTACTTCCTGAAGGTATTGGTGTGAGGAGTTCACAGTCCAATGAGGATTAGCATATGCTGGGCATATAGTTCCACATCACCTTGTATAGTTTGCCACAAATAACTGACAACAACCTGTATTTATATAGCACCTTTAACTTTGTAAAATGTCCCAAGACGCTTGACAGGAGTATTATAAGACAAAAATTTGACACCGAGCCACATAAGGAGTAATTTAGGGCAGAAGCTTGGTCAAAGAGATGGGTTTTAAGGAGAGGCTTAAAGGAGGAAAGAGAAGTTTAGGGAGGGAATTCCAGAGCTTAGGGCTTAGGCAGCAGAAGGCATGGCCGCCAATGGTTGAGCGATTATAATCAGGGATGCTCAAGAGGGCAGAATTAGAGGAGCGCAGATATCTCTGTTGGGGGGGGGGTTGGGTTGTGGGGCTGGAGGAGATTACAGAGATAAGGAGGGGCAAGGCCATGAGGGATTTGAAAACACTACCATACCATACACATACCAGATTAGGGCTCATGGGGTTGGGGGTAATATCGTAGCATGGATAGAGGATTGGTTAACGGACAGAAAACAGAGAGTAGGGATAAACGGATCTTTTTCAGGTTGACCGGCTGTAACTAGTGGGGTGCCGCAAGGATCAGTGTTGGGGCCTCAGCTATTTACAATCTATATTAATGACCTATTTGAAGGGACCGAGTGTAATGTATCCAAGTTTGCTGATACAAAGCTAGGTGGGACAGTAAGCTGTGAGGAGAACACAGAGTCTGCAAAGGGATATAGATAGACTAAGTGAGTGGGCAGTAAGGTGGCAGATGGAGTATAATGTAGGGAAATGTGAAGTTATTCACTTTGGAAGGAAGAATAGAAAAACAGAATATTTTTTAAATGGTGTGAAACTTTCAAATGTTGGTGTTCAGAGAGATTTGGGTGTCCTCATGCAAGAAACACAAAGCTAGCAAGCAATAAGGAAGGCAAATGGCATGTGGCCTTTATTGCAAGGGGGTTGGAGTGTAAGAGTAAGGAAGTCTTGCTATAATTGTACAGGGCCTTGGTGAGACCGCACCTGGAGTACTGTGCACAGTTTTGGTCTCCTTATCTAAGGAAGGATATACTTGCCTTGGAGGCGGTGCAACAAATGTTCACTAGATTGATTCCTGGGATGAAAGGGCTGTCCTATGATGAGAGATTGTATAGGATGGGCCTATACTCTCGGGAGTTTAGAAGAATGAGAGGTGATCTCATTGAAACATACAAGATTCTGAAGGGGATTGACAGGATAGATGCTGAGAGATTGTTTCCCCTGGCTGGAGTGTCTAGAACTAGGGGGCAGAGTCTCGGGATAAGGGGTAGGCCATTTAATTTCTTCACTCAGAGGGTTGTGAATCTTTGGAATTCTCTGCCTCAGAGGGCTGTGAATGCTGAGTCTTTGAGTATATTCAAGGCTGAGAAAGATACATTTTTGGACTCTAGCGGAATCCAGGGATATGGAGATCGGGTGGGAAAGTGGAGTTGAGGTGGATGATCAGCCATGATCTTATTGAACGGCGGAGCAGGCTCAAGGGGCCGTCTGGCCTACTCCTGCTCTTATTTCTTATGTTCTTAATGAAGCTAGAAGAACTGTTTTACTAAATAGCAAGATTTTCTTCTGTTTATTATTGGGTTTGGTTCCTGCTATCCATTCAGCCTCTATTCCAGTAATATTTTCTCTTTCGCATTTGCCTTTTCAGAGCCCCTGTCGTCCCTGCTCCTGTGACCATCTTGGTAGCTTCTGCTGGATCTATACTCTGATGGCCACTGGGCATTGTCTGAATGTTATTCCTATAGACAGAAGGTAATCAAAATCCAGGGGGCAAGTCAATCAAAATCTAAAGGAAAAAATGAAGCTATGGCTTTGATTAAATATTTCACCTTTAGTTTATTGGATATAAAAAAAATTATACTTGTTACCTAAATTTTATAAGGTATTTGTTCCTTTGTTACTCCTGTAATGCTTTCTGTATTCTGCAGACTAACGTGTCATTTTTTTTGTTCTCCTTCATTGACTGAGAAACTGAATGGAATATTTTTCTGTTCCAGAGTATGGCTCCGAAGATATTAACATTCTCCCTGGAGGGTTGGCCCTTATCAGCTCTGTGAGTCTGCATTTGATATTTATCTAATAAGTGATTAGTTTAAAAAACTGTAATTGAAAGGCATTAGAAAGCAAATATTTACATAAATTAAACAATCTTTGTTCAGGATTTTTTATTTTAATGGTAGCATGTTTACTTTTCGTAGGTCAACGCACCAGGGGTTTAGTGCTATAGAAATGAAATGGGTTATCTTTTCCTTACCTAGCCTCGTCATGAGAGAATTGATTTTTGTTTAAGGGAAACATGAGCAATAAAAGTGCAAATATTCTCTAATGTATGGATTTTAATTTGAATGTCCATACAATGCCATTCATTTACTTTATAAAGTGATGTACCTAAGCCTCTGAAGGGGTACTGTTTCACACTTCAACAACCGTAAATAGTAAAACCGTACAAGTGCACTGTTTAAAAATACTTTACTAATGTAAAAAACCTAATTAGAAATATCTGATTTGGTGTTTGTGAGGAGGCTGGAACCATAGAATTTTATAGCACAGGAGGAGGTCATTTAGTCCTGTGCTGGCTCTCTGATAAAGTTATCCATTTAGTCCCATTTGCCTATACCTTTATTTAAAAGAAAATATTCTTCCCTTTGAAAAGCTATTGGCATTGATTCTGCTTCCACTGCTATTTCTGGTAGGGCATTCAATGAGCCACCAATCCTATATGTTAAAACATAAATAAATAAAAAATCCCCTAACTGGTCCCTTCATAGTTTTGGTTATAATCTTGAATTTGTGCCCTCAAATTATTGGCTCACTGACCAGTGGAAATAGTTTTCCCCCAGCGTACTTTATTAAAATGCCTTATTTTGAACACACAGATCAGATCCCCTCTTAACCTGGAGCAGGATTTCAACATTTCATGTTTCTTCCTCTTAAAATATCATAGCCAGGAGCTATTTTTCTCATTTTAAAATGTGCCAAACATTTCAAACTAAATTCTAAATATCTCTGGTTTGCAGCTAAATTGAGGATTTTATATGATAAATTTTTGTAATTCAATTTAAAGTGGTACACAGATCAGCTGGTAGTATAGCTTGAATCTGTATGTACGCCAAATTGTGTTTTAACAAAGCTTTGGTATAAGCTTCCATTGGTTGATTAATGGGTGAGCTATGGTGCAGTTATACTGCAGATACTGCTTGATACCAGTACCCAGTTTACAGCACCAAGTTATACTGTCTTATTCTCTGCTGTAAACTTCTATAATTCTATGAATATGTGAAGAGTAACTACTTTAAAATTCTGAAAAGTACAGATTATTATATGCCTAGAGGTTTAAATTCCAGAGCTTCACGTTGAACATGCTTTATTTCTATTACCACAAGACAAAACCTGTTGTGTGTGTTCCCTGTTTCTTGTTTTTACACTTGCTTTTAAGGGCCTGAAATACCCATTGCTGCCTAGCTTTGCCCCTGATCAACCAGGGCAGATTCTCCTAGTGGATCTAAATAAACCAGTCCTGACAGCTGTTGAACTGAGAATCAGTCGTGGGTTTGATGTGGAATCCTTTAACCCACATGGGATGAGTACATATATAGATGAAGGTAAGTGTCCTGAAAGTTACTCTTTATTTGGGGGGAACTCCAGATCAGAAAAATACTATTAATCAATACGGTGAGAATGGAAAGTCCTTGGATGGTTTGCCAATTAAATGTAGAATTTATTTTGACGTTTTCCTGTTGTTTAGCAGTAGGAACAGAATTACAAATGATGGCTATTTTAACTCTTCACAAGAACTGGTTAATCAAATTTTGTGGTGGGAAGAGGTTCAAAAAAGGGGCATGACGTTGATCTCCGATGGCTGGGCTCTAGTTTACATGTTTAGCATTAAGTATATTTTCTTTCTAATTGTCTGAGGTTACTGCACACTGTTGGGTTTTGACTGATGAAAGTGAGGCAGAGTAGAGCTTAATGTGGCCAATCCAGAACTGATGATGATTGACTGGGCCAGTTGTGCAGTAGCTTGAGTTTGTGTCCCTTGGACTTAACAACAACAAATTGTATTTATATAGTGCTTTTAAAGGAAGTGAAGCTGGGAACTATAGCAATGGCGAGTGACTTGATGGGAACAAGGGTGTCCAAAGCCGAGACAATGGAGCAGATTAATAGAAGCAGTGGTGATGTGATGAGTAGAGGCCAGAGGAGAGGGAGCTGGGAGCTTGTGTGAATTTGTGAAGGAGCTGTGGAAGTTTCTTTTTCTAGGAACAGACAGTGAGGCTGGCTGCAAATTATGTCGATCCGCAGAGGCTTCAATTTTCTTTTATTATGGAGCAGATCTTTCCTTTCGTATCAACGAATTTCAGGCTGCCATCTGTCTTTTCAGACACTAAACCACCAACTGTCCACACCTACAAGATGGCAAGGTTAAAGGGCTGGCTGTGAGTGTGGGTGGAAGAGTTTGTGAGGGGAGGGAGCTAATGGATTTCAGCCATTGTTGCAATCACTAAGCATTAGGAGTTTTTGCAAAGGCTAAGAGAAGGGATCTCTGTGATGAAGCAGCTGTGGGGCATGGGAGGGCAGTAGACAACGATCATTTTAAATGAGATAGAAGGTGAGATGCTGGAGTGAGGAACATGCCAGAGGAGTAGGTACACAGAAGTATCACCACCTTGGCAGTTTGGCCGAGGCAAGTGATGGAATGTGTAGCCAGCAGGTTTTGCTAATGGGGAGGGTTTACTGGCCATAACTCGTGTTTCTGTCAGGGCCAGAATAACAGTAGATTAATCCATGATGTTATGCACTGTGAGGGCCTTTTTTGTCAATGAGCAAACTTTCTAGAGGGCCATGGGGAGTGGGATAGTGATTGACATCCACTGGCAGGGTCAGGGATAATATAGGATCAGTGAAGAAGAAAAGAGGTCATGAAGAAGTAGTTAGAGGCTAATCTCTTGGGAATGAGCTGGGTGTGGTGGTCGCCAGGATAAGATTGTTGGAGTTGTTGCTCTGGGTGAGCCAGAAATGAGTGTCATGATGGGCATGGTAGAGAATACAGAGAGAGAAGCAGAGGGAGTGGGGTCATTTCAAGAGGGACCTTAGCATGGGATGGCAACTCTGAGAAGTAGGCTGGGAAATAGTGTTGTGGGGATAGGGATCAAAAGGAATGTAGTTCTGAAAAAGATGGAGTTGGAAAGCTACATAGCTGGGTGAGAGGAAGACAGGAGAGCCGGACCGCTTGCGAGTGGATGTAGAGGGAGACCTTCGATTAAATGGACCAGTTGCAGAGAGTTGGCCACTATGAGGGAGATTGTTAAAGGAGAATCTTTGAGTTAGCAACCAGTCTAGTATCCTGAGGGCCTGTCTTAAGAGGGTGGTTGATGCTTTGCCTCAATTTCACCTTCATTTCAGAAGAGCAACTTTTAACTGAATTGCTACAAGTTTTGTTTCCAGATCAGCCATTTTGATCTGAGATGTTGAAACTGGGCGGGAAGAGACTTTCCATCAGTCTGTGCCGGAGCTGAACCTAGGTTACAGAATTAAAAATGGGACTTGTGCTGGCCCATGGTGCAGGCTCACCTGCTCCAGTAGCTTGGAGGCAGATTCAACCGGGGTGGGGGGCGGGGGGGGGCAGGATATGCTAGGTTTTGCAATAGGAATCCCTCTCCTTAATTGGAATAGGTTACAGGTATAGGAAAAACCTTCTGGTGTACATCAAGAGCATATGGCAGGAAATTATGAACCTCCTGCCTGTATGTTCAATCCAGTAAAAGTAATGAATGGGAAATCGCAGGCTTCGGGTATGCAATTCCCCAGTGTATACTCCCAACATGCTCCAGTAGCATAGAGTCGAAAATGTACCTCTTTGTGCATTTCATAAGTTTCCTTAACCAACAATTACTTCATAAAATGTTCAAAGTTCAACTTTTGCAGTAATTTTGAAGTGTAGTCACTGTAGTAATGTAGGGAAATATGGCAACCAATTTGCACACAGCAAGCTCCCACAAACAGCAATGAGATAATGACCAGATAATCTGTTTCAGTAATGTTGGTTGAAGGATACATATTGGCCAGGACACCGGGGAGAACTTCCCTGCTCTTTGAATAGTGCCATGGGATCTTTTACATCCACATGAGAGGGTAGACAGGGTCTCTCTAAAATGGTTCAGAATAGATTTTGTAAACTGAATTTGCTACAGAAATATAGTGAAGAAAAAAACCATCAACAGAGAAACTAGAATCGCAGTTGCTGCTGATCTGTGAGCAGTTCATAACAGAAAACACAACTGTTAAGTTTAAATAAATTTGCTTGAAATAAAGTCATATTCAATGTTTAGTTTGAAAGTCTTTTGGTAAAAGCATCCTAACAAAGAAAGAAAGACTTGCATTTATATAGTGCCTTCCGTGGCCCTCAGACATCCCAATGCGCTTTACAGCCAATGAAGTACTTTTTGAAGTGCAGTCACTGTTGTATTGTGGGAAACGTGGCAGCCAATTTGCGCACAGCAAGCTCCCACAACAGCAATGTGATAACAACCAGATAATCTGTTTTAGTGATGTTGATTGAGGGATAAATATTGGCCAAGACACTGGGGTAACTCCCCTGCTCTTCGACATAATGCCATGGGATCTTTTACATCTACTTGAGAGAGCAAACAGGACCTCTGTTTAACATCTCATTCGGAAGACGGCACCTCCAACAGTGCAGCACTCCCTCAGCACTGCACTGGAGTGTCAGCCTAGCTTTATGGGCTCAAGTCTCTGGAGTGGGACTTGAATTCACAACCTTCTGACTCCGAGGTGAGGGTGCTACCCACTGAGCCACAGCTGACGCATAGGGCTGGATTTTACCAGTCCTGAGAAGGCGGGTTTGGAGGCGGGACTGCTGGGAAAATCGAAAAGAATGGGAGCGGGTCCCAAACCCGCTCCCAACCTGCCTCCAAACAATCTTCCCGGGAGTCGGGTCCCCGATTTGCACAGGGACCCGACTCTAGTAGCGGGAAGAGAATTATAGCCACTTAATTGCCTGTTAACAGGTAGTTAACAGGAAGTTAAGAGGCTTTTTCCCATTTTGCGACTTCTGCTGCGGGCTTCCTGATGTCGGGGAACCCCGCCAGGGTAAGTGAGGCGTGCTGTGGGTCTGTTGTAATGTTTGTGTATAGATGACAACTGCAGAAGTGGTGTGAAGGATCCAATAGGACACTGGTAAGTATCAGAGGTAAGGAGATGTTGGGAAAGTCATTTTTAATGTGTTTAGAGTTTTCTGTAAGTGACAAGCTTTGAAGTGTTTGTGTTGCCTCACCTCATTGGGAGAAGTGACAGATCGCTTCTGCAACCTCACCTGCAGCTGCCATCTGTTTTATCCTAAGGAGAGAGTCATTGAAGAGCCTGGGTGCAAGGGCTCACCTTTGTACAGTGATTCAGTGTTTGACAGCACCTCAATGCTGTCAAACACTGACAAATCAGCTGTCAAAAATAAATGGTACATGTCCCTTTTTAAGAAACCGGCAGATGAAGCGTCATCAACTGACGTCATCTAACACCGGTTTTCCCTTAACTGGCCGGCAAGCCTGCAGGGTGGGCTTAACAAGGCCAATCAGGGGAAAATAGCGTCTGTGCGTTGGACGTCGCTGGGGGCGGGACTAGAACCCGGAAGGCAGCAGTCCCGCCCCCAACTCGTCTCGGCAGGTAAAATCCAGCCCAAGGTGAGGGAAATGTGAACTAATGCTAAAATGAAATGTTAATGTGCTTAGCTACGGTTATAAATGTTTACGTATCATTTTCAATCCAAGCTATACCTGTTTACTCTTTTTTTTGTCTGTCAACCAATGTCTACCCATACTGCTACATTGTATCTTGTATTCTAAACCTGAACACCTTCTGAAAATCCATATACACTACATCTGCAGTCCCTCTGTCTATTCAGTTGGTCACTTCAAAAAATCCCATTTGTTAACCACGACTTGCCTTTAGCAAATTTGTGCTGGCTCTCCTTGATTAACCTCTGTATTTCTAAATGCTGGTAACTTTATCTCAAATTACACAGATTCTAAAAATTTGCTGATAAGATGTTTGACTAACTGGCCTACAGTTACCGGGATTATCCTTCTCCCATCTTCTTGAGCAAAGATGTTACATAGCTACTCTCCATTCTCCATTCCATGGCAAAATTTGCATAATTAAGGAGGATTGATGAATTGTGGCCAGAGCCTCTGCTATCTCCTCTCTTGACATTTAACAGCCATGGGTACATGCCAACAAGGGCTAGTGACTTATCTACCTTGGGGTTTTTTTTCGGAACCAATTCTTTTCCTACCGTTATCTCTAACAATTATTCTATATCCTCCTCTAGAACACTTGCATTCTCACTTACACTATCATATGTAAAAAAAAAAATGCAAGATATTTATTTATTTAATATCCTCACCGTACCTTTATCCTCCACAGTTGGATTCCCCTCATCACTGAGCTCTGCTCTTGAGAAATGCTTGTTGGTCGCCCCTGACTTGGTGTGTTGTATCAAATCAGACAAAGTATCATGCAAAGTCCAGAAATCTGAAACTAAACAATCGCTAATAGGAATTTTAATCATTTTTGTACAACACTCAAATTCTGTCAACAGATTTAACGGCTATAGGAGCATATATAAGAACATAAGAAATAGGAGCAGAAGTAGGCCATTTGGCCCTTTGAGCTATATGACTGTGTTCATTAGCTTTGCATTGACTCACTAATGCGGTTTGCTTTATTTCTAGATGGTACTGTGTACGTTTTTGTTGTGAATCAGCCACAGCTTACCAGCACAGTGGAGCTTTTTAAGTTTGAAGAGGAACATAATAGTCTGATCCATTTAAAGACCATCTGACACAAACTTTTACACAGGTACATCACGAGAACCTGAAGATGTCTGCTGCTGATTGACGGGCAAATTGATGTGAAGTGAAATTTTATTTTAAAAAGATGGATGAATCAAAAATGTTCTTCTACAGAAGGACTTTCTAACACATCCAACCATTTAGGCTAATAGTGGCAAAAATGTTGCATGAATCATCTAAGTGTTTTGAAGGAGGGTGTACAGCAGATGCAGATTTTTTATCTTCAAGGTAATGGGTACATTGTTCTGCCCACTTGCATATTTTGTGCAACTCATTCTGTAGTTTTTGAGCTGCCTCCTGATTCCACTGCACCTCCTAGTTTTATATCATCTGAAAATTTGGTCATTTTGCATTAATTTCTGAATCCAGGTCATTTTGTATAAATCAGAAACCGTAGTGGTCCCAGGACACACCCCACTCAGTAATTCCTGCCCACATTGACATAACTCCTAATGAGTACTTGTTTCCTATCCTTCAGCCAGCTTCTTGTCCATTCTCTGGGTTTACCCCGAATCCCCAGCTTTGAGTTTAATTACTAGCAGTTTGTATGGAACTTTATCAAGAGCCTTTTGGAAGTTGAGGTAAACCACACCATAGGGCTTCCCATAATCCACATAGGTTATCTTCTCGAAGTTGAGGAGGTCAGTCAAGCAGCATCTTCCCCTTTCTGAATCCATGCTGACTGTTGTTAACTAGGTTATTATTGTAAGATGATCTCGTCAAGTTTACTCCTGATAATCATGTAATGGGAGTATGATTAATGGGCCTATCGTTGCCTGTCTGTTTTGTCACGCTTTTTGAATATGGACATCACATTAGTCTGTTTCCAATCTTCTGGAACCTCCCCAGTGTCCATTGTCTCCCTCAATGATGGTCAGTGCCTCACAGATATCCTTCCTAGTCTTTCTCAGCACTCTAGGAAAAATACCATCTACCAGTGAGGATTTTTGTCTTAAGCCTGCCTCGAACTCCATTTCATTTATAATATTCATTGATTTTATTTGAATATCTTTATTTAGATAGGGTATGTTGCTCATGTCTTCCCTTGTGAATACTTGGAGAAAGTAGTCATTCAGAATATTTACTATTTTATCTCATCCTCTGTTTCAAGCCTGCTTGTGGTTTTTGATATTCACCCTCTTGGTGTTGTGGTATTAAGAATTTCTTTTACTGTAATGCTTAGCTTCAGCTGCTGTGCCTTTTTATTAAGTCTGTCTTTGCCCCTTTGATCACCTGTTAATTTCTAACCAAATCTCTGTGACTAAAGCTGTCGAGTGTGTATCAGCGCACCTATTCTAGATAGGTTGACAGTCTGGGCCTATTTTGATGTTGATTAGAAGCACTTCAGAATGATGAGCTGCAAGAGGGTGAACTTTCATTTGGTTTCTTTGTGGCACTTTCAGGAAAAGAACACATTATTGGGCAGTGGAAAAATGATTTCTGTATAACTGTGGTAGTAATTGATTATTGGAAAGGCCACTTTAAATTGTTCCACTGTCAGATTGTTGAGATATTAATACACCAATCTAGGCAGTAGGATATGCCTTCCATGTCTGTGCTTTACTCTCATTGCAAGTTCCCAATGTTCCTGGACTGTTGGAAGACACAGAACAGAGGCCCTCCAGATTAGTTACAGAACAACAGTAGAGGTGTTGGAGCAGTTCACTTGCTTGACTGCTCAGCAGGGGAATTTCATACATTTAATGGTGTTGCTTTTTCAATTGTAATGGTGTTAATCTCAAAACAAACACTTTCTGCAGCAACTCCCATTTCATATATGCTGGTGTTCTGGGGGATGTTAACTGATCCTGCTGAGGAATGTGTTGGAAAACAAAAACTATACAAATTTGCTCTATCATTATTTAAATACTAGTCCTTCAACATAGATTGCAATTTATTAAGAACAACTAGCATTTATATAACATGGTTAACATAGAAAAGCGTCCCTACAAGCTTTACATAAGCATAACCAGATAAAAATTGATACCAAGCCGAAGGAGATATTGGGAGGAGTGACTAAAAGCTTGGTCAGAGGTAGATTTTAAGGAGGGAATTTCAGAGCTTAGTGCCTGAAGGCACAGTCGCCAATGGTGGGGCAAAGGAAGAGAGGGATGCACATGAGGCCTGAGTTGAAGAAATGCAGAGTTCTCCGAGTTGTAGGTGGAAGTTACAGAGATGGGGAGGAGTGAGGCCATGGAGGGATTTGAATAAAAGGATGAAAATTTTAAATAAAAAGAGTCAGACCAGGAGCCAATGTAGGTTAGCGAGCACAGTGGGTGAGCGGGACCTGGAGCGGGTTAGGATATGGGCAGCAGAGTTTTGGATGAGCTGATGTTTATGGATGGTGAAGGATGTGAGTAGTCAAATCTGGAGGCGACAAAGGCTTTAGTAGCAGATGAGACCGGAAGGAGCGGACCTGGAGGGAGCACAGCGAGAGCGGAGCAGTTAAAAGGATTGGCAGCAACTCAACAGAGGCAGTTTTTGAAAAAGTGACTTCAGAGTAAAAAAAGTGACGTCGGCACAAGGGAAGGAGCTGATTGCTGAATAGCTTGTGAGTGTATTATATTTTAAGTTTTAAGTTTATTTCAACTGGGTTAGTTCTTAGTCTATTAAATAGAGGCATGGCAGGGCAGCTCAGTCCCGTGGAGTGCACATCCTGTGCCATGTGGGAAGTCCTGGACTTCCTGAAGCCTGGACAACCACATGTGTGGGAAGTGTCGCCAGCTACAGCAACTCGAGGTCCAGGTTTCGGAGCTTGAGTGGTGGCTGGTAACCTGCGGTGCATCCGCAAGGCTGAGAGTTATGAGGATAGCACGTTTCTAGAGGTGGTCACCCCGCGGCTTAAGAGTATTCAGGCAGAGAGGGAATGGGTGACCGCCAGACAGAAGAGGAGGACCAGGCAGGTAGTGCAGGAGTCCCCGGAGTGCATCGCGCTCTCCAACCAGTATTCTGTTCTGAGTACTGGTGAGAGCGATGGTTCCTCTGGGGAGTGCAGCCAGAGTCAAGTCCACATCACCACGGGTGGCTCAGCTGCACAGAGGGGGAGGAAAAAGAGTGAAAGAGCAATAGTAGTAGGGAATTCAGTAGTTAGGGGAGCAGACAGGCGTTTCTGCGGCCGTAGACATGACTGCAGGATGGTATGTTGCCTCCCTGGTGCCAGGGTCAAGGATGTCACTGAGCGGCTGCAGGACACTCGGAGGGTGAACAGCCAGAGGTTGTTTCCCATATCGATACCAATGATGTACGCCGAAAGAGGGATGAGGTCCTGCAGGAAGAGTTTAGGGAGCTAGGAGAGAGATTGAAAAGCAGGACCTCAAAGGTAGTAATCTCCGGATTACTCCCGGTGCCACATGCTAGTTAGTACAGGAATAGGAGAATAGAACAGATGAATGCATGGCTGGAGAGATGGTGCAGGAGGGAGGGCTTTAGATTCCTGAGGCATTGGGATCGTTTCTGGGGAAGGTGGGACCTGTACTAGCCGGACGGGTTATACGTCAACAGAGCCGGGACCAACATTCTCGCGGGGAGGTTTGCTAGTGCTGTTGGGGAGGGTTTAAACTAGCTTGGCAGGGGGATAGGCACCAGCATATAGGAGTAGAAAAGAGGAATAAGGTGCATAAAAGAGTGATTGTGTTGGATAGTACTGGAGAAGATAGTACTAGAGGTGGAAGTAGTACCATATTAGATAGGAGCAGACTAAGAAGACGACGAAAAATTCAAAAAAAGGTTTAGAATGCATGTACGTAAACGCACAAAGTGTGGTGAATAAGGTTGGTGAGCTACAAGCAGTTAGCCATGTGGCAATAACGGAAATGTGGCTTAAAAACAGTGAGGACTGGGCACTTAATATTCAAGGGTACAAGGTGTTCAGAAAAGGAAAGGAAGGAAAAAAAGGAGGTGGGGTGGCAGTGCTGATTAAGGAAGACATTGTAGTGTGGGAAAGGGAGGATGTTCTTGAGGGGACAAGGACAGAATCCATTTGGTTAGAGTTGAGGAGCAAAAAGGGTATGATCAGTCCTTCCTCTCAGGCTGAGTTAGAAATCATTCCACCACAGAAAACAGAAGGCTGCCGTTTTTGACAGAACCACGGCTTTCCTGCTTTCTGTGCCGGTGAGATTTTTAACTCCCGAGAACTGAAGGGCTGACACCTGCAGGAGGAAGTTAAGGTAAGTAAAACTTTTTCCAACACTAAGCACTTACCTTACACACTTACCTCTGCACACATGCACCCATCACTTACCTACCCACTGGACATATCGACCCCTCCAACCCCTGCAGACCCACGGCCCGTCCCGATAACTTGGCGTGGTTGCCACCTGTCGGGAAGCCCACACTATTCTTTTTAAAATAGGGATTATGCAAAAAACTGCCTGTTAACTACCTGTTAACAGGCAGTTAATTGTCACTAATCCCTTCCCGCCTCGGGGAGTCGGGTCTCAGAACAGGTCGGGTACCCGCCGCCAGAGAAACTGGCATGGAGGCGGGTTGGAGGCGGGATGGGGTCGGGACCCCCGAATCTGCAACTTTAACACCCCCCCCGGCCTCCAAACCCGACTCCACGGGTCATTGAAAATCCAGCCCTTTGTGTCCTCCTCACAGTTTACTTTCCAACCTAGCTTTGTATCATCAACAAACCTTGATGCTTCACACTTTGTCCGTTCATCTAAGTCATTAATATAGATTGTAAATATCTGAGGCCCAAGCACTGATCCTTGCAGCACCCCACTAGTTACATTCTGCCAACTTGAAAATGACCCGTTTATCCCTACTCTGTTTTGTCTATTAACCAATCCTCTATCCATCCTAATATATTACCCCAAACCCATGAGCCCTCATCTTGTGTAACAACCTTTTATGTGGCACCTTATCGAATGCCTTTTGGAAATCCAAATATACTACATCCACTGGTTCCCCTTTATCTACCCTGTTAGTTACATCCTCAAAAAACTCTAATAAATTTGTCAAACACGGTTCCCCTTTCATAAAACCAAGTTGACTTTGCCTAATCATATGATTTTCTAAGAGCCCTGTTACCACTTCTTTAATAATGGATTCCAGCATTTTCCCGACGACTGATGTCAGGCTAACTGGCCTGTAGTTCCCTGTTTTTCTCTGTCCCTCCTTGAATAGCGTGGTTACATTTACTACCTTCTAATCCGTTGGGACTGTTCCAGAATCTAGGATATTTTGGCATCCACTATCTCTGCAGTCACCTCTTTTAGAACTCTAGGATGTAGGCCATCAGGTCCAGTGGATTTGTCAGCTTTTAGTCCCATTAATTTCACCAGTACTTTTTCTCTACTGATCTTAATTACTTCCTCACTCTCATTAGCCCCTTGGTTCCCTACTATTTTTAGTATGCTTTTTGTGTCTTCTGTGAAGACAGATACAAAATATTTTTTTAAGTTTCTGCCATTTCCTTATTCCCCATTTATAATTTTTCCTGTCTCAGCTTCTAAGGGACCAATGCTTACTTTTGCTAATCTCTTTCTTTTTACATACTTGTAGAAGCTCTTACCTGTTTTTATATTTCTTGCTAGTTTACTCTCATTCTATTTTCTCCCTTTTTAATCTTTTTTTGGTCATCCTTTGCTGGTTTCTAAAGCTCTCCCAATCCTTAGGCTTATTACTATTCAATGCAACATTATAAGCCTCTTTTAATCTAATACTATCCTTAACTTCTTTAGTTTGCCACGGATGGATCACTTTTCCCGTGGAGTTTTTATTTTTCAATGGAATGTACATTAGTTGAGAATTTTGGAATATTTCTTTAATTGTTTGCCACTGCTTATCTACCGTCATACCTTTTAATCTAATATCTCAATCTACCTTCGCCAACTTGCCCCTCATACCTACGTAATTGGCTTTAAGTTTAAGACTCCAGTTTCAGACTTAGAATTTCACATTGAGTTTGAGAGTGAAAGACTTATATTATGATCACTCTTCCTAAGAGGATCCTTTACTATCAGATTACTAATTAACCCTGTCTCATTACACAATACAAGATCGAATATAACCTATTCCCTGGTTGGTTCCACGACATATTGTTCTAGGAAGCTACCTCATTATTCATGTATTAGGCTCAGTGGTCTACTATGGGGGCATAGCAACCTTCAGACAAATGCATTGCCATAATCTTATAGGGCTCTTATAAGCAATTATTGTTAAATTGCAGCTCCCATGCAGCTTAAACTGAAGTGCTTCTAAAAAGAACTATTATAAAGAGCAGCCATTGAAAAATGAAGTTTCCCATTGAAATCAATGGTTAAAAATTGGGTGGGTTCCACAGTGGGTGCGTATTCTGCCAGATTGACCCCCAAGGGGGGGTTGGGGTTGAACAATAACAATTTGCAATCATACAGTGCTTTTAATGTAGAAAAACATCCAAAGCACTTCAAAGGTGTATTCAGACAAAGATTAACACTGAGCCACGGAAGGAAATGTTGGAACGGATCACAAAATGCTTGGTCAAAGAGGTGGGTTTTAAGGAGAACCTTAAAAGAGAGGGAGATGGGGAGAGGCAGAGGGCTTTAGGGAGGGAATTTCGGGGTCTAGATGGCTGAAGGCACGGCCACCGATGGTGGGGTGAAGGGGGTGGGATGATGAATGTGCTAATGACAAGTCAGAGGAGCAGAGTTCAGAGGTGTTGTAGGGCTGGAGGAGATTACAGAGATAGCGAGGGGATGGTCATAAGGGATATAACCGGAGGATGAGAATTTTAAATTGAGGTACTGGGGGGCCAATGTAGATCATCAAGAACAGGGGTAATGTGTGAGTGGGACTTGGTGTGGGATAGGATATGGGCAGCATGGGAGCTGCAACTTAAAAATCATTGCTTATAAGAACCCTATAAGATTATGGCATTGCATTTGACTGAAAAAGTTGCTATGCCCCCATAGTAGATCACTGAGCCTAATACATGAATAATGAGGCAGTTTCCTAGAGCAATATGTTGTGGAACCAACCAGGGAACAGGCTATGGAGGATGGGAGGCTGGGAGGCCAGCCAGTAGAGCATTGGAATAGTTGAGTCTGGAGGTGACCAAGGCATGGATAGGGTTTTAGTGATGGTGTGTGAGGCAGGGGCAGAGGCATGTGCTGTTATCATAGAATGGTTACAGCACAGAAGAAGGCCATTCGGCCCATTGAGCCCGTGCCGGCTCTGTGCAAGAGCACTTCAGCTAGTCCTACTTCCCCGCCCTTTCCCCGTAGCCCTGAAATTTTTTTCCTTCAGGTACTTATCCAATTCCCTTTTGAAAGCCACGACTGAATCTGCCTTCTTCACCCTTTCAGGCAGTGCATTCCAGATCATAACCACTCGCTGCGTAAAAAAGTTTTTCCTTCTGTCGCCTTTGGTTCTTCTGCCAATCACCTTAAATCTGTGTCCTCTGGTTCTTGATCCTTCCACCAATGGGAACAGTTTCTCTCAATCGACTCTGTCTGGACCCCTCATGATTTTGAACACTTCTATCAAATCTCCTCTCAACCTTCTCTGCTCCAAGGAGAACAACCCCAGCTTCTCCAGCCTATTCACATAACTGAAGTCCCTCATCCCTGGAACCATTCTTGTAAATCTTTTCTGCACCCTCTCTAAGGCCTTCACATCCTTCCTAAAGTGCGGTGCCCAGAATTGGACACAATACTCCAGTTGAGGCCTGAACCAGTGTTTTATAGAGGTTCATCATAACTTCCTTGCTTTTGTACTCTATGCCTCTAGTTATGAAGCCCAGGACCCCGTATGCTTTTTTTAACCACTTTCTCAACCTGTCCTGCCACTTTCAATGATTTGTGCACATGTACCCCCAGGTCTCTCTATTCTTGCACCCCCTTTAGAATTGTATCCTTTAGTTTATATTGCCTCTCCTCGTTCTTCCTACCAAAATGTATCACTTCATATTTTTCTGCATTACATTTCATCTGCCACGTGTCCGCCCATTCCACCAGCCTGTCTGTCCTCTTGAAGTCTATCACTATCCTCCTCACTGTTCATTCTACTTCCAAGATTTGTGTCATCTGCAAAAGTTGAAATTGTGCCCTGTACACCCAAGTCCAAGTCATTAATATACCTTCCTCCAGTCTGAAAAACAGCCATTCACCACTACACTGTTTCCTGTCACTTAGCCAATTTCATATCCATGCTGCCACTGTCCCTTTTATTCCATGGGCTTCAACTTTGCTGGCAAGCCTATTATGTGACACCTTATCAAACGCCTTTTGGAAGTCCATGTACACCACATCAACTGCATTGCCCTCATCAACCCTCTCTGTTACCTTCTCAAAAAACTCAAATCAAGTTAGATGGATGGATGGGTGGGTGATAATTGGGTGTGGAATTAGTGAATTATATTAGTGAAGCTTGCTAACCGCACTCAGACATATAGACCTAATATGTGGAAACAGATATTTATAAAATTGCATAAAACTAGATCCTAAATCTGATCATGCCAGCAAAGTATTTAATGTTAATAAGTTTTGGATTCAAATTAATGCATACAGCTGTTTAAAACAATGTGATTCTTCAGAACAAAACAGTAGAATTAAAGAAAGTTAGGCACGTTTGATCAGTAGCAACATTCAGAACAAAGTACATACTATATATTGATTGCAGCATAAACCAGATTTTTTTGGCTTCTTAATGGAGAATGAGCCAGGATGCCAAACTGGAACAGTAGTACACTAGTCTGACAATTCCGAGGATGCATCACACCACAACCGTAGCATAGGTGCGAAGTGGTTGTGTTTTGAGAGACACTGCAATTGTAACGTAAATGCAGACTCAATGCAGTGTCAGGTAAGGCCTGACATCGGAACAAAGTGGAATGAGAATCCCTGAAGGAGGGTGTCTCACTTCACTTTGCAGTCAGTTTGGGTCTTCATACCTGATTAACACTCCAAGTTTAACATGAGGGCAACGCAGTTTCAGGTTTGCACTGAGGCTAAACATGAAGGGCAAATGGACCATTTAGATGCATTTACACTGCAATGAAAGCTCTCAAATCAGCAGCTGCGGTTTGAGTTCCAGCCGGGCAGAACATAGTTTACATTGCTTGGCTCCTGCCTATGCTGGAACTTTAAGTGTCCTGTTTAGGAGAATGTTTTGGGCTTGTCTGCACAGAGCTGTCTCCTAAAAGTTCGAGACAAATCTTTAGAGAACAGGGAGGGGTGAATCCCTACTCTCTAAATGAACATCCGGTAGCTTTGCAAACCTGGTTTAGCACTGCACTGAATTTACACTGCATGTGGTATCAAACGAAAGTGGTGCAAGAGTACCCCCTCCAGGGGATTTCAAGCTGGAGTCAGCTTGGATGTGGAAATCCCTTTACACCAAACTTAAACTGGCAGAGCAAATGCATCCTAATATTCAAATTCAACCATTTCTGTGCAACTTGTTTTTAAAGGGTCTTTCCGGTTTAGAACAGAATAGTGATGTAATTATCAACTCTTCGATCTGGAGTTTCCTCTGCATTTGGGCCCAGATACACCCGTAATCGGGACACAAACAAACTATGCACCTCAAAAATCGTGGAATTTTGGGCGTAAGTGAGGTATGCGCTTAACTAGGGTATAGGGTACGGTAGGATAGTGGTTATGTTACTGGACTAGTAATCCAGAGGCTTGGATTAATGATCCCAAGACGTGAGTTCAAATCCCACCATGTTAGCTGGGGAATTTAAATTCAGTTAATTGAATAAATCTGGAATAAAAAGCAAGTATCAGTAATGGTGACCAACTACCGGATTGTCATAAAAACCCATCTGGTTCACTAATGTCCTTTCGGGATGGAAATCTGCCGTCCTTACCTGGTGTAGCCTATACGTGACTCCAGACCCACAGAAATGTGATTGACGCTTACCTGCCCTCTGAAATGGCCCAGCAAGCCACTCTTGTAACAAAATGCTATGGCAAACAATAATAAGAATAAAACAGGATGGACCACCAGGCATCAACCTTGGCACCAGCTTCGGACATGACAAAGGCACACCCAGCCCAGTCGACCCTGCAAAGTCCTCCTCACTAACATCTGGGGACTTGTGCCAAAATTGGGAGAGCTGTCCCACAGACTAGTCAAGCAACAGCCTGGCATAGTCATACTCACAGAATCATACCTTTCAGCCAATTAATGGAGGTGGAAGTAGGCAGTCTTTGTGGAGAGCATGTGGGGTCGGAAGCTCAGCTCAAGGTTGAATAGAAGGCCAGGATTGCGAGGAGTCTGACTCAGCCTCAGACAGTGGCCGGGGAGTGGGGATGCAGTCGATGGCGAGGGTACGGAGATGATGGCTTCATTCTTCCCACTGTTTAACTGGAGGAAATTGCGGCTCATCCAAGACTGAATATTGGATTCGGCAATGGCTGGTTTACATAGGATATACAGCACTGAAATAGGCCATTCGGCCCAACTTCCTCCTGTCTTTCCTCATCTAACTCTATCACCAGAATCCTCTATTCCCTTCTCCCTCATATGTTCTCTAACCGCCTCTTAAATGCATCTATACTATTCGCTTCAACCACTTCCTGTGGTAGCGAGTTCCACATTCTCACCACTCTCTGGGTAAAGAAGTTTCTTCTGAATTCCCTAATTGATTTCATGGTGACTATCTTATATTGATGGCCTCTAGTTTTGCTCTTCCCCACAAGTGGAAACACTCTCTCTCTCTCTCTATCTACTCTAGCAAAACCTTTCATAATTTTAAAGACCTCTATTAGGTCACCCTTCAGCCTTCTCTTTTCAAGAGAAAAAGAGACCCAGTCTGTTCATCCATTCCTGATAGGTATACCCTCGCATTTCAGGTATCATCCTTGTAAATCTCTTTTGCACCGTCTCATAGAGTTATACAGCACAGAAAGAGGCCCTTCGGCCCATCGTGTCCGCGCCGGCCATCAAGCCCTGTCTATTCTAATCCCATTTTCCAGCACTTGGTCCGTAGCCTTGTATGCTATGGCGTTTCAAGTGCTTATCTAAATGCTTCTTGAATGTTGTGAGGGTTCCTGCCTCTACCACCCTTTCAGGCAGTGAGTTCCAGATTCCAACCACCCTCTAGGGTGAAAAAGTTTTTCCTCAAATCCCCTCTAAACCTCCTGCCCCTTACCTTGAAACTATGGCCCCTGGTTATTGACCCCTCTACTAAGGGGAAAAGTTCCTTACTATCTACCCTATCTATGCCCCTCATAATTTTGTACACCTCAATCAGGTCCCCCCCTCAGCCTTCTCTGCTCTAAGGAAAACAACCCCAGCCTGTCCAGTCTCTCTTCATAGCTGAAGCGCTTCAGTCCAGGTAACATCCTGGTGAATCTCCTCTGCATCCTCTCCAATGCAATCACATCCTTCCTATAGTGTGGTGACCAGAACTGCACACAGTATTCCAGCTGTGGCCTAACTAGCGTTTTGTACAGCTCCATCATAACCTCCCTGCTCTTATATTCTATGCCTCAGCTAATGAAGGCAAGTATCCCATATGCCTTTGTAACCACCTTATCTACCTGTCCTGCTGCCTTCAGGGATCTATGTACATGCACACCAAGGTCCCTCTGATCCTCTGTCCTTCCTAGGGTCCTACCATTCATTGTCTATTCCCTTGCCTTGTTAGTCCTCCCAAAATGCATCACCTCACAGTTTTTAGGGTTAAATTCCTTTTGCCACTGTTCTGACCAACCCGTCTATATCGTCCTGTAGTCTAAGGCTTCCTTCCTCGCTATTTACCACTCCACCAATTTTCGTGTCATCTGCGAACTTACTGATCATACCTCCTACATTCATATCTAAATCATTAATGTACACTAGAAACAGCAAAGGACCCAGCACCGATCCCTGCGGTACACCACTGGACACAGGCTTCCAGTCACAAAAACAACCTTAGACCATCACCCTCTGCCTCCTGCTACTAAGCCAATTTTGGATCCAATGTGCCAAGTTGCCCTAGATCCCATGGACTCTTACCTTCTTGACCAGTCTCCCATGTGGGATTTTGTCAAAAGCCTTACTGAAGTCCATGTAAACTACATCAACTGCAGTACCCTCATCCACATACCTAGTCACCCCCTCAAAATTCAATCAAATTGGTCAGACATGATCTCCCCTGACAAAGCCATGCTGACTATCCTTGATTAATCCTTGCCTCTCCAAGTGGAGACTAATTCTGTCCCTCAGAATTTTTTCCAATAATTTCCCTACCACTGATGTTAGGCTCACTGGCCTGTAATTCCCTGGTTTATCCCTACTACCCTTCTTGAATAATGGTACTACGTTAGCTATCCTCCAGTCCTCTGGCACCTCCCCTGTGGTCATGATGCGGAGATGCCGGTGTTGGACTGGGGTGGACAAAATTGAGAGGTCGCACAACACCAGGTTATAGTCCAACAGTTTTATTTGAAATCACAAGCTTTCGGAGCTATCGATTTGCTAGAGGTTCTGAAAATTTGTGTCAGAGCCCCTGCAATCTCCTCCCTTGCCTCACACAGCAGCCTGGGATACATCTCGTCTGGGCCTGGGGATTTATCCACTTTTAAGCCCGCTAAATCCACTATTACCTCTTCCCTCTCAATACTAATTTGTCAAGTATATCACAATCCCCCTGCCTGATTTCTATGCCTACATTGTCCTTCTCCATAGTGAACACAGATGCAAAATATTAATTTAAAACCTCACCCACATCTTCCGGCTCTACACACAGATTGCCACTTTGGTCCCTAATGGGCCCTACTCTTTCCCTGGTTATCCTCTTGCCCTTAATATACTTATAAAACACATTGGGATTTTCCTTTATTTTGCCTGCCAGTGTTTTTTCATGCCCCCTCTTCGCTCTCCTAATTTCTTTTTTAAGTACCCCCCTTGCACTTTCTATACTCCTCTAGGGCTTCCACTGTTTTTAGTCCTTTGTATCTGCCAAAAGCCTCCCTTTTTTTCCTAATCCATTCTTGTATATCCCTTGACATCCAGGGTTCCATGGGCTTGTTGGTCCCACCCTTGACCTTTACTGGAACATGTTGGCGTTGTACTCTCTCTATTTCCTTTCTGAAAGACTCCCACTCTCCAGTGCCTCTATATCCTTTTTATAATATGGCGACCAGAATTGTACGCAGTACTCCAAGTGTGGTCTAACCAAGGTTCGATACAAGTTTAGCATAACTTCTCTACTTTTCAATTCTATCCCTCCAGAAATAAACCCTAGTGCTTGGTTTGCTTTTTTTTAATGGCCTTGTTAACTTGTGTCGCTACTTTTAGTGATTTGTGTATTTGTACTCCCAGATCCCTTTGCTCTTCTACCCCATTTAGATTCTTATTTTCCAAGTAATATGTGACCTCTCTATTTTTCTTACCAAAATGCAATACTACACATTTATTTGTGTTGAAATTCATTTGCCAATTATATGCCTATTCTGCAAGTTTATTAATGTCTTGTAATTTGTTGCAGTCCTCCTCAGTGTTGACTGTTCCCCCCTGTAAGGTTTCCAAAATTTGCAGATCCCCAAAACCTAAGGAAAAAGGACTTTGGAACTACCTCAGAGTGATAAAAATGCACTTGGGCCTAATCTAAGAGACTGTAAGACCAAAAACCAAGTTTTGGCATTTTAAAAGCATGTCTGGGCCTGTGAAGGGAGAAAAGGCTGTGAAGGAAGTTGGGTTCGACCTCTGCAAAAGCAGTTTTGGGTATTGCAGTTAAATTGCATTGTCTGGGGAATCGGGATGACCTCACTCAAGCTCCAGCAAGCATTAACATTTTGACAATAGACCCTAGGAGGAGATAGCCCCACCCAAAACAACAGGTCCCATCAAACCGATTACAGAACCCATTAAAAACATGCATAAAGCAAATATTCGATCGAAGTCCTAGGCCCAGTCAAGAAACCCAAAACATGAGGACAATTCAAACTCCGATTAAACAACAGATCGACAGGATGGAGCTATCCTGATACCACTTCACACATTTACAAAACCAGTTAACACGCTAGTAAAGTTGTTACTGTTAACGAGGTCTTACAATGACGGGATTTGATTTGGTTTTGATAAGGCCACTTCAATTTAGTATAATTGAAGGCCCATCAAGCAGTTCAGTAGTAACAACAGTTCAAGTTCAACAGAAGGCAGTTCTGCAGTTCAATTTGAAAGCCTGTTTTTCAGCAGAAGTCAGTGCTGGAATTACAGAGTTCAGGAGAAGCAAGTTGGGCAGTTAAAGAAGACAGTTCAGTAAGAAGGGAGTTCTCCAGTTCTCCAGTAAAACAGTTCAAGTTCAACAAGCAGGCAGAAGGCAGTTTCCACAGTTCTGCAAGAAGGCAGTTCCACAGCTCGGAAGAAGACAGTTTAAACAGAAAGCAGTTCAACAAAGAAAGCCAACAGCTCCAGAAGTAGGCCGACATGCAAGAAGAAACCAGAGCGACCGCCTCAGTGACCATCGGACACCTCGTGGCAACAAGGGCCTTACGAAACCTTTTACTCAAAAGACTCTAAACCCTAACTCTCAACTGTCAAGGATTCATTTGGTGAGCATTATCCCTGGTTCTCCAGAGTCCAACCTAGCTAGTGAAGTGGGCTTGGGAGGGGTGAAGTATTCTTCTAATGTTATTTTCCCTCGCGTGTATCGTGTGTTCCCCAACCTGTGTTTAAGTGTTAAGTGTGTTTTGAGTCTGTTACCTTTCTTTAATAAAAGTCAAAACACTTTCATCAAAACCTGTTGTCTACTGCATTTTTGTTCACAACCCCCAAATAAGTCCAAGGTCTAGAACCAGGGGCGTGGGAGCGATTTG
Organism: Squalus acanthias; assembly: GCA_030390025.1. NCBI lineage: Eukaryota > Metazoa > Chordata > Chondrichthyes > Squaliformes > Squalidae > Squalus > Squalus acanthias. Next base: position 99,820,595 of record CM059428.1, read on the forward strand.
AACCGCTCACTGAGTCAGAGGTGAAGCTGACCCCTACACACCACCCCCTACACCCCCTCCCCCCCCCCATTTGGTGTCATCTGCAAATTTAGAAATTGTGTTTTTGATTCAAAAGTCTAAATCGTTAATATAACTTGTGAACAACAGTGGTCCCAGCACTGATCCTTCTAGAATACCACTTCCTACCTTCTGCCACTCTGAATAGCTACCCTTCACCCCTGCTCTCTGTCTTGAAGTCAGCTAGTTATCCATTCTGCTGCTTGTCCCCCGACTCTGCATTCTCTGACCTTATTCAGTAGTCTATTATGTGGTACCTTATCGAAGGCCTTTTGAAAATCTAGATAAATTACATCTGCTACATTACCCTTGTCTACTCTCTCTGTTACCTCTTCAAAATTCAATGAGGTTGGTCAAGCAAGACTTTCCCTTTTGAAATCTAAGCTGACTATTCAGTATTATATTTTTGGTTTCTAGATGTTCTGTTTTCTCCTTTTAGTAGGGTTTCTATTATTTTTCCTACCACCGATGTAAAACTGACTGGTGTATAGTTCCCTGGACGTGTTCTAGCTCCCTTCTTAAATACAATTATTATATTAGCTAACTGCCAGTCCTCTGGTACTACACCTTGTTCTAACAAATTATTAAATATGTGTAGTAATGCCTCTGCTATCTCTTCCCTGGATTCTAATGCGTGAATGTAATCCATCCGGACCAGGGGTTTTATTGAGTTTGATTAGTTTATTTAATATATCTCCTTTTTATTTTAAATGCAGTTATCTCATTTCTAATTTCATCATCTGATGTCATGTCCACCTGTTCTGTCTCCCTGGTAAATACTGAAACAAAGTAATTATTTAATATTTTTGCCATCTCTCTCTCGCTGCCTGTGATATTATCCTGTCTATCCCTTAGTGGTCCTATTCTCATCCCGACATTCCTTTTTTTTTTATGTGCCTGTAAAATATTTTACTATTTTGTTTTATGTTCCTTGATAATTTAATTTCTTAGTTCCTTTTTGTCTTCCTAATTGTTTTTTTTTACTTCTCTCCTAATCTCTTCGTATTCTTCCTTGTCATGCTCTACCCTGCTGTCCATGTACTTAAGGGAATAATTGAAGAGACATACATTATGTCTTTATTCATCCATGGTGTCTCTTTAGTGTTAAGTCTGTTCTTGTTTTTTAGCAGAATATATTTTTCCTGGACTCTGTTGAACGCCGTTTTAAATGTTTCCCACTGCTGTTCTACATCAATGTTTGCCATTATTGTTGTCCATTTGATTTTCCCAAGTTCTATTCTCAGCCCCTCAAAATTGGCTTTTCTCCAATCTATTACCCTAGTCTTCATCATACTTATGTCCTTCTCAATTATTATCTTAAAGTGTATTATATTATGGTCACTATTGCCAAGATGTTTTCCCTACTTTTACTACTTTTATCTGCTCTGGTTCATTTCCCATTACTAGATCCAATAGTGAATCCTCCCTTGTTGGGCTTCTTGCATATTGGGTTAGAAAGGAGTCCTGTACACATTGTAGGAACTCCATTACCTTATCCCCTTTACCTACCTCTTCTGTCCAATTAATATTGGGGTAGTTGAAATCCCCCATGATTATTATTCTATGTTTTTTACTCAGTTCCCTAACTTGTTTGCATATTTATTCCTCCACCTCCCTTCCACTGTAGACTACCCCTATTAGTGTGATTGATCCTTTATTATCTTTTATCTCTATCCACATGGATTCTATTTTTGTCTTGCTGATAGCTGTGTCACTTTTTTCTACTGCCATTGTTATCCCTAATAAGTATAGCTACTCCTTCCCCCCCCCCCCATCTTGTCTAAACATGTTATACCCTGCAATGTTTAATTCCCAATTCTAATTTTTCTGTAGCCATGTCTCAGTAATCCCTACTATGTCTGTTTCCTCACAGCATATTATTGCCTCCAGTTCCCCTGTTTTATTATGGACACTTTGTGCATTGCTGTACAGTCTGTTTAACTCATTTTTAATAGTAGTTCCTCTCACTTTATTTTTAACCATCTTTTTACACTCCTGTTCTATAACTCTTTATTCCCTAGCCATCAATGTGCTCCCTTACTTTATTCTTTCATTGCTTTCCCTTCCTGTTCTGTTTATATTTAGGCTGATTTCATTTCTAGTAGATCCCTCCCACCCCCCTGCACCCCCATCTTATTAGTTTAAAGCCTTTGCCCTCTCCCTATTTACCCTTTCCGCTAGGACACAGGTCTCATCCCGTGATGTTTGACTGAGGTGGGGCTGTGTGTCATCAGTGTACATGTGAAAGCTGATCCTATGTTCACGGATGATACGTAGACAAGTGGACCAAGGACGGATACTTGGGATCTCTGGAGGCAACGGTATGGGGGTGGGAGGAGAAGCCATTGCTGGAGAAGCTCTGGTTATGGTTGGATGGGTAAGAGTGGAACCAAATGAGTGCAATCCCACTGAACTGGACAATGGAAGAAAGGCATTGGAAGAGGATGGTGTGGTCGACCATGTCAAAGGCTGGCGATAGTTCAAGGAGGACATTATATTCTAAGTTGATGGGTGTATTGATTCAATACTGTGACTTATTTATATAAAATTTGTTAGCATTGTAACTGATAGTTTTAGCGTTTCTTTTAATGGTCAGTTGGTAGCCTGAGTTTATTACTGTTCTGTGTACATTAACCAACTTTTTAAACACTTATAAATTCAAATGCTCCAACAACAAAAATGGACATGGCCATTTGCCTTCCCATTTTTTGATGGAATAGCTACCAAATCAAGAATTCTGGAAAATGAAATGGGGAACCTAGGGTCGCAGAGAAAGGAGCAGATATACGAAATCAAATTCAGATGCACAAAAAAAGATAGTACAGTGAAACCTGTAAATTAGGGACACCCAAGAACTTGCATCAGGTGTCCTTATGTTCAAAATGGTCATTGTATGTATAGTAAACTGGATGAGCCAAATATTACAGGATTTGCTTCATCTCCTGCAGCGTCCTTGTTTTTTGCCCCAGGAACATACGAACAGGAATAGGCTGTTTAGCCCCTTGAGCCTGTTCTGCCATTCAATAAGATCATGGCTGATGGAGCTAACTCCATATACACGCCTTGCCCCATATATCTTTATACTTTTGGTTAACAAAAGTCCATCAATCTCAGATTTAAAATTAACAATTGATCTTGCATCAGTTACCATTTGCGGAAGAGAGTTCCAAACTTCTACCACCCTTTGTGTGTAGAAGTGTTTCCTAATTTCACTCCAGAAAGGCCTGGCTCTAATTTTTTAGACTATGCCCCCTAGTCCTAGACTCCCCAACCAGCGGAAATAGTTTCTCTCTATCTACTCTATCTGTCCCCCTTAATATCTTGAAAACTTCGATCAAATCACCCTTTAACCTTCTAAATTTCAGGGAATTCAACCCTAGTTTGGGTAATATCTCCTCATAACTTAACTCTTGGAGTCCAGGTATCATTCTGGTAAATCTATGCAGCACTCCCTCCAAGGCTAATGTATCCTTCTTAAGGTGTGGTGCCCAGAACTGTTCACAGTACTCCAGGTGTGGTCTAACCAGGGCTGTCTTTAGCTGTAGCATAGCTTCTCTGTATTTTAGTCCTCTAGATATAAAGGCTAGCATTCCATTAGCCTTTTTGATTATTTTCTGTACCTGTCCATAGCATTTTAATGATCTATGTACATGGACCCCAAGTCTCTTTCAACCTCCACTGTTTCTAGCTTTTTACCATTTAGAAAGTACTCTGTTCTATCCTTTTTAGGTCCAAAGTGAATGACCTCAAATTTGCTTACACTGAAATCCATTCGCCACAGTTTTGCCCATTCGCATATTCTATTATCTTTTTGTAATTTTATGCTTCCATCTACACTGCAAACAATCCCGCCTATCTTTGTGTCATCGGAAAACTTGGATATGTGGCTTTCTATCCCATCATCTAAGTCGTTAATAAATACGGTGAATTAGTTGAGGCCCCAACACAGATCCTTGTGGGACACCACTAGTCACATCCTGCCAATGAGAGTACCTGCCCATTATCCTTACTCTCTGTCTCCTATCGCTTGGCCAATTGCCTAACCAGGTCAATAATTTGCCTTCAATTCCATGAGCTTCAACTTTAGCTAAGAGTCTCTTATGAGGGACTTTATCAAATGCCTTCTGGAAGTCCATATAAATAACATCCATAGACACTCCCCTGTCCACTACTTTAGTCACCTCTACAAAAAATTCAATCAGGTTTGTCAGACATGACCTACCCATTCAAATCTATGCTGGCTCTCTCTCTCTGATCAGGTGAAAATTTTCACGGTGTTCAGTCACTCCATCCTTAATTATAGACTCTAGTAATTTCCCGACAACAGATATTAGGCTAACTGGTCTAAGTCCCTGGTTTCCCTCTCTCACTTTTCTTAAATAGCGGACTGACGTATGCAATTTTCCAATCTAAAGCAACAGTTGCCGAATTGAGAGAGCTTTGGAAGATTATAGTTAGGGCATCTGCAATGTTCTCACCTACTTCCTTTAAAAACCTTGGGTCGGAAACCATCTGGTCTTGGGGATTTGTCACTCGCTAGTGCCATTATTTTCTCTCTTACTGTTATTTTGCTTATCATAGAATCATAGAATGGTTACACCACTCGCTGCGTAAAAAAGTTTTTTCTTATGTTGCCTTTGGTTCTTTTGCCAATCACCTTAAATCTGTGTCCTCTGGTTCTCGACCCTTCTGCCAATGGGAACAGTTTCTCTCTAACTACCTTGTCCAGACCCCTCATGATTTTGAACACCCCTATCAAATCTCCTCTCAATCTTCTCTGCTCCAAGGAGAACAGCCCCAGCTTCTCCAGTCTGTCAACGTAACTGAAGTCCCTCATTCCTGGAATCATTCTCGTAAATCTTTTCTGCACCTAAGGCCTTCACATCCTTCCTAACATGTGATGCCCAGAATTGGACACAGTACTCCAGTTGGGGCCAAACCAGTATTTTATACAGGTTCATCATAATTTCCACACTTTTGTACTCTGTTAATTTTGGTGAGTCCCCTTCCCTTACTCAATATTAGTTTCCTTGGGATGTCCGGCATGCTATCCTCTCCCTCTACTGTAAATACTGAAGCAAAGTAATTATTCAACATGTCTGTTAATTCCTTATTTTCATTTATCACCGCTTTCAGTTTTTAAGGGGCCAACATTGCTCCTGACCACCCTTTTTCCTGATATAATTGTAAAAAAAAACTTGTTGATTTTAATATCCCTTGCAAGTTTCTTTTCATACTCCCTTTTTGTAGCTCTCTCTTTTGTCATCTCTTTTTCTTTGTATCTCTCCCAGTTGCCAGGATTAGCTGGTTTTTGCATTTTTGTATGCTTTTTTTCTTTTAGTTTTATGTTGTCCCTTACCTCTTTAGTCATCCATGTCTGTTTTTTGGCAAGTAGAACTCTTGCCCCTGAGGGGTATAAACTGGTTCTGTATCACATTAAATTCTTTTTTGAACACCTCCCACTGATCTTCTGTCATTTTACCCATTAACAGATTTGCCCAGTTTACTGTGGACAGTTTTGTCTCATTGCATTGAAGTCAGCCTTACCTAAATCTAGAATCTTAGCAGCTGTTTTGCATTTCTCCATTTGAAACACTACGTTGAACTTGATCATGTTATGATTGCTATTGGATAAATGCTCACGCACCATTAGGCTGTTAACTAAATCTGGCTCATTACTCATTACTAAATCTAATATGGGCTGCCCCCTTGTTGGTTCTCGGACATATTGTTGCAGAAAACTATCCTGGACACCAAGAAATTATCTACCTTTCTGACATGAGCTAGGCTTATCCCAATCTATATGAAAGTTAAAATCCCCCATTAAAACCACTCTGCCTTTACTGCATGCTTGTCTAATCTCTGCATTTACATAGTCTAGCACTTCATAGCTGCTACCAGGGGGCCTGTACACAACTCCCACTACAGTCTTAAATCCTTTTCTATTTCTTAATTCTACCCATAAGGTCTCCACTCCCTACTTCCCTCTTGTGATATCCTCTCATTGTTAAAGTGATTTCATCCTTAATCACTAAGGCTATTCCTCCTCTCTACCCAATCTTTCTTGCAGACCTTATAACCTGGGATCGTGCCTAATTCTGGAGCCTTGCCAGCAGGATGTGATTTCAGTTCATTTTCCATTCGTTGGGTTTCCTAGTTCATTGCTGTCCCAGGGTCTTTTCTATTGAGGGAGGGATGTCCTGATCGTGGGATCTGCTACGTTGGCAACCTACACAGGGCAAGGTGCCTGCTTTAGGGCCGGAGAGCCTGGCAGATCCCAGCCAGATTTTGGGGGGGCAGGGGTATTAATGTCCTGCAGATCCCTGCCCAGGACCCCCCTCCCTCCATGTGCTGCAGCTGCTAATGTTTGAGGGGCAGGGCGGGGATGCGGGTAGGGGTCTGTTAGCATCTCATCAGTAGCTGATGTACTGGTGGAGTAGGCGGTGGCCGGGTGATGGGCGGTGGCTGGAAAGTGTCATTGGATTTACCTGATAAAGGTTGAGTCCCCTGTAGTTGGGAATCTTTTGGTAGTTTTGCCACAGCAGCTGTTGTGTGAGAAGTTCCAAGAACCAGGAGGCCACTAGAGAGGAGGCAAAGAGGGAAAACCATTCTGTCCATCTCAGTCACCCATTCCCCAACTTCCACCGAGCCTCCATTCCACAGTCTCCCTCTACCCTCAATTCGCGCACCCACCTGCGATTTCAGGGACTACAATTCAGACTCCCCCACCCAACCGGAAGTTCTGGGCTTTTGTTTATTGGAGATCTCTTTACCTAGTGGCAGAGAAACCCCTCTATCCCTGTGAGAGCCGTGTAGGCACTCAATCTCACAGATAGAGGGGTTTCTCTGCCGATATGCATGCTGGGTACAGATTTTCATTACACAAGCCGTTTTTTCACCCGCTGCCGTCTCGCATTTACCTGCGAGTCCAGTGTTTTAAGTTGCAAACAGACTTGATTCATTGAAGGTTGTCCGTAGTTAATAACTTGCGAGTGACCGTGGTTTCGAGGCAGTTTGTATCTATTACAATGTAAGTTACTTGGGACTCTCAGTAATTTGGGAGTGTCTGTTTGTACAGGTTTCACTGTAAAATATTACCGTATCCATAAAATGTCATTGTCGAGCTGCAACGTCTGCATGTATTAAAGCAAGTGAGACTAAAGTACATGTGTACAGCTCCAAAATCACCAAACTAATACGATTTTTAGAAATTCCAGAGTTTCCTTTTTGAACAGTTCCTGAATTAACTGACAATTTTTGGATGTTTTCAATGCAAGGTTCAAGTCATATTCAGAGCTGTTGCTGTCATTCGAAGTTTAGGAGAAAATTATGTTGAGTACAATTGGGTTCCATACATAGTGTTTATTTTAGTTTAATTCTTGGAAGCTAGTGATGTGTAATATGAGGGTAGAAATTACAATCAGCACTCTTCTGGTATAAATGTTTACCAGTCGCACCAAATTCCTCTCTATTTCAGCACATTTAAACCATTTATTTTTAACAGGTTGGCATCTGTTAAAATAGCGTAGAGGAATTTGGTGTGTATTGAGAATTCATGCGAACAGCTCAAATCATTTTTTACCCTGTAGTGTGCAAGAATACATACTATCAATCCTGAAGATATAATTGAATTGCTTATCTTAATGCTGGTTACTCTCTTTGAAGACTTTGCAGGTGGGAACTCTGGCAGACAATCTGGAGGTGGATCCTAAGACTGGAGATGTGTGGATTGGTAGTTGCCCTGTTGGCTGGAAATTATTCTCCTACAGTGTTGAGGTAGGACAAGTTGAGAGAGAATATCAAATCGGTCTTGACAAGGCAGCAGATCCAAAACCAATGTCTTGTCGGCATCATACTGGCTGCGGTTGGACAAAACAGATTCTGGGTAACAGAACCTAAATGTTCTATTCCCAACAACAGTCCAGCATGTCCCACGTCATGTACCAGTGGCCTTAAGGGATAAGCTGATGGAAACCCTGGATGGTCTAGTCAGACAGGCCATCATGGCTCCTGTAACAACGCTGACTTCATGGATCAGTTCGATGGTAGTCGTACCCAAGAAGAATGGCAGACTGCATCTGTTTAGATCTGAAAAACTTAAACAAAGCCATCAAGCGAGAGCATTGTCCTCTACCGACTATTGAAGATGTAGCTACATGCCTACACAGTGCTAAAGGCTTTACGGTTCTCAACGTCTGAAATGGGTTTTGGCACGGGAGTCTTGATGAACAGTCGTCATATCTTACAACATTCCACACACCTTTTGGACAATACCGCTGGAAGCTTATGCCATTTGGGATCAGCTCAGCACCAGAAGTTTTCCAACAGAAGATGCATGAGCTGGTGGAAAGACTGCAAGGGATAGAGTTCATTGCAGATGATTTTGTGATGTTTGCTTTTGAAGACACACTTGAAGTAGCAATTCGGGACCATGATAAACACCTAGAAGTTTTCCTACAGAGATGCAACGATCGTGGAGTGGTGTTAAAGGTAAAAATAAAACTTAGTATGCAAGAAGTTCCTTTTTACTGGATACGTGGCTACGGGAAGAGGACATTGTGTTGATCCAGCTGAAGTTAAAGTGGTTTTGGAGATGTAGCAGGGACCCAGCGACTGCTTGGATTTGCTCAATATCTGTCCGACATCACAAAACCACTCGGAGATTTAATACAGAAAGACATAGCGTAGTTCTGGGGAGCATCACAAGAATTAGATAGTATGGTCACCAGCTTCCTTGGGTATTATAATCTGAAAGCCATTTTACAAGACGATGCATCTCAATTTGGACTTGGAGCAGCAGTGATGCAGAATGAACAACCGGTCACGTATGCATTAAGGGCACTGACAGTAGCAGAGACCAGATGCGCACAGATTGAGAAAGAACTTCTAGTGATCGAGTTCGCCTGCGATAAATTTGAAGCCTACATCTATGGCTGGGACGTGGTGAATATTGAAACGGATCACCGTCCGTTAGAATCAATAGTTCTCCAGCCACTAAACAACGCACCTAAATGACTTCAAAGGATGCTGCCAAGACTCCAAAAATACAGTCTGAGAGTTTCATATAAGGGGAGCAGATGGTTCTTGCTGATGCACTTAGCAGAGCAGACCTGTCAGAAGCTAATGTCAGTGCTTTTATGCATGAGCTGGAAGAAGTTGATTATCGTGACTCACAGTAGCAACAACTTAATCACGCTGCAGTGGATGACCTGGTTCAGAAGTAACTGCGTGTGCTCATTCAGCAAGGCTGGCCTGGGATCAAGTCAGAGGTGCCTGAATGCCTCCACTATCACTTTTAGTTTCAAGATGAACTAACTGTCCAAGGAGAGTTGATATTCAAGGAACAGCAACTCGTGGTACCAGCTGTGTTGCAGAAAGAGTTGATGGCAGTAGCTCATTCAACACACATCGGCATAGAAGATTTTACCCATAGAGTCCGTGACGGCCTTTATTGGCCCAGGATGCCAACAGAGCTGAAATAGATTGCAAATTGTGTAATCTGTTTGGCTCATAGGAGTTCACCAAACAAGGAACCAATATTGCAGCAGGAGATTTTGGCTACGCCTTGGTTGAAGGTTGGGGCTGACCTTTGTGAGCTACACTGCTCGTCGTGAGTGACTATTTCAGTAACTATCGAAGTAGCCAGCCTCACTTCAGTTACTACTCGCAGTGTAATGAGAGAACTTCAAGTGATGTTTGCTAGATTCAGGATACCAGACATCCTTGTAATGGATAATGGTCCACAATTTGCATCAGCAGAATTTGCAGTGTTTGCCAAGAGATGGGGATTGAGACATGTGACCTCACTACCCGCAGTCAAGTGGCAAAGCTGAGAATGCCATCAAGACTGTGAAATGACTCTTCACAAAGTGCAAGGAGTCCGGTCAATCAGAGTTTCTAGCTTTATTGGATTGGTGCATCACGCTGAGTGAAAGTGTAGGAGCCTCCACCTCGATTGAAGGCCTATTTGTTTTTATCGTGTCTGCTTGTGATTGCGTGTTTGTGTTTTTTGAACTCAGATAGTTGGAATTCTTTTCTTTTTAGGGGAGAGATGTGATGCGAGATGTACAGTAGATGCAAGTATGTCTGCGTCCTGGGAATTGTTGGTGACTCAGCAAGTGATTCTTTCGTGTTCTCTCTCTCTCCTCTGGTTTTTGTCCAGAAAGTAGCTCCTGAAGTTATTTTGAGTTTATGGTTATTTTACTTAAATAAAACGTTGATATTCTTTAACGAATCATGGCTATGCCTACTATTCTTAGCAATAGCGACACCTGCACCTAATGTCTGTCATACAGTCACAGATCCCCTACCATCCACCTTCAGAAAGGTCAGTCGATGCGTGCGTGTGAGGAATCTATGCAGACATGGCTGTGTGCTGGGGGGAGCCGGGCAGACTGTGGCTGGGGTGCAGCAAAGTCTTGGTTAAGTCCCGAATTGTGTTATTCCACACTGGGTGGATCTGTTCCATTGGATGGTGCAACAGCCATCAGTAACACCCTAACTCGCTCAACTCCTTTAACACGATGCCTAACAAAGTGCTTAAACACAAAACAACACATGACTCAAATTGAAAAGCACGGGGACATCGAAAGTGTCGATTCTTCCACCAAACAGTGGAGTTTCTTTTGTTTTGCTGGCGGTAAATTCTTGCAGTGAGACATCGGCTCACATTTTTTAACAAAATATAGATGAAAAATAAAATGACGTGTGACTGTAATGGAAGGAGTGAGCGACTCCTGCATATTTTTGAATCATCTCCTGCTGTAGTTTCAGCCCCAGTGACTGGTGGTGAGACCAGAACCCCGCTCATCCGTCCCCCACCGAGCCCATTGCAAATCGCGCTGCCTTTTTCCCCCCCAGAGGCATTGGCCCAGATTTTAGCTGTGGCAGATTTTAGCTGTGATTGATGCCATCACTGTTGCTGGAGATTTGCTTGATTTGGCGCCAGATTCAAACTAAGGTCTGGAGAGGTGAAATTCACGCCACAGAGATCGTTAGATCTTTGTGGCCAGTTTTCTTCGATGTGTCAATTCGCTGCTAACCGCAAATTCCGGGCCAATACCCCCATTTTATCTCCCCCCCGCCCGCCCGCTGTGACATTGATTATTGAATCTGACAGGTGAGCACGTTTCATTTGGATTTTGAAACCTGAAGTGTGGCTTTTTCGATTTCAGAAAAAGAACTGTCCGAGCCCGAAGTCAGGATGGTAAACGGGAACCTGAAAGAGGTTGGGAAACTAAAAAAAGCTTTGCAAACCACAGACCCTCTACTCCGGTTTCTAGCTCGCAGCTTTACAGAGGTACTTCCCAAAAAAAACAGTACCTGGCACTGCCAGAGAGAGCTGAGCATTTGGCAATCAATTAAAATCACTGAACTGACAAAAATTTTCCCTTTTTCACTGAAATATTGTTGTTAAAAATCTCTGAAACAATTAAGCCTTGTCAAATGAGATGGAACTGGATTTTTAATAGTATACTGAGTCATAATTACTGCTGAACAATTGTTATGACCCCTGAAAAACTAATTTTATACTTGTGGAATGTCTATGCTTAATTTTAAAAAAAAAGAAACATTTGATAGTGCAGCTTCTACCTTAATCGCATGTGTCTATCCCAATCTTTATTTCACTCTGTAAAATGATTAAAATGTGAAGGAAAAATCAGTGCAATATACTTCCTGGTTTGCTGTGAGAATTCTTCAATGTGATTGGCTGCTTAGCCAGCTTGATGACATCACTGTTGCTGGATGCAGAGATCGCCTGGACTTGGCCTCAGATTCAACTTAACATTGGGAGAGGTGAAATAGATGCCAGAGATCATTAGATCTTTGGGGGCAGCTTTCTTCGAGCACCACCACTTTACTGCTAACCATAAAATCCAGGCCAATATCTTCGATCAGAGCCAGAAGGTGTACCAAAGCAGTGAATATGGCCATTCAAAAGAGCAAGGTGGTCAATACAGGGCATGGATCATTGTAAATTTTTAGCTTATTACAGAAATGGTACACCATTCCAATTAGCAAAACCTTATTAAATGTTACACAGGCAAATTAATTTTACACAGGCAAAGTTATTGCCCCAGTTCTGACAAAGGGTCATCGACCTGAAACGTTAACTCTTTCTCTCCACAGATGCTGCCTGACCTGCTGAGTATTTCCAGCATTTTCTGTTTTTATGGCAAAGTTACTTTCATTGATCAAAAATCAAAGAAAAAGGTTTTACTTTAAATCCAGAACTGGACTGGAAATTAGGTACATTTATCATTAATATAATTCTTTCCCATTCTCCCTAAATATTTTTAATTTTCCATCAGAATATTCTAATGATTGATGTAGTTAATTACGTCGACCAAGCGGGAGCCATTACATGATCCATAAACAATACACAACCTACCTTATAACCAAAACAGGAAAGCATCACTGACTATATTGATGAGCTAGCTGGAACATATTCAAGTTTGTGGTGAAATATTAAATATGTACTCCCAGACAAGAAATCCTGTTATACATTTTATGTATGCGAATGGAATTGAATATTGTGTAATCAGCAAACATCCTCATATCTAGACAAGATTTTGCTTCCACTACAATAGAATGCATTGGAAGTAGCCTTATTTTTAAACCAATATTAAAACCTTTCAGAATTCTCTTCAATTATAATAGGATATCATTTTACTAAAACCAAAATTTACATCACTATATACCTAAAATAAAACTACCACCTACTGAAAACTTTGCATTAGCACATAAACAATGGTATTAGGAACTAGGAAGAATTACAAAAACTTTTATTCACTGCTTGAATAAAGGGATCTTTAATGGCTGTGAAAGTGCAGTTAACTGGGCATTAGCACTGGAAATGCATACATCTATTCAAGGTTATGAACTACTAAGCTCGCAATAAAGAGCTTTGTGGAAGATTGTGCCTATAAGCAGTTTTTCTTCGTAAACAGTGGCAACTGATGCGCCTTGGAGAACAGAGCCATCGTTCACATACACTTGGGTCACTTTTGGGTCCGTGGAGAGAATGTTTTCAATTCTGATTACCTGTGTGTAAAGAGACATGGTTACTCATCCAATGCAACTATCAAAATAAAACATTCTAGCCAACTGAAACAAATGCCTATTTTTCCAATGATGACATGAGCCTAAGTAAATGGCCCTTCTGGTTTTAATCTGAATTTAAGTTCATAGTTGCTTCAGTCTAATGTCAGTTTAAAATAAGAGGTTTACACAGAAGCTAGAGTTAAAATCAAACAGGATTAACTGTTAACCCTTGTGCACATATTTAAATCTCCCTCCCATAGATGAAAATAGTCATACGTGCAAGTCTGTCTGACTATAAAAGGCTGTTTTGAAAAAGTTTTAAAACAAATGCAGATGTACATTTGTGCCACAACACAACCTCTTCTATTTCAATGATTGCACGTTTGTGCCAATACTGTCTAGATTTTTTTTGAAACTAAGACAAAATTATCAGGATAGATCTATATTTTGCAGCTTCAAAAGGTGTGTTCTCTTGGCATGGCACAAGTTTAACCTTAATAGTTACAGGCTATGTTAGCAACTATTCAATTATAAACAAATAGTGCCCATCATGCCGAACATTTCAATAAGTCCAGCACTTGATTCATTTACAATGGATTTTAAAATTAAAACAACTCAACTAATTTCAAAACGAGTTGCAATTTTTCTCAACATTTCAAGTGACAAACCTCAGATCCTGGGGGATTTTCAGGATTGTAGGAGAATAATTTCCAGCCAACAGGGCAACTACCAATCCACACATCTCCAGTCTTAGGATCCACCTCCAGATTGTCTGCCAGAGTTCCCACCTGCAAAGTCTTCAAAGAGAGTAACCAGCATTAAGATATGCAATTCAATTATATCTTCAGGATTGATAGTATGTATTCTTGCACACTACAGGGTAAAAAATGATTTGAGCTGTTCGCATGAATTCTCAATACACACCAAATTCCTCTACGCTATTTTAACAGATGCCAACCTGTTAAAAATAAATGGTTTAAATGTGCTGAAATAGTGAGAGGAATTTGGTGCGACTGGTAAACATTTATACCAGAAGAGTGCGGATTGTAATTTCTACCCTCATATTACACATCACTAGCTTCCAAGAATTAAACTAAAATAAACACTATGTATGGAACCCAATTGTACTCAACATAATTTTCTCCTAAACTTCGAATGACAGCAACAGCTCTGAATATGACTTGAACCTTGCATTGAAAACATCCAAAAATTGTCAGTTAATTCAGGAACTGTTCAAAAAGGAAACTCTGGAATTTCTAAAAATTGTATTAGTTTGGTGATTTTGGAGCTGTACACATGTACTTTAGTCTCACTTGCTTTAATACATGCAGACGTTGCAGCTCTACAATGACATTTTATGGATACGGTAATATTTTAGTGAAACCTGTACAGACACTCTAAGTTTCTGTACAAAAAACAGACACTTACTGAGAGTCCCAAATAAATCACATTATAATGGATACAAACTGCCTTGAAACCATGGACATTCGCAAATTACGAACTACGGACAGCCTTCAATGTACCTAGTCCGCTTACAACCTAAAACACCAGACACACAGGTAAATGTGAGGCGGCAGTGGGTGAAAAAATTGCTTTTGTGTAATGGAAATCCCTACCCAGCATGCATATTGACAGAAAAACCCCTCTATCCCGGTGATAGAGCTGTGCAAGCATTCAATCCCAGGGATCGAGGGGTTTCTTTGCCACTATGGTCACTGGGTAAAGAGATCTCCATTAAAGAAAAGCCAGGAGCTGCTGGTCAGGCATGGGAGTCAGGAATTGGAGGCCCTGAAATCGCAGTGGGTGCCTGAGTTAAGGGTAGACGGAGACTGGGAAATGGGGGCTTGGGGGAAATTGGTGACTGAGGTGGACAGATATGGTTTTCCCTCTTTGCCTGCTCTCTAGTGGCCTCCTGGTTCTTGGAACATCTCAACAGCTGCTGGCGCAAAACCACAAATAAAGATTCTCAACTACAGGGGACCCAACCTTTATCATCAGGTAAATCCAATAACATTTTCCAGCCACTGCCCATCACCTGCTCCACCAGGCTGCCAACATAGCAGATCCCAGGATCAGGACATCTGTCCCTCAATGGAAAAGGACCCTGGGATGGCAATGAATTGGGAAACCTAACAAATGGAAAATTAACTGAAATCACATCCTGCTGGCAGGGCTCCAGAATTAGGCACGATCCAAGGCGAGGACGAAAAAAAAAGGACCGCTGCAGGATATATTGCCAATCCCGGAATATTTGGCTCATCCAGTTTACTGTACATATAATGACCATTTTGAAAATAAGGACACCTGATGGAAGTCCTTGGGTGTCCCTAACTTACAGGTTTCACTGTACTCCCTTTTTTAGTGCATATGTGAATTTGATTTTGATAATCTGTTACTTTCTCTGCGACCCTAGGTTCCCCATTTCCTTTTCCAGAATTGGTGGCTATTCCATCAAGAAATGGGAAGGCAAAAGACTTTGGGGGAGAAATTCATTATAGCCCCGTTTGGGGCGCTAACTTTTAAAAGTTGATAAAATTAGCGCCAGGCACTAATGTTTCTAAACTTAAAAAAAATTCGGTTTTGCACTCCAGGAAGGAAGTGGATCGCTAAATCAAGCGCTCTACTTCCTTCTTGGAGCACAATCGGCAGCAGGCGGGGAAGAGACTTCAGCAGCGCTGCACACTGGGCCGTGCAGTGCTGCCACGTTCAGAGGCTCCTTCCCTCCATTAAAGGGAAGGGCCATTGCTGCAGGCTCTGCAATATAAAAAGTACCTACCTGGACCACCAAGGCAGCCGCGATCCTGCACGATCAGCCCGGCACTCAAGCAGAGTGCCGGGCTGATCGATCGCGGGCAGGAACCCGCGGAAAAAACTGGAAGAAAGTTAAGTTTTTTTTTTTACTTACCTTGGCCACCTTGCCTTTAATCATCGCCCCTGAAGTGGCCGGCCGCCCGATGCACACCTTCTGCAGCTGTTGGTGTTTTCGATCAGCACTGCTGCAGGGGGTGAAAGTCAATTTCGGGTCCGGGGCTCTACCGGGCGAGGGAGATCGGGGCGCAACGCCATAGCGCCGCCACAAAACTCCCGCCGAATATGGTGGGTGTCGATGTCAGTGCCATGCCCGGTCACAAAGGCACCCAATTTCGCCCCCTTTGTCTTTTTTTGTTGTTGGAGTATTTGGATTTACAAGTGTTTAAAAAGTTGGTTAATGTACACAGAACAGTAATAAACTCAGGCTAACAACTGACCGTTAAAAGCAACACTAAAACTACCAGTTACAATGTTAACAAATTTTATTTGAATAAGTCACAGTATTGAATCAATACACCCATCAACTTAGAATGTAATGTCCTCCTTGAACTCTCGCCAGCCTTTGACATGGTCGACCACACCATCCTCTTCCAATGCCTTTCTTCCATTGTCCAGTTCAGTGGGATTGCACTCATTTGGTTCCACTCTTACCCATCCAACCATAACCAGAGCTTCTCCAGCAATGGCTTCTCCTCCCACCCCCATACCGTTGCCTCCAGAGATCCCAAGTATCCGTCCTTGGTCCACTTGTCTACGTGCCACCCTTGGCGGTATCATCCGCAAACATAGGATCAGCTTTCACATGTACACTGATGACACACAGCTCTACCTCCGTCAACCCATCCATTGCCTAATCATAGAAACATAGAAGATAGAAGCAGGAGTAGGCCATTCGGCCCCTCGAGCCTGCTCCGCCATTCAATGAGATCATGGCTGATCATCCAAACTCAGTACCCTGTACCTGCCTTCGCCCCATATCCCTTGATACCTTTAGCTTTAAGAAATATATCTAACTCATTCTTGAATATATTTAATGACTTGGCCTCAACTACCTTCTGTGGAAGAGAATTCCACAGGTTCACCACTCTCTGGGTGAAGAAATTCTTCCTTATTTCTGTCCGAAATGGCTTACCCCTTATCCTTAGACTATGACCCCTGGTTCTGGACTCTCCGACAATCGGGAACATTCTTCCTGCATCTAGTTTGTCCAGACCTGTCAGAATTTTATATGTTTCGATGAGATTCCCTCTCATTCTTCTATACTCCAGCGAGTATAAGCCCAATCTCTCCTCATATGTCATTCCTGCCATCCCAGGTATCAGCCTTGTGAATCTTCACTGAACTCCCTCCATGGCAAGAACATCCTTCCTCAGATAAGGCGACCAAAACTGCACACAATACTCAAGGTGTGGTCTCACCAAGGCCCTGTACAACTGCAGCAGGACATCCCTGTTCCTATACTCAAACCCTTTCGCTATGAAGGCCAACATACCATTTGCCTTCTTCACCGCCTGCTGCACCTGCATGCTTACCTTCAGCGACTGGTGCACAAGGACACCCAGGTCTCGTTGCACTTCCCCTTCTCCCAATCTATTGCCATTCAGATAATAGTCTGCCTTTCTGTTTTTGACACCAAAGTGGATAACCTCGCATTTATCCACGTTATATTGCATCTGCCACGCTTCTGCCCACTCACCCAACCTGTCCAAATCATCCTGGAGTTTCTCGGTATCCTCCTCGCAGCACACTCCCACCCAGCTTTGTGTCATCTGCAAACTTGGAGATATTACATTTAGTTCCCTTATCTAGATCATTAATGTATATTGTGAATAGCTGGGGTCCAAGGACCGATCCCTGCGGTACCCCGCTAGTCACTGCTTGCCACTCGGAAATAGACCCATTAATTCCTATCTTTGCTTTCTGTCCGCCAACCAGTTCTCTATCCAAGTCAATACCTTGCCCCCAATCCCATGTGCCTTAACTTTACACGCTAATCTCTTATGCGGGACCTTATCAAAAGCCTTTTGAAAGTCCAAATACACCACATCTACTGGTTCTCCCTTATCTATTTTCCCAGTTACAGCCTCAAAAAATTCCAGTAGATTAGTCAAGCACGATTTACCTTTTGTAAATCCATGTTGACTTTGTCCGATCCTGTCACTGTTTTTCAAGTGCTCAGCTATTACATCCTTTATAATGGACTCTAGCATTTCCCCACTACCGATGTCAGGCTTACCGGTCTGTAATTCCCCGCTTTCTCTCTACCACCCTTTTTGAATAGTGGGGTAACATTAGCTACCCTCCAATCCATGGGTACAGTTCCAGATTCCATCGAATGTTGGAAGATGATCAGCAATGCCTCTACTATTTCTAGGGCCACTTCCTTAAGTACCCTAGGATGTAGATTATCAGGCCCTGGGGATTTATCAGCCTTCAATCCTGTCAATTTCCCTAACACCATTTCCCTGCAAATACTGATTTCTTTCAGTTCCTCCCTTTCATCAGACCGTATGTTCTCCAGCATCTCTGGGAGGTTATTTGTGTCCTCCTTTGTGAAGACAGAACCAAAATATGCATTTAATTGGTCAGCCATTTCTTTGTTCCCCATTATAAACTTCCCCTGCTTCTGACTACAAGGGACCTACACTTGATTTCACTAATCTTTTTCTCTTCACATATCTATAAAAGCTCTTAGTCAGTTTTTATGTTCCCTGCAAGCTTACTTTCATATTCTATTTTCCCCTTCTTAATTAATCCCTTTGTCCTCCTTTGTTGAATCCTAAACTGCTCCCAATCCTCAGGGTTACCGCTTTTTCTGGCCAATTTATATGCCCTCTCCTTGGATCTTATGCTATCCCTAATTTCCCTTGTTAGCCACGGTTGAGTCACCCTTTTTGTTTTATTCTTATGCCACACTGGGATGAACAAATTCTGTAGTTCATCCATGCAGTCTTTGAATGTTTGCCATTGCCTATCCACCGTCAACCCTTTGAGTGACATTCCCCAATCAATCCTACCCAATTCGCGCCTCATACCATCGTAGTTTCCTTTATTTAAATTCAGGACCCTAGTCTCTGATTCAACTACTTCACTCTCCATCCTAATGAAGAATTCTATCATATTATGATCACTCTGACCCAAGGGGCCTCGTACAACAAGATTGCTAATTAATCCTTTCTCGTTACATAATACCCAGTCTAAGATGGCCTGATCTCTGGTTGGTTCCTCGACATATTGTTCCAGAAAACCATCCCATAAACATTCTAGGAATTCCTCCTCCACAGTATTTTTACTAATTTGGTTAGCCCAATTTATATCAAATATTCAGTCTTGGATGAGCCGCTATTTCCTCCCTTTAAACACTGGGAAAAATGATACATCATCTTCAGCACCTGCTACAAACTCTGTATCCTCACCACCGATTCCATCTCCCCGCCTTGGCCACCATCTCAGGCGGAGTCAGACTCCTCGCAATCCTGGCCTCCTATCTGACCTTGAGCGGAGCTTCTGACCCCACATACTCTTCATAAAGACCACCTACTTCCACCTCCATAACAGCACATGCCTCCACTCCTGTTTCAGCACATCCACCACTGAAACCCTCATTCATGCTTTGGTCACCTCTGGACTCAACTATTTCAATGCTCTCCAGGCCAGCCTCCAATCCTCCACCCTCCATAAACTTCAGCTTATCCAAAACCCTGCTGCCCATATCCTGTCCCACACCAAGTCCCACTCACACATTACCCCGTCCTTGATGATCTACATTGGCCCCCCAGTACCTCAATTTAAAATTCGCATCCAGTTTATATCCCTTATGACCAGCCCCTCGCTATCTCTCTAATCTCCTCCAGCCCTACAACACCTCTGAACTCTGCTCCTCTGACTTGTCATTTGCACATTCACCATCCCACCCCCTCACCCCACCATCGGTGGCTGTGCCTTCAGCCGTCTCGACCCCAGGCCCTGAAATTCCCTCCCTAAAGCCCTCTCCATCTCCATCTCCCTCTCCTCTTTTAAGGTTCTCCTTAAAACCCACCTCTTTGACCAAGCATTTTGTTACCCGTTCCAACATTTCCTTCCGTGGTTCGGTGTTAATTTTTGTCTGATTACACCTTTGAAGTGCTTTGGATGTTTTTCTACATTAAAAGCGCTGTATGATTGTAAATTGTTGTTGTTCAACACCAAACTTCGGGGGTAAATCTGGTAGAATACCTACCCATTGTGGAACCCACCCAATTTTTATTACTAATTTCAATGGGAAGCTTCATTTTTCGATGGCTGCTCTTTATAACAGTTCTTCGTTTTAGAAGCACTTCAGTTTAAGCTGCATGGGAGCTGCATCTTAAAATTCATTGCTAATAAGAGCCCTATAAGATTATGGCATTGCATTTGTCTGAAAGTTGCTATGCCTCCCATAGTAGACCATTGAGCCTAATACAAGGGTGCGGTACTGGAGGGTAACTGTCAGTCGTGGAGCTATACCCTACCAAGTTAGCTTTTCAGACAGGAAGAATAAATTAGGTAGAAAAAAAGTAAAAATGTAAACATGAGAAGTGAGCTAGATAATGGAGAATGAAGGAAATAATGGGAAGGTAGAATTAGCTTACTTTTAATTGAAATGAACAGTTAAAGCACAACTTTGATATTTGATTAGTATTATTACTGCAATGTTAGCATTCATTTCATTGCCAGGGGGAGTGCTGAAAATGTACAAAACCAAGAAAACTGTCAATCCCCTGGATATACTGGCAATGGCTGTTATAGAATAATTAACATGACTTTAAACATCAAAAGTCAGTTTTGCTCATAAAATAACTTCAAACTATATAAGCAGGAGTGAAATTTCATCCAGATTAGAGTTTCCATTTTTGACACTAAAATAATGTCTAAATTTATAGGCAAACTTGTTACAGTATTATAGGATTTTGGTTGGTGGTTGGATTCTAAGATTGGTTTCACACTCTTACCTTCACTGGAGTCAGAGTATTGTTCGAATTTATTTCCATAATATGGATATCATGAGTTAAAAGCTCTGCAATAAAGATATATCTGAAATGCAAAAAAAAAGATACTTCATTTACATTGGAGAAACATTTTACTCTACAAACCTTTTAAATTGTGGAGTTAATCACAGGAGCCCAAGACCAGAAGGCACGGACCTGGTGGGAACACAACGAGAGCGGAGCAGTCCCGAGCGGCAGCAACTCAACAGAGGCAGTTTTTGAAAAAGTGACGTCGGCACAAGGGAAGGAGCTGATTGGCGAGTGTATTTTGTTAAGTTTTAAGTTTATTTCTGCGTCTATTAAATAGAGGCACAGCAGGGCAGCTCAGTCCCGTGGAGTGCACATCCTGTGCCATGTGGGAAGTCCTGGACGCTTCACATATCCTGGACGACCACATGTGCGGGAAGTGTCGCCAGCTACAGCAAATCGAGCTCCGGGTTTCGGAGCTTGAGCGGAGGCTGGAGTCACTGTGGTGCATCCGCGAGGCTGAGAGTTACGAGGATAGCACGTTTCTAGAGGTGGTCACCCCGCAGTTTAAGAGTATGCAGGCAGAGAGGGAATGGGTGACCGCCAGACAGAAGGAGGACAACCAGGCAGGTAGTGCAGGAGCCCCTGGATTACATCGCACTCTCCAACCAGTATTCTGTTCTGAGTACTGGTGAGGGCGATGGTTCCTCTGGGGAGTGCAGCCACAGTCAAGTCCACGGCACCACCGGTGGCTCAGCTGCACAAGGGGTGGGGGGGGGGGGCGGAGAAAGAGTGGAAGAGTAATAGTGGAATAGTGGTAGGGGATTCAATAGTTAGGGGAGCAGACAGGTGTTTCTGTGGCCGTAGACGTGACTCCAGGATGGTATGTTGCCTCCCTGTTGCCACGGTCAAGGATGTCACTGAGCGGTTGCAGGACACTCAGGGGGGTAGGGTGAACAGCCAGAGATCGTTGTCCATATCGGTACCAACAACGTAGGCAGAAAGAGGGATGAGGTCCTGCAGGCAGAGTTTTGGGAGCTAGGAGAGAGATTAAAAAGCAGGACCTCAAAAAGGTAGTAATCTCCGGATTACTCCCGGTGCCACGTGCTAGTGAGTACAGGAATAGGAGGATAGAACAGATTAATGCATGGCTGGAGAGATGGTGCAGGAGGGAGGGTTTTAGCTTTGAGGCATTGGGACCATTTCTGGGGAAGGTGGGACCTGTACAAACCGGACGGGTACACCTCAATAGAACTGGGACCAATATTCTCGCAGGGAGGTTTGTTAGTGCTGTTGGGGAGGGTTTAAACTAGCATGGCAAGGGGTTGGGCACCAGCATATAGGAGTAGAAAAGAGGAATAAGATGCATAAAACTGAGTGTGTTGGATAGTACTGGAGAAGATAATACTAGAGGCGGTAGTAGTACCATATTAGATAGGAGCAGACTAAGAAAGACTACGAAAAATGTACGTAAACGGACAGTGTGGTGAATAAGGTTGGTGAGCTACAAGCACAATTAGTCGTGTGGCAATATGATGTTGTGGCAATAACGGAAACGTGGCTTAAAAACGGTGAGGACTGGGCACTTAATTTTCAAGGGTACAAGGTGTTCAGAAAAGATAGGGAAGGAAAAAAGGGAGGTGGGGTGGCAGTGTTGATTAAGGAAGACATTGTAGTGTTGGAAAGGGAGGATGTTCTGGAGGGGACAAGGACAGAATCCATTTGGTTAGAGTTGAGGAGCAAAAAGGGTATGATCACGCTATTGGGGGTATTCTACAGGCCTCCAAATAGTGAGAGGGAGGTAGAGGAGCAAATCTGCAGGGAAATCGCAGAGATATGCAAGAGCTATAGAGTGGTGATATTGGGGGACTTTAATTACCCAAATATCAATTGTGATAATGCTAGGGTAAAGGGAAAGCAGGGGGAGGAATTTCTGAAATGTGTTCAGGAGAATTTCCTTGACCAATATGATCTTGGCCCAACTAGGAAGGAGGCATTCCTGGATCTGGTGCTGGGGAATGAGGTGGGCCAGGTCGACCAAGTGTCTGTGGGAGAACACTTGGGTACGACTGATCATCGTATCATAAGATTTAGATTAGCAATGGAGAGGAGCAAGGAACAATCTAAAGTGGAACTTCTAAACTGGAATAGGGCTAACTTCAACGGGATGCGAAAGGATCTAGCCAGGGTAAAATGGAACCAAAGACTGACAGAAAAAACTAACGGAACAATGGGTGATTTTTAAGGAGGAGATGTTCCAAGTACAGGCTAGGTACATTCCAACAAGAGGGAAGGGTAAGGGAACCAAAGCAAGGGCTTCTTGGATGATGAGGGAGATAGAGAAGATTAAACAACAAAAAAAAGAGGGTGTATGATGCCTGTCAGGTGAATTCCAGACCAAATACAATAAGTTGAGAGGGGAAGTGAAGATGAAAATAAGATTGGCAAAGAGAGAATGAGAGTAGAATGGCAGTTAACATAAAAGGGAACCCAAAAATCTTCTACCGGCATGTAAACAGTAAGCGGGTAGTAAGAGGCGGGGTGGGGCTTATTAGAGACAAAGAAGGTGATATATGCTTAGAGGCGCAGGGCAAGGCTAGAATACTCAATGAGTACTTTGTATTGGTGTTTACTAAGGAGGTGGATGCTGACAAAATATCGGTAGAAGTAGAAAAGGTAGAAGCAATGGAAGGGGTGAAAATTGATAGACAGGATATACTAGAAAGGCTGGGTATGCTTAGACTGGATAAGTCTTGCAGCCCATGTTGCTAAGGGATTTGGGGGAGGAGATAGTGGAAGGGCTTGCCATAATTTTCCAATCTTCCCTAGATGCGGGGGAAGTGCCTGAGGATTGGAAAGTGGCAAATGTGACACCATTGTTCAAGAAAGGGTGCAAGGACAATCCTAGTAACTACAGGCCGGTCAGCTTATCAGTGGTGAGTAAAGTTTTAGAAACAATAATCAAGGAAAAAATTAATGGGCACTTGGAGAGGTTTAAGCTAATTGAGAGCCAACACGGATTTGTAAAAGGCAGATCGTGTTTGACTAATCTAATTGAATTTTTTGATGAAGTGAGAGAGAGAATTGATGAAGGGAATGCAATGGCTGTTGTCTACATGGATTTTCGGAAGGCGTTTGACAAAGTACCACATAGAAGGCTGGTTAACAAAATTGAGGCTCATGGAATAGGTCGGTCAGTGGCAGCTTGGATAAGGAATTGGCTTCAGGACAGAAAACAGCGAGTTGTGGTAAATGGCTGTTTTTCAGACTGGAGGACTGCACTAAAGTGTCAGCTTAGATTATGTGGTCAAGTCTCTGGAGTGGGCCTTGAACCCATAAACTCCTGACTCAGAAGAAGGATTGCCACTAAGCCAAGACTGACAGGGTGAAAGAGGGAACATGATGCAATTGGGGGAACCAAGTTCAACTGCTGAGTATTTAGTGAACCTAGATGCAGGGAATCTGGTGCTATTCTTACACCCAGTCAGTGAATAAGTGGCCAACAGAGGCTTGTGTGATACAAGATGTACACTGTGTCCTTCCTCGAGCCGTGCTCAAGGAAGGACACAGCGTTACATTAATAATAGCTGGGAGAAGAACGAGCTGCTTGTGGGGCATGATTGCTTCAATTAGGCAGTAGTTAACCAGCTGGATAGCCAGTAGTGAAGCTCATGCAGAGCTTTTAGCCACCATTACTATCCAGAGCCATTTGTCCCAAGGGCAAACACAGGCAATGCAATGCCAGCCAGGTGGCGCCCGTGGTCCTTGCTGCACAGTGCAGGAGGCTACAGCAAAGCCAAGACGAAGGAAGTATTAGGTTCAGAGGAGGCATCTCTTTCAGGCAGAATTCCACATATCTAGTGGAGTACTGGAACTAGAAGACTTTGAGGGCAATTTGCCTAAATAAGAAGCTGAGCACAGTTCTCGCCAGTTTCACAGTAACTGTACTGGCAAATACCATCTACATCCAATAGTGGTTTTGGGGTGGAGTGGTGGAAAAGACAAGGAAGTGAAAATTGAATGCAGGGTCATGTGACAGATCAGAGAAATAGTTGCTGCAACTGCATGCTGGAACAATCTCTGGTCTCAGTATTTAGCAATTTTACAAAAAATGGCAGGGAGAAAGTTTGTTTTTCTCAGAATATTAAGCGATTGGGAAAACTCACAATGAAAAACTATTATTGCTGAATGACTCTTGTTCTGTGCTTGCTTCATGTAAGTGTACAAAAGAACAATCAAGGGAACTTCTTGTAACTGAATCAACTAGACATTGCATTACTATTGCAGGATTCTAGAGTTAATTTAAAGCTGGTTGCCAAGAATAACTCCCTTTTCAATGTTACGTAAACATAATCTGAATTTTGCAATCTATTAATTCACTTTCAGGCAAGAGAAAGCTTCTACCAAATGGGATAAAACAAACATTTGTCTGATTAAGGGTCACACCTGAAAAGTTAATCCCATCATTCAGACTCCAGTTCATAAACACATTTACTAGCAAGGTTAAATTTGCAGCAGTCATTAACAAATGAAACAGCTGTCAGAACATACTCACCTTCCATCAGGGGAAACATTAATCCCATTGGCAAATCTAAATCCAGTTGCCACTTCTTTTACCTCAGAGGGACTGTAGTAAACAACACTGCACCATGACAAGCCAAGAACAAACTCCAAGGCCTTCAGGTGTTCATGAGAAAAATAATGGTCATTGGTGGCATAGAAACTGTCAGAGCTCACTGCTACAATATCATTCACACTAGGAGAGAAAAAGAAATCCATGGATACAACACATTTATAAAACTGGGAACAAATTACATCATACTTTCAGTTGTATCACAATTGGATTTGTAATATTCTTGGGTGTTAATCTGCAAAGAACAAAGTATCTCAAACTGCATAAATTGCAGTGACAGGATGCAGCTGTTTGTACCGTTGCATGCAGACTTACTACAGGGAGGGCTATAATGTATGTGAGTGGGGCAGAGAAAAGAACCTTTTGTTCTACTGATCTTTTAAGTGCTGTCGGAGGTCAGCATTTATAGCCTTACTTCTCTTCAAGTCAAAGTGCTAAAATAATGCCCAATTGCTTTACTAATAAAAACAGAAATGCTAGAAATACTCAGGTCAGGCAGCATCTGTGGAGAGAGAAACTGGAACAACATCTCACATCGATGACCTTTCATCAGAACTGGAAAAAGTTAGAGATGTAACAGGTTTTCAGCAAGTACAGAGGCCGGTGGGGGGGGGGGGGGGGGGTGACAGGGGAGTAAAGAACAAAAGAAGGCCTGTGATAGGGTGGAAGGCAGGAGTGATTAAATGACAAAAGGGATGATAGTGCAAGGCAAAAGGGGATGGTAATGGGACAAGTAAAGAAACAAAAAGATGGTTCCAGAGGAACTGTAAATGACCCCCGCAGAATCATAACCAGCACCTGCTGTCTGCAAAAGTGGGAGCGATGGTTATGATCTGAAATTGTTGCACTCAATGTCGAGTCCAGAAGGCCATAAAGGACCTGATCGAAAGAGGAGGTGCTGTTCCTCAAGCTTCCGTTGAGCCCCATTACAACACTGTAGGAGGCTCAGGACTGAGAGGTCAGAGTGGGAGTAGGGCAGAGAATTAAAATGACAAGCGATCGAAAGCTCAGGGTCACACTTCAGGACTGAACGGAGGTGTTCCGCAAAGCGATCACCCAATCTGCATTTGGTCTCCCCAATGTAGAGAACACCGCATTGTGAGCAGCGAATACAGTATACTAAATTGAAAGTACAAGTAAATCGCTGTTTCACCTGGAAGGAGTGTTTGGGGCCCTGGACAGTGAGAAAAGAGTAAAAGTTCAGGTGTTACATCTCCTGTGCTTGCACGAGAAGGTGCCATGGGAAGGGGAGGGGTGATTGAAGAGTGGACCAGGGTGTTGTGGAGGGAACGGTTCCTTCGGAATTATGAAAGTTAGAGGAGGGGAATTGGAGTTTGGTGGTGGCATCACGCTGGAGGTGGCGGAAGATGATCCCTTGAATGTGGAGGCTGGTGGGATGGAAGACAAGGACAAGGGGAACTCTATCCTGGTTCTGGGAGAGGGGTAGGGGTGAGAACAGATGTGTGGGAAATGTGACTGACACGGTCGAGGCCCCGTCAACCAGTGGAGGGGAATCCTGGGTTGAGGATCCTCCCCTCCCACCTCTGTACTTACTCAAAACCTGTTACATCTGTAATATTTTCCAGTTCTGAGAAAAGGTCATCGACCTAAATGTTAACTCTGTTTCTCTCTCCACAGATGCTGCCTGACCTGCTCAGTATTTCCAGCATTTTTCTGTTTTTATTTCAGATTTCCAGCATCAGCAGTATTTTGCCCAATTGCTTTACACAGTTAGCAACAAACTACTTTTCACTTGATCTTTGAATTGTCAAAATAAGTACAAAAAAAATTAACATCTTAAAGAAACATATCAAGATACAGAGATGACTGTTTTCTTCCACACCAAATGCAATAGTGGCTCATTGTACATCCTATTTAAAAGAACATATTCCAATCTACTGAATTTATGCTCAGTTTGTATAGGTGGGGAAGAACACATTGTACAGTGTGTTTGGAAGGAACTGGCTTGAAGCTTTTATTTTCTGAATACTTTATCCATACTGAAAATAATGTTTTCTGAAGCAAAGGAGAGGTGGCTGGCAGTGTCCAACGGCAGGCAAGGAAATTAAACATAATATTGAAAGCAAAAGCAGCAGGAAATATGTATGCTGTAGATTTCAACTTTATAGATTTATTTTCTTTCAGCCTCCTTCAATTACTTCATGTTTCTAGCTTCTCTCCCATCTCCTCCGATGCTCTCTCCGAGCTCATCCTATCCATCTCCTGATCTTTCGACCCCATTCGCACTAAACTGCTGACCACCCAACTTCCCTTCCTGACCCCAATGTTAGCTGGCATTGTAAATGGCTCCCTCTACTCAGGTACTGCCTCCCTTTCTTTCAAAACTACTAACATTAACACCCACCTTCTTAAAAAAAAAACCTCCACCCCTGTAATTTGTTTTTGGGCTGCGCGGCCCAAAGTTCATGCATGCCTGTTTTTTTCCCAATTTAAAAGCCAGCTCGCCGGCAGCGTGGGACCCCTGGAGCGCTGCCCCACCGCATAACTTATAGGGGACATTGCCCACCACAGCACTGAAACTGTCCTAATCAAAGTCACAAACGACATCCCGGGTGACCGCAGTACATTATCTCTCCTTGTTCTTTTGCAACCTCTCTGCAGTCACAGATTACTATACCATCCACCTCCAATGCCTCTCCTCCATTGTCCAAATTGGTGGGAATGCCCTCACTTGGTTCCACTCTTCCGATCCAATCGTAGCTAGAGCATCTCCAGCAATTGCTTCTTACCCCCGCACCATTCCCTCAAGTCTCCCAAGGATCTATCTGTGGTCTCCTTCTATTCCTCCTGATATCTTATCCCTCAGGTGACACCTGAAGACATAGCATCAAGTTTCACATGTACACTGATGACACCCAGCTCCACCTCTCCCGACCCATGGACTACCCGTGTGGTTAGCCTGCTCGTCTGACATCCAGTCCTAGATGAGTTTTAATTTCCTCCAGTTAAACATTGGAAAGTCTGAAGCCATCGACTTCAGCTCCCTCCACAAACTC
Organism: Squalus acanthias; assembly: GCA_030390025.1. Classification (NCBI taxonomy): domain Eukaryota; kingdom Metazoa; phylum Chordata; class Chondrichthyes; order Squaliformes; family Squalidae; genus Squalus; species Squalus acanthias. Next base: position 99,849,130 of record CM059428.1, read on the forward strand.
CATACCTTCCCCCACCCCCAGTCCCCAACACATGAAGACTACTGTTTGTAACCCCGAGCTCAGCTTCTCACCCAATATCCTCTCCAGCTACTTCTACCTCCACAAGATCACCCGTCTCTGCCCCTACCAAAGCCCATCTGCTACTAAAACCCTCATCCATGCATGTGTCGCCTCCAGACTTGACTATTCCCACCCTTCACCATCCATAAACACCAGCTGCCCATATCCTAACCCGGATCAGGTCCCGCTCACCCATCAACCCCTGTGCTCACTAACCTACATTGGCTCCCAGTCTTCTGACTCCTTCAATTTAAAATTCTCATCCTTGTATTCAAATCCCTCCATGGCCACACCCCTCCCCATCTCTGTAACCTTCACCTACAACTCGGAGAACTTTGCATTTCTTCAACTCAGGCCTCATGTGCATCCCTCTCTTCCTTTGCCTCACCATTGGCGACTGTGCCTTCAGGCACTAAGCTCTGAAATTCCCTCCTTAAAATCTACCTCTGACCAAGCTTTTAGTCACTCCTCCCAATATCTCCTTCGGCTTGGTGTCAATTTTTTTCTGATGACACTTAAAGCTTGTAGGGACACTTTTCTATGTTAACCATGCTATCAGATTTCCAGCATCCGCAGTATTTTGCTATCGTATATAAATGCTAGTTGTTCTTAATAAATTGCAATCTATGTTGAAGGACTAGTATTTAAATAATGATAGAGCAAATTTGTATAGTTTTTGTTTTTCAACACATTCCTCAGCAGTATCAGTTAACATCCCCCAGAACACCAGCATATATGAAATGGGAGTTGCTGCAGAAAGTGTTTGTTTTGAGATTAACACCATTACAATTGAAAAAGCAACACCATTAAATGTATGAAATTCCCCTGCTGAGCAGTCAAGCAAGTGAACTGCTCCAACACCTCTACTGTTGTTCTGTAACTAATCTGGAGGGCCTCTGTTCTGTGTCTTCCAACAGTCCAGGAACATTGGGAACTTGCAATGAGAGTAAAGCACAGACATGGAAGGCATATCCTACTGCCTAGATTGGTGTATTAATATCTCAACAATCTGACAGTGGAACAATTTAAAGTGGCCTTTCCAATAATCAATTACTACCACAGTTATACAGAAATCATTTTTCCACTGCCCAGTAATGTGTTCTTTTCCTGAAAGTGCCACAAAGAAACCAAATGAAAGTTCACCCTCTTGCAGCTCATCATTCTGAAGTGCTTCTAATCAACATCAAAATAGGCCCAGACTGTCAACCTATCTAGAATAGGTGCGCTGATACACACTATTTGGTATCAGAGCGATTTGGTTAGAAATTAACAGGTGACCAAAGGGGCAAAGAGAGACTTAATAAAAAGGCACAGCAGCTGAAGCTAAGCATTACAGTAAAAGAAATTCTTAATACCACAACACCAAGAGGGTGAATATCAAAAACCACAAACAGGCTTGAAACAGAGGATGAGATAAAATAGTAAATATTCTGAATGACTACTTTCTCCAAGTATTCGCAAGGGAAGACATGAGCAACATACCCTATCTAAATAAAGATATTCAAATAAAATCAATGAATATTATAAATGAAATGGAGTTCTAGGCAGGCTTAAGACAAAAATCCTCACTGGTAGATGGTATTTTTCCTAGAGTGCTGAGAAAGACTAGGAAGGATATCTGTGAGCACTGACCATCATTGGACACTGGGGAGGTTCCAGAAGATTGGAAACAGACTAATGTGGCACCCATATTCAAAAAGCATGACAAAACAGAGGCAACTACAGACCCATTGTTCAATTACATGAAAAGTAATAGAACTGATTATCGTGAGTAAACTTGACTATCTTACAACAATAACCTAGTTGACAGCAGTCACCATGGATCCAGAAATGGAAGATGCTGCTTTGAGAAGACAACTCACGTGGATTGTGGACAGCCTAGGGTGTGGTCAGTGTGGGGAGGAATTGCTGAGTGGGGTGTGTGCTGGGACCACTACAGTTTCTGTTTTATACAAAATGACTTGGATTCAGAAATTAATGCAAAGTGGTCACATTTTCAGCTGATATAAAACTAGGAGGTGCAGTGGAATTAGGAGGCAGCTCAGAAACTACAGAATGAGTTGCACAAGATATGCAAGTGGACAGAAAAACATACCCGTTACCTTGAAAATAAAAAATCTGCATCTGCTGTACACCCTCCTTCAAAACACTTAGATGATTCATGCAACATTTTTGCCACTATTAGCCTATATGGTTCGATGTGTTAGAAAGTCCTTCTGTAGAAGAACATTTTTGATTCATCCATCTTTAAAATAAAATTTCTCTGCCCATCAAATTGCCCGTCAGGTTCTCGTGATGTACCTGTGTAAAAGTGTGTGTCGGATGGTCTTTAAATGGATCAGACTATTATGTTCCTCTTCAAACTTAAAAAGCTCCACTGTGCTGGTAAGCTGTGGATGATTCACAACAAAAACGTACACAGTACCATCTAGAAATAAAGCAAACCGCATTAGTGAGTCCATGCAAAGCTAAACACAGTTGGTCAGAAATGGGGTGCATCATAACCAGAGTGTAAAGGTTGGGAATTTGGAGAGAGTGAAACTCTCTGGTAAGTAGTGGGCGAGTATGGGGCCAAACTGAAATTTAGTTTTTAACATTTTGAATTTAACTTAGAACTTTAAAAACTGTAGAAGAAGCTGCAAGTTAGTCAACAGTTAACAGAAACTGCAGTTAACAGTCAATCAGTTGTAAGTGATTACCTGAATAGGAGCCAATTAATGTGAGCAGGAAACTGAATCAGCACTTGCAGCTTGGATGTGGCTCAAAGGTATATCTACTGATACACAATGTGGGCATAAATGGAGTGCATCATATCCAGAGTTTAAAAGTGGGGAATTTGGCAAAGAGCTGGAAGGAGGTGCTGCTTTTTGCCCCCAATACTTGTAATGGTTTGTGTTACAGGTAAATATTTAATTTAATCTACCTACAACTTCAACTAGATGAGGTAATTAGATAAAGAAATAAGATAAATTGATTAAATACATAAACTTTAATTAAATAAATAAAACAAGGTTAAATAGAGATGGCAGAGCAGGTGGTGTGCCACAACTGCAGCATGTGGGTGTTTGTGGAAAGCATCGCGATCCTGGACAACCACATTTGCAGTAAGTGTCTGCATCTCGAGGACCTTCAGAGTTGTTGAGCTGGCGTCCGAGGTATAGACATTGTGGGGCATTATGGAGGGGGCAAGAGTTACCTAGACACTTTGATCCAGGAGGCAGTCACACCCCTTACGTTAGGTGGTGGTACAGGTCTGGTTAGTGGTCAGGGACAGGAGGGCATGACTGCGAGTCAGGCAAACTGACCATAGCACCATGGTACTGGAGGTCATTTGGGGTTTGGGTGGGGGGGGGGGGGGGGGGGGGGGGGGGGGATGTGAAAAAGAATGTTGTAGCGGTAGGGGATAGTATAGTCAAGAGGGATAGATACTGTTCTCTGCAGCTGTGTGACCGGGAGTTCCGAAGGCTATGTTGCCTGCCTGGTTCCGGGGTTAAGGATATCTCCTCACGGCTGGAGAAGAACTTGGGGTAGGAGTGGGACGATCCAGTTGTCGTGGTCCACGTAGGAACCCACGACATAGGTAGAATTAGGAATGAGGTTCTGCTGAGAGTTTGAGGAGCTTGGGTAGAAATTAAAACACAGAACCTCATAGGTAATAATCTCTGGATTGTTACCTAAGCCAAGCGCAAATTGGCATAGGGAAAAACAGATTAGAGGTTTAAAAGAGTGGCTCAAAAAGTGGTGTGGAAGAAATGGATTTCAGTTCATGGGGCACTGGCACCAGTACTGGGGAAAGAGGGGGCTGTTCCGTTGGGACGGGCTCCACTTAAACCGGGCTGGGACCAGTGTATCGAATAACTAGGGCGGTAGATAGGGCTTAAAACTACTAAGGGTGGTAGGGGGTAAGGGAGGATTCGGGAAAGGGTAAATTCAAAAGCAGCAAGAGAAATGTCAAGGCGGTGGAGCAGAGTAGCAATTTGGGTAAAAAAATAAGCAGAATGGGTCAGCAAGGCACAAAGAGCTTAACAAAGGTAACAGGGCATTAGTGACTAAGGTAACATCAAGGAAAAATAGAAAAAAAGTTAAAGGTAAAGGCACTATATCTGAATGAGTGAAGCATTCGCAACAAAAATAGATGAATTAAAGCACAGATACAAATAACTGGGTTTGATCCAATGGCCATTAGAGACGTGGCTGTTGAGTGACCAAGTTTGGGAACTAAATATGCCAGGATACTTGACTTTTAGAAAAGATAGGCAAAATGGAAAAGGAGGGGAGAGGGTAGCCCTGATAATAAACTATGGGATAAAGACAGTAAAGAGAAAGGATCTTAGCTCGGAAAATCAAGATGTAGAATCGCTTTGGGTGGAGCTAAGAAACAACAAGGGGCAAAAAACACTGGTGGGAGTAGTTTATAGGCTCCCTAACATGAGTTGTAGTGTTGGGCACAGTAGAAATCAGGAAATTAAAGGTGCACCGAACGAGGGTAATATAGTAATTATGGGGGACTTGAATTTTCATAGGTTGGACAAACCAAATTTGCAGTAATAGCACGGAGGACGAGTTCATGGAACACATTCAAGATAGTTTTCTAGATTAGCATGTAGAGGAACCAACTAGGGAATAGGCTATTTTAGATCTAGTATTGTGCAATGAGACAGGGTTAATTAATAACACTGTATAAAGGAGCCTCTGGGGAAGAGAGTGATCATATTGGCCTGGAATTTGCGGTAAATGGCAAAGCGATGGCACTCGCCGCTGACCTCAAAGAAAGCTGCCCACAAAGATCTAGCGATCTGTGTGGTGTGAATTTCAGCTCTCCCGAACTTAGTTTGAATTTGGTGCCAAATAAAGCGAATCTCCAGCGTCCAGGAAAAGTGATGTTATAAGGACATAAGAAATAGGAGCAGGAGCCTGCTCCGCCATTCAATAAGATCATGGCTGATCTGATCTTGGCAGCAACGCCACTTTCCCGCCCACTCCCCATAACCCTGGACTCCCCTGTAGCTCAAATATATGTCTATCTCTGCCTTGAATATATTCAATGACTCCGCCTCCACAGCTCTCTGGGGTAGAGAATTCCAAAGATTCACGACCCTCAGAAGAAATTTCTCCTCATCTCTGTTTTAAATGGGTGACTCCTTATCCTGAAACTGTGCCCCCTAGTTCTAAATTTCCCCACACTGGGAAACATCCTCCCTGCATCTACCCTGTCAAGCCCCCTCAGAATATGTTTCAATAAGATCACCTCTCATTCTTCTAAACTCCAATGAGTATAGGCCCAACCTGCTCAATCTTTCTTCAAAAGACAACCCCTTCATCTCATGAATTAACCTAGTGAACCTTCTCTGAACTGCCTCCAATGCAAGTATATCTCTCCTTAAATAAAGAGACCAAAACTGCATGCAGTACTCCAGGTGTGGTCTCACCAGCGCCCTGTAAAGTTGTAGCAAGACTTCCTTACTTTTATACTCCATCCCCCTTGCAATAAAGGCCAACATTCCATTTGCCTTCCTAATTACTTGCTGTACCTGCATGCTACCTTTTTGTGTTTCATGTACAAGGACCCCCAGATCCCTCTGTACTGCAGCATTATGTAATCTCTCCATTTAAATAATAATTTGCTTTTTTATTTTTCCTACCAAAGTGGATAACCTCACATTTTCCCACATTATACTCCATTTGTCACATTTTTGCCCACTCACTTAACCTATCTATATCCCTTTGCAGACTGTGTCCTCCTCACAACTTGCTTTCCCACCTATTTTTGTATCAGCAGCAAATTTGGTTACAGTACACATGGTCCCTTCATCTAAGCCATTAATATAGATTGCAAATAGTTGAGGCCTCAGCACTGATCGCTGTGGCACCCCACTAGTTAGTTTGCCAACTGGAAAATGACCCATTTATCCCGACTCTCTTTTCTGTTAGTTAGCCAATCCTCTATCCATGCTAATATATTACCCCCAACCCCGTGAGCTCTTATCTTGTGCAGTAACCTTTTATGTGGCACCTTATCGAATGCCTTCTGGAAATCCAAATACACTACATCTACTGGTTCCCATTTATACACCCTGCTCGTTACATCCTCAAAGAACTCTAGTAAATTTGTCAAACACTATTTCCCTTTCATAAAACCATGTTGGCTCTGCTTGATTGTATTATGATTTTCTAAATGTCCTGCAATTACCTCCTTATTAATGGATTCCAGCATTTTCCCAATGACAGAAGTTAGGCTAACTGGCCTATAGTTTCCTGCTTTTTGCCTCCCTCCTTTCTTGAATAGGAGCGTTACATTTGCGGTTTTCCAATCCGCTGGAACCTCTCCAGAATCCAGGGAATTTTGGTAGATTACAACCAACGCATCCATTATCACTGCAGCCACTTCTTTTAAGACCCTAGGATGTAGGCCATCAGGTCCAGGGAACTTGTCAGCCTTTAGTCCCATTAGTTTGCCTAGTACTTTTTCTCTAGTGATAGTCATTGTTTTAAGTTCCTCCCTCCCTATAGCCCCTTGATTATCAATTATTAGTGGGATGCTTTTAGTGTCTTCTACTGTGAAGACCGATACAAAATATTTGTTCAAAGTCTCTGCCATTTCCCTGTTTCCCATTATTAATTCCCCAGTCCCATCCTCCAAGGGACCAACATTTACTTTAGCTACTCTCTTCCCTTTTATATACCTGTAGAAGCTCTTACTGTCTGTTTTTATATTTTTTGCTAGTTTACTTTCATAATCTATCTTCTACCTCTTATTTTTTTAGTCATCCTTTGCTGGCTTCTAAAAATTTCCCAATCCTCTGGCCTACCACTAATCTTCGCAACATTGTATGCCTTTTCTTTCAATTTGATACCATCCTTAACTTCCTTAGTTAGCCACGGATGGTTCATCCTTCTCGTAGAGTCTTTCTTTCTTACTGGATGTTATCAATCAGGCTAAGCAGCCAATCATATTGAAGAATTCTCAGACAGCAAACCAGGAAGTAAAATGTACAGATTATAATTTACTTTATAAATTTTAGGGACCAAAATAAAGATTGAGACTTACACATAGGATTAAGGTAGCTGAAATATTGCACACATTTTAATTTTATAAAAAACATGCAATTCTTATGGAAAAATTTGACATTCCCCAAATAACAATAGCTTTTCAGAGCCAGAACGGCTATGCAGTCAATACAGCATTAAAAACCCAGTTACACCTCTTTCAACAAGGTTCAAATTTTTCAAGGGGGGGGGGGGGGGGGGGAAGGAGGGTTTAAACAGCAATATTCCAGCAAAATAGGGGAAGTTTTCATCCTTCAGTGTGATCTGAATTGATTGCTGGCTATGGGGAGTTCCACAGCGCAACCTGTGGAGGAGCAGGGAATGACTGACAGCAACTTCTGGATTTCCGGCTCCAGAAGTTGCTTTCACTTTCGGAGGAGTAATGATGACGAACGCTGACAGTTTTGCTGTCATTACCGTTGCAAACTCCGGGCCACTAAGTTTGAGAGATTTAGTTAAGTCCAAAACTAGGGTCTTAAATCTGAACAAAGCAAACTATGTAGGCATGAGGAGCAAGTTGGCTCAGGTAGATTGGGAAACTAGATTAAAAGATAAGACGGTACATAAGCAATGGAAAACATTTAAAGAAACAATTTATAATTTGCAAAGAATATACATTAATAATTATGGTTTGTTATGAACTGCTCACAGATCAGCAGTAACTGTGGTTTCTTTGCCGGTTAGAAAAGAAAGCAGTCGGTCAATCAAGAATACTTTTTTTTTTTAATTCACTGGTTTATTTCTGCAGCAAATTCAGCTAAAAAAAAATCTATTCTGAACCATTTTAGAGAGACCCTGTCTACCCTCTGAGGCAGTATTCAAAAAGCAGGGAAGTTCTCCCCAGTGTCCTGGCCAATATGTATCCCTCAACCAACATTACTAAAACAGATTATCTGGTCATTATCTCATTGCTGTTTGTGGGAGCTTGCTGTGTGCAAATTGGTTGCCACATTTTACTACTTTACAACAGTGACTACACTTAAAGTACTTAATTGGCTGTAAAGCACTTTGAACATCCCAAAGTCATGAAAGATGTTCTATAAAATGCAAATTTTCTTTCGTTAAGGAAACTGCAAAAGTTGAACTGTGCACATTTTATGAAGTAATTGTTGTTGAAGGAAACTTAAGAAGTACACTTTCCCCTCTCTGCTACTGGAGCATGCTGGAAGCACACACTGGGGAACTGCATACCCCAAGCCTGTGATTTTCCCATTCATTCCTTTTACTGGATTGAACTTCAGGCAGGAGGTTCATCATTTCTTGCCATGAGCTCTCAACGTAGGCCAGCACCACAAAAACAGAGAATTTATCCTTAAATGCAGGAATATTAAAAAAAGACAGGAATCACTGACAGCAGGAGAAGTGGCAGTGGGTACCTGAATACACAAAGGAGCGGTGAATAGGTCAGGAGAAGAGGTTGAAAGATGGAAATGTGGTAGAAGGATGGCACCTGATAGTCCAGAAAAGGGCAACTGCAGTTTGGGTCGCATTCTCCTGGGTCTCTGTCCCCTCAAGCTGCTAGGCCCACAAACCCCCAATACTACCAGATTCAACCTTCCCTCAGGAGAAAGGGGGGGGGGAGAAAGAATGATCAAGAGTGCATGAGAGAAATTTCAACTAAATAGTTGGAATCAAAACTTTTGAAATTCATATTGATGGGCTAGGTTACAAATGTTGCATGGTATGCTTGTAGCAAGAGTCTCAATGAACATACTATTATAGTATATTTAACACATCTTGCTCTTGAACTTTGAAAGATTGACTCTCCATTACTATGGCAATGAACACAGTCAACTGTTCATTTTCTAGTCAGAAAGTCATTGATACTCAACTTAAGACTAACAACATTTTTTTTAATGGGGAAGTGAATTCTAATTAATTACTCCACAATCCCTAAATATTATAAAAGGGAGACACCAGTGTCTTAGTCACCCTTTATCAGGTTTGATGCTTTAAAATTGTTGGGAGCCAACCTGGGAACAGAACTGCCTGATGCAGATTTATGAACTTCTATTCCAGTGGAGAGTTCTTCCCAAGTGCAACCTTCTCATTTAAATCATCATTGGAGTGGAACCCACAATGTCAGGAATTGGTCAATGTAGCAAGATGATGCATGAGCCTCGATTTTTCCCAGGCTCCACTGGAGGATTTGGGAACAAAATGAGGATACAATTTATTGCCCAGCAAGCTTGGGACAAACCCAAGAAATGACTGCAAAAGTGAGGACACTTTCCTTCCTTCACCTTGCTCCTGATACCATAAGCTACTTCATCTACAGCCAAGTACAGAACTGAGTGACTGTATTAACTCAGTCAGCAATGTTCTTCCATGCAGCTGGCACTAATGCTTTTACTAGAGGATGGCTTTCAGCTCCTCCTTTGATGCATCTTAGTTAGTAGAACCTCCAAACTCTACAGCAAAGGGAGCAGTGTTGCCCACATGTCTCACTGTATCATCGGAAACAATTAGTTCACATTTCTTCTGCTACCACAACCACCTCCTCTTACGGCAATCTGCAGCCTTTAAGAGTTGCTGCCTCACCAGATTTTGTGCTAAAGATGAATGTGTCCGAGAAGGTTTTTCCTATTCCTGTAACCTATTCCAATTAAAGGGAGGGATTCCTATTGCAAAAGCTGGGGTAGTCTGCCCTCCCCCCCCCTCCCCCTGTTGAATCTGCCTCCAAGCTACTGGAGCAGGTGAGCCTGCACCATGGGCCAGCACAAGTCCCATTTTTGACTATGTAACCTAGGTTCAGCTCCGGCACAGACTGATGGAAAGTCTCTTCCCACCCAGTTTCAACACAGATCGACACTCATTTCTGGCTCACCCAGAGCAACAATTCCAACAATCTTATCCTGGCGACCACCACACTCAGCTCATTCCCAAGAGATTAGCCTCTAACTTTTTCTTCATTACCTCTTTTCTTCTTCACTGATCCTATATTATCCCTGACCCTGCCAGTGGATGTCAATCACTATCCCACTCCCCATGGCCCTCTAGAAAGTTTGTTCATTCACAATAAAGGTCCTCACCATCCATAACATCATGGATTAATCTACTGTTATTCTGTCCCTGACAAACACGAGTTATGGCCAGTAACACCTCCCTATTAGCAAAACCTGCTGGCTACTCATTCCATCACTTGACTTGCCCAAACTGCCATGGTGGTGATACATCTCTGTACCTACTCCGCTGGCACGTTCCTCACTCCAGCATCTCACCCACTTCTAGCTCATTTAAGATCATTGTTGTCTACTGCCCTCCCATGCCCCACAGCAACTTCAGAGAACCCTTCTCTTAGCCTTTTTCAAAAAACAACTCCTAATGCTCAGTGATTTCTACCATGGCTGAAATCCCTTGTCCAACATCTCTCCCTCCACTTCTCATTCAATCTCATGGTCACACAAACTCTTCCAACCACACTCACAGCCAGCCCCTTGACCTTGCCATCTCATGCAGCCTCACCATCTGCTCCAGGAAAAAAAAGGAACCTACCACAGCTCCTTCACAAATTCACACAAGCTTCCTCTCCTCTGGCCTCTAATCATCACTTCTGCTATTAATCTGCTCCATTGCCTCTGCTTTGGACACCCTTGTTCCTACCAAAACACTCACCATTTCTACAGTTCCCAGCTTCATTTCCTTAAAAGGAACTATATAAATACAAGTTAAGTTCAAGCACCACAAACTCAAGCTACTGCACAACTTGCCCAGTCAATCATGATCAGTTCTGGATTGACCACATTAAGCTCTACTCTGCCTCACTTTTTTCATCAGTCAAATCCCAACAATGTACAGTAACCTCAGACAGTTAGAAAGAAAATATACTTAATGCTAAACACGTAAACTAGAGCCCAGCCATCGGAGATCAACGTCATGCCCCTTTTTCACCCTCTTTCCCACCACAAAGTTTGATTAACCAGTTCTTGAAGAGTTAAAATAGCCATCATTTGTAATTCTGTTCCTACTGCTAAACAACAGGAAAACGTCAAAATAAATTCTACATTTAATTGGCAAACCATCCAAGGACTTTCCATTCTCACCGTATTGATTAATAGTATTTTTCTGATCCAGAGTTCCCCCCAAATAAACAGTAACTTTCAGGACACTTACCTTCATCTATATATGTACTCATCCCATGTGGGTTAAAGGATTCCACATCAAACCCACGACTGATTCTCAGTTCAACAGCTGTCAGGACTGGTTTATTTAGATCCACTAGGAGAATCTGCCCTGGTTGATCAGGGGCAAAGCTAGGCAGCAATGGGTATTTCAGGCCCTTAAAAGCAAGTGTAAAAACAAGAAACAGGGAACACACACAACAGGTTCTGTCTTGTGGTAATAGAAATAAAGCATGTTCAACGTGAAGCTCTGGAATTTAAACCTCTAGGCATATAATAATCTGTACTTTTCAGAATTTTAAAGTAGTTACTCTTCTATAATTCTATGAATATGTGAAGTTTATAGCACAGAATAAGACAGTATAACTTGGTGCTGTAAACTGGGTACTGGTATCAAGCAATATCTGCAGTATAACTGCACCATAGCTCACCCATTAATCAACCAGTGGAAGCTTATACCAAAGCTTTGTTAAAACACAATTTGGCGTACATACAGATTCAAGCTATACTACCAGCTGATCTGTGTACCACTTTAAATTGAATTACAAAAATTTATCATACAAAATCCTCAATTTAGCTGCAAACCAGAGATATTTAGAATTTAGTTTGAAATGTTTGGCACATTTTAAAATGAGAAAAATAGCTCCTGGCCACGATATTTTAAGAGGAAGTAACATGAAATGTTGAAATCCTGCTCCAGGTTAAGGGGATCTGATCTGTGTGTTCAAAATAAGGCATTTTAATAAAGTACGCTGGGGAAAACTATTTCCACTGGTCAGTGAGCCAATAATTTGAGGGCACAAATTCAAGATTATAACCAAAACTATGAAGGGACCAGTTAGGGGATTTTTTATTTATTTATGTTTTAACATATAGGATTGGTGGCTCATTGAATGCCCTACCAGAAATAGCAGTGGAAGCAGAATCAATGCCAATAGCTTTTCAAAGGGAAGAATATTTTCTTTTAAATAAAGGTATAGGCAAATGGGACTAAATGGATAACTTTATCGGAGAGCCAGCACAGGACTAAATGACCTCCTCCTGTGCTATAAAATTCTATGGTTCCAGCCTCCTCACAAACACCAAATTTCTAATTAGGTTTTTTACATTAGTAAAGTATTTTTAAACAGTGCACTTGTACGGTTTTACTATTTACAGTTGTTGAAGTGTGAAACAGTACCCCTTCAGAGGCTTAGGTACATCACTTTATAAAGTAAATGAATGGCATTGTATGGACATTCAAATTAAAATCCATACATTAGAGGATATTTGCACTTTTATTGCTCATGTTTCCCTTAAACAAAAATCAATTCTCTCATGACGAGGCTAGGTAAGGAAAAGATAACCCATTTCATTTCTATAGCACTAAACCCCTGGTGCGTTGACCTACGAAAAGTAAACATGCTACCATTAAAATAAAAAATCCTGAACAAAGATTGTTTAATTTATGTAAATATTTGCTTTCTAATGCCTTTCAATTACAGTTTTTTAAACTAATCACTTATTAGATAAATATCAAATGCAGACTCACAGAGCTGATAAGGGCCAACCCTCCAGGGAGAATGTTAATATCTTCGGAGCCATACTCTGGAACAGAAAAATATTCCATTCAGTTTCTCAGTCAATGGAGGAGAACAAAAAAAATGACACGTTAGACTGCAGAATACAGAAAGCATTACAGGAGTAACAAAGGAACAAATACCTTATAAAATTTAGGTAACAAGTATCATTTTTTTTATATCCAATAAACTAAAGGTGAAATATTTAATCAAAGCCATAGCTTCATTTTTTCCTTTAGATTTTGATTGACTTTCCCCCTGGATTTTGATTACCTTCTGTCTATGGGAGCAACATTCAGACAATGCCCAGTGGCCATCAGAGTATAGATCCAGCAGAAGCTACCAAGATGGTCACAGGAGCAGGGAGGACAGGGGCTCTGAAAAGGCAAATGCTTAAGAGAAAATATTACTGGAATAGAGGCTGAATGCATAGCAGGAACCAAACCCAAAAATAAACAGAAGAAATTCTTGCTATTTAGTAAAGCAGTTCGTCCACCTTCATTATGGTAGTGTTATGTTGTATTGGGCAAGAAGTCCAAAGCAGCCAAACGCATGAGTCAGTTATTTGTGGCAAACTATACAAGGTGGTGTGGAACTATATGCCCAGCATATGCTAATCCTCATTGGACTGTGAACTCCTCACACCAATACCGTCAGGAAGTAATCCCAGCCACGTCCCACAACCATAACTTCAAAAACGTGTCGCCTACCAGCTATAATCATCAAAAGGGCTCTTCCATAGAACCAAGCTGCGTGACAAACTGAAGGAGAAAGGAAACGGAAATCTGGCAGAGGAATTGCTCCCAGACAGTACGCAGGAGCTAGTACTGAATCACAGAATGATACAAAAACTTAAAGTAGTAAACAGTGAAGGACAGTAGCAGACTTCAGGAGGACAGAGACTGTGAAATGGGCAGACACATGGCAGATGCAATTTAATGCAGATGAGTGATGCACTTCGGGAGGAACAACATGGAGAGGCAGTGTAAATGGTACTGCTGAGGGTGCAAGAGCAGAGGGACCTGGGGTGTATATTGATAAGGCGGTTAAAGAAAGTGTATGGGATACCTGGCATTGTAAATAGGGGCACTGAATACAAAAACAAGTCAGTCATGCTAAACCTTTCCAAATCTCTGGTTAGGCCTCAAGCTGGAGTATTGGTGTACAATTCTGGGCACCACACTTCAGGAAGGATATCAAGGCCTTGGGAGAGAGTACCGAGGAGGTTTACCAGAACGATACCAGGGATGAGAGAAGTTCAGTTATGTGGAGAGATTGGAGAAGCTGGGATTGTTTTCATCAGAGCAGAGAAGGTTAAGGAGAGACCTATTAGAGATGTCCAAAATTATGAGGGGTTTTGATTGAACAAGTGGCGAGAAACATTTCCCTCTCCCCTTAGCCTTCTCTGCTCCAAGGAAAACAACCCCGGTTTCTCTAGTCTCTCCACATAACTGAAGTCCCTCATCACTGGTATCATTCTAGTAAATCTCTGCAGCATCTCGAAGGCCTTGACATCCTTCCTAAAGTATGTTGCCCAGTATTGGACACAATGCACCAGATAGGGCATAACCAGTGATTGAGAAAGGTTTAGCATAACTTCCTTGCTTTTGTACTCCTTGGCTCTATTAATAAAGCCTAGGATCCAGATTGCTTTTTTTTTAATATATAAACAGCCTTCTCAACTAGTCCTGTCACCTTCAAAGATTTATGTACATACTCTGTTCCTGCACACCATTTAAAACTGTACCACTTAGTTTATATTGCCCCTCCTCATTCTTCCTACCAAAATGCATCACTTCACACCTCTGTTAAATTGCATCTGCCATTTCACCAGCCTGCCTATGTCCTCCTGAAGTCTGTTGCTATCCTCCTCACTGGTTACTACATTTCCAAGTTTTGCGTCATCTTGTAACTTTAAAATTATGCCTTACATACCCAAGTCCAGGTCATAAATAAATATCAAAGAGAACAGTGGTCCTAATACCGACCATGGGGGACACCACTGTATTCTTTCCTCCAGTCTGAAAAACAACTGTTCACCACTACTCTCTGCTTTCTGTCTCTTGGCCAATTTCACATCTATGCTGCCAGTCCCCCTTTAATCCCACGGGCCTCAATTTTGCTAACAATTATGAACCATCTTTATAAAACACTGGTTCGGCCTCAACTGGGAGTATTGTGTCCAATTCTGGGCACCGCACTTTAGGAAGGATGTGAAGGCCTTAGAGAGGGTACAGAAAAGATTGACAAGAATGGTTCCAGGGATGAGGGACTTCAGTTATGTGGATAGACTGGAGAAACTGGCGTTGTTCTCCTTGGAGCAGAGAAGTTTGAGAGGAGATTGGATAGAGGTGTTCAAAATCATGATGGGTCTAGACAGAGTAGATAGAGAGAAACTGTTCCCATTGGCAGAAGGGTCGAGAACCAGAGGACACAGATTTAAGGTGATTGGCAGAAGAACCAAAGGCGACACGAGTAAAAACTTTTTTACGCAGCAAGTGGTTATGATCTGGAATGCACAGCCTGAGAGGGTGGTGGAGGCAGATTCAATCGTGGCTTTCAAAAGGGAATTGGATAAGTACCTGAAGGAAAAAATTTGCAGAGCTACAGGCAAAGGGCAGGGGAGTGGGACTAGCTGAAGTGCTCTTGCAGAGAGCCGGCATGGGCTCGACAGGCTGAATGGCCGCCTTCTGTGCTGTAACCATTCTATGATTCTATGGTTCCAAGTCTATTATGTGGTACTTTTCAAACACCTTTTCAAAGTCCCTATACACATCAATCGCACTACTTTCATCAACCCTCTCCATTACTTCCAAGAACTCAGTCAAGTTAGTCAAACACGTTTTGCTGGCTGTCATTTATTAACCCATACTTTTCCAAGTGACAATTCTGTCTCTGATTATTGTCTCTAAACTTTTCCCCACCACAGATGTTAGGCTGACTGGCCCGTAGTTACGGGTTTATCCCTCTCCCCTTTTTTGAACAAGGGTGTAACATTTACAATCCTCCAGTCCTCTGGCACCCCTCCCATATCCAAGGAGGATTGGAAGATTGTGGCCAGAGCCTCTACTATCTCCAAGCTTATTTCTGGCAGCAACCTAAGATGCATCCCACCTGGACCAGGTGACTTTTCTACTTTGAGCGGTGCCAACTTTTTAAGTACTTCCTCTATTTTTATCCTGTCCCATTTTATTTAGTATCTCCTCTTTACTACGACATTGGCAGCATGCAGCATCTCGCATCTCATACAGATGCATAGTATTTATTTAGAACCTCAGCTATGCCTTCTGTCTCCGGAAGATCTCCTTTTTGCTCCCTAATCAACCCCACCCATCCTTTGATTACCCTTGTACTATTTATATACGTTTATAAATGACTTTTGGTTTCCCTTTTATGTTGCCCGCTAATCTATTCTCATACACTCTCTTCACCCCTCTTATTTCCTACTGTGTACCACTGTGTGCAGATGCTGCTTGGGAGCAGTCTTTTCAAACCGTTTTTGCCAACTGCTGCTACATTTGCAGATCTATATTAAATCCATCAAATCAAACCAATTCTATTGGTACAATCAATGTTTGTTGCATGAAATTTTACCTTTCGATTTTCATAGTCTCTCTTTTTTACAGCTGAATTCTAGTAAACAATTGAACTACGTACCAATTCCTTTGATCAGATGGCAATTACCAGGCTCAATTGGATCCAGTTCTCTGAATACACCCAACTTATTGCTGCAAACCAATGGAAACAACATGATCAGGTTAACAGTCTGTTCAAACATATTGGAGTAGATTTTCAACTTGCTGCACTGGCATAAAACTGGTGTTGCAGATCAGCTGCCCATCATAGAAACAGACAGATTTTTATTTCGATTTAAATTAATTTTATGCCCAAGCAAGTAAGTTGAAATTCTAACCCATTAGATGGGAAAAAAAACCAATTTATATGCTTGTCTACATTAGATAAATGTATTACTGCTACAGCATTACATGTGAATTGTGCTCAGGCAGACCAGTAATCTCTCACACACATAAAAGTTGTACCACATTTACTGTCACACAGCAAGTGTTTACCAGTATACATTAATGTTTATAAACAAATGCCTTTTCTTACCCAAGGTATTTCCCCCCCCCCCCCCCCCCCCACCCCCACCTTTACTTTTATGGGGTTTTGATATTTCAGAGATGCATTTTACTTTAAATGTCACTAATCAGCCAGTTCCCAAATACAACCAGCCCTACCTCCCCTCTAACTCATGTGGACTGACAAGACTTCATCAGGCTACCACACACTCAGTTCTATAGCACATATCCTTCCCCATCAACCTCACGCTCATCACCTCTGTTGTCGCCAAACTCCAGCACATCAACTTTAAAATGCTTGCCTTAATCTTCAAAATCCTGCTACAGCTTTGCTCTACCTGATCTCTGGAACCTTTTCTAACTTCAAGTTCCAGCACACACCCTCTGCTCTTTCAACTCTACATTTCTCCCCTTCCTATTTATCTTTCCCCATCTTCAAAAGCCTCTAAATACCCTACTTCTTTACTATACCTGAATTTATTTTGTCCCTTATGGTATTTCCTTCTTTTCCAACTCTGCTTACCTACCACAATTTAAAGAAAGACCTGCATTTGTATAGCACCTTTCACAACCACTAGATGTGAAGTACTTTTTTTTGTAGTCACTGTAGTAATGTGGGAAACGCGGCAGCCAATTTGTGCACAGCAAGCTCCCACAAACAGCAATGTGATAATTACCAGATAATCTGTTTTTTAGTGATGTTAATGGAGGATCAGGACACTGGGGATAACGCCCCTGCTCTTCTTTTAATATTGCTATGGGATCTTTTATGTCCACCCGAGAGAGCAGACGAGGCTTCGGTTTAAAGTCTCCTTCAAAAGACGACACCTCAGCACTGCACTGGAGTGTCAGCCTAGATTTCTGTGCTCAAGCCCCTGGAGTGGGACTTGAACCCACAACCTTCTGACTCAGAGGCGAAAGAGCTACCAACTGAGCCACTGCTGACACTGTTAACTACTATTAACCTGTAAAATTTATTGATTCCTACGAGCACCTCAACACTAATCACCAACAATGTTCAAAATATTAACCCTGTCTTACTCAGCTATAATTGTATACATATTGTACCCATTTCATTTGTGTCTTTGACAGCTGGCTCAGCATGTTAATTACCAGCCATCACAGCTAATTCAAAGTAATTGGTACAGATCAAATAAATCAATTTTCATTTGATGTTGTGCCTTTTCTCGATAGAGTGCATTTCAATCCACTGCCCATAAAAAGTGAATGCACGTGACAGCACATGAAGTTTCAGTACGGTATAGGGAACACTAGTTCTCAGTTATGATTCCTAGGGTGTTCTATTTTTTAACCAAATATCAGGCAGGAAAAGGTCCACTTACATCGGAGAGTATAGTGCAAAAACACAAAAATTGTGTCATCATTTCTCACACATGAATAATGGATAGAAAGAAATACCATACAATATTATTTAATAGCCACTGGCCAGATAGAAGCAGCTGGGATTAAGATGTTTAATGCTAGTGATTTTCCCCTCTTAATATTTTCACTTCCAATATAGTGGCTGAACCACAGTGGACCTTGCACCCAAGAGCAAATAAGCACACAACAAAGTTACCCAACACCGGTCATGCTTCAGAGTCTAGCCACGAACAGTTATTTGTTTCCTAAAGTTTAAACAAGATGACAGTGCAAATATCGAGCAAGCACATCACTAAAGAAGACAACATGCAAGAGAATAATCAGATCATAATGGTCACTTTGTTCAATATATATATATATATATATATATCTTTTTTTTTAAAAGCACAAATACTAGAAATCTGAAACAAAAATGCTGGAAACAAACAGCAGGTTCACCAGCATTTGTAAAGATAAATGGTGTAGACATTTTTATATCGCTTTGGCTATTTTGTTATTTGTTCTTTGAGATGACGTTTCATATCCTCTGCGCTTCTCATTTTGCGAATAAGCAGCTTGCTTATAAACCCACTAGCTTCCTCTGTGATTCCAAATCCCATTTCTCTCATCTTCCTCTTTTTTATCCCCCACTTCTTTTTATGCCCAATACTATTTAGGGGCTTTTTAAATTTTTCAGTTCTGAATGAAAAAAGATCTGTACCTGGAATGTTAAACAGTCTTGTCTCATCACAGATGTTGACAGACCTCCCATATTGGCAGCATTTTTGGTTTTTATTACTGGGAGGGGGCGGTGGGGAAGTAAAGATAAGGAAAGGGAAACAAGATGTGCAGCACTTGTGCGTCTATTCACTTACCTTAATAAAAAACTTTTGGAATCATTGAAAGGTTACATTCAGAATTCCACTAATATCTCAGATTGGCAATGCCTTGCAATTAGTCGGAGTGGAAATTTAAATTTTACATTTTTAATATACCTCAAGTCATTTAGTCAAATTATTAGTTATTTTGAAGAATCCTACACACTGAGGCAGAGAGAAACATAATTTAGAAAAGTTCGTTCACATCAGGTTCTGGCACGCCAAAGCAATTATCCACCACACTGGAATGCCTCTTTTCTAGATGAAGCTTTAATTATGCCAAATGCCTAAGGCATTAACAAAAACAAATAAGCTGATCTTTAATATCCCTTTTCACTTTTACAGAAGTATTACGATTAGCACCAAAGTAATACCATATTTGAGAAATCTCCCAATAGTCACATTTGTTATCCTTGCATAATAACTTCAGTTCTTTCAGTAAAATCTGAAAACCTACCCGTGTTCAAGTTATTGTTTTTAGATCTTCAGGATCACTGCAGTCAACAAATTCGTTGTACATTTATTTCCAGAGTCCTATGCCTTGCTTTTGTAAACGTATATATAGCCGAGTATACATATACATTAGTGTCACACTTTTTGTAACACTTTGTGGTTACACCTATTTGTCGTGATTAAATTACATATTCATTTCATCTACTAGTGACTGTCCTCAAAATGAGGTAGCAGCTTTCCTGCCTCCAATGCCACACAGCTCTTTCTCCAAGCTAGGCAGCACTGTTCTGCACAGCACCACTGACCTTGGGAGATTCAAGAGTTAGGTCTGCTCCCCTCATTGCATCAACAAGACCCACATTGATTTTAAAACACTAAATGCATTGGAAGAGCTTTAAGCTCGTTCCCAGCAACAGCCAGGGATGTAGATTATTGTGCAGGTTGTGAATCCAAGATGGCTCCTGGGCTGGCAGCTCCTTACCGAGCTGCTCTTCTCTGCAACTATATCCTTGGTGTTGACGTGGATTGAGAACTGGTTGGCACACAGGAAACAAAGAGTAGGAGTAAATGGGTACTTTTCAGAATGGCAGGCAGTGACCAGCGGGGTACCGCAGGGTTCGGTGCTGGGGCCCCAGCTGTTTACATTATATATTAATGATTTGGACGAAGGGATTCATTGTAATATCTCCAAATTTGCGGATGACACTAAATTGGGAGGCAGTGTGAACAATGAGGAGGATGCTAGGAGGCTACAGAGTGACTTGGACAGGTTGGGTGAATGGGCAAATGTATGGCAGATGAAGTACAATGTGGATAAATGTGAGGTTATCCACTTTGGTGGTAAAAATAGGGAGGCAGACTATTACCTGAATGGTGGCAGATTAGGGAAAGGGGAGGTGCAACGAGACCTGGGCATCATGGTACATCAGTCACTGAAGGTGGGAAGGCAAGTGCAGCAGGCAGTCAAGAAAGCAAATGGCATGATGGCCTTCATAGCAAGGGGATTTGAGTACAGGAGTAGGGAGGTGATGCTACAGTTGTACAGGGCCTTGGTGAGGCCACACCTGGAGTATTGTGTGCAGTTTTGGTCTCCTAACTTGAGGAAGGACATTCTTGCTATTGAGGGAGTGCAACGAAGGTTCACTAGATTGATTCCTGGGATGGCCAGACTGACATATCAAGAAAGGCTGGATCAACTGAACTTGTATCCTCTGGAGTTCAGAAGAATGAGGGGGGATCTTATAGAGACGTTTAAAATCCTGACTGGTTTAGACAAATTAGATGCGGGCAGAATGTTTCCAATGTTAGGGAAAACTAAAACCAGGGGTCACAGTCTAAGGATAAAGGGGAAGCCATTTAAGACTGAGATGAGGAGGAACTTCTTCACCCAGAGAGTGGTGAATCTGTGGAATTCTCTACCACAGAAGGTTGTTGAGGCCAGTTCGCTAAATATATTCAAAAGGGAGTTAGATATAATACTCACAACTAGGGGGATCAAGGGGTATGGCGAGAAAGCAGGAATGGGGTACTGAGGTAGCATGTTCAGCCATGAACGCATTAAATGGCGGTGCAGGCTCGAAGGACCGAATGGTCTACTCCTGCACCTATTTTCTATGTTTCTATGGTCATCCATTGCCATCCTTTGCCCTTTTCTTCCCCCAATCGCCTTTCTTCCATTGCTTAAGATACTCTGGCTCTGATATTGAATGCACTATAGAACTGCGTTTTTATTAGCAGCACCTTGCAACCAGCAATGCCCCTCTCAATGCTTCCACACTCTGCCACTACAATCCTAATGTTTTCACATCCCAAGTCAACCCTCCCAACACTACCATACCTAATACTTTCGTACATTGCACCACACTCTGGGATCCCTCAGAGGTCTCTTCCCTTCCCCCCCCGCTCCCCTTCCTACCAGTCCCTGGTGTCCCCTTCCCAGTGCTCCCAAACACCAGAGCCACCCCTTCCATTGCTTCCATATCCCTCCTCCTGGTTCTCCGAGACCCTCACCCGCCTGCCCCCTCCCCTCCACATGTCCCCATTCTCCAGGAGCTCCAAATCCAGCCCACAGCTACTGCTACATACAGTCCAAACAATACCTTCCTCGCATCCTTGGGCTTCAGAAAAATGCAAGAGAAATTAGCTACGTAGTTAAACTAACTTGTAATATTAATCAAGACCACTAATTTACAGTCTGCATGCAAATGTTCACATGAGCAAAGGGTCCATTAATATATGCTTATGTTACTGGAGTAGTAATGCAGAGGCCTGGACTAATAATCCAGAGAATACAAGTTTGAATCCCACCATGGCAGTTTGAGAATTTGAAATCAGTTTTAACATAAAATCTGGAAATTAAAATGAAATCTGGTGTCAGTCAAAGTGACCATGAACCAGTTGGATTGCTGTAAAAACCCAATGGCTCACTAATGTCCTTTAGGGAAGAAAACCTGCCGTCTTTACCCGGTCTGGCCTATATTTCACATCAATGCCACACCAACATGGTTGACTCTGAACCGCTCACTGAAGTGGCCTAGTAAGCCACCACGAGCACCTTCACCACACGGACTGCAGCAGTTCAAGAAGCCAGTCCACCATCAGCATCTTCTCAGGGAAACTGGGCATAGGCAATAAATGCTGGTCTTACACGCAATGCTCACATCCCCAAAATGAATTTAAAAAAATTTACAGCCAACAATATTACCAACATTCCTACAGTACTACATTTTTTTTTAAAGTTCTAGGCCTCTTTTTCTCTGTTTAGATTTTATTTTTAAAAACTGAAATGAACTGCTAATTTTTCAGCCTTTAGGCTGTCCCACTCCACCAGTCCACTGTTGCTCTCTTGCTTATGATGCAATTCCAGTCTAGGCATACCCAACACGGTCCTGCTCCCCCTGCCCGATCGCCAGGTGTTTATTCCCTGGTGAGGTGCTTCTTTGCTCACAAGTGTGCTGCTGCCTTGTGAGGAGAGAGGGAGAAAGTGGGTAGTCAGAGCTTGCCAGTGCATCTGTGGGGATTGGCTGCATGAAGTTTACCGTGTGCATGGTCTGTGGAGTGTACAGCAGAGAAGATAGCAGTGCCTTCCCTGGTCTTGTACAGCTCCATTCTGCAGAACCCAAATTCCAGCAAGCTACTGAAGCTCCGTGGTTTACGATTTTACCAGTTATCAAAATCAAAACAAGTGTTTATGCTAGAGATACCAGTCTGAAATCCAGTAACAGTTACAATTTGCATTTATATAGCACGTTTAACTTAGTAAAACATCCCAAGACACTTCACAAGAACAATTAACAAAATTCGACACCGAACCACACAAGGAAAACTTAGGACAGGTGATCAAAGTAGTAGGTTTTAAGGAGCATCTTAAAAGGAGGAAAAAGGGGTGGAGAGGCAGAGAGGTTTAGGGCCTAGACAGCAGAAGGCACAGCTGCCAATGGTGGAGTGAAGAAAATCTGGGATGTGGGAACAAGCCAGAATTGGAGGAACGCAGAGATCTCAGAGAGTTATAGGGCTGGAGGAGGTTACAGAGATAGGGAGGGTCGAGGCCATGGAGGGATTTGAAAGCAAGGATGAGAAATTTTTAAAAAGGCATTACCAGACCAGGAGCCAATGTAATTCAGCAAGCACAGGGGTAATGGGGGAACGGTAGCGTGGTGGTAATGTCACTGGGCTAATAATCCAGAGGCCTGGACTAATGATCCAGAGACGTGAGTTCAAATCCCATCATGGCAGCTGGGGAATTTAAATTCAGTAAATTAAATAAATCTGGAATAATTACTAGTATCAGTAATGGTAACCATGAAACTATCGGATTGTCGTAAAAACCCATGTTCTAAACCATTGGGTTTTTACAGCAATCCATGGTTCACTAATGCCCTTTAGGGAAGGAAATCTGCCATCCTTACCTGGTCTGGCCGATATGTGACTCCAGACCCACAGCAACGTGGTTGACTCTAAACTGCCCTCTGAAATGGCCTAGCAAGCCACTCAGTTGTAACAAACCGCTCCAAAACACACTAATAAGATTGAAACTGGACGGACCACTCGGCACCGGACACGGCAACGGCACACGCAGCCCAGTTGACCCTGCAAAGTCCTCCTCACCAACATCTGGGGACTTGTGCCAAAATTGGGAGGGCTGTCCCACAGCCTAGTCAAGCAACAGCCGGATATAGTCATACTCACAGAATCATACCTTTCAGCCAATGTCCCAAACTTCTCCATCACCATCCCTGGGTATGTCCTGTCCCACCAGCAGGTCAGACCCACCAGGGGTGGAGGTACTGTGGTATACAATCGGGAAGGAGTGGCCTTGGGAGTCCTCAACATTGACTCTGGCTCTCATGGCTTCAGGTCAAGCATGGAAACCTCCTGCTGATTACCACTTACGGCCCTCCCTCACCTGATGAATAAGTACTCCGCCATGTTGAACACCACTTGGAAGAAGCACTGAGAGTAGCAGACACAGAATGTACTTCAATGTCCATCAGAGTGGCTCGGTAGCACCAGTACTGACTGAGCTAGCCGAGTCCTGAAGGACATAGCTGCCAGTCTGGGCCTGCGACAGGTGGTGAGAACAAACACGAGGGAAAATCCTACTTAACCTCAACCTCACCAATCAGATGCATCTGTCCATGACAGTATGGGTAGCAGTGACCACCAGCACAGTCATTGTGGAGACGAAGTCCAAGCTTCACACTGAGGACACCCTCCATCGTGTTGTGTGGCACTACCACCGTGCTAAATGGGATAGATTCAGAACAGATCTAGCAGCTCAAAACTGGGCATCCATGAGGCGCTGTGGGCCATCAGCAGCAGCAGAATTGTATTCCACCACAATCAGTAACCTCATGGCCCAGCATATCCCTCACTCTACCATTACCATCAAGCCAGGGGACCAACCCTGGTTCAATAAGGAGTGTAGTAGAGCATGCCAGGAGCAGCACCAGGCGTACCTAAAAATGAGGTGCCAACCTGGGTAAGCTGCAACACAGAACTACATGCATGCTAAAAAGTGGAGTCAGCATGCTATACAGGATTAAGCGATCCCACAATCAACGGATCAGATCAAAGCTCTGCAGTCCTGCCACATCCAGTCGTGAATGGTGGTGGATCATTAAACAACTAACGGGGGGGAGGAGGAGGCTCCATGAATATCCCCATCCTCAATGGTGGCGGAGCCCAGCACGTGAGTGCAAAAGACAAGGCTGAAGCGTTTGCAACCATCTTCAGCCAGAAGTGCCGAGTGGATGATCCCTATCGGCCTCCTCCCAAGGAAAACAGTGACAGGATCGGACAAAGTCAACATTGGAAAACAGTGACAGGATCGGACAAAGTCAACATGGATTTACAAAAGGTAAATCGTGCTAGACTAATCTACTGGAATTTTTTGAGGATGTAACTAGTAGAATAGATAAGGGAGAACCAGTGGATGTGGTGTATTTGGACTTTCAGAAGGCTTTCGATAAGGTCCCGCATAAGAGATTAGCGTGTAAAGTTAAAGCACATGGGATTGGGGGTAAGGTACCGACTTGGATAGAGAACTGGTTGGCAGACAGGAAGCAAAGAGTTGGAATAAACGGGTCTTTTTCCGAGTGGCAGGCAGTGACTAGTGGGGTACTGCAGGGATCTGTGCTAGGACCTCAGCTATTCACAATATATATTAATGATCTAGATGAGGGAACTAGATGTAATATCTCCAAGTTTGCAGACGACACAAAGCTGGGTGGGCGTGTGTGCCGTGAGGAGGATGCCGAGAAACTCCAGTATGATTTGGACAGGTTGGGTGATTATACTGCATCTGCCATGTATCTGCTCAATGTGGATAAATGCGAGGTTATCCACTTTGGTACCAAAAACAGGAAGGCAGATTATTATCTGAACGGCAATAGATTGGGAGAAGCGGAAGTGCAACGAGACCTGGGTGTCCTTGTGCACCAGTCGCTGAAGGTAAGCATGCAGGTACAGCAGGCGGTTAAGAAGGCAAATGGTATGTTGGCCTTCATAGCGAGAGGATTCGAGTACAGGAGCAAGGATGTCTTGCTACAGTTGTACAGGGCCTTGGTGAGACCACACCTTGAGTATTGTGTGCAGTTTTGGTCGCCTTATCTGAGGAAGGATGTTCTTGCCACGGAGGGAGTGCAGCGAAGATTCACCAGACTGATACCTGGGATGGCAGGAATGACGTATGAGGAGAGATTGGTTCGATTAGGCTTATATTCGCTGGAGTTTAGAAGAATGAGAGGGGATCTCATTGAAACTTATAAAATTCTAACAGGACTAGATACAGGAAGGATGTTCCCGATGGCGGGGGAGTCCAGAACCAGGGGTCACACTCTAAAGATAAGGGGTAAGCCATTTAGGACAGAGATGAGGAGGAATTTCTTCACCCAGAGAGTGGTGAACCTGTGGAATTCTCTACCACAAAAGGCAGTTGAGGCCAATTCATTAAATATATTTCAAGAAGGAGTTAGATATATTTCTTAAGGCTAAAGGGATCAAGGGATATGGGGAGAAAGCAGGGACAGGGTACTGAATTTGGATGATCAGCCATGATCTCATTAAATGGCGGAGCAGGCTCAAGGGGCCGAATGGCCTACTCCTATCTTCTATGTTTCTATGTCCCCACCATCACAAAAGCCAGTCTTCAGCCAATTCGATTCACTCCACGTGATATCAAGAAACGGCTCAGTGCACTGGATACAGCAAAGGCTATGGGCCCCGACAACATCCCGGCTATCGTGCTGAAGACTTGTGCTCTAGATCCAGCCGCGCCTCTAGCCAAGCTGTTCCAGTACAGCTACAACACTGGCATCTACCCAACAATGTGGTAAATAGCCCAGGTATGTCCTGTCCACAAAAAGCAGGACAAATCCAATCCGGCCAATTACCACCCCATCAGTCTACTCTCAATCATCAGCAAAGTGATGGAAGGTGTCATCGACAGTGCTATCAAGTGGCACTTACTCATCAATAACCTGCTCACTGATGCCCAGTTTGGGTTCCTCCAAGAGCACTCGGCTCCCAACCTCATTACAGCCTTGGTCCAAACATGGACAAAGGAGCTGAATTCCAGAGGTGAGGTGAGAGTGACTGCCCTTGACATCAAGGCAGCATTTGACCGAATGTGGCATGAAGGAGCCCTAGTAAAACTGAAGTCAATGGGAATCGGGGGAAAACTATCCACTGCCTGGAGAAATACTTAGCACAAAGGAAGATGGTTGTGGTGATTGAAGGTCAATCATCACAGCCCCAGGACATCGCTGCAGGAGTTCCTTAGGGCAGTGTCCTAGGCCCAACCATCTTCAGCTGCTTCATCAATGACCTTCCCTCCAACATAAGGTCAGAAATGGGGATGTTCGCTGATGACTGCACAGTGTTCAGTGCTATTCACAACTCCTCATATAATGAAGCAGTCCATGCCCGCATGCAACAAGACCTGGACAACGTTCAGGCTTGGGCTGATAAGTGGCAGGTAACATTCGCACCACAGAAGTGCCAGGCAATGACTATCTCTAACAAGCAAGAGTCTAACCACTGCCCCTTGACATTCAATGGCATTACCATCGCCGAATCCCCCGCCATCAACATCCTGGGGGTCACCATTGCCCAGAAACTTAACTGGACATTGCCACATAAATACTGTGGTAACAAGAGCAGGTCAGAGGCTAGGTATTCTGTGGCGAGTGTCTCACCTCCTGACTCCCCAAAGCCTTTCTACCATCTACAAGGCACAAGTAAGGAGTGTGATGGAATACTCTCCACTTGCCTGGATGAGTGCAGCTCCAACAACACTCAAGAAGCTCGACACCACCCAGGACAAAGCAGCCCGCTTGATTGGCAC
The DNA here is from genome assembly GCA_030390025.1 of Squalus acanthias. NCBI lineage: Eukaryota > Metazoa > Chordata > Chondrichthyes > Squaliformes > Squalidae > Squalus > Squalus acanthias. Next base: position 99,876,535 of record CM059428.1, read on the forward strand.
CCTATCCACCACCTTCACATTCACTCCCTCCACCACTGGCGTACCGTGGCTGCAGTGTGTACCATCTACAAGATGCACTGCATCAACTCGCCAAGGCTTCTTCGGCAGCACCTCCAAAACCCCCAGCCTCATCCACCTAGAAGGACAAGGGCAACAGGCGCATGGGAACACCACTACCTCCAAGTCACACATCATGCTGACTTAGAAGTATTTCGCCGATCCTTCATCGTCACTGGGTCAAAATCCTGGAACTCCCTACCTAACAGCACTGTGGGAGTACCTTCACCACACGGACTGCAGCGGTTCAAGGCGGCGGCTCACCACCACCACCTTCTCAGGGGCAATTAGGAATGGAAAATAAATGCTGGTCTTGCCAGCGATGCCCACATCCCATAAACAAATTTTAAAAAAAAACAAACAGGACTTGGTGCGAATTAGGATACAGGCAGCAGAGTTTAGGATGAGCTCAATTTTACAGAGGGTGCAAGGTGGGTAGCCGGCGGCCAGGAGAGCATTGGAATAGTCGTGTCTAGAGGTAACAAAGGCATAAGGGTTTCAGCAGCAGATGATCCAAGGCAGGGGTGGAGTTGGGCGATGTTACATAGGTGGATGTAGGCGGTCTTGCTGATGGAGAGGATATCGGGTTGGAATCTCAGCTCATGGTCAAATAGTAATCTGGTTCAGCCTCAGACAGTGGCCAGGGAACAATGTTTGTGGCGGGGACCGAGGACAATAAGTTTGGTCTTCCCAATATTTAACTGGAGGAAATTTCTCCTCATCCAATATTGGATGTCTGACAAGCAGCATGACAAATCAGGGGTAGTGGAGAGGTCAAGAGAAGTGGTGGTGAGGTGCAGCTTTGTCTCATCAGTGTGCATGTGGAACCTGACATTGTGTTTTTGGATGAGGTCACCGAGGGATAGTATGTAAATGAGAAATGGGGGTGCCACCAAGGATAGATCCTTGGGGGTTTCCCCCAGAGGTAACGGTGCAGGAACAGAAGCCATTGCAGGCAATTCTCTGGCTATGACTGGATAGATAGGAATGGAACCAGGTGAGGACAGTCCCACCCAGTAGCCATGGGGAACAGTCTGCTGCACCCAGGGGTCAGAGTTGCAGACGGTGTTATAAAATGAGTTGTAGTACCAGACAGTGGAGATTATAGCTATGTACAGTGTTATAAATGCGTCAGAGTTATGTACATTCAGAATCAGAGCTGTGGGCATCAAAATATATAAAACAGAAATGGGTGAGAGTTCAGAGTCATATACGCCAGGGTGAGGGCTACAGTGTTAGAAATGGTGTCAGGGCCCCATCCAGCGCTGGAATGGCAACAGGGCCATTTAGTGTTAGAAATGGGTTTATATACAGCAAAGAAAAATGGGTCAGGGTTATATACATTGGGGGTCAAAACTGAGATATATAATTTTAGAAATATCAGTTTTATATACACAATAGTGTTAGAAATGGCTCAATGATAATACAATAGTGTTGGAATCAGCAAATTTAGTGCATGCTGAAGGAAATTTGTTTTGCCCCAACTTTCCCTGGTCACAACCATGAGATCCACTAGTAATATATTAAAAAGGTCTTTCGTCCACGCGCACATCCCGTGAACTGCCTGATTTTCATCCCCACCTCTCGCAGCCACGGTCTACCTACCCACCCACCAGGGCAAATGCCCTCTCTTAGTTGTCTCTCCCAGCTTCCCACTGCTCCCCTTCTCCTTGTGGACTCTTGTGCCAACCATTAGCACCACACACCTACCCACTCCAGCACCTCCTGGCCCATCCTGCTGCTTGCCCAGTTCCAACCTTCCCCTTTTTTACTTTTTCCCCTCCATCCACATTGCTCCTTTGCCCACTATCTCCCAGCCTCCCCAAAGAACCACTAGCCAATGCACCTGCTCTTCCTTCATCTCCGAGAGCCCAAGCTCATCAAACCACCACTCCCTCCCCGTCTGCTAAAGTTCCAATAAAATCACCACCTGCTAAACTTGCCACCACAGCACCCAAAGGACGGAGCCCTCGGACAGGACTTTGCAGAAAATTAATCCCACTTCTTTTCCAGTCTTCACGGCCACTCTACCAACTACCAACCCCCAACCGGCTCAAATTCCACTTAACGCCGCCCTTCCCCGTCACCTCCTCCTAAACTTACCCTGAGAATGGCCACCAGCCATGTACTGGCAGTAAAGAACGATTTGCTTTGGCCAAGAACTGCTGTGATGAGAGGAGAGCGGTGCCATTTCACAGAGGGTGCGGATTGTGTGTGTCGGGGTGGGAGAGGCAGGGACTCGCCTCCCACTCAGCGGCTCCACAAGGCTCGGAGAAGCGGCTGGAGACACCAGCCTTGAGAGCGGATCGAAACCTTCCGGGGAGCTCACAAGGGCGATTCACACCAAGAGGAAGACAGGCTGCAAACCCAGGCTGGAAAAAAGCAGGGTTTCTTGTGTCAGGAGCTAAAAGTGTTTAGAAACTCTCGCCACCACTGAATGCGCCTGGCCAACCTTGGAGCCTGTCCCGGGCTCTCTCCGGGGACCCAGCCCTCAGCCCGAACCTCGCAATCCCCCAGGAGCAAAAACCAATCCCGCTTATTCCCAGTCCTCACGGTCACTCGCTTTCACTTCCGCCGAACTCCTGGAAAAGTTTGCGGAACTCACCACAAATCCAAGATCCGGTAGGCGAGCAGAGCTGTGAGAACAGCGAGCAGCACCGCCTTGGCCATCCCCAGGCACAGTCTGTCTCCCAGGCACCTTGTGGCTGAGCTTAGAAGCGAGCGACCGCCTCACTCTGCTGATAAACCCCAATATGGGCGTCAGCCCGTTAAAAGGGCGCTGGGTTTAACTGTATTTACTCATCATAAGATGTAGGTGGGTCTTAATGCCTGAATGTAAACATTAGCTGATTACAATTTTTTTAATGAATGTGTATCCTCTGGAAATGTAACCGGTTGGCAAGGATACTTGTAATCCTCACACATTCCCACTGAAAATATGACCATCAGATATTGTGCCCATCTGAAACTGGCAAGTGTTTAACAATCATGTCAATTAGGATTCTGCACCTGTTGCAGAACAAGAATGCGATTTGCACCCTCTTATTGCTTGATTTCAGTGATTGATGGCTGGTGCCATCGCCAGTAAAAAAGGAAGCAAGTGCCCCTTTTAAAGGGGCACAACCAATAAAACTGTAACTGAAACAAAAACTTTAAATTTAACAAATCAATTTAAAATTTTGTTCGGGAGTTGATGAAGCACTCCAGTCCCTCGGTGCCCACCGGTCACACAATGCCTCAAGCGAACCAGCGGACACCGCGTGCTCCCTTTCCAGAGACACCCGGGCATCGACATAGCTGTGGAAGAGAGGCAGCCGGAGCGAACGCCCCCATCGATCGCACTCTGCCTGGACCTGTTAATGGCCACCTAGGCCAGGCCCAGGAGCAGACCCACGAGGATGTCTTCTGACCAGCCCGCTCCCCTCCACACCTGATTTGTCAGTTCTACAACCCGCCCACAACTCGAGTGGAAACAGTGGGGAGGGTGATTCTTGTAGCATTATTTAAAGGGATCCTTAGCTGGTTAGTTGATTTTTTTTTAAATTACTGCTAATGGGCTTATTTTGCTATTTTTAGATGTTACAGCAGATATGAAACTTTGTGAAACGTTACTTTTTGGAGCCTTGAGTGGATTTTTGACTCAGGGCTTCGGGCCAAACTTCCTAGTGCCAAAATGGGTATGTACTTTGATTGCCATTGGGGCTGGAAGATCAACAGGCTAGAATTCAGCTATCTGGAGCAGCAGGGAAAAGAACAGAAAAAGGGAAGCACACGGGAGGCCTTACCCCACTAGAGCATACAGGCCAAGAACATCATACCTGTAGTAGTGAGGAGCAGTGTTTGAGGAGGCTCTGCTTTAGTAGGGAGGCTGTCATAGAACTCTGTCACCTGCTGCAGAAGCTACAGCCCAGGACATAGGTGCTGTATATCCTTGCCTGTGGCTTTCAAAGTCACTATGGTCATGAACTTTTATGGCTCTGGGTCATTAGAGGCTGCAATAGGTGACCTCTGCAACATTAGTCAATCTGCTGCGCATGCCTGCATCAAGCAGGTGACAGATGTGCTGTTCGCCAGATCCAATGAATTCATATCCTTCCTTATGGAAGCCACAAAGCAGGAAGACCGGGTTCTGGCCTTTGCCAGAATTGCAGGTATCCACCAGATATAGAGCATCATTGACATAGCCTTGCGTGCTCCACCACAAGACCTTGGATCATGCATGAACAGGAGGGGCTTCCTATCGCTGAACTTACAGCTGGTGTATGACAACATGTAGCGCAGCATGCAGGTTTGTGCCTGGTATCCTGGGTGTTTGTAACAATGCTTTCATTCTGCGCCAGTCATCAACACCTCCTCTCTTTCACCCAGACCATCAAAGGAGAGGTTGGCTAATTGGGGGCAAGGCTATCCTCTGCACAAGTGGCTCATAACACCTGAGAGTAACCCGTGGACATGTGCTGAGAAGAGATACAATCAAACCATGCCTCCACCAGAGTCCTGATAAAACACTGACTTGATAAGTCTAGAAAAATGCTGAAGTACAGCCCCCAGAGGATCGCCACATCAATCGTTTTGTGCTACATGCTCCACAATTTTGCCCTGAAAAGCGTCCAAGCCATTGAGCCACCTTTGGAGCAAGACTTACATAGGATTACATAGGATATACAGCACAGAAACAGGCCATTTTGCCCAACCAGTCCATACCGGTGTTTATGCTCCACTCGAGCCTCGTCCTGTCTTTCCTCATCTAACCATCAGCATAACCCTCTATTCCCTTCTCCATCATATGCTTATCTAGCCTTCCCTTAAATGCATCTATACTTTTCGCTTCAACCACTCCTTGTGGTAGTGAGTTCCACATTCTCACCACTCTTTGGGTAAAGAAGTTTCTTCTGAATTCCCTATTGGATTTCTTGGTGACTATCTTATATTGATCACCTCTAGTTATGCTCTTCCCCATAAGTGGAAACATTCTCTCTGTATCCACTCTTATCAAAACCTTATTTTTAGACTATGCCCCCTAGTCCTAGAATCCCAAACCAGTGGAAAATAGTTTCTCTCTATCTACCCTATCTGTTCCCCTTAATATCCTGAAAACTTCGATCAGCTCACCCTTTAACCTTCTAAATTCTAGGGAATACAACCCTAATTTGTGTAATCTCTCCTCGTAAATTAACCTTTGCAGTCTGGGTATCATTCTGGTAAACCTACGCTGCACTCCCTCCAAGGCCAATATATCCTTCCTAAGGTGTGGTGCCCAGAACTGCTCACAGTACTCCAAGTGTGGTCTAACCAGGGCTTTGTCCAGCTGCAGCATAACTTCTACCCCCTTGCATTTTAGTCCTCTTGATATAAAGGCCAGCATTTCATTAGCCTTTTTTGATTATTTTCTGTACCTGTTCATGACATTTTAATGATCTATGTACCTGGACCCCCAAGTCTCTTTGGACATCCACGGTTTTTAGCTTTTTACCATTTAGAAAGTACCCTGTTCTATCCTTTTTAGGCCCAAAGTAGATGACCTCACATTTGCTTACATTGAAATTAATTTGCCACAGTTTTGCCCATTCACTTAATCTATCAATATCCCTTTTTGTAATTTTATGCTTTCATCTATACTGCCTACATTCTATGTGGAGATGCCGGCGTTGGACTGGGGTGGACAAAAATCAGAAGTCGCACAACACCAGGTTATAGTCCAACAGATTTATTTAATTTTACAAGCTTTCGGAGCTGTTCGCTCCTTCTTCAGGTAAGGTAGCTGTGAGAGAATCTCCCAGAATTCACAATATAAACACAGAAAAAATGTATTCAAATCTTTCCCTACATCAAAGACACACTAAGAGCACAGCCAAGACAATGAGATGTGTCCCAGGGGGTCCAACGTGTCAAAACACCTGCTGGCCGCATATCCTCTCCATTTGTTGTGTCAGTCTTTTTAAAACAAAACCTGGAAAGACCGGCCATGATGTCAAGTCACGTTCTGTATCGTGACATGAACCCGATATCGCGATTGAGGCCATCCTCATGAGTGCGGAACTTGGCTATCAGTTTCTGCTCTATGATTTTGCGTTGTCGTGTATCCCGAAGGCCGCCTTGGAGAACGCTTACCCGTATTGGGGTGCGAATTTGGTCCCCATGGCTGTTCCGTGTGTTTGGGTAAAAAAATGGTTGTCGAAGGTGAAGACATTGTGGTCAAGGATGAAGCGGATGAGTTGTAGGATGGCGTCCGGAGATTGGCTGTTGTTGGTGTTGAGTACTGAGGCTGTCGCAGCGATGCCGTCATTGTGGGGGATATTGGTGTAGAGTGCCGATACGTCCATCGTGACGAGGAGTGTTCCTGGTTCAACTGGTCCATGGGTGCTGAATCAAATTGGACCCCTCCGGAGGGTAGCAGCCCTAAGCTTGACATGTATGCTCAAGCTGTCAGGAAATGCATCAACGCCAGATTCATCAGCCGTACTCACAAGACAGTCCAGAATGTCACCCGAGCACAACGCAACGCCATCCACGCTCTCAAGACCAACCGCAACATCGTCATCAAACCAGCGGACAAAGGAGGAGCCATCGTCATACAGAACAGAATGGACTATTGCAAAGAAGCATACCGACAACTGGACAACCAGGAACACTACAGACAGCTACCCGCAGATCCGACCAAAGAACACACCCGCCAACTCAATAGACTGATCAAGACCTTCGATCCAGACCTTCAAAACATCCTACGCGCTCTCATCCCACGTACTCCCCGCGTAGGAGACTTTTACTGCCTCCCAAAGATACACAAAGCCAACACACCCGGACGTCCTATCGTATCAGGCAACGGAACCCTGTGTGAGAACCTCTCTGGGTACGTCGAGGGCATCCTGAAACCCATCGTACAGGGAACCCCCAGCTTCTGTCGCGACACTACAGACTTCTTGCAGAAACTCAGCACCCATGGACCAGTTGAACCAGGAACACTCCTCGTCACGATGGACGTATCGGCACTCTACACCAATATCCCCCACAATGACGGCATCGCTGCGACAGCCTCAGTACTCAACACCAACAACAGCCAATCTCCGGACGCCATCCTACAACTCATCCGCTTCATCCTTGACCACAATGTCTTCACCTTCGACAACCATTTTTTTACCCAAACACACGGAACAGCCATGGGGACCAAATTCGCACCCCAATACGCCAACATCTTCATGCACAAGTTTGAGCAAGACTTCTTCGCTGCACAGGACCTCCAACCAACGCTGTACACCAGATACATCGACGACATCTTCTTCCTTTGGACCCACGGCGAAGGATCACTGAAAGGACTACACGATAGCATCAACAGGTTCCATCCCACCATCAAACTCACCATGGACTACTCCTCAGAATCGGTTTCATTCTTGGACACACGAATCTCCATCAAAGACGGACGCCTCAGCACTTCACTCTACCGCAAGCCCACGGACAACCTCACGATGCTCCACTTCTCCAGCTTCCACCCTAACCACGTTAAAGAAGCCATCCCCTATGGACAAGCCCTGCGAATACACAGGATCTGCTCAGACGAGGAGGAACGCGATGGACACCTACGGACACTGAAAGACGCCCTCGTAAGAACGGGATATGACGCTCGACTCGTCGATCGACAATTCCGACGGGCCACAGCGAAAAACCGCATAGACCTCCTCAGAAGACGAACACGGGACACAACCAACAGAGTACCCTACGTCGTCCAGTACTTCCCCGGAGCGGAAAAACTACGCCATGTTCTTTGCAGCCTTCAACATGTCATCGATGACGACGAACACCTTGCTAAGGCCATCCCCACGCCTCCACTACTCGCCTTCAAGCAGCCGCCTAACCTCAAAAGTACCATCGTTCGCAGCAGATTACCCATCTTTCAGGAGAACAGCAACCACGACACCACACAACCCTGCCACGGCAACCTCTGCAAGACATGCCAAATCATGGACACAGATACCATCATCACACGTGAGGACACTACCCACCAGGTACATGGTACATACTCATGTGACTCGGCCAACGTTGTCTACCTGATACGTTGCAGTAAAGGATGCTCCAGAGCATGGTACATCGGCGAGACCATGCAGACACTGAGACAACGTATGAACGGACACCGCGCAACAATCGCCAGGCAGGAGGGTTGCCTCCCAGTCGGGGAACACTTCAGCAGTCAGGGGCATTCAGCCTCGGATCTGCGGGTAAGCGTTCTCCAAGGCGGCCTTCGGGATACACGACAGCGCAAAATCATAGAGCAGAAACTGATAGCCAAGTTCCGCACTCATGAGGATGGCCTCAATCGCGATATCGGGTTCATGTCACGATACAGAACGTGACTTGACATCATGGCCGGTCTTTCCAGGTTTTGTTTTAAAAAGACTGACACAACAAATGGAGAGGATATGCGGCCAGCAGGTGTTTTGACACGTTGGACCCCCTGGGACACATCTCATTGTCTTGGCTGTGCTCTTAGTGTGTCTTTGATGTAGGGAAAGATTTGAATACATTTTTTCTGTGTTTATATTGTGAATTCTGGGAGATTCTCTCACAGCTACCTTACCTGAAGAAGGAGCGAACAGCTCCGAAAGCTTGTAAAATTAAATAAATCTGTTGGACTATAACCTGGTGTTGTGCGACTTCTGATTTACATTCTATGTGTCATCGGCAAATTTGGATATATGACTTTCTATGCCATCGTCTAAGTCATTTATAAATATTGTGAAAATAGTTGAGGTCCAAACACAGATCCCTGCGGGACACCACTGGTCACATCCTGCCAATTTGAGTAACTACCCATTATCCCTACTCTCTGTCTCCTGCCGCTCAGCCAATTTCCTAACCAGGTCAATAATTTGCCCTCAACTCCGTGGGCTTCTACCTTAGTTAACAGTCTCTTATGTGGGACTTTATCACATGCTTTCTGGAAGTCCATATAAATAACATCCATAGACATTCCCCTGTCCACTACTTTAATCACCTCCTCAAAAAATTCAACCAGGTTTGTCAGGCATGACCTACCTTTCACAAATCTATGCTGGCTCCCTCTGATCAACTGAAATTTTTTGAGGTGTTCAGTCACCCTATCCTTAATTATAGATGCTAGCAATTTCCCGACAACAGATGTTAGGCTAACTGCTCTATAATTCCCTGGTTTCCCTCTCTCGCCATTCTTAAATAGCGGAGTGACATGCTCAATTTTCCAAACTAAAAGGACGGTTCCTGAATCTAGAGAACTTTGGAAGATTATAGTTAGGGCATCTGCAATGTGCTCACCTACTTCCTTTAAAACCCTGTGATGGAAACCATCTGGCCCTGGGGATTTGTCACTCTTTAGTGCCATTATTTTCTTCATTACTGTTATTTTACTTACGTTAATTTTATTGAGTCCCTGTCCCTGATTCAATATTAGTTTCTTTGGGATTTCCGGCATGCTATCCTCTTCTACTATAAATACTGACGCAAAGTAATTATTCAACATATTCATCCCCTCCCCATTTCCCAGCCCCTAAACTTGTTTTAAAATCTGTTCCATTTCCTGCTTTTTTCCAGTTCTGACGAAAGGTCTTTGACCTGAAACGTTAACTCTGTTTCTCTCTCCACGGATGCTGCCTGGCCTGCTGAGTTTTTCCAGCGTTTTCTGTTGTTATTCAACATGTCTGCCATTTCCACATTGTCATTGACAGTATCACCACTTTCAGTTTTTAAGGGGCCAACGTTGCTCCTAAGCACCCTCTTTTCCCTAAAGTAACTATAAAAATGATTCGTATTGATTTTTAAAACCCTTGCAAGTTTCTTTTCATACTCCCTTTTTGTAGCTCTTACTATCTGTTTTGTGACCATTTGCTGTTCTTTGTATCTTCCCCATTCGCCAGGATCTGTGCTAATTTTTGCCTTTTTGTATGCCCTTTCCTTTAGTTTTATGCTGTCCCTTACCTCTTCAGTTGTCCATGGCTGTTTTTTTTGGTAAGTAGAGCTCTGTAATTTATCTAGATTTTTAAAAGGCCTTTGATAAGGTACCTCATAATAGACTAATGAACAAGGTCAGAGAATGTGGAGTCAGGGGACAAGTAGCAGAATGGATTGCTGGCTGGCTTCAGGACAGAAAGGGGCCACGTAAGCTCCGAAAGCTTGTGATTTCAAATAAAACTGTTGGACTATAACCTGGTGTTGTGCGACTTCTCATTTTTGTCCACCCCAGTCCAACACCGGCATCTCCGCATCATGACCAGTTTACTGTGGACAGTCTCTGCCTCATCCCGTTGAAGTCGGCCTTACCTAAATCTAGAATCTTAGAAGCTGTTTACTCGATCATGTTATGATCGCTATTGGACAAATGTAAAGAGCAGCATGAAGAACACAAGGACACAGAGCATGCCAAGGAAGAGTAATGCTCATCAATCCTGTCAGCTGCATAAGCTCTTCGGAGCAGATGATTGAGGAAGACTTCGGCTAAATCATCTCTACGTCTCTGCACTAGCGGTCCTTCCAAACATCAGTCACAGTCCTTCCACACTCCAGAGGACTGCATACAACCCAAGCACCAGGTCTTTCTATGAAATCACATTGCCTGGTCAACAACCACTCAATGAACAAATTCTGCACAGCAAGAATTTAGCTTTCTTTAAAAACTATTATTTACAATTGTCACAAACACATCCATATACTAATGGATAACCCAGGGATGGGGGCAATGCTTCAGCATTCTTGTTGTGCCCCCTGTGTGTAATCGATTTACTAATGATGCAACCAGCAGACCAAATCAATGAATCTTTAGATCTTGGTGAATTGGCTAATAATGACATCAACGACTCTTCCAGCCAGAGAGGTAGCTTTCAGGAGGACTTTGGCTAAATCATCCTTATTCCAGAGCTGCAAATCCTATAACTTAACATTGAGAGTCTCTCAGTGATGAAGCATTCAATCATCAGCACCATTGCCATCCACCACAAGGCTAATGTAATTTGCCTTGTAGAAACTCACATTGCAAGAAATGAAGCTGGTTGCTTCACTATTGATGGGATTCAACTTGGTATATCATGCACTTCTTGCATGGCAAGAGTCGGGCGACCTATGTCTGTAACAACATCTTAGATGCAACTCACGTCTTATCCACTAATCACTGTGATATTATACAAGTTGGTGGTTCCAAGTGAAACCTGGGGAAAACAACCTACAACATCCCAGCAATCTACATTTACACTTTAATATGTGCTCAAGTTTCTGGAGTGGTGTTTAAACGCATGACTTTCTGACTCCAAGGCGAGAGCGCTACCACTGAACCAAGGCTGATACCTGGCGTCCCTGACCTATTGAGGCAATAGAAATGGGGCTTCAGAATCCTGACAGTCAATTCAATAATGATGCACTCAAGCCTTCTTTGAACCTGTTGTTGTCCTCGAATAATGGTTGAAGCAGATAACCCTGGTCGCCAAGTAACCATTTGATACATTGCTCTGGATGAACAAGTGGTCTTAAACAGAGTGCACTTAAACAGAGTGTTAAAGTTGGGAATTTGGAGAGAGTGGAAGTCTCTGGTAAGTACTGGGTGAGTACTAGCTGTAAAAAGTGAAATTTAGTTTAATACTTTGGCCTAGCAATTCGTCTCGAGTGGTGGCGAAAAACGGGCAGTATCGGATCGGCCGCCCGTTATACGCAGCACCTGATATTTAATTCCATTGACTGCAATAGACTGAACACCAGGCGCTGCGTATAACGGGCGGCTGATCTGATACCGCCTGCTTTGCGCCATCGCCAGAGACAAATTTCTAGCCTGTTGAAATTAACTTAGAACTTTAAAAACTGTAAAATAAACTATAGTTAACAAAAACTGCCTGCCAGTGGCAGTTAACTGTCAATCAGCTGTAAGTGTTTGTCTGAATAGTTGATAATTACTTTGACATCTTTTGTTAAACCCATTAACTTAAGGGACCTTCAAATAATCAAATCAAATTAAAATTTCATCGGCCCGTGAGATGATGCACTCCAGTCCCTGCGGCACCCACCTGTCCCGGAAGGCCACGAGCTTGCCGGCGGACACTGCGTGCTCCATCTCCAGGGCCACCCGGCCGCGAACATAGCCGCGGAAGAGAGGCAGGCAATTGGGCCGGACGACCCCCTCGACCGCCCGCTGCCTGGACCTATTAATGGCCACTTTGGCCAGGCCCAGGAGCAGTCCCACGAGGAGGTCCTCCGACCTGCCCGCTCCCCTCCGCACCGGGTGGATAATTACTTTGAGCAGGAAGCTGAGTAAGCACTTGTTACTTGGGTGTGGCTCAAAGGTGTATAAAAGTAACAGTATCTGCTGACCCACAGTGTGGTCTTAAACGGAGTGCACTTAATTAGAGTTTTAAAGTTGGGAATTTGGAGGGAGTGATAATTCAGTGTAGAGGGGGAAGGAGGTGCTGCTTTTTGCCTCCAATACTTGTAGTGGTTTGTGTTACAGGTAAATATTTAATTTTATCTACCTATAACTTAAACCAGGTCTAGTAATTAGTTAAAAACTTAACTATAAACCAAGTTAATTAAATACATAAACTTTAATTAATTAAATAAATAAAACAAGGTTATAAAGGAGTGGCACTGCAAGTGATGTGCTGCAACTGCAGCATGTGGGAGATTGTGGAGAGCATTGCGCTCCCAGATGACCACGTCTGCAGTAAGTGTCTGCATCTCAAGGAACTTCAGCTTAGATTTGTTGAGCTGGAGCCCAAGGTGCAGACATTACGATGCATCAGGGAGGGGGAATGTTACCTGGACACTTTGATCCAGGAGGTAGTCACACCCCCCTTAGGTTAGGTAGTGGTACAGGTCTGGTTATTGATCAGGGACAGGAGGGTGTGACAGCAACTCAGGCAGGTGCCATGCTGGAGGAGCCTAAGCCTTTGCCCTTATTCAACAGGTACAAGGTTCTTGCTGCCTGTGTGGATGAGGGCAAAGTCTGCAGAGTGGATGAGCAAACTGACCATGACACTGAGGTACAGGAGGCCATTCAAGTGGGGGGAGTGAAAAGGAATGTTTTCGTGGTCAGGGACAGTATAGACAGGGGGATAGATACTGTTCTCTGCAGCCATGACCGGGAGTTCTGAAGGCTGTGTTGCCTCCCCAGTGCCAGGGTTAATGACATCTCCTTGTGGCTGGAGAAGAATTTGGAGTGGGAGGGGGAATATCCAGTTGTTGTGGTCCACGTAGGAACCAACAAAATAGGTAGAACTAGGAATGAGGTTCTGCTGAGAGAGTTTGAGGAGCTAGGATCCAAATTAAAATGCAGAACCTCAAAGGTAATAACCTTTGGATTGTTACCTGAGTGACATGCAAATTGGCATAGGGGCAAGCAGATCAGAGAGTTAAATGCGTGGCTCAAAGAGTGGTGTGGGATTCATGGAGCACTGGTACCAGTACTGGGAAAAGAGGGAGCCGTTCTGTTGGGATGGGCTGCACTTAAACCGGGCTGGGACCAGTGTCCTGGCGAATCAAATAACTAGGGCTATAGATAGTGCTTTAAATTAAAAAGGGTGGGGGGAGGGGGTCAGGTGAGGGGAAATTTAGAAATCTAAAGAGAAAAGTCAAGGCAATGGAGCAGTGTAACGATTTGGGTAAAGATATGCAGAGTGTAACAGGAAGGGACAGAGAGTTTAACAATAATAGTGCATCAGCAAATAAGGTGAAAGCAGAGAATAATGGTAAAAAGTTAAAATTAAAGGCTCTTTATCTGAATGCATGAAGCATTCGTAACAAGATAGATGAATTGAAGGTTGCTGGAGGAGGCATATAGATGGTTGGGAGAGATGGCAATTGCTCAATATCGCAGAGATTCGTGTGGGTCCAAGCAGACATGGAGTCACAGCAACAGAAGGCTGCGCCAAGATTCTCTGATGCCTCCCTGGAGATCCTGGTCCAGGGAGGACATGTGGCTTTCATTATAGCGCTCCTTGGCCTCATTGCTTGGCCTCCTCAATGGTGTCATCAACCACATCTTCAGTGGACAGCCCTTGTCTCCAAGCAGCCAGCCGGTAAGTCTGTTTGGAGGAGCGAAGAGCTGAGGGAGGGTGGACTGGCGCAGCATGAAAGAGTCATGACAGCTGCCAGGGAATCTGACACACATGCATGATGATCTTTTTATGGTTACAGACAAGCTGCACATTGAGGGAGTGGAAGCCCTTGCGGTTCACAAACACTCCTGGGTGATGTGGGGTTGCCTTGATGGTCACACGTGTGCAGTCGATGATGCCCTGCACCTGTGGGAAGCCAGCCAGAGCCGCAAAGCTGAGCGCCCACTCAGTAACACTGGCTTCATCAGTGGCAAAGTTTACATAATTGGTTGACATGTGAAACATGGCATCAGTCACCTGGGTGAAGCATCTGTGGGTGGCTGATTGCGAGATCCTGCAAATGTCTGCTGCAGATCCCTGGAAGGAGCCTGAGGTGAAGAAGTTGAGGGCGGTGGTGACTTTGACAGCCACTGGTAAGGAGTGTCCACCAGGTCCTCTGGGCAGCAGGTCTGGTTCCAGCAAGCTACAAATGTCTGCAACAACCTCGCGCAATAGCCTGAGCCTCCTGAAGCACTGCTGCTCAGTCATATCCAGGAAGCTCATCCTCTGCCTGTATACCCTGTGTTGGAAGTATCGTCTCCGGCGCGGTGCACCCTTGTGCTGATCCACTCTCTCCTGTGGAGCATCAGGTTGGTAAGGAGAAGGCTGCTGGTGTTGTTGCTGCTGGTGCTGAAGTTGTTGCTGCTGGTGGTGTTGTTACTGCAGGTGCTGGTGTTGTTGTTGCTGGTGGTGTTGTTACTGCAGGTGCTGGTGTTGTTGCTGGTGGTGGTGTTGTTACTGGTGTTGTTGGTGCTGGGGCTCATCTTGGTTCGAATCTGAGGTCCAAGGTGAGACAGCATAAGCGGCACCTATGCTGATCTGATAGATGCCAGGTAAAGTGGAGATCAGAGGCACAATCCTCCAATGTACTGAGAGTCACTGGCAATGTGGTGAGAGTGGCTTCAGAGGTTGCAGAAATCACCTGCAAACTCCTGAAAGCTAAATCTCTGCACAACATGGTGTCAGCAAGAGCCTTTCCCTTAGGCAAGGAAGTAGGTGTAAGGTGTGAGTATTTATGTGCTTTTTCCAGCTGTCACTTAATTAACTCACCACTGAGCTTCCACATCCCCTTCACAGGCAAGGTTCCTGAAGTGTGTGAATCCCGTGCGCAACCAGTTAAAGTTCAAACCTGACATTAAAAAGGCAGTTAAGGGTCCGTATACGAGCAGTTAAAAACCTCAATGAGGATGCCCGCCTCTCCAGAGCAGGTCCGTGGTGTGCCTCAAAACGCGCCCCAGTGAAAGGCGGAAGTCAGCAGGATGATGGCGGGTTCACGATGCACAGTTAATTTCTGCGCTTTTAATCACCGACCCATCCCCAAACCCACACACTCTCCAATGTGAAAATTCCGGCCAAGAAATAACAAGGGGCAGAAAACACTGGTGGCACTAGTTTATAGGCCTTCTAACAGTAGCTATACCGTGGGACAGAGTATTAACCAAGAAATAATAGGAGCTTGTTACAAAGGTAATGCAATAATTGTGAGGGGACTTTAATCTTCATATAGACTGGGCAAATCAAATTGGCAAAGGTAGTCTGGAGGACGCGTTCATGGAATGCATTTGAGACAGTTTCCTAGAACAATACATTGTGGAACCAGCCAGGGAACAGGCTATTTTAGATCTTGTATTGTGTAATGAGACAGAGTTAATTAGTAATCTCATAGTAAAGGATTCTCTGCGGATGAGTGATCATAATATAATAGAATTTCATATTGAGTTTGAGAGTGACATAATTAAGTCCAAAATTAGAGTCTTAAACTTAAATAAAGCCAATTGAATAGGTATGAGGGGCACGTTGGCTAAGGTAGATTGGGAAATTAGATTAAAAGGTATGACAGTAGATAAACAGTGGCAAACATTTAAAGAAATATTCCAGAATTCTCAACGAATACACATTCCATTGAGAAATAAAAACTCCATGGGAAAAGTGATCCATCCGTGGCTAACTAAAGAAGTTAAGGATAGTATTAGATTAAAAGAAGAGGCCTATAATGTTGCAAAGAAAAAAGTAAACCTGAGGATTGGGAGAGTTTTAGAAACCAGCAAAGGATAAACAAAACATTGATTAAACAAAACATTGATTAAAAGGGAGAAAATAGAATATGAGAATAAACTAGCAATAAATATAAAAACAGATTGTAAGAGCTTCTACAAGTATGTAAAAAGGAAGAGAGTAGCAAAAACAAGCATTAGTCCCTTAGAGGCTGAAACTGGAGAAATTACAATGGGGAATAAGGAAATGGCAGAGACTTTAAACAAATATTTTGGCCGCGATTTTGTCAATGGATGTGGGTTGGGAGCGGGTCAGGTGGTTTCCGGCTTCCAGTCCCGCCCCCAACCTCATCTGGCCCATGGACGTGATTTTACGCTGATTGACCTTGTTAAGCCCGCCCTTCGGGCTTGCCGACCACTTAAGAGGAAGCCAGTCAGATGACATCATTTGATGACGCGTCATCTGCCGGTTTTCTTAAAGGGACCACGCACAATTTTTTTTTGACAGCTCATTTCTCAGTGTTTGACAGCATTGAGGTGCTGCAAACACTGACAATCACTGTACAAAGGTGAGCTCTTGCACCCAGGCTCTCCAGTGACTCCCTCAATAGGCTGGAACAGATGGCAGCTGCAGGTGAGGTGACAGGAGCGATCTGTCACTGGTGAGAGAGGTTCTCCCAATGAGGTGGCACTAGACATCGTTTTCAAAACTTGTTACCTAAAGAAATGTGTAAATGCATTAAAAATGATTTTCCCAACATTTTCTTACCTCTGAGACTCACCAGTGCACCATTGGATCCTTCACACCACTTCTGCAGCTGTCATCAATGCAGTAACATTATAGAAGACTCACAACACGCCACACTTACCTGTCGTGGTGTCCGGACGTCGGGAAGCCCGAGGCAGAAGCAGCAAAATTTTAAAATAGCCTATCAACTACTCTCAACTACCTGTTAACAGGCAGGTAAGTGGCTTTAATTCTCTTCCCGCCGATAGGTGTCGGGTCCATGCACGAATCGGGGACCCGACACTTGGGAAAATTAACCCGCCGTCAATCAAAACGATTTTAACCTTTGACCCACCTCCAAACCCGCCCTCTCAGTGCCTATAAAATCACGGCCTTTGTATCTGTCTTCACAGTAGAAGACACAAAAAGCATACCAAAAATAATGGGGAACCAAGGGGTTAATTAGATTGAGGATCTTAAAGTAATTAAGATCAGTAGAGAAAAAGAACTTGAGAAAGTAATGGGACTAAAAGCAGACAGATCCCCTGGACCTGATGGCCTACATCCCAGGGTTCTAAAAGAGGTGGCTGCAGAGATAGTGGATGCCAAAGAAGTAACTAACCCACTAATTAGAGTATAAAGTCTTTTATTTTACCAGCCAAGGACAACTATAATTACAATTGCAGAACACCAGATAACAGAGGATCTTCACAAAGCTAACTACACATCCACTTTCTGTAGGCTGTGTGACAAGACTGGATCAAATTATACATTGCCGACCACTTTACAGCAGTCAGGATCAAATTACACATTCTGGACAAACTGTTGGATGTGTCTTGTCCTCTAAAGGGACCAATCAGAAATCTGGTCCAACCCACTGGTGTTGCAAATAAATGCTGCCTAAAATTTGAATGCTTGCTGTCTCTGCTCTGGTGAGTCCATAGGGAAGGACATCCATCACCTGTTTAATGTAGTGGTGCACTGCTGATTGACTGACTTATTACAGTCCACAAAAGGCTTCCTGGAAAAATCCAGAATCATAGAATGAAACAGCACAGAAGGAGGCCATCACACCTGTGCCAGCACTTTGGTAGAGCTATCCAGTTAGTCGCAATCCCCGGCTGTGTCCCCATAGCACTGTAAATAATTTCCCTCAAGTATTTATCCAATTCCCTTTTGAAAGTTACAATTGAATTTGCTTCCACACCCATTCAGGCACTGCATTCGAGATCACAACAGCTCACTGAGTAAAAACAAATCCTCATGTCATCTCCAGTTCTTTTGCCTATCACCTTAAATCTGTGTCGTCTGGTTACCGATCCTTCAGCCACTGGAAACAGTTTCTCCTTATTTACTTTATGAAAACCATTCATGATCTTGAACACCTCTATCAAATCTATCCTTAACCTTCTCTGCACTAAGGAGAACAATCCCAGCTTCTCCAGTCCCTCCACATAACTGAAGTCCGTCATCCCTGGTACCATTCTAGTAAATCTCTTCTGCACCCTCTCCAGGGCCTTGACAAAGTGTGGTACCCAGAATTGAACACAATACTTCAACTGATGTCTAACCAGTGTTTTATAAAGGTTTAGCATAACTTCCTTGCTTTTGCACTCTATGCCTCTATTAATAAAGCTAAAGCTTTTTCAATGACCTTCTTCACTTGTCAACCACCTTCAAGGATTTGTTTACATACAATACCCCCAGGTCTCTGTTTCTGCACCCACTTTAAAATTGTAGCATTTAGTTCATATTGCCTCTCCATATTCTTCCTACCAAAATGTAGCCCTTTACACTTCTCTGTGTTAAATTTCATCTGCCATGTGTCTGCCCATTTCATCAGTCCGTCTATGTCCTTGTGAAGTCGGTTACTATCCTCCTCATTGTTTACTACATTTCCGAGCTTCGTCTCATCTGCCAACTTTGAAATTATGCCCTGTATACCCAAGCCAAGGTCATTAATATATAGCAAAATGAACAGTGGTCCTAGTACCGACCTCTGGGGAAAACCAGTCTGATAAACAACCATTCAACACTACTTTCTGCTTTCTATCTCTTAGCCAATTTTGTATTCATGCTGCCACTGTCCCTTTAGTCCCATGGGCTTCAATTTTGCTTACAAGTTTATTATGTGGCATTTTATCAAACCCTCTCCATTACTCCATCAAAAACTCAATCAAATTAGTCAAGCGGGATTTCCCTTTAACAAATCCATGCTGACTTTTATTAATTAGTCCATACTTTTCCAAGTGCCAATTCATTTTGTCTCGGATTATTGTCTCCAAAAGTTTCCAGATGTTAGGCTGACTGTTCCGTAGTTTCCGGGTTTATAGCTCTCTTTTTTAAACAGGGGTGTAACATTTACAATTCTCCAGTTCTCTGGCACCACCCCCATAGCTAAGGAGGGTTGGAAGATTGTGGCCAGAGTCTCTGCAATTTCCACCCTCACTTCCCTTAGCAACCTAGGATGCATCCCATCTGGACCAGGTGACTTTTCTACTTGAGTACTGGCAACCTTTTATGTACCTCCTCTTTATCTATTTTTATCCTATCCAATATCGCTACTGCCTCCTCCTTTACTGTTACATTGGCAGCATCCTCTTCTCCAGTGAAGACAGATGCAAAGTATTCATTTAGTACCTCTGCCTCCAAAAGAAGATCTCCTTTTTGGTCTCGAATTGGCCCCACCCTTCTTTTGACTCCCCTTTTACTATTTATATGTTTATAAAAGACTTTTGGGATCCCTTTTATTTTAGCTGCTAATCTATTCTCATACACTCTCTTTGCCCCTCTTATTCCCTTTTTTAGATCTCTGTATTTTGTGTGTTCATTTTGGTCCTCTACTGTATTATCAACTGTACATTTGTCATAAGCCTTCTTTTTTCTCTTTCATTTTAATCTCTATAGCCGGAATTTTCCAGGGTGGTAGCAGGTGCAATCGGTGGCGGGTCGGGTGGGAAAGTTGTTATTTTTGACAGCAGGCGCATGTCATTGCAGAGCCAATCCAACCAGCAGCGGCGGGGGACCCAATTGAGATGATTATCAGGTATTTTACAGGCACTTAAGAGCCTTTTTTCATTTACTTTTAAATTTCTCTGCATGGCTATGGGATTCACACAGCTCGGGAACCACGTCTGTCAACCTGAGGCAGGAATTCAGTGGCCATTGCTCCAGCTGATTACTTGACAGCATGAAATGTACAGCAAAAACTCCCATCTGACAGATGATCATTTTCATCAGGCAGAAGCTGTTGCTCAGTCCATTTCCAGCACAGCTTCTGCAGGCTGCAAGGGGGCGAAATTCATTATTGCCCAGGAATGGGCGCTAACTTTGGAAAAGTTTGAGATTTAGCGCCAGGTGCTAATGAATCTCACGCAAAATTCAGTGTCACCGCTCAAAGAAAGGATGGGAGCGCTAAATCAAGCGCTAATGACCTAGCTCAGTGGCGTTAGACTCAAAGCGCTAAGCAATTTCAGGTGCAGTCTAATCGCTAGTCATCATTGCCACAGGCTCTTTCCAGTTCTTAAAGGGGAGGTTCAATCATGCTGCAGAACCTCATTCTCAGCATTGCTGGTTCTGAAGCTGTCTCAGCAAGCAGCAGAAGGCCAAGAAGAAGGAACCGGACCACTGAAGGAGGTCTCATTATGGCAGATCAACGGTCCAGGGAGAGAGCTCACAGATTCTGCGACCAAGCATTGGAGGCATTGGTCTTCGCTGTGGAGAGACGGAGGATGGAGGCCCTCGCTGCAAGTCTCCCACGCCATGTGGAGGGAGGTAGCCCAGCAGGTCTCGGGCAGCACTGTGGTCCCCAGGACCCACACACAGTGCAGGAAGAAATTTAATGACCTCACTCGGGTGGTCAGGGTGAGTCAATGCTTCAACAAATGCTACATACCACCATCTGAACATCAGTCTGCACACACTGCCCAAAGCACCACACCCCCAGCACTCACCCACCAACAATCTCAACCTACCAACACTCACACCCACATTTCACACCTTGCACACAATAACAGCTATTCAACTATGGCAGGCACATCTCCCAAACACATTGCTCCACACTCACTCACACACTTTCCACTCTCTTGCAGGCCAAGGTTGCTCACAACAGGAGGGAGCAGGAGTGCACAGGCGGGGGACAACCTGACACCCAACCACTTTCTGAGCTGGAGGAAAGAGTGCTGCAAATCATTGGGTGCCATGTGGTGGGCGCCGTGGCCACCGACGACGTTGACCCCCTTGGGGACAACAATGGTATGTTCATCCCTACTCCTTCTCACATCCCACAAGCCTTTCTCACTTTCCAGCTCATCATGCTGTATGCATGCCCTTCTCCCTTCCTGCCCCTCTCCACTCACCTTAACCAGACTCTTGTGCCTTTATGCTTTCCGATAATGAGCAAGCAGCTGAGCAGCCTGTCCCTGAGGGTACCATAGAGAGCGAGGCGGAAGAAGAGGAGGACGAAGAACACACCGCGTCACTGCATGTCTCACCGGTAGGCACCAGCTCAGATACTGGCAATATGCGTTCTTTAGAGGCTGCTAGCGGGATCTGCACAGGCTGATGCACCGGGGATGAGCGGGGTGCAGCAAGGCCAGGGGGACAGGGTAGCTCGGGAGTCAGCTCCCCGGAGGGTGAGCTTGTGTGCGAGTTCTGCTGCACAGAACTCAGATGAGGACCTCGATGGGGAGGCCTTTAGAAGAAGGATGATGGGCATGCACATGGAGATGATAGGTGCAATGGCAAGGGTGCCCAAGAGCCTCTCGGCAATAGTAAGGAGCGTGGAGGAGTCCGTCTCCAACATCGCACAGAGCTCTGCGCACACCATGGAGCTCATCATTTGCAGTCTGCAAAGTATGGTAGACTCCCAGAGTGACTGTGGTGACCCAGACCTCATGTCGCGTGTGATGGGCGATGTCGCAGCTTCCATTGCAGCACAGGCGGAAACCACGCAACGTCTTAGTGCTGTAATGCAGTCTATGCTTGGTGCCATCGATTATCAGACGGTGCTCATGCAGTCTCAGCTTGATGCCACACAAGCTCTGACTGCTGCCATCGTGGCTGGGTCGACCACCGTCCATCGGGGCTTTCACGGTGTTGCAGCAGGCCAGCAATCTGTACTCCAGCAGATTGGTGGTGATGCTGTGTTACTGCCCCGGGGGAGTGTCAGTGGGTCAGTGGAGCAGGAAGCTGCTGTTCTTTCTCAGGATGACAGCATTCCTGATCCCACCACTGCCACTCCGCCATTGCCCTTGTCGCTGCCTGTCATCCAGCCAGCCCAGACTGCTGCCGCCCATGCTGAGGTGGTGCAGTCTACAGCCAGGCCTTCCAGGCCCAGAGATGGTCAAGGGTGTCCTGCAAGGCCATCTGAAGTCT
The DNA here is from genome assembly GCA_030390025.1 of Squalus acanthias. Taxonomy (NCBI): domain Eukaryota; kingdom Metazoa; phylum Chordata; class Chondrichthyes; order Squaliformes; family Squalidae; genus Squalus; species Squalus acanthias. The sequence goes on from CM059428.1 coordinate 99,898,785, forward strand.
CCTGCATGAACACTCAGCAGCTTCCACCTGTCATGCTGCAGCCACTGGGCCAACACTTCATAGGAGCACTAGAGTAGGCAAAGGCACACTAACGTGGGGCACGAAGGGATTGCACAAGGATGAATAGTAAATATTGTTGTTGTAAATATGTGTTCACTGATTATTGATAAATTTATTAATTGGCTTTGGATGATTTTGTACTGTCTCTCATTTCAGCTCTGTGCTGTGATATGGCCTGCGACAGGGATGGAATGATGGGGATCTGGTGAGCATCGGGGATCTGGGGTTTAATTTATTGGAACTGCAGTCTGATGAGGTGGTCACGGACTGCCCTTCCTGAAGGCTGATTGAGTGGCTGCCTCCTCCCTCGCTCCTGTTCCTCCTCCTCCTTCTTCTCCTCCTTATCTTCCTCTTCCTCCTCCTGATGTGGTCCCGCAATTCCTGGTGGCAAGGGCTGAGCCCTCATGATGGCAATGTTGTGGAGCATGCAGCAGACCACCACAAAATGGGACACCCGATCTGGCGAGTACCGGATGGCTCCTCCAAAGCGGAACCGTTGCTTGAACACCCCAATGGTCTGCTCAATGATGTTCCTGGTGGCAACATGGCTCTCATTATATAAGTGCTGAGCAGGAGTGCTGGAGTTGCGGAGGGGAGTCATGAGCCAGGTGGAGAGCGGATAGCCCTCGTTTCTGACCAGCCAGCTGCAAGCTTGATGTGGCGGCAGGAAGAGTGCTGGCACACCGGTCTGGCACAGGATGAAGGAATCATGGCTGCTGCCAGGATAGCGGACATTCACATTGAGGATTCGCTGTCTGTGGTCGCACACCAATTGCACATTAAGTGAGTGGTAGCCTTTGCAGTTACAGAAGACCTCAGGATTGTTATGCGGTGCCCACAAATCCACGTGGGTACAGTCAATGGCACCCTGCACCATGGGGAAGCCTGCTATCCTGGCAAAGTCACATGCACATTCGTCCTGCTTCTCTCTGGTGATGGGGAAGGAAATGTAATCCCTTCTCCTACTGTAGAGAGCTTCTGTGACCTCCCGGATGCAGCAATGAATGGTGAACTGCGAGATGTTTGCTGTATCTCCTGTTGCAGACTGGAAGGAACCGCTGGCGAAGAAATTGAGGGCAACGGTGATCTTGACTGCCACTGAGAGAGCTGTGGTCAACCTGATCTGAGGCTCAAGGTCTGGTTGCAGGAGGTGACAGAGTTCGGTGACCACATCCTTGGTGAAGCGGAGCCTTCTAATGCACTGCTCCTCGCTTAATTGGAGGTAGAAGTGCTCTCGGAATACCCTCGGAGGGTAAGGCCTCCTGTTGAGAGCCCTTCTCGCCCTCTGGCCACATCTTCAATATTTTTTGCTGCCTCCGCTCCCTCCGCGGTAGATCCTGGAGGGTAAGGTTGACTGCCAGTACAGCCCCCATTAATGTAACGATGTGTAGCACTTTGAAATTTTGTCAGAATAAATGTAACAAATTTTTAGTAGCCACAACACTCCTGATACTAAAGAACCTTTAAATGACTGAATTAAACTCTTGCACAATCGCAAACTGACAAGGAAGCAATGAAACAGCACTAACCTGACAGCTGCAACTGATCCCTTTAAATAGCGCACCTGGAGCCGCCATCCGCCTGCTTCATGCCTCCTCTTCCTGTTGTTGTCGGGGCGAGGCGCTAAGGCAGGGGGCGTTAATCAATTTGACAGGTCGGGCACTCTGTTGCACGCTCACTGACGTCACCATCTGCCTGGCGCTAAAGCCCCTGGCGCTAACTGTTAGTGGTGGCGCTAAGGGGCGAATGGATTTGGTGTGTGGCGCTGGATTCACCTCGCCCCGGCACAACTTCATTAGCACCATGGCCAGGTGTTAATGGGAGGCGCTAACCAACTGAATCTCTCCCCCAAGTGTTTCCAGCAAAGTCTCCATCTAGTGTCACCTCATTGGAAGAACACTCTCACCACTGACAGATTGCTTCTGTCATCTGTACTTCACCTGCCATCTATTCCATCAACATGGGTGCCCTTTATACTGTCTCACCTTGGGTCTCAGAATCTGACCACAATGAGCCCAACATCAGCATCACTAGGCACACCAGCTGTACCAACAACACCAACCTTCTCCACAATCACCTGGTGCTACACAGGATAGAGGGCATCAGCACCCAAGCACATTGCTGCCCGGGAGGCCAGGGATGGCCTCATCATGGCCAGATTTAGTTATCTTTACGCTGTACACCCATATATGGCTGCCACATGATGCGCCAGGTTGACATCACTCCACCCCAACACCATAAATCATCCCTACAATGACCAAGCCATTCCTTTCACACTCATCATCATTGCGGGGGGTACCGTTATGTCTCACCATTCACTGCAACTCACTAAGCCACTTCCAAAGGTGCACACAAATCTGTCCAAGACCGTAAAGTGTTGAAAATAAAGATTTTTATGTTTGACAACTCATTAACAGAAACTTTACATAAACATTGGATAAAACACCCAAGTGGCTACCCTTGTGTGTTGTTAGTTGGTATGATTGCATTAGGATGAGGGTGAGTGTGAGGGGTGGCTAGTGAGATGGGGATGTGATAATGTAGATAGAGAGAGGAATGATGGAGGTGCAAAGTATATTGGTGTGAGTAAGGATGTGCAGGAGTAGGGTAGGGAAGGCAGAGTGATGGGGATGTGATGAGAAGCACAGCAGGATGCAGTTGAGTGTGGCTTTGTACTAACGCTTCCTGATCTAATGAGACAATTGAAATGTTTGTGGCACTGCACCCAGGTCCTCCTGACCACATCCCTGCTGTTAACCTCCTCTGCAACCAGGCTGTTTTGGTCTCCTGGGGAGGTTTCTTCCGCCCATCGAAAGGGAAGAGGACCTCCCTGCGTGTTCTGACTCCTTCCATAAGCATAAGGAGGGAGTCATGGGAGAACCTGGGTGCAGCCCTCTGTCTCTGAGCAGTCATCGTCAGTGTTTGCAGCACTCCAATGCTGTAGTGCACTGACAGCACTATGTTAGATTAAATTTGAAATGTTATGTGGCCATGGTCCCTTTAAAGATCCTGGCCGAAAACGTGTCATGAATGAAGTCACCAGACCCGTTCCATCTCATTGGGCCAGGTAACATGCTGGGCAGGCTTAATAGGCACCATTAAGGTAAGTTCATTTTCAACAGCGGGATGAAGCCAGTAACGGGGTCGGAACCCGACATGGCCACCGCCCGCACCTGGCCCGCCAAGGTAAAGAAAATTTTGGCCTATATCTTTAGTCATCCAGGGAGCTCTAACTTTGATTGCACTTCCTTTCCTCCTCATGGGAATATGTCTCCTCTGTAGCTGTTCTATCTCCTCTTTGGAAGCCTCCCATTGTTCAATTGCTGTTTTGCCTACCGATTTTTGATTTCAATCCACCTTGGCCAGATATCTTTTTAACTCACTGAAATTAGCCCTCCTCCAGTTAAGTATTTTTATACTTGATTGTTCCTTGTCATTTTCCATATCTATTTTAAGCTTGGTGATATTATGATCACTGTTCCCCAAATTCTCCTCAACTGAAACATGCTCCACCTGCCCCACTTCATGCCCCAGAATTAGATTCAGTGCTGTTTCCTTCCTCGTTGCACTGGAAACACAATGATTAAGAAAGATCTCTTGTACACATTTCAAGAATTCTTGCCCCTCTTTGTCCTTTACACTATAACTATCCCAGTCTATATTAGGATAACTGAAGTCCCCCATTATCACTACTCTGTATTTTTCCTGCAAATTTGCCCCGCTATCTCCTTCCCATTATTTGCTGGCCTATAGTATACACCCAGTAGCATAATGGCTTCTCTGTTGTTCTTTAATTCTAACCAAATAGACTCTAGCCTAGAAATTGGATGAGGGCTGAAAACGGACACAGGCATCGATTGCAATGCTGCTGTCAGCGCTAAATGCGCTGCTGGTTGGCTTAGCGCTGAACAGGGTGGCCAATATTGGGTGCCGTCTACTGGCCAATGACGTTTGGCCTAGGCTCTCTGCACTACCTAAAGGGAAGGTGCTTTGTTGCAGAAGCACTTCATTGTCATTGTGGAGAGAGTCACAGCCCAATAGCCAAGACAGAAGGCGAGGAGATTTTCTGATGCAGCACTGGTGGCCTTGGTCCTGGGGGTCCAAAGAAGCCGTCAAGTCCTCTACCCTCAAGGGGGGTGGGGGCAGGCGGCTTTTAAGGCAGAACAGCAGAAGGCTGTGGGAGGAGATCACTGAAGCCGTCAGTATGACGAATGTTGTCCCCAGGACCTGGATACAGTACCGCAAAAAGTTTAATGACCTCACATGAGTGGTCAAGGTCAGTGAATGCATCATCAAATGCCATATCCCACCATCTGCACCACTAGCCTCACACACTGCTCAATGCACCACACCCATTATTCACCTACCAACAATCTCCAGCAATCATCACTCATACCTCACAATCATACCTTCACTTCACCTTCACACACTTACCACTGCTGCAAGACTCTCACCCACATCTCACAACTTGCACACACTGCCAGCTATTCAACCATGGCAGGCACATCACCCAAACACATTGCACCACACTCACTGACACACTTCCCTTTCTCTTGCAGGCAAAGGTTGCTCATAACCGCCGGGAGCAGCAGCAGATGGGTGGAGGGGAAGCCCGTCGGCACACCCCGTCAGAGCTGGAGGAAGCAGTGCTGGAGATCACTGGAGGGGCTGTCACGGAATCCGTGGTGAGTGGCGAAGTTGAAAGCCTTGCTGATGATTACGGTATGCTCAAACCTAATCCTTCATCTCACATTCCACTTCACCCTCATCCCACAATCTCTTCACACTTACAAGCTGCTGATGGTGTATGCATGGATATCTTGCTTTTCCACCCTACCCTCATCACAACCCAAAATTTGTGCCTTTTTCCTTTCAGATACCCAAATGTCCCACCAGCACAGCCTATCCCTGAAGTGATGGAAGAGGAGTGATGGAGATGAGGCACCATCACTGCATCTGGAATTTGCAGACACCAGCTCAGAAAATGGTACTGCGCAGACTTGAGGGTATTATAGAAGCGGGATATGCACGTGGTGAGTCACTGGACACGAGTGGGCTGCAGCCAGGTCAGGGGAATAGGGTAGTTCAGGTGCCAGCTTCCTGGAGGGCGAGTTCTGCTGCACAGGACTCGGATGATGACCTGGATGGGGCATCCTTCAGAAGAAGGGTGATGGGCATGCACACAGAAATGCTTGGAGCAATGGCAAGCCTGTAGAGAGCCTCTTGTCAGTGTCAAGGAGCATGGAAGAGCTCGGCTCCAACATTGCACGGGGTTGTGTGTGGAGCTTGGAGCCCGTGATGGGCGACTCCATGAGAGACCTTGTGGACCCAATCATGATGCTGGGTGTGATGGGCGACGGCGCAGCTTCCATTGCAGCACAGGCAGAAGCGACCCAATGTCTCAGTGCTGCAGTGGAAGCTCAGACTGCTGCCATCATGGCTGGGTTTACAAGTGTGGAAAGGGGCTTGCAGGGTCTCACAGAACTCCAACAATCTGTCCCCCAACAGTTGGCTAGGATTGCTGAGGCACCGCCCCAAGGGAGTGGCAGTGGCTCCGTGGAGCAAGAACCTGCTGTCCTCTCTCAGGATGACAGCATTCATCCTTCCACCACTGACATTCCGCCAGTGCCCTTGCTGCTGCCTGTCATCCAGCCAGCCCAGACTGCTGCCGCCCAAGCCAAGGTGGTGCAGTCTACAGCTGGGCCTTCTAGGCCCAGAGCTGTTCGAGGGCGTCCTGCAAGGCCATCTGCAGTCTCCCCCACCAGCCATGCTGCAGCCGCTGGGGGAGCACTTTGTAGGAGCGCTAGAGTAGGAAAAGGAATACGAAAGACAGACACTAAGGGAATTCACAAGGGTGATTAGTTGACATTGCTGTTTTGATTTGGATTTGTTAAATTTATAAATTATGTTTGGAATGTTTATTTTGTGGTGGCTCTCATTTCAGCTTTGTGCCCAGGAGGACGCTGCGATGTTCTGTGACAGAAAGATGGTAAAATAGGGAAGTGGTGAGCAACGGGGGTCTGGGGAGCAACGGGGATCTGGGGTTTCATTCAGGGGAACCAGAGTTTGGTGAGGCGCTCACGGACAGCCCATGCGGAATGGGGATCTGCTTCCTGCCTCCTCCTCCTAAGATGGTCGCGGAACCCGTGGTGGAAAGGGCTGCGCCCTCATGATAGCCAAGTTGTGGAGCCTGCAGCAGACCAGCATGAAATGGAATACCCGCTCCGGCGAGTACTGGAGGGCTCCTCCCAAGCAGTCAAGGCAGTGGAACTGTTGCTTTAGCATCCCGATGGTCTGCTCGATGATGTTTCTCGTGGCAGCATGGCTCTCATTATACGATTGCTGGCCATGAGTGGGGGGGTTGCGGAGGAGTGTCATCGGCCAGGTGTAGAGCAGATAACCCTCGTCTCCGAGCAGCCACCCTCGGGTTTGACGTAGTGGCTGGAAGATTGCTGACACACACCGGACTGGTGCAGGATGAAGGCTGCTGCCAGGATAGCGAGCATTCACCATCATGTTGCACTGGGCATGGTCGCACACCAACTGCACATTAAGTGGTAGCTTTTGTTTTTTTTTATTCGTTTGTGGGATGTGGGCGTCGCTGGCAAGGCCAGCATTTATTGCCCATCCCTAGTTGCCCTCGAGAAGGTGGTGGTGAGCCACCTTCTTGAACCGCTGCAGTCCGTCTGGTGAAGGTACTCCCACAGTGCTGTTAGGTAGGGAGTTCCAGGATTTTGACCCAGCGACGATGAAGGATAGGCGATATACTTCTAAGTCAGGCTGGTGTGCGACTTGGAGGGGAACTTGGAGGTGGTGGTGTTCCCATGCGCCTGCTGCCCTTGTCCTTCTAGGTGGTAGAGGTTGCGGGTTTGGGAGGTGCTGCCGAAGAAGCCTTGGCGAGTTGCTGCAGTGCATCTTGTAGATGGTACACACTGCAGCCACGGTACGCCAGTGGTGGAGGGAGTGAATGTTAAGGTGGTGGATGGGGTGCCAATCAAGCGGGCTGCTTTGTCCTGGATGGTGTCAAGCTTCTCGAGTGTTCTTGGAGCTGCACTCATCCAGGCAAGTGGAGAGTATTCCATCACACTCCTTACTTGTGCCTTGTAGATGGTAGAAAGGCTTTGGGGAGTCAGGAGGTGAGACACTAGCCGCAGAATACCTAGCCTCTGACCTGCTCTTGTTGCCACAGTATTTATGTTTCTGGTCAATGGTGACCCCCAGGATGTTGATGGTGGGGATTCAGCGATGGTAATGCCATTGAATGTCAATATGGAACATCTCAGGATTGGTATGTGGTACCTGCAAAGCCATGTATGTACACTCGATGGCACCCTGCACTATGGGGAGCCCGATATCCTGGCATAGCCACATGTGCGCTCCTTCTGCTTCTCTCTGTTTAAAAAGACAATGAAGTCCCTTCTCCTGGAGTACAGAGCCTCTGTGACCTCCCGGATGCAGCGATGGACGGCGAACTGGGAGATGTTAGCTATGTCTCCTGCTCCAGACTGGTAGGATCCAATGGCAAAAACATTGAGGGCCACGGTGTGGGCAGCTTTCTTCGAGATCTCTTTGTCACTGACCGCAAAATCCGGGCCAGTGGTTCCTATGGAGCTGGCAGAGGGTCTTGTCTGTGGAGAATAGTCATCTAAGATTGAATAGTCAAGATGTAGCGGTGGATATAGTGCAGTTTCACTAGATTACGTTTGAAGATCAGAGTATTTATGATGATCTTTACCTCAGAGGATTGAATAGATGAGTGGAATAGATTGCACATGGTCCATGGAAAAAGAGAGGTTGTTGGGTTGAGCACTTTTTTTCTCTTTCCAGGCTTTCTTATTTGCTTACAGTTTATTTAATTTCCGATAAATACAACTCACAGGGAGTGACAATCACTAATTTTGGTTTAAAAGTACCTTTTTTGACAAACGTTATTCTTAAAAATAAATACAGCTCAATATGTTTAAACAGATTTGCAAGCTGTGAAATTATTTCCAGTCTTGAATATCGTGGCTAATATTTGACAGTTTTGGTTTTCTAAACAATCATTTATTACTTTCTCTCCATCCTCAGTAAGTGTATTTTAATTAAATCTGTCTGTTCTAGGCAGGGGATTTGTACATCTAAGTTATGACTTGCTATAATTAGACTTTGCCAAAGTTCTACGATCTGAACAGTATCTGATTCTAATGTTTTGGAATGATTCCACAAACAATGTCATGTAGTATAATACGGTGTGTTTAATAATTGAACGAAAAATGTCATATAGCTAGTATTTTGACCAAAAGTTCTCCAACAGATTATACTTCTGTAAGTATTAGTTTAACACCTGAAAACATCATTCAGCTTCATATCACTTTGTTCAAGAAATGTTGCAAATTCTTCAGATATAAATAATCTAAGATAATTGCTTCAGGTAACCATCTGGAAGAAACAGTTGTCAAGTCTTTTTCAGCAGAATCAACCTGAATTCTCTGTCACAGTTCACTTATTCATTTCCTAGGAGCAGAGAAACAGCAAGAATTTAATTTCACATATTTTGCATCAGTTTACAGACATTAATGTCTAGACGAGTTGTTCAAGGTCAATTCAGGATAGCAAAGGACTCTGGATTATTGCCAATCCTGATCAGTAGAAGGGGACAAACATAACTATTGCTGACGGTGAATATAGAAGTTGCCAAGAATGTTATTTGCATCTGAGGAAATAGATTTGATTTTGCTTGTGAAAAATTAAAATAGTCCAGGAATCTATTGAGGTTAGGACAGCAATAGAGATATGAAGGGTAGGGGAGATACTTTTAACCACAGAAGATTGAAGTCAAATGACTTAAAAGAGGCAAGCAGCAGGTGTGACAGAAAGAACATGGGCACATGTACTCCGATTGGAAGTTAGTGTATAAAGTGTAAAAGGGAATTTCGAAGGGAAAAGGAACAGAAAAAGTTAGGAACAAGAGATGCAGGTAGAATGACTGGAGATGGAAATGAATGTTGAGACATATAAATTAAAGCCAGAAAGCAGCAGATACAGCAGTTGGGGTAATATACTCCAGAGGCTTAATTAGCATATTATTTCAAAAATGAACTGTTTCTTTTCAATTACTTTGCCCTCTGATGAAAGGGGTCATGTGTCTTTATTTTAAACCAAGTTATAGTATTAATGCTGAAAGTGTATGATTGTTACTTTCTTTATAAACTAGAAAATTTTATTTTACTGAGCGCACGCTGTAGTACTCATCAAGCTGGAAATGAAGCTTGTGACCCTGTACTTCACTTTATGGTAATACTGCCAGAAGAGCAGATCAGAAAATAGTGCCTTGTGCTAAGAAACCTAAGTTTTCTTAACAGGAGGTGGACCATATTCTGGAGTAGGCAATGGCCAGAAGGTCAGCAATATGTGCAGTGACTCATGTTTGGCAGTCTTTACTTGCATATGGGGGAATAGAAAATATTATTGCGGTGGGAGGGGGGCAAGCACTCCTGCTCCTCCTGGCCCAGAAGCAGTGCTGGAAAAGCATTTACCTGCTGCAGCTGGCAGCTCCCGCCTTCCTTTAGCTGCCGGGTTTCCTAAGGCCTTGGAAACCCAGCCCGCCAGCATTAAATTTAAATTGATGATAAATGAGGCAGCGTGCCTCAGATTTTAAATATTATGATTACCGATCCGCCTCTGGAGACCGGGTTACTCGGCTGACCGCTGGCGTTAAAATGGAAGTACATGTATTTGTGGTGAGTTTAGGTTGGGTGTCCCATTTTCCCCCCAAATTTAACCCCCACCTGCCACCAGTTATGCTGGGGGTGGGGGAGGGGTGGTTAAAATTACCCCCCACATTTCTGGAACTGTTTAAAATAAATCCTTTGTACTAGTAGTGATTTAGGAATAGCAGGCTCTGCTGCCGATCGCTCTGCATCTTCAGATAACAGCAAACTTCAACTTTCTTTCAGACACACAAGAATCTGATGCTTACTTAGGTTGCAGATGCACTGCCACCTTTGCATTGATGTAGTTATAATACTGCATTGACACTAAAGTCCCAATATAACTCAGCTATGAGGTCTCAGTCTAGCTTCTAAGCACAAGTGAGAGGGAGGTGCCCCCACACCACTCGAGCTTTACATCAGGTGGAACAGAATTGCAATCTGGAGTGAAAGAGGTTTAAAAATTAATCAGTCAGTTGGATCTCCTTGATTTTATAAACCTAGGCCACAGCCAATGTGAAGTGGCCTCTTATGCATGTTGACACAAAATGATAGTATAACTTGGGAGTCAGGATTCCCAACTGCCTGACAGCCGGGCGGTGCCAGATACTCCTCAGGGAGCAATAGAAGTCGAGTCTGAAGTGAAGCCAGGTGTATGAGGTGCTTAGGCAATTCGTTACCTCCACCTTGCACTTCATACAATTGATAGTGAGGTTTTTTTTCAAAAGTGCAAGAGAAAGTGGGTACGACGTTTACAATAATGCTGAGCATGCAGAATAGTTGCCTCTCACCTTTTAGTTCACTTTCTGTTTAAGAATTTTTCGGGGGGGGGGGGGGGGGGGTTGGGGTCAGCAGGCGCGTTTGGTGGCGGGTCGGGTGTGAATTTTTTTTTGACAGTGGGTCGGGAACCCGCTGTCAACCTGCCGCCACGAGACTTTCCCAGATGTCGGGTCGGTCAACGCTGAACAGACCCAACACGCAGCGGCGGGGGAGGCAATTTAGTTCATTATGACATTGTTAAGAGCAACTTAAGTATTTTGAGCTCACCTTTAAATTTTACAAGGTCACCCACAATGTCCCTGCTGCTCGGGGATCACATCAGGTAAGGAGGTCGGGAGTTGTTACACCATGAAATGATCTCTTTACTTGACAGCTGTAAATGTGCTATAAAAGCTCCCATCTCACAGCTGTTCACTTTCCAAGCTCAGAATCTGTTGCTTACTGCATTTGGAAGACAGATTGAGCTTTATGCATGTTGCAAGTGTTTGGAGTAAACTCTCTATCCAGTGTCACCTCATTGGAACAACCACTCTCACTACTGACAGATCGCTTCTGTCATCTCAGCTTCACCTGCCATCTATTACATCAACATCGGTGCCCTTGAAACTATCTCATCTTGGTCCTCAGAATCTCACCATGATCAGCTCCAACACGAGCAGCACCAACACCACCAACCTTCTCCGCAATCAACTAATGCTGCACAGGACACCAGCACCCAACCACATTGCTGCCTGGGAGGCCAGGGATGGCCTCACCATAGCCAGATTTACTTCACTTGATGCTGTACACCCTGGTTGCCACATGATGCGCCAGGTTGGCACCACCCCACACCAACACCATAAAGCATCCCTACAATGACCAAGCCATTCCTTTCACGCTCATGACCATTGCGGGGGTACCGTTATGTCTCACCATTCACTGCAACTCACTAAGTCACTTCCAAAGGTGCACACAAATCTGTCCAAGAACGCAGTGTTGAAAATAAAGATTTAAATGTTTGACAGCACATTAACAGAAACCTCACATGAACATTGCATAAAACACCCAAATGCCTACCCTTGTGTGTTGTTAGTTGGTATGATTGGACAAGGATGAGGGTGAGTGTGAGGGGTGGCTAGTGAGATGGGGAAGTGATAATGTAGATAGAGAGGGATGGGTGGAGGTGCAAGGTAAGTTGATGTAAGAATGTGCAGGGGTAGGGTAGGGAAGGCAGAGTGATGGGGATGTGATGAGTGGCTTTGTAGTAACGTTTCGTGATCTACTGAGATCATTGAAAGGTTTGCGCCACTGCAGCCTGGTCCTCCTGACGACATCCCTGCTTGTGCCCTCCTGTGCAATGTGCAACCAGGCCACGTTGGTCTCCTGGGGAGGTCTCTTCCGCCCATGGGAAGGGAAGAGAACCTCCCTGCGTGCTGTAACTCCCTCCGTAAGCATATGGAGGGAGAGCCTGGGTGCAGCCGTGCACCTTTATGCAGTGCTTGTCAGTGTTTGCAGCACCTCAATGCTGTAGAACACTGACAGCACAACTGTCAAAGTAAATTTGCACACAGCCCTTTAAGGAAACTGGCTGACGACATGTCATCGAATGACATCATCAGACCCACTTCCTTCAATTGGCTGGGAAATGCACTGGGCGGGCTTAACAAGCCCAATCAGCGTAAAATCATCTCACAAAGCGGGCTGGAACCAGCAGTGAGGTCGGGACCCGCCACCGACCTCGGCCACACCGAACCCACAGAGGCCATAAATGCATCACTCCGGGCATCTTGTAAAGCCTTGCACTCATGACTTGCCTTTAAGTAGAACTGAAAACGTTTAAATCACCACCCCGATGAGATGTTTAAAGACCTGTGTAGTTTTCGTTGGTATACAATTTAGAAATTACAGAAAGCTGCAAGATATAGATTGATTCTTCAAGTAAAGGCCAATTTTTTTTTTGGTCTTTGAAACATACATATCACTTATTGTGCGCGGACAGATCCACGTTAATCCCCACTGAGGCTCAGGTTCCAGTTTAGTGATGGTATCCTGTTACCTCGGCACAGATCACATTGTGTTTTAATTCAAGAGTGTTTTATATGGCTGTTAAAATAATTTATCACTTTCTGAAAATCTGTGATTGAGTTGAAAACTTTATGTTGCTTTAAATCTTAACTTCGTGACGTGCTTTGGTTGGTGGATCCTGGTGTTTTGACATTAATATTAATTAATACTGAACAGCAAGATCGCGGGCTGGTTATAGACCAGTGCAACTCTTTTTTAGCTCATTAAATTATGCATTATGAAAGATTATGGCCTGGAATTTGCGGTTGTAATGATGGCGAATCTGTTAGCGTTTGCTGTCATTACACTGTGAAACTGACAGCAACTTCTGGCATCCGCACCTGCGCAGTTAAACGTGGAAATCTGGAAGTTGATGCCAGTGATACCCTGCTCCTCCACAGGGGGGCAAGGGGTGCTGTTGCAGTCTTTGCAGATACAATCAGCACGGAATCAGTGATTTGATGTGAACTTCAACTTTTTACGCACTATTCTGCTGTAAAAACCACTAAAAAAGTTAAGCCTTGTTGAATGAGGTGTAACTGAGTTTTTAACAGCGTATTAAGTCAGTTACTGCTGAACAACCTCTCTGGCCCTGAAAAACTAACTTAATAATTCTGGAGTCTCATTTCCTCCATTCCATGATAAAAATTCCCATGATTTTCAAAATAATAAAAATTATTTTAATTTTTTTTTTCAAGTTTGTTTATAATATTTCAGCTTCTACCTTAATCCCATGTGGCCGTCCCAATCTTTACTTTTTAATCATTTTACAGTGAACGAAATAATGATAATCAGTGCTTTTTACTTCCTAGTTTGCTTTCTGTGAGAATTCTTCAATCTGATTGGCTGCTCAGCCTGCTTGATGACTTCACTGGACGCCACAGATCCACGATAGATGGTGCCAGAATGAAATTGACTATGATGGAGGAAATCAACACCACAGAGCCCGCTATATCTTTGTGGGCAGCTTTCTTCGAGGTCAGTGGCGAACGCCGTCTCTTCTCCGCTGACAGCAAAATTCCGGCCATAGATAATTCAGCATTATCCTAGAGTAGAGGTGGATGCTCAGTGAGAATACTATGAATAAACTATTAGGTGGAAACATCTTTCAAGGATAGTGAAACATAAAATGTGAAAGAAACACAGTTAAAAGACTTTTCAATTCTTGTTACTTTTAATGCATTTGTTGTCCGACAACAATGCTACTCATTGGCAAGTGGCAAGTTGCTTATTTACATTAACATTAGTTCATCACAGGCATTTTAAATCAAGGAAAAAAAGGACAAACTAGCCATTATAAAGCTCCCATCAGTCATGAACATTGAAATAAAACATTGAGGAATGTAATTTTGTAAACACAACGTAGGAATACAGTACATCACTAAGCACAGAGGACTAGGTTCAGGCATGGCACTAAGGTTTTCATTATCATGCAGTCAGAGGAATATTGTTAATAGGTGTTCAAATCAGACACCAAGCCATGCTATTTGTACACATTTTACTCAAAGTAACTTCCTCCATCTTGTGGTGCTTATGTAATACAAATAGAAGGTACACCCGAGCAATTTAAAACAATTTCAACATCCTCAGTGCATTTCTTTGTTAGCTGCCCAGTCATTCTTGAGCTACATGTAACTGTATTACTTCAAAATGAATTAACTGTTACACAATTCAGAAAAAGGCAAAAACACCAATACAACATCCTTTAATACAGTTTATGTTAAATACCAAAAAATCTCTCATTCTGTGCAGACGATGCATCATACCTTCCTATTATGGATCATTATCTCCACCTCATAATATGCTTGCTAGATTTCTTTCACTGTTTTGGGTATTTATTTTAAAATTAATTGTATATAAAGTTTATTTTCAGTTTCTTTTCCCACAGCTTTATAGCATTTAACAGGACAATAGTTCTCTACAATCAGAAAATGTCGCAAAAAAACAAATTATACCAGACTGGCTAATTCAGTTAATTACAGCACTGCAGCATACCTACCCATCTGCAGTTTTCCCATTAGTGGTAAATCTGGAATATTTATCCAGCAGGACTTTCATACAACGGAGGAAGCTATACAGCACTTTGCTAGTTTAAAAACATATCAGACAAATTATCTAACATGACAAGTCATTAAATTCAGGATTTGGTACACTTAGACAGTCACGTACACGGAAAAACTTAAATGAAACATGACAAATAGCACATTACAACAATTGGAAACGTGAAAGGAAGAGTTTCATCATTACTGCAACTAGGAAAGGCAAATTAATAAAGCAGAACAATGCTATTCTGAACATTACTGGTCTGCTCAGATCAGTAGTACTTCCCTTTGGCCCAAATAGTTGAAAGGCATATGCACAATTCATTGTAGAGCATTATGTGAGTTGCTACTCCTGACATTACTTTTCCTTTTCTTCACAAGCTTTAATATTTATCAATGGGGTGGAAGAGAAAGATTACCTGTCCTGCTGGATACTGCAAGGAAGCTAAGAAAGGGTAACTGAGAAAGATAGGTGACATCTTAACAATAAGCAACAGGAAGAAATATTGTACCAAATGGGGAAGAGAAATATAGCAGGGCAAACCAAATGCAGCAGAGTGGCCAGAAGATACAAGTGAAGTACATCACAGCACTTGTCTGAACAAATCAGTAGCTCAAATTGAGTATGGTCCCAACCAATTTAGATTAGCTGCATTGCACTGTAGAACTGTTACCCCTCTCGTAACTAGTACAGTTTTATGTTTAGAACGTATCCTCTTTGATAATAATCAAGCTTTATTGAAGAACCTCTGGATTAACAAATGAATCAGTCTGGTACACTTTGAATCAAAAACATTAACACCCATCAGTGGCGCGTATCTGAAAAACTGAACTGCAGAAACTCATCTACAAACAGAATCATAGTGAACCTTTTTGGTAACAGGAGAAATGGCCTACAACCAATCCACTAAATTAGTTTAATTAAATGCCCATACTTGTCTGCTGCTTAATTTTAATGCACGAGTGCATTAGAACTAAGAATTTTCAGCTACAAAAATACCTTCAAAAGCAGTAAAATGGAACTTAAAACAGTTATGGTGAAAGTGCGTAATGCCACATGTTGAGGAGTATATTTCATTATCAAAATTTCATATGAAAATATGTTCAACTTTTTGGTGCTGTGCAGTCTTTAATTGCTTTAAATAAAATGTGAACTACTGGCTCTAATTGATGACTGAAGCAGCTATAAGCAAAATACACGGACTATACAGTGATGGAGAAGACAGGAAACTGATAAGTTTTCAGCCGTTCATTGCAGTTATTCGTTAATGATGCTCATTGTTTCTGCTTACATTGTACAATACATGGGTACAAATCTATTTACATAACCCAGAAATAGAGGGAATGGGTTTAATTCAAAAAACATACAAAGGGCCATACAAATTACATTTTTAGATACATAGCTCATGTTCTAAGCTACATTTATTAAGCACAAGGGCATTTTTTACATTTCTCTCCAAAGTAGTAATGTTTCTCATAAGATTATCTCAACAAAGCTATCTGGCTAACCCCCAAACTATGAGAGATAATATGTGGACATACTAAAAGAAATATTGTTCACATATAAAATACCGATGTTATGAAACATACTTTCTTTTATACCTTAAGAAGTTGGGGCATTGATTCAGTAATGTCCAAATGAGGAGTCAGATATTTTACATCTAATTGAACTAAATACAGGATAAGCTGAGAGATGATTGGACACCGTCAAATGGGATAGGTTTCAAATCATTCGAGACACAAATACATATTTACCATAAAAAAAACCATCAATATAGACAATAGCAAACATACTTGCACCTTCCTTAATTTATATTCAGACCCAGAAGTTCTAATGAGTTATCTTCCTACTGATTTTGCTGAATTGGCACATAACTAAATTTATACCACTTATATATGTGGAATAAAAAAGTGACACTCTGTAGAAATTCTGTAACCACTGAACAACAGATTTTATTTATTTTTTTAACACATGGCCCTGTTTGATTAACCACCCTTTTCCATCCCCATTTCCCAGATCAAACTACCAAGCCCTTAGATCCTCAGCAATATAAAACCCCACATAAAATATTTTTATAGTTTGTCACTCAGCCAGTTTAAACTTTAGTTCCATAACAAATTATAAATTAAGTTATATTTTGGCCCAACATATCTAATCTGTTTTAAATCTAATCCCCACTTTGGAAAATCTTCAATATGGCAGCTAAACGCTGAGCGTTACCTACATGTGACTTTAAAGGGAGTATTGAAACTCTCAGCTAACTTCCATGAAACGTGTGTAATAAATACAATACAGAACAATGGAGTGTGTAATAATATTCTACCACTTGTGAAAATTATCTTTATATCTTTACGAAAGCTTTCTCATTGGTAGAGTAAAATGGGTATTCACCCTTACCCACAGCTGTATCTTCCATCACACCGTGGTACTGCAAGAAATATTACTTGGGTATAGCTTCTGCTCAGGAGTTTAAGTCCATTGAATTTCAGTGCAATATGCAGGTCTCAGAAATTGCTTATTCTAGGCCCTCTCCTTTACAGTTCATACCTTTGATTTACAGGAGATAAAAATTTTTGATGAGAAAATGATTTGTACATACAATAATTTTATGTAATGCAGAGACTATGTGAAACTGTAAACTCTTAGTTCTCAAAGATATGAAGGTTCTGGGAAAAGGCAGCAATTCATGAAAGGACCAAGTTCCTTCTCTTCTTTAAACTTAAAAAATTGGCAGCTAAATACCAACAATAAAATTATTTTCATTTAAACTGGAGAAATATTCTTGTACAAATACTTAAAAAGGGACAAAGTTTATCCACATCCCATTTTTTAAAGACTGCATGAAAATAGATATTACATTTGTATGGCCTTAACTTCCAATTCTAACACTTCCTAACTAGACTGTACTTTGTATGGACCTTTCAATCTCCTCTGCTTTTTAGCTGATAACTTGTCAGACAAGTTGTTTTGACAGTCATACATCTGCAGATCCCTCAATTAGGCTTCATTCAGTTTAGTGCTAATGCAAGGGAAATCACAAAAGTAATATAAAAGTCTTCCATAGGTGCCAGTGTGTGTAATGGTAAACTAACAGTAGTACAAAAATGCCACGATTTTAGGTCCTTTTACGATGGCTACCAAAACATCACTAATTCTGAGGTGTTTGAAAATTTGAGATCTGAAGTGCATTCTTCTCAAAATCTGTACATTTTAACAGCTCTGCTGCACAGGATACTGCAGTCTGGGTTAATATTAAAACACTTTCAGTCTTTCTTAATAACCCAGAACTTCTACCAGCCTTACTCAGTGTCAGGCTCTGCTGCTAGAAATGATGACTTGCTTGTTTTCTTATTCTTTTTCAGAAGCTGTTCCTGTTCCTTTTTTCTCCGTTTTTCCCTTTGTTTCTCTAACTTCTGTTGCGCTTTACGTGCTTTTTCAACTGATGACTTCAGTTCCTTTAGCTTCTTTTTGATGATTGCCCGATCTTGAGAAACAGTAATACCTAATGCCTGCAGTGAAGAAACATTTAGAACTGCAGTTAAAATAAAATAAGCAATCATTTGGATTGAGCATCCACCCTAGCATCTGGGTGCAAAAACATTGCTAAAACAAAAAACTGCTGGAAGTACACAGTAAGTCTGCCAGCAGGTTAATATTTTAGATAGAAACCCCTTGTCAGAACAGAAAAAGGAAGACAAGTAAGGCTTTATAGGACTTACCAAAACTAAGAGGGAGTCTGGGAAAAACTGGTAAAGATTGCAGGTCAAATATTCTAAACACTCATACAAAGCAAGTAGCTTATTTGTTTTCCCCAAGTCAGCCAAATGAGTGACATAAAGTTCAACAAATCACCAAATAAAATTACTGAGAAATCATGGAGTGAATACTCAGCTTCTCGAGGTACAATACCCACTTACCTATGGTCACAAAACTAAGGTGCAGGTTAGCAAGAGTCAATGCTAAGAAACCCCAAGGGTGCCGAGGAATACTGCTGAATTTTAACCAGGTAAAACCAAGCAGCTTACCAATAAGAGCACAGGTGAGCGTTTACTGCTTGCCCAGTTGGGACCACCCTACACATTAGGACATTGACTTGCAGTGTTATCTGGAGCAGAGTTGGAAGAATCCCAGTCTCCAGTGATAGGTATACTTCTCGAGGTTCCATCAGTGATTCAGGCTGCCTGATCAACAGTGCCCCGGTACACAGTGAATCGGCCTGATTCAGTTATCAGACTACCGAGGCTGCCTTGGCGGGTCAACTCAGTTCCATTGTCAGGCATTTCACCTTGGATCCTACAGAGACCTCAGTTACCTCCCCAAACCAAAAGCAAAGTACTGCAGATGCTGGAAATCTGAAAAAGCAACAGAAAATGTTAGAGACACTCAGTGGATCAGACAGCATCTGTCGAGAGAATACAAGTTGGTCGATGCATTGAGTGTTTACATGTCATTCTACTGTTCTATTCCTGTGTGTGGGTCATTGTGTGTGTTTTTATTCCATCTTTTTCTTGTTCTGCTCCTTTTTAAATGCTATTCATCTGAATTATGAGGAAGGTTCAGCACCCAAAACGTCAACTAACTTGTGCTGCCTCGACAGATGCTGCCTAACCTGCTGAATGTATCTAGCATTTTCTGTTTTTGTTCCACTTACCTCCACTCTCCCCCAAAGAGGTTAGTTACAAGTTGATCATTAGACAAATAAGCGTGGGTTTGAGTCTTCACTCGGCAGAAAACAGGTACCAGAAACTTTACATGATGGTACGGTGAACAGCACAACTTAGCATAAAATGTGCGAGCACAATGCCATCTTCCTCCTGACCACAGGACGGACACATCCAATACCCCATCAAACAATGGTTCCATCAATTGAAGGCGGAGGGGGTAAAATTCGATTAGGCCAGAAAACAGGCGCCAGGGATCACGATGTGCAATCTTCTTGCACCCGTTAAAAGTAGTGCAGGCAGCACACAAAATTCTCATGACCATGATTGGAGCGCTGAGCTCAGCGCTAAGTGCGCTGCTGGATTGGTTCTGCATTCAACAGGGGGACCAATATCCTGTGCAGTCTGCTCTCCATTTAAAGGTTGCCTGCAGCGTCACAGGCTGCTCTGCACTTAAAGGGGAGGTGCTCTGATTCAGAAGGACCTCATTGTTGGTGGAGCTAGAGCAATATAATATATCTCAACAGGGGAGAGAGCGTGCACCTCAGTTCTCTGATGCAGCACTGGAGGCCTCGGTGCAGGGGGTGTTCAAGAGCAGGCAGATCCTGTACCCGCAGGGGGGCAGGAGGCCTTCCAGGCACAAAGTAAGATGGCAGTGGGAGGAAATATCAGAAGACGTCAGTGCCACCAGTGTTGCCGCCAGGACCTGAATCCAGTGCTGGAATAAGTTTAATTACTTCGCTCGAGTGGTCAAGGTGAGTGAATGCATCTTCAAATGCCATATCCCACCAACTGCACCACAAGCCTCACACACTGCTCACTGCACCATACCCCCATCACTCACCTACCAACAATCTCTAGCAATCACGACGCATACCTCATAATCAAAGCTTCACCTCACCCTCACACTTACTACTGCTGCAAGCCTCACATCCAGATTCCACATCTCACACCTTGCACACAATGCCAGCTATTCAATCATGACAGGCACATCACCCAAACACATTGCACCACACTCACTGACACACTTCCCTTTCTCTTGCAGGCCAAGGTTGCTCACAATCGGAGAGAGCAGGAACAAACAGGTGGGGGAAAACATGGCTGCACAACCCAACCCCCATGGAGGTGACTGTGCTGGAAATAATTGGAGGGGCCGTCACTGAGCTCATGGCGCGGGTGAGGCTGAAACCATTGATGATGACGGTATGCTCATACCCAATCCTCCTGATGGTGTATGCATGGGCATCTTGCTTTCCCCCCTCACCTCACCAAAACCCGACCCCTGTGCCTTTCTCCTTTCAGATACCCAAGAACTGTCAGCAGTCCAACTTTTTCAACAAGAAGTAGAGGAGAATGATGGAGAAGAAGAGGCACCAGCTCAGAAAATGGCACTGTGCGTACTTTAGAGGGTACTTTAGGGGCAGCATCTGCACGTGGTGAGTCACCGGGCACGAGTGGGCTGCAGCCAGGCCGGGGGAAAGGATAGCGCAGGTGCCAGGTCCCCGGAGGGCGAGGTCGCACACAAGTTCTGCTACACAGGACTCAGAAGAGGACTTCAATACGGCAGCCTTCAGAATGCACACAGAAATGTTTGGTGCAATGGCAGGCCTGCCAAAGAGCCTCTTGTCAATGTCAAGGAGTATGGAGGAGTCCGGCTCCAACATTGCACGGGGCTTTGTGCGGAGCTTGAAGCCCATGAGTTCCAGGATGGAAGTGATGGGCGACTCCACTGGAGAACTTGTGGACCCAACCATGATGCTGGGTGTGATGGGCGATGTCGTAGCTTCTATTGCAGCACAAGCAGAAGTGACCCAATGTCTGAGTGCTGCAGTGGAAGCTCAGACTCCTGCCATGCTGGCTCAGCTTGCTGCCACACAAGCTCTGACTGCTCTCATGCAGTCTCAGACTGCTGACATCGAGGCTGGGCTTACAAGTTTGGAAAGGGGCTTGCAGTCCAGCAAGCTGTGCTCCAACAGATGGCTAGGAATGTTGAGGCGCCACCCCGGGGGAATGGCAGTGGCTTCGTGGAGCAAGAACCTGCTGTCCTCTCTCAGGATGGCAGTATTCATACTCCCACACTTCCCATTCCGCCAGTGCCATTGCAGTTGCCTGTCAGCCAGCCAGCCAGCCCAGACTGCTGCCACCCATGCCGAGGTGGTGCAGTCTGCAGCCGAGCCTTCTAGGCCCAGAGCTGCTCGAGGTTGTCCTTCAAGGCCATCTGCAGTGTCCCGTACTGAAATTCAGCAGCCTTCCACCAGCCATGCTGCAGCCACTGGGGTAGCACTGTGTAGAAGCACTAGAATAAGCAAAGGAACATGAAAGACAGACACTAAGGGAATGAACAAGGGTGATTAGTTGACTTTGTAATGTTAAATTGGAATTAGTCATTTATAAATTATTTTTGGAATGTATTGTGGTGGCTTTCATTTCAGCATTGTGCCCAAGAGGACACTGTGATGTGCTGTGACAGAGGGATGGCAAGATGGGGAAGTGTTGAGCAACGGGATCTGGCGTTTCAGTCAGGCGAACTAGAGTCTGGTGATGCGCTCCGGGACAGCCCGTCCGGAACAGAGATTTGCAGGCTGTCTCATCTTTCCTCCTCCTGAGGTGGTCGCGGAACCCATGGTGGCAAGGACTGCGTCCTCTTGATGGCCAAGTTGTGGAGGATGCAGCAGACCACCACGAGCTGGGACACCTGCTCCGGCGAGTACTGGAGAGCTCCTCCCGAGTGGTCAAGGCAACGGAACCGTTGCTTGAGCATCCTGATGGTCTGATCGATGACGTTCCTCGTGGGAGCATGGCTGTCATTATATGATTGCTGGTAACATGTGGTGGGGTTGCGGAGGGGAGTCATCAGCCACGTGTAGAGCGGATATCCCTTTTTGTCGAGCAGCCACCCTTGGGTTTGACATGGTGGCTGGAAGATTGCTGGCACTGTGGATGGCGCAGGATGAAGGCATCATGACTGCTGCCAGGATACCAGGCATTCATCATCATAATGTGCTGGATGTGGTCGCACCCCAACTGCACATTAAGTGAGTGGTAGCTTTTGTGGTTACGGAACATCTCAGGATTGATGTGCAGCGCCCACAAAGCCACAGGTGTGCAGTTAATGGAGTCCTGCACCATGTGGAAGCCCGATATCCTGGCAAAGCCATGTGCACGCTCCTCGTGCTTCTCACTGTTCAGAGAGAAGAAAATTAAGTCCCTTCTCCTGGAGTACAGAGCCTCTGTGACCTTCTGGATGCAGTGATGCACCGTGAACTCCAATATGTTAGCTATGTGCCTGCTCCAGCCTGGAAGGATCCGCTGTTGAAGAAGTTCAGGGGCACGGTCACCTTGAGGGTCACTGACAGATCCGTCGGCACCTTGCTCTGAGGCTGCAGGTCTGGTTCCAAGAGATGGGAGAGCTCTGTGGTCACCTCGTTGTTGAAGCGGAGCCTCCGAATACACTGCTCCCTGGCTTAGGTGCAGATAGGAGAAGTGCTCCCTGAAGATTCTAGGTAAGTCCTCCTGCTGAGAGCCCTCCTGCTCTTCCCTCTGCAAGCAGCTTGTCTTTGCTGCCTCTGCTCCATCTCCCTGCCATGCTGCAGTGCGAGGGGGACTGCAATTCGAGCCACCATGACTGGGAGCAAGTGGTGTAGTCAGAGGCCTTCCTTTAAGAGCCAACACCTTCCCAACATCCAATAGCACTCCCTGCACACTAACCCAACTTTTTAAATGTCTTACACCAAGCCACTACTCAACTAAACGGTACAGGAACCAGTACAAACCAAAAAAGCAACTTACCTCAAAGTTGTATCGTGTCCCTTTAAGTAACGCTGGTGGGGGGTCCGTCGTGCAGCTGAACGCACGTTCAGCTGTGCATGCTTAGTAGAGGGTGTACAGTGGAGCAGCGGTGTCCAAAATGGCAGGTCATGCGTCAAATCAGTGTTACATGCTGACTGACGTCACGATCTGCCGCATTTGAATTCTTCCGCCGCACGCGGGCAACGGCCACACTATCGCCCTTCCCAAGATGGCGCCCATGCTTAAAGTCGGGGGAAATGCGGCGATTGCCATTCTTTTCTTCAAACCGGCCTGAACAGCTGCCGCTAATACCGGAAATTTCATGGCCACAGTGTTTCAGCAGTAACTCCTTGCCTCTCTGCAACCCAATTAAGATAGGCATCTAATCCTGGACATATGAGCCTGTGTTCATATGCCTGTCCTCTAGGTAATGTCTTCAAGTAGCTGTTCTTCTGAGCCTCAGAATTCCATCATTAGCTACATGAAGGATATCTGCCTTTAGCTTTGTGAAAGGAGCTATGCAGAACAGCTTGTGATAAGCCAGCTTAATGTACTAGACATTGAAGTCTAATGCTGTGTTCCAGATGTGAGGCTGACTCCCCCTTCAAGGTGAGGAATGACAAGTTGCTATAGGTAAATTTCTAATATGCTTAATAGCCAATAAACATGCTTTTTAGGGGCAGACACATGGCAGATGAAATTTAATGCAGAGAAGTGTGAAGTGGTGCATTTGGAAGTAAAAATGAGAAGAGGCAATATGAACTAAATGGTACAATTTTAAAGGGGGTGCAGGAACAGAGACACCTGGGGGTTTACATATGCAAATCTTTAAAGGTGGCAGGACAAGTCAATAAAGCTGTTTTAAAAAAAAAAGCATACGGGTTCCTTGGCTTTATAAATAGAGGCATGGACTCAGATATTTACGGGGAGGGAACGGGGCAGGCTGAAAGTGGCCGAAGGACCCAGCAAGCACTGTCCCCCCTAAGCTGCACGCATGCGCAGCCGCGCACCACTCGATTGGGCCGTGCAGTTAAATAAACGGGCCATGCACTCGTGCTCCCGTGGCACACTGAAGCTTCATGCCGGGGACGCTGACTCGAGGCTGGCAGCTGCGTGGTAACCGCACCTCAATGGCAGCCGTGTGATTGGCAGGCCTCTCCAGCGTTTGCAGGCTTTCTCCAACCAGGGTTCCCCAGCCAATCAGTGCAAAGAGAAGGCGGGACACTCCCAACACACATCAGTGGCTGGACTGGCCTGCCAATCACGTGGCTGCCAATCACACTGGCCTGCCAATGAGATGGCTGCGGTTACCGCGCAGCTGCCGCCTCCAGTCAGCGTTGCCGTAGTGAAGCTTCAGTGTGCCGCGGGAGTGCAAGTGCAGCCCGAGGGGGTTATTAGACATTCAAACCGAGTGCTTGTCAGCATGCAATCCTGGCCAGTAACAAATGTAGTGTTAAGTTAAAGAAACATTATTTTACTAATCTGCAGGGCTATTGGCCACACTGGTAAGTCGCTGGAAGTCCTTTGGAGAGGCCAAGAATTGTATCAGGACGTGGATCCAACAGCTCTCAGCGTTTGTTGGCAGTTTCTGTGGGGACTTGTTTGAGACAGAACTTTCATTTGCCTCAAAAATGGCCCCTAATGTCAGGAATGTCCTCATTCTCAGCCTGGTTTATGCAAAGCAGCCAGTATGCCTGCATTAACCAGCCAAACAAGCCATTAGCCAGCGGGTCCGGGCATGGGTGTTAGCCAAAAATGCAAGCACTACCAGAAAATCAGTCCCCCCTTACAAGGGACCCGATTGGCCCTTTAAAAAAAACCTGTTGTGCCAGTGATGTCAATGATTCTGCAGTACTTGCCCCAAATATATCTGCTACCCTTTGTTTATGGCTCAAATGCTTTTGGATCAACTGTTTGATTTGACACCAGTTTTTGAGCCATTCACTTTGGTCCCCAATTTTAACATGCAAAGGCTGAAACACTTCACTGAAGAACATAAGAATTAGGAGCAGGAGTAGGCCACATGGCCCTTCGAGCCTGCTCCACCATCCAATAAGATCATGGCTGATCTTCAACCTCAACTCCACTTTCCCCATATCCCTCGAGTCCAAAAATCTATCAATCTCAGCCTTGAATATACTCAACGACTGAGCATCCACAGCCCTCTGGGTAGAGAATTCCAAAGATTCACAACCCTTAGTGAAGAAATTTCTCCTCATCTCAGTTCTAAATGGCCGATCCCTTATCCTGAGACTATGCCCCCTAGTTCTAGACTCTCCAGCCAGGGGAAACAATCTCTCAGCATCTACCCTGTCAATCCCCCTCACAATCTTGAATGTTTCAATGAGATCACCTCTCATTCTTCTAAACGCCAGAGAGTATAGGCCCATTCTACACAATCTCTCCTCATAGGACAACCCTTTCACCCCAGGGGTCAATCTAGTGAAACTTTGTTGCACCGTCTCTGAGGCAAGTATATCCTTCCTCAGATAAGGAGACCAAAACTGTGCATAGTACTCCAGATGTGGTCTCACCAAAGCCCTGCACAATCGTAGTAAGACTTCCTTACTCTTAAGAGCAGGGATTAATATTGTGGAGAATGTTTTGAGAGCAAAACATTAGAAGCGAAATTCATAAATTAACATATTTACGTCACCATACTAGTAAACATTTCCAAGTCAGTCTGATTGGTTCTTCTGTCCAGGAAGAAGGATGAATGTTTATTTCTGTTAAATCATAGTTTTACCTGCTTTTTGTTTTTAATTTGGTAACACAAATTGTGTGTGTGTTTTTCTGCACTTGTGAATAAGTGCTGCATTTCTGACATGTTACATGGGGGGTTGTGCTGGTTCAAGAAGACAACGTTTATTAATGGAAGTGATTGAAGTTGAAAATACCTGTTTTTGTTCAATTCTTTTTAATACTGTGAACTAAAGCACTTTATATTTGTTGGCTGTCTGGTTGCATTGTGAATAATATTCTAATTACTTATGTGGACATCCAGCACGTCAGTGCCATAGGAAAGCCGCTGCTCCTGCAGTCATTGCTATTGTGACATGAGGGATGGGTTAAAACATTGAAAACTATAAAATTAATACAAATTGCATGAATAGTTATGCCTCTTTCAGCTCACCTTGGGCTTTTGGATTGTTTGTCGATGCATAACCGTGCAACTGAGTGACGTTTCTGAAGTATTAATGCATTATTATGCAGGTCTTTTATATCCCAGTCATTTTTGACACGTAATTTAAAAAAAGAGTTTGTACATGTTTGTAAAAGCTTTTAATTAATTCTACCATAAACAAACTTGCAGAATGGGCATGTAAATGACAAATGAATTTCAATATAGGTAAGTGTGAGGTGGTGCATTTTGGTATGAGAAATAAGGAGGCTACCTACTCCTTGGAAAATAAGAGTCTAAATGGAGTACAGGTGCAAAGGGATCTAGGGGCATAGATTCACAAATCATTAAAAGTAACAATGGCCCGTATTTTCCGATGCCTATGGGTGTGTACGCGCTGTGTACACACCCGTAGGGACATCGGAAATGCCAGTTTCAGGCATGCGAAGCGCATGCGCTGAAAACCGCCATTTCCGATGTCAAGAATCCTCTTGACAGATCAGACGCCTGCCCTGGAGAAGGGCCTCTGCAGGGGGGAAGAGTTCAGTTTTCTGCAGAACCGCTGAAAACACTTAAAAATCTTACGCCTGGTAAAAGCAGGCATAAGGCCTTAAAGGTTTAAAAAAGTAAACATTTTTTTTTTAAATTTCCACTTATTTATAATTTTAAAATACTTTTTAAAAAGGTGTTTATTTTTAGCCCCGTAAAAAACTAATTTTTTTTCAAAAAATTAAATTTTTGTTTAAAATATTTAATTTAATGCAATTTTAACTCATTTTAAAAACGTGATGGTTTAAAAAAATATATTATTTAATGTTTTGATGTGTTTTTGAGGTGATCTCCATTCATACTTTTGACAGATCTATCTGTCAAAAGTATGAAGGGAGATTCCCTCCTCCTATTGGTTCGCCTGGCCCACGTGATCCCAGGGACGCTTGCGAACCGCATGCGCCCCTGGGATACGTGGGCCCTGTGCATTTCGACTGTGGACAGGCCCAGGATCGGAAATGGCCACACCTCGGGAGCCTTCAGGTAAAGGCGTAGATTTTTTCCCCGATAGGAGGCATCCGCACGCAGGAAGCCTCCTATCGGAAATTACGGGCCAATGTAGGTTAAAAAAGCCATAAAAGTGCAAATAACGCACTGTTCTTAATTTTTAGAGGAATGGAATTCAAAAGCAGAGAAGTTATGTTAAACTTGTAGAGAACCTAGTCTGATTGTCTCACAATTTGAGACAGAGGGGTGGCAATTATGGCATTACTACATTTACAAAAAAAATCATTTATGCGATGTGGGCGTCGCTGGCAAGGCCAGCATTTATTGCCCATCCCTAATTGCCCTCGAGAAGGTAGTGGTGAGCCGCCTTCTTGAACTGCTGCAGTCCGTGTGGTGAAGGTACTCGCACAGTGCCGTTAGGTATGGAGTTCCAGGATTTTGACCCAGCGACGATGAAGGATCGGCGATATACTTCCAAGTCAGGATGGTGTGTGACTTGGAGGGGATCTTGGAGGTGGTGTTGTTCCCATGCGTCTGCTGCTCTTGTCCTTCTAGGTGGAAGAGGTCACTTGTTTGGGAGGTGCTGCCGAAGAAGCCTTGGTGAGTTGCTGCAGTGCATCTTGTAGATGGTACACACTGCAGCGACAGTACGCCGTTGGTGGAGGGAGTGAATGTTTCAAGGTGGTAGATGGGGTGCCAATCAAGCGGGCTGCTTTGTCCTGAATGGTGTTGAGCTTTTTGAATGTTGTTGGAGCTGCACTCATCCAGGTAAGTGGAGAGTATTCCATCACACTCCTTACTTGTGCCTTGTAGATGGTAGAAAGGCTTTGGGGAGTCAGGAGGTGAGACACTCGCCGCAGGATACCAAACCTCTGACCTGCTCTTGTTACCACAGTATTTATGTGGCTGGTCCAGTTGAGTTTCTGGTCAATGGCGACCCCCAGGATGTTGATGGCGGGGGATTCGGCGACGGTAAAGCTATTGAATGTCAAGGGGCGGTGGTTAGACTCTCGCTTGTTGGAGATAGTCATTGCCTGGCACTTCTGTGGCGCGAATGTTACCTGCCACTTCAGCCCAAGCCTGAACGTCGTCCAGGTCTTGTTGCATGCGGGCATGGACTGCTTCATTATATGAGGAGTTGTGAATGGCACTGAACACTGTGCAGTCATTAGCGAACATCCCCATTTCTGACCTTATGTTGGAGGGAAGGTCATTGATGAAGCAGCTGAAGATGGTTGGGCCTAGGACACTGCCCTGAGGAACTCCTGTTGCGATGTCCTGGGGCTGTGATGATTGACCTTCAATCACCACAACCATCTTCCTTTGTGCTAAGTATGACTCCAGCCAGTGGGGAGTTTTCCCCCCCAATTCCCATTGACTTCAGTTTTACTAGGGCTCCTTGATGCCACACTCGGTCAAATGCTGCTTTGATGTCAAGGGCAGTCACTCTCACCTCACCTCTGGAATTCAGCTCCTTTGTCCATGTTTGGACCAAGGCTGTAATGAGGTCGGGAGCTGAGTGCTCTTGGCGGAACCCAAACTGGGCATCAGTGAGCAGGTTATTGGGGAGTAAGTGCCGCTTGACAGCACTGTCGGTGACACCTTCCATCACTTTGCTGATGATTGAGAGTAGACTGATGGGGCGGTAATTGGCCGGATTGGATTTGTCCTGCTTTTTGTGGACCTGGGCAGTTTTCCACATTGTCGGATAGATGCCAGTGTTGTAGCTGTACTGGAACAGCTTGGCTAGAGGCGCGGCTAATTCTGGAGCACAAGTCTTCAGCACGATAGCCGGGATGTTGTCAGGGCCCACAGCCTTTGCTGTATCCAGTGTGCTGAGCCGTTACTTGATATTACATGGAGTGAATCGAATTGGCTGAAGACTGGCTTCTGTGATGGTGTGGACCTCAGGAGGAGGCCGATATGGATCATCCACTCGGCACTTCTGGCTGAAGATGGTTGCAAACGCTCCAGCCTTGTCTTTTGCACTCACATGCTGGGCACCACAATCATTGAGGATGGAGATATTCATGGAGCCTCCTCCTCCCCCCGTTAGTTGTTTAATAGTCCACTATTCACAACTGGATGTGGCAGGACTGCAGAGCTTTGATCTGATCCGTTGATTGTGGGATCACTTGGCCCTGTCTATAGCATGCTGTTTCCGCTTTTTAGCATACATGTAGTCCTGTGTTGCAGCTTCCCCAGTTTGGCACCTCATTTTTAGGTACGCCTGGTGCTAATCCTGGCATGCTCTTCTACACTCCTTATTGAACCTGGGTTGGTCCCATGGCTTGATGGTAATGGTAGAGTGAGGGATATGCCGGGCCGAGGTTACATATTATGGTGGAATACAATTCTGCTGCTGCTGATGGCCCACAGCACCTCATGGATGCCCAGTTTTGAGCTGCTAGATCTGTTCTGAATCTATCCCATTTAGCACGGTGGTAGTGCCACACAACATGATGGAGGGTGTCCTCAGTGTGAAGCTGGGACTTCGTCTCCACAATGACTGTGCTGGTGGTCACTGCTACCAATACTGTCATGGACAGATGCATCTGCGACAGGTAGATTGGTGAGGATGAGGTCAAGTAGGTTTTTCCCTCGTGTTGGTCATCTCACCATCTGTCGCAGGCCCAGACTGGCAGCTATGTCCTTCAGGTTATTGACCTCTCTAAGGGAAATAGGTCCTTCCTATCCAATCTATCTAGGCCCCATATGATTTTATACACCTCAATTAAGTCTCCCCTCAGCCTCCTCTGTTCCAAAGAAAACAAACCCAGCCTATCCAGTCTTTCCACATAGCAAAAATTCTCCAGTCCTTGCAACATCCTCGTAAATCTCCTCTGTACCCTCTCTAGTGCAAACCCTTGGGGGCGGTACCCGGCAATTGTGCTGTAGACCGGGGCTGGTGGGGGTCGGCTGTGATCGTGGGGGAGGGGGGTGGAAAGAGGTAATCAGGAGTTGGGGTGGGGAGTTCAGCAATCGTGGCAGGGTCTAGCGGGAGGCGGCGATCGGCAGAAGAGAGGCCGAAGCCTTCCTTGAGGGGCCGGGAGGTGGGGGGAACACTCTTGCTCCTCCTGGCCCACAAGAGTGCTATAAAAGGCAGGGAATAATTGGATCAAGAGATGCAGATATAATTCAGTTGCTATTTTAAAGCCATATCACAGCACGAGGCCATTCAGCCCACTGTGCCTGCGCCGGCTCTGCCTTATTTATTTTTATACAAGAGTTTTCTTTTTTTTTTTTTTTTTTTTTACAGTATTTACAGGAAAATAGGAAAACATATGCCAGAGAAGTAGAGTTGCAGTACAGACCAAGGAGATGGGAAATGTAAAATAGAAGTGCTACAGCACCACTACTGGTGGGAGGGTGAAATTACAGGGCGGCATCTCGATGGGCAGTTACCATTATAAACGGGATATAGGAATTTAGAATGTAAAATTTGATACAAAGGGCATGCAGATGCCAGAATTTTTTATATATATATATATATATGACCTCGAGTGACTGTCTGTGTGGAGTTTGCACATTCTCCCCGTGTCTGCGTGGGTTTCCTCCGGGTGCTCCGGTTTCCTCCCACAGTCCAAAAATGTGCGGGTTAGGTTGATTTGGCTATGATAAATTGACCCTTAGTGTTAGGGGGAGATTAAATATGTGGGGTTATGGGGATAGGATGGGATATGTTAGGGGGAATTAAATACGTGGGGTTACGGGGGTAGGGTGGGATATGTGTACTGTGGGGATTAAAGCAGGGACAGGGTACTGGATTTGAATGATCAGCCATGATCGTATTGAATGGTGGAGCAGGCTCGACGGGCCGAATGGCCTACTCCTGCTCCTAGATTCTATGTTTCTATATGTTTCTATATATTATAATACATATATTTACATATTAGTAATTTCTCACAGCCATGGGTTCTGGTGCATTCAATTTGCTCACAGCATCAATTTTAGAACTGGCAGAAACACTTCTCGCACAAATGTTTTGGCAGTTGAGTGTGTCGTAACAAAAAAAAACATACAAAACCTATTATTGAATTCTTATTTTGATAATGAATTTCTTTACATTTGTACCTAATCTGTGACCCTATTTTTGGGCTACCTTTCTGGGGCTGCTTGGGTTGTGGACTTCTCCATGGCTGGCATTGACAAGATGCAGGATACCATTTCTAAAGGTTGGGCTATGGATATATTTTACATAAGAACATAAGAATTACGAGCAGGAGTCGGCCATATGGCCCCTCGAGCCTGCTCCGCCATTCAATAAGATCATGGCTGATCTTCGACCTCAACTCCACTTTCCCGCTCGATCCTCATATCCCTTAATTCCCCAAGAGTCCAAAAATCTATCTATCTCAGCCTTGAATATACTCAATGACTGAGCATCCACAGGCCTTTGGGGTAGAGAATTCCAAAGATTCATAACCCTTAGTGAAGAAATTTCTCCTCATCTCAGTTCTAAATGGCTGACCCCTTATTCCGAGACTGTGGCCCCTAGTTCTAGACTCCCGAGCCGGGGAACCCAGCATCTACCCTTTTAAGCCCCTTAAGAATTTTATACGTTTCAATGAGAGCACCTCTCATTCTTCTAAATTCTAGGGAATATAGGCCTAGTCTACTCAATCTCTCCTCATAGAACAATCCCCCCCACCCCAGGAATCAGTCTCGTGCACCGTCGTTGCACTCCCTCTAAGGCAAGTATATCCTTCCTTAGTTAAGGAGACCAAAACTGTACACAGTGCTGCAGGTGTTGTCTCACCAAGGCCCTATATACTTGTAGTAAGACTTCTTTACTCTTGTACTCCAATCCTTTTTGTAATAAAGGCTAACATACCATTTGCTTTCCTAATTGCTTGCTGTACCTGCATGTGACCTTTCTGCGATTCATGTACAAGCACTTCCAAGTTCCTGTGAATACCAACATTTCCCCATCTATCATTTACAAAAATATTCTGATTTTTATTTTTACTTGCTGTACCTGCATGTGACCTCTCTGTGATTTGTGTACAAGGACTCAGAACAAATTTCTCCTCATCTCAGTCTTAAATGGCCGACCTCTTATCCTGAGACTATGCCCCCTAGTTCTAGGCTCTCCAACCAGGGGAAACAACCACTTAGCATCTACCGTCAATCCCCCTCAGAATCTTGTATGTTTCAATGAGGTCACCTCGCATTTTAATGTGAGCTTAGCCAATAAATAACAAAGTATATATATTTTTTTTAAAGAATTTCCTTACCTTCAGTCTGCTTCCATCCAGCTGCAGTAACTGTTCTCCATCAATGCGTTTGGCAGTAAATTGTGGAATATACTGTTCCATGTTTAGTCCCATAAGCCAATGAGAAACCTGATGGGTACTCCAATCCAAAACAGCACGAGTCTTCCATTGATTGTGTTTAGGGGATAGCCCTTCATCAAGGATCTTTCAGAAAGTAAAAAGAAAGAAATTCACAGCAGTGATGCATAGTATCATTAAACTTTAGTTCACTAATTGAGTTCACTACAACTTCTTGACATTTTCTGTTGTTCTTTCTAAGACAATGTTGTCACCTGGAACCTTCTTGTAGACAGAAATTCAAGTGTGAATTAACCATCACTTGCTGAAGTAGGTATTAGGCTATAGAAAATCTGTAATTTGCCTCTTGGTACTGCAGTATAATTTTTTCAAGTCTTTATGCACCCTCAATAATCACCAGGGTTAATTGTGTGACACTTTTCTGTGCTACAGGCCCCGATTTTAATTACCCCCGCCTGGCAGAAATCAATTTGGGGGGGGAGAAAGAGTTAAAATAAGGGACATTCCAATGTGATCCTGTTGCCTTCTCATCGTGTCCTGATATTTACCTGCTCTTCTGAGCAGGCATGCAGGGCACCCGCAGGAAGGCAGCGGGGTCCTTCTCTAAATATGCAGATTGGGACCCGATGATATCCCGATAGGCCAAAATAGTACTACTGTCCACAGTAATCACATTTCCCATTGGTTTTAATCCACTTTTTAGCCTGCACTGCCAGGTTTCTGATTCGTCCCCTTGCCATCACTGTGCGGACAATTAGGATGCTGATTTACTTCTGCCAATACATCCACTTCTGATCAATATGGAAGAATCAAGCCTCTAAAAAAAAAAATGCATTGACTATCACAAGAACGCATTGGGCTGGATTTTGCTGTAGAAATAAGAGTGAGGCTAACAGGGCTCACCGTTATTAAAGGGTAAATCGGACAACAACTTCCGGCAACCGCACATGTGCAGTTAAATGCGTAAATCAGGAAGTTGCTGTCCGAGTTGCCCTGCTCCTCCAAAAGCTGCGCGAGAATGATATCTCGCCGAGACACTCGGCAATGAAATACATGGAACAGTGTGAAGTTGCGGTACTTACATGATATATACACACGAAACTCATCAGAAAAAGTTAGGGCTTGTCCATTCCAGTGTAAGTAAATTTTTTAACAGCGTGATAAGTCTTAATTACTGCCAAACCTCTCTGGCACTGAATATTAACTTTTACAAGCATCGAGTCTCATTCCTTCGTATTTTAATTACTGTTTTAAATTTAAAAAAATAAAAAAATGTTACTATCATTTTCTTTTACTCTCTTATCTCTCTCTCTTAATCCCATCTTTCTTTCCCTCTCTTTATTTCGCTTTCTGTACCTGATTTGACATTGAATTATATATTCTAATTTACACATTATGGTTTAGACTCTGTGGGGGGAATTTTAATCCCAAAAAATGGGTGGGTTGGGGTCGGATGGGAAGTTATAAAGTGTTAAAAATCTGAATCCTGACCAGAACCCGCCTCCAACCACCCAATTCCGGTTTTAAGAGAGGCGGGGCGCGGGTGGGGGGGGGAAACGGGCAGCCAATGCACTCCCAGGAGGTGGGTCTCCTATTTAAATATAATGAGGCTGGCATGTCTCAGAAAGAAAGACTCTAAGAGAAGGATGAACCATCCGTGGCTAACTAAGGAAGTAAAGGATGGTATCAAATTGAAAACAAAAGCATACAATGTTGCAAAGAATAGTGAAAGGCCAGAGGATTGGGAAACTTTTAGGCCTAAAAATTCGGTTGCTTTGCGCCTCCCGTTAGCGCCTTTTAAATCGGAAATGAGGAGGAATTTCTTCTCTTGAGGGTGGTGAATCTTTGGAATTCTCTTCCCCAGAGAGCTGTGGAGGCTGGGTCATTGAATATATTTAAGGTAGAGATAGACAGATTTTTGAACAATAAGGGAGTCAAGGGTTATGGGAAGCAGGGAGGGAAGTGGAGTTGAGGCCAAGATCAGATCAGCCATGATCTTATTGAATGGTGGAGCAGGCTCGAGGGGCCAAATGACCTACTCCTGCTCCTACGTCTTATGTTCTTATTTAACCACCATTTTAAATTTAACAGTGGCTGGTTAGGTTTCGCAGGACTCGGGAAACCCGACAGCTAATGGAAGGCGAGGACTGCTGGATCCAGGAGGCAAGTGCCTTTACACTTACTTTCTGGATCTAGCGCCCCTGCCTCACACACCCGCCGTGATCGGAGACCCCCGACGAGGCCTCCAATCCCCCCCTCCCCAGGCCTCCGATTCCCCCCGGCAGGCCTCTGATCACCTTCCCGGCCTCCACTCCCCACACCCACCGATGATCTTCAGGCCACCTCCAATGTTCTCTACCCGCCCCTCCCACCACCCCCCTGATCATCCTCCAGCCCCCCGATGATCTCTGCCTCAACCCCGCACCCCCCTCCCCCACAACGATGATCCTCCAGCCCCCCTGATGCTCGAGTCTGCCCCCCCCCCAATGTTCTATGCCTCCCCGCCACCCGATCATCCTCCGGCCCCCAGATGTTCTCTGCCTCTCCTCCGACCATCCTCCGGCCCCTGGAAGTTCCCTCCCTCCCCCCCACCCCAATCATCCTCCAACACCCCCGATGCTCGAGTCCGCACCCCCCGCACACACTCTGGCCCCTCGATGCTCGAGTCGGGCCCCCGACTACCCCCGGCCCCCACCCGATCCCTCCCTCCCTCCCTCCTCGGCCTACTGCCACAGCCAGCCAGCCTCTCCATCTGGCTGGCTGCGGGTGGGAAGCAGAGGTTTCAAATTCAAATCAGGACCTGCCTTTAAATTCGGCAGAACCTGAGGGAAACCTGCTCTCCCGACCGCTCCCGAGCCCTCACTTACAAGCTGCTGATGGTGTATGCATGGATAACTTGCTTTCCCCCCACTCCCCTCACCACAATCCGACTCTTGTGTCTTTCTACTTGCAGATACCCATGAACTGCCAGCAGGCCAGCTTGTACCTTATGCTGTGGAGGAGAGTGATGGAGAAGAAGACGACGACACATCGTCGCTGCATCTGACACTCGCAGACACCAGCTCAGAAACTGGCACTGCGCGGAATGTAAAGGGTAGTATGGAGGCAGGATCCGCACATGGTGAGGCACTGGGCACGAGTGGGCTGCAGCAAGGCTGGGGGGGGGGGGGGGGGGAAAGAGTTCCCCAGAGGGCGAGTTCGCACATGAGTTCTGCTGCACACGACTGAGATGATGACCTCGATGGGGCGGCCTTCAGAAGATGGGTGATGGCCATGCACACCAAAATGCTAGGTGCAATGGCAAGCCAGCCAGAGAGCCTCTCGTCAATGTCAAGGCGCATGGAGGAATTTTTTTTTATATTCGATCATGGGATGTGGGTGTCGCTAACAAGGCCAGCATTTACTACCCATCCCTAATTGCCCTTGAGAAGGTGGTGGTGAGCCACCATCTTGAACCACTGCAGTCCGTGAGGTGAAGGTACTCCCACAGTGCTGTTAGGGAGGGAGTTCCAGAATTTTGATCCAGCGACGATGAAGGAACGGCAATATATTTCCAAGTCAGGATAGTGTGCAACTTGGAGAGGAACTTGGAGGTGATGGTGTTCCCATGCGCCTGCTGCCCGTATCCTTCTAGATGATAGAGGTCGCAGATTTGGGAGGTGCTGTCGAAGAAGCCTTGGTGAGTTGCTGCAGTGCATCGTGTAGAACACACTGCAGCCATGATGCGCCGGTGGTGGAGTTAGGCCTAGAAATTCATTATAGCCCAGGAATGGGCGGTAAAATTAGAAAAGTTGGAGAATTAGCGCCAGGCGCTAATGCTTTAGACTTCATGCAAAATTCGTGCTCAATGATCAAAGAAATGATTGGAGCGCTAATTCAAGTCTTTATGCACAAGCTCATTGGTGATACACTCAAAAGGTGAACCAATATCAGGTGCAGTCTAATCGCAAGTCATGATTGCCACAGGAGTTTTTCAGTTCTTAAAAAGGGAGGTTCATTGATGCTGCAGAAACTCATTCTCAGCATTGCTGGCTGCGCAGCTGCCTCAGCAAGCAGCAGCAGGTCAAGGAGAAGGAGCCGGAGGACTGAAGCAGCTGTGGGAGTACCTTTACCACATAGACGGCAGCGGTTCAAGAAGGTGGCTCACCACCGCCTTCTCAAGGGCAATTAGGGATGGGTAATAAATGCTGGCTTTGCTAGCGACACCCACATCCCATAAACAAATTTTTAAAAAAGTAGCACAGGCGGAAGCGACGTAACGTCTTAGTGCTGTAATGCAGTTTATGCTTGGAGACATCCAATCTCGGACTGCTCTCATGCAGTCTCAGCTTGGGTCTACCATCGTCGACCAGGGCTTTCATGGTGTCGCAGCAGGTCAGCAATCTGTGCTCAACAGATTGCTGGGGATGCAGAGTTGATGCCCCGGGGGAGTGGCAGTGGGTCAGTGAAGCAGGAACCTGCTGTCCTCGCTCACCACTGCCACTCCGCCATTGCCCTTGTCGCTGCCCGTCATCCAGCCAGCCCATACTGCTGCCGCCCATGCTGAGGTGGTGCAGTCTGCAGCCGGGCCTTCCAGGCCCAGAGCTGGTCAAGAGTGTCCTGCAAGGCCATCTGAAGTCTCCCGCATGGACACTCAGCAACTTTCCACCAGCCCTGCTGCAGCCACTGGGCCAACACTTCGTAGGAGCACTAGAGTAGGCAAAGGCACAGTAACGACAGGCACCAAGGGATTGCACAAGGGTCAATTGTTAATATTTTTGTTGTAAATATGTGTTCACTGATTTTTGATAAATTTATTAATTCAGTTTGGATTCTTTTGTGGTGTGTCTGATTTCAGCTTTGCGCTGTGATATGGCCAGCGACCGGAATGAAATGATGGGGATGTGGTGAACAACGGGGATCTGGGGTTTAATTCACTGGAACCATAGTCTGATAAGGCGGTCACGGACCCCTTCCGGAAGGCCGATTGGGTGGCTGCCTCCTCCCTCGCTCTTGTTCTTCCTCCTCCTCCTCCTCGTCTTCCTCTTCGTCCTCCTCCTCCTCTCCCTCTTCCTCCTCCTGGAGGTGGTCTGCAATCCCTGGTGGCAAGGGCTGGGCCCTCATGATGGACAAGTTGTGGAGCATGCAGCAGACCACCACAAAATGGGACACCCGCTCCGGTGAGTACTGGAGGGCTCCTCCTGAAAGGTCAAGGCAGCGGAACCGTTGCTTCAGCAGGCCGATGGTCTGCTCGATGATGTTCCTGGTGGCAGCATGGCTCTCATTATATGAGTGCTGGGCAGGAGTGTTGGGGTTGTGGAGGGGAGTCATGAGCCAGGTGGGGAGCGCGGATAGCCCTGGTCTCCGACCAGCCAGCCGTGAGTTTGACGTGGTGGCTGGAAGAGTGCTGGCACA
Organism: Squalus acanthias; assembly: GCA_030390025.1. NCBI lineage: Eukaryota > Metazoa > Chordata > Chondrichthyes > Squaliformes > Squalidae > Squalus > Squalus acanthias. The sequence goes on from CM059428.1 coordinate 99,936,658, forward strand.
CCGGTCTGGCACAGGATGAAGGCATTGTGGCTGCTGCCAGGATAGCGGGTATTGACATTGAGGATTCGCTGTCTGTGGTCGCACACCAACTGCACATTAAGTGAGTGGTAGTCTTTGTGGTTACGGGAGACCTCAGGATTGTTACGCGGTGCCTGCAAAGCCATGTGGGTGTAGTCAATGGTGCCCTACACCATGGGGAATCCCGCTGTCCTGGCAAAGCCGCACGCACGCTTGTCCTGCTGGTGATGGAGAAGGAAATGTAGTGCCTTCTCCTAATGTAGAGAGCCTCTGTGACCTCCCGGATGCAGCGATGGACTGTGAGGTGTTAGCTATGTCTCCTGTTGCAGACTGGAAGGATCCACTGGCGAAGAAATTGAGGGCGATGGTGACCTTGACTGCCACTGAGAGCGCCGTGGTCACCCTGATCTGAGGCTGGAGGTTTGGTTGCAGGAGGTGGCAGAGTTCTGTGACCACCTCCTTAGTGAAGCGGAGCCTTCTAATATACTGCTCCTCGCTTACTTGGAGAGAGACGTGCTCTCGGAATACCCTCGGAGGGTAAGGCCTACTGTTGAGAGCCCTGACGGCCCTCCTCCACCCTCTGGCCACATGTTCCAGTCTTTCTCGCTGCCTCCGCTGTAGATCCTGGAGGGTGAGGTCGACTGCCAGTACAGCGCCCATTAATGTAACCAAGTGTAGCACTTTGATTTTTAAGAATAAATGTAACTACTTTTTAGTTGCCACAACACTCCTCATACAATAGAACGTTGAAATTATGGAATGAGACTGCTGCACTATGTAAAACTGACAAGAAAGTACTGAAACTCCACTAACCTACAGCTGTGATCACGGTAAATAACATCCCTGGAGCGGCTTCCTGCTGCTTCATGCCAGCTCTTGACTCCAGGCGCTATGGTAGTTGGCGACAATCAATTTCGCAGATCGGGCGGCCAGCGAGCGTTGCACACTCACTGACGTCACGATCCACCTGGCGATAAATGTTAGTGGCGGCGCTGCGGGATTTGGCTTGCGGCGCTGGATTCGCCTCACCCCGACGATAATGCGCTAGCGCCATCTGCTGGTGCTAATGAGAGGCGCTAAGGTACCGAATTTTTCCCCCTTAATGTTTAAGGTGATGGATGGGGTGAAAATCAAGCAGACTGCTTTGTCCTGGATGGGGTCAAGCTTCTTGAGTGTTGTTGGAGCTGCACTCATCCAGGCAAGTGGAGAGTATTCCATCACACTACTGACTTGTGCCTTGTAGATGGTGGAAAGGCTAAGTGAGTCAGGAGGTGAGGCACTCACCGCAGAATACCCAGCCTCTGACCTGCTCTTGTAGCCACAGTATCTATGTCGCCGGTCCAGTTAGGTTTCTGGTCAATGGTAGTGCCCAGGATGCTAATGGTGGCGAGATTCGGTGATGGTAATACCATTGAATGTCAAGGGGAGGTGTTTAGACTCTCTCTGTTGGAGCAAGGCATTGCCTGGCACTTGTGTGGCGCAAATGTTACTTGCCATTTATCAGCCCAAGCCCGAATCTTGCTGCATCCGGGCAAGGACTGCTTCATTATTTGAACAGTTGCGAATGGAACTGAACATTGTGCAATCATCAGCAAACATCTCCACTTCTGACCCTATGGTGGAGGGAAGGTCATTGATGAGGCAGCTGAAGATGGTTGGGCCTAGGACACTGCCCTGAGGAACTCCTGCAGCGATGTCCTGGGGCCGAGATGATTAACCTCCAACAACCACTACCATCTTCCTTTGTGCTAGGTATCGCTCCAGCTGGGGGAGAGTATCTCCCCGATTCCCATTGACTTCAATTTTACTAGGGCTCCTTGATGCCACACTTGGTCAAATGCTGCCTTGATGTCAAGGGCAGTCACACTCACCTCACCTCTGCAATTCAGCTCTTTTGTCCATGTGTGGACCAAGGCTGTAATGAGGGCTGGAGCCAAATGATCCTGGCGGAACCCAAACTGAGCATCGGTGAGCAGGTTATTGGTGAGTAAGTGCCGCTTGATTGCCGCTTGGTCAGATTGAAAGTAGACTGATGGGGTGGTAATTGGCTGGATTCTGCTAGTTCTGGAGCACAATTCTTCAGCACGATATCTGGAATGTTGTCGGGGCCCATAGCCTTTGCTGTATCCAGTGTTCTCAGCCGTTTCTTGATATTATGTAGAGTGAATCGAATTGGCTGAATACTGGCTTGTGATGGTGAGGACCTCTAGAGGAGGCCGAGATGAATCATCCACTTGGCACTTCTGGCTGAAGGTGATTGCAAAAGCTTCAAGCCTTGTCTTTTGTACTCACGTGCTGGGCTCCACCATCATTGAGGATGGGGAAGTTCATGGAGCCTCCTGCTTCCGTTAGTTGTTTAATTGTCTAGCACCATTCACGACTGGATGTGGCAGGACTGCAGAACTTTGATCTGATCCGTTGGTTGTGGGATCGTTTAGCTCTCTCTCTATAGCTTGCTGTTTCCACTGTTTAGCATGTATGTAGTCGTGTATTGTAGCTTCAGTAGGTTGGCACTTCATTTTTAGGTGCTCCTGGTGCTGCTCCTGGCATACTCTTCTGCACTCCTCATTGAACCAGGGTTGGTCCCCTGGCTTTATGGTAATAGTAGAGTGAGAGATATGCCGGGCCATCAGGTTACAGATTGTGGTGGAATACAATTCTGCTGCTGCTGATGGCCCACAGTGCTTCATGGATACCCAGTTTTTGGGCTGCTAGGTCTGTTCTGAATCTATCCCATTTAGCACGGTGTGCCTTTGATGCTGGGTGTTCTGACCGGTTTTATTCTTTGTATACTTCTTCGTAGCGATTTGGTACAACTGAGTGGCTTGCTAGGCCATTCCACAGGGCAGCTAAGCGTCAACCACATTGCTCCAACATTATACGGGGCTTTGCGCAGAGCTTAGAGCCCATGATTTCCATAATGGAAATGATGGACAACTCCAGGAGAGACCTTGTGACCCAGCCACGATGCTGCGTGTGATGTCGCGGCTTCAATTGCTACACAGGTGGAAGTGACCCAACGTCTCAGTGCTGCAGTGGAAGCACAGACTGCTCTCCTGCAGGCTTAGCTTGCTGTCACGCAAGCTCAGACTGCTCTCATGCAGTCTCAGCTTGCTGCCACCCAAGCTCAGACTGTTGCCATCATGGCTGGGTTTACGAAAGGGGCTTGCAGCGTGACGCAGCAGACCAGCAATCTGTTCTCCAACAGATTGCTTGGAATGCTGAGGAACCGCCCCGGGGGAGTGGCACTGGTTCTGTAGAGCAAGAACCTGCTGGTCTCTCTCAGGATAACAGCATTCCTGCTCCCACACTGCCACTCCGCCATTGCCCTTGCCCTTGCCGCTGCCTGTCAGCCAGCCAGCCCAGACTGCTGCCGCCTATGACGAGGTGGTGTAGTCTACAGCCGGGCCTTTTAAGTCCACAGCTGGTCGAGGTCGTCCTGCAAGGCCATCTTGTAGTCTTCCCCCACGGAAAGTCAGCAGCCTTCCACCAGCAGTACTGCAGCCACTGGGGGAGCACTTCGTGGGAGCACTAGAGTAGGAAAAGGCACACGAATGACAGTCACCAAGGGATTGCACAAGTTGATATTGTAATGTTGATTGTATTGTGATAAATTTATAAATTTTGTTTGGAATGTTTGTTTTGTGGTGGCTCTCATTTTAGCTTTGTGCCCAGGAGGACGCTGTGATGTTCCACGACAGAGGGATGGTATGATGGGGATGTGTTGAGCAACAGCACTCTGGGATTTCATTCATTGGAATCGGAGTCTGATGGGGCCTTCATAGATAGCCTGTCCGGAACTGGATCTGCTGCCTGCCTCCTCCTTTCTTCCTCTTCCTCCTGAGGTTGCCCTGCAACCCCTGGTGGCAAGGGCTGTGCCCTCATGATGGTCAAGTTGTAAAGCATGCAACAGGCCACCACAAAATGGGACACCTGCTCCAGTGAGTACTGGAGGACACCTCGCGAGCAGTCAAGGCAGTGGAACCGTTGCTTCAGCAGCCCGATGGTCTGCTCGATGACATTCCTGGTGGCAGCATGGCTGTCATTATATGAGTGCTTGGCACGAGTGATGAGGTTGCGGAGGGGAGTCAACAGCCAGGTGTAGAGTAGACAGCCCTGGTCTCCGAGCAGCCAATCTCGGGTTTGACGTGGTGGCTGGAAGATTGGTGGCACACCAGACTGATGCAGCATGAAGGCATCAGGACTGCTGCCAGGATAGCGCGCATTGACCAACATGATGTGCTGAGCGTGGTAGCACAACTGCACATTAAGTGAGTGGTAACCTTTGCGGTTACGGAACATCTCAGGATTGGTATGCGGTGCCCGGAAAGCCACGTGGGTGCAGTTGATGACGCTCTGCACCATGGGGAAGCCCGCTATCCTGGCAAAGCCACATGCGCATTCCTCCTGCTTTTCTCTGTTCAGAATGAAGACAATGTAGTCCCTTCTCCTGATGTAGAGTGCCTCTGTGACCTCCCAGATGCAGTGATGGACAGCGAACTGGGAGATGTTAGCTATGTCTCCTGCTGCAGACTGGAAGGATCCGCTGGCGAAAAAAATTGAGGGCCACGGTGACCTTGAGGGCTACTGGGGGAGCCGTGTTCGCTGTGCTCTGAGGCTGCAGTTTTGGTTGCAGAGTTCTGTCACCACCTCCTTGCTGAAGCAGAGCCTTCTAATACCTCCACTTAAGTGAGGAGCAGTGTAAGAAAAGTGCTCTCAGAAGACCCTACTTGGGTAAGGCCTCCTGTTTGAGAGACCTCCTCCCTCTGCACGCATCTTCTCTTCTTTGCTGCCTCCGCTCCCTCTCTCGAAGATACTTGAGCACGAGGGGGACTGCAAGTAGAGCCCCCATGACTGTGAGCAAGTGTTGTGAGCAGTAGCCTTTATACGAGAATGAAGACGTTCTCCAGTTGCAGCAACACCCCCTGTCACCTCAGGAACTTGGAACAAGTTTAGAAAGCTGCAAGAGTTGCAGAAAGTTACACAGAGCCAGTCAAACTGAGAAACCATGTCAGCTGCTGTTGATGTTGATCCCTTTAAATAGCGCTGCTTGGTCAGCTGGTCGTGATTAACACAGGCAAGTGGAGTGGCGACGGCGAAAATGGCAGATCGGGCGTCAAATGAACGTTGCACTCACTGATGTCACGATCTGCATAATCTAAATATCTACAGTGAGTGCAGGCATCGGCAGCGCTGCCGGCCTGCCCAAATTTTTTCCTTCAAAACGGGCCTTAACGGCCAGCACTCAACCCCTGAAATTCTACGCCTAGGAGAATTTGGTGTTTCTCTTTGAATAATGCCATAGGTCCTTTTTTAACATCAACTTTATCAGGCACCTGGAGGCTTGGTTTAATGGCTCATACAAAGGATAGCACCTCTGACAATGCAGTACTCCCTCAATGCTAGAATGTAAGCCTAGACAATGTGCTTAAGTCCCAGGGTGGAGCTTGAACCTAAACCTGACAAGTGGGCTTGTCCATTCGCGTGTAAGTAAATTTTTAATGGTGTGATAAGTCTTAATTACTGCCAAACTTCTCTGGCACTGAAATTCAACTTTTACAAGTACGGAATCTCAGTCCTTCAGATTTAATTATTGTTTTAAATTAAAAACATTTCAATTATTTTTTTTAAAACTTTTTCTTCTGTCTCTTTTATCTCTCTCTCTTAATCCCATCTTTTTTCCCCCCTATCTTTATTTTGCTTTCTGTACCTGATTTGACATTGAATTAAATATTCTAACTGACATTTCCTGTTTCAGACTCTGCATTGCTCATCAATGATTCTTCAATCTGACTGGTTAAGGAGATACACAGTTGCTTTCCCTGTTCACACAGGTCCCAGATTCCCTGTAGAGGCCGCTGTGCCATTTTTGTTCTGTGGGCAAGTGTAATGAACAGCTGGCACTGTTCATTCGTCGCTGAGAGCAAAATCCGGCCCAATGCATTACAAGCTAATTAAACATTGAATATCAATTGACAAATTATTTCAAATATATTAATTTATTTAACTTGCGCAAGTCTTGACTGCAGAACAAGAAATTAGGATTTCAATAGTTCTTTGCAGGAATTTCTTGTTCTGCTGTCAAGACTTGCCCATGATTTCATTTTTAAATGTTATAAATAGAATTAAGTTTTCTATTGATTAAAAAATAGCAGTGTCTTTACAAAATCTTTGGTCATATGTACAATTAAATTAAAAACTAATTTGCAAACAAAAGTTTTGTCAATAAGGAGTTTGTGCTAAAGAAAATTCACCGATCCACAATTAATTTATAATTCTACTCACATATGCATAGTCCTAAGAGTAAAACCACATGACCTACACATTATGTAGAATATCTGACAATATCAGATTACATTTTGATAGGGACACAACACATAAGATGCTTTGTACAAGGTTAATGATGAGATGGCAAAATTAAAATATAACATGCTGGACATGTTTTCAAGCATCTCACCTTATCATCTATCATATCCAGGCTCTGCCAAGATAGCATCAAGAGAAACGAAGGAAGAATATTTCAGAACACAAAAAGCAATGCAAGCAAATACATTAATGTAAGTCATTAGTTCTCAAATGACGAATAGAGGTAACCCCCCAATTTGGAATCTTTTTTGTTATACAACAACAAAAGCAGATGAAGAACAATCTGTTGCATTGAGTTGTGGGAAAAACTTATTTTGCTTTTTATAAACTTATTTTGCTGCAGCTCAAATCATTTTACTTTCATTCCAGAATATCAACCCTACTACCTTCATGTTATAGCATCTAACTGTTTCTTAAATGGGTCCAGGATACTGAATTTATTTGAGAAATTACATTGTGATGGGAAGATGTCAAGGTTGGTATTCTAGAAGGATGACATCAAATAGGCCATAGAGCCTTCTTTAACCAAACCTATCTTGATATTTTGTGTTTTATTCTAGTCATCTTCTTATTTTTATTATGGACAGGACTGAAACTGTGCAGGTATAATGTGATGGACAACTGATGTCAGTGCTGGGAATGGGACACTCTTCCATATTATACACCATAAATCAGTCTCAAGTTGAGCACAGCACAGACCAAATGTAGAGCGAAACTTCTCATGGATTCTGGAATATGGAAATGCGGGTAACATGGAGGTCCTGCCAAATTTAATGGCAGGACTTCATTTGGAATTTTTTTCTCAGTTTCCCGGCTGGCAGATTGAGAGGCTGGCTGGAAGGCCACAGCCAGGGAGTGGAAAGGAGGGAGCGCGATATCGGGGGTGGGTGCTGTGACAGGGTGGGAGATTGCGGGTTGGCCTAGAGTTTGGGGGGGGCTTCGGATCGCGGGGAGGGAGGACGATCGCGGCAGATTAACTTGGGGGGCCGGAGGAAGCACTCCTGCTCCTCCGAGCCCACAAGCAGTACTGGAAAGGCACATTCCTGCTGGATCCGACTTTTTGCTTATCTTTAGCTGCGAGTCTTGGGAAACACAGGCTGCAGCCGTTAAATGTAAAAGTTGGTTAAAATCTGAGGCATGCAGCCTCATTAGCATATTTAAATTACAGACCCGTGTCTTGAGAGCAGGTTACTCGGTCCCCAACCCGCCCCGGTTAAACTGGTAGTAGGCGCATTCGTGGCGGGTTGGGTTTCAGATTGTTCTGAATTTAACCCCCCTACCACCCAGCCATGGGGGGGGGGGGGGGGGAGGGGGGTGGTGGTGCGGGGGGTAAAATTCTCCCCAATGTGTCTGAACTTCTGCACTCCTTCCTGTATCAGTGTGAAATTTTCCATTTTACACACCAATCATCCTCACAAGCTAATTTAGTGCCAATTTGAAATGTTTTATATACTGTGGACTTGTGACCACTTAAGCAGAATGAAGAACATGCAAAATCATTTCACTAAGGACCCTTTCACGTCATCAGTATGTCTGGAGTCAAACTCAGGCCTCAGAGGTAAAAATACAGTGTTGTAACCTAAGGCACCACTCACTTCCCAGTCAAATCTAACCTCAGTAGGTCAGGTTTTTTTTTCCCAATACTGTATAAGTAACATGTTAATTTCATTGGTGGGGAGGAAATGCCACAGCATCTGCAATGCATCACACAAGGCTATTTCTAGCCTGACATTCATTTACAATTCCAGCATATAGTGTGAAAGCATCCTGAGAATTGATTCTTTTTGCCTCGTTAATATTTAATTGCATTGAATGGAATAATACAAACAGGGCCTTGAGGAAAAGTACTACATTCTTAAGGAATAAATTTAGCTTTTGGCAGAATAATATTGCAGCATATTGGAACACCTATCATGCAGTGATAGTCATCACGGCTACTTCATAAGAGAGTAGGCGGTGGCAAAGGTAGGCACTTCCTGACAGGAATGGAAGGAAATTCAGAGAGAGTCACACCAGGCACTCTTACCGTCATTAAAAGTGCATTATTGGCAGAGAAGTGGAAGCAGATCAATCATCCACTCTCAGCTGGAACGGTGGATGGCACAAAGAGATGCAAGAACAGGGAAGGTGGAGAAAACACCTCTCCAACAAGAGGGTGCCTTATTCTCAAAGTTGGTCCCATACAAAGACTGACAATAAAATAAACCAAAGTACTTCAGTTTTACTTTTTCTATTCACAATTTACTTACCTCATCAGAGGAGAGCGCCAATATGTGGGAGCGCCCTGTAGAATTTGGTTCTGCAACCAATCCACTCAAATCAGCAGAACTTGTGCTACTGGGGCTAAAGTCATCAATGTAGGTGAAATTCTGTAAATCAAAGATTCTGGATGGTAACAAGTTCTTTACTGGATGCAACTTGCATTAGATTTAAATGAATACTCAAAATAACAATAGTATTCATCTTCAAAATGCACTCTCTACTGAAATCAGTGAGAGGTAATGGGAGCCAAAGGAAAACATAAACATGGGGTGGGATGGGGAGGTTCCTCTTTTAATGGAAACATCTGTTTTTCTTGAATTAATTACTAATAAAATTGCAGGAACATGTGGTTTTGAAACAGGACATCGACTTCATTCATGGGTTGTTACAAGAAAAAGTGCATTCACTCATCTTCTGTTAAAATAGGAAATTTGTCTATTTCTTGTTTTAGCAATGAGCCTCAGAAATACAGGGTGTTGCTTTGTGGTTTGGCTTTAAAATAATGATATTTTCTGGTTAAAAAAAGTTATGACCATGTAGTTTGGTGACAAATAATCCAAGAACCTTATTCTGGAGCATGCCTTGAAAGTTTTAACAAAAAGTTATTTAAATTTAAAGAAGTCTGAATTGTTGTATAAAGCTTAAAAGTTGTAAAAGGAAATATACCTGCCAGTGTGTCTTTATCATGCTTCGTTTCTGTGTATTATGGTGAAAAGCAATAATATAGTCTCATTAACATCTTGATATTCATAGAATGCCAATAGCCTTTGCCCTCATTCACAAGGTCCCCGAGGCAGAAACTTAAATGCAATTTAATGTCACCATCCCTAATAAATACTCAAGTGCTTCTGATCTCCCCAATTCCTTCCCCATCTCTCTGCATTACAATTCTTATTGACATCCCAGGTGGGACTGTGCAAGGAATTTTGAGTTTAAACCCATGCTTTATCATTCTCTGGAACTACAACTATCTAAAGTTATTTAGTTTTGTTTGGGGCTGACCATTTGAACATAGGGACAAGAGTAGTCCATTCAAAATAAAAACAGAAAATGCTGGAAATACTCATCAAGTCAGGCAGCATCTGTGGAGAGAGAAACAGTTAACGTTTCAGGTCGAGGACCTTTCACCAGAACTGGAAAAAGTTAGAAATGCAACAGGTTTTAAAGCAAGTAGAGAGGCAGGGAAAGGGGTGGGAGAGGGGAGGAAAGAACAAAAAGGAAGGTCTGTGATAGAGTGGAAGGCAGGAGTGATTAAATGACAAAAGGGATGATGGTGCGAGGCAAAAGGGAGTGGTAATGGGACAAGAAAAGAAACAAAAGATGGGTCTAGAGGAGCTGAAAATGACAACAGGAGAACCATTACCAGCAACTGCAGTCTGGAAAAAAAGTGGGAGCAGTGGTTATGATCTGAAATTGTTGAACTCAATGTAGAGTTGTTTCGCTCTCCACAGATGCTGCCTGACCTGCTGAGCATTTCCAGCATTTTTTGCTTTATTTCAGATTACCAGCATCTGCAGTGTTTTGCTTTTGTAGTAGTCCATTTGAACCTGTTCCGCCATTCAATGAGATCATGGCGGATCTGTATCTCAACTCTATTTGCCTACCTTTGTTGTATATCCTTTGATACCCTTGCCTAACAATAGTCAATCAATCTCAGTCTTGAAATTTTCAATTGACATAGTGCCCACAGCCACAACCTTTTGGGGGGGGGGGGGGGGGGGGAAAGAGTTCCATATTTCTACTACCCTTTGTGTGAAGAAGTGCTTCCTGATTTCACTCCTGAATGGCCTAGCTGTAATTTTAAGATTATGCTACTTGTTCTGGATTCCCCCACCATAGGAAATAGTTGCTCAGTATCTACCCTTCTGAATTCTTCTATCGTTTTAAACACCTTGATTAGACTGATCCTCAATCTTCTATACTCAAGGGGATACAAGCCACGTTTAAGCAACCTGTCCTCATAATTTAGCCATTTAAGCCCCGTATTTGGATAAAAATATGGGCTCTTTTCGCTCAAATATATATTTATTAAATGTATAAGATCAACCATCTTCTGAAGAATTTGCCAGTAGCAAGAAAATAGGAAGGATCAAGGAGGGATTCTAACCCACCTTCCCATTTGTCTCTGCAACAAAAGCACTTACTACCAGGTTAGTCATGATGTGGAGATGCCGGTGTTGGACTGGGGTGGACAAATGTGAGAAGTCGCACAACACCAGGTTATAGTCCAACAGTTTTATTTGAAATCACAATCTTTCGGAGCGCTGCTCCTTCGTCAGGTGAAGTGAAGAGTCTTCACTTCACCTGACGAAGGAGCAGCGCTCCGAAAGCTTGTGATTTCAAATAAAACCGTTGGACTATAACCTGGTGTTGTGCGACCAGGTTAGTGGCCTGGGTTGAAGAGAGGTTTGGAGCTCTTGTTAAAGCTGCCATATGATCAGACAGCCCCCTCCAAAAAGAGGTTCAGCGGCATTTAGTCCAGCACATTACCCTAGAACTGAACAATCTTGTTCAACTGAGGCAGGTTTGTTCAAATGACTGGCTGCTCAAATTAAACTGATTCTAACCTTTGACTCTGCTATGGCTACTTAATCATAAGTTAAAATTTTAATTAGCTAACAAACCTAAAAAGTACATTTTCAAGAGTGGCAGAATACCAAGCTGCTTTTCTATAAGATATCCCGATAAAGCAGTGACAACTTTATTGTCTGGAATTTCCTGCGTATTTGCGCACAGATACAAGCATAATCTGGGCATAAAGCAAATACAGTAAAGGAAAGTCCGAATGCATCTACAACTATAGAAATGGCCCCGCTGCCAGTTACACAGCCTTATACATGAGTTTCCTGCAAATGCGCTTGCTCAGAGGCTCTCTTCAAATTACGAACAGATTTTCAGGGGCAGCAGGAAACAAAGCCATTTAGTTTGATATTTTGCTGCAATGTTTTAAATATTTTTTTTTACAATTTATCCTCAGAGACCTGCACTGTATTTTCTGTTTCTTTGAATGCATTTTTATGGCATCAGTATAATACACATTAAAAATTGAAAAGCTTCGCCAATTGCAGGTTTTTAAACATGCTTGCCTAATGTGCATGAATGTTGGTTAAGTGAGTTGAAACTTTAAATTGCACACTTAAAAAAAGAATATAATGGTGAGTTCGGCACTTTCCTTGGGCTCAATTCCTTTACACTGAATTCCGCTCATTTTTAAGTTCGGGCGTCTGCTAATGAGATTTACTGGAAATCCGAGTGTAACTGAACATCGGCAGAATGGGCGTGGGATTTAAAAAAAAAATTTGTTCATGGGATGTGGGCGTCGCTGGCAAGGCCAGCATTTATTGCCCATCCCTAGTTGCCCTTGAGAAGGTGGTCGTGAGCCACCTTCTTGAACCGCTGCAGGCTGTGTGGTGAAGGTACTCCCACAGTGCTGTTAGGGAGGGAGTTCCAGATTTTGACCCAGCAACAATGAAGGAACGGCGATATACTTCCAAGTCAGGATGGTGTGTGACTTGGAGGTGGTGGTGTACCCATGTGCCTGCTGCCCATGTCCTTCTAGGTAGAAGACGTCGAGGGTTTGGGAGGTGCTGCCGAAGAAGCCTTGGCGAGTTGCTGCAGTGCATCTTGTAGATGGTACACACTGTAGCCACGGTACGCTGGTGGTGGAGGGAGTGAATGTTTAAGGTGGGGGATGGGGTGCCAATCAAGCAGGCTGCTTTGTTCTGGATGGTGTCGAACTTCTGGAATGTTGTTGGAGCTGCACTCATCCAGGCAAGTGGAGAGTATTATATCACACTCCTGACTTGCGCCTTGTAGATGGTGGAAAGGCTTTGGGGAGTCAGGAGGTGAGACACTCGTCGCAGAATACCCAGCCTCTGACCTGCTCTTGTTGCCACAGTATTTATGTGGCTGGTCCAGTTAAGTTTCTGGTCAATGGTGACCCCCGGGATATTGATGGTGGGGGATTCGGTGATGGTAATGCCATTGAATGTCAAGGGAAATGGACATAATTACACATGCAACTTCCATGATGCATCTGCACAGAAATTCCAGGCCTATAAGTCATTAATGCTGTTTCTGCTTTAACGGTAAGTTAATAGTTTACTGGTTTACATGTTTGGACGTCACGCAGCATACCTTGCCTTCGGAAAGCAAAATTTATCATTTATTGTCTACGTATCAATCATCTCAATTTTAATTAAAAAAAATTAGCCACTTCACATTGTGGATGCAAATATTCTTCTAATGAAAGGCAGGGTGGGAAGAGAAATATACAGTGCTGAATGTAAACAGAATATATTTTATTATGCACAGGTTTGTAAATGTTAAGGTCAGAGCTGACGTCATCAGGTCTTGTGCTGTATTGGTTCTATTCTACATAAAATAGGAGCAGGAGTAGGCCATTTGGCCCTTCAAGCCTGCTCCGCCATTTAATAAGATCATGGCTGATCTTCTACCTCATCTCCACTTTCCTGCACTATCCCCATATCCCTTGATCCCTTAATATTCAAAATCTATCGATCTCTGTCTTGAATATACTCAATGACTGAGCCTCCACAGCCCTCTGGGGTAGAGAATTCCAAAGATTCACCACCCTCTGAGTGAAGAAATTTCTCCTCTTCTCAGTCCTAAATGGCCGACCCCTTATTCTGAGACTGTGACCCCTGGTGCTAGACTCCCCAGCCAGGGGAAACATCCTCCCTGCATCTACCCTGTCAAGCCCTGTAAGATTTTTGTATGTTTCAATGAGATCACCTCTCATTCTTCTAAACTCTAGGGAATATAGGCCTAGTCTACTCAATCTCTCCTCATAGGACAATCCCCCCATCCCAGGAATCAGTCTGGTGAACCTTCATTGCACTCCCTCTATGGCAAGTATATTCTTCCTTAGGTAAGAAGACCAAAACTGTACACAATACTCCAGGTGTGGTCTCACCAGGGCCCTATATAATTGCAGTAATATGTCTTTACTCTTATACTCAAATCCTCTTGTAATAAAGGCCAACATACCATTTGCTTTCCTAATTGCTTGCTGTACCTGCATGTTAACTTTCAGTGATTCGTGTACAAGGACACCCAGGTCCCTCTGAACACCAACATTTCAAAAATACTCTGCTTTTCTATTTTTCCTACCAAAGTGGATAACTTCACATTTCTCCACATTATATTCCATTTGCCATGTTCTTGCCCACTCACCTAGCCTGTCTATATCCCCTTGAAGCCTCCTTGCATCCTCCTCACAACTTACATTCCCACCCAGCTTTGTATCATCAGCAATCTTGGATATATTACATTTGGTCCCCTCATCCAAATTATTGATGTAGATTGTGAATAGCTGAGGCCCAAGCACTGATCCTTGTGGTACCCCACTAGTTACAGCCTGCCAATCTGAAAATGACCCATTTATTCCTACTCTCTGTTTTCTGTCCATTAACCAATCCTCAATCCATGCTAGTATATCACCATGAGCCCCAATTTTGTTTAATAATTCTTGTGTGGCACATAATCGAATGCCTTCTGAAAATCCAAATACACCACATCCACTGGTTTCCCCCTTATCTATTCTGCTAGTTACAACCTCAAAAAATTCTAACAGATTTGTCAAACACGATTTCCCTTTCATTAATCCGTGTTGACTCTGTTCAGTGCTATTATTATTTTCTCAGTGCCCTGTTACCACGTCCTTAATAATAGATTCTAGCATTTTCCCTACTATTGATGTCAGGCTAACTGGTCTGTAATTCCCCATTTTCTCTCTCCCTCGTTTCTTAAACAGTGGGGTTACATTTGCTACCTTCCAATCTGCGGGAACCGTGCTAGAATCTATGGAATTTTGGAAAATGACAACCAATGCATCCACTATCTCTATAGCCAACTCTTTCAAAACCCTAGGATGTAGGCCATCAGGTCCAGGGGATTTATTAGTTTTCAGTCCGATTAATTTCTCCAGTACTACTTTTATTTAAAACTAATACTAGTTTCTTTCAGTTCCTCATTCTTGCTAGACCCTTGGTTCTCCACTATTTCCGGGAAGATTTTTGCGTCTTCTTCTGAAGACAGAGGCAAAGTAGTTGTTTAATTTCTCTGCCATTTCCTTATTCCCCATTATAATTTCTCCTGTCTCAGCCTGTAAGGGACCCACATTTACTTTCGCTAATCTTTTCCATTTTCCATACCTATAGAAGCTTTTACAGCCTGTTTTTATGTCTCTCGCTAGTTTACTTTCATTCTATTTTCCCTTTTATCAATTTCTTGGTCCTCCCAATCCTCAGGCTTACTACTCTTTTTGGCAGCATTATAAGCCTCTTCCTTTGATCTAATACTATCTTTAACTTCTCGTTAGCCACGGTTGGACCACTTTTCCTGTGGGGTTTTTGTGCCTTAAAGGAATGTATATTTGTTGTAAATTATGTATTAATTCTTTAAATGCTAGCCATTGCTCGTCCACTGTCATACCTTTTAATGTAGTTTCCCAATCTACCTTAGCCAACTCGCCCCTCATACCTACATAGTTTGCTTTGTTTAGATTTAAGACCCTAGTTTCAGATTTAATCAAGTCACTTTCAAACTCAATATAAAATTCTATCATATTATGGTCACTCTTCCCTAAAGGCCCCTTTACTACAAGGTTATTAATTAACCCTTTCTCGTTGCACAATAGTAGATCTAAAATAGCCTGTTCCCTAGTTGGTTCCTCAACATACTGATGTAAAAAACTATCTTGCATACATTCCATGAATTCGTCCTCCACACTATTACTGCAAATTTGGTTTGCCCAGTCTATATGTAGATTAAAGTCCTCCATAATTACTGTATTACCCTTGTTACATGCGCCTCTAATTTCCTGATTTATACTCTGCCCTACATTACAATTACTGTTTGGGGGCCTATAAACAACTCCCACCAATGTTTTCTGCCCCTTGCTGTTTCTTAACTGCACCCAAACTGATTCTACTTCTTGATTTTCGGAGCTAAGATCTTTTGTCTCTACTGCCTTTATCCCATCCTTTATTATCAGGGTTACCCCTCCTCCTTTTCCATTTTACCTATCCCTTCTAAAAGTTCTGTATCCTGGAATATTTAGTTCCCAACCTTGGCCACTTTGCAACCACGTCTCCGTTATAGCTATTAGATCAAGCATGTTAATTTTCATCTGCGCTATTAATTCATCTATTTTGTTGCGAATGCTTCGCGCATTCAGATATAGTGCCTTTAGCTTTGACTTATTTCTCTTTTTCCCTGATGTCACCTTAGTCACTGATGCCTTATTACCTTTGTTACTCTCTGTCCCTTCCTGACCCACTCCATTGACCAGAAATTTAATTGGACCAGCCACATAAATACTGTGGCTACAAGAGCACCCTTTCCACCATCTGCAAGGCACAAGTCAGGAGTGTGATGGAATACTCTCCACTTGCCTGGATAAGTGCAGCTGCAACAACACTCCAGAAGCTCGAAACCATCCAGGACAAAGGAGCCCGCTTGATTGGCACCCCATCCACCACCTTAAACATTCACTCCCTCCACCACCAGTGCATCGTGGCTGCAGTGTGTACTATCTACAAGATGCACTGCAGCAACTCATCAAGGCTTCTTTGACAGCACCTCCCAAACCTGCGACCTCTACCACCTGGAAGGACAAGGGCAGCAGGTGCATGGGAACACCACCACCTCCAAGTTCCCCTTCAAGTCACACACCATTTTGACTTGGAAATATATCGCTGTTCCTTCATCGTCGCTGGGTCAAAATTCTGGAACTCCCTCCCAAACAGCACTGTGGGAGTACCTTCTTCTTAGGCAGTCCCTCGGAACCGAGGATGGCTTGCTTCCACATTAAAAATGAGTTTGCAGGTGACTGATGAGTCCAATGTGGGACCTAAAGGGCTGGATTTTGTCTTGGGGTCATGTCATCTGCATTTCGTGTTATCCAGCCGCCTGAAATTGGATGTGGGAGATTGATGCAATTTTCACTTAATTGGGCAATTGAGTTCCAGCATGTGGGAACCCATGAACCAATTAGTGGTTTCAGTCTGAAAGTCGCCTCTGATGATGTCATCATTGCAGGTCAGAGCTCTCTCTCTCGCTCTCTCTCTGAGGACCTGGATGCAAAATGAGCAGCATCAGGCGTGCTTCACGTCAGAAAAGGGTTAAACTAGCTAAAACGTTTCAAAATGGCATTACAGAGCCAACTTAGGGCTTGTTAAGGGCTTTAATGGCCTCTCCCGCCTCTTGGAGGTGGGACGGAGTCGGGAACACCGCACACGATTTTATCAAAATTGCTTGGAGGCGGGATGGGGTCGGGACCCCGCATCTGCAACTTTAACCCCCCACACGCCTCCAAACCTGACTCCACGGGTCATTGAAAATCCAGCCCAAAGTCTCTGTCACAGGTGGGGCAGACGGTGGTTGAAGGGGCGGGTGGGTGGGGTGCTTGGGTTGACGTGCGCTCCTTGCACTTGGCTTCCGCTTGCTCCCGGCGAAGAGACTCGAGGTGTTCGGCGCCTTCCCGGATGCTTCTCCTCCACTTTGTGTGGTCTTGGGCCAGGGATTCCCAGGTGTTGGTGGGGATCTTACGCTTTTTCCAAGGAGGCTTTGAGGGTGTCCTGGAAGTGTTTCCTCTGCCCACCTGGGGCTCTCTTGCCGTGCCGGAGCTCCGAGTAGAGCGCTTGTTTTGGGAGTCTCGTATCGGGCATGCGGACAATGTGACCCGTCCATCAGAGCTGATCGAGCGTGGTCAAAGCTTCGATGCTGGGGATGTTGGCCTGAGCAAGAACACTGACGTTGGTGTGCCTATCCTACCAATGGATTTGCAGGATCTTGCGGAGGCAGCGTTGGTGGTACCTCTCCAGTGCTTTGAGGTGCCTGCTGTACATGGTCCATGTCTCCGAGGCATACAGCAGGGCGGGTATCACTGCTGCTCTGTAGACCATGAGCTTAGTGCCGGGTTTGAGGTCCTGGTCTTCAAACACTCTCTTCCTCAGGCGACCGAAGGCTGCACTGGCACACTGAAGGCGGTGGGAGTACCTTCACCACATGAACTGCAGTGGTTCAAGAAGGTGGCTCACCACCATCTTCTCAAGGGCAATTAGGGATGGGCAATAAATGCTGGCCTTACCAGCGACACCCACATGCCGTGAATGAATAATAAAAACAAACTGCTCAGCTGTGATGTCTCTCCCCATGAACTAGCCTGCCAACAAGGCTCACATGTGAATAATTGGCACTTGTTCGAGGTACCGGAGGTGACCAACACCCATGAACCAGACCCCAGCAAGGTAGATGGGGCAGAGGAGAAAATTAATGAGAAAAGAAAATAAAGGATAGTGAAGACTCAACTGTTCTCTTGGCTTCTTATTAACTTTAAAAACAATTCAATTGCTAGCTTTAAAATGCCTCAACATTTCTAGACCTATGCATGATAAGAGATATCCTGAATTGCTTTTAATCAGCACTGCATATATTTCATTTATTAAAGGTGGTCCAACAGACTACTTAGGAACTTTTCAAATGTTTAAATGAAGT
The DNA here is from genome assembly GCA_030390025.1 of Squalus acanthias. Lineage (NCBI taxonomy): Eukaryota > Metazoa > Chordata > Chondrichthyes > Squaliformes > Squalidae > Squalus > Squalus acanthias. Next base: position 99,954,826 of record CM059428.1, read on the forward strand.
TGAAAAAGTTTTCTTTGCACTGGGTACAGTTATATCTCATCTGGTATAAAAAAGTTCTTGAGATTGCTTTACATCTGTTAGCCAAAGACAAACTGATGGCAGTCTGAGTTTAGTTATATTACATGTTTTGCATTGTTGCAACACCACAATTACTTTGCAGCAATCCAAACTGTGCAGTATAATTGGCCTACAGTTTAGAATCAAAAACAACATAGACTCTATTCAGATCCCACCTGACTTTGAATGACAACTTCAGATTCACTTTTTTAAAGTTCAGGTGTAGTTCTACCATGGAAACATAAGAACATAAAGTCCAGGGCAGGAAAAGGCCAGTTGGCCTGTCAAGCCCACTCCATCCAGAGTCATGGTCGACTTATGCCACACCCACCTCCCTGCCACTACTACCTGTTGATGCCTACTAAGAAACACTAAGTTTTGTTCTCTAGTGTGTGTGAATGAATCCTCTACTGTGATCATACCTATTTTCCATACCATAGCATATCTTTGCATAATGTACAATATATTGACACTATCCTATCATCCATTTTAGACTTCTTGGCACTTTCATCCTGAAGGGTCATAAAAATTTGAACTGTATTTCAACATAGATTTCTGCATGTACAGAGGCAGAAACCATCAACAACTTGCATTTGTATAGTGCTCCTTAAGAAAGAATCTCTGAGCACTTTACAGATCAGAGAATGAAATGAACAACAAGCAGGAGGCAAAAATTAGACAGAATTAAGTTCAGAGGTGGAAACAAAAAGCAGTTGAAGAAAAGAAGTCTTCAGTAGCCTTTTAAAAGTGGGGAAGAAGGCAGTAAGTCAGAGATTTTAGGAGGTAGTTCCAGGGGCATGGTGGCTGAAAGTGCATCCACCACCAATGTTGGAGCGAAGAGACCAGGGAAATGAGGAGTAGACCAGTGTCACAGGAGCATAAAGTGCAAATAGGGACATGGGGCTTAAGGAAGTCACTGATCTAGGCTAAGACAAGGCCACAGAGGCATTTGAAGGTGAGGATAAGAATTGTGAGGTTGATTCATAGGGCACAGGACACAGTGAGCATGATGGGGACTGGATTAATGGAAGTCTGGGGCTTTGAGTGGGGTAATAACATGTAGCAACATTTTGAATAAGTTGCAGTTTGTAAAGGTTGCTGAAAGTGCATTAGAGGCGTCAAGTCTCTAGGTAAGAAAGTCACAGATTAGAGCCTTGGCAGTAGCAGGGAAGAGGTAGAAGTGGAGGCAGAGGTGGACAAACTTGCAAAGATTGAAGGTGGCGCTCTTGGTGATAGAGTTGGTATGGGGAAGAAAACACAACTCAGGATCAAGCAGCAGCTCAGATTCACAGGACTTTGTCTAAAAGTAGCTACTGAAGAACTTAACGGCGTTAAGGGCAGAAGCACATAATTGTTGATAAGAGCCTAAAAAAAGATTGATTCGACTTCACCATATAACCTAGGCTGACACTTCAGTGCAATACTGAGCAAGTGCTACTACATTGTCAGAAGTCCTTTTTTTGGATGCGATATTAAAATCAAGACCGCATCTGCCTGTTCAAGCAAATGTAAATGATCCCGTGACACTACTCAAAAATAGCAGGGAGTTCTCCCAGTAAGCTGGTCAATACTTATCCCTCAAACAACATCACTAAATAAAAGTCATCAGGTCATTCATTCATTTGCTGTTTGTGGATCTTTGCTGTGCACAAATTGTTTGCTATTTTTGCCTGCATAACAACAGTGACTGAACTTCAAAAGTAATTTATTGGCTGTAAAGTGCTTTAGCATGTCCTGAGGATGTGCTAAAGTGCAATAATATAAATGCAAGTTATTTTTTTCAGTTTTGCCTACATCCAAATATCAGACAGGAAGTATCAAGGACAGACTTGGAATTGAAAGAGATATAAAAGTTAAGCTGTTTGTTGTCAGCGTACATACTGAACCTGATTCAGTGCTTCTAGATGATGTCACCAAGGGATAGCGCATAGACAATGAGCAAGTGGGGACAAGAGATGGAGCTCTTGGATATATCAGCAGTGACCATTCAGGGACAGGAGGAAAACACATTGAATGATTTGCAGTCTTCTCATTGGGACAGGTTTGAATGGAATCATAAGTGAACAGTGCCATCAAGGTGCACCGTCAAGGAGAGGTGTTGGAGGAGGATTGAATAACCATCACTGTCAAAGACAGCAGAGAGAATGCCATTAGTGACTTTGACAAGAGCAGTGTCTGTGCTGTGGGGAGGACAGAAACCAGATTGCAGGGTCCCAAAACAGGGAGTGGTAGGAGAACTGACGTATTTTCATAAAACAACAGTGTCTTCTAGGACTTTGGAGAGAAAGGTAAAATTTGAGATTGGGTGTTATTTAGAGAACGTGGAGGTTTAAGGTGAGTTTTTTTTGAGGAGGGTGGTGATGATAGCGGTTTTGAAAGAGGTAAGGTTGCTGCCAGAAGATAGAAATAGGTTGACCACAAGTAAGGCACTCCTTTAAGAGGTGGTAACAAGAACAGGGAACCAAGACACACTGGACACAGCCATGCATTCTCTAGTTTTTGGTGGGAACAGCACTAATAAATGCCTAGGGAAGAGATTTCTTGTATTGTGGACCCAAAAGATGGGCGAGAAAAAATATTAAAATGCGGTTCCCCAATACAGTTAAATAGATAAGGATTAAGACATTACCGATTTATAATATAATACATAGGCCCATAATTTGTGGTCAGCGGCGAAGCAAAGGCACTCGCCGCTGGCCCCGAAGAACACTTCCCACAGAGATCTTATGATCTCTGTGGTGAGAAGTTTGCTTTTTTCGACGTGTAATTGATTGCAGTGCTCAATCATGGGGATTCCCAGCGAAGAGCTACAATGACGTCAAAAAGCTGTCTAAGCAGCCAATCATAGACTAATGAATAAGGTCAGAGAATGCGGAGTCAGGGGACATGTAGCAGAATGGATAACTAGCTGACTTCAAGACAGAAAGCAGAGCATGGGGTGAAGGGTAGCTATTCAGAATGGCAGAAGGTAGAAAGTGGTGTTCCACAAGGATCAGTGCTGGGACCACTGTTGTTCACAATTTATATTAACGATTTAGACTTTGGAATCAAAAACACAATTTCTAAATTTGCGGACGACATCAAAGGAGGACTGCAACAAATTACAAGAAGACATAAATAAACTTGCAGAATGGGCAGATAATTGGCAAATGAATTTCAACACAGATAAATATGAGGTATTACATTTTGGTAAGAAAAATAGGGGGTCACATATTACTTGGAAAATACGAATCTAAATGGGGTAGAAGAGAAAAGGGATCTCAGAGTACAAGTACACAAATCACTAAAAGTAGCGACACAGGTTAACAAGGCCATAAAAAAAGAAAACCAAGCACTAGGGTTTATTTCTGGAGGGATAGAATTGAAAAGTAGAGAAGTTATGCTAAACTTGTATTGAACCTTGGTTACACCACACTTGGAGTACTGTGTACAATTCTGGTTGCCATATTATAAAAAAGATAGAGGCACTGGCGAGGGTGCAAAAAAGATTTACAAGGATGATACCAGAAACGCGAGGGTATACCTATAAGGAAAGGATGAACAGGCTGGGTCTCTTTTCTCTTGAAAAGAGAAGGCTGAGGGGTGACCTAATAGAGGTCTTTAAAATTATGAAAGGTTTTGATAGAGTAGACACAGAGAGAGTGTTTTCACTTGTGGGGAAGAGCAAAACTAGAGGCCATCAATATAAGATGGTCACCAAGAAATCAAATAGGGAATTCAGAAGAAACTTCTTTACCCAGAAAGTGGTGAGAATGTGGAACTCGTTACCACAGGGAGTGGTTGAAGCGAATAGTACAGATGCATTTCAGGGGAGGCTAGATAAGCATATGAGGGAGAAGGGAATAGAGGGTTATGCTGATAGTTAGATGAGGAAAGACGAGGAGGCTCAAGTGGAGCTGCTTTTATCCAGACTTTTAAAAAATGTTAGAGAGGGAAATAAAGATTGGGACTTACACATGGGGATAAGGTAGAAGCTGAAATATCATGAACAAACTAAAATATTTTTAAACTTTAATTTTTAAAAATTTATCATAATGGAGAAATCCTGGAACTTCCTCCCTAACAGCACTGCGGGAGTACCGACACCACATGGACTGCAGCGGTTCAAGAAGGCGGCTCACCACCACCTTCTCAAGGGCAATTAGGGATGGGCAATAAAATCTGGCCTTGCCAGCGACGCCCACATCCCATGAACTAATAATTTAAAAAAATTTGATGCTCCACAAATATAAAAATTAGTTTTTCAGGGCTGGAACGTTTGTTTAGCAGTCAATACGCTGTTAAAATCCAGTTACACCTATTCCAACAAGGCTCAACATTTAATGGGGTATTTAACAGCGATAAAGCCCAAGTTTTCGTCAGTTTCACTGATTACCGGCTATGGGGGCTATAACTAGTTAAGTGCACTTTCCTAAAATCCTAGAATGCACTTTCAGCTTCAAGATAGTGCAATACAAGATTTAAACTATCCATAATGGTTACAGACTACATCATACTGTTTCTGGTAATTTAAATTATTTAATCAACTGTTTGTTCTCCAACCCAACATATAAACAGCATGACTATACAATTCATCTACATTCCACACCAAAATGTAAGTGAAAAGTAGAAAAGGGATTTTGTTTCTTCAGAGAACTTTTGTTTCTTGTTTTAGATTAAACATCAGTGGTATACTGTCAGCTTTGCATCATTTTATTTTGTAGGCTTTCACAATTTGAATGTAAAAATGCTTCTGCATTCATATGCTAGTTTGTTTCAATGAGTATGATTAAGCATACAGTCTAAAAGTTGAATCACACACTCCATGAAAAACAGACTAGTTCTTCCCACAACACAAACAAAATACTGAACAGCAAGATCACAAAAAATATTCTAACATGATTTTTAAAAACTGGAAGCAGTTATAATTATTACTGATGGAAAAGGTTATAAAGCCAAAATGTAGTTATCATATTTTCAATAGCTACAGTTTATGCAGATTAAATTCAATGCAACTGATTAAAATAGATCAAAGGATATCCCACAACAAGTTTAATTATTAGTAATGATCAGAATAAACAAATGATTCAACACAAACTAAATGTCATACCACATTATAGGAATAATGGTAGAATGATGGCCATGACCAGTGGGTCTGTTAGAAAGAAACAGGAAAGGGATGAAAATGAGTTCAGCCGTAAACAATACCATGTGTACTTGCACAACAAAGTTTACTAAAACCAGAAGCAAGGAAACAAGACCACACACAACCAATTTAAAGCACATAGGTTGATGTAGGGAGAACATGGTTGCTTCAGAACATGACTCATACCACATAATCTGATACTGGGTGTGATTTTCATCTTGACTAGACATGTAAAATCATCTATTTTCTTTTCTTATTAGCAACAGAACATACTTTAGTATATTTTTATGAAAGACCTCTCAAGGCAGCACAATAGCAAAGCAAGTTTGATTATCAATGCACTGCACAGTGGTTTGATGGGGCAAGAGATCATGATTCCCCACAGTGAGTTCATAGGTTGGTTTTATCTTTACCCAAAATCAACAGTCAAATAACAGACAAAAAATAGGATAACGCTTACTTTTTTGGAGAAGTACTGCTTTGCAGACTGGCAAACCCACTTCTACCAGCCCTTGTAGCAACTCTCTAATATTTTGCTATGAGGGGGGTGTAAGTGTGGCAGAAGGACTTGCATTTATATAGTGACCTCAGGACGTCCCAAAGCGCTTTACAGCTAATGAAGTACTTTTGAAGTGTAGTCACTGTTGTAATGTAGGAAACGCGGCAGCCAATTTGCACAAAGAGAGGTCCCACAAACAGCAATGTGATAATGACTAAATAATTTGTTTTAGTGGTGTTGGTTGAGGGATAAATATCAGCCAGGACAACGGTGAGAACTCCCCTGCTCTTCTTCGAAATAGTGCCATGGGATCTTTTACATCCACCTGAGGGGGCAGACGGGGCCTCGGTTTAACGTCTCATCTGAAAGACGGCACCTCTTACAGTGTAGCACTCCCTCAGTACTGTACTGGAGTGTCAGCCTTGATTTTGTGCTCAAGTCTCTGGAGTGGGACTTGAACCCACAACCTTCTGACTCAGAGGCGAGGGGCTACCAACTGAGCCACGGCTGACATACTGCTGATTGAAATACTATGCAAACTGTGCAGCCATATTTCATTTGTATGCTTATTACATAATACACAATAAATATAGTGGCACCTCGATTATCCACATTATCGATTATTTATCTAAAATTCATGGGAACCATGGCTTAAATTTTGCATAAATCAGATAAAGTGTTTTAAATTGATTTCTCAAAGTCTTAGGATCATTGATCCAGTAGGAAAAATAGAATGTGCATCCTTGCAGCTCTGATATTAGCTCAGGTCAAGAGACCAATGGTAGTCAAGGCTTTATCTCCAGGACGCCAGCAGGAGTTAGGCTGCTAGCATTTATTTTCAAGAATACCCAATTCTTAAAACATGGATCTTATTTGCACAGGCTGGGAACTTGATGCCATAATCTAAATAGACCAATAAGAAGCTTAAAAACTCAGCATCAAATTAAGCATTGGGGGCCTCATGATTATCTGCTGATTCTATAATCCATTGGGGAAGGGAGGAGTATCCTCCATTATGGTGAATAGGTGAGGTTCCACTGTATGAATTTTCATTTCAAGAAATTATTTAAAATAACATTTCATAACAAAATATATTTTTATCTTAATACTTTTTTATTCTCAATGCTATTCTATTGCCTTTTCCTTTCATATAAAATAACTGATCAGACCAAAGACAATTTTCTCTTTAAAGCATATGCTTTAGTGATTTTAAATATCTATCTTGAATTTTGTATAGATGGGCTTGCATGTATACAGTTCTTTACGACATTGCTCAGAAACATCCCAAAGTGCATCTCATACCGGAATTGCTTTTTGAAGATGCTGCCACTATTGTTGTGTTCTGCCAGTGACCTTTATTACTGAGACCAAGGTTTAAATCCAGATAAATGAGACATTTTGTGCATAACAACATCTCACAAATAGCACTGAGATGAATGGCCAGCTACACTGACCGTGGGTGTTGGTTGAAAGAGGAATGTTAACCAGGGCATTGGGAGAACTCACTGTTCTGCTTTGAATAGTGCCATGGGATCTTTAAAGTCAATGTGAGCAGACAAATGAGCCTCAGTTTAACATCTCATCCAAGCTTTGATACATCTGACAGTGCAGCATTGTCTCACTACTTCAGTGTCAGTGTCAATTATACAATGATGACAGAAATTTTATATCACAGACCGACTTCCAGAGAGAACCAGAATGAAACTACCCAAACTATGGCCCCTAATAAAGAGAGGAATCCATCATCTCATTTGTCATCCCATTCAGGTCCAGATAATGTACCAGTTGCTAGAATGGTCCTAGCTGGGTGAACAGTGGGAAGCTTATCAAGTGTTCTATACTGGTAAGATGTGCAATTTTACTGGTTATCTGTGCAAACTTAGGGTCCCTAAACTGTGGCCAACCTGTTCTTAAATTCTCCAGACTTGGGTAAGTTGGGTATGTCCCAATGGGGAGAGATTATGCACTCTATTGGGCAAACAGAAATTCTATAGGTGTTATTTTCTCAGTAGCTTGGATTGGAAACTCAAACACGGTGATGGGTTTCCGTGGATGTCAAATACATACAAATACAAATAGAAAAATACAAACTCATTTAATGTCGATTTTAACATTGATCCCAACAATAAAGGTCACTGTTTTAAGCACTGTCCCAAATAGTCCAAAGTTCCTTAAGCCACTTCCCAATCTGTTTGGAATTTTAAACAGATATCAGGAAGTTTTTCTTCTCATAGGGTCATTGACCTTTGGAACAAGTTGAGTGCCGATTTGCTGCCAGCATTCAGAAAGAAGCTGGATGAGTTCCTTGCCAAGCCAGATGTTACAGTGTACAAAAGTAAGCTGAGGTATTGTGTAATGTGCCTCATAGTCACGGTGGTCTCCTGGAACCCGTTTTGATTGCCTTCGAGGGTTGGAGAGGATATTCCCTGAATTGGCGAAGCGTTTTATTTTATACCTCTCCCAGAAGATTGCATGGTTGCTGTTGGATGGGGAGCATTGGGGATCATGATGCTTAGTTGCGATATGACTATATGGACAGGCTTGAAGGACCAGATGGTCTCTTCCTGTCCATGAGTTTCCATATGTTGAAATTGCCTTGCTGTATCACATTTTTGAATTTGATTGGTTGCTCTTTGATCATGCAAGTAAAGCTGCAGTGCCTTACAACAGTGCTGAAAGTACAAGGTAAATGCAGCACTCCCAGCAGGGAGTCACGCTCAAAAGGAGTGTGGGTTGGAGGATCAGGACTACACTATTGTAGCTCTAACTTTGACCTCCCTTCTAGCATGGCTTTCTACTGGGATCATGAGATTACTAAATAGAGCCATACATTATTTTCAATGTACAGATTACAGTTAAAGAAAGCTACCTGTTTAAATAACAAATTAATACCACCCACTTTGAAATTATACAAGCTTTTTCGGCAGAAATCAATTCCAGGACCACAGTTATTCAGGAATCTATTAGCAGCTCTTCAGCCCCAGAGATTTTCCAAGTCAAAGAGACATATAAACCAAATTTAAAAAATAATAATGGCTCGGTGTTTCCACATACTTTTCAGTACAACAACTGCGTAAGAGCTGGGTTATGCCAGGCTTTTCCGAGGAAATTCGCACGCAAGTAACTTACACTGGTTTTAACCCAAAACCTCACTATGCACAAATTTACTTAATCTTTTACACTGCGCTCAAGTTATGTCTACTGAAACCCCACTTAACGTATTTGAATAGCTCTGCCCCCGTGCAAAAGACCAGAGAAGGTGAATTTCCTGCATTCATGCCAGTTCAGAACAGACGTAAAATTACACCCAAAATTGTAGGTGCCGCAGGACCTAAAGACACTATTTCTGGTATTTTATAGTGATTTTTCCTTTTCCTTCCCGAGACCTGCACAGTATTTTCTATATCTTTGAATGATTTTTTATAGCATCAGAATCTTACATTAAAAAGAGAAAAGCCTCCATAATTGCATTTTCTTAAACATGCTTTGCTTAATGTGCATAATTGACAGTTTTATGGCTTCAACCTTTAATTTTCATACCATTAATAAGATAAAGAGGAACTTAAAGAAGGAAGATGGTGTACGTTCCGTGCTTCCCTTGGGCCTTGAGTGTTTTATACTGATTTCTGTTTCTTTTTTTACACTGGTTTTTACATTCTGACATTTTAATAAGATTCCCAGGAAATTTCAGTGGAAGTTGTCGTTGGCAAGATCGGTGTAGAAATCGGCGTAAATTTCAGCACAAGTTGGATTGAGGAAATTCTGGCCCAATACATCTTTAATTATACTTTTGGATTAGAGGGAAGGGGAAGAGTGGTTTTCTTCAGATTTGGATTTGTTAATGAAATGGGTAATCAATATAATTTGCCTCGTTCCAAAAATAAACCTGATCCACCAGACCAAATAATTACACACTCATACATACACTTTAATTTTCATCGATCAAGCAATTAAATTTTTAGTTGTACATTCCTGTTCAATATAAATGCATGTATCTAATACTATGCAATCTCTGCTCAATAAGACTCAGTAATATAGTCTCTTCATGTCCCATTACAAACACAAAAAACAAATAGCAAATTACCTTAAATCTTTGTTTTTCTGGGCTCAGGCTCTCAGAAGATGGTTCTGTTGAGCTGCTAGGGGAAGGCAGATTACTGGAAGAGTTGTATCCTCTAGCGCTTTCTCCAAACCAGGATAAAAGTACACATGGTGGGATGGAGGAGGATGGTTCACCCGTTGAAATGTTGCTTGCTGAGCTTTCCAGTGTATCCTTGGAAATCCTACCAGTACAGGTACAAAATGTTATGAAAGCAGGCATCCATGACTATTGATATTTTACAAAGCACCAGCAAAAAGTACCCCCTCTCTAATTAATACAGTACTCCACCATTTTAGTCACAGATAAGAGGTGTCCATTCTGCAGGCCATTTCCCAATATTTAGATGTGCAGGACACCAAGTCTTCAGCATTGCGAGGGAATAAGCTGTGGTAGCAGCTGATTTAAAGTATCTAGGTAAGTAAATTGAATCCTTGATATTTCAATCAATTTTTGACTGTTTTTGTCAATATTTTTTCTACTGGCACCTAAGTTCTCATGAACCAACTGTTTAAAATTTTCCCCATCCCTCAGCACTATTACTGGTATCAATTGGTTTCCCAATAGTAATTTCCCTAACTGACATGTCTGAAGAGAAGGATGACCTCTGCCAGGCAGGTCAGATTGCATGAGAAATGCTCTTTGTCCACCTGCTGGGATCCTTGCATCTGAAGACAGAGATGGCAAAATCTCACTTTGGCAATTAGTGGATGCAGAGGCTCCTCATCCCAAAGGAAGCTGTGACATCAGACCTGATGACACCATATGTGAATGCTGAACTAACTGTAATGTTGAATTTTTAACCAGAAGTGCTCCAGTTACAGTGGCACTGCATGAAAGAAGGCAAGTTAGGTTGATCAGCAGGCAGTGTACCCTGATTGGCCATACCCTCCAAAATGCCCAATTATATTTTGTAAGCCCTAGTATGACTACCTGCCAATGACCGTGTGAACCATCTTCATAGGGTCTGCGTCAGCATAGAGCTACAGTTCTATGTCACTACACAGCATATGGGTGGCATTGAATGACAGCAATGGTTAGGTGTGGCTTTAAACATGGCTTCACTTCCTTGCAGGCATGCTGCAATGTTGAGCTATAGGGATGTTGCCATGGAGTAATGCAAAGAGCCACTTCCCTCGTAGCATTAGTACCATTTCAGTAACCATCAAACAGGAGGTGAAGTGCTGGATTGCTTAGTCACTTGCCTGCAGATTCATGCCTGCACTTTAGATTTCCTTTCCCTTAATTTTTGCATTTCTAAGGCCACTCCCCCTTCAGCCTTGGTAAAAGCTGCTAATGGATTGAGATACTTATGAGCCTTTCCAAAGGCTATCAGAATGTTTGTCCCTCATTCTAATACTCTTAATTTTGTTTTTCCCTTTAAATTCCACAGAGGCAGTTTTCTGCTCTCACAATTATTGCGCACTTAGCACCCGAAGCTATGAAAAGGAACTGACTTCAGAATATTGGATGCAAACAGCCTACTTTCATTTGATCTCCCTAAAACTCGCCGCTAGTCTAAACTATGCCAATGGCAGAAAATCTGGGCTTGTTAATGTAGTCCATGTTGCTGATGTGCAACAATATTCACATTTACAGGGGAGAACTTTTATTCAAAGTACTCTTTCCCATTTTAGAGAGAAAAATAAGGTGCTCACCAATGTTCCCTTTAAGCTGCGTAGCTCTCTGGACCTCCCACGCAGCTGGTTCGCCAGCTGTACAATGGGGAAACCGCGCATGCCTGGTATTTCAAATGGGCCCCGCAACCAAAAAAAATTTACAGGAACATTGGTGCTCAGCAAAATTTGTTCAATTATATTTTTAAAAAGTTTCTCTCAGTTGCTGGGATCAGCTCACTCTCTCAGCTTGGCAGTTCCATGACATCAATGATGGGAGGCATCATGGAATGGCTCCATTGCAAACAATGGGAGCAGGAACCCTGGATTGGTGCAGGATCCTGGAAAGTGGCACTGCTATTTGGGGTTGGAGAGCACTCAGCCAGTAGTATGATTTAATTGGTCCTGTGACTCTGGACTAGTGCTCATGTTGGTTTAAAGTAGTTGCCATGCTAATTGCAATCGAGGAACTCTGGAATCTTCCCACCAGTGACATCATGAAGTATCATAAAAGGGAGGGAAGGCCCAATCTTGTGTGCTTCTCAGCAGTTGAGAATGTCAACATTTCTGTTAAGAAAAAACTCAAATACTTTTGGTGAGTACATAGTTTTATTTTACAAATTAAAGGATTACTTTGAACAGAAAGTGTTTCACCTAGATTTGCTTTTTCCTTTATCGATTAATGGCAAAGGCAGTTACTAAAAAGTGCTTATATTGAGAAATAATTTTTTTGCTGATTACCAGAATTTTTTTGAAGAAATATTAATTCTGAAAACATTAAAAAGAAATCATTGAAAAACTAAAATAATGCATCAACTAAGTAGTAAACATAAGAATAAGACTCAACTTGGCAAAGAAATAAAGATACATTTTGCAAGGCATGGCTACGGAAGAAAAGCCTTGCTTGCTGATTGCACAGATCAAAGAATCGGGTGTGGATGTCTGCCCACCAGATTCATGGCACTTGCAATTTTTGTTCATTAAAAATACTGACTGGAAAACAGGAAGTGCCATGAATTGGGTACACTGAATACCATGAACAATTATCTGATCCATGTTCCTGGATTGAGGCTTCTCTAAATTCACCTCTTAGTGTAATAAGACAGTTGTAGTATGTTTAGATAATCTGATAAAGTAAGAATTATTGTTCATTATTTTATAGATGCGAACAATCAAGAGGCATTGAAGATGAGAATTAAATTCCCGGATATCTTAAATTACAAGACAAAATGCAGTCAAGGCTCTTGCTGCAGTGATATTAACCAGCTTTGGAATGTTTAGTACAGGGTAATAACACTAAATATAGTGCTGTATTTTGCATACTAAAAAAATATTTGACACAAACAAGTATGTATTTTCTCTTTTAGTGATACCCAAAACGTTATAGTTCAAAGAAATTATTGTCAGGAATGTATAATGGATTAATTTTCAAAACTGTACTTTTCTAATTTCTCCCCTTTATCTCACTATCACCATAAAAAACCACCTTCGGAATTGAACAATCCTCCTGGGCAGAAGTCTGAACATAATGGGGGAAATTTTAACATGAAAAAACAGGTGAGTTAGGAGTGTGGGGGTAGTTAAAGTTTTAAAAATCTAAATCCTGACCCCAACCCGTCTACTTTCAACTTTTATTCAGGCGGGATGGGGGGCAGGCAGCCAACCAGCTGCCAGGAGGCGGGTTGGCATTTTAAATATGATAATGAGGCCTTGAAGCCCCTGCTTTAACCTGCTGTGCAGGTTTTACTGCAGCCGGCCAGGAATCCCGGGCTTTGGGATTCCCGGTAGCTGCAGCGAGGAGAGCACAGCCTCGGGGGAGGAAAAATCCTAGAGCAATTTATTATCTTAATGGCAAGAAACTGGAGAGTACTGAAGTGCAAAGGGATCTGGGGGTCCTGGTGCACGAAACTCAAAAGGTTAGTATGCAGGTGCAGCAAGTGATTAAGAAGGCAAATGGAATGTTGGCTTTCATTGCTAGGGGGATAGAATATAAAAATAGGGAGGTATTGCTTCAGTTGTACAAGGTATTGGTGAGACCGCACCTGGAATACTGCATACAGTTTTGGTGTCCTTACTTAAGGAAAGACATCCTTGCTCTCAAGGCAGTGCAAAAAAGGTTCACTCGGTTAATCCCGGGGATGAGGGGGTGGTCATATGAGGAGGGGTTGGGTAGATTGGGACTCTACTCATTGGAGTTCAGAAGAATGAGAGGCGATCTTATTGAAACATATAAGATTGTGAAGGGGTTGGATCGGGTGGATGCGGGGAGGATGTTCCCGATGACGGGTGAGACTAGAACTAGGGGACATAGTCTTAGAATAAGGGGCTGCTCTTTCAAAACTGAGATGAGGAGGAACTACTTCACTCAGAGGGTGGTAGGTCCATGGAATATGCTGTCACAAAAAGCTGTAGAAGCTACATCATTAAATAAATTTAAAACAGAAATAGACAGTTTCCTAGAAGTAAAGGGCATTAAGGGTTACGGGGAGCGGGCAGGAATTTGGACATGAGTCTAGGTTCGGATCGGTCATGGCCCTGTGGGTAGTGGAGCGGGCCCAGGGACCGTGTAGCCTGATTCTGCTCCTATTTCGTGTGTGCAATTCTGTTAGATGCAGGAGATGGTTCTGTGATAGATAGTAGATTGGCGGTTAGGATCAGATCAGCCATGATCTTATTGAATGGCGGAGCAGGCTCGAGGGGCCGATTGGCCTACTCCTGCTCCTATTTCTTATGTTCTTATGTTCTTATGTAATCCTTGTGGACTGGGAGGAGCAAGAGTGCTTCCTTCCGGCCCCCAAGCTCATCCACCAGCAGCCCACTCCTCCCCGGGGTCGTGGATTGGAACCCCCCACCCCCCAGCTGTTAAGGCATCCTGTCCAGCCAGCGTTCCTCTGCCGACTGGAAGCCAGCCTGTCAATCAGGCTGGCTTCTGGATGGGGAACCTGCCCATGACATCACATCCACGATGTGGAGTTAAAACTCCACAGCATGCAGGGAAACCCGGGCTTCTGGCATACTGGCCCCGCTGCTTCGGGCGAGTCGGAAACGTCAAAATCCAGCCCAATAACTCATCTACCTGGATCTGGGCAGTGCTATTCCTGGTTTGACCAAAATATCTCATTTAAAATATAAATTGTATTATCAAATTTCATAAAACTTGGAAGGTGAAAATGCTAAAAAAATCTTTGGTAGATTGTACTGCAGTATACCTGCTTCCTGACGAGAGTCTATTGGCTTCTTTTTCTTTGTCCTTTTGTTTTTTTCCTTTACTAGATGTTTTTTGTGATGGAACCCTACAATAAATTACAAAATAAATTAGCTATGTTAATATTAATTTTAAAAGATGTCTGTACATCATGAAAATTCAGGTTCTCCTGTTAATAATTCACTAACTTTACAAAATTATAGATACATGCAAGAAATAAAACTTGAGATATGCTGTATGTACGGCAGACTCTCAAAATTGAAATATAACGAGAAAAAAGCTGCAAGCGGGAGCTGGACCGGTTCTTGACTAGGGCAGAGACTGCATCATATAGAAGGTAACACTTGATCTCCTGGACTGGTTTTGATTGCCTAAGGGGGTCAAAGAGGAATTCTCCAGAGTATTTTATCCCTTATTGGCCCTGGTTTTTTTTGCTGCTCTCAGATTACATGGCTGTGGGAGGGGAGGGAGGAAGTGTTTAGTCATGATGCTCCAACCATCATGGTGTAGGGCAGGCTTGATGGACCAGCTGGTCTTTTCCTGCACATCAATTTCATATGTGCGTAAGCTGTGTTGTGTCAGACATTGGGTAGAAAAGGAGATACTTCTGATCAAATGACTGTACAATCAATTTCAATTCTGTATATTTTATCACCGAATGACTAAAGATTTGTGCAAATAATGGCCTGTAGAGGATATGGGAGTATTTTGGAATTCTGATGTTGGTGAAGATATGGACAAACGATTGGAAAAACATACCCTGCATGTGTGTAAATGCATCAGCAGTTTTTTATGCAGTTATTTTAAAAAGAAAACTACCTATCTGGAGTAGGAGAGCAGAAAGAAAGTGTCACTCAAGCTGGCGATATCTTATGATTTCTGGCTGCTGTGCCACCTTTGTGTTCAGTGCTGTTGCAGTTAATGGAGGTGTCAAGTTGCAGTTATCTCTGATAACTGAACTCTCTCCCACTCAAGATAGGCTCTGATTAATAAAAAGGGCAATTAAAAGTGCAATTGAGTTCCAGTTGATATTATAAAAGGGGCCACACAAGAACTTAGGGAGGACTTTTAAACAACAAATTGGATATAACAAAGAAAAAAAGTCCCAAGGTTATCACAGCGACCCGAGGAAAAGGAGATTAGAGGGGCAAACAAAGTTTAGTCAATGACATGGATTTTAAGGAGGGTCGTAAACGAGGAGAGGGGTTAGAGAGGTGGAGGAGTTTAGGCAAAGAATCTCCACACTCTTCAGGCTCAAAAACTCCTCACATCCCCCGTCTCAACTGATCCCAGCAACAGGTGCGTCTCATAGTTCTCAATCTAAGTTATCTTGAGGGCCTTGCGAATGTAAACACAAGTTGTTGTCGTTGTTGTAAAAGCAGGAAACTCAGATGCAGCGCCACTGGCTCTCATTATATATTTAAATGAACTCACTTGGGTCACTCGTGGGATGGGTGGCATTGCTACAGGGGTTTTCAATGTTAAATGTCACGTAGCATTAACTGTGAAAATAGCTAATACAGTATATAGTTTTGATGAAAGTGTCTGCATGCAGTTGTAGGCTATGGCCACCGAGTGTCACTATGGGCCAGTTTATTTCTCTAAACTACTGTTCTCTCAGCCAGCAGCCATGTTGTACAGATAATTAAAGGAGATAAGTAATTAGGTTTAAAAGTAAATCTCAATTTTCTTGCCCCCCAACAAACCACCCCCCCGCCACACCATACCCAGAATCCATCCACACGCACCACCCTCAGCTGGCTGACTATTCCCTGTTCCAGCAAACAATGAAAAAATTCCTCATTTCACCTTTTCACACACCTAACCATCCGGCCCCTTCACCCTCCCGAACTTCCCAGACCCTCCAAGCCACTGGGAAATCTGCTTTTCCACCCGCTTGACGTCTGGCCTTCACGCCTTCCTCCCTTACCCTCTCTGCCCAATACATTCTTCTGTGTCCACGAGGCCAGTGTGCTGGTCTGCCTGACTCCCAACTCCCTTGGACTTTGATAAGACAAGGAGCCCGAATGCAAACTTCGTGGATCCATGAGCCTCCTTTTCATTTAAGTGCCCTTGAACAACATACAACCCCCTCCCTGTTGAGCAGCTTTGCAGTTTCCCATTCCCTTCATCGCTCAGTATAGGTTTTTCCTCCCTCCCCCTGCTACTGTATTTATGTCTTTCACGCCCGGCAGGGAGCAGCAATCCATCTCAACCCTTGATATTCTTTCCCCCTCTTCCCCCAAATCAATGAACACCTTTAAGGGCTTGTTCATATCCCAACTCACAAGCATTGCCTTCCTTCCCATCAGATAATGAGCAACATGGCGATGCACATCCTATCCTCCGCGAGAAATCTGGGACTTGTTTATCAGTCCCACTGACATCACCTCCACCCCATAGGCACTCCTCTCCATTCAAGAGCTTTATTACCCCCCGTAACTGATCATCATTTTGGCCTTTGCATTCTCACCCTCAATGAGCAGCTTTACAGTCCCCGTTGGATCCCCATCTCATTAGTATTGCACCTCATTCTACCCCGGCCTCCCCGACTCTGACTAGCAGGGAAATCGTCTCTAACTCACTCCATTCCACCCTTTCCCCTCCTCCTCCCCACACCCCCAACAACGACCAGGGAAAGTCACTACCACAGAAAACGCTGGAAAAACTCAGGCCAGGCAACATCCGTGGAGAGAGAAACAGAGTTAACGTTTCAGGTCGAAACCCTTCGTCGGAACTGAGAACAGAGCAGGAAATTAAACAGATAAAGGGGGAGGCTGGGTGGAGGAATAAAAGAACAAAAGGGGTGGTCTATGGTAAGTAGAGACATTAAGAGATGCTCAAGGCAAGACGAGATGGTAATAGGACAGGTTAAGAAACAAAAGGTGAGGTGTGAAATGCTGGCAGAATGAGAGACAGCTGCCGTAGGGGGAGAGAGAGAAAAAAAAGGAAAAAGGCACGGACCAAAAGGGTGGATAAAATGTATATATGTGTGGTAGGGGCCGAGGTTATGAACTTATGAAATTGTTGAACTCGATATTGAGTCCAGAAGGCTGTAAAGTGCCTAAACAAAAGATGAGGTGCTGTTCCTCGAGCTTACGCTGAGCTTCCGTCACTACCACTACTGATTGAAACATCCTCCTCCTCCTTTTTCCCACTCTGCCCCTCTATTTTCCACCTTCTTGCAACCTTCCTTGCCCCATCAACATTTACCTATCCTTCTCACTTTCCCTCTTCCCCTCATCACCCTCCTCGCTCCTCATACGCCAATATACCCTCTCCTCCAACCCTTTCTCTTTCCCTCCCCTCTCCCCATCTAGCTCCTTCCATCCACCAACCTTCTCCCCTCCTCGTCTTCTCTGCCTCTCCCTCAACCCCTCCCAGCTACATCCTACCCTCTCTGGATCTAGTTATTCCCCTGCCCTTCAACCCTCTTTGACCTGAATCTAGCTGATTTGGTCTTAACTCCCAGGGGGTAATTTTAACTTTGGGCGATGGTGTAAAACGGGCAATATCGAACTGGCCGCCTATTGTGTACCAGACCGGATTTTCCTTTCCACTGAAGTGAATGGAAGAGAAAATTGGGCAGGTTGTATAATGGGCGGTCAATTCGTTATCGCCCATTTTACACTATCTACCTAAGTTAAAATTAGCTTCCCTGTGTGCAACACCACAGGAAATCGACTAGTATATAATTACAAATGGTGAGTGGTCTTAACACTCCCTATGCGATGCTGCGAAGTTCATGTTATGTGACAGGTTCTGTAAAGTGGGGCTGATTGAGCATTATGTGACAGGCTGCTCTGTAGATCATTACAGAGACATTAAATCGAGGCCCTATTTACCCTCTCAGGTGAACGCAAAATATCCTACGGCATTATTCAAAGAAGAGCAGGGGAGTTCTCCTTGTGTCCTAGTCAACATGTATCCCTCAATCAACATGACTAAAAACAGATTCTAATAAATCTCCTCTGCACCCTCTTCAAAACCTTGACATCCTTCCTGAAGTGTGATGCCCAGAATTGGACGAATACTTCAGCTGCAGTCTAACTAGTGCGTTATAAAGGTTCAGCATAACTTTGTTGCTTTTCTACTCTATGCCTCTATTTATAAAGAATCCCATATGCTTTAACAGCCTTATGAACTTGGTCTGCTACCTTCAAAGATTTGTGTACGTCAATTGCCAGGTTTCTCTGTTCCTGTACCCCTTTAAAACTGGACCATTTAGACATTTAGGGGGTATCGCCCATTTTGGGGCGCTAATATTGGCCGGGTGCAAAGTTTAGCCTCCGACTGCAAAATTCACCTCTATCGCCCCTGGAGGTGATTTGAGCGCTAAATCAGGCGCTACACACCTCTCTTAAGGCGCAAACGTCGGGGAGCGAGGCACTACCTCAGAACGCTACCGAAGCTCAGGCGATGTCAGTTACCACGGAAGCCAGACAGACTGGCGCCGTCCAGTTCTTAAAGGGGAGGGGCCATCTTGCTGGCCAGCCACACCCTGCTCATTGCAGCCTTGAATCTGGACCTGGACAGACCCGTGTTTAAATTGTCTCTTAGAAGCAGTAATGGAGAGGCCCAGAGAAAGAGCTAGGCGCTTCAGCGACGTGGCTCTGGTTGGCGCAGTGGAACGGCGACGGGCAGTGCTGTTCCCCGAGAGTGGCAGGAGGCCATTACCCTGGGAGTTTAGAAGGGTGTGGAGGGAGGTGCCTCAGCACGTCTCCTCGAGGAGCCTGGTGCCAAGGACCCACACCCAATGTCGGATGTTGTTCACGACCTCACTCGGGTGGTCAGGGTGAGTACCTGCTTTTCAATACCCCTACATCCCTCCATCTCAACTTCACTCTGTGCCCAGACGGTTTAAAAACCCCAAATGCCCAACACTCATCCAAGACCTATGGCTATCTCATAAAACTCACATGCAGATCCCACACCTTGCACACATTAACGGCTATTCAACTATGGTAGGCACATCTGGCAAACACATGGCTGCACACTCATTCACACGCTGTCCTTTTTCTTGCAGGCTAAGCTCTCTCATAACAGACGGGAGCAGCAATGCACGGGAGGAGGACCGGCAGACCTGCACCCCCCGCCACAGGGGTAGGGAAGCTTGGGGGCCATCTCCCCGGAGGGTGAGCAGGCGCGCGAGTTCTGCTGCACAGGACTCGGATGAGGACCTCGACATCGCGGCCATGAATACCCAGGCCTTGAGCATGCACATTGAGCTCATGGGTGCAATGGCAAGGGTGCCCGACAGCATGGATGCACTGGCTAGGAATGTGGAGGAGTCCACCGCTAGCACAGCTGTCATCTGTGCGCAAACCCTTGAACCCATCCTTGCCTCGTTGCAGAGGATGGTTGAATTGCAGGAAGACCGTGGTGAACCAGAGCCTATGCTGCGTGTAATGGGTGAGGTGGCAGGATCCATTGCAGCACAGGCCCACGCAACGCAATGGCTTAGTGCTGCAATCGAGTCATTGGCTGGTGCCATCCAGTCTCAGACTGCTCTCATGCAGTCTCAAATTGATGTCACGCAAGCGCTGACTGCTGCCATCCTCGCTGGGTTGCCCACAGTCTCCCGGGGATCTCACGGTATCACAGCAGGCCAGCAATCTGTGCTTGAACGGATTGCTCCGGATGCTGAGGTACTGCCCTGTAGGAGTGGCAGTGTATCGGTCGAGCAGGAAGGTGCTGTCCTCTCAGGATGACAGCATTCCTGCTCCCACCACTGCTACTTCCCCATTGCACTTGACACGGCCTGCAACACAGCCAGTCCAGACTGCTGCCGCCCAGGCAGAGTTGGTGCAGTCTGTAGCTGGGCCCTCCAGGCCCAGAGCTGGTCGAGGGCATCCTTCAAGGCCATCTCCAGTCTCTGGATCCAGCATTCAGCAGCCTTCCACCAGCCTTGCTGCAGCCACTGGGGTCACATTACGGAGGAGCAGTAGGGTAGGAAGGGGGGAAGTGCGCAGGGGATGGAGGTTACCCTTGAAGGCCCAACAGTAGAATCTGTAAATAAATGGGGGGAATGTTTGTGGGAAAGTTCGATGTTGTTATTATATTGGTTTACTGTTTTGCCGTTTATTTCCATGTTGTGAGAACGAGTTGTTAGTTCATGAATTGTTGGGTTTGTTTCTAATGGTTTGTCCTGAATAAATGACACAGAATTTGTAATATAAATAAAAATTTTTATTGTTACTTTACATCTTTGCTGATTTGACTCATTGTAGCTTTGCCCGGCAATAGGGGGTGTGGGATACTTGCGATGATGTGCTTCTTCATCCTAGAAGCCATCTTCTCTGTAAAGGGTTAGAAGCGGTGTCTTATGAGCCGTTCACGGATGGCCCTTGCAGTGGCAACATTGTGCGCCTCCCTCCCACATTGGTGCTGCTGATCCTCCTCTTCTTCATCCTCCTCCTCCTCCTCCTCAGTGGTGCACCAATCCCTGGTGGCAATGGCTGGGTCCTCATGATTGCAATGTTATGAAGCATGCAACACACAACAATCAAAAGCAAGACTCGCTCGGGTGAGTACTGCAGGGCTCCTCCCGAGTGGTCCAGACACTGGAATCGTTGTTTTAAGATGCTGATTGTCTGCTCTATGAGGTTCCTGGTGGCGCTATGGCTCTCATTGTATTGCAGCTCGGTAGGGTTGTTGGGGTTACGGGGCGGTGTCATCAGCCAGGTGCAGAGTGGATAACCCTTGTCCCCGAGGAGCCATCCACTAGGTTGACACGGTGGTTGCAAGAGGTCGGCGACACCAGTCTGGCACAGGATAAAAGCATCGTGGCTGCTCCCAGGATAGCGGGCATTGACGGCGTGGATGAGCTGTCTGTGGTCACAGACCAACTGTACATTCAGAGAGTGGAAGCCCTTGTGGTTTCGGAACACCTCTGCATTCTCATGAAGTGCCCGCAATGCCACATGCGTGCAGTCAATAGCGCCCTGAACCATGGGGAAGCCCGCTATCCTAGCAAAGCCACATGTGCGTTCGTGCTGTTTGTCCCAGGTCATGGGGAAAGAGATGTACTGGCGTCTCCTTTTATACAAAGTATTTGTCACCTCCCGGATGCAACAATGAACAGCAAACTGGGAGATAGTCGCTTTGTCCCCAGTAGAAGCCTGAAAGGAGCCGCTGGCATAGAAATTCAGAGCCACCGTCACCTTCACTGCCACCGACAGAGACGTCCTGGTCCTGAGCTGAGGCTGGAGTTCTGGTTGCAGGAGGTGGCAGAGCTCAGTGACCACCTCCTTGCTGAAGCGCAGCCTTCGGTTACACTGCTCCTCAGACATATGGATATATGAGAATTGCTCCCAGAATACCCTGGGAGGGTAAGGTCTCCTGTGCAGAGCACCTGTTGGTCCTCCTGCCTCTGGCCACGTTTGCCAATCTCTCTTTGTACCTCTGCTGCCTCCGAAGGTGAAGCTGGAGGACGACGCCCCGAGTTAGTGCAGCCCCCATACAAGCTTCTAAATATGGTAAATATGAAGGTCAAATAAATATGAACCTCAAAAGTGGTGCTCACGACCCAAAACCCCTTAGGACAATGTCAAATCTCTCCAGACGTACGTCTCCCTCTCAACCTGCGTATAACAAAAATTTTCCCAATAAGAAAAGGCAGGAAGCGCCCGCCTTTAGATTGCGCTCCCCCAGCCCCTACCCAACTTGAAAACGTTCCCCTCTACCTGTCGTTCCTAGCGGCAGGTGTTAAGGCAGGGGGCGCGACTCAATTTCCGGTCCGGGGCGTGATGTCACGATCTGCAGGCGCAGGAGATCGTGGCGGTAGTGTTTAGCGCCAGTGCAAAACACCTGTTCAATTTCGCGAGCGGCGCTAAAATTGCCGCGCTCGGGCGCTAAGTTCCTCGCGCCCCGTTAGCGCCCCCCCCACCCCCGGGAAGTGCTAACCAACCGAATTTTTCCCCCATAATCTCCTACATATTAAAAATGATCACAAGATTGTGGTCGGCGGCATACCTCCGGAGTACGCCGACAACCTGCGAAAAGAATACGAGCCTACCTGATGGCAGCCCACCTGCCTAAACTTGCGCTCTAACGCTGCAAGTAGGAGGGTAGCGTAATGGCCCACGGATCCCAGGGACGCAGCCTGTGCGGAAACATACCTGGGATCACGTGGGTCTGGTCCTCCAATCAGAAAACAGATTGTCTTTCATTCATTTAAATTACTACATTACTTCATTACTACAGCCTTCAAAATACTATCAAAGGTGGTATGACGGTGGACTCAGAGTACGCTGTCATTCCCACCGCAAAATCCGGGCCCTACGTGCTGTGACTTGCCAGAAAGTCATGACGGTTTCCCATCAATAATAAAATTCAGCTACTAACTGAAGAGAGTATTCTAGTGAAGCAATTTGGTTTTCGGAGCTTTATAATAAAATAGTGCTAATTATTTAATAACATTATATAATTTGTACCATGATGCACTTTATTAGTAGATTTCATTCACTAAAATAAACATTCTACTCTATTATGCAAAATTTGTCATTTGCTCAAAATGTTTTAATTATTCAGTAGTTCAAATTAAACAATTTTAATAAACCAGCATGGAAGGTTTTTCTTGCACTGTCAATTCAAACAGCAGGTGATTTACATTAAGAAGAGCATACTATATCATGAATTAAGGGATCATAAATAAGAACCTACCCAAAGTCAACAAACTTTTGCTTTGTGTTCTCTTTCTGACTCACAGGAGGACTTACTGTCTTTGGTGAAGAAACTCCTCTGCTGTCATCTGGAAACAACAGTGTTATTTTAGACACAACACAGAATGTGTTTTTTTCTCTTAGAAAAAGACTGCTTTGTTAACTTACCAACAAAACAGAGCTAATTACAATCACTCAATCTTGGTAATTTCAATTATAGGATTGTTGCCTGACCCAAAGCAGCATCAGAATCCACCATCTTTAGCTCCCATTTACTCTTTTCAGAATTGGGTCAATAATACCCATAAAGAAAATGCATATGAACTTGTAAAAAATGGGCTACATGGAATTGCTGCCATTAAATAGTTAAAAGAAAATCACAAATCATCACATCCACATTAGATAAGGAATATTGTGTTCTAATGTGTGTCTTGATTTACTGAGGAACTTGCTGATTGCTGCATTACAATCTGTGTCCTCATATTTATTGAAAACAAACCACTTTACTAGAAGCTGTATAATTGGCTACTCTTGTGAATCTTTTTGCAGTTACAATGCCAGAGCAGTTTGGCGCTCAACTAAGATTGATAATGACGGAGGAGAAATCCCTTCAGATATTGTTCAAGAGCACCTTATGCAGCCTAGCCAATGTACGGATACATCTTCATTGAGATCATCTGTACACTTAAGATCACGAAGACACCCAATCTATGAAGCTGGGAACATATCAGGAGAAAGAAAAATGGCATAACTAAAGTCTGAAAGCAAAGTATTCCCTTAAAAATAGGTATAATAATTAAATGCTAGATTTCTAGCTCAAATATGACTTTCATACTACAATATGTTTTGAGCTTGCAAGATATAGGTCTGTCATGACATACTCCTATGGTGTACAATTTTTTAAAGCCCAAAGAAAGCCAGTCATGGCAATATAAAAGGTCCAATTACCATTTTCGCACCTGTAACATTTGTGTTGGACTTTAAGATACCCCTCTCTCGCATGGATACCTGACAAACCTATTTGCAACGAGACCCATGGCGGCGGTTTTGAAGGATTTTTAGCACAGCATTAATGAAATAGACTGTAGATGGTATTTGGTAAACTTTAGAATAAAAACTTATAAAACATTTTTTTAAATTACAGTTGCCATCTCTATGAAGTAGATATAAAATAATTGATTCAATATAGACATTTAGGCAGTTACTGGTCTACTCTTAATACAGCTGCAACAACTTTTACTATTACAATAACTAGACTACAAAGCAGAGACTAGATAGCCAGAGAAATTGTGAACAATATCTTATACCTTCAGCTTTTCTCATTTTGCATTGCTTGTCCCCTTGATGCAATGGAGGCAACGCAGCATTGTGGCAGGATTTTGAAGGTGATGAGGTTGGGGTCCCTCCCACAGAATCCTGGGAAGGCCGCACTGATGGTGTCAAAACACGCTGGTTATGTTCTCCCAGAACTTGATTTTCCACTGTGGTATCAAATGTGAAGACTGTATTGCTGGCTATTGGCGATAACGAAGAGGCTCCAGAATCAGATGCTGGTGAGCACGTCCTCAAGGATGCTGGCAGGGGGGATCTGGAAATGTGCATGGGACTTCCATAGCTATCTAAAGGCTTTTATTTCAATAAGGGAGAAATACAGAAGGCAAATGAGTTTCTGAATAGCATACAAAATGGCAATCCAAGTTGGTGGCATGGTGGTGCAGTCCCTTGGAATGTGCAATTGGGTTCCATGGAGTGCAGAGATACAGATAGGACCCCTTCATTCCACTGAGTTCAATGCAGCATCACCATAGGGAAAAAGGGGAAAAAAGGAGGGAGAATTACCACATGCTTCTCAGTAGCTGTCAAAGAGTAGCATTGGTAAAGACAGACCTCAGGTTGCCCACAGAGCAGGCCTTTTTGGGTCACGGATATCGGGCCTGCTTAGATTGGAGTTCAATAAAAAGGCAGATTTCACACATTCAAGAAAATAAACATCACAATATTTCAGTTTCCTTAAATATTAATGAAATACTATGAAAGTTTATAAAATACTGTTGAAATTTAGAGCTTATGGCCGGAATTTCCTGGAACATTTTGGTATAAATAAGAGCGACATTGCGCTGCCCCCGTGCCCCTCCCCACCCCGGACAATCGTGTTTTACTGATTTGCACCGGTTTTACGCTGAATCATCGGAACAGAGAAATTTCTTCGATCGTTTGCACCGCTTTCAAGGTATTAAAAAAAATCTTACTGAGACATGCTCTACACATAACCAAAATGCTGTCAGTCTCAGTGCACCTGAAATCTTTTGGACACCCACCCTGTCCCTATGTGTTCAGAAGCATTAAGTAGCTGGAATGGCCTTCCCAATGGTCATACCGCTGTTCTGCACAATAATACAAAAGGAAGAGCAGCAGAGGAAAGAGGCTTGGAGAGTGGCCATGGCAGTAGGCAGCAGCCAATTCACTGTTACCCCTATTGGTGGAGCTGCATTTGCATTACACCAGTTTTTACATTCCAGCGTAGCCAAATGAGCTCCAAAGAAATTTTAGGCAAGATCAGCGTAGAAACCAGCGTAAATTATCATAATTTCTGCGTAAGTGCAATGCAGGATGTATTTAGATTTTTGGACCAGTTTGAACTGGTCACAACACTTGAGTCTAAACACTTGAGTCTAAATATGGGTCATGTTTAACACTTCAGTCAATATCTTTTTACACTGAATATAATTCCAGAACAAAAGCTGTATACCAATGTCCAGATTTATCCATACCAGATGAATCCCAAATATAAATCTGGAGATAGGATTCTGGTCTATGCTTCAGAAACTTCCAAATTTGGAACTTGAAGAGAAATTCATTCTTCAACTTCTCTTGGTATATTCTATTCCTAATTCTCATTTTGCTGAAGTCAGGCACATGTAGGTTCCTAGTGCCTTTTTTTTTTATATAGATACACATAAAAGGATCAGCAAAATGGTCACAATTGTAACAAGCTACCAAAATTATTTTAACAGCAACGTAGCAAGTGGATTTCTGCCACCTCAAAAATGACTGCTCTGCCAGTGATGTTACAGCTCTACCAGCATACTGAAGGCATGTCTGGCAAACTTAATAAAAAATGTTGAGGAAATAACTGAGTGTCAAAGGAAATGCAATGGATGTTGTATATATGGATTTTCAAAAAATATTTGATAACGTATCACACAAGAGGCTTGTTAATAAAATTTAGGCGCATGATATTAATGGTAGTGTGGCACTATGGACAGAACTCTGACTAAAAGGACAGAAGACAGACAGTAATGACCAATTGTTTTTTCAGACTAGAGGGATGTAAACAGTAGTGCTCCCCAGGGCTCAGTATTGGGACCATTGCTCTTAATATTTGCGCATGAGGGCACAATATCAAAATTTGCAAACAACACAAAAATTGAGACTGTGTTTAACATGAAAAGGCTGTAAACAATTTCAGGAAGACACAGACAAGTTAGTAGCTTGGGTAGATACATACCAGATGAAATTTAATGCGGAGAAATGCGAGGTGATGCATTTTGGGACAAAGAATAAGAAGAGGACATATATATTAAACAGTAAAACTTTAAAAGGAGTAGACAAACTTAGGGGTTCAGATACACAAATCTTTAAAAGCAGGAGAACAAGTTGCTAAAGCAGTTTAAAAAAAAGCATACGGGGTTCCAGGTTTTATAAGTAGGAATACAGAGTACAAAAACAAAAACAAAGAGATAATTGCTAAACCTAAACCAACAATTGGTTAGGCTGTAGTTAGAATATTGTCATTACTATTGGAAAAAATGTCAATGCCATGGAGGGGGTGCAGAAGAGATTCCAGGGAGGAAATGTTTTAGTTATGAGGAGTGACTAGAGAAACTGGGACTCTTTTCAGTAGAACAAAGAGGGTTAAAGAGGAGAAAAAGCAAAATACTGCAGGTGCTGGAAATCAAACAAAAACAGAAAAAGGTAGAAGCACACAGCAGAACAATCAGTATATGTGGAGGGTACAGTCAATGTTTTGGATGCATACCCTTCAAAACTAAAAATTAAAAGATGGACATTTAATATGATCTGAAAATGCGAGGAATATATATAAAAAAACACTGATGAACAAACAGAGGAAGCATCAGGAAAATTATTTTTTTTAATTCATTCACGGGATGTGGGCGTTGCTGGTAAGGCTAGCATTTATTGCCCATCCCTAATTGCCCTTGCTAGGCCAGAGGGCAGTTAAGAGTCAACCACATTGCTGTGGGTCTGGACCAGACCAGGTAAGGACGGCAGATTTCCTTCCCTAAAGGACATTAGTGAACCAGATGGGTTAAATTCCCCAGCTGCCGTGGTGGGATGTGAACCACCGGATTATTAGTCCAGGCTTCTGGATTACTAGTCCAGTAACATTACCACTATGCTACCGTTCCCTTGTCTTTTAATTTGAATTCTGAACATGATTTCCTTCCCTAACATTTTGCAACACAGCTTCAGGTTGCTGTACTATAAGTAATATTTGGGCATTAGAGTCAGGAATGAGGGAACCTAAAACAAAAGAACCATCAGGCTCCTAATTATCTTAACTGTCATATGAAAGTTGAACTGATCAGTTCATCTGCAAAACATATTCCTTGTTAAATGTACCCACTGTAAGATCAGTATTAACGATGCCAACTGTAATTTAAAAAAAATTATCCCCAAAATGTTAATGAACATGCATATTTTTTTTATACAGTGTTCCATTGCGAGAAATGAAGTCTGAGAATTGTTTTACAATCCCACTAAAGAAAAAGCTGAAACTTTAACAAGTTAAACAGTTCTTTGGCAAATTAATTAATTTGAAGCCTCATTCAAGAATGTACATGATTCTTAAAAGAGGTGCTGCATTTACCTTCCGTTCAAGACTGTCATCACCATCAGTTGAACTGACACTGTCATGTACTCTAGACCTAGAGGGACGCTGTCGCTTTGCTTTGCCTGAAAGATGCGCTCGAGCCTTTAGCACTTTGCTGTCCAGTCTCTCTGTTTCAGGTACTGCTTCATTAAAATCTGAAAGCAAAGATAAACCTAATAAAATTACAAATGGTGCCAGTTTTACTGCAAATAATTTGAAATCAGTATTCAGTTGCTAATCAATATCTATTGACAAATGAAAGCCATTTGAATATGGTGTCAACTCTCGCCTCAGAAGGTTGCGATTTCAAGTCCCACTCCAGAGACTGGAGCACAAAATATAGGCTGACACTCCAGTGCAGTACTGAGTAAGGCTACACTGTTGGAAGTGCCATCTTTTGGATGAGACGTTAAACTGAAGCCCTATCTGCTCTCTCAGGTGGACATAAAAGTTTCGATCGCACTATTTCAAAGAAAGGCAGGGGAGTTTTCCCCGGATTCTGGCCAATATTTATCCCTTAACCAACATCAATTAAAGAGAGTATCTTGTCACTATCATATTGTAAAGTACTTGACTGGCTGTAAAGCACTTTTGATGTCCTGAGGTCATAAAAGCCGCTATGAAAATTAAAGTCTTGGGGGTAAAAATTCAGTTGGTTGCGCCTCCCGTTAGCGCCTTAAGAGGGCGCTAATGGGGCGCAAAGCCGCTAACGCCCGGGCGCAGCGATGTTTGCGCCGCTCGGGAATTTAACTAGAGATTGTGCGGCGGCGCTAAACTTTACCGCCGCGACCACCTGCGCGCGCAGATTGTGACGTCATTCCATGGTGCAACGCCCTTGTGGCGCCCCGGAGCGGAAATTGAGTGGCGCCCCCTGCCTTACCGCCTGGCGCATCCAACGACCGGAAGACTGGAACGCTATCAATCGCTGTGGGGCTGGGGGGGGGCGCTATTTAAAGGGGGCCTCTTCCTGTCTTTTTCTGTGGTTGACATTTTTGCACCACTCGTTCTGAGAGAGAGAGAGAGATTCGGAGAGAGAGAAAGAGAGACTTCTGCATTGAGTCAACGCTTTGTGAGGTAGTTTTGCCTACTGATCCTAACAGTTGCCCCCCCCCCCCGCTTTAAGAACTGGCCGGCGCCAGTGTGTCTGTGTTCCATCGCTAACTGGCAGCAGCTGCGCTGCGCTCGCGCGCTGAGTTAGCGCCTCACTGCTCGGCCTTTGCGCCTTAAGACAGGTGTGCAGCACCTGATTTAGCGCTCCACTCACCTCCCGGGGTGGTAAAAGTGAAGTTTCCAGTCAGTGGCGATAATTAGCGCCAGGCGCTAATATTTGCGTCCAGACGATATTTGCGCCCCAAATGGGGCGCGACCTAATTTTTCCCCCTTTCTTTCTTATATAGGAATAAAAATCCTTGGGGGAAAAATTCAGTTGCTTTGCGCCTCCCGTTGGGGGCAAAGCAACTAGCGCGCCGATGTTTGTGCCGCTCGCGAAATTGACCAGACATTTTGTGGCGGCGCTGAACACTACCGCCACGATCTCCTGCGCCCACAGATCGTGACGTCAGGCGAACGTGCAACGCCCCGGACCGGATATTGAGTGGCGCCCCCTGCCTTATCACCTGCCGCTAGCAACGACAGGTTGAGGGGAACGTTTTGCAGTTGGGAAGGGACTGGGGGAGCGCTATTTAAAGGCGGCCGCTTCCTGCCCTTTTTTGTCGGCGACAATTTTGCACCACGCATTCTGAGAGAGAGATACTTCCGGAGAGATTCAACGCTGTGTGAAGGAGTTTTGGATACTGAGCAGCACTTTGCAGGTTCATTTTGATTTGACCTTCCTTGCATCGATTTAGAAGAGACTATGGGGGCTGCACTCTGAGCTTTTTCCCTGGGCCTTTCCATTGTTCTTTCCAGCAGAATTGATGTACAGGTCTCTCCAGGCCGAGATTCAAGGCTGCAATGAGCAGGGTGTGGATGGAGAGCAAGATCGACCCTCCCCTTTAAGAACTGGCCGGCACCAGTGTGTCTGTGTTCCATTGCTGACTGACATCACATGAGCTTCGCCAGCGTTCTGAGTTAGCGCCTCGCTCCTCGGCGTTAGCGCCTTAAGAGAGGTGTGTAGCGCCTGATTTAGCGCTCCAATCACCTCCAGAGGCGATACCGAATTTCTCCCCCCTTGTGTTTTGCTACAATAAAAGGACAGAAAACAAAAAAGGGTCGAGACAATATAGCCTTATCTGAAGAACAGCAGATGGATTTTAATGCAGATAAATGTAGAGATAAGAAGAAATTTCTCTTTGTTCCTCCTCTCCCACCAAGAGTAGTAAATATATGGAACAGACTCCCAGCAAAAGCAACTGAATCTCATGTTGACTAAGTCCTTCCAAAAGAACTAGCTTAATAATTACTAAGGAACATTTTGAAAGTAACTGGGGTGAGAATAGACAAAGATAATCAAATATTCCACGGAACACAACAAACCATGGAAATGTTATCGGTGGAAAGCAACTGACAATATTAAATGGTATAAACATGGGAACGGACAGAAATTCTGCAATTTCACTTGAATGCTTTTGGGGGGGGGGGGGGGTGGTGGTGGAGAGTCAGGGAGAAATTATGCAGATCTTTCCTTCAGGAAACTAAAAATTGCTGTGGAGAATAAAAGTGGGGTAGAGTGCAAACACTGGACTTGATGGGTTGAATAGCTTTTTTGGTTCACATTTCTCATATGATGGGGTAAACTTTTACTTCTATCTCCAGCCGTTAACGAGGCAGTAAAGGCCTCAAAATAGGGTTGGTAGTCTTACGACCCTGTTAACACCTACGAAAAGGCAGGCAACATTTTGAAAGGTGCCGACTGCTGGGTGCTCAAAGCACCTGCCAGTCTCAGGCGGTAGGCTCTTTTTAATATGTAGATCGGGTCCTAGGACCCTCGATTGTCATTTTAGATTGGAACTAGTCAGAGCTTCCCAGTTCTGATGAAAGGTCATCGACCTGAAACGTTAACTCTCTTTCTCTCTCCACGGATGTTGCCTGGCCTGCTGAGTTTTTCCAGCGTTTTCTGTTGTTATTTCGGATTTCCAGCATCCGCAGTATTTTGCTATCGTAGTCAGAGCATGCGCTGTGCATACTTTGACCAGTTCCAGGGCGATGAAGCTGGAGGACCAGCCATAATAAGTTTGGAATTATTTTTGTGGGGCCTGGAAGAGGAGTTCTCCTCCGGTCCCCAGAAAAATAACTTTCGCCACTGCCATCGCGGGATCCCCACACTCCTCGATTGCGATTTCCTCCCTTCCCCCGCACTTACCTTGCTGGTGACTGGGGAGGCTGATATTGGGAGCCCTCAATCTGGCAAGCTGCATTGGGATGCCTATTTGGCGCCCTGCGGCTCGCCGGCCTGATGTTAATAAAAAGAAAAGCAAGACCTGCATTTACATAGCGCCTTTGACGGCCACTGGACATCCCAAAGCGTTTACAGAATCATAGAAAGTTACAGCACGGAAGGAGGCCATTTCGACCCATCGGGTCCGCGCCGGCCAACAAAGAGCTATCCAGCCTAATTCCACTTCACAGCTCTTGGTCCGTAGCCCTGCAGGTTACAGCATCCCAAGTGCACATCCAAGTACTTTTTAAATGTGGTTAGGGTTCCTGCCTCTACCACCCTTTCAGGCAGTGAGTTCCACACCCCCACAACCCTCTGGGTGAAGAAATTTCCCCTCAAATTGCCTCTAAACTTTCCACCAATTATTTCAAATCTGTGCCCCTGGTTTTTGACCCCTCTGCTAAGGGAAATAGGTCCTTTCTATCCACTTTATCTATGCCCCTCATAATTTTATACACCTCAATAAGGTCTCCCCTCAGCCTCCTCTGTTCCAAGGAAAACAGACCCACACTATCCAGTCTTTCCTCATAGCTAAGATTCTTTACTCCCGGTAACATCCTTGTAAATCTCCTCTGTACCCTCTCTAGTGCAATCACATCTTTGCTGTAATGTGGTGACCAGAACTGCACGCAGTACTCTAGCTGAGGCCTAACTAGTGTTTTATACAGTTGAAGCATAACCCCCTTGCTCTTGTATTCTATGCCACGGCTAATAAAGGCAAGCATTCCGTATGCCTTCTTAACCACCTTATCTACTTGGCCTGCTACCTTCAGGGATCTGTGGACATGCACTCCAAGGTCCCTTTGTTCCTCTACACTACTCAGTGTCCTACCATTTAATGTGTATTCCCTTTCCTTGTTAGCCCTCCCCAAATGCATTACCTCACACTTCTCCGGATTGAATGCCATTTGCCACTGTTCTGCCCACCTGACCAATTTATTGATATCTTCCTGCAGTCTACAGCTTCCTTCTTCAGTATCAACCACACAGCCGATTTTAGTATCATCTGCAAACTTCTTAATCATACCCCCTATATTCAAGTCTAGATCATTGATATATACCACAAAAAGCAAGGGACCTAGTACTGAGCCCTGCGGAACCCCACTGGAAACAGCCTTCCAGTCACAAAAACACCATCAACCATTACCCTCTGCTTCCCGTCTCCGAGCCAGTTTTGAATCCAACTTGACACTTTGCCCTGGATCCCATGGGCTTTTAACTTCGTGACCAGTCTGCCATGTGGAACCTTATCAAATGCCTTGCTAAAGTCCATATACACTACATCAAATGCACTACCCTCATCTACCATCCTTGTTACCTCCTCAAAAAATTCAATCAAGTTTGTCAGACACGACCTTCCCTTAACAAATCCGTGCTGACTATCCTTGATTAATCCGTCTTTCTAAATGAAGATTTATCCTGTCCTTCAGAATTCTTTCCAATAATTTTCCCACCACCGAGGTTAGGCTGACTGGCCTCTAATTACTCGGTCTATCCTTTTCTCCCTTTTTAAACAATGGTTCCACATTAGCAGTCCTCCAGTACCACACCTGAAGTGAGAGAGGATTGAAAAATGATGGTCAGAGCCTCTGCTATTTCCTCTTTTGCTTCGCTTAACAGCCTGGGATACATTTCATCCGGGCCTGGGGATTTATCCACTTTTAAAGCTGCTAAACCCCTTAATACTTCCTCTCTCACTATGTTTATTTCATCAAATATTTCACACTCCTCCCCCGATAGCAATGTCTGCTTCGTCCCTCTCCTTTGTGAAAACAGACGCAAAGTATTCATTAAGAATCCTGCCAACGTCTCCCGCCTCCACAGACAGATTACCCTCATGATCTCTAATAGGCCCTACCCTTTCTTTAGTTATCCTCTTACTCTTAATATATTTATAAAACATCTTTGGGTTTTCCTTGGTTTTACTTGCCAAGAATTTTTCATGTTCTCTCTTTGCTTTCCTAATATCCTTTTTAATTGCACCCCTGCGCTTTCTGTACTCCTCTAAAGATTCTGGAGTATTTAAGAACATAAGAAATAGGAGCAGGAGTAGGCCATTCGGCCCTGCTCTGCAATTCAATGAGATCATGGCTGATCTTCTGCCTCAACTCCATTCACCAGCCCTATCGCCATATCCCTTGATGCCCTTACTAGTCAGAAATCTATCGACTTCTGTTTTGAATATACCCAATGACTGAGCCTCCACAGCCCTCTGGGGTAGAGAATTCCAAAGATTCACCACCCTGTGTGTGAAGACATTTCTTCTCATCTCAGTCCTGAATGGCCTACCCTTTATCTTGAGGCTGTGGCCCCTGGTTCTAGACTCCCCAGCTAAGGGAAACATTCTCCCAGCATCCATCCTATCAAGCCCTGTAATAATTTTGTATGCTTCAATGAGATCCCCTCTCATTCTTCTGAATTTAAGAGAATACAGGCCTAGTTTACTCAATCTCTTCTCATACGACAGTCCCGCCATCCCAGGAATCAATCTCGTGAACCTTCGTTGCACTCCCTCTATGGCAAGTATATCCTTCCTTAGGTAAGGAGACCAAAATTGTACACAGTACTCCAGGTGTGGTCTCGCCAAGGCCCTATATAATTGGAGTAAGACTTCTTTACTCCTGTACTCAAATCCTCTTGTAATGAAGGCCAGCATACCATTTGCCTTCCTAATGGCTTGCTGCACCTGCACATTCACTTTCAGGTGACTCATGTACAAGGACATCCAGGTCCCTTTGAGCATCTGCAGTCCCCAATCTTTCACCATTTAGGAAATACTCTGCCTTTCTGTTTTTTCTACCAAAGTGGATAACTTCACATTTATCCACATTATATTCCATCTGCCATGTTCTCGCCCACTCACTGAGCCTGTCGAGATCCTCTTGAAGACTGCCATCTAGCTTTGTATCATCAGCAAATTTGGAAATGTTACATTTAGTCCCCTCATCCAAATCATTGATATAGATTGTGAATAGCTTGGGCCCAAGCACCGATCCTTGCGGTACCCCACTAGTCACAGCCTGCCATCCTGAAAAAGACCGGTTTATCCCTACTCTTTGCTTTCTGTCTGTTAACCAATTCTCAATCCATGCTAGTATATTACCCCCAATTCCATGTGCCCTAATTTTGTTCACCAACCTCTTGTGTGGGACCTTATCGAAGGCCTTCTGAAAATCCAGATACACATCTACCGGTTCCCCTTTGTCTACTCCACGAGTTACATCCTCAAAGAACTCCAATAGGTTTGTCAAACAGGATTTCCCTTTCATAAGTCCATGTTGACTCTGCCCAGTCTTACTATTAGTTTCTAAGTGCCCAGTTATTGCATCCTTTATAATAGATTCCAGCATTTTCCCAACTACTGATGTGAGGCTAACAGGTCTGTAGTTCCCCGTTTTCTCTCTCCCTCCTTTCTTAAATAGCGGGGTTATATTTGCTATCCTCCAATCTGCAGGAACTGTTCCAGAATCTATAGAATTTTGGAAGATGACAACCAAAGCGTCCACTATTCCAATGGCCACCTCTTTCAAAACCCTAGGATGTAGGTCATCCGGTCCTTGGGATTTATCGACTTTTAGTCCCATTAATTTTGCTAGTGCTGTTTTTTTACTAATAATAATTTCTTTAAGTTCCTCATTCTCGTCACACCCTTGGTTTTCTCGTATTTCTGGGAGGTTTTTTGTGTCTTCCTCCGTGAAGACAGAAACAAAGTATTTATTTAATTTATTTAATTTCTCACCATTTCCTCATTCCCCATTATAAATTCTCCCGTCTCTGACTGTAAAGGGCCTAGATTTACCTTCGCCGGTCTTTTCCTTTTCACATACCTATAGAAGCTTTTACAATCCGTTTTTAGCCCTCGGTATCTGTCATACGCCTCCCTTTTGTCCAGACATCCAGGGGGCTCTAGATTTGTTAGTCCCACCTTTTTTCTTTAAGGGCACATATTTGGTCAGAACCCTCTGGATCTCCTCCTTGAATGCCTCCCACTGCTCTGACACTGATTTACCTTCAAGTAGCTGTTTCCAGTCCACTATGGCTAAATCCCCTCTGAGCTTAGCAAAATTTGCTTTTTCCCAATTTAGAATTTTTATTCCTGCTCTATCCTTGTCCTTTTCCTTTTCCATAACTACCTTAAATCTAACAGAATTATGGTCACTAGCAACAAAATGCTCCCCCACTGATGCGCCTTCTACCTGCCCAGCTTCATTCCCTAAAACTAAGTCCAGAACCGCCCCCTCCCTTGTTGGGCTTGCTACATACTGGCTAAAAAAGTTCTCTTGGATGCATTTTAGGAATTCCGCAGTAAGATGTCTTTACTCTTGTACTCAAATCCTCTTGTAATAAAGGCCAACATACCATTTGCTTTCCTAACTGCTTGCTGTACCTGCATGTTAATTTCCAGCGATTTGTGTACAAGGACACCCATCTTACCGCAATTATATAGGGCCCTGGTGAGACCACACCTGGAATATTGTGTACAGTTTTGGTGGTCTTACCCAAGGAAGGATATACTTGCCATAGAGGGAGTGCAACGAAGGTTCACCAGACTGATTCCTGGGATGGGGGGATTGTCCTATGAAGAGAGATTGAGTAGACTAGGCCTATATTCCCTAGAGTTTACAAGAATGAGAGGTGATCTCACTGAAACATACAAAATTCTTACAGGGCTTGACAGGGTAGATGCAGGGAGCGAACACCTGTTTGAGGCCCCTTTTGCAAAATTGTTTGCCTGAATGCAACTGGCGCTGGACCAGCTGCGTTCAGGAAAACGTGGTCTACAAGGGGACCGCTAAAGGCATAGCAAAAAGATAAGCCCAGTGGATTGGAAGGTCGCAAATGTAACACCGCTATTCAAGAAAGGAGGGAGAGAAAAAACAGGGAACTACAGGCCAGTTAGCCTGACATCAGTCGTCGGGAAAATGCTGGAATCCAGTGTTAAGGAAGTGGTATCAAGTCACATAGAAAATCATAACATGATTAGGCAGTCAACACCAACATTTCCCAATCTCTCACCATTTAAAAAATACTTTGCTTTTCTATTTTTCCTACCAAAGTGGATAACTTCACATTTCTCCACATTATATTCCATTTGCCATGTTCTTGCCTACTCACTTAGCCTGTCTATATCCCCTTGAAGCCTTCTTGCATCCTCTTCACAACTTACATTCCCACCCAGCTTTGTATCATCAGCAAACTTGGATATATTACATTTGGTCCCCTCATCCAACATCATTGATGTAGATTGTGAATAGCTGAAGCCCAAGCACTGATCCTTGCGGTACCCCACTAATTACAGACTGCCAACCCGAAAATGACCCGTTTATTCCTACTCTCTGTTTTCTGTCCATTAACCAAGCCTCAATCTATGCTAGTATATTACCCCCAATCCCATGAGCCCTAATTTTGTTTAATAACCTCTTGTGTGGTACCTTATCAAATGCCTTCTGAAAATCCAAATACACCACATTCACTGGTTCCCCCTCATCTATTCTGCTAGTTACAACCTCAAAAAACTTTTGCTGTTGCCGCTCCACTTATCACCCTCTCAATCACGACCAGTTGCCCAAGCGTTCAACAGCAGAAAGGAGCCTACAGCAGCGATATTTAAAGGTATCATCAACCATTTGCAGCTGACATGGTTTCTCAGTTTGACTGGCTGTGTGTAACTTTCTGCAACTCTTGCAGCTGTCTAAACTTGCTTCAAGTTCTTGAGGTCACAGAGAGTGTGGGTGCAAGTGGTGAACGCCTTCATTCTCATTTAAAGGCTTCTGCTTGCACTACTTGCTCACAGTCATGGGGGCGCTACTTGCAGTCCCCCTCGTGCTCGAGTATCTATGGGAGAGGGAGCAGAGGCAGCGATGAAGAGGAGATTATGCTCACAGAGGGAGGAGGAGGAGAAGGGCCAGGAGGGCTCGCAACAGGAGGCCGTACCGACCTAAGGTCTTCTGAGAGCACTTCTCTTACCTCCACTTAAGCGAAGACTAGCGCATTGGGAGGCTCCGCTTCACCAAGGAGGTGGTCACAGAACTCTGCCACCTCCTGCAACCAGACCTGCAGCCTCAGAGCACGGCGACAACGGCTCTCCCAGTGGTCCTCAAGGTTCACCGTGGCCCTCAATTTCTTCGCCAACGGATCCTTCCAGTCTGCAGCAGCAGGAGACATAGCTAACAGCTCTCAGTTCGCTGTCCATCGCTGCATCCGTGAGGTCACAGAGGCTCTCTACTGCAGGAGAAGGGGCTACATTGTCTTCTCTCTGAACAGAGAGAAGCAGGACGAGCGCGCATGTGGTTTTGCCAGGATATCGGGCTTCCCCATGGTGCAGAGCGCCATCGACTGCACATATGTGGCTTTGCGGGCGTTGCACATCAATCCTGAGATGTTCCATAATTGCAAAGGCTACCACTCACTTAATGT
The DNA here is from genome assembly GCA_030390025.1 of Squalus acanthias. Lineage (NCBI taxonomy): Eukaryota > Metazoa > Chordata > Chondrichthyes > Squaliformes > Squalidae > Squalus > Squalus acanthias. Next base: position 99,992,777 of record CM059428.1, read on the forward strand.
GCAGTTATTGTGCGGCCACGCCCAGCACATCATGATGGTGAATGCCTGCTACCCTGGCAGCAGTCATGATGCCTTCATCCTGCGCCAGACAGGTATGCCAGCAATCTTCCAGCCACACATCAAACCCGAGGATGGCTGCTCGGAGACAAGGGCTATCCGCTGTACACTTGGCTCCACAACCCCACCAATCATGCCCAGCACTCAGGAACATCATCAAGCAGACCATCGGAGTGCTAAAGCAATGGTTCCGCTGCCTTGACTGCTTGGGAGGAGCCCTCCAGTACTCGCCGGGGCGGGTGTCCCATTTCATGGTGATCTGCTGCATGCTTCACAACTTGGCCATCCTGAGGGTGCAGCCCTTGCCACCAGGGATTGTGGGACCACCTCAGGAGGAGGAGGAGAAGGAAGAGGACCAGGACGAGGAAGAGGAGGGAGGGAGGAGGCAGGTGGCAGGTAGCAAATCCCCGTTCCAGGTGGGCTGTCCATGAACGCCTCATCAGACTCCAATTCCAATGAATGAAACCCATTATCCCCATTGCTCACCATTTCCCCTTCATATCATCCCTCTGTGACCAAACATCATAGCGTCCTCCTGGGCGCAAAGCTGAAATGAGAGCCACCACAAGCCACACATTCCAAACAAAAATCATAAATTTATCCGCATCCAATCAACATTATAATATCAACTAATCACCCTCGTGCTTTCCCTTAGTGTCTGTTGCTCGTGTGCCTTTATCTACTCTAGTGTTCCTACGCAGTGCTCCCCCAGTGGCTACAGCATGGCTGGTGGAAGGCTGCTGACTTTCAGTGGGGGAGACTACAAATGGCCTTTGCAGGACGACCTTGACCAGCTATGGACTAGAGGGCCCGGTTGTAGACTGCACCACCTCGGCATGGGCAGCAGCAGTCTGGGCTGGCCAAGTGTCAGTGGTGAGAGTAGGAATGCGGTCATCCCGAGAAAGGACAGCAGGTTCTTGCTCCACAGACCCACTGCCACTCTCCCAGGACAGCGCCTCAGCATTCCTAGCAATCTGTGGGAGGACAGCATCATGGCCGGGTCCACAAGGTCTCTCCTGGAGTTGTCCATCATTTCCATCCTGGAAATCACGGGCTCCAAGCTCTGCGCAAAGCACCGTCCAATGCTTCTTCACACTGACAAGAGACTCTCTGGCAGGCTTGCCATTGCACCAAGCATTTCCGTGTGCATGCCTATCGCCCTTCTTCTGAAGGCCGCCCCATCGAGGTCATCATCTGAGTCCTGTGCAGCAAAACTCGTACGGAACACCGTCTGGGGAGCTGGCACCCGAGCTACCCTTTCCCCCTGGCCTTACTGCAGCCCACTCATGGACTGTGCCTCACCATGTGCAGATCCCGCCTCTATACTACCCTCTACGTTGCACGCAGTGCCATTTTCTGAGCTGGTGTCTGCGAGTGCCAGATGCAGTGACGGTGTGTCTTCTTCTTCTCCTCCAGAATTTCAGTGACAGATTGGCCTGCTGGCAGTTCTTGGGTATCTGAAGGCAGAAAGGCACAAGGCTCACATTGTGGGGAGGGGAGTAGGGGGGTGGGAGCAAGATATCCATGCATATACTATCAGCAGCTTGTAAGTGAGAACAGATTGTGGAATGAGGGGGAAGTGGGATGTGAGAAGAAGGATTAGGTATGACCATGCTACCCGCCACCATCGCAGCACAACCCCAGCCCGGCATGAGGTTGAAAAGGCCATCCGACAACTGAAGACAAGGCCTCAGGAACAGATGGAATCCCCGCCGAGGCACTAAAGCATGGCGGAGAAGCACTACTGGCGCGAATTCATGAACTCATTTCTCTTATATGGAAGGAGGAGAGCATGCCAGGGGATCTCAGAGACGCCGTAATTGTGACCATCTTCAAGAAAGCTGACAAGTCGGATTGCGGTAATTACAGAGGAGTTTCCCTGCTGTCTGCCACAGGGAAAGTCATCGCAAGAATCCTCCTCAATCGCCTTCTCCAAGTGGCCGAAGAGCTCCTCCCAGAGTCACAATGCGGATTCCGCCCAGTAAGGGGCACAATGGACATGATCTTCACCGCACGTCAATTACAAGAGAAATGCAGGGAACAGCACCAACCGCTGTACATGGTCTTCTTTGATCTCACAAAGGCCTTCGACACTGTCAACCGTGAGGGATTATGGAGTGTCCTCCGCAAATTCGCTGCCCTCAAAAGTTTTTCACCATCCTCCGCCAGCTTCACGACGACATGCAAGCCGTGATCCTGACCAACGGTTCCACCACAGACCCAATTCACGTACGAACCAGGGTCAAGCAAGGTTGTGTCATCGCACCAACGCTCTTCTCGATCTTCCTTGCTGCAATGCTCCATCTCACCCTCAGTAAGCTCCCCGCTGGAGTGGAGCTAATCTACAGAACAAACGGGAAACTGTTCAACCTCCATCGCCTCCAGTCCAGATCCAAGGTCGTCCCATCCTCTGTCGTCGAATTACAGTATGCAGACGACGCTTGCGTCTGCGCTCACTCGGAGGTCAAACTCCAAACCATCGTCAACACCTTCACCGAAGCGTACGAGAGCATGGGCCTTACACTAAACATCCGTAAGACAAAGGTCCTCTACCAACCTGCCCCCGCCACACAGTACTGCCCCCCCGATTATCAAAATCCACGACAAGGCCTTGGACAACGTGGATCACTTTCCATACCTCGGGAGCCTACTGTCAACAAGGGCAGACGTCGACGACAAAGTCCAACACCGCCTTCAGTGTGCCAGTGCAGCCTTCGGTTGCCTGAGGAAGAGAGTGTTTGAAGACCAGGACCTCAAACCCGGCACTAAGCTCATGGTCTACAGAGCAGCAGTGATACCCGCCCTGCTGTATGCCTCAGAGACATGGACTATGGACAGCAGGCACCTCAAAGCACTGGAGAGGTACCACCAACGCTGCCTTCGCAAGATCCTGCAAATCCATTGGCAGGATAGGCGCACCAACGTTAGTGTTCTTGCTCAGGCCAACATCCCCAGCTTGGAACTTTGACCACGCTCGATCAGCTCCGATGGACGGATCATATTGTCCGCATGCCCGATACGAGACTCCCAAAACAAACGCTCTACTCGGAGCTCCGGCACGGCAAGAGAGCCCCAGGTGGGCAGAGGAAACGCTTCAAGGACGCCCTCAAAGTCTCCTTGAAAAAGTGTAACATCCCCACCGACACCTGGGAATCCCTGGCCCAAGACCGCACAAAGTGGAGAAGAAGCATCCGGGAAGGCGCCGAACACCTCGAGTCTCTTCGCCAGGAGCAAGCGGAAGCCAAGCGCAGGCAGTGCAAAGAGCGCATGTCAACCCAAGCACCCCACCCACCTGCTCCTTCAACCACCATCTGCCCCACCTGTGACAGAGACTGTAGGTCCCACATTGGACTCATCAGTCACCTGCGAACTCATTTTTAATGTGGAAGCAAGTCATCCTCGGTTCCGAGGGACTGCCTAAGAAGAAGTTGACCATACTGTCATTATTAGCAACGGCTTCAACTTCTCCGGTGGCCAAGGACTCTGATTGCCCCTCTAATTATGTCAAGGATGGATTCCTCCAGGTCAGTCAGGTTCTGTATAGCAGCTTGGCCATCTCCCATCTGCCGCTGCTCTCTCCTGTTTTGTGCCACCTTTGCCTGCAAGAGAAAGGGAAGTGTGTCAGTGAGTGTTGTGCAATGTGTTTGGGTGATGTGCCTGTCATAGTTGAATAGATGTCAGTGCGTGCAAAGTGTGAGATGTGGGTGTGAGTGTTGCAGCAGTGATACGGTTGTGAGGATGAAGTGAAGCCATGATTGCGAGGTATGAGTGGTGATAGCTAGAGATTGCTGGTAGGTGAGCGATGGGGGTGTAGTGCATTGAGCAGTGTGTGAGGCTTGTGGGGCAGATGGTGGGATATGGCATTTGCTGTAACCTTCACTCACCTTGACCTGCTGTGTGAGGTCATTAAACTTTTTCTGGCACTGGATCCACGTCCTTGGGACCACACTGGTTTCCGTGCCGGAGTTAGCTATCTCCTCCCACAGCCTTCTGCAAGTGGCCTTGGATGGCCTCCCGCCACCCTGTTAGAACAGGACAGCCCACCTTCGCTGAACGGCCACGACCAAGGCCTTCAGTGCAGCATCCGAGAACCTTCGTGCTCACTCCCTTGGTTGCTGAGCCATGGCTTCATCCAGACTGACAATGAGGTGCTGCTGCAACAAAGCGCCTCCCCTTTAAGTAGTGCAGAGAGCCTAGGCCAAACATTATTGGCCATTAGACGACACCCGATATTGCCCCCCCCATCCCGCATTAAGCGCTAAGTTAATCAGCAGCGCTTTTAGCGCGGAGATCAGCGCTCCAATCGTTATAATGAACAGGCAGCATGAATTTTGCGTGCTGCCTGGACCTCTTTGAACGAGTGCAGGCAAATAGCGCAGGCCCGTCACACCGCCCATTTTCGGGCCTAATCCAATTGCTAAGCCCTTCTGTGCATTTTGTGCAAAGACTCCAGAAAATAATTTTTAAAATGTATTTGAAATCTGAATAATTGACTTTGGCATGAGTCTACAGTTATCAATGCCACGGTTAAGTCACTGACATCCTTTGTGTCTGATTGTGGCTCATTATCCCTCCTCGTCTTCTCCATGGCATTCCACATGGTCAAACACTTGATTCTCCACCATGGTCCATTTCTGTAGGACTGCCCTTGCGTAGTTCTGCTCCTACCTGTCACAATGCAGCCAGTGAATTGCCAGCAAATGCTTCCGGTCCTGCAAGGACATCTCTGGAGCACTTCTAGGTTCTTTCCTTGGTGATATATCCATAGGTTTATTGTCAGTTTCCATATGTAAGCTGACAACACCGAACTCTACCTCTTCACCATCTCCCTCAATTTCACAGCTATCTGTGTTTGTCAGATTGCCTGTCTGATAGCAATTTGCGGCTGAGTCAGAACATTCTCCAATTAAACATTGGGAAGATCAAAGCGACCTTATTCTACTCCAACCAGAAATTTTGTACCCTTGGCACAGACTCCATCTCCATCCCTCAGGCTGAAACAAATCCATTTGAAAACTTGATATCCGGTTTGAACTAGAACCAAATTTCAACCTCCTACTCATCACCAGGATGGCTAACTTTCATTTCTGCAATGTTGCCCACCACCACCCTTAGCTCACTCCGTCTGCCACCAAAACCTTTCCCATGCTTTAGGTACCTCTGTGCTCTAATCCAATGCTCTCCTTAACCAGCCTCCTGAGCTGCATTTCTCACAAACACCAGCTGATCCAAAATTCTTTACAAGCAACTATCCAATTCCCTTTGAAAAGAGAGTTATTAAAGTGTATGGGGTGTGAGCAGGAGAATGGTATTATTAGGTAGCTCAATTGCAGAAAAACACCAAAACCAGTTTTATTAGACTGAGTGGCTTGTTTCTCTGCTGTGACATTCTCTGATTCCATAAACTTCTGCACCTATTCTGTTCTAGGCCCCACTCGCTTATTACTTTGTCCTTGCTGACCCCTATTGGTTCCCTGTTCCTCAATGCATCAAATTCAAAATTCTCATTCACATCCTCAAATCCCTCCATTGCCTCACTTCCACCCTACTTTTACAGCCTCTTCCAACCATTTAGTCCCTTGAATCTAGCCTCCCTTTGTTCAATTATCAGGGGCCATGATCTTCAGATGTCTTAGACATACTCTCTGGACATCCTCCCCTAAACCCATCACCTCATTACCCCTCTTCCAACCTTTAAAAGCCTCCTCAAAACCATCCTTTCAGTTAACAATCCTAATTTTTCCCCTACAGCTTGTCTTGTAATTTTCATCTGTGAAGCATCTTCAGAGTTATCAAAATATTTCTAATTTTAAGGGCTATAGCATTATCTTCACATAAACATCAAGTGATTAAATTCCTTTTTGATGCTCAGTTACCTACAGGAGTGTAAGCTTTAAAACTTTACACATATCATCAAGACATTATACACCTTTGAGCATAAAGTACAGTGAAACACTGCTGATATACAGCTGCACTGTAATGATGAGAAACTTACCAAAAACCTCATCTGGGTCACCTGACTTCATGGTTGAAGTTTCAACATCTTCTGTGAATGATTAAAGGATATCCATTACCAATAAGCAACAGATAAACATATTTATCTGTGAAATCAAAGTGAAATGTATTCCAAGATAATCTATCATAAACGGTACTTACATCATACAGTTCAAATTATCTAATGTTCTATATCTCTACAGTTGTTAGTTATTTTTTTCCTTTCTGATAGTGTACAGATACCAGAAATGAGAGGATACAACTATCAGGAAAAGCTGAACAGACTGGGGCTCTTTAGAAAAAAAGACCGAGAGGTGACCTGATGGAGATCTTTAAAATTTTGAAGGGGGTTCGATAGGGTAGACATAGAGATGATGTTTCTACTTGTGGGGAAGTCCAAAACTAGGGGCCATAAATATGATAGGCACTACTAAATCCAATAAAGAATTCAGGAGAAACTTCTTTACCCAGAGAGTGGTTAGAATGTGGAACTTGTTACCACACGGAGTGGTTGAGGTTAATAGCATAGATGCATTTAAGGGAAAGCTAGATAACATATGAGGGAGAAAGGAATTGAAGGATATGTTGATAGGATGAGATGAAGTAAGGTGGGAGGAGGCTCAAGTGGCGCATAAACACCAGCATAGACCCGTTGGGCCAAATCCTGTTTCTGTGCTGTAAATTTTTAATGTAATTCTATGAAATTATGATTTTCAGTGGCAAGTATCGGATACATACATTGCATAAGGGTAGGAGATATTAGGCTGAAAGAACTAGTTCATAAACAACTGCATTTTAAAGATCCACTAAGCTGATAGAGCAGCTGTCATTGGGAAATGATCTGCATGTGTCTGAAACAGGATCTGATGGGTTTGATAATGTAACCAGTAAAGATGTTTGTCAATCCAAAAACACTGCAAAGGTCTCGTACATAATTTGCTTAGGTCATTTATAATCTTGTCATTTTCTTTCTTGATCTGCTTAGGAATACTCAGATATTCAACAAACATAACTTAAAATAATTTAACATTTATTAGTTGATTCCCTGTGGTGTTGCACATGGGAAATCAAGACCAAGGATACTTTTCAGGTCACGCAGGGTTAGAGGGAGGGGGGATAACTGAACTAAGGTGGGGGGAGAAGAGGGAAAGGGAACAAGAGACAGGCGAGGGTGGAAGAGAGTAAAAAAGTGAGGATAGGGAGGTGGACTGAGGATTAGGTGAGGAGGGAGAGGAGATGGGGATGGGGAGGGGAGGCGAAAGGGTCAAGAGGGGAATGCTGGTGAGTGAGTTTGCTTCACTGGGGGAGGGGGTGTGTGGTAGCTTTTTTCACACGACAGGTGGAGGGGGTGGTGTTGAAGATCACAGTTTTGCTCAGTCTAGGACAGGTTGCAGCTGAAATTTGCTCATTGTGAGGGGTGGGAATCGTAGTCAGTATGTGTGTGGGGTGGGGGGGTGGGGGGGAACAGGCTGCCTGGGTGTTGAAAGTTGCCCTGAGGTCATAATCCTGCTCAGTGGAGGTTGCGGAGGGGCAGGATTTAAGAAAGCCTTCTCAGTGGGGGAGGGAGTGTGTGTGAAATCATGTTAAGTGTGAAATTCAAACAATATGATTTACAGACCTTACCCTTCTTCCATTTTGTTTATGCTATTGTTTTTCATCAAGATAATAATCAACAGCCTATGTGTTCTGGTTTCTTGTGTAATATACAAACATGAGAGTCAGAACTCACAGACAAAACATAATCTAGTAAAGCAGCAAAGCTCCTCAGGCGTGTGGTTCCTACTTCAACCCCACATAATGGTTATATTTTTCCACAGGTTGCAGCCTTGGCATCTGAACACAGGCCTTTTAGAAACTCAGGAACATAGGAACAGGAGATGGCCATTCAGTCCCTCGAGCCTGTTATCATGGAATCATAGAAATTTACGGCACAGAAGGCCATTCGGCCAATCGTGTCTGTGCCAGCCGAAAAAGAGCTATCCACCCTAATCCCACATTCCAGCTCTTGGTCCGAAGGCCTTGTAGGTTACGGCACTTCAAGTGCATAGCCAAGGACTTTTTAAATGTGATGAGGGTTTCTGCCTCTTCCACCCTTTCAGGCAGTGAGCTTCAGACCCCACCACCCTCTGGGTGAAAAAGTTCTCAACTCCCCTCTAATCCTTCTACCAATTACTTTAAATCTATGCCCTCTAGTTATCGACCTCTCTGCTAAGGGAAATAGGTCCTTCCTGTCCACTCTATCTAGGCCCCTCATAATTTTATACACCTCAATTAAGTCTCCCCTCAGCCTCCTCTGTTCCAAAGAAAACAATCCCACCCTATCCAATCTTTCCTCTTGGCTAAAGTTCTCCAGTCCAGGCAACATCCTCATAAATCTCCTCTGTACCCTCTCTAGTGCAACCACATCTTTCCGATAATGTGGTGACCAGAACTGTACACAGTACTCTAGCTGTAGCTTAACTTGTGTTTTATACAGTTCAAGCATAACCTCCCTTCTCTTATAGTCTATGCCTCGGCTAATAAATGAAAGTATCCAGTATGCCTTCTTAACTACCTTATCTACCTGTTCTGCTACCTTCAGGGTTCTGTGGACAGGCACTCCAAGGTCTCTCTGTTCCTCTACACTTCTCAGTATCCTACCATTTACTGTGTATTCCCTTGCCTTGTTAGCCCTCCCCAAATGCATTACCTCAAACTTCTCCGGATTGAATTCCATTTGCCACTTTTCTGCCCCCCTGACCAGTCCATTGATATCTTCCTTCAGTCTACAGCTTTCTTCCTCACTATCAACCACATGGCCAATTTTTGTATCATCTGCAAACTTCTTAATCATGCCCCCTACATTGAAGTCTAAATCATTGATATATACCACAAAAAGCAAGGGACCTAGTACCGAGCCCTGTGGAACCCCACTGGAAACAGCCTTCCAGTCACAAAAACACCCGTCGACCACTACCCTTTGCTTCCTGCCACAGCCAATTTTGGATCCAACTTGTCACTTTCCCTTGGATCCCATAGGCTTTTACTTTTCTGACCAGTCTGCCATGTAGGACCTTGTCAAAAGCATTGCTAAAATCCATGTAGACTACCTCAAATATGCTACCCTCATCGACCCTCCTTGTTACCGCCTCAAAAAATTCAATTAGGTTAGTCAGACACAACCTTCCTTTAACAAATCTCTGCTGACTGTCCTTGATTAATCCGTGCCTTTCTAAATGACGATTAATACTGTCCCTCAGAATTTTTTTCCCATAATTTGCCCACCACCGAGTTTAGGCTGACTGGCCTGTAAATACGTGGTCTATCCCTTTCTCCCTTTTTAAACAATGGTACAACAACAGCAGTCCTCCAACACCACACCTGTAGCCAGAGAGGATTGCCTCTGCTATTTCCTCCCTGTTCCTCCATTCAGTAAGATCATGGCTGATCTGTACCTCAACTCCATTTACCCGCCTTTGCTCCATTTCCCTGGAAACCCTTACACAACAAAAATCTGTCAAAAACCTTTTGGGGGAGAGTTTTCCAGATTTCCACTATCCTTTACATGAAACAGTGCTTCCTGATTTCACTCTTAAATGGCCTAGCTCTAATACCCTCTTGTTCTGGATTTCCCCACCAGAAGAAATAGTTTCTCTGTATCTACCTTAGCAAATCACTTTATCATTTTAAACTGCTCAATTAGATCACCCCTCAACCTTCTAAATTCAAGGGAATACTAGCCAAGTTTATGTAACCCTGTCCTCATAAATCAATTCTTTTAGCCCCAGTATCATTCTGGTGAAGCTGCACTACACCCTCTCCAAGGCCAACATATCCTTTGTGAGGTGCTGTACCCAGAACTGAACACAATTCTCCAGAAGGGGTTTGACCATGGCTCCGTACAACTGAAGCATTACTTCCTCTCCTTTCTATTCCAACCCTCTTGAGATAAAGGCCAATATTCCATTACCCTTTTTGTGTACCTGTGCACTACCATTTAGTGATTTGTGTACCTGGACACCCAAATCCCTTTGCTCCTCCACAGTTCCTAGTCTCTCGCCATTAAGAAAATATTCCGATTCGTCTTTGTTGGATCCAAAGTGGATGAACTCACACTTCCCCATATTGAACTCCATCTGTCAGTTTTGCTAACTCAATTAATCTGTCTATGTCTCTTTGTAACTTCCTGCTCCCAGGCATACAACTTTTTGTTCCTCCTAAATAACAGGGCCTGCACACTTACTGGATACTTCAAAAATCTCTGCAAGTGTAGTTTTAAGAAAGCTTCTTTGAAATGCACTAAACCAGAAGAACATAGAAAATGACCCACACTTACATGGCCAGAATTAAGGGCCTAGTAATATGGGGTACTTTGAACCACATCTACACACTATCATCTGACTCAAGGAAATCTAAGCCAAAAATAACTTATTCATTAACCCCCTGGAATTGCACTTATATATGCTTTTGCTTTGCTTGTGGAACACTAACTTACAAATTACTGATGGAGAACAAAATCTGAAGCATTAGAAATGACTCACTCCGTATCAACTTAAACTATTTCCTTTAGCACTTCTAACCGCTATCTACAAAATAAAATTTGAGTCTCCCACAATAATATTTTAAAAACTTGATAAAAATCTAGGACCTCAACAATTTCACATCCTAAACCACCAAAATGTACATTTCCAAATGAAAACGGGGGATGTATAGGATTCCTATGGAAACGGCACAACTGGCTAAATGTTGGTCCTAACCACCTCAGATTTTTTTTAAAATACAAAGATATAACACATTAAAATACCATTTTTAACATTTTGCAATTTTGGCTGTTTAGGCAAATGGGAACCCAAATATCCCAAGTATATAAGAGAGAAGCTCTTTCATGATCAAAACATTAATTACCATTTTATAAACCATCAGTCACAAAAATAGCAAATTGTTCAACATGCTAGTAATTGATTCCATAAGCACTATATAATCAACATTTAAAAAATAAACAACTTTATATGGTTTAGCTCTTTTAGTTTAAGCAGATACAGTATCATATGCTTCATAGTATCACACTTACACTATACAGATAAATGTAAATATATTATTCAGGACTATTTAATAGTTTGTTAATAATACAGGAAACTTCATGTGCCATAAATTAAGAACCTAACCAATACAGAACCCTTTATCTTCCACTGAATCCAATCATTCCTGCATATGATCTTTCACTTGATACTTACAAGTTTAGTTCATACCAGAATAAGAATGTTGCCCACCCCTAAAAAGGCACTGGTTTCATAAAGTAGCTCCTGGTTTCAATCCATGCAACTCATCTCAACCAAGGCAGATGGAGTTCAGGCAGGTCTGGAACTCAAATCTTTATCAGAATAGCTGTTGATGTGGAGTTTGGCCTACAGAACTACTTCAGTGCAGAGCTTTTAAAATATATAGTTATTATTGCATTTTTCATGTGGGAATAACCAAAACGAATAGAGGAATATAGAAAATGTGGATTTGATACACAAATTAATTCCATAAGGATTGTAGTACCATTTCTGAAACACAATCAAAAATAACATTAAAAGCTTTAGTTTATTTAAAGAATATATATTTCTCCCGGGTCATGTCAATATTGTTAATTCCCGTCACCCAAGGTCACGCACACTCCGATTTTCCTTCGATTTTCTGCAGGAACACCTGGGCTTTGCACTATGTCTTAGTTGATGGCACAGGCCAAGAACCAGATCACATATGAAAATGCAGCACAAACCCACATCCTACCACTCCTTTACCTATTGCATTACAGTACCAATGACATTTCAACCCAGCAGAGTTTATGGAGTTTCCTGTATTCTCGAGTTTTACATATTAAACATAATGAAAGAAAAAAAGACGTGAATTTATATAACACCTTTCACGGCCTCAGGACGTCCCAAAGCACCTTCCAGCCAATGTAGTACTTTTGAAGTGAAGTCACTGTTGTAATGTAGGAAACACAGCAGCCAATTTGCGCACAAGAAGGTCCCACAAACAACAGTGAGGTAGGAATAGGAGTAGGCGATTCAGCCCCTCGAGACGGTTCTGCACCCAATCGCCTAAATGGCCAAAATGACCAGATAATCTGTTTTAGTGATATTGGTTGGGGGATAAATGTTAGCCAGCACACCAGGAGAACTCCCCAGGCTCTTCTTCGAAATAGCGCCATGGGATCTTTTACGGATTTGAGAGGTTTAATGTCTCATCCGAAAAACAGCACATCCAACAGTGCAGCAGTCTCAGTACTGCACTGGAGTGACAGCCTAGATTTTGTGCTCAAGTCTCATATAATGAACATAGTACGTAATAGAAACCTGCATAGTGTAAAAACAGCAAAAGATATTGAGTTCTCAAAAAAGAACATTTTACTTAGTCTTCAGGCTTTCACTTAGAAGCTGAAAATTCTCTATTTTAGATACTCTTTCACGTCTATTGGTGGATTCTCAATAATAAATATTCCAACCAGTTTCCGCCAAGTCAGACTAAGCAGGATTAAAATACGCACGAATCCTTTAATTATCAGATCTTCCCACCTTCAATTGAACTGTCGCGGTGATACTTCTGCATTTTTGTCAAGCTATCAATAGCTTTAAGTGGAGGTTCTCTCTTTGTATCTAAAAGCGATGTTTTCCTTTCCTGCTCCTCTCCAAAGATGTTGTTATTGTTGTTCACTTGAGTCCCATTGGTCTTCGTTAATTTTTGAAGCTCGACCTTCAGTTCTGTAATCTAGAAAGAGAGAATTTTTATCTAGGGTGCAACAGATAGAATTAGCATAAACAAATTAGGTTAATTGGTTCAACCTATTAAATAAGGAAGTGAGAGTCTTATTATAACATTAACATCCCTTTACAAGACATTAGATAGCTTAGGGAAATAATAAACCGTTATAGCCTACGGGTTTCCCAGAGTTCCTGCTGAATCTAGCGTCATGACCTCATTTAACTTTTTGGACTTCGTTTCCTGGCTGGCTGTTGGACAGGAAGGCCTGCGGCACCAGGCTGCAGCTAGGAAGCAGAGGAGGGATGGAGAGATCGTGGGGGACATGGGGGCCATAGATATATCGCAGGGAGGTTCCAATCGTGTGGGGTGGGAAACGGGTTGCTTCTCCTGGCCCACAAGCAGTGCTGTAAAGGCACTTATCTGTTGGATGTGGCTTTTTTCACCTCCCTTCAGCTGCAAGGTTTCCCGAGCCCTGGGAAACCCAGCCCACAGCCATTAAATTTAAAAGACAGCTAAAATTTGAGCCATGCAGCTTCATTAAAATATTTATATTAGGAACCCGCCTCTGGAGAGCAAGTTAGTCGCCCGCCCCCCAAACCTGCCTCCATTAAAACTAGAAGTCAGCGCATTGGAGGCAGGCGTCCCATTTTTGAATTTTTTACCCCCCCACCAATCCTGGGGGGCGGGGGGGGGAAGAGTGTCAGAAATCCCCCCGCAGAATCTTACAGCACAGGAGGTCGTCATTCGGCCCATCATGCTTGTGCTGGCTTTTTGAAAGAGCTATCCAATTAGTTCTACTCCCCCGCTCTTTCCCCATAGATCTGCAAATTCTTCCTTTTTAAGAATATATCCAATTCCTTTTTGAAAGTTACTATTGAATCTGCTTCCACCAACCTTTCAGGCAGTGCATTCCAGATCATAACAACTCGCTGTGTAAAAAAAATTCTCATCTACCCTCTGGTTCTTTTGCCAATTATCTTAAATCTGTATCCTCTGGCTACCGACCCACCCACCAGTGGAAACAATTTCTCCGTATTTAATCTATCAAAATCCCTCAGAATTTTGAACACCTCTATTAAATCTCTCCATGAACCCTCTCTGTTCTAAAGAGAATAATCCCAGCTTCAGTCCCTCACCCCATGTATAATTCTGGTAAATCTCCTCTGCACCCTCTCCAAGGCCTTAATATCCTTCCTAAAACATGGAATCAAGGAAGGTACATGGTGACCAGGATAAAAAGTATCTAACATAGAACCATAGAATAGTTACAGCACAGGAGGCCATTCGGCCTGTCGAGCCTATGCTGGCTCTCTGCAAGTCTCCTTCAGGTACTTATCCAATTCCCTTTTGAAAGCCACAGTTGAATCTGCTTCCGCCACCCTCTCAGGCAGTGCATTCCAGATCTTAACCAGTCGCTGCGTAAAAAAGTTTTTCTCCATGTCGCCTTTGATCCTTCTGCTAATCACCTTCAATCTGTGTCCTCTGGTTCTCGACCCTTCCACCAATGGGAACAGTTTCTCTCTATCTATACCCCTCACGATTTTGAACACCTCTATCAAATCTCCTCTCAACCTTCTCCGTTCTAAGGAGAGCAACCCCAGCTTCTCCAGTCTATCCACATAACTGAAGTCCCTCATTCTGCACCCTCTCTAAGGCCTTCACATCCTTCCTAAAGTGTGGTGCCCAGAATTGGATACAATATTCCAGTTGAGGTCAGACTAGTGTTTTATAAAGGTTCATCATAACTTCCTTGCTTTTGTACTCTATGCCTCTATTTATGAAGCCCAGGATCCCATATGCTTTTTTAACCGCTTTCTCAAGCTGCCCTGCCACCTTCAACGATTTGTGCACATATACCCCCAGGTCTCTCTGTTCATGCACCCCCTTTAGAATGGTATCCTTTAGTTTATAATGCCACTCCTCATTCTTCCTATCAAAATGTATCACTTCGCACTTTTCTGCGTTAAATTTTATCTGCCACGTGTCCGCCCATTCCACCAGCCTGAATATGTCCTCTTGAAGTCTATCACTATCCTCCTCACTGTTCAGTATACTTCCAAGTTTTGTGTCATCTGCAAATTTTGAAATTGTGCCCTGTACACCCAAGTCCAAGTCATTGATATATATACCGGGGAACACGACTGTGTACCTTCCTCCAGTGTGAAAAACAACCATTCACCACTACTCTCTGTTTCCTGTCACTTAGCCAGTTTCGTATCCATGCTGCCACTGTCCCTTTTATGCCATGGGCTTCAACTTTGCTGGCAAGCCTATTATGTGGCACTTTATCAAATGCCCTTTGGAAGTCTATGTACACTTCATCAATCCTCTCTGTTACCTCATCAAAAAACTCAATCAAGTTAGTATTTGTTAAAATCTTTATTCAACTACATCTATATTAAGTATTAAGTATTGTATTGTCAAATATTAAGTATTGTTCATTTACTGGATGTAATAGTGTGGGAAAAAGAAAGAAAGACTTGCATTTATATAGTGCCTTTCACGACCACCGGACATCTCAAAGCGCTTTACAGCCAATGAAGTACTTATGGAGTGTAGTCACTGTTGTAATGTAGGAAACGCGGCAGCCAATTTGCGCACAGCAAACTCCCACAAACAGCAATGTGATTATGACCAAATAATCTGTTTTTGTTATGTTGATTGAGGGATAAATATTGGCCAGGACACCGGGGATAACTCCCCTGCTCTTCTTCGAAATAGTGCCATGGGATCTTATACATCCACTTGAGAGAGCAGAGGGCCTCGGTTTAACTTCTCATCCAAAAGACGGCACTTCTGACATAGCAGCACTCCCTCAGCACTGCACTGGAGTGTCAGCCTAGATTTTTGTGCTCAAGTCCCTGGCGTGGGACTTGAACCCCTCTACCTTCTGACTCAGAGGCAAGAGTGCTATCCACTGAGCCACAGCTGACACCGGAAGAGTAAAATTAATAAAACAAATGAAATCTGTAAAACCTGATTTATTAATTACTAGGAAATGTTAAACAGTAAAAGCCAGGTTTCCATTCTTTAATGTTGACATTAAATCTATTTCAATCCAGAGAAGAAAATCCACTGAAATTTTTTTTTTGCACCCAAGCATCAGCTTCAGGCACTCTTAGATTAGGCACTATTGGTTAGATACAAGGCAGCACTCGCTCTAAATTGACCCAACAATGTACCTCAGGAAAGTATCCCACTACAGCAATGTGATATGTTTATTACCACTACAGCAATTTTTGTTCCTTCTTTCAGTGAGACAGCTAATTTAGTGTTAAATCATGTTTACTATTGTACTGGGGATTTATGCCTAATTGGAACTGGAACAAAAATGCACAAACTCATGGACCTCTCCAGCTTTTAGAGAGGAAACTTTCATCTCTGGCCCTAGAGGTGAATGATAATGTTCTAAACTTACTTATCCCAGTTCTTATTACATCTACTTAAAATTTCATTAACCTTTGGGAAAAGGTTGGAAACATCAGTGTTTGTATAATGCTGACTTGCTCATTTAGTACTTTTTAAGTGCAGTCTAACAGCCTCTTTGATGCCAAGGAATTAAAAACACACACATAGCTTCTTTTTAATAACTACAATTTCATAGTTAAAATAAATCAAAACCATAATCATCATACGCAACAAAAATGAAATCTTTAGCATGTCCAAAATTAGATGCAGGACAATTTAAGTGACCTGAAGATAGGAGAGCACTTGGGAAATACTGGCCATACCCTAATTATGTTCACATTGAAAACAAATAAAGAAAAAGAGGAATCCAAGATAAAAATGTTGGACTGGTAATCAGCTGATTTCAATAGTATGAAAGGGGCCCTAGTACAGATTAATTGGTTGGAAAAAATGTTAGATTAAACAGCAGTGGGAAATACTTAAATATGAGATGGATAAGGTATAGGTAAATGCCCACTAGGGGAAAGGTGGCACATTAAAAGCAGGGATTTCATGAATAAATAGAAAGGTTACTTCAGAAATAAGATTTAAAAAGAAGGCACATGATCAATACGGGAGATAACACAGAAAAAAAGTAAAGAAATATAAACAGTTTAGAGAGTGAGAAAAAAATTAGGAAGGCGAAGGGGGAGTATGAAAGAATACTGCCAGTCAACATAAAGGAAAATATCAAGGGTTTGTATACAGACATAAGATGTAAAGGGATAAGTAAAGAAAGGGTGAGATTGCTTAGAGGTGAAGGTGGTTATCTTGTACTTGAGAGTGAGAGAATGGCAGAGAGGCTTAAGTGTTTTGCCACAGTTTTTACGAAGGAAGGTGAATGTCAGACTGTAGCACTACCTGAGAGATGTGAAAGAGCAACAACTGGAGATAAACAATCAAAAGGGCATTATAGTAAGAAGTTAATACAATTAAAAATAGAAAAGTCCCCAGACTGAAATGGGATGAATTCCAAAATACTGAAGGAGGCTGGGACACTAATCAAAATTTTCCAAAAAACTTTGGAAATGGATATTGGGCCAAAGGACTGGAGGGTGGCAATCTTCAACAAAAGGATAAAAGTATAAGGCAGGAAATGAAAGAAAAATTAGTCTTAACTATCAGCAAATCTCCCTGCTATTCCATTCACTCTTGTGCTAGGCACACCCAAAATGCCTGATCTGAACCCGCCTGGATTTATGGGTTCAGATCATTAGTATGTCCCCCAGCACAGCCCATCCTGCCAGGGGCCTGCACCCAGAATCGGGGTGGAAAGCCAGCTGCTGCTGCATCCCTTAGAAGCTTGCAACAGTGGTAATGGCTGCTAGCTGTAGGATCTTCTGGCTGCTGTGCAAGAACAGAGGGCCTATAGTCTAGAGAATCCAATGAGTGCCTGTGGGGGAAAAATTACACTTACCTTTTTAGGTCTCTTTGGCCTTGCTGCATGCCCATTAAGACCCACCGATCAGAGGGGGCCCAGGTGCAAGAGATATCAACAGCTTTTTTGAGGAATCATTCGGAATGGGTGCCCATTAGATCTTCCAAAAGAAAAATGAAGCAGGAGGTACGATTAGCCCCCCGCCCTCATTTCCATGCATTTACGAGTCCTGAAGCTGTTGTATGCACAGGCACTTTGCTCCTCTTAGGGCAGCCCCAAAAATGTCAGGGCAATATAAAGGAAGTAGATCACCAGGGTTAAAGGTCTCAGGCTCTTTTCCTCTCTTTTGAGCTGGGAACTAATTTTCCTAAGGAACATAGGAGAGGAATTTTGGGGGTCTAGAGTCCACAATACAGGGTACATTTAGTGAATACTTAGAAATGCTGTAAAATTTACGATTAAAAATTCATGGTATATACCAAAATTTAACAGCAAATTTTTGATTTTGTTGAATTGTTTCTCGGAGAATTTTTTTAAATTGCTAGTTTGAGAAATTAACTCTGTGGGACTTCTTACCCTGCTCTGAAGCTTCTGAACTTCTGCTGCATGTACTTTTTCAACCTCTTCAAATTTCCTCTTTTCAGCATCTTGATGCTTAACAAATTCTATTTCCCTGAAAAATACAAGTTTCCATAAAGTTTTCAGGTTCAGCAAGTTGCTCTCTCAGCTTTCTGTTTATAAGATTGCATTTTTAATTTAATTTCTCACTTCTGTTGGTAATCTTTAATGAGTTTCTTGGCTTTGTTGTATTTCTTCTCTAAGGCCTGGTACTGGCTCTGGGTCTCTTTCAGATGTTCGTTGACAGTATGACACAGGGTCTGTGCCTCAATCCAGTAGCTTTCCAGTTTCAACATCCGTTCTTTGTTCTCATCAATGTTCTGCTGGAGTTGTGTTTTTTCCAGTTCCCACTGAACCTTCTCATTCTCTGCTAATTGGAGCTGGGAAGAATAGGCAAATAACTTCAACAAAAGAACAGAACTTAACTTATCAAACTCATTCATAAATGTTATTTCCCATCTGGAATTATAATATATATCTTTTTTTAAATGCCCAAATTTGATGAGATTGACATAAATGCAGAAGATCTCCTAGCATGCAGCTCAGAAACAGCATAGGTAGAGACCTGGGAGTAGGTCAACCGCACACCCCCTCAGTTGCAGGTGTTTAGTTGGGGTGTTTTGAAAGGGACGCAAGATGTGAGGAAAAATTAGAGGGTAACATACCGCTTAACACAGTTAATGACAATAATTAAAATAGTGACATTTTTCCCCAATATGAAACATTTTATTAAAATATTTCTCTGGTCAAAATATGTACTCAAACAAGAGAAAATTAGCTAAAAACTAATTCCACTGTCCTGGTTTCTCCCCAGAACCTTGTATCTTCCTCTGCTTCAAATAATTATCCACTTTCTCTTTAAAATAAAAAGCAATGATTATGCGTCAACTAGTAAAGTATTCCATGGTCCAAGCACTTTCTGCGGAATCAAATTTCTCACGCACTTTCCTCACTTTCTTGGTAACTATTTTAAATTGATGCAAATTAGGGGCAGTTTTTTTCTGCAAGTCCATGCCCACAAGGAACTGGGTTGAGAACAGCCAAACTTAATTTCATATAGGGTCCTTGTAGTGAGTAAAGCGAGAAGATCTTCATCACATCAGTCTGGGTTAGACTTGAATACAGATCCCAGAAGTGAAATAACAGTTTGCTAATCCCTTGTGCCATCCAGTCCCTCCATAATTTATAACTATAAGTAGCTAGGTACAAACTATGTGGTAAACCAAATGATCTGTACCTTTAAAAGGTATACATAGGATTATATAGGATATACAGCACAGAAACAGGCCATTCGGCCCAACCAGTCCATGCCGACGTTTATGCACCACTCGATCCTCCTCCCGTCTTTCCTCATCTAACTATCAGCAAAACCCTCTATTCCCTTCTCCCTCATATGCTTGTCTAGCCTCCCCTTAAATGCATCTATACTATTCGCTTCAACCACTCTCTGTGGTGGAGAGTTCCACATTCTCACCACTCTTTGGGTAAAGAAGTTTCTTCTGAATTCCCTATTGGATTTCTTGGTGACTATCTTATATTGATGACCTCTTGTTATGCTCTTCCCCACAAGTGGAAACATTCTCTCTTTATCCACTCTATCAAAACCTTTCATAATTTTTTTAAAGACCTCTATTAGGTCACCCCTCAGCCTTCTTTTTTCAAGAGAAAAGAGACCCAGCCTGTTCATCCTTTCCGGATATATATACCCTCGCAGTTCTGCTATCATCCTTGTAAATCTTCTCTGCACCCTCTCCAGTGACTCTATATCCTTTTTATAATATGGCGACCAGAACTATATGCAGTACTCTAAGTGTAGTCTAACCAAGGTTCGATACAGGTTTAGCATAACCTCCCTACTTTTCAATTCTATACCTCCAGAAATAAACCCGAATGCTTGGTTTGCTTTTTTTTTTAAATGGCATTGCTAACCTGTGTCGCAACTTTTAGTGATTTGTGTATTTGTACTCTGAGATCCCCTTGTTCCTCTCCCCCACCTAGACTCGCACCCTCCAAGTAATAAGTGACCTCCCTATTCTTCCTACCAAAATGTAATACCTCACATTTATCTGTGTTGAACTTCATTTGCCAATTATATGCCCATTCTGCAAGTTTATTCATGTCCTCCTGTAATTTGTTACAGTCCTTCTCAGTATTGACTATCCCCCCCGAATTTGGTGTCATCCGCAAATTTAGAAATTGTGTTTTTGATTCCAAAGTCTAAATCGTTAATGTAAATTGTGACCAGCAGTGGTCCCAGCACTGATCCTTGTGGAACACCACTACCCACCTTCGGCCATTGTGAATAGCTACCCTTTACTCCTACTCTCTGCTTTCTGTCCTGAAGCCAGCCAGCAATCCATTCTGCTACTTGTCCCCTGACTCCGCATTCTCTGACCTTGTTCATCAGTCTATTATGGGGTACCTTATCGAAGGCCTTATGAAAATCCAGATAAATTACATTAACTGCATTACCATTGTCTACTCTCTCTGTTACCTCTTCAAAAAAATCAATAAGGTTGGTCAAGCAAGACTTTCCCTTTTGAAATCCATGCTAACTATTCATTATTATATTTTTGGTTTCTAGATATTCTTCTATTTTCTCCTTTAGTAGGGATTCCATTATTTTTCCTACCACCGATGTTAAGCTGACTGGTCTCTGATTCCCTGGAAATGTTCTATCTCCCTTCTTAAATAGCAGTATTACGTTAGATATCCGCCAGTCCTCTGACACTACACCTTTTTCTAATGAATTATTAAATATTCGTAGTAATGCCTCGGCTATCTCGTCCCTAGATTATTTTAAAATGCGTGGATGCAATCCAACCGGACCATGGGTTTTATCCTCTTTGAGTTTGATTAGTTTATTTAATATATCCCCTTTTTTATTTTAAATGCACTTATCTCATTACTAATCTCATCATCCAATGTCATGTCCACCTGTTCTATCTCCCTGGTAAATACTAAAGTGAAATAATTATTTAATATTTCTGCCATCTCTCTATCATTACCTGTGGTAATATCCTGTCTATGGCCCTATTCCCATCCTAACCTTCCTTTTTTAAAATTGATGTGCCTGTAAAATATTTTACTATTTTGTTTTACGTTCCTTGATAATTTAATTTCATAGTTCCTCTTTGCCTCCCTGATTGTTGTTTTGACTTCTCTCCTAATCTTTTTGTATTCTCCCTTATCATGCACTCCCCTGCTGTCTATGTATTTAATGTATGCCTCTTTCCTTACCCTCAATTGTTCCCTTATGGCTTTATTCATCCATGGAGTCTCATTATTGTTTAGTTTGTTCTTTCCTTTCAGCGGAATATATTTTTCCTGCACTCCGTTGAACACCGTTTTAAAAGTTTCCCATTGCTGTTCTACTTCGTTGTTTGAAAATATTGTTGCCCATTTCCCCCCCCCCCCCACAAAGTTCTATTCTCAGCCCCTCAAAATCAGCTTTTCTCCAATCTATTAGTCTGGTTTTCGTCATACTTATGTCCTTCTCAATTATCATCTTAAAGTGTATTATATTATGGTCACTATTGCCTAGATGTTCCCCTACTTTTACTTCTCTTATCTGCTCTGGTTCATTCCCCATTCCTAGATCCAATAGCGAATCCTTCCTTGTTGGGCTTTTTACATATTGGGTTAGAAAGGAGTCCTGTACACATTGTAGGAACTCCATTTAATTATCCCCTTTACCTACCTCTTCTGTCCAATTAATATCAGGGTAGTTGAAATCCCCCATGATTATTATTCCATGTTCTTTGCTCATTTCCCTAATTTGTCTGCATATTTCTTCCTCCAACTTTTTTTTAATTCTATCCCTCTAGAAATAATCCCTAGTGCTTGGTTTTCTTTTCTTATGGACTTGTTAACCTGTGTCGCTACTTTTAGTGATTTGTGTATTTGTACTCAGAGATCTCTTTGCTCTTCTACCCCATTTAGATTCGTATTTTCCAAGTAATATGTGACCCCCCCCCTATTTTTCTTACCAAAATGTAATACCTCATATTTATCAGTGTTGAAATTAATTTGCCAATTATATGCCCATGCTGCAAGTGCATTCATGTCTTCTTGTAATTTGTTGCAGTCCTCCTTAGTGTTGACTATCGCTCCCAATTTGATGTCGTACGCAAATTTAGAAATTGTGTTTTTGATTCCAAAGTCTAAATCGTTAATATAAATTGTGAACAACAGTGGTCCCAGCACTGATCCTTGTGGAACACCGCTTCCCACCTTCTGCCACTCTGAATAGCTACCCTTTACCCTTATTCTCTGCTTTCTGTCTTGAAGCCAGCTAGTTATCCATTCTGCTACTTGTCCCGACTGCGTATTCTCTAACCTTATTTACTGGTCTATTATGTGGTACCTTATCGAAGGCCTTTGGAAAATCTAGATAAATTACATCTACTGCATTACTGTCGACTTCTCTATCTGTTACCTCTTCAAAAAATTCAATTAGGTTGGTCAAGCAAGACTTTCCCATTTGAAATCCATGCTGACTATTCAGTGTTACATTTTTGGTTTCTAGATGTTCTTCTATTTTCTCCTTTAGTAGGGATTCCATTATTTTTCCTACCACCGATGTTAAGCTGACTGGTCTATAGTTCCCTGGACATGTTCTATCTCCCTTCTTAAATATAGTGAGAAGTCGCACAACACCAGGTTATAGTCCAACAGTTTTATTTGAAATCACAAGCTTTTGGAGCGGCTGCTCCTTCGTCAGGTGAAGGGTTCTTAAATATAGGCATTATGTTAGCTATCCGCCAGTCCTCTGAAACTACACCTTTTTCTAACGAATTATTACATATCTGTAGTAATGCCTCTGCTATCTCTTCCCTAAATTCTTTTAAAATGCACGGATGTAATTCCGGACCAGGGGTTTTATCTTCTTGGAGTTGGATTAGTTTGTTTAATATTTCTCAGCTTTTTATTTTAAATGCAGTTATCTCATTTCTAATCTCATCATCCGATGTCTGTCCACCTGTTCTGTTTCCTTAGTAAATACTGAAGCAATGTAATTATTTAATATTCCTGCCATCTCTCTATCGCTGCCTGTGATATTATCTTGTCCATCCCTTAGTGGCCCTATTCCCATCCTGACTACTTTTTTTTAATTTATGTGCCTGTAAAATATTTTACTTTATTTTTAATGTTGTTTGATAATTTAATTTCATACTTCCTCTTTGCCTTTCTAATTTTTTTTTAACTTCTCTTCTAATCTCTTTGTATTCTTCCCTCGTCATGCTCTCCCCTGCTGTCCATGTACTTAGTGTATGCCTCTTTCCTTATACTCAATGTTTCCCTTATGTCTTTATTCATCCATGGTGTTGCATTAGTGTTTAGCTTGTTCTTGTTTTTTAGTGGAATATATCTTGCCTGGACCCTGTTAAACACTGTTTTAAATGTTTCCCACTGCTGTTCTACATCATTGTTTGTCAATATTGTTGCCCATTTTATTTTCCCAAGTTCTATTCTCAGCCCCGCAAAATCGGCTTTTCTCCAATCTATTACCCTGGTCTTCGTCATGCTTATGTCCTTCTCAATTATGATCTCAAAGCGTATTATATTATGGTCACTATTGCCTGGATGTTCCCGTACTTTTATTTCTTTTATCTACTATGGTTCATTCCCATTACTAGATCCAATATCGAATCCTCCCTTGTTGGGCTTCTTACATATTGGGTTAGAAAGGAATCCTGTACACATTGTAGGAACTCCATACCCTTATCCACTTTACCTACCTCTTCTGGCCAATTAATATTGGGGTAGTTGAAATCTCCCATGATTATTCTTCTATGTTTTTACTCATTTCCTTAATTTGTTTGCATATTACTTCCTCCACTATTAGGTGGTCTGTAGACTACCCCTACAAGTGTGATTGATCCTTAATTATCTTTTATCTCTATCCACACGGATACTCCTATTTATATCAACGTAAAATGTATTTAATTATTAATAATCCATATAATGCTGACAATCAACTACACACAAAAAAATCTATTTTATTTACTTAGGTAACTCAAATGAACAATTTTGCATTTATTGCTGCAATACTGAAAAGATAAACAGACAACAATAACATCTTGCATTTAAATGTAGAAAAATATTCACAGGATGCTTCACAGAGTCATAAAGAAAAAATGGATGTTAAAGAAGCAGATATTAGGAGAAGTGGTCAGAATCTTAGTCAAAGAAGTGAGTTTTAAGCAAAGTCATAAAAGAAGAGAGGGAGCTGGAGATGTGGAGGGCTTTAGTGAGGAAACGGAGGGACTTGAACAGAAGAGGGGGAATTTTTCCAGCCCTGGGGAGGCGGGACTGCCGGGAAAATGGCAGAAACTGGGAGCGGGTACCAAACCCGCTCCCAACCCTCCTCCGTGCCATCTTCGTGTGAAGCGGGTCCCCGACTCGCGCAGGGGCCCGTCTCCGAGGCGGGAAGGGGATTAGAGCCAATTAACTGCCTCCATTTTCCGCCCGGGAAAGACCAGGGATTGGGCGATCAACCAATCGCGCAGCAGGCCAGAGATCCGTAGTTGGTGGGGCCAGCCGGAGATGCGAGTTTGGAGGGGTGGTCGGTTTAAAGGTGCTGGGGGGCGGGGTAGGGAACCCACAAGGAGTGCTCTAAAAAGCACTTAGCTGCTGGGGCCAACTGCTCCTGTCTCCATTTCGCTGCCGAGTTTCCCGAGCCTTGGGAAAACTGGCCAGCAGCTGTTAAATTTAAAGCAGGCTCCCAACTGCATTGTGAGAGACTGATTTAAATGTTATAATGAAGCATCAAGCCTCTCCAAGATGGGCCACACGCATGCCACAATACCCGCTGCCGTAAAAATGGCGGCAGGCGCATAGGGGACAGGTTCCCTGATTTTTAGTTTTTACACCCCCCCCCCCCCCGACCTTCTGTTGTCCGTCGTGGTGGGTTAATATTGACCCCAATGGCTTTCCTCTTCCTAATGTTCAGCTGGGGGAAATTGCAACTCTGAAGAATGTAAGAACATAAGAATTAGGAGCACGAGTAGGTCGTAAGGCCCCTTGAGCCTGCTCCACCTGGAATAAGATCATGGCTGATCTTCAACCTCAACTCCACTTTCCCAGCCGATCTCCATATCTCTTGATTCCCCAAGAGTCCATGAATCTATCTATCTATCTCAGCCTTGAATATACTCAACAATTCAGCATCCACAGCCCTCTGGGGTAGGGAATTCCAAAGATTCACAACCCTCAGTGAAGAAGTTCCTCCTCATCTCAGTCTTAAATGATCCGCCCCTTATCCTGAGACTATGCCCCCTAGTTCTGGACTCTCCAGCCAGGGGAAACAACCTCTCAGCATCTACCCTGTCAATCCCCCTCAGAATCTTTTATGTTTCAATGAGATCACCTCTCATTCTTCTAAAATCTAGAGAGTATATGCCCAATCTACTCAATCTCTCCTCATCCCAGGAATCAATCTAGTGAACCTTCGTTGCACTGCCTCCAAGGCATGGATATCCTTCCTCAGATGAGGAGACCAAAACTGTGCACAGTACTCCAGGTGTGGTCTCACCAAAGCCCTGTACAATTGTACCAAGACTTCCTTACTCTTGTACTCTAACCCCCTTGCAATAAAGGCCAACATGCCATTTGCCTTCCTAATTGTTTGCTGTACCTGGATGCTAACTCTGTTTCCTGTACGAGGACACCTAAAACTCTCTGACCGCCAACATTTAATAGTTTCTCACCATTTAAAAAATATTCTGTTTTTCTATTCTTCCTACTGAAGTGAATAACCTCACATTTCCCCTCATTATACTACATCTGCCACCTTATTGCACACTCACTCAACCTGTCTATATCTCGTTGCAGGCTCTTTGTGCTCTCCTCACAGCTTATATTTCCACCTAGCCTTGTATCATCAGCAAACTTGGATACATTGCACTCAGTCCCTTCATCTAAGTCATAATATAGATTGTAAATAGCAGAGGCCCAAGCACTGATCCTTGTGGCACCCCACTAGTTACAGCCTGCCAACCTGAAAAAGAGCCGTTTATCCCTACTCTCTGTTTTCTGTCTGTTAACCAATCCTTTATTCATGCTATTATATTACCCCCAACCCCATGAGCCCTTATCTTGTGTAACAACCTTTTATGTGGCACCTTATCAAATGCCTTTTGGAAATCCAAATATACTACATCCACTGGTTCCCTTTATCTACCCTGCTTGTTACATCCTCAAAAAACTTGAATAAATTTGTTAAACACGATTTCCTTTCATAAAACCATGTTGAATTTGCCTAATCATATTATGATTTTCTAAATGCTCTGTTACCACTTCCTTAATAATGGATTCCAACATATTCCCAACAACTGATGTCAGGCTAACTGGCCTGTAGTTCCATGTTTTCTCTCTCCCTCTCTTGAATAGTGGGGTCACATTTGCTACCTTCCAATCCGCTGGGACCATTCTAGAATCTAGGGAATTTTGGAAGCCACAACCAATGCATCCACTATCTCTGCAGCCACCTCTTTTAGAACCCTATGATGTAGGCCATCAGGTCCAGGGGATTTGTCGGCTTTTATTCCCATTACTTACTCAAGTACTTTTTCTCTATTGATATTAATTACTTTAAGTTCCTCACTCTCATTAGCCCCTTGGTTCCCCACTATTTTTGGTATACTTTTTGTGTCTTCTACTGTGAAGACAGATACAAAATATTTGTTTAAAGTCTAGCCATTTCCTTATTCCCCATTATAATTTCTCCTGTCTCACCCTCTAAGGGACCAATGCTTACTTTTGCTACTCTCTTTTTACATACTTGTAGAAGCTCTAGCTATCTGTTTTTATATTTCTTGCTAGTTTATTCTCATTCTATTTTCTCCCTTTTTATCAATTTTTTGGTCATCCTTTGTTGGTTTCTAAAGCTCTCTCAATCCTCAGGCTTACTACTATTCTTTGCAACATACAGGAAACTCTTTATTAACCGGCACCCAAATATCCGGAAATCTCTCTTAACCGGCAAAATTCTTGAGTAGGTAACCGGGGTTTTCCTTCATCTCTTGTTTAAAATTAACTTTAAAAAAAACCCAGAGGCGTTTGCCTTGTATCGGAGCGTGTAGATTGGGAGGGGAATGTGCAGCCCGGGTAGGCAGCGGACACGACAGATGGTCAGCTGGCGGTCCCCGGGGAGACGGAGCTCCGAATGCAGGCGCATGTCAATGTGTACGGGGCTCTCCATTATCCGGACTTTTTGATTAACCGGCACCACGCCGGTCCCGTCGGTGCCGGTTAATAAAGAGTTTCCTGTATAAGCCTTATCTTTTAATCTAATACTATCCTTAACTTCTTTAGTTAGCAACAGATGGATCACTTTTACCGTGGAATTTTTATTTCGCAATGGAATGTATATTCGTTGAGAATTTTGGAATATTTCTTTAAATGATTGCCACTGCTTATCTACTGTCATACCTTTTAATCTAATTTTCCAATCTACATTAGCCTGCTCGCCCCTCATACCTATGTAATTGGCTTTAGTTAAGTTTAAGACCCTAGTTTTGGACTTTGGTTCTCAAACCCAACGTGAACTTATGATCACTCTTCGCCAGAGGATCCTCTACTATGAGATTACTAATTAACCCTGTCTTAATACACAACACAAGTTCTAAAACAGCCTGTTCTCTGGTTGGTTCCATGACGTATTGTTCTAGGAAACTGTCTGGAATGCATTCCATGAACTCGTGCTCCAAACTACTTTTGCCAATTTGGTTTGCCCAGTCTGTGTGAAGATTAAAGTCTCCCACAATTATTGCATTACCTTTGTTACAAGCTCCTACTATTTCTTGATTAATATTCTGTCCAACGGTATAGCTACTGTTAGGGGGCCTATAAACTACTCCCACCAGTGTTTTCTGCCCCTTGTTATTTCTTATCTCCACCCATACTGATTCTACTTCCTGATCTTTCGAGCCAAGATCCTTTCTCACTACTGTCCTTATGTCATTCTTTATTATCAGGGCTACCCCGCCTTTTCCATTCTACCTGTCTTTTCGAAACACCAAGTACCCTGGAATATTTAGTTCCCAACCTTGGTCACCTTGCAACCACGGGGGTGATTTTGCCAATGAGGGCGCGTTGGAGGCGGGACTGCTGCTTGTCGGGTTTTAGTCCCGCCTCCATCGACGTGCGGCCAACCCACGTTATTTTCCCTTGATTGATCTTGTTAAGCCCGCCCAGCGTATGACGTTACATCTGTCAAGAATTTTTGACAGATGAATTGTCATCGTCACTGACATTCTCTGTTGTTTGGTGAGTTCTTGTACTCAAGGCTCACCAAACCTATTTCCTCAGCAGAAAGCAGATGGCTGTTGCATCGGAGAATGCAGCAGCCATTCTGTCATCTCTGCCATAGAGATGCCAGTGCCTCCGGTTCCCCAACGATTGAAACCTGCAGGAAGAAACAAAGGTAAGGAAACTTTTTCTAAGACTTTTCACTCACCTCAGATACTTACCTCTCCACACTTGCACTCATCACTCACCCCCACAGCGCACTTTTCGGCCCCTCCGACCTCCGCAGACCCACTGCTCGCCTCGCTGACCCTGGAGGGGTTTCCCAGACGTCGGGAAGCCTGCACTTCTGTTGGAAAAATGGAGATAATCCTCCTAACTGCCTGTTAACTACCTGTTAACAGGCAGTTAAGTGGCTGTAATCCCCTTCCTGCTTCGAGGAGACGGGACCCGGCGTGGGTCGGGTACCCGCCTCCTGGGAAGATGGCACGGTGACAGGTTGGGGGTGGAATGGGTACCCGCCCCCAGAATCTGCCATTTTCCCGGCAGTCCCGCCTCCAAACCCGCCTCCCCAAAAATCGCCCCCATAGTCTCTGTAATGGCTATTAGATCAAACCCATTTATCTCTATTTGTGCCACTAATTTGTCTATCTTTATCTGAATGCACGAAGCATTCATAACAAGAGCCTTTAATTTTAACTTTTTACCATTATTCCCTGCTTTCACCTTATTCGCTGATGCACTATTACCGTTAAACTCTCTGTCCCTTCCAGTCATGCTCTGGTTATCTTTACCCAAATCGCTACACTGTTCCATTGCCTGGACTTTTCTCTTTAGATTTCTAAATTTCCCCTCCATTGACCGCCCCCCCCTCTTTAGTTTAAAGCCCTATCTACAGTCCTAGTTATTCGATTCGCCAGGACACTGGTCCTAGCCCAGTTCAAGTACAGCCCGTCCCAATGGAACAGCTCCTTCTTGCCCAGTACTGGTGTCAGTGCCCCATGAATTGTAACCCCTTCCTCCCACACCACTGTTTGAGCAACGCATTTAACTCTCGGATCTGCTTGTCCCTATGCCAATTTGTGCATGGCTCAGCTAACAATCCAGAGATTATTACCTTTGAGGTTCTGTGTTTTAATTTGGACCGTAGCTCCCCAAACACCCTCAGCAGAACCTCATTCCTAGTTCAACCTATGTTGTTGGTTCCTATGTGGGCTACGACAACTGGATCTTCCCCCACCACCCCCCCCCCCCCACTCCCCAACTCAAAATTCTCTCCAGCCGTGAGGCGATATCCTTAACCCTGGCACCGGACTGGTAACACAGCCTTCGGAACTCATGGTCGCGGCTGTAGAATCTATCCTGCTGACTATACTGTCCCCTACCACTACAACATTCCTTTTCACTCCCCCAACACACTTGAATGGCCTCCTGTACCACGATGCCGTGGTCAGTTTGCTCATCCACCCTGCAGACTCTGCCCTCATCCAAACAGGCAGCAAGAACCTCATACCTGTTGGATAAGGGCAAAGGCCAAGGTTCCTCCAGCACTGCATCTGGGGTCCCCTTACCTGCCTAAGTCGCAGTCACTCTCTCCTGTCCCTAACCACTAACCAGACATGTACACCCAAGGGGTGTGACTGCATCCTGGATCAAAGTGTCTAGGTAACTCTCCCCCTTCTTGATGCCCCGCAATGTCTGCACCTTGGACTCCAGCTCAACAACTCTGATCTGAAGTCCCTCGAGATGCAGACACTTACTGCTGACATGGTTGTCCGGGATCACGATGCTCTCCACAAACTCCTACATGCTGTAGTTGGGGCACACCATCTGCACTGCCATCCCTAGCTAACCTTGTCCTATTTATTTAACTAGAGTTTATGTATTTAATTAAGTTAGCTTATAGTTTAGTGTTTTAACTAATTACTAGATCTAGTTTAAGTTATAGGTAGATTGAATTAAATATTTACCTGCAACATAAAGCACTACAAGTATTGTAGGTAAAAAGCAGCACCTCCTTCCCCCTCTGCTCCGAGTTCCCACTATCTCCAAATTCCCAACTTTAACACTCTGTTTAGAAGCACTCCGTTTAAGACCACTCTCTTCTAAGACTAGATGTCAGACAAGTAGTCCAAAAGCAGAGGCAGTGAAGAAGTTGAAAGAGGTGGTGAAGAAATAGAACTGGGTGTCATAACATATTTGTGGAAGCTGATGATGTCACCAAGGGGCAGTATTTATATGAGGAAAAGAGAGGGGTCAAGAATGGGTCCCTCAGTAATCCCTCAGCCAAGATGACAGTGTGACGTTGGGTGAGAAGCCATCACGAGAGATGCTTTGACTATGATCGGATAGGTAAAAGTGAAACTAAGTGAGGTAGCGCAGCAGGCTGAATAATGGAGGAGAGGCGTTGGAGGAGGATCGGTGTGGTCAACCCTGTTAATGGCTGTGGAGAGGTTGAGGAGTACGAGGGCGTGTTATTCGTGACTTTGGTTAGGGCTGTTTCGGTGATGATCGAGGGGTGAATACCCAACAGGTGCGATTCAAACAGGGAGTTGAGGGATAGATAGCCACAGATCTGGGAGGTGACAACATGTTCAGGACTTGGGAGAGGAAAGGGAAGTTTGGGATGAAGTAATAGTTTACAAGGACATAGCGGTCGAGATGTTTTTTTTTTTGAAGATGTGATGATGGCAGTTTGGAAAGGGAGAGAGACATTGCCTATGGAATGGGACCAATATAGACAGAAGGCGACAGTCCTGTGCCTATATGCCAAGGATGAATTCGTTGACACAGAGTCAAACATTTGCCATTACATATTTTCTCGACCAACACGGAGATCACAAAAAGATGGCTTACCGCGGAAGACACACACATTACACAGCTCAACCCTCCAGATGTCTCATTTCTTTATCTCACATAGCTGTGAATTTACCACATTTATACTGTTTATAGCTGCACTACTCCATAGGCATCTGCACTGGGCTGATAAATGGCAAGTAACATTCACGCCACACAAGTGCCAGGCAATGACTATCTCCAACAAGCGAGAGTCTAATCACCGTCCCTTGACATTCAACAGCATTACCATCGCCGAATCCCCCACCATCAACATCCTGGCAGGTCACCATTGACCAGAAACTTAACTGGACCAGCCACATAAATAATGTGGTCACAAGAGCAGGTCAGAGGCTGGGTATTCTGTGGCGAGTGTCTCACTTCCTGACTCCCCAAAGCCTTTCCACCATCTACAAGACACAAGTAAGGAGTGTGATGGAATACTCTCCACTTGCCTGGATGAGTGCAGCTCCAACAACACTCAAGAAGCTCGACACCATCCAGGACAAAGCAGCCCGCTTGATTGGCACCCCATCCACCACCTTAAACATTCACTCCCTCCACCACTGGCGCACTGTGGCTGCAGTGTGTCCCGTCTACACAACTTGCCAAGGCTTCTTCGACAGCACCCCTACCACCCAGAAGGACAAGAGCAGCAGGCGTATGGGAACACCATCACTTGCAAGTTCCCCTCCAAGTTACACACCATCCTGACTTAGAAACATATCGCCGTTCCTTCATCGTCGCTGGGTCAAAATCCTGGAACTCCCTCCCTAACAGCACTATGGGAGTACCTTCACCACACGGACTGCTGCAGTTCAAGAAGGCAGCTCACCACCACCTTCTCAAGGGCAGTTAGGGATGGGCAATAAATGCTGGCCTTGCCAGTGACGCCCACATCCCAGGAACGAAAAAACAAAAATTCCATAAACCTTTACCCACTTTTGGTACCAGTCCCTGTCAAGATGTCCCTAGGCCTGCTAAATATGCTTAGGCTAGCAAGGCATAAAAAAGGAATAAAGGCTGCAAAATTCCCCCTCTTAGCGCCAACATTTAAGGCTGGTTTTGGCAGAAAAATGGCGACTGCCTCGGTTCCAGCCACTTCCAGCATGGGCCTCAGCAGTCACCATTTTGGGTAGGTCGGTAGCGCAGCCGTTGCCTGCATTCACCTTAAGAATGCAAATGAGGCAGATCGTGACGTCAATCAGCGTGCACCACTGATTTGAACTACGACCTGCTATTTTGGATGTCACCGCTCGACTGCAAGCCCTCTCCAAAGCATGCACAGCTGAACGTGTGTTTGTTAGGAATGAGCAGAAGACGTTTCGGGCACTTTCCGCTCAGGTTTTTCGGTTCCTCAGCGGCTTAACCAGTGAACCTTGAAAGGACCACTGGAAGCTACCACCAAAAAGGCAAGTATTTTCTTTTAAACTTACCTTCATGTGGAGCCGGGAGAAGCAGAAATGTTGCTCTAGCCTCCACAGCATTACTCCGGCCAGCTGCCTAGTCTCCCTCCGTTATCATCTCCCCACACCAGGACTTACCAAAGGGCTGCTGCCGGCAAGGTACCTGGCAAAAATTGGTCCTCTTCAAACCGTTGAGCTGCCTCTGGAAGCCCGATTGGTGTTCACAGCTCACCAGAAATATGCTAAATAGGCTCGAGGCCCAATTTTGGTCGAGCCTGGGACCTCCGGCTTCTGTGACTATTATGCATCTGGAAATGGGCCGATTTGGACTTCGAAGCCCAATGTTGCAATTAGTACAGGGGCATAGAAAGATACAGGGTGAGAAAAGACCACTTTGGACAATATAGTCAGCTCTAGAGTTCAAAAAGAACTCTGGCTGCACTTTGAATAATAGTCAGTTCTAATTTCAAATAAGTAAATTAATTTTAATAATTAACAGGCAGATTGAATGGAACACCCTTTCACATGAATGCACCCTTACAAAGAAAAAAGATGTTTAGATCAAATTTAAAAAAACCACATTTAAATGAGGACCATAAAACAGTTTCTTATTATGTTTCTCTAAAATGGAGACTATTCATAGATTATTCACCATTTATTTACAAAAAGAGATGTCTCTGTTGAACTATTAGAAACTGATCCTTTGCATTCTGCTCTTCAGTCTCGTCTGCTTCACTTTTTAAAAATTAAAATACTGAACTGACCAAGTTATTTAATTAGGTGCCTACTAAGAAAAATAAGGATAAAAATACAGTTTTTGATGCCCACTGTGCCCTAAAGTGGAGAAAAATGTATTCAAGATATCATAATTATTCATTTCATAGCACCTTACCTTAGTTTTCAGTTTCTGAATTTCAGCTTCAGTAACAGAATGCTTAATCTGTAGCTAGATGGACCAAAAAAAATGGGTCAGACAACAATTCTGCAAAGTTTAAACAGCCTCTCACAAAAATGCCTTATTCAACAGTTAAAGCCATTCTCACACTACTACAGTGCAATATGTTATAAATTCAAGAGTGCCACCTCTGTGATGACTCACAATACCAGTCTTATTAAAGCCATACTATTTCTAATGTTTCCCTCTCCTAGACATTCTCCTTTAAAATCTGTTAAATTAGGAGCATGAATAGCGATGTCAATGTCAAAATTAGTGCTGTAGCACTATTGGGCCCTGATATTTTTCAGGTTGTAATGTTTTCCTCTAACAAATCTTGAGCAGCCCCAACTACAAACACTGAGTCTACTCTCACTGGTCTAAAAACAGGTATCTCACGTATACAAGATACTACACACAATTTCCTGGAGCCATTCTGCAGTGAAGGAAATCAATTATTATACACAGAATTTATGAAATTACATTTTTTAAACTTAAAACTATGAAACAAAAATAAAGCTCACCTTTAAATGTAGAAGTCATCATTCTTCAAATAAAGGCTATACTCCACATACCATGGATAAAATCATGCAACAGAATAAAAAACTAGAATGGTACCTAAGAATTTGAGGAATTTTTCATCCAAAACCAGTGTGACCTTCCTTTACCACATCCCTTCGAAATATGCCCTCAGGTTCAGTTAATATAACAAATAGGAATACCAGCATAACCTTCAGAGATGAAACCATTTTGTCTCATTTACCTTATGTTGGAAACTATTTTACTGCTAGGACTTTATTAATTTTAAATTCAAACAGCTCCTTAGCACAAGCTGGCAATCATTTAATTAGTAATCAATAGAATTGATGGAAGCAGAATCAATAATTACTTTCAAAAGGAAATTCAATAAATACTTGAAAGGGAAAAAAATTGCAAGGTATAATTCTAGAAGTATAATTAAAATATTATAACAAATTAAAACAAATCCCTATTGCTAATAGTTTCAGTTGAATATGTCAATAAACAGTCACTTTGAACTATTGGCCAAGTGCTAAAGGTAAGAGCTCCCCAACACTGAAATGGAGACTGCAATTACAATAGAATTTTATAATCTTTTAAAAAAACTTAATAAATTCAAAATCTCCGAAGCAAAAACTCATAACTAAATAGTTGAAAGAATCTAAATGCCAAAAATTTAGAACATTTATACATGAAGTCATGTCGAAGCCTGTGGATATAGGAACACCTGATAGCAAAATAGGTGAGCACAGCTGATAAAATCCACAGTTAATATTCTTGCAAACTGCAGAAGACAGCAAATATAGCATGTTGAGTATACCTTACTTTGAAGAATGTTTATTACTATACCTAAAGGTGAATCATCTCCATTTCTTCTTAATTAATCGTACTCCAGATATTAGCTTTCACACAATCACATTTCCTACAAATGAATGAGGGTCAATTTTCCTTGGTTTAAAGAACAAAGTTAAGCTTAGCTCTTCCAAACTGCATGCCTTCTTGCAGTCTAACCTAAGCAGTCATGCTTGGTAACAGTATGAAAATTGCTTCAAGTTATTTTGGGAGATATCTTGGGAGTACCGCAGGAGGTCTTGATCTTGTGAGTAAATCTCCAGACATGCTAGCCGACAACAAAACAATGTTGTTTGGATGTCAGGGTGTGGAAAGGTTTTCTCTCATAGAACAAAAAGGATTGGAGTGATTGTCCACATGTAACAGAAAACTCAACTGAACATTATGTAATTGATCATTTTAGAACTAACTCCCTGCGCCAGAAAAAAGGAATCAGGCAAGAACTTTGCATGTGGGAAAGAAATGGTCTGTTGTCATGTCAAAGTAGGTGAAATAGATTTCAGCTGAGAAATAGCTTGAAGGGACAGGTATCCGTCTATTTCTTTAGTTGAACAACTTACCATACCTGTGATATATGTGTACAAGATAATAATGCTTTGGCAATAAACTTCTTATAACCTTGTGTGATTGACTTTTCACTTCTATACCTTTGAAATGCCTATATTCATGTGAAACACATGGTACTTCTAAACAATTACAGTATGGTTTAGACAGTAATGCAGCAAGACCACTTTGATAGGTTTAGCACTAGTTCTGGAAGCATCAGGGCCAAGAATCCAATAGTGAAAATATCCATATTACTGCTTTGTTACATGCGTGCTAAACATAATCTTGGGGGGAAACCAAGAGGTATTTTAGACCTATTCCAAACTGTAGTCACAGGTTATGAAAATATAAACAACATGCTTGATTCCAAAAATCACAAATCAAACATTTATGACCATTTAAGGTTGTAGCAATCAGATAGGCATGTACTGTATATCAACACCATTTTCAACAGGAGCATAAAAGCAATGCGTAAAGTTTAAATATAGTGAAGTGTTCTACAGTTATTGAGATGCAAAGCAACTGTTTTCAAACAGGCATGAAAAGTACAGGAAACTCTTTGGTATCCGGCACCGACGGGACCGGCGTGGTGCCGGTTGATCGAAAGTTCCGGATAACGGAGAGTTATATCTACCGAGGCTATTTTTAACATAAAAAAATCAAGAAATGTGCAGTATACAGTATTTGGTTACTCACCTACAGAATGTTGTGTTAAATGGATGGTGGAAGATGCTTGATTAAGTACAGTACTGCCAGTTGAGGGTAATCCATAACTCTTTAATTACTTAACAGTAAGTGAGACTCCCGGCAGCGCAGGAGAATCAGACTCCTGTTACTGCAGTGTTCGGACTTCCGACAGCGCCAGGAGGCCGAGTAGTGGCACTTTGGAGAACTACCCCCCACTGACTAACTCGGCGTTCGCGGGAGACTCGGACTCGGCAACATTGCCGGTTATTTGAGAGGAGTTTTCGGAGTACTCGGCGTTCGCGGGAGACTCGGACTCGGCAACATTGCCGGTTATTTGCGAGGAGTTTTCGGAGTATGATTTTTGCCGGTTAAGAGAGAATTCCGGATATTTAGGTGCCGGTTAAACAAGAGTTTCCTGTACATATAATTCCCTATAAAGCTGAGCATAGACAGTATTATTCCTTATGATAAATACTTAAAAAGGAAAGACAACACAAGAAAGGACTTGATATACATTCAAGTGCACTGGTTTCCAACACTGACTCAAACAAAATGTTCCTTATTATTCAATTACAGTATTTTGATCATTATATAAAGTTGATTCTTTTCTGCAAATTGTTTTGCACATCCAGAGAGGCTGCATGTAACAAGTCTCTATTGAAATTACTTTTGAAAAACATTCATGTTTTTCAGCAAGTCCTTGTTAAGATAATTACTTCATTTACTTTCATCCTATTTTACTCAATTACTTCACGTTTGACTACCTTTTGATCGGCTGACTATATAAACATATTCCTGGTTACCTCTTTGAATTTGTGAGCAATCTTGCCGGCGTCCACCTCTGTAGGAGAAAGCATATCATCGGTTTCAGGCAGGTCAAACACTTCAATCGCCATTTCGCCACCAGTGAGAACTGAGCCCATTTCGTCATCTTCCTCATCAGTGGCATATTCTCCTGTCTTAACATCAAATTATATTTTTGCAAGTATGAATACTAAATTATTCATGCATAAAATACTTTGAATTTATAAAAAGGATGGCAACAAAGTGCACATTTGTCTAGCTGTGGAGGTAGGTGTGCAATAATTATAGACTCTAATTAGTGTACTGTAATTAGTCTCAATCTTAAATCTTGAACCTTACTTTTAGGTCTCGAAGTGACATTTCAAACAAGGGATGAATGAATGAATGGCCCAAAATTTGCAGTGGGTAAGGGCGGCGAACTAACAGTCACTACCCCTCTGAAACTGACGCCAACTTCAGGATTAGCGCATGCACATCTAAACGCGGAAATCCTGAAGTTGCAGTCAGTCATTCACTGCTCCAACACTGGCTGTGCTGTGCACCGCACCCCCCACCAAATAGCCAGCAATTAGTGAAATCAGTGAAACTGATGGAAACTTGGGCTTTTCCGTGGTAATATCGTTGTTAAATACCCCATTAAATGTTAAGCCTTGCTGGAATAGGTGTAACCGAGGTTTTAACAGTGTATTGACTGGTAAACAAATGTTCTGGCCCTGAAAAACTAATTTTTATATTTGTGGAGTGTCAAATTTCTCCATTATGATAAAAATTACAATTTTTTAAAAACTTTAATTTTTTTCTTTTAAAAAGTTTGTTCGTGATATTTCAGCTTCTACCATATCCCTATGTGAGAGACCCAATCTTTATTTCGCTCTCTAACATTTTTAAACAGTCTGGATAAAACAGCTTCTCATTTCCTGGTTTCCTGTCTATGAGAATTCTGCAATGTGATTGGCTGCTTAGACAGCTTGTTGATTTCAGTGCAGTACTATGCTCGGGATTCCCATCACAGAGCGCTGAAATCAATTGAACATCGAAAAAGGCAAACCTCTTGCCACAGAGATCGCTGTGATTAGCTTTCATCAGGGCCAGCAGTGAGAGCCTTTCCTTCGCTGCTGACCGCAAATTATGGGCCAATAGTACTACAAAAATTACAACTAGAACATTATTGTGGCAGATTTCATAGCAAAGATAGTATTGAATAACTGTTGCACCCTTCTTCCAGTTGTCAAGCTACTTTTTGTATTAAGTGACCACTATAAACAGCTGAAAAGCATTTGCACTGATATGTACACAAAATAGACACTGCAACAGTTAAAGTAAAAAGACAAAACAAAAGCTTAAACCACAGACTGCAAACTGCATTTTCCTCAAATATTAAATAATTTAATATCCAAAAGCAAAGCATCAAATTTGAAAATTTACACAATTATTACTGCTATCCGAGGCCTGATAAGAGCACAGCATACCTGAATATTTGAGTAAGTTGAAATGTCTATTTATGGCATGCCTATGAATCTGTATATATTTGTGTGTCTAACGTGCTGGACTTCTAAAAGTACTAGGTTTATGAATAAAACCTGCACAGGGAGATTTTTGAAGATTTCCTTTTTTGTACAGTGCAATTTTAACAGCTTAATCTTCATCTGTATGATGACTACCTCATTACCTGGAGCTCTCATATTTTTCTGTGATGCGCTAACTCAAAAGGTAGTTGGAGCTCTATTAGGTGGCATTATCATTTTAAATAATAATCTAGCAGTTTACCTGCTATGGCACTATTTTGTTCCTATTAAGGACCTTTCAGAAAAATACTATTCCTTCATAGGGATTATTCCTTCTTTTCCTTCACAAGGAGTATGTCCTCCCAGGGAAAGAATGGTTTACATTTATGAATAAAGTAATTCCTTGTAGTACCAGGTGGTCTTTCTACAAATACAGACCAGGACATAATGAAACTTGCCAGAGAATGTGTTAATTGACATTTTAACTTAAAATGAATTATCGTATGTAAATACATACAAACTACATTTAAAAATGATCCTCTTTCTCCACTTTGAGTACTGCCTCAGCTTCCTGCCCAAGCTCCAAGACCTACCGTGCCAGGTAGAGCTGGACCAATACTAAAGGAGATGTAGGCTTTTCATCTTCCATAGCATGAACAAAACCAATAAATAATCTATAGCACTTGTATGGTGGTTTTTCATTTACTGAGGATGGACACGTTTTTACTTTTATAACAATACCTAATGCTTCCATTGCCAGGAATATAGGCAAAATATGAGGCTACATTGCAATATATAGGAGCTGTCAATCATTATCCAGGCATACTGGACATGTATGTTGCACCTGGTCATTTTACTCAAGTTCCTAAATCATTTTTGTAAACAATAAATGGAAGATGGCCTTTCATGTGTATTTATCTGTATAGCTCAGGCTCTGTGGAGTATTTATGCCACAAAGTTTTAAAACAATCTTACTTTGAATCATGAGCCTCCCCATGCATTCCAAATTGTATTTTCACTAGTGGTTTGTAATTTGAGAGACCGGGAATGGTAGTATAGTGGTAATGTCACTGGGCTCGTAATCCAGAGGCCTGGACTAATGATCCAGAGACGTGAGTTCAAATCCCACCACGGCAGCTGCGGAATTTAAATTCAGTTAAATAAATCTGGAATAAAAAGCTAGTATCAGTAATGGTAACTATCGGATTGTCATAAAAACCCATCTGGTTTAGGGAAGGAAATCTGCCTTCTTCACACTGAGGACACCCTCCATCGTGTTGTGCGGCACTACCACCATGCTAAATGGGATAGATTCAGAACAGATCTAGCAGCTCAAAACTGGGCATCAGCAGCAGAACTGTATTCCACCACAATCTGCAACCTCATATCCCTCCCTCTACCATTACCATCAAGCCAGGGGACCAACCCTGGTTCAATAAGGAGCAGCACCAGGTGTACCTAAAAATAAGGTGCCAACCTCGGGAAGCTGCAACACAGGACTACATTAAAAAGTGGAAGCAGCATGCTATAGACAGATCCCACAATCAACGGATCAGATCAAAGATCCTGCCACATCCAGTCGTGAATGGTGGTGGACCATTAATATGAATATCCCCATCCTCAATGATGGTGGAGCCCAGCACGTGAGTGCAAAAGACAAGGCTGAAGCGCTTGCAACCATCTTCAGCCAGAAGTGCCAAGTGGATGATCCATATCAGTCTTCAGCCAATTCGATTCACTCCACGTGATATCAACAAAGCTGAGCGCACTGGATACAGCAAAGACTACGGGTCTCGACAACATCCCGGCTATCGTGCTGAAGACTTGTGCTCCAGAACTAGCTGCGCTGTTCCAGTACAGCAACAACACTGGCATCTATTCGACAATGTGGAAAACTGCCCAGATATGTCCTGTCCACAAAAAGCAGGACAAATCCAATCCGGCCAATTACCGCCCCGTCAGTCTACTCTCAATCATCAGCAAAGAGAGAGTAGCTAAAATAAATGTTGGTCCCCTAGAGGATGAGTCTGGGGAATTAATAATGGGAAACAGGGAAATGGCAGAGACTTTGAACAAATATTTTGTATCGGTCTTCACGGTAGATGATACTAAAAGCATCCCAATAATGGATAATCAAGGGGCTATTGGGGTGTGGGGGGGAACTTAAAACAATCAGTATCACTAGAGAGAAAGTACTAGGAAAACTAATGGGACTAAAGGTGGACAAGTCCCCTGGACCCGATGGCCTGCATCCTAGAGTCTTAAGAGGTGGCTGCAGAGATAGTGGATGCATTGGTTGTAATCTACCAAAACTCTCTGGATTCTGGAGAGGTCCCAGCAGACTGAAACATGTAACGCCCCTATTTAAGAAAGGAGGGAGGCAGAAAGCAGGCAACTTTTGACCAGTTAGCCTAACACATCTGTCATTGGGAAAATGCTGGAGTCCATCATTAAGGAAGTGGTAGCAGGACATTTAGAAAATCATAATATAGTCAAGCAGAGTCAGCATAGTTTTATGAAAGGGAAATCATGTTTGACAAATTTGCTGGAGTTCTTTGAGGATGTAACAAGCAAGGTGGATAAAGGGGAACCAAGAGATGTCGTGTATTTGGATTTCCAGAAGGCTTCGATAAAGTGCCACATAAAAGGTTACTGCACAAGATAAGAGTGCACGGGGTTGGGGGTAATATGTTAGCATGGATAGAGGATTGGTTAACTAACAGAAAGTCGGGATAAATGGGTCATTTTCAGGGTGGCAACTGTAACTAGTGGGGTGCCGCAGGGATCAGTGCTGGGGCCTCAACTATTTACAATCTATATTAATGACTTGTATGAAGGGACTGAGTGTAATGTAGCCAAATTTGCTGATGATACAAAGGTAGGTGGGAAAGCAAATTGTGTGCAGGACGCAAAGGAATCTCCAAAGGGCTATAGATAGGCTAAGCGAGTGGGCAAAAATCTGGCAGATGGAGTTTAATGTGGGAAAATGCGAGGTTATCCACTTTGGTAGGAAAAATAAAAAAGCAAAATTATTTAAATGGGGAGAGATTACAAAATGCTGAGATACAGAGGGATCTGAGGGGTCCTTGTACATGAATCACAAAAAGTTAGCATGCAGGTACAGCAAGTAATTAGGAAGGCAAAGGGAATGGAGTATAAAAGCAGGGAAGTCCTGTTACAACTGTACA
Organism: Squalus acanthias; assembly: GCA_030390025.1. Taxonomy (NCBI): domain Eukaryota; kingdom Metazoa; phylum Chordata; class Chondrichthyes; order Squaliformes; family Squalidae; genus Squalus; species Squalus acanthias. The sequence continues at coordinate 100,034,527 of CM059428.1, forward strand.
GGGCGTTGGTGAGACCACACCTGGAGTACTGCGTACAGTTTTGGTCTCCTTATTTAAGGAAGGATATACTTGCATTGGAGGCAGTTCAGAGAAGGTTCACGAGGTTGATTCCGGAGATGAAGGGGTTGTCTTATGAAGAAAGGTTGAGCAGGTTGGGCCTATACTCATTGGAGTTTAGAAGAATGAGAGGAGATCTTATTGAAACATATAAGATTCTGAAGGGGCTTGACAGGGTAGATGCAGAGAGGATGTTTCCCCTCGTGGGGGAATCTATAACTAGGGGGCATAATTTCAGAATAAGGGGGCACCCTTTTAAATCAGAAATGAGGAGGAATTTCTTCTCTCTGAGGGTGGTGAATCTTTGGAATTCTCTTCCCCAGAGAGCTGTGGAGGCTGGGTCATTGAATATATTTAAGGTGGAGATAGACAGATTTTTGAACGATGAGGGAGTCAAGAGTTATGGGGAGCGGGCAGGGAAGTGGAGTTGAGGCCAAGATCAGATCAGCCATGGTCTTATTAAATGGCAGGAGCAGGCTTGAGGGGCCAAATGACCTACTCCTGCTTCTACATCTTATGCTCTTATGTTATGTTCTATGTTCAAAGTGATGGAAGCCGTCATCAACAGTGCTATCAAGCGGCACTTACTCACCAATAACCTGCTCACTGATGCCCAGTTTGGGTTCCACCAAGACCACTCAGCTCCTGACCTCATTACAGCCTTGGTCCAAACATGGACAAAGGAGCTGAATTCCAGAGATGAGGTGAGAGTGACTGCCCTTGACATCAAGGCAGCATTTGACCGAGTGCGGCATCAAGGAGCCCTAGTAAAACTGAAGTCAATGGGAATCAGGGGGAAAACTCCCCACTGGCTGGAGTCATGCCTAGCACAAAGGAAGATGGTTGTGGTGGTTGAAGGTCAATCATCACAGCCCCAGGACATCGCTGCAGAGTTCCTCAACGCAGTGTCCTAGGCCCAACCATCTTCAGCTGCTTCATCAATGACCTTCCCTCCAACAAAAGGTCAGAAATGGGGATATTCGCTGATGACTGCACAGTGTTCAGCGCCATTCACAACTCCTCAGATAATGAAGCAGTCCGTGCCCGCATGCAACAAGACCTGGACGACGTTCAGGCTTGGGCTGATAAGTGGCAGGTAACATTCGCGCCACAGAAGTACCAGGCAATGACTATCTCCAACAAGCGAGAGTCTAACCACCACCCCTTGACATTCAACGGCATTACCATCGCCGAATCCCCCACCATCAACATCCTGGGGTCACCATTGACCAGAAACTTAACTGGACCAGCCACATAAATACTGTGGCAACAAGAGCAGGTCAGAGGCTAGGTATTCTGCGGCGAGTGTCTCACCTCCTGACTCCCCAAAGCCTTTCCACCATTTACAAGGCACAAGTAAGAGTGTGATGGAATACTCTCCACTTGCCTGGACGAGTGCAGCTCCAACAACACTCAAGTACCTCGACACCATCCAGGACAAAGCAGCCCGCTTGATTGGCACCCCATCCACCACCTTAAACATTCACTCCCTCCACCACTGGCGTACCATGGCTGCAGTGTGTACCATCTACAAGATGCACTGCGGCAACTCGCCAAGGATTTTTCGGCAGCACCTCCCAAACCCGCGACGTCTTCCACCTAGAAGGACAAGGGCAGCAGGCGCATGGGAACACCACCACCTCCAAGTTACACGCCATCCTGACTTCGAAGTATATCACCGATCCTTCATCGTCTCTGTGTCAAAGTCCTGGAACTCCCTACCTAACAGCACTGTGGGAGTACCTTCACCACATGGACTGCAGCGCTTCATGAAGGCAGCTCACCACCACCTTCTCAAGGGCAATTAGGGATGGGCAATAAATGCTGGCCTTGCCAGCGACGCCCACATCCCATAAACGAATAAAAATAAAAAATAAATCAGGAACTTGTAAAATAAATCCTTGCAAAGTCAGAAACCCTTGCCAGTGTTACTTGGTTTATTTTGACATTTTACTACACTTGTTGTTTGCCCATTATCTAATCAGGTTCATGATTAAATATATTTTAGCATTGCTAAAACTGCTGATCGGTTAGTTGCAAATCATTACATACTCAAAATGAAAGCTGTTTCTATTCACTAGTTATATCTTCCAAATAAGTGAAAACTATATCAAGATTCCCCTGGAGCAAAAAAGGTACCAGCTTTACTGCTAAGATGATCATTAGTAAAATGGCCTAGCCTTTCTGCCCCTGCTGATTTTTTTGTGGGTCAGCACAAGCAAATCACATTTTTTCAGACTGCAGGTGCTGGTAATGGTTCTACTGTTGCCATTTACAGCTCCTCTAGACCCATCGTTTGTTCCTTTACTTGTCCTATTACCACCCCCTTTTTCTTTGGACCCCCCTTTTTCTTTGCACCATGATCTCTTTTGTCATTTAATCACTCCTGCCTTCCACCCTATCACAGACCTTCCCTTTTGTTCTTTCCTCCCCTACTCCCCAAACCCCTTTTCCCCTGTATCTATACTTGCTTAAAAACCGTTACATCTCGAACTTGTCCTGGCCAATATTTAGCCTTCAATCAACATAACAAAAACAGATTATCTGGTCATTATCACATTGCTGTTTGTATGAGCTTGCTGTGCACAATTGGCTGCCGCATTTCCTACTTACAACAGTGACTACATTTCATTGGCTGTAAAGTGCTTTGGGACATCCTGAGGTTGTGAAAGGTGCTATATAAATGAAAGTCTCTTTTTTTCTAGTTCTGACCA